>OY987334.1:33610932-34957097 GCA_963920685.1 Polydrusus tereticollis
AATGAAGCACCACTGTTTAAATATTTTTTAAATACTAGAACCATTTCGCCTAAGTTCTAGTCTAATTACAACTTCTTCACCTCTAAAATTAACCGGCCTCGAATCTTGATCCAATAGGGTGAGGGAAATATTGTAAATGCTCGTTTCTCTTACCGGTAGAAAAATTAAATTTCTTGGCTCGATATTTATACTGAAGCCAGGATCGACTGTTGGAGAGAATTCGTATAAGGTATGTGAAGGATTATTTGTATAATACGAGCCGGAAATAATATTGCACTCTATGCGTATAGTAACAACTTGTATTATTTCTACAGGTAGATCTGATTCATGCACAACACCTGCTGTTAGTTTACGTTGAGAAAAACCTAATAATCTTGCTATACTATCTTCTGGCTGAAAATTTAGGTCGTATTGGCTTCTCAACTCGCACCTTAGCGTATTATTATTAGGTTTCAACGAAAAGACGTGATTGCGCTCGTCTAAAGTAGCGTGTGAATCAAGAATGCGATTCTGAACAAACGTTTCGATATCCTGCAGTTCGTACGACCCCGTAGGTATCTCCAATATCTTTTCCACGTTATTTTCAGTATAGTAAATCTTGTTTTTTCCTGATTCAATGTTTGGAATAGTATTCCAAGTATTCAGCGATATAAGTGCAAGAGAGTATTCGTAGTTTGGGTCAAGTTCTATTGGAGGAACAAAGTGTGCTTCAAGCTGGTGAGAACGACCTTTTAGCGTAAACGTCTGAGACATGACTGTTGTAAGGGACTTTGAATGATATGTTTTATAGAGATTTATTGTAGAGAAAAGCCAATGCTAGATGTCCACAATTGGATGATCCAAAGTCCTGATACTGATCGTAATTAAAGCAAATTTTACAATTTTTCATATATTTTATAAATTCCTTGGGTGGTTTCAAATTGCCAAAACTATCGAAATAAACAACTTTATCACCGTGTTTCTTATAAGCTACCCAATGTGTTCCGAATCCGACGTTTCGATCTAAATTGACAACACCACACTCAGTATGGTTAGGTGATTTTGGAAGAGTATCTCGCATAAAGACCCCCCTAAAGTTGGGTATCTTTAATTGAGATGTATAGTTTTTGATGTCTTCATCGGTTAACGGGCGTTTGGGCAGCTTCAGTGGTAGTTTTTTGGCATTTTTCTTAGATATAATCCATACCCTGATTTATACTTCTTTAAATATAGACCGCTACCCTTTTTCCCTAAAGCAATGGCTTCCATCGTTTCATTGTGGCGTTTAGCTTCTTGTAGCTTGTCTCTCCCACTTTGAACATCATTGACGGTTTTTGCAATACCGGCCACCCCGCCGCTGAGAGCACCCAAAGCACTAAGCCCGGCAAATATTGGTATCAAAGGAAGAATCCCGCCAGTCTTAGGGAGTGGTATAACCCTCGGTATACTAATTTTTCTACGTCCACCGGCTTTCTTTATCGACATGCGTGCTGCTTTTAGTAAGTTACTCAAGGTCTTTTTCTTGGTTATATCACCAGCACCGTGTTTACTAAGCTTATTCACAATCGAAGTCAAGCTTTTGCACCCCGCCCCCATCTTACGTTTAACCTTCATAGCGTTAGTAACTAGCCAAGCTGATGTTTTTTCGCCAAAACTGGAGTCGTTGGCTTTCACGCGCTCCCACGCTCTATTTTCAAGTATTTTATCTGCCTGATGTCTTTGTTTCAAGTCTTGAGACTGAGAGTATGCAATGTCGTGATCTCGACAAAAACTGTCCAATTTATTTTTTGGGGGATCACCTCGAGCTAAACGTTCTTTTAATCGAGTGCCGGGACCACAATATGAATAACCAGGTAAATGAAGTTCAAACGGGAGTCGATTTATGGTACTATTTAAGACACCTGCACCCTGCAACGTTGTCATTACAAATAAAGTTCTTGAAGAGAAAAGAGTGTATTTATAGTAATGCGTAAGCAGAAACAAAAACACCACCTAAATATTCAAAATTTCGATATGCCCAAACAGAAACAAACAAACAAACACGGACAGCTTTTTCCAAACACCATTAGGGCGTTAATATGTGGACCGAGTAATTGTGGAAAAACCAATGTAATGATGAGTCTATTAACTGACGCCAATGGTTTAAAATTTCAAAATGTGTACGTTTATTCGAAATCTTTACAACAGGAAAAATATGATTTCCTCCGAGAAACATTGAAACATTGTCGTTTGGGGTATTTCACATATGGTGAGAATGATGATGTAATAGACCCGTCAACTGCTCAACCCGACTCTGTATTCATCTTTGACGATGTGGCTTGCGAGAAACAGGATAAAATTAGAAATTATTTCTGTATGGGTCGTCATAATGATATCGACTCATTCTATCTCTCGCAAACATATTCAAAAGTACCCAAACAGTTGATTCGCGATAATGCCAACGTGTTAGTTTTGTTTAAACAAGACGAGCTAAACTTGAAACATATTTATAGCGATCATGTAAACACGGACATGTCTTTCGATTCGTTTAAACGCATTTGCTCTGAATGTTGGAATGATAAATATGGGTTTTTAGTCATGGTTAAAGACAACGACATTAATAAAGGCAGATATCGTAGTAAATTCGATACCTATATAATACTATAACGTCATCATATGTAGTTAGTATCACCGTCATCATTGTAAAGTATAGACCATTTAGTCGCAATGTCTCGACAATTTAACAGCTATGATAAGAATGTTAAACGTCGCATAATTGATGCCTCTAATACAATAAGAAGGAAATACTTGGCTTTAAAGCTAGAAAGAAACGAAGAAGATGCTGCGCTAAACAAGTTTTTAACACCAGTTACTACCCCGCTAAATATGCTTGTACCGCTTATGGAAAAGAGAGCCAAGAAGCCAAAGATTAAAACTGAACCGACAGAGACGATTGTAAAAACAAAACCAGAAGAAGTTCAATTTTTGCCCAGAGAAGCGGAAGTTAGGTATGGAGATTTGGTTGATAATGAGGAAATCGAGGATGATGTGTTTGAAGAGAATACCCCACAAGATTTAAAGGAGGTATTTGAAACTACTATGAGAACGAATCCGGCAATTTTCGAGGAATTTACCAGTCAATATCCTCCAATTTCTCACGAATATTTAAAAATGTATTGGACAAGTTCCCCTGATTTGGATGACTCACAAGGTCTAACATACAATTTTGAAAATGGTAAATGGACAATGGGTTCTCTGTCGGTGGACTTTTTACAAAATGGAGACATTAAAGTAGGCGATGTCGCTTATCCAGGAAGTCAGGGCCTATATGAGTTATTGTTTTTAAAGAATCCCATCAATCGTAAGAAAGATGATGATGTGCATTATAAAGACATATTAGTGCGCACTAATGCATATAGGCGGTTAAGTAATGGTCAACTAAAAGGTAGCAAATCGGAAAAATATAAAAATATTATTAGACCACTACTAACATCTTCAACACGAGGATCAACGTCCTTGTTGCAATCATCAGCATCTTCTCATGCTAGAAATCTTAGAAGTTCTTCGAACAAAACACCGCCTATTAGTAGAATGCCTGTAACAAGATCTAAACTGAAATCTGGGAATGCATTAATGGAGTACAACGAAAGACCAAAGGAATTTGTATATTACGACGATGTAAATGAGCTAGTTGAGCGAATGAAGAAGCTTGAGGCCTCCGAACATGTTGGTAATAATAATAATTGGAACGAGATTCAGAATATTTTACAGGAATTGCAGAGACTTGGAATTATTGAATTCTATAAATAAACATGTAATTCCTTAAAAGCATCATTAAAGTATTAATCATGAATAAGTTTGGACGTTCTTTACCTTCCCCCTACAGGGTTCCGAGAGTTTTACCAGCACCCACCATACTTTCCTTCACTAGGGATGGTGATTACAATTTTAGGGAACATAAGCTTTGTAACGTCAGTCCCCCAACAGATGATACAGATGGCGTTAATAAAAAATTTTTAGATGATGCAATTTCTGTTATTTACATGAAAATTATTGCTTCTTCAAACGAGTGTGTTAAGCTGGTTAACGATACTACCAATAGCATCGAAGGTCGCATGAAGGCTGTATCTGCAGAATTACGCGATTTAAATGATCGTTTGCTAAAGTCTTCTACCAGTATTTCAAGAATAACAAGAGATATTTCAACAATTAATGATCGTTTTAATGCAATTGATGTTAAATTGAAATTAGTTGACAATTACCAGCAAGAAGCCATGAAAATAGTGCAACCAGAGTTCGATAAACTCGAGGACCTCTTACATAGTTACATGCATGTAAAAATCGAAAATTCTTTTGCACCTTTAGCTGCAGACTTGAAGAAACTTGATGAAAAAGTAACTAAATTAGCAGATACAGTTGATAGGGGTATATAAATTGACTAACATGTTTCAAATATTTCACTTTATTAACAAAATGCCCAAGGGTATCATCACTAAGGCGCGAGAACAGGTTGTTAAAGAGTTACACGCCCCAGCTCGTTCGAAATTTAAACGTCGTAGATTTATCCAATATGGTTTAGATGATACATTTGCATCCGATCTTGCGCAACTCGATCAATATGCACGCGAAAATAGGGGGTATAAATACATACTTGTTGTTATCGATTCGTTTTCGAAATTTCTCTGGGCAAGACCCATAAAGACGAAAACTGCTCAAGAAGTAACCAAAGCGATGGAAAATATTTTTATACACTCCAAGCGAATCCCGAAAAAGTTAGTTACAGATAATGGAAAGGAGTACTACAATACAAGTTTTCAAAATCTTATGAAGACGCATAAAATACATCATTATAGCACTTTCAGTATCTTGAAGGCTTCAATTGCGGAGCGAGTAATTCGAACAATTAAAGAAAAGCTTTTTAGATTGTTTACTTTAAATGGAAATCATCGATGGATTGATTTGTTGGAGGAAATCGTGAATACATACAATGCTACTAAACATCACACGATTGGCATGAAGCCGTCGGATGTTAATAAGAGTAACGCGGATAAGTTATTAAACTCTGTATATACACATCTAAAGGTTGTGGGGAAACGAAAATTTGAGGTTGGGGACATTGTTCGGATAAGTAAATCCAAGCATGTCTTTGAAAAGGGTTATGTACCTAATTGGACAACCGAGCTTTTCAAAATTTCCAAGGTTAATATAACAAATCCTACAACCTATATATTGGAGGATATGCAGGGACGACCAATCAGTGGAGGATTTTATGAAGCGGAATTACAGAAAACTAAACAGCCCGATGTATTTCTTATTGAAAGAATTATACGGAAAAAGGGGAAGAAAATGTTTGTCAAGTGGCTTGGCTTTGATAATTCACACAACAGCTGGGTGGACATGATAAAAGATGTTGTTTAGTTTGCTAGAATTGAGTGTTATGCAGACTCATTTGGATAAATACGTCATATTTCGTAATAATCAGCTAGTATTATAGTATAAGATATACTGCAAACAGTGCCGCTGTGAAGTGATTAAAGGTCATAATCGTACAACGAAACATAAGGAAAACTGTGGGGAGATTGTAGGCTCTGGTATTAAACTTATTCAAACAACTTTTAAGAATAGAGTGAATACCTATCACATATCGACAAATAATAATTTGACTGATGTTAAGCTGTTCCTGAAAGACTTGAAACATAAGGTTCTAACGGTGTTAGCGGAGCAGTTGAGTCTTCATCGAACTATATCAATGAATATGGAACTTTATGGTGTCTACAACCATCAACACAGGAACAAGAAATTAAATCATTTAATTCGAGATATGGCGTGATTCATCCAGGTACTAAGTTAGACCATGTGTTTGAACTATATAAAAATAACCTACTTAAAAAAGCTTTAGAATTTACCGAGATGGGTAGCGGGTGGGCCTTGTCGCAACTTTTATTCCTAGAACTTAATATTAATAAATATTCAGGAGTGGGGTAGTCAGAGTGTAGTCGATAATTTGCTTGGATGGTTTCAGTACTTATTTAGTCATGAGTGAATACGTTGTTGAAGAAGATTCAAGAAGTTTGTCTCCTTGGAGATATCTTGATAGCATGATATTAAGAAGTAGAGAAGACATTAAGAATGAGAAAAAGCTGTTGAACGAGGTACATTATTCCGCTGGAAATTATAAGATAATCGTTGGCCTTAGTGTAGCTAGAGGAATGGTGCCGAGTGTAAAGTTAATAAATACTGTTTTAAATTTACCTGAGGAAAAAGTTGCAGCATCACTAGCCAATTTCGAGTGGCATGAGTTTCTCGAAATCGCGTCCAAAATGGTTGAAGATGATACATTATTAAGAATTGATTCTGAAACTGAAAATTTTACAGTGTCGTCCGTTACATTGTTGAGTGAAAAAATAATAAATCTTGTGTGTAATAATACAACGTTATGTTTCTGTTCTCACGACATAACCTCATTTGTTAGTATAAGTCACATTATTAATTATAGATTGAACCTGATAAAAAATTTAGATTTTATGACATTTTATGATAACTTTTTAAATTATATGAACATTAATGAAGACATCCAAGGAAACTTTTTTGAGATTATTAAAAATATTTGTAGTTTAAACATGTCTGAACAAGCTATTTACATGTTGGAACTAATACACTTTAATCCCAAGAAGGTACTAGATGACTTTGATAGAATACAAATGTGTAATATTTGATGATAATAAATGTATATTAACCCGTTTTATTGGTTTTATTTTATAGTATTCTTACAACACTTTAGATAGCAACATCTCCTAAAATGTGTGGAGATGATGGTTATAGTTTGCTTCGTAATTTTGAAGATAGGCTAATTACGTTCGCTAATTGGCCTAGCAAGCTCAATCCTGAAGAGTTGGCAAGTGCGGGGTTTTATTACACTGAGAGATTGGATATTGTCAGGTGTTCATTTTGTCATTGTGAGTTTGATGGTTGGTATGTGGGAGATGATCCTTTGAAGGATCATTATAAGAATTTCAAGCATTGTGAGCTAGCTAAAGTCTTATGGAGATGCCGCCAATTGGGAAAAAATAAACCGATAAAGTGTACAAAAGAGAAGAAAAACAAGAGTTTCTCATATACCGACGCCATTTGTATGCTAGTAATATTTATAATTTTTATGAGCGTCTGGTACCAATCTCGTGAAGTAATAAAGGTTTTAGGGAATGGAGTTTAGATCATTCTACCTACAGTCATGGCGGCGTTAAGTTCATCCTATATTCTCTTGACTGCCTTAGTACAAAATGTGTTTTACGTTTACGCTCCGTATAATGTATTGAATGCATCGGTAATGTTGGGAACTCCACCCTTTTCTGCAAACAACACATGGCTTCAAATGACATATGAACAAATTGATAATAGACATACGGCTGTTTTTAAATCAAACGCTCCAACAGTTGGTGATTTGCGATATAAGGTTAGGTTTCAGTTTAGAGACCTGACTTTTGGCGAAACCGAGTGGAGGACGCTAATAAACCAAAATGCTTCTCACAATTCTCCAATAGTGGATGGATATGCTGGAACACATGGTGTGCTTAGTTTAATTGTATTTATATGCGTATCTTGTACCATTTTACTAATTAATCTATTGCATACCTTTATTAAGTCAAGGTATAGATAAATAATTAATTTTCTATAATTTTAATGTCTTTTCTTTTATTTAATATATAACTCATATCCGCGAAACAATTTTTTTTTTTTGCACATACGGACTGTTAAATTTGGCTCTATTTACTTAATTAACCCCATTCCTTTTTTAAACAACTTATGACGTCACCCTAAACACGTGACATACATCAGCTGTCGATTTTGACATTTGACAGGTGACATCTGACAGGTGACAGTTCTTAATTGACAGGTGACCGGTGTCATTTTCGAGTCATGCGCAAGAACCCATTTCATAGACCCCAACTACGCATGCGCAATATCCTAGGCCCATTGGTTCCGGAGATATGAGTCATAAAAATCCCTCCGAAATTAACATTGGAGGGTCCAGCCTGGTTTACCCTAATTTTGTACATTAGAAAACACCGCCATAACCCCACTAAGGACCTTTTGTTCCAGCAATCTAATCGGATGTGCCCCCGTGGTTTCACGTTGTCTAACATTGTTTAGCAGTTTTAATCTATATGCTCTCGTAGCGTATTTTGCAAGGCTTTGAGGTTCGGCCCCAGAGGATTATGGTTCAAATCCCACCGAGGACAAAAACTTTTTTTCTGTTATTATTATATTTTAAAATATTTTATTTCATACTGCATTGTAAAACACACCTTTACATATTTGAATTTAGTCCAGAAAATAAGGTTTTACAGCAATAAGTCCGGTAAAATTTTTTTACCGGACTAGTCCTGTAAAATTTCTTTACCGTACTGAAATTTGTAAGTTTTAGTTTAATCAATGTCAAACACACAATGTTTCCACCAGTAAATATAAGCACTTTTCAAATATACGACGCAGAATAAAACTTCATTATAATTTCAAAACATAATTATAATTTTCAACAGAACAGTATGAAATAAAATATTGTACGCCATTCGTCCGGCAAATCCTCTACAGTATTCGTTTCAAAATTCCAGACTCGGCTCCTTCGTCGCCTCGTCTCGAAACATTTCACTCATACTGTAAAAGTTGATTTACCGGACTTATAACGTAAATATCTATTAACTGATTTACAACGTCATACCTACCATCGCGGTAAACAAGATGCCTTATATGAAAAGCAGGTGGCGCTACAGGTCTCAAGATAACAGGTACGTACATCTCTCCCCGTTAGGTGGCACCCCTACAATGATATTACTATATAATCGGGGTAACACGTGATCTGGGTTCCGTTGGGACAAAAGTTAGGTTAGAATAATGTGTGGGGGGTTAGGTGACAGCAGTGGAGGGTTCCACACAGGTCAATAGGGCCCTATATTACCGGCATCGGATACCCTCGGGCGATCATCGGGTAACCATCGGGTCACCACCGCTCGGGGTCGCTGACCTGCCTGAGCTAGCCTCGCGAATTATGCATAGGGTCTCGCGGTATCGCCTTCGATCATCATGCGCGCTCAACGTCTGTTGTGGAGGCTTCCTCCGCCGCGGGTCTGGGGCTCGCGCCGACCAAGTGACCACGCCCTAAAATGGCGATAAAATTACGAGTTTTAGGTCCCATGCTATTTCTTATGGAGTTTTGGGCTCGAACTCTCATAGCTTTATCTACTCAATTCTTATGATGAGAGGATATGGCAATAGGGTCAGGTCTTACGAAGAGGTTAAAAATCTATTTAATGACGCATTTCCAAATCGAAATCCAATTTCAAAAGCAACTGTTCTAAAAACTGTCCGACGGTTCGAAGAAACTGAAAATTGTAGAGATAGGCGACGATCAGGACGACCAGCAGTAGTAGATGAAGAGAAAAATTTAGAAATTTTACAACCTGTTGTTAAAAACCCTGTTTCTTCATTAAGAAAAATTTCTCAAGGACCTAAGTGACGTCTGCTTCAAATCCGTCTATAATGTTTTAATAAAACATATATATCACCCTTTCAAAATACATGTAGTTCAAGAGTTATCAAAAGATGATTATGAGCGAAGAATTGAATTTTGTGATATTTTGATGTCAAGGTTTGACCAAAATAACCAGTTTTTCTAATTTATAGTATTTTCGGACGAAGCAACATTTATGTTAAATGGTAAAGTCAATAGACACAACTGTAGGTTTTGGGCAAATGAAAATCCCCACTGGATGAGAGAAGGTCATACACAACGCTCTGGAAAATTGAATGTGTGGGCTGGGCTTCTGGGTAACCACAAGATCGGTCAATTTTTTATTGATGGAAATTTGACATCACAACTTTACCTTGAGCTCTTGGAAACGCATTTAGTGCCTACTATACGAAATGTGATGGGTCCAAATTATGCAAGTACATTCTTCCAATAGGAAGGAGCTCCTTCCCATTTTGGTCGAAACGTGCGCGAATTTTTGAACAACCCTTTTTCGAATAGGTGGACGAGTGGCCACCTAGGTCCCCTGATTTGTCGCCTAACGAGTTTATACCACAAAACCTCAAGATTTGGCCGATTTGTAGCGTCGAATTTTGGACGAATTTGAATTAATAACGCCAGAAATGATTTACAACACTATTGAATAATTTTATTTTCAATAAGCACACTGTCAAGCTGCACAGGGAAAACAGTTTGAACATTTAATATAAAAAATATATTATTTCTAAATTGTACTCGTTATTTCGAAAACTACTGATACCTATTAGGAACAAAGTATGTTATACCAAAAGTGTAACAAATATACAGTAAAAACTATAAATGAAAAAATATACAGGGTGTTACATTTAAAAATATAAAATTCGTTCGAATTCCAGACAAAGTAAAAAGCTGGCAACAACGGCCAATATCGTCATTCGGTGCGTCAGATCCCCTGTACCAAATTTGGTTTAAATCGGTCAATAAATTGTGATGTTATTAAGCCATTTCCAGACTTTATGCACACACTGTATATGCATGCTTTAGCCTCCATATTGGCGCAACGTGAGGTCTAGGTACAATTCAATATACAAACTTGTTTTCTGTGTATTAGGTGGAACTATGATGTCCTGGGAGGTTTGATACAATCATGTTTAAATTAACCGAATTTGTTAAGGATTGGTCAATGGTGAGATTGATTGCTCGCATGTAACCCGTATATTTCAAATAGGTGTTGCTTTGAAATATTGCAGCATAAGGGTTTAGTCACAGAATATACAGGGTGTTTCCTAAGTAAGTATAAAGAATTTAAGAGCATATCCTTGAGCCAGTTTTATGAAAAAAGTTTGTGTTTCACGTGGCTTCTTGGTTTTGAAGTGACTTTAGTTTCAGAATTTCTCACAATGTCTAGAATCGAGTCCCTGCGTTTAGGTAAAACTGTAGGAATCACATCACGCAGCAATGAGAGCGGAAAAAATGGTGAAACGTGCACCGCACGCCGGTACTTGCCAAATTACGGTGGATGGGATACGAGGAAGTACTAATTACTATACTCTGTTGCTTAATGCGAGAGAATAATAAAATGTAAACTTGCAATGACAGGACCCATTAAGCAGGGTGGACAACGTAAAGGTTGCATTGCAAATTTCAGGTAAATTGCAATGATAGTTTTTAAAAATTCCGTATTTCAGACCTACACACCCCGAATTGGCCCTAAATTAGGGTCACCCTAACTTGCATACAATAAAAAGACCTAACCTAATAACCTGAACTAACCTGAAGAAAAGTAATGCGACAGCGGAGTTACTGCAAGTAGTTTATTAGAATAATAAGTATAATAATAATTATACTTGATTATAATTATAGAGATAGGCAGATAATTGAGATATTAATTATTCTAATATTAAGTAGATAAAAAATTATATAGAAGTAAGAATAATATGAAAATAGATAATTTGGAATAAATATTTATAAAAAAAATCTATTATGTACAAAACAACAACTTAATTTTTAAATTTTAGTGATCATGTTCCGAGTAGTCCGATGAACTATCGTCGTTGGGGTCCAGAGAAATAATAAGGGGCTCTACAGTGTCTTCTAGCATGTTATCAGCTTCCCACATTCTATCTTCTATTTCAATCACATGCTCGACGCACTTACTTCATTTTTCACAATGTACTATCTTTATTCCCTCTTGCAAGAGGTTTCCAACATCTCTTATTTTAAAAGTGGTGTTATGCCTTGCTACTTTTACTTGGCCCACACCAATTCTATGAGGTTTAATTCACAGTGATATGGCGGAAGGCGAAGTACCGTTATATTTCGTTTTGAAGCGATTTCGTCGACAACGACTTTCGTACAAAGAGGTTTATTTAACTTTACAATGTCCGGTAGCTCCTTTTTCAGCATATCTTTATGAAATGGCTTCTTATTTACAGTAAGTCAATGAATAATGTTATTTTTTTCCAAAACGACGTTGGTAATTTTTCGGATTTTCTTGAGTGATAGCTGGCATTATCCATGACTATAACAGACCCAGGAGGTTTAAGATCTAGCATTTTTTAAAGACATCAGCCTTAATGTCTTTATGATAGTCTCCAGTCCGTTTTATGCCGCAATCGACAAATCCATTTTTGCTACCATTGCGAGTAATTATTAATCTTTTACCTTTTCCCGAGAGTGGTTTTATTCCAGTGGACCATCCTTCCATGCAAGCTTGCCTCGCGCTTTTTATATGTTTATCCTGCCATATTTTACCAACGGTATATCCTTCATTTAACCAAGTTTCGCCCTTATAATAGATATTCCTGTTTTCCCTTTGAAACTGTCTAACTGCCCTCAAACATCGTCGTCACCAGCAAATGATTTCGTCTTCTCTATTAAAAGTGATTTTCTGTTTTGAATTTTTTCATAACAAAAATTTATTTCCTTCAAAGTTTTCCATAGTTTCTTCTTACCCATGGGTGGAATGAAATCATCCTTTTTCTTTTCCGACATTATATTTTCCAAGGTAGGCATTTCTTTTTTTAGGTAAAACGAGTGTATGATTCTTCTGATGGCAGTCTTTTCATTCTCATTTATTACAGTTCCTTTTCCTCCTGTACCTCTCTTGAGGGGGTCGCGTTTATCCTCGTGCGCAAGTCGGTATATTGTTAACTGTCCGACTCCAGTCATATTCGAACACATTTCAACTATTTTTGCAACTCCGAATGTTGAATTTTGGTGGCGAAGAGCGTTGAACACATTGAGAATAATAATTTTATCATTTTTGGAAAGTGCTAATCCGTTTCTCAGCAACAAATTCAGAAACACTAGCCATTTTCAAGAACGAAGTTTTCCAACAAATGCGGGAAAGTAACTAAACATTTCAAATTTTTGAAACAGTGAGGCACAGGTAGGTAAACTACCTGTGCCTCTACCTACCCGATCTCGGGACCCCTGACAATAATCATAGGTACAATAATAATAATTGGACTACACCTATGGAATACGGCGAAGACCACTGGGTTTTATAGTTCAATAATGATTCATTACTCTCTCGTACTAAGCAAAAGACTATAATAGTCAAATCACAGACGAGAAAAATATAAGAAGTTCCACAGGATGTCCCATAGAGAAACTGACGAAACTGAAGATTAAATTAGTAAGGCTGCGTGTTAAATAAGACTTAGTTGTATAGGCAAACTAAATCCTCTAGACTATTCTTTATGGGGTCACCTAAAGTCTCGTGTATACAAGACACCAAGTTGCGATGCGATACGAAATAATGCAGGCATTTTTGAACTTGTAAGAGAATCAATGGTGAGACGATTGCAATCGTGCGTTTCATCAGAAACTGACCATTTTCAACATTTGCTTTGATTAACTGTTTAAACTGTATTTTTTTTTATATCATTATTTAAGAAAATAATTTTTTCCACTACTAACCTATAACATCGCCATTATTGACCGATTATTAACGTTAGAAATCGTTTTTCTCTACCTTCTAAGTTATTATTGACCATGGTCAATAATAAGGCATTGAATTCCATTATTGACCGATCTTCAAGAATCTATTTGAACGCAGGTAACTTGATTTTTTGATTCTACAACATGAATTCATAAACATCATTTCTTGTGGTTAGGCAACCAGATAATTATCAATACCTACATATTAGATTATTAGAGACGCCTGATATTGTAAAATATCAATAGGTACAATCAACATTTTTTCTGCTTCCATCCTTTATTCTGGAGGTGTACACATAATAATATCACTAACATTTTCTTCGCTCATTTAAAAAAACGGAAAACTCGTGAAATCTGATGACATAAATGAACAAAAATTGACATTGACAAAGCCACCTGACAAAACAACAAAATATTTTGCCAATTCCAAAGCGCAGGTAACTTGATTAAAAAATATACTTATACCTACCTATAATTTTTTATAATTATTAATACTATAAAGATAAATATCTTATAAAAGTTTGTAGTAGGGTCAGTTGGGGTAAGTGCACCCTGAAAAATACATAATTGAACTTTGACGAACCAAAAAAAATCATGAATTTTATTTTATCGTCATTTCAAATATAAAAACTGAACAAGTAAATATTCCTTTTGAAACATCAGCATTGAAACTTAAAAACATAAAATTTTAAGAAACAGAAATTTTTTATTTTTTTTTTGTTTGTCAGGGTGGCGCATTTGCCCCACCATAATGGGGTCAATGTGCCACCTCAAGTTAAATTGAATACTTGTCGTACTTAAGACGATTTGGGGTGAATGAGCCATACTTATAAATGTACCCTATCTGTTAGACATTAAGCCGATTCACCAGGATTTTTTTGGTACGTTATATAATTGGTAAAGAATGATGCAATTGTATGAAATAACACAAGTTTAATACTTATAATAACTACATATCCTGCAAATACAAATTCAACAAAGAGGATAAAAGCATTTTATCAAAGAGAACTTCCGCAGTTGAAAATCATTTTTATATTTTTGAGTGTAAGCAAAATCGAAAGGAAAAGTAGTCCAATAACTACAACAAAGTACATAATGACATTAACCCTAAGTTACATTATAGCACTGAAATCTGCATTAAAATGGCATAGTCCTCTTCTATCTATTGCAGGTAGAGGTAGCTTCTTTACAATCTGGTTTTCTGAGATTAAGCTGATATCATCCACAGCAGGCCAGTTAAAAATATCTTTTATTTTATTTTTAATTCCAAAAAATTTCATTTCATAAACATGAAATTTGCCGTCACTTCCAGTTTTCTCTTCACAGTCATTTTTTACCTTTTTGATTATTTTGCCAACGAAATGCCTTAGAGTAGATTTCGGAAGAAATTTTACTAAACGTAACTCTCAACTTGTAGAACCGGTATGTCGTCATCCTCTAGTAACAAGAACAAGTTACTATCATCAAACTTGTCCGAAATTTCACTTGAATCATTTAACATTAAGTCACACTCTGAATCGGTTTCTGAAGAATCAGAGGTCTCCTGTGATCGCGCAATATCCTTGTTAATTTTTTTGATTATTTTTTGTTTTTTGGGTTTCTCTTCAGGTTTTTCTAATAAATTTGCAGCCGTTAAAATGTCAGCTGTGCTTGTTACCTTTCTTTTTTTAGATGCATTATTCTGAGCATCTTTCTGTCTATTAAAGTATAGGTATAATCTTAAAACAAAAGATATGTGGGGTAAGCGTACCACTGGCGCACTTGCCCCTTAAGAGTTGGTGCATTTACCCCCCGACAGATTTTACGCGGGGTTAATGCGCCACCGTGCCTCAAGGCTGCAAATTACGTGCAATAACCTCAAATATCATATTTCGTGGACATTTGTATCTTATAGCCCTCGCGTCTTAAATCCCTCGTCGCTTCGCTCCTCGTGATTTAAACTTGCCGCTCGAGCAATAATGATGGCTGTCTAAACCTTGGTTAATAATATACTATTATTTTTAATTTAAATGTTTTAATTAACTTTAAAATACATAGTTAGATTTTATTTTTTTCTCTCGAATACGAAGCAACATACGAAAAGAATTCAGGGAGCAAAGAAGTTGTATTATTAGTTGGTAAACTCGAGAGAAAATATCAAAATTAGGAAAAAGTTAGTGGAGTACATTTTTTGTCAACAATATTTGTTAAGGTGCTCCCCGGGACGCCACTGAACTTAATACATTTAATTTAGTTAGGGCTAGTTAAGCCCCTTATCATTATGAACAACGGTACCAAGTTTCAATAAAATCGGAAAAAGGATATTTAAAAAAAATATAAGAAAATAATTTTTTTTTAAACTTTAACACTCTGTATATCAAGAACGGGACAACTCCGGACACATGCTCGTATGAACTTTTTCTCTTAGAATATCATAAGGAATCACCTTCTTAAGTTACGTACCGTCTTCTGAAACACCCTGTATTTATCCGATCTGTGTTTACCCTTTCTTTTCGCTCATAGAGTAATCAAATAAGTGATGATTTTTTAAGGAGTCGTACAACATTATTTGGTAAACTTACTCCTCGACTTACTCTTAGATAAGATTGGGTAGATAAAGGATGCGATCAGTTATATCCACTTTTTGATCTGGATAATATTTAAGCCAATATTGTCATCTGAAAGGTTTTCTTTCTTGCACAAGTACTAAATCGTTGGCACGTATACTTTTTCTAATGTCTGTACTTAGTGTTTTGTCGTTGCGATAAAAATTGTATTGTTTTTTCCGGTTTTATCGAAAAAAAAAACAACATTTTATTAATATCCAGAGACCATTCAGTTCACAGTTCATCAACATTCGTAAACCTGAAATCGTAATCGCAGCGTGCGTTTCGCTAGCTAAGTACTGCTCAAATAAACAAATGTGCCGATGTATAAAGTAGTAGAGGGAAGAAATTTTTATTGATTATGCATGCTTTTGAGCATGCGCATAAGGAAACAATTTTAAATAAATTCAAAAAATTCTAATTAAATTCAAAAAAATACTAAAAAATACTAAAAAAATTATAAAAAATTCTGATAATTCTAAAAAATACTACTTAATAAACTCTAAAAAATTTTAAAAATTCTATCAGCTTGTAGGTACACCAAAATTCTAAGGTGGTTTCCCCCTCGTGGCCTACTAACAAATAACGTATATTTTTAAATAAAACATAGATTTCGTGCTTAATATTAAAAACAAAAATAAGGTATTATATTTCTGAGAAGCTTGTTATAAACTAATTTATATTAAGTATTAAAAAATATATAGGATGACCCATTTAAAAAAAAGGAAGTTTGTCTTTTTTCTCGGAAACTATTGAACGTAGAAAAATCTGAGTACGTCATACGTCACTGGATTCTACGTAAAAAACTACTTTCTCTTTAATAAGCTACAGGGTAACCGAAATATGGGGGGTTTCCCAAAATGTAAAATTTACAAAAACAAGGAGGACTAAAAAAATTCTGATTGCGGCATCTTTTGTTTCACAAAAAAGTACCACAGTGCTGCGAAAACCGTATCCTTCTATCTATACTAATTAATAACGGAGATACCCCGTAAAGCCATTGAAAACTGAACACCCTGTACAAGCTATTGAAATCTTCAAAATTAATATTAAAATCTCAACACACAATACAAGACGTTAAAGCAGAAAGTTGTGATAAAAGGTTGTCAAGTCTTGTAAGAAAAGTGTTAGTATGGTCTGTTGGTCTATGGTATGAGATAATGGTGAATAATATACCTAAACAAATTATCGAGCAAATTATTTTTTTTGGAGAATACTACAAAAAAATTCAAATTATATTTCAACCAAGAAACAATCAAGTCATATTTAGTCATATCAAAAAATTCCAAATAGGTATTTAACAGATTGTTTTTTATAAAAATCATTACTTATGCCGCCATGTAACGAATTATTAGATCTACAAAATTTAGAAATAAAAATATAATTTGACATAAAAACAGGCGCTAACCCGCATCCAATCCACCTTCTTGCTTCAAATTCGATATTGATTCCATATTTAATTGCCTTATTAGAAAATAATAAAATTTGGTGTGTGAGTCCATCATACAAGGACCTTCAAAAAAGTCTAATACAATTTTGATGCAAAATTAATAGAGGGGGCCAATATTTGATAGCACCAAAATTTACATGGGATTGCTTATGGTCAGTCTGGCAGTGCACTACCCAGTGTAAACATCAGAAAATTTGACATTCATCTTGACATCTTGTCTACCCTGCTAGATGTACACATTACACACGTTTCAGCTATACCTATGTGAACATTTGTACACCTTGTGCAGAACCCATAATGTGTAAGTCCTGCGGGTTTTGTAGAACTTGTGTAGGTACCTACGCTGAAGTCCTGCAAACGCTGGCAAACCCGCAATATATGAGCGGGTCCCCAATGATATTTTTATATAAGTGCATTTATTTCTTTGATTATAACTTATTTCCAATTTATTAAAAAATCCTGGGGGTTTATGTTTAGGATACGCCGAGGGATACGCCCTTGCTGCAGGTACTAAAACCTAATAATAAAGCACTAAAATACAGTTGCATTGTGCTGAACGGACTGCAAGTTGTGTTGCAAAGTGTTGCAGCTATATTTATACATCTAGGTACTGCAGGGAGGTGTTGATCCTCATATTTAAGTACCTAAGTATCAAAATAAATACTTAGTACCCACCAGTACGTACTTAAGCACTAAAAATTACTATTCCATCACTCATTAGGTACCTACGTAAACTTAAAACAAAGTACCTACCTATACTTTAATATTGCAAAGTCCTGACCTGATCTTGACGAAGGCTAATGGGGTTCCAGACTTAAGTTAAGTTTTAAATAATGCAAAAACTACAGTCATATCATAAACACTGACAATAATAATCATTATGTTAAATAATATTTCTTACTTACATTCATTTCGGCAGTTTTTCTGCAACGTCTTCAAATCCAGCACTTTTGAAAACCATTTAAAACCAACATCTTGCAAAATATTTTGCCACCACACAAGTGCTCGAATGCATTTTTCTTTCGTCATTACAGCCAATTGAAACTAAGAATACATTAATAAATAAATAATAAATACTCCTTTTTAACTCCTACGGATTTTCGCTGTAAAAATGATCGCGTTTTACTTTATCTGCATCCAATATGATTGAAATTGTGGCCTATTTTCACTGAAAACTCGGTTAATTCTTAGTGATACACAATACTGTTTAATGGCACAGGTCGAAAACTAAATCTTTTAGTATAATCAACACGAATACGTTTTAGTTTTTAGTTAAATTCGGCAAAACACTTCAAATCTCTTTTCACGTTCCCCGTTGACAAACGCCAATGTTTACAATCTTTATAATTAGACCAAGCTCAGACATGACTAGGCACGAGAAAGTGTATCTTACACAGATATGGAGCCTGCGACGTTAGTCGAATTTAAATCTTTAACCCACATGTGGATTTTGTAAGTATTTTAACGATTTTTTAGAAATTTAAATTACCTGTTGCTTAACTGCTAAAGACAATGAAAGGTAACAATATTTTTTATATAGTTTTTAAAATATTTACTTACTAACTTCAATCAAAATCTACAGAAATTAACAATTACTTAAATTTTCGGTCTTTTCATTTTGAATTTATTGAATAGGTCCTACTACATAGGCAACACTCATTGCACAGACGTTGCCTTGTTCACAATGAAATCACAAGAAAGTGACGTACCGTTAATTAGTGGAAGGCAGATTAAATACACCTGAAATTAAAAAAACGAGTACCTACAACTACAAAATAAATATTCTTTGCCTGCATAGATTTTTGATCAAGTATAAATTAGCCTCCTATGTATTTTCTGATATGTATGGTCCGTCTTTGCCAGTCTGTGGCTACGATGGTTGAGGTTTAAAAGTCAGTTTTAATTCTAGGGGCATAGGCGTGCGGTGCTTTGTTTCACGTCAGTGGCGGCTTTACAGGGGCGGTATGGTCGGCAGTGCCGACCCAGTGTCGAACAGACAACAGACTGTGACAGTATACAGGGCTGCCCAGAAGTCCGGAATAAAATTAATATAGCCTTAACCTGTAACTTTTGGCACGTCAATTTAGTTTTATATATGCTCACATTTTGACCTTATTCGTTTGTTTTTTTATAGACATTTGTAAAAGATATGACGACATCGATCTTTTTTTTAAACGGAAACATACAACTTGTGATACATCATTTGAAAGCTAATATCTCGTACAGTATGCTCATACATTTTGGCGCGATTCTGTCATGCTATTTCAAAATGGCGACTGTTAAAAGTTTAAAAAAAAATCCCTATTTAATCAGCGGAAATTTTGACACATGTCTATAAAAGAACAAACGAATAACGTCAAAATGTGAGCATATATAAAACTAAATTGACGTGTCCGAGCATTTTCCCCAAAAGTTACAGGTTAAGGCTATATTAATTTTATTCCGGACTTCTGGGCAGCCCTGTGTAGGGTAGAGGTACCTGTTTTGGCCACTTTAACGTATCGGCCAAGTTTAATAAACGATTATGTTAATCCTGTTCGCATATACTCATTTTTTCATTTTCTCTATCATACCCATAGTTTTAAAAAAGGGATAGATATACTTCAAATAGTGATGATATGACATGACGTGTGGCAAAATTGAAGAGATGGGATAAATCGACACTTTTACCGGTTATGGCCAGTTTTTGCCTAGTTATGGCCATTTATTAAAACCAGTTTTGGCCACGTTACTTTTGTTACATATACAGGGTGGCTGATTAGTGCGAGAAAGTCCAATATCTCCGTTGTTCTTTAAAATATCGAAATTTATTAAATGCAAAGGTTCTGGGATAAACAAGAGCGCAAATTTTAAAAATATTTTTGGATATACAGGATGCGCCAAAAAAGTGGGGTTTAGCAAAAATGTATTTTTTCAAATGGAACACCCTATATGTTATATTATTTTTGGATTCTACATAAAATTATAGTAATTTTTTAATAAGTGCATTATAGGTCTAAACTTAATAGTTTCCGAGTTATCGACTTTTCCAAAATGACATTTTTGAACTTTGACAGCTTCTAGTTTTCTAACGGTACTTCTTAGAGCAAAACGGCTTACATGTCCCTATCTTACTTTTTAATTGTCTTCAAAAAAATATCAATTTCCGGTTAAACCGGATGTAACTTGAAAGTCGGAAATATAGTACTTCCGGTTTAACCGGAAATTAATATTTTTGTGAAGACAATTAAAAAGTAAGATAGGGACATGTAAGCCGTTTTGCTCTAAGAAGTACCGTTAGAAAATTAGAAGCTGTCAAAGTTCAAAAATATCATTTTGGAAAAGTCGATAACTCTAAAACTATTAAGTTTAGAACTACAATGCACTTATTGAAAAACAACTGTAATTTTATGTAGCATCCAAAAATAATATAACATATAGGGTGTTCCTTTTGAAAAAATACATCTTTGCTAAACCCCACTTTTTTGGAGCATCCTGTATATCCAAAAATATTTTTAAAATGTGCGCTTTTGTTTATCCTAGAACCTTTGTATTTAATAAATTTCGATATTTTTAAGAACAACGGAGATATTGGACTTCCTCGCACTAATCAGCCACCCTGTATATATTATACCTAAGGAGATTAGGAGAATTTGGTATATGAAGGAACGGAAAATTGTTTTATGTTTATTATATAAACTTTCACAAAAATCATTTTTCTGACTACGTATTTTCAAATGACAATTTTTCTATTTTAAAAAATCGCCTTACGCGTGTTACTTAAAAACTACCTTATACAAATGCAAAATCTAAATATTTTTCCATTTCTGGAACAGAATATGATCCCCTTGCATTTTTTTTCGGGCTCTCTAATAATCTCTATTACATCAGCAACTGAATAACAAAGCTTATCTTCTCGCTCAGGCCACTTCCAAAAAACCCACTTCTTTCCATAGCTTTAACAGTAGCACCATGATGAGAAATCTTTACTATTTTTCCAGGAAAATATTGTTTAACATATTCAACAATAACATATTGTCCTATTTACAAATTTTTGCAATCAATTTCTCTCGATTCATCCGTATCAACTTCATTGAGGTTCTCCACTTCCATTTCCATGTCTTCCATTTTAGAAGTACGTTCTGTTTCCTTCATCCCTGCATTTCCTGTCTCCGGTATTGGATATTTAGTTTTATTTTTTTCCTTTTCTGCTTTTTTATTCAATCGCCTACTTATGGTCTCTTTCCTTTTGAGGGAATTTAATGCCCTAATATTTTTTCGTTCTTCTTTTCTCTTTAGCTCATCGTCTTTCTCCTTCTTTTTTTTAAATTCACTTTCATACCACATATCAGAGGTCAATACTGATAAAGGATATTCCCTTTTTCGTTTTATCTTTGCGGTTTTGGCTTTAGCTTTAGAAGGATGTTTTAATAAAATATTGCTAAGTATTTTCACAACGGCTGGTTGTGTCAGTTTTCCTTCACCAGGTCCCTTTATTTCTAATCTAAAAGCTGTTTCTGCATTGCATTTATTATTGTTACTCTTGTTTATTTTAGTTTTTAAGTCAACTGTATTTTTATCCATATCTTCTATACTATTCAGGTTCTTTGTCTCTTTAATGCATTTTTTGTCTTTGTTTTGGAGCTCTAAATTTTCAGCTTCAATCGGTATAACATCCTCTGTTTCAGTCGTATCTATGGTATCCTTATTTGGTATATTTTCTATATTATCATTTTTATTGTCAGTTTTCGTGGGTTGCACGTACACAGACTTAATGCCGGTAATTTTCTTATTTGCCTTCACATCTTCGCTAACTGGTAAATTTTCTTCAATCTCACTATTGTTTATTACACTTATTACTTTCTCTCTGAAAATACCTCTGTCCGGATTTACATTTTCTTTGGTTACTTTGTTTGGTTCTGTTGCATCTATCTCTATTATCGACGAATTTTCTTTATTTTCGCTCGCTTCTAAAGCTTCCTGTGTTGCTTTATTCTGTGATATTTCTTTAGACTCATCTTTACTCACAAGTAGACTAATATCTAAGTTTACATCAAACTGTTGTTGAAAGTTCTTCATGTTTATAGCATTCAATTCTAAATCGTTTAGAGTTATATTTTCAGCTGTGTTGTTCACGTAAGAAAATGATTCTTGGATTTCAGGAAATAGAAATTCTAGTATATCATTATCCTCCACATAATTGAAATTTAGTGATCCGCTTAGGTAGTTCTCATCCTCAGAAACAAATTTATACCAAACATCATATAACATCTGAGCTTGAATTTTTTGCGGTCTTGTGCCTGTTCCAAGACAGTCTTTAAATATGTTTAGTTCGTCGTCATTAATTTTACTCTCTAAATATTTCAAATGATTCTGGGTGGACTTTGAGATCATTTCTGGTTCGGTTTCCGCCAGTTCATTGTCAAAAAAACTGACATCATTGAGTTTTTTTGTGCATTTAGAGTAATCGACGTCGGCCGAGTTACACACTCTAAAACCGTTGGCAATTGTCGACTTAAAAGAATTATTTTCCATGAGAAGTGTGAAGTATTGCTGGAACATTATGTTTTTTTAAATCGACTCCATCATGCTCCATCTTCCATTTCTTGAGGGCTTTTTTCCAGTGACACTTTATTGGAAAAAAGAAAGCTACGTCCAACGGCTGCATAATGTGGGTGGCATTGGGGACTAAACATACCAAAATAATCTGGTATTCCCTACAGAAATTGCTCAATGTCAGGCTCATGTGAGAGGCGTGTCCATCCAAGAAGACAATCACTGGCAGTTGATACCCTTTTAAATTGAGAAATTCGTAAAAGACATTTTTTATATAATCATAAAAATTTTCTGCCGTCATGATGCTATCACCACACCACCTTTTGGATTGGAATAGAAAGCAGTCTCGTCCATATTCGATACTCGTCTAGGATCATCTATAATCGTGTAATCATCTCCTAGATGGGTCTTAGTTTCGTCAAACCATCTTCGTATTTTTTCCGGAGTTATACTTGATCGGGCTCTATTTATAAACTCCGCTTGTTTTACAGACAGTTCTGGGTGTCGTCGAAGAAAGGCTTCAAACCATTTTCTTCCTGGTTTATTATTCACAAATGGCATGGAAGTGTTTCCCATTTCATCAAGAATTTTCTTCACCGAAAACCCAAGACCATCCTTATCTAAAGGAAAGCCCATGTCTGCATTGGCTGTCACCCACTTGACAAGAGTGTCTTCTATTTCCGACCCTAAATGGCATTCGGGACCAATTTTTCCGGTGGTTTCGATGTGATCAGAAATTTTGCGCCTAAGTGTCGTGCGAGGAATATTGAACTGCTTTGCCGCCGTCTGAACTTTCATGTCATTTTTTATTGCATCTAGTGCGCCTTTAAGCTGTACACTTTTGTACTGGAAAAATGTTCTGGTTTTCTGAGATTTTTTAGAATTATTTACCTTTTTCTTTGCCATTTTTTTCCCTTTATGTCGTTTCCTATAAAAAAATTCTGTTTAACTTTTCACTCAATGTTCCTTCAGTGGCCGAAACTGGAGCAAGTTGTCCGCATATGGCCAAATAAGTGGCCAGATCTAGAAATCGATTAATCGATTTTGGCCACCTCTATGGCCAAAACTAGTTTGTTTTTTTTAAATCTTATACCGGTTTTGGCCACCTCAAAATAAAATATTAAAGTTAGGGCTTTATTAATTATACATTTAAAATACTATTTCAGACATATTATAAAACCTATAGTTGTTACAACATTTGGTTTTTTGTGTATCATAATTAAAAAAAAGCAACAAATATATAGACTGGTTCCTTACCGATTTTATTAAGAAAATCAATCAAACACGTGCACACTACTTTTCATTCGGCGCCATGACGAACTAACTTGCGACATCTAGGCGAGCGTCACACGAAGTTGAATAGAATAATTTCAATTTTGGGCGGGAAACAACAGGTAAAGCGGTTATTAGCATGCAGTGCTTATAATTTCGTGACAAAATGTAAAGTGGCCAGTACCAGGGCAGAAACCAAAACTGGTGCGTCTACCCTATGTATTACTTATCTAAATCAATTTGCATTTTTAATGACTCGCAAACTGCCAGCAAATAACCGTTCCACTCTCCTTCATCCTTCCACCACATGGGCGAAAACTCATGCAGGGTGTTTCAGAAGTACGGAACGTAACTTAAGGTGGTGATTCCTTATGATATTCTAAGAGAAAAAGTTTATATGAATATGTGTCAGGAGTTGCCCCGTTTTTGATATCCCAACAAACATGTTAAGTACCTACCTAATCTAGACCAGAACGGAAGGAAAATAATCCTAAATTGGCAAATATTTGCTTATTTTTGCCTTAAATGTTTTCTTAAAAGTCACAAAAGATTCGAACTCTAAAATCTAAGTCAAAATTTGGATATCTAGAACTTAAATAATTTGTTATAGGGAAGTCTACTTGTAGTTTAATTTACCTAGTTAAAAATTGCAAATAAATAACCTCTCTTAGACATTAAAAATATTTAATCCTAATAAGGAATATGATTAAGTAATAATTTACTTAAATTGTTACTTAATATATGTGTTCAAAATTACAAGCTTACATTAACTAAAAAAAGTATTGAAAAACTGTATAATCACGATACTTATATTAGGAATGGGTATATCGATATACGTAGTAATACCTATATCTACTTTATTCATACCTGCGTTTTTAAAGCCTACGCCTGTGGAAATTTTTGTTTAAATAAATATGTTAAATTTATGTATTACTTTACTCTATCGTCTGTCAGTTACAAAAATGAAGGACTTTCGTACTTTCGTCCGAGTGACGTCACGAGATTACGTTCACAATACGTTCATAGTACGTACCTACTAATATAAAAATATTAATAAAATCCTAGAAATATAATATGTTTAATATTTCATAAATTAATATTTACTATACGTACCTACTAACACAGTAACACTACATACCTACCTAATATGTACATAATAAATACATATCGTTACATTTTTGCTGAAAACCTACGAATTTATAGACACTTTAACACTTTTTTGGTTATTACGCTAGGTAAATATTACCTAATTATTGCCTACAAAATGTCCAAATAATTTACTGACCATGTAGTTTTAGAAACAAGTAATATTTTGGATAATTTTTCCATATAAATTGTTCCCAAAGTTATAGATCTTTTGTGGTTAAAAATTGAGCTACTTCATAACTTTCTGATTAACCTCAAAGGCTAACATTGCTTGTACAGTTAATAATAAAGAAGAAAATAACTTTAAGGTTAAAAATATAAAGGCGGCCATATTTAATAATTATTAGTTTCCTGTTTTTCGACAACTATAAAAAAACAATAATTAAAATTTTAAGAATTACATAAGGTGAGTAGAAAATCCATTAGACTACGATATCTTTCGTCAACGAAAGTTTTTTTAAAACTTTGGGTACATACACTGCGTCCATAAAGTCTTGCACAAATTCATTTAAAATTCAGGGGCTTACTTTTTTTAAAAACGCTCAGACACGTCAATTAGTACTTTTGTTTGCGCATTTTTTAACGTAAAATGTTTTTATACAGGGTGTCGCACGTATGAGGTATGAGGTCATCAAGGATTTTTTTTAATGGAACACCCTGTATATTATATCAATTTTGAATTCTATGATGAACACTTAACACCTCTGGAAATCACGGTTTCCGAAATATTGACGTTTGAAAATTTATTTTAAACACATTTATTGATGACCTCATACCTCATACGTGCGACACCCTGTACAAAAACATTTTACGTTAAAAAATGCGCAAACAAAAGTATTAATTGACGTGTCCGAGCGTTTTTAAAAAGTAAATACCTGAATTTTAAATGAATTTGTGCAAGACTTTATGGACGCACTGTATAATGTTTATAATGGAGACACTCTGTTTTTAGGTTAATGGTAAAAATATTTTAAATTATCGTAATAATACATTAAAAAATGCATATTTTAAGGGCGCGTTTAGTTTTTCGAAGTATCATCACCATAATTCACAAACACATTTCTTTCGCATCCAAATTTCGGTCCAGAAAAATGATAAAACTTAATTATATCACTTTATTGTTGAAGTTATAATAAGCGGCCATTTCAAATATCTACTTAAGTCGAACTCCATTTTATAATTTATTTTGTCCTGTTGGAAGTGTTGGCATAAGTTGTTGTCTTTTCTTTCTAACACCAGATATAATATGTTTTCTCTGTATTTTTGTCTAAGTACTGTCTTATTGCTCCTATTTAGGTTATATTTAGGTCAAAAGGTTGGTCTCACTTTCCACATTTAGACGTAAAATAGGTCTATTTTTATTTCACTTCGTTTCAACTTATTGGACAGAAAAACCCTATCAACCTATTTTCGACTTTCAAATTACTTTAGTTTCTTTCCCCACATTGGGCAATAGGAAAACAAATGTAGGTAAATTATCCCTATATATAATTGGTCGTGCAAAATATTTGACCCGTTAAGAGGTCGAATAAAGGTAAATTTAACTTAAAATGTTTGTTGGGATACAGGGTGGTAATTAAAAAAATCGTTAGTTCTTTATAATTTTTTTAAATATCCTTTTCCTGACTTATTGAAATTTGTTATTTATAATTATAAGGGGCTTAATTCGCCCTAACTACAATAAATTTATTAAGTCCACAGTAACAAATATTATTGACAAAGAAATGTACGTCACTGACTTTTTTCTAATTTTTGTTTTCGGATTTACCCAATAATAATACAACTTTTTTGTTCCGTGAATTGTTTTAGTATCTTGCTTCGTTTTCGAGAAAAAAAATAGAAACCAGTTTATTGCATGCACAGGGACATTTTCTTAAGTGTCTCACCCGATTGGCGATTTTCCTACTGACTATAATAAAAAAACAAATTACACATTTCTCAATGACTTTCGACAAGGAAGCCAAATTTAATGTCTAAAAATATAAACCTAGGTTCACAAATTTGACAGATACGACGCCATTTTGAATTTTTTGAAATGGCAACTCTCAAAAATAATCGTACGAGTAAATTGCAATTGGCGATCCGATTTCAAAAACCTATAGTTGTTGATATTTATTTTCAGTCGCTTCGGAAATTAACAAATCGATTTATCGATTTTGTCTCTTAAGCGCCTCACCCCTTTAATAAATAACCCTTTTAAGCTGAAAACCCCAATTGTTTTCACAGTGACATAATCTCCCGTGACCAAGATATCTACGCTATAATCAAAACCGGCAGATGTCAAGAAGTGACAGATTATACGATGCCATTTTGAATATTTTTCAATGGTAACCCTCATAAATAACCACACGAGTGAATTGCAAATGGCAATCCGATTTCAAAAACCTATAGTTGTTAATAATTATTTTAAGCCGTTTCGGAAATACGGGGGTTCCTATAAATAATTGCCTTAATCGATTTTGTTTTGTAAGTGTCTCACTCCTTTAACAAATAGACCTTTTAAGATGAAACCCCAATTTTTTTCACTGTGACATAATCTCCCGTGACCAAGCTACCTACGCTATAATAAAATTCGACAGATGTCAAAAAGTGACAGATACGACAAATAAATAATAAATAATACAGATAAATGCAATTTACCTGTGTGGTTATTTTGTGAGGGTTGCCATAATTAAAATTAAAAATGACGTCGTATCTGTCACTTTTTGACATCTGTCGGATTTGATTATAGCGTAAATGGCTTGGTCACGGGAAATTATGTAACTTTGAAAATAATAAAGGTGTTCAGCTTAGAAGGTCTATTTATTAAAGGGGTGAGACACACAAAATTGATGAAGGCAAATTAGGAACCCCCGTATTTCCGAAACGGCTGAAAACAAATATCAAAACTATAGGTTTTTGAAATCGGCTCGCCAAATGCAATTCACTTGTGTGGCTATTTGTTAGGGTTGCCATTTAAAAAAATTCAAAATGATGTCGTATGTGTCAAATTTGTGAACCTATATATTTTTTGACATTAAATTCGGCCTCCTTGTCAAAAATCATTGAGAAATGTGTGATTTGTTTTTTATTAGTCAGCAGGAAAATCGCCAATAGGGCGAGACACTTAAAAAATGTCCCTGTACATTGTAAATAATTTTAAATATTTTTGTTCAAATATATCAGAACTAAAATTAAATGAGATAAAGCCAATTTACCAATATATATACATATACTGCACGTGCATACTAACATAATATATATTATACAAAGTACCGTATGTTTGCTTTGAAATTCTTATTTTTTAAAATAATCAGAAATTAATGATTACTTCATACTTTTTTATTTTATTACTATAAAATTCCGATTCACATTTTAATAGCAATTGAAAAATATTTATAGGCCTCAAAATTGTTAACATTATTTAAAATTTAATGTTGGGCAACAGTTGTGCGAGCGGAATATTATTATCTTCTTCTTCGAAGTCGTCAATATTATCTGTATTACACATAAATCCGGCTCTCATAAAGCATTTTTTTTATTGTCACTTGGGACAAATTGCGCCAGGCCACCGAAACCCATATCAAGGTGTTGATTATGTTAATATTATTTTCGATTTCCTAAAGAGGATAACCACTGCCTATACATGTTAAAAGCCTCTTAATGAGGTAGCTTCTGTAAAGCATTTTAAAAAGCTGAATAATGCCTTGGTCCATGGGACACATTATAAGACCAGAAAAATATAGGTGTGACTCACGTTTGTAACAATAAGGGACACAAAACTTTAACCTGTATCTCCACAAGTCGACTGGTTCAAACTTGCTAAAATTGGAAAATAAAATCCTTTTTGAATTATACTGCATTATTTATTTATTAAACGACTAATAACATTCCTCCCCTCTTCACACTAGCATGGGCTACAACATTACTAACAAGACATGTTAGGTAAACCACTTTTATAAACACTTAACAACTTTTAACAACTTTTTAACGTGATGGCTTTATCCACTCACGGAGCGACGATCTAATCTCTTTAGATTGCCACCTGACACTTTACTAACAAGACATGTTAGTTAGAACACTTTTGACTACAAATAACAACTTTTTAACGTGAAGGCTTTTCTCCTACAAGGAGCGACGATTTAATCTCTTTAGATTCCCGCCTGACACTTTAACACAATAACTACTTTTTAACGTGAAGGCTTTCTCCCTTCACGGAGCGGCGATTCAATATATTTAGATTCTCGCATGACACTGCTTTGTTTACATTTCAGAACATATATTAACCCTATCCAAACACCTTGACCAATCAAATGTTAACACGTCAATACCAAAATGGCAACGTCCATCCATCAGGCCACTAACGATCGGCCAATCAGAATCTTTGCTTGTTACTGCGCACGTGGAAGTTAATATTATTTGATACCTAGTTTTAGAGACTATTATTTAGATTTTATATAGCAGACAGTCTTTGTTTACATTATAGAATTTAATTTGAAGGTATATTATTTGTACGACGATGCCACCACTTTGATATGCGGTGTTGACATTTATATTGCCTTTGAAATTAATGTATTTTTTTCCATTTATTGCATTTAGTGGTTGAAGAAAAACATAGTACTTTAGCACGAATGCGACGTTGCCGCTTGTCTTAGTATTACATTACATTATATCCCCTAAGATTGATTTCAACCTTGTTACTTTATTTTCCTACTGGGTCACGACAGAAATATGAAGTGTGCCCCAAACAATAGGTATTACCAATAGGCTTGTTCCAACCAGCAGTTCGGGACTATTTGTTAATGAGGAATAGAGTCTACCAGATGAATACTGCATGTAGACCCTAGGATGCCTTGTTAAGTCCTACAACTGGTTGATTGTATTTAACAGTTTGAAACTGTCAGGGGCTGATGGTTGGAACAAACTTAATAAATCTTTCAATTTATGCGGAAAATCCCCATTCATTTAATGTTTTAATGTAGCCTGATGACATAATTTCCGGGTATTAAATAGGTTGCTTGTCGTAAGTCAAAATGTGCCAAGAACTAAAGGTTAATACCCGTAATTATACAGTTTTAAAAATACGGATTAAATAAGAATTAAACAAGTTAGTTGATATAAGTACTCTGTTTAACAAAACCAATGAATTGTTTAATTCTGGTAAGTAACTTGTGTCAGAACTATTTTTCTTGCCACAATTATTCAAAAATATACAGGGCTTTCATTTCAAAACTAGCCACCCGAAATAACTTTTAAAATACTTGAAGAAGAATTGAACAAAAAAACACGTCAACTTAGATTTACTGGGGGACATGTTTTACATGTATTTGCGACTCTGTAGTTTCAACCCCTAACGAAGGGCGAAAGGCACATAAAAAATTTCAAATGGTAAGGGGTATTGAGCGCTTCATTTTTTAAAAGCGGATTATTTGTTTCCAAGTTATGCCCCTTCAAAGTTTAAAAATAAAAATTCGACATTTTAGAGAAAACTATTTAATATTACCTTTAGAATGAACTCGTGCTTACCTACTAACTTCAACACGTGTTCAAAATGCCCACTTAAAACCGTTTCTGAGGTTCTGAGCCACCCCTAATGGGGGATGGGAATCACATTAAAATTTCAAATAGAAAGAGGTATTGATTGATTATCCGATTTTCAATCAGAAATTTTTTGTCCAAATTATACCCTTAGAACCTAGAAAAGCTAAATTTTCAACTTTTATAAGTTTTTAAAAAGCAGCAAACTCCTTAAATGTAAACATTCAGATAAATACGTAAAAAAATTAAAGATGTTTGATAGCAAATGTTAGTTTTGCCACATTTTAAAATGATTTAGTTTTAAACTTGATTTTGTTGTGTATTAATTGACCATCGAATTTCGACGACTCCTTACAAGAGAGAATTGAACTAATTTTAATTTACGGGGAAGAACAGCGCTGTGCACGTAGAACAGCCCGGGTGTTTAATCAAAGGTATCCAGAAAAAAATGTTGGGCACCAATATGTATTAAGTTTGATTAATAAATTTCAAGAAACTGGAAGTGTTCGCAATAAAATTGTGAAGAACCCTAGAGTATGAAATGAAGCCGCACAAGTAGAAATTTTAGGTCATTTTGCCATAGATCCCCAAACATCCATACCGAAATTCTCAGGGTTAACAAACGTTTCAGTTGGCTCTGTGCATAAAGCCTTACGATTCAATAAATTTTTTCCTTACAAAATACAACTTTTACAACAGTTAGGGGAGGATGACTATGGAAGAAGAATGGAATTTTGTGAATTAATGAGTGAAAGGGCAAATGCAGATCCTAATTTAATTAAAAACATTTGCTTTAGTAACGAGTCAACTTTCTTTTTAAATGGGTTTGTTAATAAACACAATTGCAGATATTGGGGCAATGAAAATCCACATGTTTTTCGTGAAGAGTATACACAATTTCCTCAGAAAATATATGTATGGGCCGGAATTCTTGGAAATAAAATTATTGGTCCGATATTTATGGAAGAAAATTTAACCGGTGAACTGTATTTGAATGTATTAGAAAATGTGATAGATCCCCTTATAACTGACTCTCTGGAAAATCAAATTGATGAAAATGAAAATTTATTACTAGATGAAGAAAATTTCATTTTTCAATAGGACGGAGCCCCTCCACATTATGCTATGCCTGTGCGAAATAAATTGGCTTAATGACAGATTTCCAGGCAAATGGATTGGAAGAAGGGGCGCTATAGAATGGCCAGCGAGATCACCAGACTTAACGCCCCTTGACTTTTTCTTATAGGGACATCTAAAAACAATAGTATACAAAACTCAACCAGAAAATATTCCTGATCTTATGCGTAGAATAGGGGAGGCCTGTGAACAGATTACCCAAGAGACATTTCAAAACGTGCGTGAGGAGTTCGAGCAGCGGCTTTACGATTGCCTTGCCAATAATGGTGGGCATTTTGAACATCTGTTAAAATAAGTAAGTGAAATTTTACTAAAATATCAATGTTAACTCTTTAAATTTTAAAAGGGCATAACTTGGAAACAAATAATCCGCTTTTAAAAAATGAAGCACCAAAAGACTGCTAATGAAAAGGGCTTTCAAGTGAACTATCACTCAATACCCCTTACCATTTGAAATTTTTTATGTGCCTTTCGCCCCTCGTTAGGGGTTGAAACTACAGAGTCGCAAATACATGTAAAACATGTCTCCCAGTAAATCTAAGTTGACGTGTTTTTTTGTTAAATTCATCTTCAAGTATTTTATAAGTTATTCCGGGGGGCTAGTTGTGAAATGAAAGCCCTGTATAATAGGTATTAAACAAACCCTTCCCAACAAACATATTAAGTAATGTAGACCAGAACGGAAGGAAAATAATTCTAAATTGGCAAATATTTGCTTATTTTTGCCTTAAATGTTTTCTTAAAAGTCACAAAAGATTCGAACTCTAAAATCTAAGTCAAAATTTGGATATCTAGAACTTAAATAATTTGTTATAGGGAAGTCTACTTGTAGTTTAATTTACCTAGTTGAAAATTACAAATAAATTACCTCTCTTAGACATTAAAAATATTTAATCCTAATAAGGAATATGATTAAGTAATAATTTACTTAATTGTTACTTAATATATGTGTTCAAAATTAAGGAATTTTTTGGATATTACGCTAGGTAAATATTACCCAATTATTGCCTACAAAAAGTCCAAATAATTTACTGACCATGTAGTTTTAGAAACAAGTAATATTTTGGATAATTTTGCCCTATAAATTGTTCCCAAAGTTATAGATCTTTTGTGGTTAAAAATTGAGCTACTTCATAACTTTCTGATTAACCTCAAAGGCTAACATTGCTTGTACAGTTAATAATAAAGAAAAAAATAACTTTAAGGTTAAAAATATAAAGGCGGCCATATTTAATAATTATTAGTTTTCCTGTTTATCGACAACTATAAAAAAACAATAATTAAAATTTTAAGAATTACATAAGGTGAGTGGAAAATCCATTAGACTACGATATCTTTCGTCAACGAAAGTTTTTTTAAAACTTTAGGTACATATAATGTTTATAATGAAGGCACTCTGTTTTTAGGTTATAATGGTAAAAATATTTTAAATTATCGTAATAATACATAAAAAAATGCATATTTTAAGGGCGCGTTTAGTTTTTCGAAGTATCATCACCATAATTCACAAACACATTTCTTTCGCATCCAAATTTCGATCCAGAAAAATGATAAAACTTAATTATATCATATTGTTGAAGTTATAATATGCGGCCATTCCAAATATCTACTTAAGTCGAACTCCATTTTATAATTTATTTTGTCCTGTTGGAAGTGTTGGCATAAGTTGTTGTCTTTTCTTTCTAACACCAGATATAATATGTTTTCTCTGTATTTTTGTCTAGTGTCTTATTGCTCCTATTTAGGTTATATTTAGGTCAAAAGGTTGGTCTCACTTTCCACATTTAGACGTAAAATAGGTCTATATTTATTTCACTTCGTTTCAACTTATTGGACAGAAAAACCCTATCAACCTATTTTCGACCTTCAATTTACTTTAGTTTCTTTCCCCACATTGGGCAATAGGAAAACAAATGTAGGTAAATTATCCCTATATATAATTGGTCATGCAAAATATTTGACCCGTTTAGAGGTCGAATAAAGGTAAATTTAACTTAAAATGTTTGTTGGGTTATTAAACACGTTTACTTTTTCTCAGTGTAAAACGGACTTTACCTATATTTCTATCTATCTAAATCTAACTCGGTTGACATTGATGATATTTCGGTGAATGTTTTGATATCCATTGCTGACTATACAGGGTGATTGATAGTGGATGGCCTATTAGACGTTTTGGACGAACTAACCAACGGATCACTTTGAAAATTTGGTTACATGCATAAGTGGACGTGCTCTCTCCTTTAAAAATATTTTTAACTATGCAGTGTTGCCGGTTCTACTAAAAAGTACTAGCTACTTTGATATTTTAAAAGGAATACCCTGTATATTAATTTTTTTTTACAATCCCTATTAATTTCTTAATAACTTCTCTTAATATTTTCCTATACCTATCTGTCATCGTTTTCGAGATAATAATTAATTTCTTTCTTTTTTTTCGCAAAACATGACCTTTAAAAACTGCCGATATTTTTGACTTCGTGACAGATTAGAACATGGAAATTTGGTGGAAAGTTAAGTAATATCCAAAGACATATTACTTTGTATCAATATCTTAATTATTATAGTACAGGGTGTTTCAAAAATGCAAATATTTTAATGATTTGGAAAAATTATCAAAATTATACTTTTGTTCATGGAACACCCTGTATTTTATCTCTAATCCTAAAAGCTGTTAAAATTTTCTATCTTTCTATGTATCATGTTCCTATACCCATCTAGAATAGTTTTTGACTTAGGAGCATTTATTTGACAAATTTAATTCTTTCAATGAACAACAAGAAATTTAAACGAATTCAAAGCAATTGAGTACCTTTTTAAAATCTTAAGAATACTTAACCAAATTAAGTTGTTGCGTACAGGGCGACATACAAATAATTTTCCTTTCACTTTTTACAAAACTACTAAAAAATTTTTAAAAATACCTAATTAATTTTTAATAAATGTTCAAAATGTTGCCCGTTGACATCTAAGCATTTTAGAATTCGAGTATTGACACCATTTAAAGTAGTTAGTCTAAGTTCATCAGCATCTAAACTTTGAAAAGCGCGATTCACCCGATCTTCCAACTCTTCCCTTGAATTAACTGGTGTTTTGTAGACAATTTCCTTGATAGTACCCCAAAGGTAAAAATCCAAAGGCGTCAAGTCTGGGGACCTTGCAGGCCAATTCCAAGGTCCTAAACGCCTGAACCAGCGATCTTCAAAAATTCTCCGTATTTCCGCACTTACTTCGGCAGTGCAATGTGCGGGAGCCCCGTCAAGTTGATACCAGCTACTGCGATACTGAGCAAGAGGAAGATTGTCCACGAAATTTTCAACAAACGTAGTTAAAATTTCTAAGTATTTTCTGGAAGTTAAGTTTTCATCATACATCAAATATCGAATCTTGTCGTCCATCATTAAACAAAAAACATTAAATCCAAATTTTTCTTGAAATGCTGAATCTCTTGTAACATGGGGATTTTGTTCTGCCCAATAATGAATATTTTTCCTATTAAAAATTCCTTCGCGAGAAAGTTTGGATTCATCACTCCAAATAATTTTTTGGAAGAATTGTGGGTCTTCCTGAATATGAACTATTAAGCTTTCGCAAAACAAAACTCTTTGTGGAAAGTCCTCTGGCTTAAGAAATTGAACTGTGGTAAACTTAAATTTTGCATATTATGTTTGGAAAATATTTCTTGTACACAATAATAGGTTAAACCCAAATCTTCTTTGGCACATCCTATTGAAGACTGTGGATATGCATGAAAATAGGCCAAAACATTTATTTCATTTTCCTCGTTGGACGTTACAGGCCTGGGTAAATTTCTAGTAACTTTCAACGACGATCCAAAATTTTGAAAATTGCTTTGAATTCGTTTAAATTTCTTGTTGTTCATTGATGGCAAATTTGGATACATTTCGTTGAATCTTCTGCAAGTACGGCTAATTATCTTATCACACTGACCATGTAAAACAAATAAAATTATAAGTACTGTATTTGAATAGTTGTTGTTTTCTTTCATTTTTCTTAAAACCTTAAAATATACTTGTTAAATAAACTAATTGACAAATAAACCAAATGAATAATAGCAGAATGTCAACCATTTTAAAACAAGAGTTTTTATAGGCTACTTGTTAAATTCGACTAAAAAGTCATAACGATTGTTATCTGTAAGAATTAAATTTGTCAAATAAATGCTCCTAAGTCAAAAACTATTCTAGATGGGTATAGGAATATGACACATAGAAAGATAGAAAATTTTAACAGCTTTTAGGATCAGAGATAAAATACAGGGTGTTCCATTAACAAAAGTATAATTTTGATAATTTTTCCAAATCATCAAAATATTTGCATCTTGAAAACACCCTGTACTATAATAATTAAGATATCGATACAAAGTAATATGTCTTTGGATATTACTTAACTTTCCACCAAATTTCCATGTTCTAATCTGTCACGAAGTCAAAAATATCGGCAGTTTTTAAAGGTCATGTTTTGCGAAAAAAAAGAAAGAAATTCATTATTATCTCGAAAACGATGACAGATAGGTATAGGAAAATATTAAGAGAAGTTATTAAGAAATTAATAGGGATTGTAAAAAAAAATTAATATACAGGGTATTCCATTTAAAATATCAAAGTAGCTAGTACTTTTTAGTAGAACCGGCAACACTGCATAGTTAAAAATATTTTTAAAGGAGAGAGCACGTCCACTTATGCATGCAACCAAATTTTCAAAGTGATCCGTTGGTTAGTTCCTCCGAAACGTCTAATAGGCCATCCACTATCAATAACCCTGTATATTGAGTCCATTGACCTATTTAATAAATACGTCATTGGAGAATGTAATTTTTCCTGATATCTTTAAGACTGCTCGAGTTATTCCGCTTTATAAGAAAGGAGAAAAAGACAGATTAGATAATTATCGTCCAATTTCTCTACTAATCTCAGTATCAAAAATTCTGGAACGAATTGTTTTTAACCAAATTTCAATGTTCCTAAATCTACTTTTAATATTATTACAGAATGTCAACACGGTTTTCGCAAAGGAAAGAGTATAACTTCGGCGATCTTGAGCTTTGTTGGTGAGCTTTATAGTGCACTTGATGTTAATAAGAAATGCTTGAGCCTTTTTATGGACCTCAGTAAGGCCTTTGACCTTGTTGATCACGTCTTGCTCGCGGCAAAGTTGCATGAATACGGCATAAGAGGTATGGTTGGTGAATGGCTGCAGTCGTATTTTATTGGTCGAGATCAGGTTGTGGGTCTTGAGGGTATTAGATCTGATAAACGAAATATTTACATTGGTGTTTCGCAGGAATCCATTCTGAGCCCTTTGTTATTCCTAATTTTTGCGAATAATCTCCCAGACTTGACTCACAGTGAAAGAGAACTTGTTATGTTCACTGATGATAATTCTTATTTGAGTTGTAGCAGTACCGCCAAGAGTTCGATAACATTATTACGTGATATGCTTGCAAGATATATCACATGGTTTGTCGGCAATGGGTTATGTTTGAATACAACCAAAACAGTGTTTATCAGCTTCACTCCGGGCCGGTCAACTTTTAATTAGAGTCTTCTTGTCAGGGTGAATGGTGGATCGATTGCACAGGTTATTCAAACAAAAGTATTAGGTATACGTATTGACAATGCCGTATCGTGGAGCTTTCACTGCACTGAACTAAGCTCTAAAATTTCTCCGGTATGTTATGCCCTCTACCGCTTTTAGTCCATTAAACGGAACGCTTAAAAAGGAATTTTGGTTAGAAAGCTGCTTTTTTGGTGGAAGGTACATTTTAATGTTTGAAAAGACACTTCGGTATTATTTTGTATTCAACCCTTGCATAAGGGATGGAAAATTACTTTAAAATGTTTTTTGACCCGTGGCTTTAAAACAAAAAACACTAGAAAAAAAGGTTTTAGACAAAAGTTGTAGAGCATTTAAATCTGAATAAAAACGTTTATGATCATTTTTACGATATCTCTAATAGTTGTGGCCTTAGAATCATATGAACTTTGAGGCTTGGTCGGCTTCTTCGAAATTTCACAAACGCATTAAATTTTCAACTTGGCAACACTGCCCATCGTCTGGCTGAGACTCTATACGGGTGTCTGAAAAAAAAGTTTTTTGGTAGGTACGTTAATTTATTAGAGTATGTTATTTTTGTACTGTTTTGAGGCTTTTATGAGTGAAACATTTTTGTGAAATATTGTTTGAATAACCCTGTGAAAGGTATGTATGAAACTAAGCCAAAAATTTTGAATGGTTTATAATTATTTTATATACCTAATATGATATTTTTATTGGGGTGTATAGTTGGGGTCAAGCAAATATTTGACGCGTGACACTTCCATCTTGTCATATTTGTCCAATACTAGGTTATTTCGATTTCACCAACTTTATTACAGCTGATACTTAGTCAGGGCCGGACTGACGAATATTGTTACTTATAAACCTTTGCAGAAAATTATTGCTGGGAAACACTACACAAATAAAGACAATAGAACACTATAAAAAGGCAATAAAATGATTTAAATACTCAAAATCCAAAACCAAATACAGAATGTCAACAAGACAACGACATCACTCGTTTTGGAATAAATAAAATGCGGATCTGCAGCCCATATGATTTGACCAAATCGACGAGAATTATGTATATCTCTTTTTAGTCATATAAAAGGATAAAGATACAAATACTTCGAGTGGGTGGTAATTATTATAATATAAATTAGCCATTAGTAACTTTTATATTATGAGTGGCCTGCCGTATTTGACACCCATGACAATATGGAAGTGTCACGCGTCAAATATTTGCTTGACCCCAACTATATCTTGTATAATAATATTGCCCATTGCCAGTCAACTGTAAAGATATTAAGGTTAAACGATTTTTGTGGGTTATAGGAGTAAAGCAAAAAATCAGTTTTAAACAGTTTTTTTAGAGCAACTTTTTGGGTGCCAATACTTGATGGTGTGCCAATTTAATATACACCTATGTGAAGAATAGTATGAAGTACTTAATAACTGTGCAGTGAAATTTATCACTTACTCAGATTTTGATCTTCTCTTACATTGTCTTTCTAAAGTAAAGTAATAGTTTTTTTTTTTTTAATTTTTTGTTTTTAAAATTTTGGAAATGAAAACTACCCTATGTGCTGTTCCGAGGTATTAGCTATCTACTAACAAAATTTTACATATACCTAAAATATAGATATAAATGTTATTTGCGCACCCTGTATCCGCGAAAAATCATTCCGCATCTAAAAACCCGATAAATACTGCACTTGTTTTGGAACTCGATCTTGGGAAACGGCTATAAATAGCGCGTTTCTCAAGACAGAGCTCAGTTGGTGTCGTACCTTGCAAGTGGCAAGACGTGCTGGGCCTTTGTCACTGGCTAAAAGCGGCATGGAGGTTGTTTCATTTGGGGGGAAGTCCCTTGGGAAACCTCAAGTAGTTAAGTTTGGCGTGCTGATGTAGCACCGGTGAAGGGCGCCGTAGTCGAACCCGATACTGCGAGGGTGCAGTGGTTCCTAGCCGTTCCGAGGCGTTCGTACCTAGTGTACGGGCATGTACCGAAAGAAGAAATATAGTGAAGAGGAAGATGGACAATTTTAACGTATGGATGCCAGCAACGTATGAATGGGACCCTAAGTCAAGTGTTTTCCACCTGGGCATTATTTGCGCCAGTTCGGCAACCTAGTGGTGTGCGACGGATACCGACATAGCCGACGGTGCCGCTATTGGATTGGAGGCGCGCCGGACGCCATCGCCCTGGGTGACGCGTACGAATGGTTGGACCTGGGCGTAACCTGCTCCAGGTGGAGAAGCAAAGAAAACCGAGTGGCGAAGAAGAATCAAGGAAGAATAAAGTTACCCAAGTACGAGACCGCCGATGCCAGGCCTGGAAGACAGTTGCCAGTCCTCCAGCGTCAAGTGCCACTACCGAGAAGACCTGCACGAGTGTATACCGCCTGGGCATAACCTGCACCAGGTCGGCAAGCAGCAGAAACCACGTGGCAAAATGAATTAAAAATGATTAAGTACGAGACCGCCGATGCCAGGCCTGGATGACAGTTGCCAGTCCTCCAGCGTCAAGTGCCACTACCGAGAAGACCTGCACGAGTGTATACCGCCTGGGCATAACCTGCACCAGGTCGGCAAGCAGCAGAAACCACGTGGCAAAATGAATTAAAAATGATTAAGTACGAGACCGCCGATGCCAGGCCTGGATGACAGTTGCCAGTCCTCCAGCGTCAAGTGCCACTACCGAGAAGACCTGCACGAGTGTATACCGCCTGGGCATAACCTGCACCAGGTCGGCAAGCAGCAGAAACCACGTGGCAAAATGAATTTACGATGATTAAGTACGAGACCGCCGATGCCAGGACTGGATGACAGTTGCCAGTCCTCCAGCGTCGTGTGCCACTACCGAGAAGACCTGTACGAGTGTATACCACCTGGGCATAACCTGCACCAGGTCGGCAAGCCGTAAAAACCACGTGGCAAAATGAAATTCCGCCAGCCCTGACGGCAGAAGGCGAAGATGCTCTTTATTACCGAGGCCGCCCCTAAGCCGCTGCTTGGGTGCGGTTTCAAACTGCCCTACACAATATGCCGCCCCTGAGAAAACGACTGTAAGCTAGCCGAGGTACTAAGAACTTCCAGGGATAGGCCCCTCGAAGGAGGAAGCGAAGGCATCATTGTGCCAGGACATGGCGCCCAACGTCGAAGGCATCATTGTGCCAGGACATGGCGCCCAACTAGTTGACTCACTCAGGCGATAGGAGTGAAAAAGAACCCACTAACGGAGTTAGGTCCTTTGGGCCTAAGCTATCGTTGAACGTTGACAACCCGACCTGCTGAACGCCTTGCAAATAACATCAGAGCAGAGCAAAAAGTGTGGGGAGGCTTGAATTTGGGTCGAATATCATAGACAAGAACTGATGAGGACAGAATTGTTAAATCAGATGGACCAAATATTAAACAGTCATTGTGCCAGAAGAACTATCAAGGGGACCTCCTATGGAGGGACGGGGAATCACCATTTTTGTATTTTCTCGTCGCTAGCTACACTCCATGGAGAGGGATCTTTTGAGACGACGTATGGAGCACGCGATGAACGAGTAGATGAAGACCGGACCACGGCCCCTCAGACCGAGGTCGCCGGGACGATGCTAAGGAAGAAGAATGTGAAGAAACGAAGAATTATTGTATATTAGTTGTTTAGTTGTTGTATTAGTTGTTAAGTTTTGTATTTGTTAAAAGAATGTTTGTATTGTAAATGGTGTATGATCATGCCGGATGGGCATGGTCAAATAGATCCCCAGTGACAAAGGCTCTTAAGGGGGGGGGGTGTTTTGGAACTCGATCTTGGGAAACGGCTATAAATAGCGCGTTTCTCAAGACAGAGCTCAGTTGGTGTCGTACCTTGCAAGTGGCAAGACGTGCTGGGCCTTTGTCACTGGCTAAAAGCGGCATGGAGGTTGTTTCATTTGGGGGGAAGTCCCTTGGGAAACCTCAAGTAGTTAAGTTTGGCGTGCTGATGTAGCACCGGTGAAGGGCGCCGTAGTCGAACCCGATACTGCGAGGGTGCAGTGGTTCCTAGCCGTTCCGAGGCGTTCGTACCTAGTGTACGGGCATGTACCGAAAGAAGAAATATAGTGAAGAGGAAGATGGACAATTTTAACGTATGGATGCCAGCAACGTATGAATGGGACCCTAAGTCAAGTGTTTTCCACCTGGGCATTATTTGCGCCAGTTCGGCAACCTAGTGGTGTGCGACGGATACCGACATAGCCGACGGTGCCGCTATTGGATTGGAGGCGCGCCGGACGCCATCGCCCTGGGTGACGCGTACGAATGGTTGGACCTGGGCGTAACCTGCTCCAGGTGGAGAAGCAAAGAAAACCGAGTGGCGAAGAAGAATCAAGGAAGAATAAAGTTACCCAAGTACGAGACCGCCGATGCCAGGCCTGGAAGACAGTTGCCAGTCCTCCAGCGTCAAGTGCCACTACCGAGAAGACCTGCACGAGTGTATACCGCCTGGGCATAACCTGCACCAGGTCGGCAAGCAGCAGAAACCACGTGGCAAAATGAATTAAAAATGATTAAGTACGAGACCGCCGATGCCAGGCCTGGATGACAGTTGCCAGTCCTCCAGCGTCAAGTGCCACTACCGAGAAGACCTGCACGAGTGTATACCGCCTGGGCATAACCTGCACCAGGTCGGCAAGCAGCAGAAACCACGTGGCAAAATGAATTAAAAATGATTAAGTACGAGACCGCCGATGCCAGGCCTGGATGACAGTTGCCAGTCCTCCAGGGTCAAGTGCCACTACCGAGAAGACCTGCACGAGTGTATACCGCCTGGGCATAACCTGCACCAGGTCGGCAAGCAGCAGAAACCACGTGGCAAAATGAATTTACGATGATTAAGTACGAGACCGCCGATGCCAGGACTGGATGACAGTTGCCAGTCCTCCAGCGTCGTGTGCCACTACCGAGAAGACCTGTACGAGTGTATACCACCTGGGCATAACCTGCACCAGGTCGGCAAGCCGTAAAAACCACGTGGCAAAATGAAATTCCGCCAGCCCTGACGGCAGAAGGCGAAGATGCTCTTTATTACCGAGGCCGCCCCTAAGCCGCTGCTTGGGTGCGGTTTCAAACTGCCCTACACAATATGCCGCCCCTGAGAAAACGACTGTAAGCTAGCCGAGGTACTAAGAACTTCCAGGGATAGGCCCCTCGAAGGAGGAAGCGAAGGCATCATTGTGCCAGGACACACTAGACGCTGCAACTCTTTTCCAAAGACGACAGTGATGCCATATCCATATTTAGGTCCCATTTATTAAAGACCTGACCAAAAATTGTTTTTGAAATTTGCGAACCTCTTATAGGTTTTAGATTTACAGATTAGAAAAAAGTAGTAATAACCTTTTTTGTGTAAAATTTAATGCTCTACAACATTTAATAAAAACTTTTTTTCATATTATTTTTCATTTAAAAGTTATAACCCAAAAATATATTTTCAACCCCAATTGAAGGGTTTTTTAGCTCTCGTGCAAGGACTGGACACAAAATAACACTGAGGTGTCTTTTCAAACATTAAAATGTACCTTCAACCGAAAAAGCAGCTTTCTAACTAAAATTCCTTTTTAAGCGTTCCGTTTATTGGACTATTTCGTGGTGTGGTCGGCAGGAATATTCTCTTGTCTTATTACCATGCCCAATTTGTTTCTTGAGCGAAAAGTGGAATTTAATTTTGGGGTTCCTCTCTATCGAATTTAAATAAAGTGTTTTTAATCCAAAAGAACGCTATAAGAAGTATGATGGGAGTGTCTTGTCGTCATTCATGCCGGAGGCTATTTAAAACACTTAAACTGCTCACTTTGCCGAGTTTATACATTTTAGAAGTTCTTATGTACGTAAAAAATAATCTAAATAGTTTTTTATCCATGGAAAACGTTCATAATTATGAGACGCGTTACAATATGAACTTTGTTGTGCGCCGATACATGACATTATTTGAGAGGAGCCCGCTCTACATGGGAACAAAACTCCACACTGACAAAAATGGATTTACCGATGTCGTGAGTTGCAGAATTAGAGCTACTTTAACGCACGTTTCTATGTTGTTCAAACTGAGCCTACGAATTATCACAAATCATTTAAAAACGCTAAAATAACTCAGCTTCTTGTGGTTCGCCTCAACACACAAATATCAACATTTTAAACACATTTGGTATTACCACAATCCTTCATTTTGTAAGTTACCTGAACTCAGTTTTTGGATTGGGAAAACTTACTAACTGATTTTAAAGTGCCGTTTTGACCCAGACGTGCATTATTTTAACCTATTACCATGTGTAAATTAAATTTGAGTTGGAATAAGTCGTAAATAGTACTCTAAAAACTTATGTCGAGGGCATGATATTGTGTATCATGTGTCGAGGGTAAATCATCGATCGAAAAGTCACGAAAAGTTCCGAATTCACGCTCGTGCCGATTTGGCGCGGTAACTTCATCCCATTGCTATTAGTATCTCGTGCACGTCGCGTCTAGAGGTGGGAAGTTCGATTCTTTTTGGTGACTCAATTCAATTGATTCATTCAGTTAAAAAGATTCGTTCAGAAAGATTCGTTCTTAAATGATTCACTTTCCTACTTTTAAATAATTTTACGTTTTTAACGCGAAACTGCTAAATTGATGTTTGTTTAAATAACAGCCAGTCGTTTGTTATGAAGATTGTTGCCATAAGTGGTAACAAAATACCCAAATGTTGAGCCCAATGTTTACGTTCTTGAAATGTCTTCAATGAATAATAAATAGATTCCTATCCAAAAATAATATTCTTCTCTTGTTTATTAAAATTTGTTCAACCATTTGTACAGTTACACTATAAAAAAATATCAAATAAATAACAAACAAATCAAATATTTCATCCCATACATTTATCTCTTTTCCTTCTACTGTATTTTGCGTATCTAATTAAACTGCCATCTTCCTCTACATCATGAAAATGGAAGACGGCATCCCGCATCGCCGAGCGACGGCCGTCGGGCCAACTCTCGAGCTCGATCGTTCGAACTGCGGACTTGCGAACGAGTGAATTACTGAACTGGTAAATTGCCTTTTCGAGTTTCGGGTAAAGTGAACGAAATGCGAGTTTGATTCATCAATTCTTTAAATTATTCCTGACTTGGTGAATCAAAAAAGAATCGAATCTTTTAGGAACGATGAATTAATTCTTTCGAGTCGGTGAAGTGATTCGTTCGTTTTAAACGAATCGTTCGTGAACGACACACCTCTATCGCGTCGTCATGGACCACATAACTGGACTTGCTATCCGCGCAATCGTTGATCGGAGGGATGTTTTTTTTTTTTTATTTTTGTTCAGAGCTTGTTCTCATACAGGTGCGTGAAAATGAGAATAATCCAATTTTAGTGTTGGAACCGTAAAACTATGGTCTACTTTTCGACTTTAAATAGTCACACCTATCGCACACTACGTGTTTTTACTTTCATAAATGATGTAAAATCTCGAAGAGGGTCTCTACATTTGATTCTTACCTATAATTTTTTTTTTAATTTAAATAAATACATTTGAAAAAAAATAACATGGTGGCCATTTTCACCTCGCATTTTGGGGTAAATATGGCCTCATGTTAAATAACTGTTGTAGGCCTATTTAAAGTCGTGTAATAGGCGAGTCTGTGTGTTTCTTGTGGTAGCTTTTATTAAATAAACATCATAACATTGAAAACACTTAAAATAAACTATTTTAATAAATGTAGGAACCTAAAAGTATTCAAACTCAAAAAAAAACATTATTATTTAAACTCCGTAAAGTTTTTGAACAAAAAAATAGAAACTAAAAAAAATTAAAACAAAAAAAAAACATATTATTCAAAATACAGAAAGTTCTTATAGTTAAGCATCTCAGGCACAACAAAACTAGCCCTTGACGAATTGGCCGCTGGTGTCTGGATTTTTTCCATGATCTCAATACTTTTGTACCATAAAATATCTGGTCGTTGCTGCCATTTCCAAGCCTTTGGCCCAGACTCAGCCACGGTAGAAATTTGAGTTTCATTTTTTTTTGGCACAAATGACAAATTTTGCACCTCATCACCACTGCTCTGGCGTCTCCAGTCATCCCCTTCACCTTCAGACAATGAAGTGTAACCTCCAGAAGAGACATCACTTTCTTCTAAGTCAGCCCTGGTTTTCTCGGTCTTGGACCGAGCATTAATTAACAATTTTTTTGGACCCTTGTAGGCTTCTAGACCTCCACTGGTTCCTGGCACTCCTTGCCCCGTGCCAACTGGCACATCGTCGGCCATTTCCTCTGATGATGCGGGTAAATTTTGTAGGCTTTTACCAGGAGTTACGTTTAGCTTCGTTTTCTTTGTCTTTGATTGAAGAGATTCTCCACCAAATCTTTTTTTCGCCAATAAATCTATGACAGCGGCGCTTACCATAGAATTGTTCTGAAGTTTAGTTATATCACTCTTAGGAGTCCTATCTAAAACTTGCGTTCTATTACATGAATATATTCCGCATTTTTGAAAGCCAGATATATATCATCGAGTTTTTGCCACTTTCCATCAGGTCGTTCATTAACTGTGTTTAAAGGCCGGGAAAATGGCATTTATTGATAACACATCCATATTTGTATTTGTATTGTTCCAAAATTTATCGCCAAGCTATTTTCATTGGTCTGAAGTACGCCACGTCTAAAGGTTGAGTTAAGTGCGTTGTGTTTGCAGGAAGGCATACAAATCTGACATTATTTTCTTCTCATAATTGCAGCCCATGGGAATTTATGTGGGAAGATAGGTTGTCAGCTATAATAACTTTAGGACCGTCTTGTTTTTTTTTTAAGACAGGAAGCAAAAGGTTTTTAAACCAATCAGTAAACGTGCACGAGTCAAACCAGCCAGACTTTGTGCGATTGTATCTCGTATTTGTTGTCCCACCTTGTCTCCAAGAGTCATATAAGTTTGTTGCTCGATATACCACATACGGTGGTAAAATAGTACCAGCCGCGTTGCCACAAAACATTAAGGATGTCGATGTTTTAGACGAATGAATTATTCTCTCGGGATATTTCGTGCTCCTTTTTGTAATGATCTTCTTCATACCCGGATCGTCCGTTAAGTTACTCTCGTCAAAGTTGAAAATATTTTGTGGAGGAATCCCGGCGACTTCCTTTTCCAAATTATTAAAATAGTCATTAAGTGTTGCGACTGAAACTGCAGCTCTGACATTTTTTATGTTTGATGCTCATTATCTGTAAATTTCGAAATTGTCACTCCTTTCATGTCTAAATAATTTTTCACTAATATTTTAAGCTCTGCTTTGTCGATAGAAAAGCCGAACTTCGACAGTGTTAATATATTTGCTACTATAACACTTTCCTCTTCCTTAGACAAAACGGTTTGCCCTCCATGTTTTTTCTTCTCAGGACGTAATTGCAATGTGCTTCTGGCAATTTTATTAACTCTTGCTGCCTCTCTTTGACTCATAGTCTTAGCTCTTATCTCTGCTAGAGCTTTTTGTAGCGCTTCCTCACTAAAATTTTTATAAGGCCTGCTACCCAGTTGTCTTTTGTATTTTCTTTGCATGATCCAAAACTAGTTAGGAATAATAATGTTAGGCAGGTAGGTAAGTACACTTGCTTTTTCAATTAACAAACATTTTAAAAAGAAGCAAGAAGTTATAAGATAATATCAAGCGTGGCAACACTGTCAAGCGACTTTTAGAGAGAAAATATCAAAACCCTAACCTAAAATCGCGTCCCCTATCCTTAAAACGCTTTTATCAAAATAAATAATAGAAACAGACTTATAGATGACTAACTTTACTGATAATTACATTTAAAATGCAAAAAAACTACTTACCAACAATATTTTTTATAATTTTCAACAGTAAACAACCACTTTTTGCACAAGTTTTAACTTCAATGAAGCCGGCACCAAACAAAACAATTTAATGCAAACGGTCACGCCGCATATTGCCACCAATTTTCCTGATATTTTCCAAGGTTATAAGGTGGCCATACTCACCCGGCATAAGCATAAAAAGTAAGGGGTGAATACCATAGACCACCTTTAATTCACCTTGGGTTTGGTCCTAAATTGAAAAGAAAGAAACAAATTTGGGATCAAAGTTGAGGCGCAAAAAAAATCGAAAAAAATTCGTTGATCTCTCATCAATCATTAAAAAAACATTTTAATCATAAACTAATTCTATCTATCACTAATATATTTTTTAGGGCGTTTTCTTTAGAAAACTGCTATTACAAAATTTTTATGATGAAGAGTCTTGATGTTTTCGAATTTTTAAACATCTTTCTCAAATTGGCCATATTCACCTTGGCAGGCCCAAGTCACCCCGTTTTACGGAATATATTTAAAGTGCCAAACCTTATTGTGCCTAGCTTCGTTCATAGAGTAGTTCTTTTGCACTTGACGTTTATCATATGTTGTTAGATATGTCAGTAATGTCAGTTAACCTAGCATGTGTTTTCTGAAACAAGTGTTTGTTAATTAAAGCACATATTATTAAATATTCCTTGTGTGTCTAGGCTCTATTGAGATTCCCTGCCAACATTTAGGACAGATTAAATCTATAGTCGTTAAGTAAGTTAGAACAACTGAAAGGTCCAGTTTTGATAGCTCGAATCATGAGTTAATCTAGCCCGAGTAGTGGCGCATCATCACAACTCCCATATTGGTCTCTGGCAGCTTAAACAATGAATTGCTGCAGCCCACGTCACATGTGTTCGTCAAAACCAGTTACGATTAGCTAAGCTAGCTAGCTAAAACAACCCATCTTCAGGGCTATTACAAATCATGAACAGTGATTTGATGCAATTTCTTTAATTTAGTTGCCGTAACTCAGAGGTCTGAGCTGTCCTTTATTAGCAACACGCGTCGGTCTAGGATAACTCATATTTGAGTTATGTCAATTCGATATTTCGCTCAGTGTACAATAAGTTGCCTATAGGGAAATCAAAAACATAACGAGCAAAGTACTTTTTAGGAAAATTGTATGTGATTTATTAATTTCCCGTGTTTTCTACAATGTTGGTGAGTATATGGACTGTGCTTTAGTATGTATATTTTGTAGTTATAAATTTAAATAGTCGCTTTTCCACAGTTGTTTGTAGCTGAAATTGACTTTTTCTATACCAATGTAAACGTTGGTCTCTTGAAATAAAAATTTATTTATTTATATTTATTGATTTAGTTATTTTTAACACTAATTTAAAACAGTGGATAACAAAAAAGGATTATTTACGAATTTATAGTGGTTTATTGTTATTTACATAAAAATTTCTTCATTTAAAAAGGTAATAATTCTCTCTTCAGCGTTCTGACCCTGCCAGTCTATATCGATACGTTGTTTGTCGAGTGGGACTATCGGAATTCGTCTAAAATAAAAGAAACATAGATAGAAGATACCTGAGGTATGTTTTGTTCCTGATACTCTAGACGTTTATAGATCTGGAGCGGTCTCGAGATCCTCGCATATCTCTGTGGGTCCTTTGTCGAGTTTTCCCTCAACAGCTCGCAAAGGTTGTCCGCTTGCCGTCTCTTGTTAGAGCCCTTGTAAATTTAAAAATTGAGTTGTCCTCAATTCGAAAGTTTTCGTTCTTACTTTCCCAAGGAGAGGACTTAGGTTGGCTCAGAAGCATTTTTACTTCTAGCACTTGTTAGCCTGAGCCTCTATACGAGGTTGTTATGTCCTGAGAGTTGGTGTTATGTTTTAAAGTAAAAGATACAGTTCTTCGAAATGTTTATTTTGCTTTAACAGACTCCCTTTTGAGATATGAAGTTTGCTGAAATTCATGTCAATATCTTTATAATTCTATTTCATTTTACAAAAAAGAGCTATCAGGTGCAAAGCAAAATCTAGAGATACTTGTAAACCTTTATTTGTCTCACAAAAATTTCAACATTAAATTCAATTTTCATATGGGAAACCGTTTGTTTGGTTTTAAAAAAAACCATAGAAATAATATTAAATTAGCTACATATAACACAGTGTGTGTATAAAGTCTGGAAACGGCTTAATAACATCACAATTTATTGGCCGATTTAAACCAAATTTGGTACAGTTGTGTAAGAGGATCTGACGCAGCGAATGACGATATTGGTGTTGTTGCCAGCTTTTTAGTTTGTCTGGAATTCGAACGAATTTTATATTTTTAAATGTAACACCCTGTATATTTTTCATTTATAGTTTTTGCTTTAAATTTGTTACACTTTTGAACAGTTAAGAAAAAATATATTTCTTACCTATATAAAATGTTCAAACTATTTTCCCTGCACAGCTTGACAGTGTGCTAATTGAAAATAAAATTTTTTAATTGTGTTGTAAATCATTTCTTGCGTTACTAATTCATCAAACTCGTCCAAAATTCGACGCTGCAAATCGGCCATATCTTGAGGTTTTGTGGCATAAACTTTGTTCTTCAAGTGTCCCCATAAAAAGTAGTCGTTAGGCGACCTAGGTGACCACTCAATTGTACTCCCTCTACCGATCCACCTATTCGGAAAATTGTTGTTCAAAAATTCGCGCACGTTTCGACCAAAATGTGAAGGAACTCGGTCCTGTTGGAAGAATGTACTTGCATAATTTGGACCCATCACATTTCGTATAGTAGGCACTGTTTGCATTTCCAAGAGCTCAAGGTAAAGTTGTGATGTCAAATTTTCATCAATAAAAAATGAACCGATCTAGTGGTTACCCAGAAGCCCAGCCCACACATTCAATTTTCCAGGGCGTTGTGTATGACCTTCTCTCATCCAGTGGGGATTTTCATTTGCCCAAAACCTACAGTTGTGTCTATAGATTTAACCATTTAACCTAAATGTTGCTTCGTCCGAAAATAGTGTAAATTTGAAAAACTGGTTATTTGACCAAAAGCCTTGACATCATAATATCACAAAATTCAATTCTTCGCTCATAATCATCTTCTGATAACTTTTGCTACATGTATTTTGAAAGGGTGATATTTATGTTTTATTAAAACATTATGGACGGATTTGAAGCAGACGTCACTTACTTGAGAATTTTTTTTAATGAAGACACAGGGGTGCAACAACATGTTTATTGTCAAATTTCTAAACTTTTTTCTTCATCTACTACTGCTGGTCGTCCTGATCGTCGCCTATCTCTACAATTTCCAGTTTCTTCGAACCGTCGGACAGTTTTTAGAACAGTTGCTTTTGAAATTGGATTTCGGTTTGGAAATGCGTCATTAAATAGATTTTTAACCTCTTCGTAAGACCTGACCCTATCGTCACATCCTCTCATCATAAGAATTGAAATTCTTTCACTTTTAGTTAAAGACATTTTTGCATGTAAAAATGACAGCTTTTATGACTTTACATCGAAACTGAACTGGTGTTTTATTTATTATTAAATAAAACACAATTAGTTGAGATTTTCAAAACACGTCGTTATTTCGAAAACTACTGATATTAGGAACAAAGTATGTTATACCAAAAGTTGAAACAAGTACAAATTAAAAGTAAAAACTGTAAATGAAAAAATATAAAGGGTGTTACATTTAAAAATAAGATTCGTTCGAACTCCAGACAAACTAAGAAGCTGACAACAACGCCAATATCGTCATTCGGTGCGTCAGATCCTCTTACACAACTGTACCAAATGTGGTTTAAATCGGCCAAAAAATTGTGATGTTATTACGACGTTTCCAGACTTTACACACACACTGTATGTTCACCTATTCCTTCTTCAAGTATTGTGAAGAGATCTATCATTTATGATTCTAAAAAAAATTTCAACTATCTTTAAGTTTATATTAAAAAAATATCAAATTATAAAATGTTTAAAAGAACTGTTAAGAACTTATTATTGAAAAAGCTTATTATGCAACGTGAAGGAGATTTATGACGCGGTAGCTAAGGTCACAGATGCTATCAACATGGCTCTTGCACATTTCCAAAAGTGTCCGAATTTTCGAAATACGGGGCTTTGACACACGATATTAAAAATCGCATCAGGATAAAAATCGACTAAAGAATAGGGCGTACCGTACTGGAGATCCTCGAATCAAGGCCGATGCAAATCGGGAGGCCGCTGTCATCAGACAAATGCTCATCGAGCGCGAGTCCAATTAATGGGACGATAAAGTTGCAATCGAAGATAATTCTGTCTTCAGAATGACCAAAACTTTGATCAGAGGCGTTAGAGCCCCGATGTCATACCTCAGAAATCAGGAAACGGGCCAAGCTCTGACGGACGCAAAGGATAAAGCTGAATTGCTAGCAGACAAACTCTATATGACCAATTCAGTGAAAATCCAAGTAATGACGTGCCTAGAGATGCTAGGGTCGCCAGAACGATGCAAATTTACAAGACAATCAACCACCTCGTTCAGTTGTTTCCCCAGGCCCCAGGTTACGCTGAACGAGGAAAAGTCCCGTGTTAACTTTTTGAATAGGAAGAAAGCCCCGGGTTTCGACGGTTTAAAGCATGCCGCGTTGAGAAACTTACCCGACAGACAGAGCTTTAGAGAATATTGTAAATTTTCCCAGGTGATAATCAAGGAAGGTCACTTTCCGAGTGCATAGAAACATGCAAAATTTATCCCTTCAGTCTGCTGTCTAGCCTGGGTTAAATAATTGAAAGAATTATTCTAAGTCGTTTAAACGACTTCGTTCTTGAGCGAAATGTGCTGCCTGACGAACAGTTTGGATTCAGAGCGGAACAATTGCACAATCAGGCAGACAACACGTCTAGCTTCAAACATTTTAAAGGGCTTCAACAGACGAGCCCTTACGGGAGCGATTTTCCTTGACGCTAGTAAAGCCTTTGATAAGGTCTGGCATAATGGTCTCATACCTAAAATGATAAGACTTGGAGCGTCGAACTACCTCATCAAGGTGGTAGTAGCTTCTTTATTTGAGAATAGAAGTTTTGCAGTCTCGTCAGACAACGCACTCTCCTTGACGAAAAACATGAGGGCGGTAGTGCCGCAAGGCTCACTTCTCTCCCCGATGCTGTATAATATAATATACAGGGTCGTTGGTATGTATGGAAACGGTCGATTATTTTTTAAAGTAAAACAATTAGCAAAAAATATTTAAGACAAAAGTTTTAGGGTTTTTAAAGGTCTATCAGAATAAAAAATATAAATATACAGGATGAGTCGGAAAACCGTAGAGAAACAAAGTTACTTTTTTTAAATGGAACGCCCTATATCTTAGAATATTTTTGAATTTTACGTGTAACATCAATTATTATTTAATAAGTGCATTATAAGTCTAAACCTAATAGTTTCCGAGATATCGACTTTTGAAAAATGACATTTTTGAACTTTGACAGCTTCTAGCTTAGAGTAAAACGGCTTACATGTCCCTATCTTAGTTTCTTATTATCTTTCTAAAAGGGTTACTTCCGGTTAAACTGGATGTAACTTAAATGCCGGAAATACAGTACTTCCGGTTTAACCAGAAGTTGATGTTCTTGGGAAGATAATGAAAAAGTAAAATAGGGACATGTAAGCCATTTTACTCTAAGATGTACCGTTAGAAAGCTAGAAGCTTTTAAAGTTCAAAAATGTCATTTTTCAAAAGTCGATATCCCGGAAACTATTAGGTTTAGACTTATAATGCACTTATTAAAAAATAATAAAGACATAGGGTGTTCTATTTTAAAAAAAGTAACTTTGCTTCTCTACGGTTTTCTGACTCATCCTGTATACTTACTTTTTTTAAATTCTAATAGACCTTAAAAAAACCCTAAAACTTTTGTCAAAAGTATATTTTGCTAACTGTTTTACTTTAGGAAATAATCGACCGTTTCCATACATACCAACGACCCTGTATACACATGACATTCCGCGCGGTAGGTAGGAACAGCTCTATCTGTTCGCCGACGATACTGCAATTACGACTACCTCTCTAGCAACCATGGGTTGTCGTCACCCGGCTGCAGCGCCATATAAATCAGTTGGAAAAATGGCTTTCGAATTGGAAGGTTCGTCTGAATTCCGCCAAGACAAAGGTGATTTTCTTTTCAAAAAGTCGAGTACGGAGGCCTCGATCGAATCGAGTTGAACTGGTGCCATAGGAGGTCAAATACCTGGGACTTATCTTTGACCAGAAACTGAATTGGAGGTTGAACTCAGTCAATAGAGTCAAGCTTGCATTGCGTTAATTGGGCTCCATCTACCCCTTGCTTCACAGGCAAAGTAGACTTAGTAATTGCACCAAAGTTAACCTCTATAAGGCACTGGTCAGTGGTCAGGCCGGTTCTGACTTATGGTGCGCCCTCGTGTCATCTTTGAAAAGCTTAATATTAAGAACCAAATGTTTAAAGACTCCGAATTTGAATATTTGACAGAGTATTGTTCAATACTGGAGCCACTGGCTAATGCTATAGACATTCTACAGCCAGAACAAAATATTTATTTTGGGTATTTATTGCCGTGTTTGGGATCTCTATATAAAAAGCTCACTCGAATGGAATCAGTCACTATCAATATTGCTCGTCCAATATTAGAGGCATGTCAAGAAGGTTTATTGAAACGTTTTAGTAGCTATTTCAACTTCTCAACCTCGGAAGCGAAGGAAGTAACTATTGCATCTTTCACGCTGCCGCAATTCAAGCTACGGTGGAAAAATTGTTTTCAAAGCTTTCTAGAAGACGATTTAACAAAAACTCTCACGAAGTTTATTTTTGAAAAAGCACGTGATTTAAATTTAGAAGATAACGTAGGGGCCAGCGGGGAGGAATACAAAAATCCTACTAGAAGTATAAATACTTTTTTTGAATTAGATCCTAATAACGACCTACAGAATGAAAACACAAATAAGAAGATTGAGTTGGAGATTCTCCAGTATCTTAATGACCCATCTATGGAAAATGAATCATTAAATAGATATTCGTTTATTAAAAAGTTGTTCTATAAATATAACACATGTTTACCCTCCTCTGCTCCGGTTGAAAGGCTGTTTTCTATTGCTGACATCATTAATAGCCCCCGAAGACATGCTCTCTCTGACAAACATTTCGAAGAATTAGTTATTATGAAAGCCAATAAAAAAACAAACGTTTCGTTGGTATTTGTTTTTGTTGTGAAAAATTTCGTGTTTCTTTGTACATACCTATCTGTTTATTATAGTACCATTAGTAGTATCAGTACCTAGTTTTTTTCTATTCTTTTTTATTTTCCTTAATTTTACGTTAGTTTTATTTCAACAATTAAATCATATTATATAAAAAGACAGTTGTTATTATTGGTCAATTTGTTAAAGGTAAGTACTATATCAAAATTAGGAGTTCAAGTTTAACTATAAATTTCGAAATTTTTTAAATCTCTTTCTAAAAATTTCTTTCTATAATAAAGTGTGATAGTACCTACTGCTATTAAAAAAAATATAGGTAGCTACCTATACAATTTTTTTTTGTAAAATGTAAAAAAAGTAATTCAATTGCTCATATACTAATTCAATTACCAAAATGTAATTGAATTACTCAGAGTAATTGAATTGCCAAAAAGTACCTATAATTTATAGATTCAGAGTAATTCAATTACTTTTAGGGTAGTTCCATTACTTTAAAGTAATTGAATTAGTATAAAAGTAATTGAATTAAACTCAGTAATTCGAATGCGGTAATTGATCAAGGAATCAATTACTTTTAGTGGGTAATTGGTTATTTAAATATTTTTATCATACTGTTAGTAATTGGTAATTGTAATTGATGCCCTTTTCGGAGGGTAATGGGAAATTGTAATTAAATTACTTTTTAAGAGTAATTGCGACAGCTCTGCATGTAAACAAACAAAAGCAAACGCTTAAAAAATTCAATCCACGGCTAACTAAAAAAAATGTTTGTTGTTTGGTATTTTAGCTATTTAGAACAAAGCAAAATATTAAGTGTTATATATTGTTGCAATCGCGAGAAAAAATTCAATTTTTAGATACCCAGATACAGGGTGTCCCGTTTAAGAAAATGCTAGTTTTGATAACACCTCGAAAATTAACACATCTATATTTTTTTTAAAATAAATACGCCACTGGATTCTACGTAAAAACTCATAAAACTTGCGTATTGAAAGTTTCTCTTTATCCCCATAAATCAACGAGTCATCAGAGATAATAAAAACCGCAGATTTTGAGAATAAATAATTTCGTGAATAATTCTGTTTTTCGTTACCTGATCGAAGTCTTCATCATCATCAGCATAGTATTCAGATGGAATTCTACACCGCCCCCTAAAAGTATTCATCGCTTTCTCTCTGTACTCTTCAGAGTCAAGATAACGACAATAAGTCACTCCCTCTTGATATTTTAGTTTCTGTTTTAATCGTTCGGGATGCATTTGAAAATTGGACATGTTTTTAAGACCGTTTTCTTTATCAGGGGCTCCATTCCTGCGCAGACGCAGGATAGTAAGTGTACCTCGCATCGATCTTGAAAATGCCCCTAAATTACGTTCTGTAAAGATCATTACACGAAAAATTTAGATTTGTCTGAAATATTTGTGACAGTGATTGTTTATACCTATAAATGTCAAATTTTACTTTTTTTTTAAGCAGTTTTGACCTGGTCCAGTAAAACATAGGTATGTAAGCTGGATTTATAAACTCGAAAAGTTAGCCAGGTTGAGGTTCAGTTGGCGTTGCCGTTGGAAATAAGATATACGGGATCTTGTTTGGGTTTTCATGTTAGGTAAAATCTTTGACATCTGTTGGGTCTTTGAAAACTTATTAGGTCTTTTCATTTAGGTAGAAAATTTATATCGGCTTCTTGCCTTGATCTGAAAGTGCGTTGTGCCGAGGTTGATTTAAAGTTTTTAAGTGCAAAATAATTTGGCGCCTTTTCTCAACAATGTTTTGTTGTAAGTGAATTTAGTGCCTCTCTACTATTAGTTGGGACCATTGGCGATACGTCCGTACGTTTGTAATAGTTTGGAAATACGAGTTTCAATTTAAACTAAAGGGAATACTTAGTTCAATTTATAAACTCAGTTCGCGCAAAGTTCGTAGGTTTCGAAAAGTTCGATATAACCAATTTTTATGTTCGGAGTTCGAGAGGTTCGTTTTGACCAATGAAGACGCTATTTTAAAGTCATGTGGTTACAGTGAAATGTCAAATGTCTTTTATTTGTCGCGTTTGGGCTCTTCGGTGTTTACGTCGTCCTTCCGTCATTTGTATTTGGACTTTCTGTTTGTTGTAAGCTTAGTATTGTGTTAAGCGCCAGAAATTGGAAACCAGAAATGGATAGTACCCGCTAAGCAAGCCAAGTGTTGTTATTTAACTTGCGTCAACAGTTCATGAGGCTTTTATGTTCCTCGATTGTAGGTTAATTTCACTTTTCAAAAATATACAGTGTCACCATTAAAGTCCGCACCATATGGAACTTTTTTTTATTAATGAGGTTAGTTAAAATTAAATTTCGGCAATCGTTTTTGCTTCAAATTAGACTAAAAATTATATAATCAAATGTCACCATCTGTCATTCGGTATCTGTCAAAAATTACATTTTAATCAAAAAATGCTGAAAAATGACATTGTTTTACCGAATTTCAAAAATTTTTATTAGAAAAAGTTGTTTCTAGTACAATTCTTGGCCTAAATACAAAGTTTCAGTTTTCTAGCTCAAAGTTGATTTTTTTGCCATTTTTTCTAATTAACTTTTTTTTTATTTAATGTAAGTTCGCTTAATGGATATTAAACTATTTGCTTATACCATACTCAATATTTTATTTAGTTTGTATGAGCTTTTTTTTACTAGAATGCCATTTTTTTTCGAAATTTAAAATTAGAGGCAAAAAAATTTGACACAGGTGGTGCAAAGTTATCCTAATTTAAAAATTTTAACAGATAGACGTCAGATATTCCATTTTTTTGATAGTACATACACCTAAGAAGTTTAAAAAACTTATAATAAAATTCCCAGATATCAGATTAGTTCAAAATTTAGACACATTTTCTTTTTATCCACAATAAAATATCAAGGCAATTTTGAATTTTATAAGTAGGCTATGGAAAAAAAAACGAATTAGAGTGCCGAATAAATAAAAGAAATGTCATAAATCTGAATATTTTCGCAAGTTATAGTTTTCAGTGTTATCACCAATGTTGTCCATTCAAGAAAAAATAGAAATTGTCTTAATTTGTGGAGAGAATATGCCTCACCGGCAAGTATCTGCCATTTTTAATGAGAGGCATCCAAAAAAAAATTTGCAGCATAGCACTGTTTCAAGAATAATGTCAAAATTTAGAGAAACTGGATCTGTTCAAAATAATTTTAAGAAACCTCACGCGGCAAGTAAATACGATGAAGCAGCACAACTTGATGTTTGTTTAACTGTTATTGACCACGGTCAAACTAGTGTAACCAAGATAAGTGATTCAACAGGGTGCAAGAGGGAAAGCGTTAGAAAAATTCTTCAGAAAAATCAATTTCGGGCATATAAACCCAAGTTTATAAACACATTAAAAGAACGCGATTTTGATATCCGACTTGATTTTTCGTTTTGGTATCAGGGACAATATGAGGAGAATATTCTTTTTCCATACAAGATATTATAGACAGATGAAGCCACTTTCTCTTCGAATGGTACCGTGAGCTCACAAAATTGCCGATGGTGGTCCCAAGAAAATCCTAACTTCACAATTGAATGTCGCGACCAGTATAATTTTAAAACCAATGTTTGGTGTGGAATTTTGAAAGATGAGCTTATTGGACCATACTTCTTTAGAGCAAACTTAACTGGTGAAAGGTACCTGAATTTTCTTGATAACGAGATTACCGAAGTTTTGGATAGCATGCCCTTACACCATAGACATAACTTATGGTATCAGCTTGATGGTGCACCCATACATCAAACTGTAGCAGTGAAAGAACGCATAAACCAATTATTTCAAAACAGAGTTATAGGGCGTGATAGAGAATGTCACTGACCACCCAGGTCGCCTGACATAACCCCACTAGACTTTTTTCTGTGGGGTTATCTTAAGCAGAAAGTTTATAAGAATCGACCGTTTAGAAATATCGAGCATTTGGAACAAACGATAAGACAGTGTTGTGCTGATATAAGACCAAGCTTTTTACAAAATGCTGTCAAAGACGTTTATAGACGGACGGGTGTTTGTATAGAGCGAGAAGGACGTCACACTGAAATGTGAAATTTATATTGCTTATGTGTTACCTATTTAAAATGATTAAAGTTCCTTTTTGTTCCTCTAATTTTAAATTTCGAAAAAAAATGGCATTCTAGTAAAAAAAAGCTCATACAAACTAAATAAAATATTGAGTATGGTATAAGCAAATAGTTTAATATCCATTAAGCGAACTTACATTAAATAAAAAAAAAGTTAATTAGAAAAAATGGCAAAAAAATCAACTTTGAGCTAGAAAACTGAAACTTTGGATTTAGGCCAAGAATTGTACTAGAAACAACTTTTTCTAATAAAATTTTTTGAAATTCGGTAAAACAATGCCATTTTTCAGCATTTTTTGATTAAAATGTAATTTTTGACAGATACCGAATGACAGATGGTGACATTTGATTATATAATTTTTAGTCTAATTTGAAGCAAAAACGATTGCCGAAATTTAATTTTAACTAACCTCATTAATAAAAAAAAGTTCCATATGGTGCGGACTTTAATGGTGACACTGTATAATATTTTATAGCTGTTTTCAATGTGAAGCTCAAAATTTACATTTTTCAACAAATTTAAATTTTTTTTTAGTAAGCCGTGACGGGTATTTAGGAAAACAAAAGATGACATGCTTGTTATCTGAAATAATCTTTATTTACTGTCAGCGTAGGTTATCCATTTTCTGTTCTTTATTTCTATTCAGTTTCGATAAATAGCAGTTTTTTCTTAATTATGGCTGCGAATGCAAAATTCGAGAATTATGAAAAGTACGATATGTTTGTTTGTTATATTCAGTGTAACGAAAATTCGGATGAAGCATTAGAAGTTTATTTTAACAGGTATGGGCATCTTTTTATATTTTTCGTCATATTTTAAAATTTATAAAAACGTAAAATTCGCAGATTCCCACAAAGAAGACAGCCGGATAAAAGAATATTTTTAAAAATAAAATCAAACTTAATTGAAGTCGGTTCATTTTCCAAACTCCGACCTAGTATTTACAATAAGGAAAACCAGGACATTGATGAAGTAAACGTTTTGGCTTCAATTAAAACAAATAAAAGTAGTTCTTGTAGAACAGTGGAAGGTTCTGTCGGTGTTACAAAATCAAGGGTTCAAACTATTCTAAAAAAACACAAGTTTAAGCCATACAATTTTCATGTCGTACAAAACTTACATCTCGGTGTCGCAGAGCGCCGCCTAGGGTTTTGTAATTGGTATTTACAAAATGTAAATAGAGAAAATCATTTTGAAAGAACGATTATATGGTCTGATGAGAGTCATTTTACCAGTGCCGGTATATTAAATCGGCAAAATACTAGGTTTTGGTGCCAGGAAAATGAACATGTTATATTTCCACGGGAACGGCAAGGCAGATTTGGGTTTAGCGTTTCATGCTTCATACTGGGAAGTAAAAATTTATATAATATATTTGAAGGCGGTCTTACTGCAAATAAATATTTAGAAATTTTGGAAAACATTGTGCCCGAAATAGTAGAGAATGTGCCCCTAGCTCATCTTAATAGCTTATATTTGCAACAGGACGGAGCTCCCGCTCACAATGCTCAAATTGTAAGAGCATATCTTAACAATAATTTTCCTGGCCGCTGGATTGGAACACATGGACCTGTAAGATGGCCACCCAGGTCATCCGATTTAACGGTTTTGGATTTTTTTTGTGGGGCTAACTAAAAAATTAAATTTATACCGTCCAGTACCAAACGATGGCAGATTTAAGAGGGAGTTACAGGCACGGCCTTTTATTATTTTAAATGCACTGAGGCGAATCAGAACAATGTGTGAAACATGTCTTAGGCATAATGGAGAACAGTTTGAGCAATATTTATGAGACAGTTTCCTAAATTATCAAATAATTGTAGCTCGTAATTTTTGAACGTATAACACAACTGAGTTAATTGTTATTTATATTTATAAAAGTTATTGTTATGGGCATATATTTTTAAAATTAGTGTTTTATATTTGTGAGAAGCTTGTGACAATTGTTTAATCTAAAAATTTATACGGTGTGCCGTTTAAAGAAATGTAAATTTGTTGAAAGATCTAAATTTTGAGCTTCACATTGAAAACAGCTATAAAGTATTATATATTTTTAAAAAGCTTGTGTTAAACTGAATCATAATAGCTAAAAATATATAGGGTGTCCCATTTAAAAAAATGCAAGTTTGCTCTTTTTCTCGAAAATAATTAAACATAGAAAAAATCTGACCAAGCCACTGGATTCTACGTGAAAAAAGTAACAAGTTTATTTTTTTACCTTTTTGATAAGTTGCAGCGTAACCGAGATACGGGGGGGGTGTCCCAAAATGCAAAATTTTCAAAAACACCCCACCCCGTATCTATAAAACTAAGGGGCCATGAAAGTTCTGTTTGTAGCATCGTTTGTTTCTCAAGAAAGTAATACAGTGCCGCGAAAACCGCAACCTTTTATCTTTACTAGTAACGCAGATAACTCGTAAAACATACGAAAACTGGACACCCTGTACATGATTTTACAATAACATACTATAACATAAATATACATTACTGATTTACAAACACATAACTAGTCACTACATTTATTTAGTACTTTTGCTGGGTGCCTTTTTTTAGGCAGGGCTATTTGTTTCGATCCGACGGAAAGAAACCACGTGCGTTTGTTGACACACAACCTTGCTTTATCGAAGCCAAAAGTGTCGTAGTATACAAAATGGAAAACTATACCATCTGACAGCAAGGTTACGCCCCGCTGTCACGACGACTAACCAACAATGCACTTTGATAGGCTACACAGCCGCCATGTTGTCTTTTAACCAATTGGACGGCTCCGGCGCCAAAACACCGTCAAAGGGTTTTCGGATGTACAAGATTCTAAAAAATATACTCCTAACATCTAAATGTAGAACATTGCTTTTTTCTGGAATGACGGTCGACTAGCCGCTTATTATTTGGGAAATATTATATGTATTTTAAGAGATGATATTTGCAAGTTTTATGTTTATCCCGGCTATAACACTATTCGTTCCGCAAACTTTGAAACATTTTGCTCCTTTATAATAAATAATATTGAAATCAGATATTTAACAGTAGTATTGATTCTAAAAACATTTGTTGCATTTAATTATATTATTTTCAATACATTTGGATGATCGTTTCCCCAACAGTACCTATAGAGAATGATGACATTAATTTATTGTTACTCGAGTTAATCCAAAATTATGAACTTATCTACAACTTAGGCCATGGAGATTATAAAAGTAATATATAATATAATATAATAATATTATTTATTAAAAACTGGATCAGTCATTCTTGTATATTTAAAAAACTGTGCTGTATCCCAAGACCTCATCATTTTAAAATAATCATATTCACCTGCCCCTATTCTCCTCATGTTTATTGGTCGCATTTTAAAGCGGCGGTTGCTACGCCTTCTCCTATAAGCCGCGTAAAACAAAAATGTCGCCGCAAACAGGGTGTAATAATATAACATTTTTACCACAGCACGTAACTCAAAAACGATTTAATTTTTATTTGGAATCGAACAAAATTATAAACAAAGAAAATAATAATTTACAATCTGTCAAAGTTTTCAAAGTCAAATGTAATGTCAGTAGTCTGTATCATTCTATTGGACAAAAATTTCAACCAATCAAACAATAATTTTTCGAACTTCGCTACTGACTTTATAAATGCCATATTATTCTGGACTGTCGAATATCGAACCTCACCATCTTGAACATAACGTCAACCTCACCAACTTGTCGAGTTTATAAATTCAGCTTTGGTTAAAGTTCTACTAGCTGGTATTGGTATTTCTCTTAAGTCAGCTCCCTTGAGCTTTTACTTCTTTTAAATTTGTTGGTGCTTATTCTTCTACTATACTGGAATTTCTTTGTTGCGATGATCTTCTATGCATTGTTCTGTTTTCTCCATTGATTTGCTTGCTTATTTTCGCTATTTTGTTCCGTGTTGTTGTTTTTTTTTTTTTATTTTTTGGTGTTGTATCAGTTTTTTTTTTGGTCCTTTTCATCATGACTTTTTTTTTGTTTCTCTATTGTTTTTGTTAATCCTTGTTTTTGTTTTTGTGTTTTTAGGGCGGGAGCCAATCTTTCGGATATTTAAAGTTGTTGTGTATTGTCGATCGTATGTGTGAGTTTTGTATCATTGGATTTGTCGATAAGTCTGTCCTTTTAAAGTATTTAGTTATTAGGGAAAGGGGGAAAAAAAGTCAAAAAGTCTTTCTCCACTAATTTAATAGTGAGCTATTAAAGGCTCAATTTTAAAATTAAATTGTCTCTACATGTTTCGAAGGTAGTAACCTTCATCTTCAGGAGACCAAATAGTGCTGCAGTTATTATTAGCAGAAGAGAGAAAACTGTTGGTGGAAAATGACGTTGATGGAGCTTTTTTTATTTAAAAATATTTTGACAAGATATTAATAATTGAATGTAATCCGCATGCTAAAGTTGGAATTGAAAGTGGAATGTTATATTTAATTCAAAGTTTCTGAAAAGACACTGTCAATCTGTGGTCGAATTTAAAAAGGGAAGATATTCGTTATTTGAAAATCATACGTCAGGATATATAAAAAGGATCTTTTGGACATTCTAGATCTTGTTAGAGAAAGATTTTTGTTTGTGATTTGTTTTATGAGAAATTATAATGTTGAAATTTCATTTGTAAAATTAGTTTAGTTTAGAAATTTCAACATTATAATTTCTCATAAAACAAATCACAAACAAAAATCTTTCTCTAACAAGATCTAGAATGTCCAAAAGATCCTTTTTATATATCCTGACGTATGATTTTCAAATAACGAATATCTTCCCTTTTTAAATTCGACCACAGATTGACAGTGTCTTTTCAGAAACTTTGAATTAAATATAACATTCCACTTTCAATTCCAACTTTAGCATGCTGATTACATTCAATTATTAATATCTTGTCAAAATATTTTTAAATAAAAAAAGCTCCATCAACGTCATTTTCCACCAACAGTTTTCTCTCTACTGCTAATAATAACTGCAGCACTACTTTGGTCTCCTGAAGATGAAGGTTTCTACCTTCGAAACATGTAGAGACAATTTAATTTTAAAATTAAGCCTTTAATAGCTCACTATTAAATTAGTGGAGAAAGACTTTTTGACTTTTTTTCCCCTTTCCCTATATTTCAACTCCACTTCGAGAATTGACTATTTCTTTAAATTTAGTTATTAATTTTGTATTCTGTTCCGCAATTGTTTCCATTTTTAGGTCTCTGTGCAATACAGCTGTCGGTACGTGTCTTTGTGCGTTAGTCATAATCCTCATTATCTTGTTTTGTAGTATCTGTAGTTTTTGGTATCTTGTCTTGTTTACGGTGCACCATGTTGGTACACCGTATGTCAGTACAGGTCTAATTATAGTCTTGTAAACTGTTGTCTTTGTCTTTAAATTGAGTTTGCTTTTGGCGCAGAGTAGGGGATACACTGCACCCATTTGTCTGTGTGCTTTTTGAAGTCTAGTCACGACATTGTCGTTCCAGGTCAACTTTTTGTCAAAGACGAGACCAAGATAGCTCGTTTTAGGGCTCCACTCTATGGCTTTATTAGTTACTTTGACCCTTGTTTCTGGCAGTCTTAGTCTCGCCTTTGAGAAAAATATAGCATGTGTATTCTCCTCATTAAGTCGCATCTTCCATGTATCCAGCCAATTCTGCAGAAGCAGGATATGGCGCTGCAAGCGTAAAACTACTCTCCAGGGCACTCCTGAGGTGGCAGTAATCGCGGCGTCATCAGCGAACAGGTATAGTTGTGTAAATTGATTGTGCGGGATATCCGCTGTGTATATATTGTATAGGATTGCAGCGAGTGGTGACCCTTGCGGGACCCCAGCTCGTGCAACCCTGGTTTGTGATAGTGTATTGTCTGTTGACACCGCGAATTTTCTGTCCTCAAGGTACGATATAACAACTCTGATTAGAGCGTCTTGCATGCCTAATCTTATTAATTTTAAGACAAGTCCGTCGTGCCAGACCTTTTCAAACGCCTTAGAGACGTCGAAAAAGACTGCCCCTGTTGACTGGTGGTGGTTAAACCCTCTGAGTATATTGGTCACCAGTCTTGTCGTTTGGCGCATCGTGCAATGAGCAGCCCTAAAACCGAACTGCTCTGGTGGTAAAACGTCATTGTTAAATACAAAATCGGTTACCCGATTTAGTATTAGTTATTCAATGACTTTGCCAAGACAAGATAATAGACTTATTAGTCTATAACTGTCTGCCAACGTCAGATCTTTGCCCGTCTTAGGGATTAGCACCACTTTGGCCCGTTTCCAAGTGTCTGGGAAGCAGCCCTTTTCTATAATCCTTTTCTATAATGGCTTGGGTTATATCTACTATGTCCATTACTGCGTTTTCTGGCAGGTTTTTGATTGCTTTCTTTTTTATGCCGAAGAAACCGGGCGCCCTTTTTGGATTGATGACCCTCAGGATAGAGTGAACTTCCTCAACAATGACCCTCGGTAAATTTTGGTCCCCCATATTTACTCTTGGCATTTCTTTGAAAATTTGCACAGTTCTGGTGACCTGTGCGTTTCTTAATACGTTCTTTGATGGAAATTCACTGAACTGTTCGTAGAATGTTTCCGCGAACAGTTAAAGTTCTCCAGGGTGTCCTTGAAATGACTGTACAACGCTTAAACACAAATTCCTTAACCAAAAATAGGGCAACCTAGGCAAACTTACCTATATACAATGTTGCTTCGTTTTGCCGCTATAGGGCGCTAAAGTTCTTAATGTAATATAATTTCTTTCGAAATAATTTCTAAGCGCCTTTATCGAATTTTACTAATTTTGAGTTAATTACTATTATTAGCGTGTTTTGACTCAAACGCGAGAATTGAAGATAATCCCAAATTAAGAAGTGGCCGTTTGGGGTTCGAACTGGCGGTTTCCAAAAATACCATTGGTTTCAAAATTACCTCAATCACACTCCTTTTACCCTATGTTATAATTTGTCTAAGTTGGCCATGATTTTAAATAAAGCAAAGATATTGACACTGACGTTATTCTCAATTAAATTTGTTTATGTGAGTATAAGTATGAAAATATAGTATTCTTAAATCTCTTATTCAAAGAATGAAAAACGCGAAATTTTCGAACTTTATATCAAAAATGGTTATAATGCCAAACTTGCCGTACGGGAATATCGAAGACTTTATGAAGGCGTAAGGAGAATTCCTACCAATAAAACATTTTTAAGAGTCTATTAGAAAGCTTCACATGAATCATCTTTCAAACGAAAGAGGAGAACAATACAGCCAAATGAACAAAATGAAAATGACGAATTAGATATTCTTCTCTATTTTCAAAGTTTTTTTACACAGTTTGAACGTTTGTTCTTGGTAATAATTAATAATTATTATTTTAGAAAATCCTTTTGCTTCAATTCCAAATGCTGTTGATATTCTAGGCAAAACATACTATAAGATGCAGAGAACTATGTCAAAACATAATTTCCATGCCTATAAAATTTTACCCGTTCAAGCGTTGAGCCAAGATAATAAAGCCGCGCGCTTACGCTTTTGTCAAGAAATGATGGAACGCTTGAATCAACAACATTAATCTTTCAATAAAATTATATGGACAGATGAAGCAGCGTTTTCAACCTCCGGACGATTTAGTAGGAAAAATGTGCACTATTGGGCTCCTGAAAATCCTTACGCTATTCGGGAAATACGGCACTCTGGTCGAAATTCCGTGCACGTTGCACGTATGATGTGGGATTCTTAACAATCAAATTTTAGGGCCAATATTTTATAATGGAAATCTGAACGGGCGTAATTATTATTTTAGCAACAAGATAGCGCTCCACTCCACAACATTGCTGCCGTTACTGAATTTTTAAACGAAAATTTTCCGTTTTGGATAGGCAGGTTTGGCCACATGAGGTGGCCACCAAATAGCCCAGACTTTACTTTTTAAAAGTAAAGTTGGGCGAAGAAAGACGTCCGCTAACCGTTTATAAGAGAAAGAATAACCCAACAAGTTGAAACACTAAACCATCGCAATCAGGGAATCATTTTGGCAGCTATCGAAAGACAGAAGAGAATTTATAGGAAATGCATTGAGCAAAATGGGGAGCACGTGGAACATTTAATTCAATAATTTTATTTTTATTACTTTTAAACTTTAAAACGTTCAAAAACTATACCTATCCGATTAGTAATGATTTCATAAAAAAAATAAATAGCCAATTTTCGTTTGCTTTTAGTTGGAAAACAGTTACATTTAGGTATAGGACATGTTACATGAGTTATGATCAGAAGTTTATGCAGAATCCGAATATGCAATAATATATAGGGCGTTCTATTAAAAAATATATAAATTTGATTCGGTGCGTTTTTGTGGAACACCCTGTATTATATTTCTATTATCGTTAAAAAAATTCAGACGATGCCCTACAATTCAGTAAAAAAATCAGCTTTCTATCTTAAAAAATGAAGAGGCTAGAGTGGGGTGACATTTATAACCAATAACCCTGTACATAGCGAATATGGGTATAGCGCTGAAAATACTCATGATATCAGGGAGAAACATTTCCAGCGTGAATTTAGAAATAATGTTTGGGCAGGTATGATTAACAATTTTATTATTGGAATTATTGGACCAGTTGTAATACCAAATCGGTTAAATGGGCATAACTATCTACTCTTCTTACACGCAATTTTAAAAATTGCCACTATTGACTTTGTGGGGAATGTAGATTTACCTTGATTCGTACAGTAATATTTCCACAAAAGTGCATATTTTATAATTATTTTGTTCGAAAAATTGTTTATTAGGTTGTATCATCCTTGTTTATCGAACGTTAGTCAGAGTATAGGGCGAACGCACTACTTCTGTTTTCTGTGGCTGATGGCATCAGGCGCCGCACATAGGTGAACCATGTATTTCCGTTTTTGCGTCTCGGTCAAGTCGCAGACCGTCCATTTCTACTTTTGGCGATTTTATGTTTAAACGGGGTTGTTTAGAATTACCTTCTTCATTTCGTTATTTAATTTAGGTTCTGGTAAAAGCCCAGACTCTCGTATCGTTTGATCTTTTGTCGTGTGTCTCTGTTCTCTTCTTTTTTTTTGTTGGTGTTAAGTTAGCAACACTAAGTCAGCTGATTTTGTTGGAGAAGGGGGTGTCTTTAGAGTTCTTGCGGCCTTTAGTTTTACTTTCTGAAAATACCTTCAAAGAAGAAGGTCGAGCCGTCGCCGTTGGGCCATTTTTCTAAAAGACCCCGAGGTCTCACCCCCCTTCTAGAGGTAAGCTGCTTTAATTTCTTTTGTTCTTGGTTTGTTGTTTGTGGGAATTCAGTGGGTAATTTTCCTTTCTATCATTTTTAGGGGTTTTGTGTTTTGGGTTATTTTTGGTTTTGCCGTTCACGAGGATGTAAGGTTAGGAAACCACCTACCTCGATGTGCTCCCAGTAGAAAAATAACGAGCTACTACATCAATTCCACCTGGCCAACCAGAGAAAATCAGATGGGCCGTCCTGATCGATAGATCCAGCTATACAGAGTCAGAGTGGTATAAATTTGCATAGCCGCATTTTTTTTTGATTTAATTAAAGTTACAGTCACCATATTTCCACCATAAGCCATTTCAAATTCATTTTATATTTCAATTAATTAACTAAAATTTAATCCATAATCTTTGTTATGTAAATAAACATTGTAAAGCTATCTTGGCAAGGGGTAACACTCTTTTAACCACAAGCTATTAAAATATTTACAAGGTTCTAGAATCTTCCCTGAGGTTACACCAAATTTTAATTTAAATCCTTGCGCCCGGAAAGCCTGGTTTTTTATCATGCTTATGTAATTTGATTTGTTTCTACCATATAAAATGAACCTCAACTTTTTTTATTTAATAAAATCTATATTGTTCGTGTGGGAAAACTTTGGTTTTATTTATTGCATAGATTTTTCAATAGAACTGATATACGGTATATTTTCCTGGTTTGGACATCGATCAAACCAGGTGGCGTCCAAGGCAAACCAAAGACGAAGGGAAGGTGTAAGTATATGGACCACGACCTAGTGCCTTCACATAAAGAGCTACCGTCAGCAGATAGTGGCAACCTGTTGTCCATGACAAAAGATTGCCATTGTCATAACTTTAACCGATTATTGGATGATCTCTCACTACAACTTCGTACCAAAATGTAGTTTATGCACGATGTTGTGCCACCCTACTTTAGTATCAATGTTCGAATATTTTTAAATGAAACATATCCTAATACTTAGATGGATCGGAAGAGGCAAAAATGTACCCGTTAATTGGCCAGCAAGATCTCCCGATTTAACGCCTCTAGACTTGTTCCTGTGGGGCGCTCTGAAATCAAAAGTGTATGCTTCCCCCATCGCTACGGAGGCCGAGTTATTTATTTTATTAACAAGCTCAACACGACGCCCAAAGTACAGTTTCATTTTTTCAAAACAATTAATTTATGTGTTGAGAAACACGGTGAACATTTCAAACATTTGTTATAAGAATTGAACTTGTTGGTAGTTATTAGAATTAAGACTTTTTGATGTTTTTTCGTTCCGGATAAACAACAATGATGAATTACAAGGTACTGTAAATCAGTGGCGGCTCGTGACGGAAGTTTGTGGAGGTTCACAAGCATCAAGCATGGCAAAAAAAAAGAACGAAAAATTTGCGCATATCTCCGCCCACCACTACCCCTTCCTTTTATTTCACCCCTCCGTTCCAACCACAAGATATTGTGTAGTTAAGTCACGGCAGGTATAACAATCTGCCGTGGTTAAATGTCAAATTTACGAGTAAAAAGCTTTCCTAATTTTTATGTTCTTTTTGTACGTAGATATGTTAATAAAACAAAATATAAATTTAAATTGAAAACTTATACAGCATACTTGGAAAGCAGTAACTAAAAAAGTCAACAACGACAACAGAGAAAACCAAAAATATTTTTAAAAAATAGAACTGATTAAACACAGTGTCTAAACAAAAAATGCATTCTTCTGTCTTTAAGTTTAGCAAATTTCTCAGTAACTAAGTTAATAAAGTTAGGAATATCTTGCAACATTTTTTTCTCTATCGACAACATTGCCAGGGCAAAAAGTCTCTCTTGATTCATAGTACTCCTTAAAAATGTTTTTATTCTTAGTTCTGATATTTTTGTATACATTTATGCATTATGTAGCTTCATTAGCACAATAGAAGTAAAATAATAACAGGACTGAGGGCAAAAGCAGAAGATCTCCTGTTAAAACAGAAGGTCTGGCAACACTGCATGACATACACAAGCTATGCCGCGCTTATGGAGGGCTTTACCGCGCTACACGGATCAGCAAAACATATAAAACGACCTCTCAAAAACCATCCGAAAACAAGGCAGCGGCATGCAGCACAGCAAAAGCGTGCTCATTTGAGAGGAATGAAAGCCCATTTGGTACCGTGCACTAAAAAGAGATGGGGACGACAAGGTGCATTTATTACGGGAAGCGAACCCTCCATATCAAGTAGCGATGGCCACGGAGCACCTTCGTCCTGCGATAAGCATTCGGGATTAGAGACCTGCTACAAAATATTTAGTTAGCGAAACGATAATTGGTTAGGGAGCTTATAAAATCATGTTAGAATTGCTTTGTAACAGACATTGTATTGTAAACAAAATATGTAATTTATAGTGAATATTTGTCGATGTAGGGCTGAATCTTAGGGAGGCACGGGCTCAAGTGCTCCTATATAAGAGCCGCCACTGCTGTAAATAATTTTAGAAAAACTGTATATCTGGCGAAAATTTTATAATAGACAAAAAATACATATGCGAGATGTTACACGTGGCGACATCTCGTAGCAATCGAGCTATCCACCCAACCAGACCAGCGAGGTCTTAGAGAAGACCAAACGCTGGAATGGATCCCGCATAAGCAGGTATCTAATGTCAGGTGGCGCTGAAAGCCAATCGTCGGTTTCAATGAACCGAAAACATGATATAATCCTCAGATCCTAGGATTCGGTCTGACGGAAAGAAAAGGGAAAAACATCTTTCTTTATATCAAGTTTTCGGTTCATTGAAACCGACGATTGGCTTTCAGCGCCACCTGACATTAGATACCTGCTTATGCGGGATCCATTCCAGCGTTTGGTCTTCTCTAAGACCTCGCTGGTCTGGTTGGGTGGATAGCTCGATTGCTACGAGATGTCGCCACGTGTAACATCTCGCATATGTATTTATACATTATGTGTTGGAAACACTGTAAAGTCCCTTTCAATTTCGTCAGACTCTATAGCCTTGCCGATGAGCCGTAATACGGCGAAACGCGTCCAAGGATTGGGTCTGACGGAAAGAAAAGGGAAAAACATCTTTCTTTATAGACAAAAAACTTTCAAAATCAAGTCAGCTAGTGGTATAGTAACAATTGAAGTCATTTGTTACACAGGGGAAACAAAAATACACACTTACAAAATATAAGGGAGCCGGTAAATGAAAACACGAAAACTAGACACTATGTCGTTATGCTTTAAAAAAAGCTTTTACTTTAAAATACTTGTTACTTTTCGGTGATTTTTTAGTTAATGGTTGGATGTGTAAATGCTTGTCGGTGGGTGTTTCATGTTCAAAAACTCCAAATTTTATTAACGTTTAGTATTACTAAGCAGTTTATGTTTTACTTTAATTTTAACTAACTCTTTTTATTGCTGTTCCAGTCTTATTTAAAATTAATTAGCTTTAGGTGATTTTGACGTTTTCTTCAATTATTGTATTGTTGCCTTTAAATTGAAGAAATAAACTATTTGAATTTGAATATGACGAAAATTTCTAAAATTAAAGTTGAAACGGCATATTTATTCAATAAAACAGTTCAAAATAATACAAAAAAATGAAGGAGAAGTTCTATTCAATACAAGAATTCTCTAATATTGTTATAATAAATAGAAATCGATCACAGTGTTGCCAAACTTGACAAGTCTGTTGTACGGTTTCAGAAAATACAGCTTCAAATTCATCTTTTTGTTTCCAATTTGCCTACGTTTTTACAACAAAACAAAAAACGAAGTAACCTAAACTAACCAAAAGTAATTTAAGCTATCCAGACACCAAATTTTTCTTTAAATCTAAATGTTAGTTAGTTCCTTTCGCCGCGTTCATCCCCAGACGCATTTCGCTATATAACGGCTTCTCAGTGAGGATATAGAATCCGACAAAAAAGAGAAAGCGACACCGTAGAGTCTACTTGACCCTAAAATTTAGAGACCCTTAGAGCGACATCTCGTTGCGATCAAATGCACAACCTGGCTCAATCTGACAGGAATCAGTCAGGAAAGGTGATGGAAACTTCTGCAACGGCGGAACTATTCTCTTCACATTCAACGGTTAATTTTTAGGGAAGGATTTTAACATTCCCGTTATAACGATTCTTTTCTGTTTTTTGATACTTTACTTACTCTTAAACAATTTACGGATAAAGTCTGTGCGTTTTAAGAAGTCCGCTAAGCCATAAAACCTCTTGAGCATTATGTCGGTGGCTCTCAAACAATAAATTATATTGAAGGTAATTTTGGATGTTGATGAATTACATTTTCTAAATAAAATAATTTAAAGTAAATAAAAAATTAGTTTAGGTAAAGAAAAATAATAATTTTTTAGCTTTTGTAGAATTCAGACAAATTAGTTTTACGAATTCTTTTTTATAAAGTTTTGGTTCTAAAAAGAACCGATTTTGTAGTCTTGCGACAGAGCGTACCTACTTGTAGATAGGTACTACTAAAAGTAGTCTTCCTCTGCATTTGAAATTTCACCCATGCTTTCAGACTCATCAGAATCAACATCATCGTCATCATCATCATCATTCGTAATAATTAACGGTCTTACTTCGTCTATAACCTGTTCTGTCTCATAAGATTCAAAAATAATTTTTTCTGTGTGTTCAATGGAATGGAGTCGAACCCTTTTATATGGTCTGTACAAATCCTCTTCACTCTTTTTTCGAAGTCTTCTTAAGGTCTTCTCTGAAATGCCGCAAGCATCAGACGTTCGTTTTTGCACTGCCAAAACAGACTCTAACGGGCCCGAGTTATCTTTTTCTAAAGTAAAATAACGTTCCACTTGTAATAACAAACGGCGTTCACCTGGAGATAAATGCCTTCTAGGCGATGTGCCACCTTGCTGAACATTTTCCATAACTTTGCTTAATAACTGATTTTAATTCACACACAATGAGAAACAAACTAAAAGTGAAAAGCACAACTACTTATTTAAAATAAAGTAGAACATACCATCCCGCACTTCAGCAAATTTTAATTATTTCTTGGAAAATAGTAATTATTATGAAGATTTAATTATAATAATCCCAAAATAATGTCATTATCGAAAAAGTATATACCTGACAAAATCTTTAACATATTTAACCATCCCGCACTTGAGCAAATTTTAATTGGTTCTAGGAAAATAGCGATTATTATATAGATTTATCTATAATAATAGCAAAATAATTTAATTATTATTTATGCTCAACGCGTAATTCTAAGATAATTTTGTTTTGAAACCTCTGATTTCGCCCAGTAATAGAATACAGTAAACCAGTGGGATGTTCGGTGTGATCAGGTATAGCGAAGGTGCGAAGATATTGTAACTTAACCGACTTACTGTTTTAAAAGCGATAACATCCCTTGGTGATTTAATTCGATATCGGACTTCTTAAAACGCACAGACTTTAACATAAACATTTAATAAGGGGGGTGAAAAGTTTTAGGGCTAGGTTCGTCGATTTTTATTGGCTCAACGAAAAAAAATTGGGATATGAAAATTTGCAGCTAATTAACAAAGAAAAAAACTATTATATAAATAATTTATCTTAGAAGCTTTCAAAAGTAGATATAAACATGTATGTTATTATGTAAAAATATTATTTTAGATTACATTTTATATAAGTCAGTCTACTATTTCTCTTGCAGCAATGACTCTTTTATACCATTTCGCGGAACTCTTTAGTGTTCTGGTTCTATTTGGACTGGTAAAGTCAATGTGGACAAGTCCAAATCTTTGCCTAAAAAAAAAATCAACAATAAATTATGGTTCATATTAATTTGTATGTAAACTGTTTCGCTTAACTGGATGTAAGGTAAGTCCCACTCAAACTTTTATTTTAAATTTATTGGCTGCTTATAACTTTGTACGATCCTTTTTAGTGTCTCCTGAGGATGAACGCTTACCTGCTCGAAACATGTGGGGAACTATTTATTTATTTTTAAAATTATTAAACTGTGGGGAACGACTGCATTGTTGTATTTCATTACTTTGAGTCTACTGAAAGTATGAACTATTTCTTCAATATTTATTTATATTAAAACGATACCTACATTGGATTCAATGGACATGCAAAAACATAGGCCACTTTCTATCTGGAAGAGCTTAATTGTTTATAATGTTTTAAATTGTAACTGTTTCAGACAATATTAAATCACCGATAGCAACCGGTTATTTTTAACCGCGTAACAGTTCCCTATCTCTGGAATGAAGTGTAGTTTTGACATTTAAAAGGGAATGGGGTCGGATTTTAAGTTTATAAGAAGTTTTTAATTTTATTATTATGTTTCATCCCACGACGACCCTTATACAGGGTGATTCAAAAGTACTTTGACAAACTACGGGAGGTAATAGCCGACAATATTTTAAGATGAAAACTTCTTATACACAGTGGTCCTTGGCGACTTCGTTACGGAGATACAGGGCGTTGAAATGTTAAAAGAAATAGTAACAATTTTCAAATAACTCCTTAACGAGTTATTTTTTTTTATGAAATTTAGTGAATTAAATAAGCATCTAGGGGCACTTATTTTTAAAGTACAACACGTTCGTAAATTCTACCAGTGGCGTCGGTACAAAATGTTGCTATAATATTCTTTGTGAAAACTATGCTACACCACTGACTTATTTTATTTTACCTTTCTTCTTATGAATCCCCCCCTCATTTACAACAAAAAAGATCACGTGTGTTTTTTTAATACGAGGGACGGTTTAAGGGCAAATGATTATTTTATTTGACTATACACAAATATTAAAAAATGTGTTTTTAATTCAAAGATTTATTAAGGTATACCGTTTAATTTAATTAAATAAATAAGTACGTTACAGAAATTAAATGATTTTTAAATAAATTGCTCGAAATGTCCACCTTCAGCCAAGATGCAGGCATCTAATCTCCTTTGCATGGAATCTCGTACGCGTGCTAAGATATCTGGTCTGTTTCTTATTACTTCAAAACCATCGATTATTCGGGTTCTTAGCACTTCTGGATTTTCGACTGGCGTTTTGTAAACGATTGACTTTAAATGTCCCCACAAATAAAAATCAAGGGGATTTAAATCTGGGGACCTTGGTGGCCACATTTCCTTCCTCAACTCCCCTACCGATCCATCGATTTGGATAAATTTGATTTAGATGAGTCCTGGCCACTATGCTGAAATGAGCGGGAGCTCCGTCATGCATAAACCATAAACGTCTTCGAGTTTCTAAGGGTACATCATCCAGTAAGGGAGGAAGTTCATTTTCCAAAAAGTGTCGGTACGTATTGCCATTAAGCCAAAGTGGAAGAAAAAAAGGTTCTATCAAGTAATCGCCAACTATTCCTCCCCTCACGTTTAATGAAAATTGGTACTGAGAATTTCGTTCAACAACTGCGTGGGGATTTTCCAAAGACCAGATATGGTTATTGTGAAAGTTTGTAATCGCACTCTGAGAAAAATTTGCCTCGTCCGTAAAAACTACATAATTTAAAAATAGTCAGCAAATTTTTCCAAAAACCACTGACACAAATTAATGCGCTGAGGAAAGTCCCTGGGTAAAAGAGCTTGTACCCTTTGAATGTGGTACGGATACAACTGCTGATCGTGCAGAATTCTCCAAACTGTGGCTTGGGTGGAATTGAGAGCATAAGCAATTATTCGGGTGCTTGTATCTGGATTTTCCACTACAGCGTTTAAAACAGCTTCTTCTAATTCTGGGGTTCGGACTGTTCGTGGTCTTCCAGGAATGTCACGTGGCCTTGTAAAACTCCCTGTTTCAGCTAAACGGCGGTGAAGATTTGTAAATGTTGCAGCAGCAGGCAGTACTCGGTTAGGATATCGCTCCTGATAAATTCGTCTCGCTTCTCGTGCATTTTCATCGGCAAGGGCATATACAAAATGCATGTCGGCTAAATGCGCATTATTTCTTAAATAATCCATAGTAGGTACCTTATAAACAATACTAATAATATCCAACCAAAAAAACCAGACTGAAGAAATTAACCACATTAGCAACTAACTGTCAAATATGTTTTAATTTATCGACAAATGCATTTCCAAAGCCGCCTTGTTAAAAAATAAAATATTAAAAAATAACATAGGTACCTACTAATAAATAAATATGTATGCCACTGAGAACGTATTATGCTTAGAAAATAGGCATCTTCAGATGCCTTCCTGAGGCTTATTTGTTTATTATTAAGTATGTAAGTATGTATTCGTTAATATACTTTAATAAATATTTGAGGGTATTTGTGAATTTAAAACACATATTCCAATATTTGTGTAAAGTCAAATAAAATAATCATTTACCCTCAAACCGTTCCTCGTATCAAAGAAACACCCGTGATCTTTTTTGTTGTCAATAAAGAGGGGCTCATAAAAAGAAAGTTGAAATAAAATAAGTCAGTGGTGTAGCATAGTTTTCACAAAAAATATGATAGCACCATTTTGTATCGACGCCACTGGTTAAATTTACGAACATGTTGAACTTTCAAAATAAATGTACTTAGATGCTTATGTAACTAACTAAATTTCATAAAAAAAAATAACTCGTTAAGGAGTTATTTAAAAATTATTACTATTTCTTTTAACATTTCAACACCCTGTATCTCCGTAACGAAGTCGCCAAGGACCACTGTTTATAAGAACTTTTCATCTTAAAATATTGTCGGCTATTACCTCCTGAAGTTTGTCAAAGTAGTTTTGAATCACCCTGTATAACAGCTATATTCAAATATACAGGGCGTCCCAACTTTATTTATAGACTCTATATCTTTTTCTCTGTTCATGATATAAAAACAGTTTTAAGAGAAATAGTTCTTGGATTAAAAACGACTTTTACTGGGAGTGCATTTAAGTATACAGGATGCGTGAAAAGAACAATTTTTAATATCAACTTTACTTTTTTAAATAGAACACCATATGTTTTATGTCAAATATTGCTTCTTCAATAATATCTCTATTAAAAATCAATACTGACTTAGTTTCTTTTGAATTTCCTTTTCTTTTCGCTATAAAATAATGTATTGTTGTTTTAAGTTGAAACGCAGTTTCGTAGCGAACGGCTGAATTTAAGTATATGACGTATTTCATGAAATATGTTTGGAATTTTATGCAGAATAGAAAAAAAATATTATAAAATAGGATATCCATTTAAAAAAGTAAAGTTAACCGTTATAACTTGTTTCTGGGACAATGACGGGTCCGAGCGTATTTTTGAGAAAAAAAAACACATGCATTTTAAATGAATTTGTTTCAACCTTTACGTTCTCACTAAATATTAGGAAAACAATACTTACCAATTACTATAGTAACAAATTAGTGACATTGTGAAATAAATTTTGAGATTTCTAACAGGGATATACAGGGTGTTCATTTGAAAACTTCCCACCACGGATTTATCGAAAACCACTGATTAAAAGAAAAAACGCCGAGAAACGTCAAAAGATTTGCCAAAGGGGACAACTTTTTAACCAAAAACTACTTCACCCCCTTTTACCCTCTGCCCCCCGGGGTCATCCTCTTAAAAATTTTAAATAACAAGGGGTATCAAGTAATAGGTCTTTCAAAGTGCTTTATTTTGACGTTTGATTTTTTAAAATCGGTCGATTCGTTTTCGAGAAAAGTAGAAAAATCTTTATTTATCTTAATTTGTTCAGATAGAAAAAAAAACACACGAAAATATCACTTTTTATTTCAATAAGTGTTCAAAATGTTGCCCGTTATTGGGCCAAACAATGATATAGGCGATGTTCAAATTCCTGACGGACATTTTCAAAAACATGTTGTGGGAGATCATGGCAGCTTTCGATGATGCGTTGACGAAGTTCATCCAAACTTTCAGGTTGGGAAGTGAACACAATAGATTTCAAATGGCTCTATAGAAAAAGGTCTAATGGCGTCAAGTCAGGAGACCTAGCAGGCCATTCTATTTATCTGGAAACTAGTCTAGCCATTGCCGAACCGGAATAACATAGTGAGGAGGAGCGCCGTCTTGCTGGAAATATATTTCAGCCTCATCAAGTATAGGGTTTCCATCGTCTTCGATTTGGTTTTCAATGGTTTCAGTGATAAGCGGATTGATGGTATTTTCCAACATATCTAAATAAATGCCTCCATTTAAATTCCCATTAATAAACAATGGCCCAATCACTTTGTTTCCTAAAATGCCTGCCCATACATTAATTTTTTGGGGGTACTGAATATGCCCTTCTACAAAAGCATGAGGATTTTCATTGCTCCAATACCTGCAGTTATGCTTACTAACAAATCCATTTAGATAAAATGTGCATTCATCACTGAAGCAGATATTCTTTACATGAATGGTATTTACATTAACCGCTGCAGTCATTTGTTCACAAAACTCAACTCGCCTATCGAAATCATCTTCGGTTAACTCTTGCAATATTTTCATGTTGAATGGATGAAATTTATGTAATTTAGTAACTGTGTGTACAGAGCCTAATAAAATACCAGTCGCATCAACAATTTTGCGTAATGAAGTACTAGGACTTATGCCAAAATGACCCAAAACTTTAACTTGAGCGGCTTCATCCAAAACTCTACGATGATTACGTTTTTTATTTGCAACAGATCCAGTTTGAGTAAATTTAGTAACAAGGTCCAAAACATACCTATGCGAAGTTATTTTTTCCGGATGTCTGGCGTTAAATGTGACGGCAGTTTGCCGAGCACATTGATTTTGGGCACCATAAATTAGAATCATTTCCACTCTTTCGGCTAGTGTGTAAACCATTTTGGAAGTAAAATCTGAATCAATAAATTAATTTTTACTATCCCAAGATTATCACAAAGGTAACTGACAGCAAATTAAATTTTTTCTTTTCCTTAGCAACTATAAAAAACTAAACAGGTATAAGAATAAATACAGTTCGCCCATGTTATCTGTGTTTATAAATAGATGGCTGAAAAAAAGTCGGGTTGTTATTTGGTTGCTGCCACGTCTAATCTTCCGAATTGCTGTTTATGTTGGTTTTTGAACAGGTATTGAAATAAAAAAGTGATATTTTCGTGTGTTTTTTTTTTCTATCTGAACAAATTAAGATAGATAAAGATTTTTCTACTTTTCTCGAAAACGAATCGACCGCTTTTAAAAAATCAAACGTCAAAATAAAGCACTTTGAAAGACCTTTCAAACAAGCTATTACTTGATTCCCTTGTCATTTAAAATTTTTAAGGGGATGACCCCGGGGGGCAGAGGGTAAAAGGGGGTGAAGTAGTTTTTTTGGTTAAAAAGTTGTCCCCTTTGGCAAATCTTTTGACGTGTCTCGGCGTTTTTTCTTTTAATCAGTGGTTTTCGATAAATCCGTGGTGGGAAGTTTTCAAATGAACACCCTCTATAGGGTGTTTCAGAAGTAGGGTACGTAACTTAAGGGTGTGATGTGTTATGATATTCTAAGAGAAATAGTTCATATGAAAATGTGTTCGGAGTCCCGTTTTTGATATATAGGGTGTTAAAGTCTAAAAAGAAAATCGGTTTCTTAAAATTTTTTTAAATATCCTTTTTCCAATATTCTTAAAATTTGGTGCCGTTATTCGTAATTATATGGGGCTTAATTAGCTCTAACCAGAATAAATTTATTAAGTCCAGTGGCGTCGCGGGAAGCTCCTTAGCGAATATTGTCAAAATAATTTTGATATTTCTTTCGGCTTTACCAAATAATAGTACAACTTTTTAGTTACTTCAATTGTTTTCGTATCTTGCTTCGTTTTCGAGAGACAAAATAAAAACCACTTTATTGCATGCACAAAATAATTACCTATATTTGTATATTTGGAAGTATATTATATATATTTTTTTTATAAGTTAATTAAAACATTTAAATTAAAAATAAAATAATTTTTTTAAATATGATTATGAATAACGGTATCCAATTTCAATAAAATCATAAAAAGGATATTTAAAAAAGTTATAAAAAACGATTTTTTTTAAACTTTAACACCCTGTATATCTAAAACGGGGCAACTCCGGACACATGCTCATATGAACTTTTTCTCTTAGCAAATCACAAGGAATCGCCCCCTTAAGAGACCCATCGTTCTTTTGAAACACCCTGTATGTATTCAAGTAGAAGCTAGAAGGCAAAGTAGTATTTTTGTATACCTATGCCGTCACTTCTTACTCTCAACGAATATGTTTTCATCAAAAAATTGTATTTGTCATAATCTCGAAAACGGATAAGATTAGGCATAGAACATGGTATACATTTTTGATAGAGAATTATAGTCTGTTGTTTAATGCGAGAGAGTAATAAGTAATTATTGAACTCTAAATCCCAGTGGTCTTCGCCGTATTTCATAGGCGTAGTCCAATTATTATTTCTTATATTATTCGGAGTTGCAAAAATAGTTGAAATGTGTTCGAATATGACTGGAGTCGGAAAGTCACCAATATACAGACTTGCGTACGAGATTAAACCCGACCCCATCAGGCCATCAAAAAGAAGCACAGGAAGAATAGAAACTGTAATAATTGAGGATGAAAGGACTGCCATCAGAAGAATCATACACTCGTTTTACTTAAAAAAAGAAAACCTACCTTGGACAAAATAATGTCTAAAATGAAAAAGGATGATTTCATTCCACCCATGGGTAAGAAGAAACTATGGAAAACTTTAAAGGAAATGAATTTTCGTAATGAAAAAATTTAAAAAAAAATCACTTTTAATAGAGAAAGACGAAATCATCAGCTGGCGACGACGATATTTAAGGGCGGTTAGACAGTTTCAAAGGGAAAGCAGGAATATCTATGATATGAACGAAACTTGGTTAAATGAAGGATATACCGTTGGTAAAATATGGCAGGATAAACATATAAAAAGCGTGAGGCAAGCATTCATGGAAGGGTGGTCCACTGAAAAAAAAGCACCTTCGGGAAAAGGTAAAAGATTAATAATTACTCAAATTAATAGAGAAAATGGATTTGTCGATGGTGGCTTAAATCAAAACGGACTGGAGATTAACATGAAGACATGAACGCTGATATCTTGGAAGAAAACTTCCAGTAAATGCTAGATCTTATTCCTCCTGAATCTGTTATAGTCATAGATAATGCCAGTTACCACTCAAGAATATGCGGAAAAATACCAACGTCTTCTTGGAAAAAAAGAGATATCATTCATTGGCTTACTGTAAATAAAAAGTAATTTCATAAAGATATGCTAAAAAGAGATCTACTGGAGATTGTAAAGTTGAATAAACCTCTTTGTACGAAATTTGTTGTCGACGAAATCGCTTCAAAACAAAATATAACGGTACTTTGCCTTCCGCCATATCAATGTGAATTAAACCCTATAAAATTAATGTGTGCGCAAGTAAAAGGGTTTGTAGCAATGCATAACACCACTTTTAAAATGAAACACGTCGGAAACCTCTTGCAAGAGGGAATAAAGACAGTGGATTGTAAAAAATGGAGTAAGTGCATCGAACATGTTATTGAAATAAAAGAAAGAATGTGGAAACTGATAACATGCTAGAAAACATTGTAGATCCCCTATTATTTCTCTGGACCCTAACGACGATACTTTATCGGACTACTCGGAACATGATGACTAAAATTTAAAAATTGAGTTGTTGCATTGTACATAGTGTATTTTTCTTATATACATTAATATTTATTCCAATTTATCTATTTTCATATTATTCTTACTTCTATATAAGGTTTTATCTACTTAATGTTAGAATAATTAATATCTCAATTATCTGCTTAATTATTAATCTCTATAATTATAATCAAGTATATATTACTATACTTCTTATTCTAATTAACTACCTGAAGTGCCGCCGTTGTCACCTTAATTTTATTCACTAAACTCGCCTTTTTTTTTGTATGCAAATTAGGGTGACTCTAATTTAGGGCCGATCCGGGGTGTGTAGGTCTGAAATACGGAATTTTTAAAAACTATCACCGCAATTTACCTGAAATTAACAATGCAACCTTTAAATTGTCCACCCTGCTTGATGGGTCCTGTCGTTGCAAATTTACATTTTATTACTCTCTCGCATTAAGCCACAGAGTATAATCGAAGAAGCAATATTTGACATAAAATATAGGATGTCCTATTTAAAAAAGTTGATATTAAAAATTGTATAGGGTCTCCCATTTTCGACACTTTTATAGGGTATCTCCGTAATTGTAAGTGCTATCAAAAAAGTAATATAGGTGTCATGTGTGCTCTTTTTGGGTCAAGCTTAAAAGATAAAATCAAAATTCGAAAATTTTCGCTCGCTTAAGAGATACGGGGGAGAATCAAAAAATTGACAATTTCAAAATTACCCTATATCTTCTTAGTTAAAAGAGATACAGAAAAATGCTCGGAAAAATGTTTTATACAAAAGTTTCTGTATAATGATTGTTGAATAATTTGCCGTTTTCAGAATAAGTATACGGGGTCAGGTAAAAAAGTTATCGAACCTAACCTCATTTTTTTAAATGAAACACTCTGCATATTTTAATCTAAAATAATAACATTTTAAATTCTCTTTTCAAATATAAAACACACCATGGATGATATTGGTTTCCTAGGTGATTTATTTAAACTTTATTACTTTAAACCACAGTAGGCCATGAAACAAAAGCTAATATCCGAGAAACAATTATATTGACATTCTAGTTGTTATTAATATTTAACGTTAATTTTATTTTTACATATTCGCTTGTGAAAATTACTTATCAACATTTTGAGAAATTATCAGTTTATATTGAAAGTGGTAAAAACGAAGAAATGGCGCAAAATTTATATGTTGTTCGCTATCCGGAAAGACGGCAACCATTTAAGGACATATTCCGACGACTGGAACATAATTTAAAAACATACGGCTCTTCCACGATGTCGAGATCAATAACTTATATTAAAGAAAACAAGGAAAATGAAGAATTAAGCGTGTTAGGATTTGTCTAGGTCAATAATCAGGTAATATATCCTGTGATAGCTTTGAGTAGTAGTAGCTCAACTTTTATTGAAGTGAAATCTTCGCTACGCGCGTTTAGCACTTTTAGTAGGTATTGAATGAGACTGAGCCGTCAGATTCGGCTATGCAACGCTCATGATGCAGTCAGGAAAAAAAGCAAGATACTAAAATATGACCAAATGCATAGTGTATTTGCTTTCTATCGATCGATTCTTTTATCGTCCTGAATTTGAGATTTGCGAATGTTAGATTGTGAAAGGTTAATAGAGAATCTCGTCTTGGTGAGGTTTTCACTTCTGTCTTGTGGTCTTAAGGACACATCCTAATTTTATTCTCCAAAATCACTTTGTAATTTTAGGAACAAAACTCTACGTCCGTCAGAAACCTAGAAACTGAAACTGGAATTACAAAATCTAAGGCGAAAAGAATTTTGAAGTCCAATAAATATTTTCCCTATGTTGTTAAAACTACCCAATATTCGCGTCCTGGTGATAATGTGAGACGATTGGAATTTTGTCACTGGTTTTTAAATAAATCTAACGAGGATCGTTCTTTTCACCAAAAAATAATTTGGTCAGATAAATGTCGAATTACAAGTTGCAGTATTCATAACCGACATAATGAAATACATTGAAACTCCACAAATCCCCACATGGTACGACCTGTTCGCCAACAAGGTCGATTTGGCGTAAATATAAGTTGTTTCTTGTTTCAAGATAAAGTGGTGTATCGCTTTTTTGAAGAATATTTAAATGCAGATAGATATCTGGACATACTCGAATTAAACCTTTTCGATATCCTGGATCCTTGAAATGAAGTAATAGAGATTTACTTTCAACAAGATGGCGCCCCTTCCCATAACACTCTTCGAATAAGAGAGTATTTAAACACTCACTTTAGAAACCGTTGGATAGAAATACATGGAACTATAAGGTGGCCACCACGATCTCCGGATCTAACACCTCCAGATTTTTTTCTTCGGGGAGTGTTGAAATATAAAATTTATAAAGAAGTCACTTTAACCCGAGAACAACTTGATCAAAGAACTCATGAGGCCTTTGCAGAAATAAAACCATTACACATCATGAATGTCTTAAAATCCATTCGAAAAAGATGTCAAGAGTGCACTGAAAAAAAACGGAGGAGCTTTCAAATATTTGCGATGATTCCCGTTATTTTTTACCTTAATCTGAATCTTTTATTTCGTTTGAAAGTAATAAAGTTTAAATTATGGTTTTTGTTTTTTGGGTTTTCGGGCATTAATAAAAACTCCTGTTTTCGGTTTGTTACGTTTCGGTTTATTCAACCATCATCAGACTATAAAAAGCTACAAAAAATTAGCAATACGTAGTCATACAGAAAGAGACCAACATTTAAAGTTATACATATTATACGAAATATCACAAAAATCAAGTATCTTTTTGCAAGGAAAACATGTTTAAAAAAACGTCCAAGTGAGAAATTAATCATAAAAAACATACCTTTTCTGAGTGTCTATCAAAAATGCACGTATAGATTTTTACAACTTAAACAGCAAGCGGTTCACAATACATTCTTGTTTGCATTTTAAAACGATACTAAAAATATTAGTTCTATATAGACTCAATTTGGCGATAACAAAGGTGTATTTTTGTGGACATTAAAAATTTTGTAGTTTTTTGTTTATTTTTTTGATTTCATTTATAAAATGGTGATATTATTTAATTAGAACTGAAGTAATTATGCTAAATTATTAAATTAAAAGATCATTATAAATACAACTAAGTTTATCAGTATCTGTTCTAAAATTTTAAGTGTTATTGCTTTTCTTTATGTGAATCATTTCTCTTATGTTTCTTCTCCTGTAATTTGGTTCGCAATCCAAAACTTGAACTTCTTCGAAATTAAAATTATGAATAAGGTCTAACGCGTGCTTTGCAAGAGCGGTATTATTTTGACCCAATTTTCTCATACTCCTTTTATGTTCATTTATCCTGTTTTTAAGTATTGTTTGGTTCGTCCGATGTAAGTTTGTGTGCAGTCCATGCAGTCAATTTTGTATATTTTATTTGTTTTTTCCAATTTTGATATTTCGGGTTTTAATTTGGTGAATAAGCTTTTAGTGTTATTACCGGGTTTTTCGGCGATATTAATTTTATATGGTTAGTAGGATATTTTTAATTTTACTGTTTATTTCGGGAATATATGGTAGTGAAACAAAATTATTATTTATGGTTTTATTGGTTGTTTATTGTTCAGAGTTATAAATGTTATGTGTTCTTTTCTTAATAATTGGTTCAACGAAATCTTCGGGGTATTGTATATTGTGACAGTTTTGTTAGATTTAAGAAAGTAATATCAGAATGGCTTTTAAAAGTGATCTCTCGTGAAGATATTGACAATTTTGTGAATCAAAAGCAAAGCAGATATTAGTGAACGCAAGAATGGACTGGAAAAAAAACCTGCCATACAAATAGGTACACTTTGTGCATATTTCGGCAGCTGTCAAGGACGTTTAGGTATATTTGCTGTATATTATACTTGTTTATATCATGATTTTTGCTAAATAAACGTCTAAATTATTATTCATTTTTACAAAGTATTCCCCTTACTTTTTCTAAACATTGTGGTCTATGCTCAGCATTTGTGAGTATTACAGCCCTATTAACTAGCAAATTAATAACACTTTTTTTATATTTCTTAGGTGTAAAAGAATTAAAATTTGAGTATCTTCCAGGCCATGTAGGTTTCGTGTACCATTTTGTATTAATATTACCATCGTTGTCATGGCTAATGTTGAGATCAAGAAAATTAATAGATTTATTTATTTCTTCTTCATGTGTGAAATTTAGTTTTTGGTGAAAGGTGTTAAATTTGTTTAAAGTATATTGAATTTTATTTTCGGGAATGCAAAGTAAAGTCATCAACAAATCTTTTGAAAAAAAAAATGGTTTTAAATTAAGGGTAGCGGGAACTTGTGTCTCAACGTATTCCATAACAAGGTTATCAATAGTTGCGGATTGAGGTGATCCCATTGCTACACCATAAGTTTGGAAATAGTATTGGTTTTCATATATAAAGAAAGTGGAAGTTAAACATAATTTCATAGCATCAATAAATTAATTTTCTGGTATGCTAGTATACTTTTTGATATAATTCCATTTATCTTTTATAATGGTTATTGCGAGCTCGATTGGAATGTTAGTGTATAAAGATACAACATGAAAAGAAACGAGTACATGGTTTACAGGTACCTTTTTATTTTTGATAAAATAATGAAAATCCCAAGAATCTTCTATATGGTGTTCATTTTTACCAGTGACGTTAGGTAGTATGTTAGATAAAAATTTTGATAGTTTATAAGTCGCTGAGTCGATGGTACTGAGTATGGGCCTCAATGGAATGTTAGCCTTATGTAGTTTTGGTTTATAAAGTTTAAATAAATCGCCTAGGAAACCAATATCATCCATGGTGTGTTAGATATTTAAAATGAAAATTTAAATTGCTATCTTTTTAGAATAAAATATACAGGGTGTTGGCTTTAAAAAAATGAGGTTAGGTTCAATAACTTTTTTACTTGACCACGTATACTTATTCTGAAAACTGCAGATTATTCATTAATCATTATGAAGAAACTTTTGTATAAAACATTTTTCTGTATCTCTTTTAACTAAGAAATACAGGGTAATTTTGAAATTGTCAGTTTTTTGATTTTTCCCTGTATTTCTTAAGCGAGCAAAAATTTTCAAATTTTGATTTTACCATTTTAAGTTTGACCCATAAAGAGCACATGTCACCTATATTACTTTTCTTGATAGCACTAAAAATTACGGAGATACCCTATAAAAGTGTCAAAAATGGGACACCCTGTACTTTTGAGACACCTTGTTTACTTAAATGTACTCCCAGTGCAAGTAGTTTTTAAACCAAGAACTATTTCTCCTGGAACTTTTTTTATATCATGAATAGGGAGGAAGATATTTCGTGCATAAATAGAGTTGGGACTAGTAACTTTTTAAATATTCCTACGTGAATCACATATTAATATTCCAATCAGAATACTAAGGCTCGCGAGCGGCGCTAGTAGAAACCTTGGGTAGGTTATGTGTGATATCGCGAACATAATTTTCAGTTATTTTACTTACGAGTATCCTGCAGACCACTCAAAATTGTCCATTGCGCTCCACAGAGTGTAGCCAATAACATTGATTCCATCTTCTAATACTGCAGCCAAAATGTTAGTGAGATACCCCTATATAAAAAATAAAACTTATTTTAATATACTGGACAATTTAGAAACATTTTAATAAACTTGGTTAGGTGATTGCTGGTGAAATTATCATTAATCATCATTAAAGGGCGGAATTTATTTGAGCCAAAATATGCGCATATATATGCCTTTTTCGCCTTGAAAATATGCAGTTATATGCATTTTTTTGACCAAATTTGCATACCGGTATTCAATATTTCTTAATTTATTATAGCAAAATAGGGTAAAGAAACACCCTGGGTTCTAAAAAAGATGTTTATTTAAAAAAAAATGCAAAAACAAACAAAGAATAATAAAAGTATACAATTTTTTAACCTGAAATTGTATAAAATGCATTTATTACTAAATATTTTTCAAAGTTTTTAACTAAAAAGGATTGTCTTCTATCAGTAAAAATATGTTTATACAAAGAGACGCTTCTTTCAACATCTACTGATGTAATCGGACAATACTGCAACTTAGGCAGTAAAGTATAAGGCCTAGATACAACTTCGTTGGATGGTTTACCTTCATAAATGCTTTTTACTGCAGTTAAGTATTTAAAACCTTCATTCTTTTTACAGTTACATCCAATTTGTTCCTTACTAAACCTCCTACTTTACCGGGAATGTTGTTGCATTTAGCGGAAAAAGTTTTAACAATACTAATTGAGTCTCTTAAACTTAAATTTCTACTCTCTAACGAGGATATTATGTCCGGTATAAAACTGAAATTAACCATAATAAAAACAAGATCTTTACTACACTTACACTTTTGAACAACTCTTTACTTTGCACAACACACTGCGAATCGTCATCTAAATCCAAAATCAGTTCATTAATACCATCCATGTTCCCCACAGGGTAATTACAGGTTTTGGAGGTTAACTAACTCTTGGTAATCTCTCCTTATACATCTGCGCTCTTAGAAGTGCTTTTAGAAACACTTTTCTTACATTTGAAATTAATTTATTTACTAAAGGATATTCAGTTCTGACGGTTTCTGTGACTCGGTTTATTCCATTTAAAAGACAAGTCACATGTACCATATTAGGGTAAAAGATCCTTAAGTTTTGGCCTAATTTTACCATATACGGTGCTGCATCAGACAAAAGCACTAAACACTTCTCATCTGGGACTGGATTTGGTAAGAAAAAGCCCGATAGGGACTGCTGAATAAATCGGGTTACGGTCACATTATTAGTTTTGTCTAGCTGCTTAGAAGTTATTAAATATGGGTTTGTTGCTTTATCGCCTTGAAGTGCTCCAATCATAAGATGTGCGATATATTTGCCACAAGCATCTGTGCTTTCATCAACAATAATGTAAACATTTTTATCACCCAGTGAAGCTCTAATTTTTTCTAAAACAGTTTCGTATGCTGAATGGACATTTTTCTTTCTAAGCGTGGATTCGTCAGGAATGGCTTGTTGACAATATTTTGCAAAAATCTTCTAAATTGTGGATTTTGCAATTTTCTGAAGGGTATGTTTGCTGCGACCAAAGCCTTACATAAGTCTTCTTAAAAAATCTCCTATTCAGATTTAGATTTCTTTCCAACATTTTGAAATGCGTTTTTTACACTGAGCTGAACTGGCTCAGATTTAATTTTTTGTAACTTTGATTTATGCAGCGGTGTTTTCAAATGTTGATCGATTTGGAACTTCTTTCACAAGCAATAATTTTTGTACAAGCTTTACAGAAGACTTTTTTCTACTAAACTCTAACTCTGGGAAATTTCTAATTCACGAAGACGTTTTCGCCACTTTAGATATTTTGAACACAAATTTAAAGTCACTAGTTTCACACTGAAAATACTGAAATCTTCCGACAAACTAAAACAGAAGTACGTATTACAAGCCGATATAAATACAGGAAATAATAAGGCATTATTAAATGATAATAAATAACCCCTAACAATATACCTGCAAACCCCGGAAACCCCCAATAAATACCTTGTGTATAACCAAAATGTAAATATTAATTATTATATAATTATCTTCAGATTGGAAAATCCCTGAAACAAGTGCCGAACTGGACATTAAACCTATGAGTCTACGAGTTTTCATGACCGGGTGTTCTTAATTTCTTGATAGCGACGAAAACAAAAAAATATGCTCATAAAATAATAATTTGGGAAAAAATATGCATTTTATTATAAAATTGACAAAATATGCAAAAAGTGCATATACTGGGTTAGGCATCTGGTTTCATCTATTTATCATAGTACGCTGTGGAAATAATAATTTGATTTTGACAATTTTAGTGACACATTCCAATATGTCAACAGTTGCAATTTAATTTGTCATGGACAAATTTCCGATAAATCAACGAATTTATGTCGTAAAACAATTCATATTAACTAATTCACTTGTGCAAGTGCAAAGAAATTTTCGGCGCAAATTTAATGTGGAAAAACAAGGAAGAATTCCAACACGCCAAACCATAATGAGGTGGGTAAGAGATTTTGAAGTTAGAGGGAATGTTGCATCAAATTTTCGTGGAGGTATACGTACAGTCAGAACACCCGAAAATATTGAACGGATAAGACAAGCTGTGATAAGAAGTCCGAATCGATCTGCATCAAGGCAGTCACTTGCGTTGCGCATTTCCAACAGGACATTGCGAAGAATTCTGCATTCTGATTTGCACTTCCACCCATACAAAATCCAAGTTGCTCATAAGTTAAAAGAAGCAGACAAACCAGTTCGTATTGCTTTCTGTAGACAATTTTTACAAATTTTAGAAAATGATGAAAACCTGTTAAATTTCTTGATGATGTCAGACGAAGCGCACTTCCATTTAAGTAAATCCGCAACAGCTTCATGAACGACCCCTCCATGATGAAAAAGTCACCGTATGGTGTGGTGTTTCAATTTTTGGTATCATAGGGCCATATTGTTTTGAAGAAAACAACAGAAAACAGAACTGTTACAATAAATGCCGAACGTTACGTTAACATGTTACGGGTATTTTTACCGCCCGAATTGCGAAGACTAGGACAAAATCATATTTGGTTCCAACAAGATGGGACTACCGCACATACAGCACGACAAACTCGAATTTTGTTGCAAGAAATGTTCCCCGGTCGCTTGATATCAACATTTGGTGACATAACGTGGCCAGCTAATTCCCCCGATTTGACGGCTCCTGATTTTTTCCTCTGGGGATATCTAAAGGAAAAGGTTTATGAAAGGCGTCCCAATACCATCCAAGAACTTAAAATACGTATTTTTGAAGAAATAAATAATATTAGAGCAGAATTGTTGGAACGAGTTATGCAAAATTTTAGATCCCGATTACAAAAATGTATAGATAGTCAAGGAAGTCATTTAAAGGATGTTATTTTTAAAACATAAATTGCACATATTATTATTGTTATTTTTCATAATTTTGTTTTAATAAAATGTTTTTTGGTCTTATAACAGATTTTTGAAAATAGGTGATACCAAATGCCTAACCCTGTATATGTACTTGGCATATATTCTGCCCTTTAATCATCATTAACGCTTTAGTTACTTTATGGTAGATATAGCAGTATGATACCTTATAATATGTTATTCTGTTTTGGTCGTCTAAATCTCCTTTATCTGACCAACCATTTTCTGTAATCATTATTGAAGGAGGGTTGTATATGCTTTGTACATAATTCAAAGTATGTCTGGCTGATATGGGCTCATAATATAACCAAGAGGATTCAGCTCTTGGCCAGCTTGGATCCGCACTGGATAAAGTTCCTATTCACAGGTTAATGTAAAGACGTAAGGCACCAGGGTGGTTAAAGCAAAAAAAAATACGATTTTGAAGGTAGTTAGAATAGTGAAATAATTTTAGATGCCACTTTAAATGGCGTTATTTATGAGGGATTTTTACACCTACGGGAGGAAATGTCAATATTTGAAATACATATTTGGAGACAAAAAGTAAACATAGGAGTTCCTATAAATATGGGTCCTATTCCCGGCCGTTACCGAAATGCAGGGGTAAAAAATATTCAAATTATAATTTGCACTAAATTATTTATAACAAGTAGGCTTCGTTTTATATTTGTTTTATAGTTTTCAAAAAGTATTTTCTGTTGCCTTTGCACTGTTGGTTAGCAATAGTAACCCCATTAGGTATTAATAAGAATAACATTTGTCACTCTCAAATCGTGTTCAGCATTTGTATTTTTTGACAATTTAAACATTAGAGTCACTTCATTATGCTTGCGACATTCTCTCATCGTGAATATGCTGCTCAAATCTTGCAGTGGCCGAGTACCAGCGTCGATTTCCGAATCGGAGAGTATAGTCTATACGAAGTCCATTCGAACAGCTAAAAAAAAAGAATGAAGTGCCGGGTCTGCTAAGTTTACCAATAAATTTTAAATAAAAATAGTCTAATTTTATTATGATTAGACCGCGTATTAATTTTTTGTCGCCCACGTTCCTAGTGGGTTCCTAGTGGGTCGCTTCTAGTTGATGAAATAATTTTGGTGGACAAAAAATAAAATAATGCCTAAAAAATATCTGTTCCACGGCGTTTTATTACCTGTTGCCCCCGATAGTGGTGTAGTTTAATTATTAATATAGCGGGAAGTAAATTCAGTTTATTCTTTCATTCGTTATTGCAAATTTTAGAAAGTATCTTAAGAGTGTGCCCGAGTGTAGTGTTTTCTAAGTTATTTTGTTGTTATTGCCGTTGCTGTTGCTACTGTTGTTATTTTGTGTCGTGTTCTTCTAATTGTTTTGTTGTTGTTACTGCTTTTGCTATTGCTGTTATTTAAATATTTAATCAAGATGGCGTTGTGGAGACCTTTTGATGTTTCTGATAATGAAACGAACAATGTGGAAGCCGATTCCATGGCGGAGGTGTCGGAATTTTGTAATAAAGACTTACATGTTAAAACCCAGAGACTTATTTTAAATATTTACACCTGCTTAAAAAGTGAAAGTCCTGGGGCCTCACAAAACGAAATATTAAAAAGAATTTGTGAGCTCACTAAACTTGCTCCAACTACAATTCTCACAGTGATTAGAGCAGGAGTTATCATCGACCATTCCGTAAAGCGAAGAAGAGCTAATCAAAAGCTTAAAGAACTTGATAATGGTGACAAAGAAGTTATACGCCGAGTTGTATATCAATTTGACGAGGGAAACGAAGTCCCGACATTAGAAATGAATCGGGATAAGTTACGAGATTATCCTGATTATGAACATAAATCTCTGGACACGTTACGTAGTATTTTGCTAGATTGTGGCTCAAGTACAAAAATTGAACAAAAGAATGGTATAATGGAATCGTCTCGTATCGTAGCATGGCGGCAAGTATATTTACGTGAAATTAAGATATATCGCCAATTAAAAAGGGAGATAGTGTATATGGTTGGGTGGATGATGGTAATAAGTGCACACTAAATGGACCTTGTTCTCGCAGTAAACGAGTTATCATACTACACGTAGGCAGTACTCAGGGTTTTGTTCCTAACGCTTTATTATTGTATGCTAAAAATATAAGGCTAACTACCGTAAAGACATGACAGTCAGTCTATTCGAAAAGTGATTTATTGAAAATTTACTGCCAAATCTATCCCCCAACTCTGTCATTGATATGGACAATGTATCCTATCATTCGCGTCTACTACAAGCTATAAAAAGGAAAAAAGAAAAAAGGAATACGTAATCGACAAAGTATGTGAAGCACATGGTCATACTAGTTTACGCCTCCCCCTTATTACTGTATATTTAATCCAATCGAGATGTTTTGGGCTGCAGTCAAGAAAAAACTGAGAAAATGTAACCAATTGCCAACTGACAATGCTTTTGTACTTGGGGATACGAGCACAGTTGTTGATGAAGTAAACGACAGTGGTGTATGGATAAGTTGTATCCAGCATGTCATAGAGAAGGAGGACGAATATTGTATTTTACCGTCAATTGATCTCATTATTATATCGCCAAATACGGATTCAAGCTTTGGAAATTCGGATAGTGAATTTTGACTTTTATCAAATTTACAGGAAATAAAATATAATGATAAACGGGTGTTAATTGTTTTCTTATTATCACTATATATAATGCTAATTTAAAAAAAAAATAGATCCGTGTAGTTATATAAAAATTATTGGGAAAAAGTTTATATTATAACTCAAATGCTGCGCCATAATGCCGACCTTAATAGTTTTCATGCTCTCCTAATTGGTTTTGTATACACAGAATAAAATTGATTAATGCGGTAAAATATTTTTCCTACTCGCGTGCGGTAAAGTACACTTTACAGCACTCATTTTCGTGTCGTAAGTAGTACTTTACCGCACTCAGTGCGGTAAAATTTCTTTACCGCACTCTTATAAATTTTATTATATGCGTAATATGTTCTATTTAATTTACTACATTATGATGCTAACCACAACTAACGGCGATAAGTATCACATCATTACGAATATTTTTACTAGGTACCTATTTTTGGTCTCATACTTTTATACGTTTCTTCTCTACTTATATAATGAAACACCCTGTACCTAAAATATTATAAATAATTTTATGTCATAATTTTTATGACAGGAATTTGATTAAACGTCTGATCTAGATGGTATTAGTCAAAATCTGCTCGACTGCATTGCATTGTATTCCCATAGCAACAACTCATTATTATATTTCGCGTCTGTAGATACCATCTAAACAGTTCAGTTAATTTCGCGTGTTTCGTGGTTCAAATTTTTCATTTTCTAATATAAAGCTGTGGTATAACGTTTATTCTTGAGAGATGGAGAGCTCCGATGAAGAAATATCTGAAGCAGCGAATGCAGCAATCGGCTCTTTAATTCCACAAAAGTCCCAGGACCGGTACAATAAAGAATATGAACAATTACAAACATGGTGCAAAGAAAAAAAAGCGTCAGGAATTAACGAAGAGGTACTTTTGGCATATTTTTATAAAATATCGAAAAAATATTCACCTTCAAGCTTATGGTCAAAGTTTTCTATGTTAAAACTAACGTTACAAGTAAAGGAAAACATTGATATTCAAAGATTCTATAAGTTAACGTCATACATAAAGCGACTAAATGTAGGTTATAAGCCTAAAAAATCCAAGGTTTTGGAAAAAGAACAGACAGAGCAGTTTCTAATCGAAGCACCCAATGAAGTTTACCTTATGATTAAGGTAGCTGCCATTTTCGGTATTGCAGGCGCCTGTCGCCGTGAAGAATTAATGAAATTAACGGTTGATGACGTTGAAGATAAAGAAGATTTGCTGGTTGTATCAATAAAGGCGACAAAGACAAATATTTCACGAAAATTTGTCGTCTGCGATCCTGGAAATATAAGAATAAGTTACCTAGGCTTATTCAGAAAATATGTAGCTTTGCGCCCTGGTGCCACCCCGCATAGACGTTTTTTTATACAATATAAAGCTGGAAAATGCTCACAACAATGCGTGGGCATTAACACTATCGGAAAAATGCCAGCAAATATTGCTGGATTTTTACATCTATCCAATCCAGAGATGTATACCGGGCACTGCTTTAGAAGATCATCGGCAACTATGCTTGCAGAATCTGGCAGCAACATAACAAACATTAAGAGGCACGGTGGATGGAAATCCACCTCTGTAGCAGAGTCGTACATAGAAGATTCCTTGCAAAATAAAAAAAGGATTGCTCAAAACATTCTGCAAAGCTTTAGTACCCCAAATAGAAGCACTGAGCAGTGTTCAACTTTAACATCAACGTCAGTAGCAGTGACAGAGACTTTAGAGGATGCTCCTGGTCTATCAACACGAAACAACCCAACGCCTACACCTTTAGCAATTTTCAGGTCACAACAATCTACTGTACCATGCATGGCGCAAGAAAATAACGCTTCTGTAATTTACAAAAACTGCTCAACTACATCTGATGAACAAAATCAAGCTCGCTCAGCACTTAATTTGCATTGCGCTACAAATTGTACATTTAATTTTAATATTTATCGTTAGCTATATTTTTATATTATAATGTTTGTATGTAATAAATATTTTTAAAAAATATTGTTTCTTTTTGTATTAATTTTGTAATATACTTCTTTTTTTTACCGGTGCGGTAAAGATTCTTTACCGCACTCAGTGCTGTAAAGATTCTTTACCGCACTGTATTAATTTTATTCAAAAAATGCAATTGATGTACTTGCATTCGCGCAATGCATAATATAAAAATATTTATAGCTTTTAACAATTAATATTTGTTACTTTTTATAAATTTTTTCTTTTAAATTTGATTTTTGTTCCAAATATTATTGCTCGAAGGAAAAATTGTGTACCTACCACGTGCGTAAAGTGTCTTTACCGCCCTTAACGGCTTGCCCGAACTCCGCTTCGCGTCGTTCGTGCAACTGCCGTCGCGTGCGGTAAAGGACCACTTTCCGCACTTGTTAGGTAAATAACTATTACATTCCTAGCATTGCACGCCGCCCATGCTTCAGAAAGAAGTTACCGCCTATAACCCGCCTTTCAGTTTTTCGCTATTCCGATTGACTTCGTATATATATACAACAGATAGAAGGGGTTTTAAACAAGTTTTTACTACTGCTGGAGAAACTGATGTGTTTCCAAGTGCGAGAATTGCATTTGAACGGGAATCGGGACTTGATGTTCAACTAGAGGAGTCTATCCTTAATGCCGTCGAAAATGATTAAGTACAAGGCTAATTGCGATACTTATCAAATTACACAATCGTCTGCTTGGAGGGATCTTCACATTAATTGTTAATTTATATCCATATCCCTTACAACGAGTTTCTTTAATTTAATAAAAGTTTAATTTGAATAATGTGTACCCCTGTATTTCGGTAACGGCCGGGAATAGGACCCATTTTTATAGGAACTTTTATATTTATTTTGGGTCCCCGAACACGTACCTAAAATATCGACATTTTCTCCCGAATCACCCTGTATACACTTTTTGTCCACTTCCCCTCGAAATACCCTGTTTATAAAAGGTGATTCTTCTGTTTCTATTTAATTACCTTGGTCCAGAGTAGAAGAAGGAGTACCTATGTCATCGTTGGGATTATTTTCGACGAGAGAACTGGTATACCTGAAATATACAAAAGTGCGTTAGGTAAACTCTAGCTCGTCATGACATAATTTGTATTTATAGCTACAGCAATCGTTTAATAATCGTGTAATGCATCAAACGATATTAAAAAAGCGCATTCATTTGTCAATAAAGTCTGTGTATTACCGAGTGGCAGCGGCAATAGGCAATGATGATACACGATATTGTTTATCGCCGCTGCCAGTTGTCAATAATAAGACTTTCGGGTTTTTAATTGGGTCTGATGATGCCTTAACGGGTGAAACATGTTACCATTTTCTTTTGAAAAATTTTAAAAATAAGACATAGTGTTTATTTCTTTTTTTTTATGATAGGGCACAGCACTGCAGGATAAATCCTTTATGGCCCTTTGGAAGTGGTGCGTGTGCGCAGGAAACGATTCACGTTAGTCTTGAATCTTTGGAGATTATACTAGTTGGGGAACACGATCTCAGAGAGGTCGTTCCAGAGTGATGACGTTCTCCAGATGAAAGAATTTTGAAACAGTGTCGCTCGAGGACACTAAGCTGAACCACGTACTGGTGGGCTGCAGTGGCTTGTCGCGTATTTCTACCATGCACCGCTCTGGGTTAGTTCAGGTTAGTTCAGGTTAGTTGCCAACCCGCCTTCGATGTTCAAGGCTTTCCAGGTTGTTTGTCAGACTATGGTCACCGATCAAGCGAATGGCTCTTCTTTGAATGGAATCTAGCAACCTCAGGGTATGTTTAGAAGCAGAGCCCCAAATATGCAAACATTACTCCAGCGATGGTCGTATTTGAGCTTTATAGATCATCAAAAGTTGCTTTGTCTCCTATGCAATATGATATTTAATAACCAATATTCAAGGAATACTAGAAAATCAATTCGCCATATTTTTAATAATAAAGGCTTAACCAATATCCAAGGATACACGTGAATAAGCTTAAGGCCAAGGAAACAATAAGAATTTTCTTGGTTTCACAATTAGAATCTTTTTAAATGGTAGGACAGATACTATTAATGTGTTTGTCAAAGTTAAAGTAACCAGTCGATAATGTGTCCAAAATATCACAGGGGTGAAGTAATGAATATTTTACTAGCTGGTAGAGTCGTAGAGTGGCTTAAGTATAAACTCGCCTGACATGAATCAAATTGAACTTAAGGTTGAATTATGTAGGACGAGCCATTTTGAACAGAAATAACTCTCCCAGTACTATCCAGGAGCTAATATTGGCCGCTAAAGAACAAGAGCCAATTAACAACAATATTATTTGAATGAACTATAGGGGGGGACACTACTTTTTTTTTCTTGATAACTAATTTTATCAAATCTAGTTATTAGTTTTGTGTCATTGTATTCATTAAAATCAAATCAAATCAGAATTTAAGCCTGATAACTGTTAAAATAGAATATGGAATCGAATCCAGTGTACTGCTGAAAATTTTAAGAAAAACAAGGGGGTCCAAGAATTTTGGCCATGTAATGTGTACCTATCCCTCATTGGTTTACAAAAAGTTTGATCACTGTAATGATTAATTAGGCGATTTATTTATTTTAATGATTGAAAAATATTAAAGTAGAAAATAGTGTGTGTTACACTAGACTAAATGTCAAAATTACTTAGCTGTAGATATTGGTAACTTACATATTTATCGCAAAATAATCGGATGTGCCGTTGATTAGATCAATTTCCTCCTGAGTAAATTCTGGCAACCTGGAGAAAGGATATCCCTCCAATCTGCTTCTATTTCCTACTCTGTCAATAACAATCTGAGGCCAGTTGCCCTTATATACAGGATTTGCAAAAAGGCCAAACTAAAATTTAAAACAATTGTTTCTCATTTTGAGAAATACGACGCTTTCATCGTCCTAATAAAAAATGAATGTAATGCTGAATAGTAATGTTATTGACACCCGGTATATTATATCTTTATCCTTAAATATAAAAGGTGTTTCATACTTTCGCAAATTAATATCAGAACTTAATTGAGAAATGCGAGTCATAATTTCTAATATTATGAATATAATAAATAAATAAATAAAATAAAGAATCAACTAGTTTTTATTTATTTAATATATTTATACAGCGTGTCAATTCCAATGACACCCCAACTTATTGTTTCTAGTAGTTTTTAGGAAATCGCGTTGCAAAAATGGACGTCATTTGAACTGAGTTTTAAATAGTTTGATTAGGTTATTATTTCAAAAAAAAATAGTATATAGACTCCCCTTTTAGTCGAACTAAAGATAGACTTTTGTTTTTGTACTCCTGCAAGAAGATTCCCAAAATAGCATTTTTTTTTTTTAATTTACTGTGGTATTGGTAATTCAGTTTTACTTGTTGAGCTATTCAGTGATAAGTTTAATAAGTAAAAATGGTTTATTTTCAGCCATGTATGTAATATTGACATTCCTGTCTTTTTAGAAATTTGAAATGTTACATTTCTGTCTTCTTACTTCCGATCCACATTTTCCATCCTAGGACGGAAAATGCGTTTCCATCCTAATACATTTCAATCCTCATTTTCTTGCCCGGTATTTTTGAGTAGGTAGTTATTTATTACCGAAATTTTCAAACCCTCTTGAAGTTGAGTTTCATTTGAAATTTGTATTTCTTGCGATGCAGCTTCACTTGAAATACTTGGTAAATCAACAGTTTTAGAGAAAGATGATAACATTCTAGCAGTCTTTCGTTTGTTCTCTAGTGAGGATTCTATATATCCCTCCGCAACTGCACTTGATTTCCATCCGCCGAGTCTTTTTCGCTGCAAAACATCAGCTCCATTATCAACCAATAAAGTAGCGGCTGTTCGTCGAAAAGCATGACCCGTGAAAGACTCTACATTTGGAAGTTTCAAGAAAGTAGCTATCTTTTGAGGAAAACTCGCGATCGAATGATATCCAATAGCCTGATTATGCAATATTCCATTTCTCCATTGGACGAAAAACCTGTCATTTTGAATGTTGTTTCGCAAAGTCACATATTTCTAAATGACGTCAATCCAATTTGGGTCACTTATGATGAAGGATCTATTTATATATGTCTTTGTATCAGGGATTTCGATGACGACCTTTTCTTGCAAAACATTAACATGGAAAATTTTCATCTTTACTAGTTCATCATTCCTGCATGCTCCCGAGACTCCAACAATAAGCGCAATTTTCATCCGCAAAAATTCTTCAGGTGCTTTAACCAAAAATCTCTGATGTTTTCTCTTAAAAAAACACTTGACTTTTTAGGCCGAAAGCCTACACTTTTTCGCTTCAAAAAAGCCACAAGTTTTGAATGCTTGGAAATGTCGACCTTTTCTCTAAGTTTCAGTATACTTTTTATCACACTGTAGGTAGCCCATAAAGTGGAAGATTTTTTTTCTTTAGAGATCTCACCAAAATAGACCAACAAAACGGTCTCTGATGTAACATTGGTTGTTCCTCTGCTGCTGCACCACGCCTGGAATGTATTAAAAGCTTTCTCATAGCATAGCCTACTTTTTGTAGGTAGCAATCTTTTTTCAATCTTATCCGCTGCTTCTTTCAAATCAGGCGGAGTACAGCTAATTAACTCGTCGTTACTATCGGAGAACATCTTTAATCTGTATTCTTTTTCTTAAAAAAACGCTGACTTTCAAAAAATTTTAAGCGACAACTGCTGTCAACTGGTGTTAACGACTAACAATGCAAATGAGAGGTAATAACCGGTGCGACAAAATTTATTATTTCAAAAAAGTCTATCGTGCAAAATCATGAATATTACTATAAATATTACTTGAATCATAAATTCATGGCTGAAAATAAAATAGTATACAATCCTCGACGGAAAATTTCATTGCGGTCTCGAGATTATAGTTTATCTCGAAGCTACGCTAGGCTACGCGTCTCGATAAACTATAATCTCTCGACCAGCAATGAAACATTTTCCGTCTCGTATTGTAATATACTATTACTCTCGTCACGAAAAAATTGAAATAATTTTTATCTATGGAGAGGTTAAAAAGTGTGCACAAAATGCCGGCCGTTCTTTTTAATAAAAGAAATCTAAATCGTGATGTAAGTCATAGATATGTTTCTGATTTGGTGGCAAAGTATGCAGAAATTGGTTCGGTAGCAAAATTTAATCTAGTGAGGGTTAATTAAACCCCTTATCATTATAAATGACTGTACCAAGTTTCAATAAAATCGGAAAAGGGATATTTAAAAAAAATATATAAAAAACTGTTTTTTCTTAAATTACTTTAACACCCTGTAAATCAAAAACGGGCAACTCCGGACACATCTTCAGGTTAGGGTATATAATTTTTAAAACATTTTGAAATCTTACATCAAATTCCAAAGCTCTTTCTCGCGCTTCCAAATCCTCGGTACTATTTGTTTTGGGATAATACCATGGGGTCACGACATTTATTGTAATTTGTCCTGAAAAAGAGTACTATATTATTTCGGTATTTTACTAACAGTAAGGGCAGATAAATATTTTTCTAAAGCTGGGTACTTTCACGTTTAAATATATTTATTCTCAGAATAATAGATAATAATAAATAGTTTTAATTGTGTCGCCAATTGTTTCTATAGACAGTATTTGACGAATAGCGCTATCCGTAGATGAAAGTACCGGGCCTAGACGGAAGTTATGTTTGTAAGTACATAATAGTATATTATTAACCAAGGTTTAGATAGCCATCATGATTGCCCGAGCGGCAAGACGCGAGGGCAATAAGCTGTCTAAACCGTGGTTAATATAATATTTTTTCCACTACTTCTTCTTCTTGTTCTTCTTTAGCCTGTTCTCGTCCAATTCTGGACATAGGCCTCCTCCATGTTTTTCCACCATTGTCTGTCCTGAGCACTCAAGATCCAGTTCTTGCCGGCCTTCCTCTGGATATCATCTCTCCACCTTGTTTGGGGACGCCCGACGCTACGCCTAGTTTCTCTGGGACGCCACTGCATCATGGTCTTCGTCCACTTGGTGTCATCCCTGCGACGTGCCCTGCCCAGCGCCATTTATTGACGGCGATTTCGCTCTATGACGTCAACGACTCTTGTTCTCTCCCTGATGATCTCGTTTCTGACTCGGTCCCTCAATCTGATCCCCACCATCGCACGTTCCATAGCCCTTTGACAAACCCTGAGTCGGTTCGCCCTGTTTTGTGTTAGGGCTACAAACTTTTATAAGACATTTATCTTTATAGTATTAATAATTATATAAAATTATAGGTAGGTTTAAGTATATTTTTAAACAAGTTACCTGTGCTTTGGAATTGACCAAATTTTTTGTTGTTTGTCACGTGGCTTTGTTAATGTGAATTTTTGTTCATTTATGTCATCAGATTTCACGAGTTTTCCGCTTTTTTTAAAAAATGAACGAAGAAAATGTTAGTGATATTATTATGTGTACACCTCCAGAATTAAGAATGGAAGCAAAAAAAATGTTGATTGTATCGATATTTTACAATATCAAGCATCTCTAATAATCTAATATGTATTGATAATTATCTCGTTGCCTAACTACGAGAAATCACCTTTCAGGTTATTCATGTTGTAGAATCAAAAAATCAAATTACCTGCGTTCAAATAGATTCTTGAAGATCGATCAATATTGGATTTCAATGCCTTATTATTGACCATGGTCAATAATAACTTATAAGGTAAAGAAAAACGATTTCTAACGTTAATAATCGGTCAATAATGGCGATGTTATAGGTTAGTAGTGGAAAAAAATATTTAAAATAGGTATTAATAAATATGCTAGTCGTAACATTGCATACGACAGGAGCTAATCTTAGTATGATGGAGCTAAAACCCTTAGGAGAACTCCCATAATGTTTAACCAACATCTTTTTTATTACGTTTTAACTAATTTTTTGTGTTTTACCTAAATTTACTACTTGTAAATCCTTGTGTATTAAAATAATGCATAACACGAAATATTAAGCTAAACAACGACAACCTTGCTGAGAAAGCACGTCTCGGTACCGGCAAGATATTGGTTTAGGTTGCAAACTTAAAGTTTAGTTCACATGTAATTACAAATAGGAACAGTTAAGATTTAATACTTGGGATCTCTGTTTTTTTTTAAGTTAGGAATTCTCCTGCGACTTCAATTGAATCTTCGCAAACTGTTTAGGTTTTATCACTTGTAGAAATTTTGAAATTGACTTTTGCCTTGATTATTCGTATTTCTGCTTGTTTGATTTAAAAAGTTTTATACTGCAAAATTTTGGCGCCTATTCCATTGATTGTGAATTGATTGGGTCATTGGTGGTTGATTGATAGTGCCTCACTACTATTAGTGCTTCTCTACTATGGGATTGGACCAACAGGGAGCCAGTCTTTCGGTAGTTTGTACGTACTGTTTGGTCTAGATCTCGTGTGGGAGTCCGTGATTAATGGGTTTGTCGATACGTCCGTACGTCTGTAATAGTCTGTAATAATTTTTGTGAAAAATTCATTTATTGTCTGCATACGAAAGTCTTGATGAAGTATGCGATTCATCGTGTACCTGGGAACATCCGCAATAATTTTTAGTGCCCTGTTTTGTATTACCTGGAACTTATTAAGCTCCGTTCTGCTTATGTTGCACCATGAAGGTGCACCATAAGTGAGAACCGGCCTGACTAACACCTTGTAGAGGTTGACCTTAGTCCTATTACCAAGTCTACTCCGCCTGTGAAGCAGGGGATAGATAGAGCGTAATTGATGCAATGCTAGCTTCACTCTATTAATTGAATTGCGCCTCCAGTTCAGTCGTTGATCAAATATAAGTCCCAGGTATTTTACCTCCTGGCACCAGTTCACCTGGACTCCGTTGACCCGAAGCCTTGTCTCAGGCCTACTAACATTGCTTTTCGAAAAATAAATAGCCTTCGTCTTAGAGGGATTCAAGCGAATCTTCCAATCCGACAGCCATTTCTCTAGCTTGATTATGTGGCGCTGCATCCGGCTGACGACAAGTCGCGGCTGTTTGGTAGTTGAAGTAATTGCGGTATCGTCAGCGAAAAGATAGAGCTGCGTAAATCTATCGCGCGGAATGTCATGAGTATAAATGTTATACAGCATCGGAGAGAGAGGTGAACCTTGCGGTACTCCCGCCCTGATGTGTTTATTCAAAGAAAGTGCATTTTCTGACGAGACAGCAAAACTTCTATTCTCCAAAAAAGAAGCTACCACCTTGATTAAGTAGTTCGGAGCTCCAAGTCTTATCAACTTCAACAAGAGGCCATCATGCCAGACCTTGTCGAATGCTTTGCTTACGTCAAAGAAAACCGCTCCCGTGTGCTCTCTCCTGTTAAAGCCTTTTATTATATTTGAAGCTAGTCGCGTCGTCTGCCTGACTGTGCAATATTCAGGCCGAAACCCAAACTGTTCGACAGGAAGAACGTTACGCATAAGCACAAAGTCATTAAGTCTATTCAAAATTAGTTTTTCTGTGATTTTCCCAAGACTCGACAGCAGGCTGATCGGCCTGTAGCTAGCTGGCGCCATAGGATCCTCACCTTTTTTATATATTAGAATGACTTTTGCATGCTTCCAGGAGGACGGAAAGTGGCCCTCTTTGATTATTGCCTGGGATATGCTTACTATATTTCTCAAAGCTTTGTCAGGTAGATTTCGCAACGCCACGTTCTTTAAACCGTCAAAACCCGGGGCTTTTCGAATATTCAATACGCTTAATAGGGACTTTACCTCGTCTAAGGTGACTTGTCGAAAGGCCTGAAACGGGAAATTCATTGATTTATAAATTTGTATCGTCCTTGAGACCCTCTCATCTCTAAACGCGTCATTGGTCGGGTTTTCGCTGAATTGATCGCATAGTTTGTCCGCGAGCAATTCAGCTTTATCTTTGGCATCGATTAAAACAGCATCTGTTTCCTGATTTATCAGGTGAGACATGGGTGCTCGTGCTCCCCTGGTCAAAGTTCTCGTCATTCTATAGATGGAATTATCCTCTATAGATAGACTTTGGACCTTGTTGTCCCAGAGGTTCGACTGCCGTTCGATCAACAATTCCCTGACTACCTCAGCCGCCCGATTGGCCTCCGCCTTGATGCGAGGATCTCCAGTGCGATACGCCCTATTCTTTAACCGGTTTTTAATTCTGATTTGATTTTTAATTTCATGTGTCAATGTCCCGTATTTTGAATACCTGGACGTCTTTGTAACAGAAACTTGAGCTAACGCTGCGTTGATGTCATCTGTGATCTGTGTAACCGCATTGTCAATGTCTAATGAGCTCTGTAGAGGTTGTAACGCCTCTACATTTTTCATTATGCTGCTGTACCTGTGCCAATTTATTGAGGTGTGGGTAACAAAACCTCTACCTTTTTCAAGTGGATTACCCACTTCCAAAATGACCGGTATGTGATCGGAGCTCAGATCACAAATGACCGATGGTTGTGAAAATTGAACGGCATTCTTTACCACGAAGACGTCCAAGATATCCGGAAGGCCCCGCGTAAAGCAATGCGTGGGCTCCTCCGGCGGTAGAATGTGGTAGTTTAAAGCTTCAGAGAATTCATATAGGGTGCGACCTCTTTGGTTTGTAGCTCTACATCCCCAAATCCTGTTTTTCGCGTTTAGGTCACCCCCTATAATCGTTCGGTTGTTATTACCAAAAATTTTTTGTAAGCAGTTGCCTGTGAAATCTACCGACGGACTACCGTAAACCGATCCCAAGTGCACGCGTTGATTATTTTTAAATCGTATCGATATGAAAGTCCCTTCAATATGGGCACAATTGACAGGACCTGGCATAACTTGAGCTGAAATGTGTTTCTTAACCAGGATCATAGTTCCGCCCCCGCGTCTACCGAGGCGATCGTTCCTAAATACGGTATAATTCGGGAAAGAAAATCTATCTCCCTTTAACCACGTCTCCTGGATAAGAAACACATCTATCTCATTTCTCTCGACGAACTCGATAAGTTCGAGTTTCCGTTGCTTGATGGAATTGACATTAAATGTAGCGAGTTTAATATATGCCGTCTCCGGTTGCGCCGCCATTTAACCTGCGGTTTTTTGAAAGGCACTGACCATAGATTTTAGCTGAGTCTCCATAATTTTGGAGAACTGGACCACGAAGTTTTGCATTGTGGCTTGCATAGCTGCCTCCATGGCGTTTGGTGTTGCTTTTGCCCCTTGAGTTCTGTTATCATTGCCATCGCTGGCCAATTTAGCATTGTCTTGCTGACCCCAGCGAAAGTTGTTTCGCGGTGTAATGCTTCTGGCGTTACTTGCCACATTTTGACTCAAATTGTTTGGATGCCGTGGACAACCCTTATAGTTTGCCGGGTGGTCTCCCTCACAATTTGAGCATTTCGCTTTTTCTTCACGCGGTTTAGTGCACTGGTAAGAAAAATGGTCTTCAGCACATTTAAGACATTAATTTGGGGCGGTACACCGAAATTGTGAGTGCCCGTACAATTGGCAGCGATGGCACTGCGAAACTGTGGCACGCGCACGCTGCGCCTCCACTTTAATGCACATAGCATCCAAAGTCTTGAGCTCATAAATGGATTTTTCCGATTTAGGCAGGAAAACCAACACCAAAGGCAATGGCGTCCCGCTGCGACTGTGCCAACGAATTACACGCGTAGGATGAAAACCTATTTCTTTCAGGTCCTCGTTGATTTTATTCTCTGTCCAGGTTTCTAGAACGCCTCTGAGCACTACGTGCAGTTCTTTTTCTTCTTGGAACCTGAAGGAATGGTGATATAAATTATTTCCAACTAAAAATTTTGTAATTTTGTGAAAATCTGCCGGTGTAGGTGGATGTATTTTTACGCCTTCTGGCAAAGTAACAGCGCGACCATAATCAACCTTTATTGACTTTAGGTGAGCCGAAATTTCATTATATCTATGTTTGTCCCTGATGACGATCGGAGGGACACGTAATTTTGGCGGTCCGGACTCCGAAACTCCATCAGTGACATTTTTGGCTTTGGCAGGCAAGCTCTTGGGCTGCGTGGTGGTTTGTACCTCTGCTTGGCTACCTGATGCTTTTTGAATCACTGGTTGTGTCACTTTTTGTGACAAATGATTGCTGAGGGCCTTATTACTCGTTTTCGGTAGGTTAGGCCAAGCAGAAGAACCGGCCACCTTTTTATTGTTCAAATTGTCCAATTCAGAGGTTTTATTTGTCCTTTTTCGCGTTCGTCTAGTCTTTTGACTGGACCATTGCTCGCTATTATCATCTGAGTCAGATACGGAGTCTACTTCCATATCTGAACCTGGTTTCGATATTTCAATTGAGTTTATATTGACTTGTTTGCTATTTAATTTGCGAGCAATGGCCGCGTCTTTGTTGGTTGTTGGTAAAGTGTTTGTTTTGTCATAAATCGAGTCTATTTTTGCGTTTAAAGTTAAATTTGATTTTTGTGAAATTGAAGTGTCATTGTCATTGTCTTTTTGTGATTTGTATCTATCGACATCGGCTTTTAGCTCCCTTATGGTATTCTTTAGCTCATTCATTTCAACAGACTTCCTACTACCTTCCTCCTTCATCATCCTTATCTTATTTAACCATTCTGCGTTGTTATCATCCATCGCCTTCCTCCATTTGGCCTCCAAACGTTTTTCACATTCTGCAAATATTTCCTCTGTAGACAGCAAGACCTTAGCTGGGGCCATTATCTCATCGTCTGAAGCTGGTAGCTTGGTATTGATGGGGCGGGAGGCATCCCCCCCGCTTCGTAACTCCATAAAATGAAAACTTAAATTAAATTTGACTTTTCTTGATAGTCGTGGGGTTAATAAATATTCGATACTTCAAACTTGCTAAAATATCGAGAGACAATTTAAATGTCACTGTCAGCGACTGCACACAACGAGAGTTGAAGTGCGACTTTAAGATTTAATAAACCAGTATTCAACTAACTACATTTATACTCATTTACCCAAACCAACCCCCCAAAAAAGCACGCTATTGTACAACCAAAACAGAAAAAAGCAAACTTACTGGCGAAACTATTCACTTTAAATTCAACGGTTAATTTTCAGGAACAAACTCCATCGAACATTTCCCCTGTAGAATCGAGAATGCACAAGATTTCTTTCCGGTAGAGCCATGTTAAACGAATCTTGAGGAGCCCCGACACCAAAAAAGCTTCTGGTCCTGACGAGATTCCAGTTGTCGTAATTTTGACATGCGCTGATGAATTGACACCGGTATATTGTAGGCTCCTTAACTTATCTTACAAAAAAGGAATATTTTCCTTTTGCTGGAAAACTGCGCAAGTCCAGCCCATACACAAAGAAGACAAGAAGACCTTGCCAAACAACTATCGTCCAGTCGCATTGTTTCGGTTATATATCAAAAGTCATGAAAAAGGTTATCAACGAAAAGTTATTAAATTATCTAGAAGGCTTCAACATTATTAGTGACCGCCAATATGGATTCCGTAAGTCTATATCTACAAGAGACCTTCTCGCTTATGTTACCCACCTTTGTAACAGCGCAATAGAACATAGTGAGGAGTCCCTGGCATTAGCACTGGGCATTTCCAAGGCCTTTGACCGAGTATGGCATGAGGAGCTCCTAACTACAGTAAGAGCATACGGAATGCCGGTTCAATTATGTTGATGGCTGTCAAGCTTTCTTAAAGACCGTTCTCTGCGAGTGGCGATGGACAGAGTAATTTCAGAAAAATTTAACATTAACGCCAAAGTCCTTCAAAGTTCTATATTGTCGCCCACCCTCTATTTTTTATACATTAACTATCTTTTGGAAAAACTTAAGATCCTATATACAGGGTGTTTCAATAAAAACTCCCAGGCCAATTATTTCGAGAACTATAAGTGACATGTTAATTCTGTAAACGCCAGTTTTTAGCCTCTATGATTGGCTTCACAACTGTGTAAAAAATGTGTTTTTCGATGACAGGAACTTTTAAATGTTGTGGCTCTTAAAGATAATTAATTTTTGATCAAATTATGTCTCATACAAATTTTTGATAAATCCAACATGAACGGAGATATTTGGGGTTAAGTTTTTTATTAAAATAATTTTAACGAATATTTTAATTATAAATATTTTTAATATCCTTTAGCAGATTTAAATTAAATTTTGGTAATGATAATTTTAGTAATAAAACGCTCGTGTAGCGCTAAATTATTACGTCCAGTGACGTCTCAGGGACGCCTTAACAAATAATATTGGCAAAAAATAAGACGCCACTGAGTTTTTGGTAATTTTTATATTTTTTTCGGATTAAGCCACTGAAAATATCCTTTTATTCAGACCTATGATCAAACTCACAAGTTAACGCGAGCCGTTAATTTCAAAATTAAAGTGAGTGGGTTAAAATCCAATGCTATTTTCCATTTTGGTATGATGCAACTACAGTTAACGGTCGTGTTAATTCTCGATCTCGTCATCCTAAACAGGAGTGACGCAATCCCTAAAGTGAGTACTTTAGCATATTTGAGCCAATCAGGGACGAGTTCGGTTATCAATCGCGGAAATTTTGAAGATTGTTTGGAAATGTCAAGTTGTCAAGCGGTCAATGAACTTTTGCGAGCGGATGACGGCCACAGCTGGGTTTTATTCGCATATTTGTTGGTTTTAGGCGATTTTTGCTTCAAAAATTAGTAATCGAATAGTTTTTGGTGAAAAATGCAACGTTTGTTAGATGTATTAGCTCGTTTTTTATAAAGAAATGGAAATATATTAATAACGGTAAGTTAAAACACAATTGTAAGTACATTGTTGGTATAGATTTTTACAAAGGATTTTACTTTCAGATTATTTTACTTTAAAAATCTTGAAATTACTGAACAAAGTTGATTTGATTTGATTTACAACTCCCTTATAGTGACTTTTATACCTTTTAGATCATAACAAAACATGAGAGGAGAGAATTTCGAGGAGATTTCCTTCTATTTACCTAAATCCGTACCAGCTACTGAATTACACGTAGAAGTGAATAAAATATAAGAATTATACCATTTTCTAATATTTATTGAAGCCTTCAAATAGTTTCCTATAATTTACAAGCTGAAAAATACATGATGTTAAAGTTAAATTCAGCTTTGGCAACAATTTATACCTAATAGAGGTAAGTTTTTAAACTAGGTAGCTAGATACTAGATAATTATTAAAACCTGGATCAACCAAGTATTGTTTCGTACAAATTACACAACTTGTGTTGTATTTATAGATCTTATAGTAGGTACCTAATGTTTATAAAAAATTGAACCACTAGGGTCACAATTCAAAAGCCCAGGTAGGAATACAAAAGTGAGAGTAAGGGCTTTGTCCCTTGGTATTCGTTGGGCTTTGATCCATTTTTCTAAAATATTTACAACAGTTTTAAAGTTAGAAATAGAATAGAGAGTAGATATTTTTGTTGTTTACTTACCTAAGTGCTTGTAAAAATATCTCAAGGTAAGGATTCAGGTTAGTTATCCTATCTATCCTATGCAGAGCATTCCTTTGTTTATTTTTAATAAAAATATCAACATTCTATCTTATTAAACCTTTTTTTTACCATTTTATTAATAATTTGATTAGATCGAGATGATGTCTACTAGTATTAAAAAAACATTCAGTCCTATTTTTATACCTACCAGTATCTTAACAAAGAACATATGCACCTGTAAAATTCAGAAACTAAAATATTACTATCGAGGAATGGTAGCCTAGAGCAAAGTTAATACTAAAAATATTTAAATAAGTTCGAATGTTATTTTACTATTTTTTGTTTGTAGGCAAATGAGGCAGAAGCAGCTGGATGCAATACGAAGAACTAGTATAGAATGGGCAAGATTAGAAATTGAGATGTAGAAGGAAAGAATGCCAATGAAGTTGAGTTGTTGAGTTTAAAAATACCTGAAATGTTCTGAGGTGCAAAAATTATTAAAGCAATTAGTGTCAGAAACATGGACAATGGATAAACTTTAGACTGCAGTAAAGTCGCGACAGGAACAGGGTACAGCCCCATATTTATAATAAAAATATTAAATTATAGAAATTACTTTTAGATAACTTTAGGTATACTAAAATTCTAAAAGAATCGCTTAACATAACAGCATTGTTTAAAAACATGACCCTTTTTATATTTCCTGTATGAAGGTATCTCTGAGACTTCCTTAAAATTTTATCGCAAAAACAGTTGGTATAGTATCTTTCGGTTTAGAAAGAAGTCAGTTGAGGTTACATTTTTATGGCATGTATCACATTCTAGTTACTTTTATTTTAGGTGGAGATATATGTTGATTTAGGACCGGATTTAATATATATTTTTTTTATATTAATTAAAATGCGACGAGGTCAGTAACGAACAAGGTCAACTCTAAATTATTAAAGACATGTTAAGGGGTTTTAAAATATTAATTGGTTAAATTACCACGTTTTTCCGGAGGTACAGGGAACAGTATACTTATGATTTCCTGATCGAAAATTTTCTAGTTTTCACACTAATTTTAATATTACATAAAGAAGCTGTCTCAAAACATCACCAAAAGGATTAAACAATCAAGGTTACAGTTTTATAATAATTATCAAATAATAAATAAAATACTCCCGAATACGATTTTGTTTTGAACAAGTTTCTTTTGAGTTTTGGGTTACTTTTTTTAGTAAGCAGAAAGTGACACATATAAAATTCTAACGTTAACTAACTTCTTTTTAAACTGAAAAATATTATAGCTTTGTCGTGAAACCAAAATACAAAAAAAATTTAGCAAGTTCTTGATAAGATATTATTTTAGTCTTGACAATCGTGTTGAATATTATTAGCAGTACCTACCTACCTACCAGATTTTGTAAAAATTGTAAATGTGATTTTGCTCGCTAATAAATAAATAAGTAACAACGAAAATAGTTTATATAATGGTTTTACTAAATTAATATCTAAAATTACAGGAGTAACTTAATTGTTAAACCAAATTTACATTTTATAACGTAAAATTACAACTGGAAGCAGCAAACTAGTGTCATGTCTCATGGCTTTGTGTTTCATGTGGTGGGGTTTTCTCTATCTACTGCAACTAGATATTCCAAAAACCTAAAATTGTTAACAGCATTTTACAAATTAATTTTTTACCTAGCTACAGGGCATCCTGGAATGTCACTCCTGAAGTTTCCCATTTGACAAACCTACTTTTATGATTGCTCAAAAAAGGTTTGCTGAATGAGAATTTTGGAATGAAATTCAAAAATAAATCAAGTTTATTTTAACATATTTTTAAATTGTATAGTAATTATCCCCATGGCAGAAAGCAAAAACTAAAATGTCTACACATTACTAACGTCGAATAATATACTATGTAGTTTATAGTAGATGAAAGCGAGACCTTTTATGTAGGGTTGTAACAGGCACTTTAATATGTACTGAGATAGAAAAGTGGGAATTTTTAGCTGTATAAATGCCTATCTGCAGTTTTTTCTCCAGCCTAGTCCTAGAGTTATTCAAACTACTATCCTCTGCAGACCAAAAACTTTCCCTGACTGGCTTGCACAGCCTCATGTCAGGACTGCATAGGACATCACTGAGTGGAAGATGGCAAATATATACCATCCTCATTGTAACTTCTGACACACAATTTTTGGCCATGGCTTTTATATATAAGTTATTAAATGGTCTTCTCCCATCTTACCTTGGTGGATTTATTGCCCATAACAGTGATGTACATAATTACCCTACTCGAAATAGAAATGATTTTTATATCAAGAGGACTAATTCCAGGAGAGCTATGAATTCTTTATTTTTCAAAGGTCTTAAAGAGTACAATGATCTACCGAGATATGTCAAGGAGTGTTCATCGATTAATAGTTTTAAAAGAGAGCTTAGGACATTTTTTAGAAGTTAAGATAGGCTTTTCCGATATGATGATGTTTTGTAGCCTGAAATATAGATTTTATTTGAGTTTCTAGTGTTATATCTGAAGTATATTAAAACTTGTAGGAGTGTTTTTTAACAAACATCAGTGCAATAAGAATCAGAATACCTGGAAGTGTAAGAATCTAATGCTACCGAAAGATTTCTTTGCATGACTCAAGTGGGCTTAAGGAGTAGATTTTACGAATAATTTTTTTTTGAAGAATAAATAATCTTTGAAGTTCTGAGTAGTTTGTCCTCAGTAAAGCACAAAAAGAGTTAAGTGGCTGTGGGCCAAAAAATAATATATATTTAACAATTGTTTGGGGTTCATAAAGGTTTTGAGGTTGACAAAGGCATAATAAGCAGTTCAGTTTTGCAGCAACATTGTCTACATGGGCTGTTTACTTTAATTGTGAGTCTAGGTGAAGACCCCGAAACTTGCATTGTTCTACTCTTGTAATAAAATTATTATTCAATTTTAAGTATAAATCAGGAATCTGCTGCTTTTTATAGAATGCCATGTAATGGGTTTTATTTGTGTTAACAACTAGATGATTTGTTTGGCACCAAACAGAAAATCTAAGCAGAATTGTATAAGTTATTTCGAGTAGTTGATTAAGTGTAGAAGCAGGTATGACTACTGTTGCATCATTTTTTCAAATCGTTTATAAATAATGCAAAAAGCAAGGGAGAGATTACGCCATTACGCCTCTTTAGGGAACGCCCTATCTGATATTTAGTTTCTCCGAATAGGAGCCCTAAAGTTTTACTCTTCTTTGGCGATTAGAGAAAAATGATTCCAGCCAGTCAGAAATATTACCACGTATTCCCATAGCATGCAACTTTCTGAGCAAGATGTCAGTGTCGACGCAGTCAAACGCTGGGCTAAGATATGGAGTGATATTTTGGGGTAGTTCAACGGAAATACACAGAATTATAGTCATGCAAAAAAGGTGCATCCGAAATATTTTTAGGATGAAACAGCAGGAAAGTTGTAGGTCTGTTTTTGTAGAAAAAAATATTCTGACGGTAATAGGAATGTACATTTTGGACTCTGTAATATTTGTATGTGATAATAGGGATCTTTTCCTCGATTTTAATGTGAAACATGATTATGACACTCGCCATAAAAGTAATTTAGTACCAGAAAATTATAACTATACTTACATACCTCCAAAAAAATGTAAAATACTGCATCATAAAAATTTTTAATTGTTTCTCAGACGAAATTAGAAACCTGCCAAAGAATAAACTAAAATATACCTTAACAAAATATCTAGTCAGTAAGGCCTTCTACAACCTTAATGAATTCTTTGATGATCCTGATAAAGGAATAATTCAGTGTTAAATTTTAAATGTTTGTTACAATTTTAAGCATGTGTAATTTTATCAAAATTGTCATTGTCTAAATGTAATGTAATTACAAATTTAAAATGGTTATTTACAAAAATCTCTCCAGACATTGTTCAACAGCCCCTATTGGTTTTTTTTTATTATGTTTATAGTAAATGTAAGCATCTTATTATTGAACAAATAAATACTATTGTATTGTATTGTATTAAATCGAAAAATAGAGCTATAGTATAGTAATTAGAATCTATTGTTTTATAAATATATTCCAAGAGATCGTAAGCAGCTGTGCTAGTAGAGAAGTTTGAGCAATACTAATAAAAAATTAGGTAGGTACTATATTTTAAGACGGGACGTACCTTCACATTATTAGATAATGATCCTTTTATTAGTGAATAAAATTGAATCGAGTTTAATCACATTGGAATCTTCGTGAGTCCTGATATGTGCTGGTAATTTTAGGTTGGTCATATCCTATAACATCACATTATATCACTGAGAAAAAGGCTAAAATAAAAAAAAAAACTAAAATTATACAATACATACTTTGCTTTCACTGCGAATAATCTCTTAGTTAGTTATCTGTCTAGTTGGAAAGCATCTCATACCATAATCTCTTTTTTTCTAAGTGAGTTTTCTGACACAAGTTGTTCTCAATTTCTGTTAAGCAGATAAATTATTGAGTACCTTTTAACTTTCATGCAGCAACCACATTCTACTGATGTTAATACATAAGTGTAAGCCGGACTACAAATACAAATACTAATAATCTTTATTCCCACTAGGAGCCCTAAAGTAATTAAAAGTACATTTAATATGAAGTACCTAGTAGGTAAATACATATAATTGTTTAGTAACTAACGTCTTTACGTATCAAATATTTTCTTTTACCATTTTCTTGGTGAAAACTTGTCACAGTTACCAATTGAAATAAACTTTGCCTTGTGTCTGTGTTCTTTACTGGTTAATACTTTGATTCCAATCCATATTCTAAAAAAAACAGCTGTAATAATGTAAATATGTAAACAAGCATTCAATTGAAATATATAAATAGGTACTTACGACATAAAATAATGTATCTCGAACGCACACTATAAAACTTTCTCTCTAAAATCTAAAATCTATACTATTTTTAGGTTAAGAATTCTGACACTTAAATCTGACAATCACATCCGATAACTTTAACCGCTCAGCTGTTTCTCCACCACAGTGAAAAATCAAGAAGTAGGCTGTTTTCGGTTGTTGTCATGGAAACACTCACGTTAAAAGTTAAAGTGAGCATTTGATCATAGGGCTGAATGTCTGTTAAATTGTTTTCATATTTTGCTTCGTTTTCGAACGAAAAATAAAAATGCATACCTCTGGAAAACAAAAATCATAAAATAATTAACATTATTAACATTCAGTGTCAGTGTCAAAATTTGCAATTTCTACATTTTTAAAATAAAAATGGTGCACCATACAAATCAAGACAAATTGAACATGGTTTTAGTTTATGGAGAATGCCATCAAAATGCTTCAGAAGCTGTGCGCTGCTATCGAGCTCGTTTTCCAGATAGACCAACGCCCGATCGCAAATCTTTTGTAGCTTTGTGTACCAACTTAGCTACATATGGTAGCTTTAAAAAGGGAAAGGTTCCAAAAAGGAAGAGGGTTACGAATAACGAAAATGTAGCTATAGTCCTACAAACAGTAGAAAATAGCCCACAAACGTCATTACAAAAATTAAAAGATGAAAATAATATTACAGTAAGTTCGTGTCGCAGAATCCTAAAAGGAAATGGGTTTTTTCCATACAAGATTCATTTAGTAAGTGCATCATCTAAAACCAGAAGATTACCAGCGCAGATTAAACTTTTTGGCACATTTTCATATCCTTTTTGAAGAAAATCCAAATTTATTGAACCAAATTATGTGGAGTAACGAATCCCGGTTTCACAATAATGGAGTAATTAACAGACATAATTGTCGCTACTGGTCCCGGGAAAATCCTAACTGGATGCGACAGACTAAATTTCAAACACGATTTGGGGTAAATGTTTGGTGTGGTGTTGTTAATGGTTACATAATCGGGCCCTTTTTGTACCATGAACATTTAACTTCAGTTCGTTATTCACAATTTCTGCAAAACGATCTTCCTTTGCTGTTACAAAATGCAGGAATTGACGTTAATACTATGTGGTTTCATCAAGACGGTGCCCCAGCACACAATAGCAATATCGTTATGAATATATGAATAAATGTGACGTTTCCAGGAAAAGTGATCAGCACAAATGGGGATCTTAGATGGCCAGCAAGTTCCCCTGATCTCACCCCGATGGACTTTTATTTATGGGGCTACTTACAAAATGAAATCTACAAGGAACCAATAGAGACATGACTCACCTGTACAACAAAATGTATGCTACTATAGCCGCTATTAATCGAAACACACTATTGAGAGTTTGCAGAACCGAATTATTATATCGATTTGCTATGTGTGTGTATGAAAACGGCAATAATTTTGAACACCTCATTCGACCCCATTAGTTAGTTTTTGGTATTGTTCTAGTTTTCATTAATGATTTTGTATAATTTCTCATCAGTTCTTTCATAAAATTTAAAACATCTTTTAATTTTATTTTATTATGCTTTAATGTTTTAACTTTGCTTTTAAACAACAAAAAATACAACGTATTGATAATTTATGGTTTTGTTTCTTAATGTATATGCAATAAAATTGTTTTTATTTTTATTTCTCGAAAACGAAGCAAGATATGAAAACAATTTGACAGACAATAAAAGGATATTTTTAGTTGCTTAATCCGAAAAAAATATAAAAATTACCAAAAACTCAGTGGCGTCTTATTTTTTGCCAATATTATTTATTAAGGCGCCTCCTAAAACATCACTGAACGTAATAATTTAGCGCTACACTAGCGTTTTATCACTAACATTATCATTACCAAAAGCGTTTTATCACTAAAATTATCATTACCAAAATTAAATTAAAATCTGCTAAAGGATATTAAAAATATTTATAATTAAAATATATTTTATTAAAAAACTTAACCCCAAATATCTCCGTTCATGTTGGATTTATCAAAAATTATTATGAGACATAATTTGATCAAAAATTAATTATCTTTAAGAACCAGAACATTTAAAAGTTCCTGTCATCGAAAAAATTCTTTGCACCATGGCGCCACCTACATCTTGTATTATTTAAACACATTTTTTACACAGTTGTGAAGCCAATCATAGAGGCTAAAAACTGGCGTTTACAGAATTTACATGTCACATATAGTTTTTGAAATAATTGGCCTGGGAGTTTTTATTGAAACACCGTGTATAGCTTCGCTGATGACAGCACACTTGTTTCATATTTTATTTTGGATGCTCGAACCTCAACTGTCAATGCACATCTCCAAAGCAGTAACATCTCAACTAAATCCAGGAAAAAATTCTGTCTTGGGGTGACAGTAACCAGGTAGAATTTAACGCTAAAAAACGCAGGCGGCAGTTTCCGCTAAAAAGTTGTTGTTGAAGAACCGGCTATTGTCATGGCGGGACATTCGATTCCTTTAGCTTCATCAACTTATTTATTGGGCGTCAATTTGGATGGTCATATGTAAAGACCGGATTTTATGCATTTTGCACATATATGCATTATTTGCATATTTTGTGATTTTAAAGAAAAAAATGCATTTTTAAGAACTATTGCATACCTAAGAATGTTTTGGGATTTCTGTGTTCCTTTTTTACGTTTTATGGGCGCATGTCGCCGTGTCGCCTGTGCTGTCGGGGTCTGAAGATAAGAGGACAATAATAGGCTAATTAATAAAGCAATAAACTAATAAAATAAACTATTATTCTTCTATTGAAAATTTCCATTAGTGATTGGGTATTTCTGACCAGATGTTTTAACTAGAATTTCTTCATCTACACCTTCTATAATTATTTATTTGCTCACATTTGTTAATTTGTCAGTATTATTGAGGTTGTCGTTTGTCGTAGCCGCAGTTAGTATTGTAAACGCAAACAAAGTGAAAGTGAAAGCGGTGATTATGTCGAAAATACGATGTATTTCGTGGATTAAGCCTTACCCAGAACTTGCTTTAGACGGCGACCATGTTTTTTGCAAGTCTTGTTCACAAATTGTTTCCTGTTCAAAGAAATTTCAAATAGAGCAACACATTAAGACGCCGTCTCATATTGCTAAGGTTAGCAAGATGAAGTCTGGTCTCATACAGTCAACGCTGAAGCAGTCATTTGAGATTTTTAAAAACGGAAACCATGACCAGTCAGAATTTAACAAAGATCTATCTAAAACGTTCTTGGCTGCTAATATTCCTTTAAACAAGTTAACCAACCCGCAAGTTAAGGCCTTTCTGCAAAAATATACAAAATGTAATGCTCCAGATGAATCAATATTAGGAAAAAATGTCGTTGGAAAGGTATTTGGTACCGTGCTAGATGAAATAAAGAAAGAAATTGGAGGTAACTATATGTATATTCTTGTCGACGAAACAACTGATTCGTGTGGTCGTTATATAGTTAATTTAATTATCGGAAAACTCACAGAAGAAGAACCTGGAAAAGCTTACTTTATAGCCATAAAAGAAGTGAAAAAAACAAACAACCTCAGAGTTACACGTTTTATTCAAGAAACCTTAACACATTTCTTTTTGACGAATTCAGTTCCTACAGATAAAATTCTTGTCCTGTTGTCCGATGCTGCGCCGTATATGATAAAGGCAGGACAGAATTTAAAAATATTTTATGAAAATTTGATTCATGTAACTTGCCTAGCTCACCCATAAAATAGGGTTACGGAAACTATCAGAGTTTCCTTTCCGTTGATCAAGACCTAATAGCAAATGTAAAAAAGATATTCATAAAGGCCCCACTAAGAGTACAATTTTACAGGGAGAATCTTCCCTGAATACCAGTACCACCTGAGCCTGTCGTGATGAGATGGGGCACCTGGATTCGTGCGGCAATATTTTATGCAGATAATTTCCAAAAATTGAAAAACTTAATTTCACAAATGTCTGGTGATGATTCACAGTGCATCCTAAAGTCTAAAGAAATATTTCAACGTGCTAAAGTGGAACAACAGTTAATGGATATTAAGTGTAACTACGTATTTATAGCAGAGAGTATTTTGCAACTAGAGAAATCGTGTACAAGTCTACCAGAGTCGATGGATATAATAGAAACATGTGTATAAAATTGCAAACAAATACGAGGTGAGGTAGGAAAAACAGTAGTGGCAAACTTAGAAAATTTAATAGAAAAAACAAAAGTTTCAATATGTTAAGGCAGGTTGTAAACATAATGTCAGGGAAAACTGTAAATAATTTAGCTATTGAACTGCCTTAGTTCCGAAATTAAAATTTTGCCCTATACCTTCAGTAGGTGTAGAAAGATCGTTTTCTTTTTACAAACATGTCCTTAGTGATAGACGCCACAATTTTTTAGTTAAAAACCTTGAAGCACACCTCATAACTGGTGCGTTTTATAATTTTTCAACTTAATATCAGTATAAGTTTGATATAAAAAAACTGTATTAGGTGTTGACTGATTTAATAAGGTATATTATAACTTGAATTTATCTTTATTCAATACTGAATCGCCTAATTAAGTAAAGATTTAATTTAGAATATCAAAATTTAGTTGTTTTATTACCGCATATTCATTGCATATTTACGTCTTTTTTGCATATATCCTGCATAAATTTTAATAAATATGTGCATATATATATGCATCTTTAGTCATATGTCTTGACAGCCCCGTTGCGGCGAATGCTAACGCAGCCTCGCAGAAGCTTTGAATACTTTTCCGAACTAAAAACCTCTATTCCCTCCAACAACTTTTGATACTCTATAAAGCCCAAATTCGACCATCACTTGCGTTCTGTTAGCATATCTGGGGCTCTGCTCCTAAGTATACCCTGAAATTGCTAGATTCCATATAAAGAAGAGCCATTCGCTTAATCGGTGACCATTATTTTACCAACAACCTGAAAAGCCTTAAACATCGAAGGCAGGTTGGCGATTTAAGTATATTTTACTATATGCATTAACAAAAAAAAATGCTCAACTGAGGTTGCCCGCTTGATTCCACCCAGACCAGTACATGGTAGAAACACACGACGAGCTACTGCAGCCCACCCGTACGTGTGTGTGTCTCGAACGAAATTGGAAAAATTTTAATCTGGAGAACGTCTTCATTCTGGAGCGACCTCTCTGATGCCATGTTCTACCAACGAGTATAATCTTCAAAGATTTATGACCAACGTAAATCATTTCCTGCACACAGGCACTGGAATTTCGATTTTTTGCAGTTCACATTGATTTTTATGGGAGTTACTGGAAAATTCTGCAAGAAATTGTTCACATTATAGATACTTTACCATTTTGTTCTGCACGAAACTCTTCATCATAGATTCGATATGCCTTGGCATGAGAAAGAAGTTGGACATAAGCACATTGGTATACTCCATCACCAGGCAGTTTTAGTCCTGGTGCGACGGAACCCTTACAAAAAATATTTTTCTTTTAATTTAAAAGATCTACGATACTGTAAAAATCTTAGGACAAGTAGATAGAAGATAAAAGTAGATAATTGGCACAGTTCTGGGACCAGGATCACTGATCACTATCTTCCCACCACTATAACATAGCCCTATTTAGAACAGACCCCGCTTAAACTAGTTCTTTTTAGAACAAACCCTGCCTTAAAACAGATCCTGTATAAAACAGTCCTGCATACTGTTTTATAAGTATTGTTGTTTTAAACAGGGCCTCTTTTACGCAAGGTTTGTTCTAAACAGGGTCTGTTTTAAGCAGGACTGTTTCTAGCAAGGCTGTTTTAAGCTGGGTCTGTTTTAAGTAGGGCTGCTTTATAGTGTTAGGGATATAGTGATCAGTGATCCTGGTCCCAGAACTGTCCTAATTATCTACTAGGGTCAGTTGCTATTATTACGTTTGTCGGATATTTTTGACATTGACATTCAGAAATCAAGTTAAATATTCAATTTACGGTTCTTTATGGCCCTAGGTTTTCTTTTAATCCAAAAATTAACTTTTTCATTAGATAGATCATTAATAGCTAACTTGTAAGGGGTCATTCAAGTATTACGTAAGCACTACAGGAGGGCGGGGGGTCCTTGCTTTGCTTATTTTTGATGACATGGGGGGGGGGTCTGGATGGTGATTACGTCAGCAGTAATTATTTTTTTGCTTTTTCGGCTTTTCTACAAAATTTAGTTGATTTTGGTTTAAACACATAATATGGCAACCCTATTTGTCTATGCTTAAAAACAAAACGCATGTTCAAGGATTCTCTAAAATAATGAATACGTTTACTCGCTTAGAACCGAGTACAAGAACCAAGTAGGGGAATTACCGCGCGCTATTCACTTGTCTAAATTTCTTCCGCCAATCTATTGTTTCGTTTCGGTACGATTGACGATTTGACGTGTTGTAAGTTAATGTTTGTTCTACCATCGATCCACTGCTTGCTTCAAATTGTAAAATGTAGAAACACAGAATGCTGCCGTCCAAGAGGTGGCTTATTTAGATTACTAGACAACTGGTTTCTCCCACCACCAGTAAAAGTAAAACAAACAGTTGATGACTTGGTTTTGGATGATGGAGGGCAATTTCTCAATCTTCCAGTCAATTTAGCTCTACACTTGAATTCTTCACTCAAAGATTTTCTGCAAATGCCCTTCGATTATTTTTGTCCAATCAAGTCGAACGTGCAAAATGTGTGGTCTTTATCACGCTTCCGTCAAGTCATTAAATCGTCACATCGAGAAGATCGATAGAAAAGTAAACACGCACACCGAAACGAAAGTAAGACCTTTAAGAGTGGCTGCTCGTGCTAACGAATTGATGTGCATAATACAAAATTTAGACGAGCACCAAGATGTTGAATGGCTCGAAGAGAACGATGTCGATATTCCAATATCACACGAAAGTATGCAGACACACAACATTGAGCAGCAAACATCCAATGTCATCGAAGACTTAGAGTCATGGATTCGTGTGTCATGGACTGAGGACTCTTAATTTAAATTAAATATAGGTACCAAAATTTTAAAAGAAGTTTGTTTTGTTCGTTAACATATTAAGATTATGATAACTGAATACCATATCAATAAAACTTGCTTAAATAAATATTATGTGTGTTAAATCTATTCCAAGCCTATTCCTTATTTCCAGACTTATAACTGCTGCTCATGAATCAATAAAGAAACCAGAACACATTGAAAAATGCATGTACCAATGTTTACGTAAGCATGGGAGGGGGGGGGGGTAAAAAATCTGCTTACGTAATACTTGAACGGCTCCTAACGTACAGTGAGACTTTTCTTCCGCAAGAGACTGCATTCATTTTGACGTTTACATTGGCAGTCAATAAATTGATTTATTGCACATACTTAATTGCATGGCAATGACATAGGTATGTGATTGTTGATGTATTATATCCGACACGTGAGTATTGAAAGAACTTCCAACACTAGTGAGAAAAATCGCTAAAAGTTGTCACTTTCCGCACATTCGTAGAAAAAAGTCATTTATACCTGGGCATATCCAGCATCACAAGTGCTGCTAGGTTCATTTAAAGTTATCCAGTACTTAACATATGGTCCAAAGTTCTGAAAGGCAATTCTCGCATACGCAGCAAAATAGTCGGCAACTTGTGGGTTAAGCCATCCTCCCATGTCGGAGAGATGTTGAGGAAGGTCCCCGTGGTAGAGGGTTATTACGGGTTCAATGTTATTTAACTTTAGTTCCTACAAAGGGAAAATAAATATAAATAAAAATAATGATAATTATTTTTAAATAACTTTTGATAGCATGTGGTGGGTGTATTGTATGGGGTCATTCCTAATATTTAAACATATTCTGTTAAGTTTGTTGTTGGAAATGGAAAATACTTATTAAATAAATTTGTAGGATTGGACCTCTCAAAAGAAAAAGCAATTCAACGCACATGCGTATCTTTAACGATGTGGGAATCAAGTTTTAATTTTAACTCCCAACATTAAACGATGAGGCTTTGTATATTCCTCGAGTTGGGTTATTTCACTGGTTCGTTTTATACAGGGTCGTTGGTATGTATGGAAACTGTCGATTATTTCTTAAAGTCGAACAGTCAGCAAAAAATATTTTAGATAAAAGTTTTAGGGTTTTTTAAGGTGTATTAGAATTGAAAAAAGATAAATATACAGGTTGAGTCAGAAAGCCGTAGAGAAACAAAGTTACTTTTTTTTAAATGGGACACCCTATATCTTCGAATATTTTTGAATTTTACATAAAATAACAATTATTTTTTAATACGTGCATTATAAGTCTAAACTTAATAGTTTCCGAGATATCGACTTTTGAAATATGACATTTTTGAACTTTGACAGCTTCTAGCTTTCTAACGGTACTTTTTAGAATAAAACGGCTTACATGTCCCTATCTTACTTTTTTATGTTCTTCCCAAAAACATCAACTTCCGGTTAAACCGGATGTAAGTCAAAAGCCGGAAATACAGTACTTCCGATTTAACCGGAAGTTGGTGTTTTTGGAAAGATCATAAAAAAGTAAGATAGGGACATGTAAGCCGTTTTACTCTAAAGCGTACCGTTAGAAAGCTAGAACCTGTCAAAGTTGAAAAATGTCATTTTTCAAAAGTCGATATCTCGGAAACTATTAGGTTTAGACCTATAATGCACTTATTAAAAAATAATTGTCATTTCATGGTAAATCCAAGAATATTCGAAGATATAGGGTGTTCCATTTAAAAAAAGGTAACTTTGCTTTCCTACGATTTTCTGACTCATCCTGTATACTTATTTTTTTAAAGCTCTAATACACCTTACAAAACCCTAAAACTTTTATCTAAAATATTTTTTGCTAACTGTTATACTTTAAGAAATAATCGACCGTTTCCATACATACCAACGACCCTGTATATTGGTAAGGTGAATTAAACAGTGAGATCCCTCCTAATTTGGCGTTTATTTGTCCAAATCGGCACTTGTTAACACAATAACTTTTTTATACATGATCAATCACTGACTTATAACATTACTAACTTTTAATAACCTGACTACACTAATTACTTGATGCTGTTATTTCAGCTATGCAATTTTATCATTGTCCGTCGGACAATGACCCACTTTAAATTTTGACGTACGTATAGACCTTTCAAGGGTTTAATTAGTAGTGTTCTCGAGGAACTGTCAGCTTGCTATCTCGCTAGAAAATCACGATCCGCTGTCAGACTGGCCAATCAGAAGGCCGCACATTTCGCGCGTTGTATTCTAATTGGCTATTTACTGTTCCGCCATGATTTCTCTTGACCAATGGTCAATTGTTATTGTTCCGTCTTTCTCTACCGCGGTGAACTTAATTTTCTAGCGGCAACATGTGTCAGATTATATACATTTTAACATTTTTTTGCTTAAATAACCGTAGCGACAGGCCGCTGCTTTAGGATGATATTTGCAAATTTGGTTGCCCGTCCGAGCGACAATATTATTCTTTCTGAAAACATCAAATGCATATTGTTTCTCTGTTTCTCTGTTTCTCTGACCGTTGGGAATTGTGTTGCTAATGGAATATTTGAAAAGCATTTATTTTATCTAGGCAAAGAGTAGTATTGATTCTGAAAACATTGGTTGCATTTAATTTCATTATTTTTATTGCATTTGAGCAATCGTTTCCCCAACAAATGATTTAACATTTTTTTTTAAAGGAACAGCTTGTATTTTATTTAATAATTAGATAGCGCTTAAAAATCCCTTTTTAAAAATATATACAGGGTATTCCATACTCGATGGCACGTTAGAAGTATCTGGAGAACGAAAAGAAAAATAATTAGGCCATAGGCTACGCTCTAGCTTTAAAAATAATTTTGCGGTTGCAGTGGTGCCAGATCTATTGATAACTGACATTAACTTTGGAATTTTAAATGGGACACCCTGTAGTTTATTTTATTTTTAGATTCTACGAAGCAACCTAGGTTTTTTTTGTATAGGATATTTTTTCATTTCTCTTGCCGTTTCCTAAATATTAATTATTTTGTGTATTTTTTTTGCCGAACCTATGTGAATTAAAACTTCAATATATTCGTCTCCAGATGTCAAATCACCGTAACATTTTAACATCATTTAGTTAACATGTGGCACTTTAATTTTGGCAACATAAGATCGCCAACTTCTATACAGAGTATCATAAAAATTAATTGCAATTCAGATTTTATTAATTTTATTAAAAGTCACTTTTTTTTAAATGGAACACCCCCCGTATATTATTGAAGTGTTGAGTAGAGTAGAGCAATTGAATTTTTTTCATATGGAGTGTTCCTCTACCTATTTTGAACCGCTTTCGATTTATAAGCCATTTCATGAATAATTACTATTCATATTCGAGAACTAGACATTAAAGATCTAAATCGATAAGTGTGCCATGATGTAACAACTGCGATGGTGACATGACATGTCTCACTTTTTAGTTTGGGTTTGCTTATGTCAGAATAAAATAGCAAAAATGGAGAATAATAGTTATTCAAATGCGGATATTTTGAATTTGTTTTATATTCACGGCGAGTGTCAAAGAATTGTTTCAAGAACCTGCAGAAGATTTAACGCTCTTTTTCCGAATTTGCCGCCGATGAACCCACGAAAATTTCACAAAGTTGAAGGTAATTTTTTAAATTTCGGAAATGTACAGGCTTCAAGATATCAATTTCATCCTGTTACTGAAAACGAAGGAAATGAAATTAACGTTTTGGCGTATTTTCATGCCTATCCCCATGCTTCAATAACAAGTGCCAAAAATAATTTAGGAATAAATCGAACATCAATATGGAAAATTTTACATAAACATAATATGCATGGCTACAAACTAATTATTACATTACAGGCTTTACAAGCAGGTGATCTTCCAAAACGTGTAAATCTTTGCGAAATGGTATTAATTCGAACACAGGAGGATGTAGATTTTCTGAAAAGAATTATTTGGACTGATGAAGCAAAATTCACACGCGAAGGAGTCTTTAACCATCAAAATAATCACTATTGGGCTGCAGAAAATCCACACGTTATAAAAGAAAGAGGTTACCAACAAAGATTTAGTTTTAACGTATTTTGTCTGTTGATGGATAGGCAATTATTAATCTATATTTATGATGAAAATTTAACTTCTGCAAAATATCTCGAAATTCTAAGAACGACCGTATCTGACTTTTTGGATAATCTACCGCTTATCGATTTGAGAAATTGTTGGTATCAATTAGATGGAGCTCCTGCTCATTGTACCCAAGAAGTTTCCGCGGAACTGTTTGATATGTTTGAAGATAGGTGGATAAGACGTGGAGGACCATGGAGTTGGCCACGGCGATCTCCAGATCTTAATCATTTAGACGTTTTCCTGTGGGGTAGGATTAAAGAAGTGGTTTATAAAACACCAGTAAATTCAAAAGAAGATCTAGAAAGTCGGGTAAGGCGCGCTTTTTAAGAACTTGATCCATTAGAAATTCAAAGAGCTACTACCGGTTATGTGATGCCATGTATTACCGATTGCTTGAAAATGGTCAGCACTTTAAACATCTGACGTATTATGTTAGAATTTATTATGAAAGGAAATTTGTTTTGATCATGGCACACTTATCGATTTAGATCTTTAATATCTAGTTCTCGAATATGAATAGCAATTATTCATAAAATGGCTTATAAATCGAAAGCGGTTCAAAATAGATAGAGGAACATTTTATATTAAAAAAAATCAATTGGTCCACTCTATTCAACACTTCGATAATATACAGGGTGTTCCATTTAAAAAAAGTGACTTTTTATCAAATTTATAAAATCTGAATTGCAATTAATTTTTAGGACTTTCTGTATAGAAGTCGGCGATCCTGTTGCCAAAATTAAAGTACCACATGTTGACTAAATGATATTAAAATGTTACGTTGATTTGACATCTGGAGACGAAAATATTGAAGTTTTAATTCACATAGTTTCGGTAAAAAAAGACACAAAATAATTAATATTTAAGAAACGGCAAGAGAAATGGAAAAATATCCTATACAAAAAAAAACCTAGATTGCTTCGTAGAATCTAAAAATAAAATAAACTACAGGGTGTCCTATTTAAAATTCCAAAGTTAATGTCAGTTATGAATAGATCTGGCACCACAGCAACTGCGAAATTATTTTTAAAAGCCTCCTATGGCCGTAGTGAAAATTTCAAAATTATTTTTCTTTTCGTTCTCCAGATACTTCTAACGTATCATCGAGTATGGAATACCCTGTATAGTGAGTCCCAGAAGTAATGTCTAAACTTATTTAAAATTCAGCAATGTGTTTTATTAAAAACGCTCGGACCCGTCGGTTTCTATTTCCTAATGTATTTTTCTTATGATAAATTCATGTATACAGGTTAGCCCAAAAATAAGTTATGACGATCAACTCCATTTTTTCAAATAAAAACATCTATTTTTTATGTCATTTTTTAATTTTGCATCGAATTCTAAATATGTTCCATGTACCATGTCCTGTATGTACCTAAACGCAAGAGTTATCGAAAAAATTACGATTGAACATATCAATAAGCAAGACCGTATTTCTGAGGATTTATTTGTAATCGAGCAAAATATATGAGTTTTGTGAACGCATGCAAAGTATGTGCAATCTAAAGTCTATTTACATTTGAAATACGCCCGATGTAAACACTGAACATCGCGTGAGTCACCTCATGACTGGTAATTCTCGCAACGCTATTTCTAGTTTAAAATTTTTTTTACAGAGTTGTATTCAGTTATCTGTCTGCTTGACAGTATTGCACCGTTTTGATTTTTGTAAGTGTGTGTTAGAGTAAACTTTTGTGGTATTCTTGGTTTTTGTCGAAGAAACGTTAGTTTTATTGCACAACGTAGGTATATTTGATAAAACTGAAGTATGTCCTCCACGGATACAGCGGATGAAGGTGAAAATAGGCCGTTAACACCTCCTAAAAAACGACCCAATAAGGGACATTTAGACATACGGACAAAAGAAATGATTCTCAATGTTTATAAACATGAAATGCTAGAGAATCCTGTGATGGTTATTCATGAAATTGAAAGTAGAGTGGCAAATAGAACAGGGGTGTGTTGTAAAACAGTGTTTAACGTCGTCAAAGAGTATAAAAAAAATTAAACCTTCTCTGAACCAAAGAGAAAACTGTCCTACAAGCAAATCGTGGATTCTGTCAAAGATTTCGATAAAGCTGCAATAAGACGAAAGGTACATCAATTCTATTTTAGGAATGAGCTTCCCACAATTGATAAAGTGTTAAAAGAGGTTAATGATGATCCAGATTTACCGACTTTTAAAAGAACAACTTTCTGGAAACTATTAAAAAACTTAATTTTAAACATCAAACTAGGGGTAGAAATAGTATGTTGCTGGATAAAGAGGAAATTGTCCTGTGGCGAAGGGATTACCTAAAGAAAATAAAACAGTACAGGAATGTAGGTCGAAAAATATATTATATGGATGAAACCTGGATTAACGCTGGCCATACGAAAGCGAGAGTTTGGGTAGATACTACTATCTCATCATCCAGACAAGCCTTTATGGATGGACTTTCTACCGGGTTAAAAAACCCGTCTGGTAAGTTTTTTGATAGATTTTAGTACAATAAATGATAGATATTTTGTAGTATAGTATGTAGATAAATAATTATAAAAAAAAAAACAACAAATAGTACATTGTTTGTTAACCATGTAATGGAGGCTATTACTCACGAAACGAAGTTTGTTTTATAATATTTACATTGAATTCTGGGAAAATAAAAAGTTTATAAATTTTAGGGAAAGGAAAAAGATTTATAATATGCCATATTGGTAGCGAAGACGGATTTGTGCAAGATGCACTATGGGCTTTTGAATCCAAGAAGTCTGGTGATTACCACGACGAAATGACCGGACAGTCGTTTGAAAACTGGTTTTCAAACATTTTGCCTAAGCTAGAAGATAATTGTGTCATAGTATTGGATAACGCACCCTACCATTCGAGAAAACTCGAGAAAATACCCAACACGGCGTCGAAAAAAGCAGAAATTCAAAACTGGTTATTGTCAAAGAATATAGAATTCGACGAGCAAATGCTTAAAATAGAACTTCTGGCCCTTGTTAAACAGCATAAAAAGCAGTATGATAAACTTAAAATAGACGAAATGGCAAAACAACATAATAAAATAGTATTGCGCCTTCCGCCATACCACTGTGAGCTGAACCCTATAGAATTAATTTGGGCAGATATGAAGCATTACATGGCCGATAAAAATCAAACATTTAAATTTGCCGACATGAAAATTCTTTTTAACGAGGCGGTATTACTAATTTCTCCTGAGAAATGGCAACATTGTATTGAACATGTTCGTCAAAAGGTAGAACCTAAAATGTGGGAATTAGACAGTATCATAGAGGTTCAAATTGAACCACTTGTAATAAGAGTTGATGATAGTAGCAGCTCAAGCATTTCAGAATTAGAGTCAGAATAATACATTCTAGTAAGTCATTAGCTAGGTATCGGCCAAAAATTCTGTATAATACATATTTTAAGATTTATTAATTTTAAAATATTACAAATTTATTTTATTCACGGGGTTTACGACCATAATACGGTCCTGTTTTATTTAGGCGTTCAGGTGCTTTTGTTGACATTATCCGTATTTGAAATGTGAATAGACTTAAGATAATAATTTAGTAAAAAATTTTATTTTTTCCGATGAAGCTACGTTCTGTTTGAATAGTTATGTGAACAGACAAAATTGTCGTTATTGGGCAACAAAGAATACGCATTGGATGATGGAGGTTCACAGTCAGCACCCTCAAAAAAACAAATCTGTAGTGTGGAATAGTGCGCGGAAGAGTTCATTTGTCCATTTTTCCTTGATCAGTTTTTACCTGGACAAGAATATCTCGAACATTTCCAACTTGAATAAATTTTAGCATTAGTGGCTTTATTTCCAAACTATTGGACTCCGACTTCCTTGACGAGAAACTTATATTCCAACACGATTGTGCTCCTCCGAACTATGCTGCTACTGTGCGTACATTTTTGGATGAAACCTTTCCTAATGGGTGGATAGGAAGGACCTATGGAATGGCCTGCTAGGTCGCCAGACCTAACTCCGCTGGACTTTCTGTGGGATTAACTCAAATCAAAAGTATTTGGTACTGGGCCAAGTAATATGCAGGAGTTGAAACACAGAATCCGAAGAGATGTGCGTGCAACGGAAATAGTTAAAAACGTGCAAAGAGAGTTGATTAGTCGTATTGGATATTGTGAAGCCGTAAATGGCGCACATTTCCAACATTTAATTTGCTTTGTTGTTCTGTTTTTTTTTAATAAACAGGACTTGGGATCTTCTCTGGGTTTTTAAGTCAGGGACGCTTCTTTGACTTCTATTGGTTTGTCGAAAACTGTTTAGGTCTAGTCACTTCTAGAATTTTGAAATCGGTTCTTGCCTTGATTATTGTGGTTCGTGTGTATTGGATTTAGGAATTTTGTTCTGCATAATTTTGGCGCCTTTTCCATTAATTTTGTTATTGATAGTGCCTTTCTACTATTAGTACCTCACAACTATGGGTTTGGACCGACATCCACAGGGAGCCAGTCTTTCGGTAGTTTGTATGTAGCGTTTTGTCTAGATCTCGTGTGTGAGTCTGTAATTAGTGGGTTTGTCGATACGTCCGTGCCTTTGTAATATTCTGTTATAATTTTTAAGAAAAATTTATTTATCGTTTGCATATGAAAGTCCTGATGAAGTACGCGGTTCATAATATATCTAGGGACGTCAGCAATAATTTTTAACGCCCTGTTTTGAATTACTTGGAACTTATTATGCTCCGTTTTGCTTATGTTGCACCACGAAGGTGCACCATAAGTGAGAACCGGCCTGAACAATACCTTGTAGAGGTTGACCTTTGTCCTATTACCAAGTCTACTTCGCCTGTGAAGCAGGGGATAGATAGAGCCTAATTGACGCAATGCAAGCTTTACCCTATTAATTAAATTGAGCCTCCAGTTCAGTCTTTGGTCAAATATAAGTCCCAGGTATTTCACCTCCTGGCACCAATTAATTCACTTGGACTCCATTGACCCGAAGCCTTGTTTCAGGCCTGCGAACGGTGCTTTTTGAAAAAAAGATGACCTTCGTCTTGGCAGGATTCAGGCGAATCTTCCAAGCCGAAAGCCATTTTTCCAGCTCGATTACGTGACGCTGCATCCGGCTGACGACAATGCGCGGTGATTTGGCAGTCGAAGTAATTGCTGTATCGTCAGCGAAAAGATAGAGCTGCGTAAATCTATCTCGCGGAATATCATGAGTATAAATGTTATACAACATCGGAGAGAGAGGTGAGCCTTGCGGCACTCCCGCCCTGATGCGTTTATTTAAAGAGAGTGCATTCTCTGACGAGACCGCAATAGTTCTATTCTCCAAAAAAGAAGCTACTACCTTGATTTAGTAGTTCGGAGTTCCGAGCCTTATCAATTTTAACAAGAGACCATTGTGCCAGGCCTAAATAAACAGGTTTTACTTATTGATATGTTCAATTATAACTTCTTTGATAACTGTTGAGTTTAGGTATAGGATATGGTACACGAAACATACTTAGAATTTGATGCAAAATTCAAAAATGAAATAAAAAATAAATGTTTTTGTTTGAAAAATGAAGTTGATCTTTTCTTCGTATGAATATTTAAAAAATCTCTTCACATTAATTAAATTGAAGACCACTTCCATAGTACACTACACAGTTAATAATTGTCAAATTCTCACAGCAATACACAAAAACCACCCCCGCACTCAATTGTTATTGTTTTTAAGTTCAACTCGCCGCATACTAAACAGTCAGGAAAAATTCGTTCGATACTATTCAATACCGTATCCCGCGACACGCACTGCGCTGCACTAAATGCAGCGAACTCTCCAGTTAAATCACGACAATCACGGCTTTATTTTAGACTGTTACGGGGGAAGCGGAGTGCCGCGCGGGTGTTCGAGGGGGCTCACCGACCCCGATCGTGTTGCCCAGATCAAAAAAATTTCAGCGACAGGGAGAGTCGGTAGCGTCGGTACGATATTCCATTGGTCAACTTAACTTAGGCGTTCGCCGCGGTATGTACAGTCCGCCACATACACGATTCCAGAGTTGGCAAAACAATCCGAGCAAGAATTAATACAACTGAAATGAAATATTTTTTATAGATTATGTAATTATTATTATTTTTCTTAATTTTTTTGGGAGCTCTGCAGCACTGCAGCGCTTATGCACCAGCCGCCACTGGGGCCAACTAAAGTTGACATTCATCGAAAACTTCTAAATTTCCTGTCAGATGAGCCTGCGCTTTAGATATATCGAGTTTTAGCTAAAGAATAAAATACTCACATTAATTAATTCTAGGTAGTAGTCAATACCCAGTTGATTTATTTTATTAGGTGTTCCATCTGGTAGGATTCTCGCCCAAGAAATTGAAAATCTAAAATTTAAAAATATTAATTGACAAAAACCCGTACGGAGTAGACCCGGCATTATAGATAGCTAATTAAAAAATCCTTTTTCCTACGAGATTGCGCAAAGTTGTACTTTTCCGTGCCAAAGTTACACATTTCTGCACTCCCTGCGAAAAAGTAAAACAACTCAAAAATCCTCTAGGTAGGGGAGATTTATATTTATTTTAGCAGCTGAAGAATATGTTATGCAATTTGAGAAGCGGGGAGCGGCGTGCAACAAACCATAATTTTATTCTTTTGTCAAAAACAGCTCACCCTTTCAAAAAATCAGAAGACATTTTTTATGTATTATTAGATGTCGTATCTTAGAAGTTCAAGAATTAAAAAACAAAGCAGTGTCGTAACATCGATTCCCCATAAAAATTCAACATGCTTACCCATATTTACGCCCATGGAAAAATCAAAAAGTTTTAAATAGTCCCAAAATGTTTGACTTTAATCACTTTTTAGTTTCAGCAAATTTCAAAAAATTAATATTTAAAGGTTATTAAAATATTGTCACAAATAGTTTTTGTTTAAGAATACTAACACCTGTACCTTATCTTAAAATTAGGGCACTTGCGGACATAGGTCTATAGGAACTTTTCTTTTTAGAATATCCTAGGGAACCACCTCCTAAAACACTTGAACGTACTTAAGGACTACCCTGCACACGGGGTGTAATTTAATAAGTGTCCGATATTTTACAGGACGATTCCTTAGTTATTTATAAGGTAAAAAGTGTATACAGGGTAGGCCAACAAGGGCGCGTCGGTCAATAGTTGCTAAAACGTTAAACTTATGGGAAAATTTTCTTAATAAAACTTATAACGTTTCGCCTCTGCTATAACCCAACATTATTTTTAAGAATACAGGGTGTCTCAAAAAAGAGTAATACCAAAAACTATATTTTTGTTAAATAGAATACCCTACATTAGAATATTTTTGAATTTTACATGAAATAGTCATTATTTTTTAATAAGTGCATTATAAGTCTAAACCTTATAATTTCCGAGATATCGACTTTTGAAAAATGTCATTTTTTGAAATTTGACAACTTCTAGGCTTCTAACGGTACGTCTTTGAGTAAAACGGCTTACATGTCCCTATCTTACTTTTTTATTATCTTCCCGAAAACATCAACTTCCGGTTAAACCAGAAGTACTGTGTTTCCGGCCTTTGAGTTACATCCGGTTTAACCGGAAGTTGACACTTTCAGGAAGAGAATAAGAAACTAAGATAGGGACACGTAAGCCGTTATACTCTGAGACGCACCGTAAGAAAGCTAGAAGCTGTCAAAGTTCAAAACTGTAATTTTTCAAAAGTCGATATCTCGGAAATTATTAGGTTTAGACTTATAATGCACTTATTAAAAAATAATGGCTATTTCATGTAAAATTCAAAAATATTCTAAGATGTAGGGTATTCCATTTAACAAAAATATAGTGTTTGGGACACACGTCATATTTCTGTCGTGACCTAGTACAAAATTAAAGTAAAAGCGTGGAACTCGATTCTAGGAAATATAATGTAATGTGATACTAATCTAATCGGCAACGCCGCATTCGTTCTACATTAATGTGTTTTTCTTCAACAACTAAACGCTAAAAAACAGAGAAAAATACAATAAATTCATATGCAATATAACTGGCAACACCACATATTAAAGTAGTGACAACGTTGTACAAATCCATAAAAATATATGTTCAAGTTAAATCCTTATGTATTATATAAAACTGTCTGCGATTCTGTATTATTTTCTAACACGTAAATTTAAGTACAATATACGCCACGTGCATAGTAACAACGAATCTCTATTCTTATTGGCTAACAACAGTATCGTGACGTGAACGGCGCCATCTTAGTCTTCAACGTATTAAGACCTGATTGGTCAAGGTGTTGGGATACGGTAAGATACGTGCTGTTGCTTTGTAAACAAACCAGTGCCATGCAGAATATGAACGAGTTAACTTGCCGCCGCTCCGTGTGTAGATAAAACTGGCACGTTAAAATAAAGTGATTAAAAGTAATTAAAAGTAGTAAAGTACAGTGTCAAGCAGAATATGAACGAGTTAACTTGCCGCCGCTCCGTGTGTAGATAAAACTGGCACGTTAAAATAAAGTGATTAAAAGTAATTAAAAGTAGTAAAGTGCAGTGTCATTCAAGAGTCTAAACAGATAAGAAGCGCTCCGTGCTTACATGAAGCACGTCAAAATATGGTTAAAGTAGTTACAAGTATTTGAAAGTAAAAGTGGTTGTTTGGCGCATCCAAGTTAAAAGGTGGTTGTATGTCATACCCATGCCAGGGTATATACTGGATGAGTATTTAATCAGTTAATAAATGATAATGCAGTAGAATTCAAAAATAATTTTATTTTCCAATTGTAAAGCAAATTTGAACCAGTCGGCTTGTGAAGACACAGGTTAAAGTGTAGTGTAGCTCATTGTTAAAAACGTGGGTCGTACATATAGTTTATGCTATTACTCTTTTTTGAGACACCCTGTATACTTGAAAATAATTTTAGGTTATAGCAGAGGCGAAACGTTATAAGTTTTATTAAGAAAATTTTCTCATAAGTTCAACAGTTTAGCATCTAGTGACCGACGCGCCCTTGTTGGCCCACCCTGTATAAGCATGGGACCCATGCCCTTCATTTTTGAGATACAAGGTGTTAAAAATTTATTTTTATTTTGGTTTTCTGTAAATAACTTTTGAAACAATATCTATATTTGGAAGAAAATTGGTATCTAGGGGTTTCTTGAAATGTGAAATTCGAATTTGATATCAGTGTGGCCCCCACTTGTAGAGGGCGCCATCTACGTGTACTTTTACTCTTTCGAGGAGTCAACTTTTGGATACGTGCTTGTATTACATCTTTAAGCAAAAATATGGATTTCTTCGTCATTTTTACATGAAAAAGGTATATTTGCTAGAAGTCGCTACGAGTAGGTATTCGTTCTCGAGATAAGGAATTTTAAAGAAATAAATGGCATATATTTGAATATCGCTATGCCCATATCAGAGTTTGATAAAATAGCATTTATCTCCTAAATAAAGCCGAAATTAAGAAATTATGAAAATGTACTTTGCATTAGCCAGTAAAGTGCCTACATAACAGTGTTATCAAAAGAAAAATCGACAGTAGCGTACACTGAAAAAAGCAATATAAAGTTTTACAAGAAAATTACTGCTTTTAGAGTGACCATTACTTTTCGTGTAAATTTGCATAAATTATGTGATTAATAATTTTTACAATTTTTTTGTGAAATAAGTTTACAAAAGTTTTGTAAAATTACTTTTGACCGCGGTAATAAATGTACAAATATTTTGTAATATCTCTTGGTATCTTTACATAGTTCTTACAAAATCCCACTGTAAAAGAACATATAATTTGTGATAATTATGTGATATATAAAATTGCTATGTAAAAATACTTTCAGGTTTCAGTAATTTTATGTAATTACACAGGAATATTACATCTGTATATGAATTTTCCAATGTATTATTCGTCCGTATTTTCAAATAATTGGTTAGCGTTTCCATAAGTTTTGTGACATTCCTTTATGTAATTTCACATATAACATGTAATATTGCTACAACTATTACTTAATACTGGGTTATTTCACGAAGCTGATGTAAAAGTACTAAAAACATTAACATTTTTACAAATAAAAAGAAATGATACAAGGAAAATTCACAAATAATACGTATCTTTCATGATAATTACAGGGATTTCATAAAAATAAGTAAAATTGCATAAAGACTTAAAGATACATGAAAATAATTCTATAATTACAATATTTTTTTTGTAATGGTTCCGTGATTTCACAATAACTTTTTTTAGTGTACCTACATATTTTTTGTTCTTGTTAAAAATTGTAACACCCTGTCTCTCAAAAATGAAGGGCTTGCGGACCCATGTTTATATGAACTTTTCACCTTATAAATAAGTGAGGAATCGTCCTGTTAAATTTATTAAATAACACCCTGTATACTATACGATTTATTTGGACCCCAATATGGTAAAATCAAACATAGGGATATCTCATTACAACATAAGAAAAAACCCTGTTTATAACTTTTACCAATCCTAATTCAAAGTAAGTAGGTATCTATAGAATCGAAAGAAACTTAATTTGATAAAAATTACCTACCTGTACAATTTTACTCCAAAATATTTTAAAAGTTGTACGTCTTCCTTATATCTATGGTAAGAGTCGCACGCTACATCTCCTGTGTCATTATTCTTAATGTTCCCTAAAAAAAAAATCGCCAAATTAGCTAGCACTTTTTATATTAATTTGAAACAATGATTGTATTGACAACTTTAATATTAGGTTGTTATAATTTCCTTTGATATTAGTAAAGATATAGAATTGAAGTATTTAAAGAAAAAAATATAAGCCTGTTGGCCATTCTTTTATTTATTTATTTATTTATTTATTTAGTACATTACCCAGACAGTAAATTCCAATTATTATAGGGTAGCAACATACAAAACACACAAATAACATTATTTAAATAATACACAATGAAATTCTAACCAAACTAAACCTAATCTATACTAGCCTAACTAAGCAGTAGGTGATAAGATACAATGACTTATAAATAAAAAAATATACAGCCCATTAACCAACAGTTAAATAAACTTTTTTCAACTGTTGTATAGTATAGAGAAATATGTCAATATGGTGCTTATATTTTTCATAATCATTGCACATGACATGGAGCGGTGAATACAATAATAAATTTGTTCGAGGAACAGGTAAATAAAAAAAAAGGAATGATTAATGCGAGCCTGCATTCTGATGAATGTAGTGAATATTAGTGCTCGGAATTTTTCAAGTTTAAGTATTCGAATACTCACTTTATTTATTCTTCAAATATTCAAATTATTTAATGTTCGGATATTGTTAAAACATCAACGTTTTACCCGAGTAAAGCAAACATGTCTTGGCATGGCCACGTTGCGGCCATTGCTAAGGCAGCCTCGCAGAAGCTTGGAGTACTTTTCCGAACAAAGAACCTCTATACACCCCAACAACTTTTGATGCTCTATAAAGCCCAAATTCGACCATCACTGGAGTACTGTTCGCATATTTGGGGCTCTGTTCCTAAACATACCCTGAGATTGCTAGATTCCATTCAAAGAAGAGCCATTCGCTTGATCGGTGACCATAGTCTGACAAACAACCTGGAAAGCCTTGAACATCGAAGGCAGGTTGGCGACTTGAGTCTATTTTACAAATATTTTCATGGCAAGTGTTCAACTGAGGTTGCCCGCTTAATACCACCCAGAGCGGTGCATGGTAGAAATACACGACGAGCCACTGCAGCCCACCAGTACGTGGTTCAGCTTAGTGTCCCACGAACGACACTGTTTCAAAATTCTTTCATCTGGAGAACGTCATCACTCTGGAACGACCTCCCTGAGATCGTCTTCCCCAACGAGTATAGTCTCCAAAGATTCAAGACCAACGTGAATCGTTTCCTGCGCACACGCACCGCTCCTAGAGCGCCATAAAGGATTTATCCTGTAGTGCTGTGCCTTATCATAAAAAAAAAAAAAAAAAAAAAACGAGAAGCTACAAAATCCCGAGTTTATTGATTGAATGGGGATCAAATTATATGTCCCTCACCTTGAAATTTTGACAGTTGGCCGGGTTATTACACTAAAAGAAGCACTAAAGCGATGAAGTAAATGCTTTACACTGAAATAAAAAATGTAGGTACCTAGTAAGAAGTACCTTTCTTATGATTATCTTCGGTGTCTCATGTAATTATTGGCTTTACAGCAAATTTCGTAAAATCATAAAAAAATTAAATAAAATAAAAATATTTTTGAAATGTTTTATTGATTGTGCGTTACTTAGTAATAGTACATTTTAGAAAGGAAATAAAATAGTATATTACATACCAAATGTGCTTAGAAGCCTATTACACACGATTTCGAAAATTACGGTATGAGCGTTAGCGAAAATTGCCATTGTTACTACAAACATTATAATATTATGAAACTGCTCTTATGCACAGCTTGGCTTCTAACAATATAGTGTGTGCAATTAGAGTTTAACGGATAGAGTAGACAGTGCGTAAGTAGGTTCTTACTAATATAGAAGTAGAAAAACAGTATTTTCTTATGAATCCCTTTATTTCTTTTTAAATATTGAACAGCAGTTTTGTTACCTTTCCTTACATTTTTAATCAACAATCCTAAAACTAAAATAGACAATGTTATATCTAGGTCTGTTGGTCCTTAAATTTACGTATCAAAAAGGGTAATAATTTAAACTAGAAATAGCGGAGAATTTTTCCAACTTGTTTTGGAACGAGTATGTTTAGTCCTTTATGAAATTTCGTAGGAATGCATTTGGGATCAAACGTTTCCTTGTAGATCCCTTACATATGTATTATTCTTCAAAGTGAAGCTCACACAACTTAAAAGTTTTTAAATTAAACTGGAATCTTGGGAAATAGAAAATTGTGAGAAATTCTGGGAAGAAATGATTATTTTGCTCTAGAGGGGTTCTTCGATAGGTACATGGACAATAATTATAGGTACTCAGAATTTAAACGATATATAGGTAGATAATATGATATTTTATTTTGTTCAAACAAAATAAGTTGTATATTTCGGAACACCCTATGATTGTTTTACAATGTATCAATTACTACTTACTCTTTGCTTATTTTACCTGATCTGCGCGTAGAAATATGTTATTATTCAATAAAAACTACTAAATTAGAATAAGTACTTGTGCTTTCAGAAATATTTTCCAAAGAAACACAACAAAATCTGCTAGGAAAATACAAATATGTTCTTTTAGGTTATTTTAATATTTTTTCCTTCCCGTCGCCTTCCCCCAAACAGGTACTTGTATAATTTGATTGCCTTCTTTCTTAATGCGATTTAGGATATTCCCACGTACCCTTCCTAAGACAATTTTTTTATCTTCCTTGTTGTCCAAAGCAGGCATGGCTGACGAATTTTTGGCCAATAGTGTAAATTGGGTGAGTGACGTCACGTACTTTAATTGGTTGCCCTATTGTCAGCAAGGGTAGAGGCGGTACCAAAGTACTTAACAGAATCTCGATAGAATTTTAAAGTGGTCGGTAAAAGACAGCAAGTTAGAACTTGCACTCGGCAAGACCCCGCACAGGTTTTGTTGAAATTGCACTCGGCAAGACAAAAAGAGACTCTGCATCTTGGGTAGCCCTAGCCTAGAATAAGCTTTAAGTGTTTTGTTAATCTGTCAACTGTTGTGTTAAAGTGCATTTTACGATTTAGGCTTAGTGTTAAGTGCTCAAACCAATGTGATCCCATGCCTTTGTAGGGAATCTGCTTTAGTGCTATATAAATATATTATAGAATAGAAGCACAAGTTTTTTTATTCACTATCAACCTTTTGTGGAAAAGGTAAAGAATAAAACCTGTCACATCCCCGTTGTGTACCGAGACATGTACAATCTTCGTACAAATATTACAGGCATTATGACCGACTTTTTCGCCACTCTGTAGTGTACCTTGTTTAAATTTGGCCATAACCCTGTATATTTTGAATCGACATCAACCATATTCAATCTAACTGCACCTAACTGTCCTACTGCAAAAGAAGACGAAAATTTTTAGTCCCAGCTAAACAGAGTTCACAGTCCATGGCAAATTGTAATATATCTATTATACTTTTTCTGAACCTATTTACGTATATTGCCTTACCCTATAAATCTACGACTATAGGTATTTTACTTTCAACTTAAAGCCTTACCTAAAGAAAAATATTTTAAAAATGCTTATGAAGGCTTTAAGAAATTTCCAGTTTTTGCTTTCCTCGCTAGCAGAAAGCACCGACTGTAACTGTAAAAAAAGTTTAAGAGTTATAGATTTTCTCCTTTTAAGGTTCCGCGATCATACTGAGTTTCATTTCTGTCCATGTGTTTTGTGCAAAAACTCCGAAAGTATCTATATTTGACGGCCATAATAAAAATTTTGCAACACATGAACATGTTATCGGCATTTTTTGTTTTGGTTTTAGATATAGGAAAAACCTATACCTATACTATTTACTTTTATATAAACTGTTAAGAATTGATAATCAGATGGTCTTTTTAGCAACTTTGCAAAACTTAAGCTCTAGTAAAGGGGTGAAAAAGTATAGTCCGGTATCGTGTTTTTAGTTTTGGAATATTTAATGTATATATAGGTACATGCCGGGTGATGCCTGGCTTAGTTGAACCTAGGAAATCCAATGTAAATTTTGAGGTGGCTAAATATTGGTTTCCCTGTACATTTTAGAGAAAAATACCAACTATATGAAAGAAAGCTCAAACTGAATCCATCGAAAGTAAAGGACCATAAAAGCTAATGGAAAACCCAAGCAGCCGAAATTTGTATGAGAAGCTTTTGGGGACAAAAATGATGGTGGTCATTTTCAGATCAACGAAGTGGATAATAGTGAAGGCTGCGATGAGTGATAAAGCGGAACGGAAAACAACTAATATCTTTTTTACCATAATGTTATTTTCTTTATGAATAAAAGCAACTTGATTATCTTATATATCTGAACAAATTACCTAAAAATATCACAAGAGCCAAACAAGTCCAAAAGTTTTTCGCTTTTTTTGAAAAAAAAAATGTTTTTGAAAACCAGTATCTTTTGGTAAAAGTTAGTGTTTATATTCACTACAAACCCGTTTATAAACCAAAAATATTGGACATATTTGGTTTTTGTGAGAAACCCCTTGTAATAACTTAAATAAATCTAGATTTGCACATTTCCCCATTTTTCTATGGTTGGGGTAAGTAATATACAGGGTGTCCCACGACGAACCGCCGCGATCGATTTCTCGGAAAATAGACTTTTAAAAATTTTGAAAGTTTGGCGGTTTACTAAGGTCGATGGGGGCAATTCGGCAAAAATATTTTCAAGATGGTGGCATTTCCGGTTATACCGGAAGTTGATGTCAACTTGCTTATTTAAAATAGAATTCCCTATATATTATTTCATTTTTAGATTTCACGCAAGATTCTAGACATATTTCATGTATGATGTCCTATACCTAAGTCTAACCGTTTTTGACATATTTAAAATTTTATGTCGAAAATGACATTTGCAGGCCTAAACATAACTATCATATTCTCCTATATGATAGCCTTTATTATATCATTGGGGTTAGTTTCCTTATAGAAGGGGTCTACTCTAGTGGACTGTATTGATATTTTGATAATTAATAAATACAGGGTGATCAAAAACTAACTTTAAATATTAAATTGAAAAAATCGTTAAAAGGCAATTTTTTCAAATGGAAACCCCCTATTTTTATAATTTTATCTTATTTGGCATTAAAAATAAGGGTAAGTTTGTATAAGATTGTTTGTTCGGAAAATTTGTAGTTTTCAAAATATTGGCAATTTAACATTTTTCTTTTGTAAAAATGCTATGCGGCTTTTAAGTTTTGTTATTAGTTGGCCATAATAAGGAGGCGCGGCGAAAAAAAGACAATGGAGCACTACACAAATTTCACTATTTCTTGCTATTTGACAATTACTTATTATTATTAATAATCATGCCGGGGCGATTAAATTATACGCACGAAGATTACTTAAATTTGTTTATTATCTATGGGGAATGTTACAAAGTTTTATCAAGAACATGCCAGACATTTGCTGATAGATATCCAGATAAACAGAAACCGTCGCGGAGCAGTGTTAAACGAATAATAGAAAATTTCAAAAATGTTGGTACCGTTAAGGCAAAAGTGCTTAAAAGAAAACCTATTCTTAATGATGAAAATGTCGAAATTGCAATTCTGGGATATTTTGCCGCATATCCTATGACATCGTTAAGACAAGTGGCTCTACTAACAGGAATCTCGAAGAGCTCAATACATAGAATTCTGTTGAAACACAACTTCCACCCTTATTTAATATCTTTGGTTCAACACCTAAGAGATACTGATTTGCCGAAAAGAGTGCAGCTTTGCGAATTTATTTTAACGATGACTCAAGACGACCCTAGATTTTTGAGCAACATAATTTGGACTGATGAAGCAAAATTTACGAAAAATGGCCTTTTTAACAGACACAATTCCCATTTTTGGAGTGATTCAAATCCTCATGCAGTACGATCGCGCAATTATCAAGAAACCTGGAAATTTAACGTATACTGTGCTGTAAGAAATAATGGAATAGTAAAACTACATTTTTATCAAGAAAACTTAAATGGTAAGTAATTAATAATACAATGCAAATCATTTTAAATTATGTAAGTATTAACTTTTGCAGGAGAAAGATTTTAAATTACAAAATTTTAGAAGACCTAGAAAATCAATATTTAAGCAATTTACCTCTGGCGGAACACAGGTAAATTTTTTACCAACACGACGGCGCCCCACCACACAGGACCATTCCAGTTCCAACTTCTTACAGGCAACCTTTTATGACAAGTGGATTGCCAACAATGGACCTTTTCTGTGGCCTCCTCGTTCTCCTGATTTAACTGTCTTAGATTATTTTATATGGGGAACGATAAAAACATCGTTTATTTTAATCCAGTAACAACGATGGAGGACTGTATGTGTGCGCGTTCGAAACTTTATCTCCAGATTCAATTGGAGCGGCTACCCATAACGAACTAACCCGGAGATGCGAAAAATGTTTGGAAGTCCAGGGTGGAAATTTTGAACATTTATTAAAATAAGTTGTTTTCATATTATTAAGATTTATGATTATTAATAATAATAAGTAATTGTCAAAAAGCAAGAAATAGTCATCATGGCCAACTAATAACAAAAAGCCGCATAGCATTTTTACAAAAGAAAAATGTTAAATTGCCAATATTTCGAAAACTACAAATTTTCCGAACAAACAACCTCATACAAACTTACCCTTATTTTTAATGCCAAATAAGATAAAATTATAAGAATAGAGGGTTTCCATTTGAAAAAAATGCCTTTTAACGATTTTTTCAATTTAATATTAAAAGTTAGTTTTTGATCACCCTGTATTTATTAATTATCAAAATATCAATACAGTCCACTAGAGTAGACCCCTTTCTATAAGGAAACTAACCCCAATGATATAATAAAGGCTTTCATATAGGAGAATATGCAGTGGCGTAGCGTGCATTAGAAGGGCCCTGCATCAAAATTTGTTTGGGGGCCCATATGAAAAGTAAAGATTTTTCACAAAAGAAACAAAAACTTCATTGAATTAAAATAAAATAATATACACTTTTCTTGCCTTTTGTTCGGCGAACCTATTTATTAAATTATCCATAGCTGAAGACGATAGCAGTTTTTCTAAATATTCTGCCTCTATAGACAATAGTGACAAGTCTGATATGCTTTCCTGTCCCATAGAAGTCCTTAGATAATTTTTTATTAGTTTTAATTCCGAAAAGTTTCTCTCAGCTGTTGCACTTGTAACCGGAAGGGTCAAGAATAGAAAGCAGGCTGTTATTACCTCTGGAAAACTGGATGCAAGGCTATTTAATTTTATAAGCAATAATTCCGTGAGTTCCTTAATGGAATGAATTTTCTGAATTTCAGATTTTAAACATGTTTTCAAAGCAATTAATTGCTCATAAAGATCAACTGACATATCTTTACTGTATTTAGCAGACAGTTTTCCGGCATACTTTTTTATTATGTAATTTGAAAAAGATAACAGTTTCTCGGGTTGTAATACTTCGAACATATTACTTAGGTCACAGAGGCTCTGAAATCTTTGTTTAGTTTGAGAAATTAATATATCTAAACAGCAATAGTAGACATTGACTTTGAAGTACGATTCCGGGTCTGAAATTCTCTCATCTTCTGATAACTCATGAAAAAAACGCTTTGTTAACTTCTTTCTTTTATTTTTGAAAACAGTTGTTATCCATTCTTTTCTAGATCTCTGGACTCGTTCAGCCAACCATTGAATGAATTTTGATTTTTTATTTCACTCAATCTATTCAAAAGATTACTTAGTAAAATGCTAGCTTTCTGTAAGTCATTATTTTCATGCTGTAGAGCTTTAAAAACAGGATTAATGATTTCAAATAGTGAAGAAAAAAAGGCGACAAGCACTATAAAATCGTAGCTCTCTAAAATGTTAATTATATTTTTACATTCGCCACGTTCGTCTTTTTTAGTAGAAATTAAATTTAAGTTTTCATTATTAATAAATAATTTTTTCTTATAGCTGATAAAGCATCGTTTCTTAAAGACCATCCAGTAGGACACACCTTTTTAAGGGTAATTTTATATTTTTCAGATGAATCGTTACTCAACATTGACCAGCGTTTTATACTATTGCTAAAAAAAGTATATATTTTTTCCAAATTATCGAAAAAAATTGACACTTCAAAAACACATTTTGCAGCATCGTTTAAAATTATATTTAATGCGTGTGCCGCACAATGAACATAGTCGGCGTTTGGAGCATACTCTTTTATAAGGGCTTATAATCCTCCATATACACCCGACATAACATTTGCTACATCGTAACCCTGCCTTCTACATTTGGACAAATCAATTCCGTATTCTTTTATGGTATTTAAAATTACAGTTTTAAGTCCCTCTGCACTACAATCGAATACTGCTATAAACCCCAAAAAGGACTCGCAGAATTTTATTTCTTTAGGAACATTATCATCATTTTTTTTTATCGAGATGTATCGAAAAACTACAGAAAGTTGATCAATTCTTGACAGGTCCTGTGTTGTATCCAAAATAATCGCCAAAAATGGAGCTTCTTTAATTTCCAGAACAATATTTTCCCTAACTGCGGTACCAAGCAAATTGATAATTTAATTTTGAATCTTGGGGCTTAAATAATTTATTTCGGCTTTAAAAGAAGATCTTTTAAAATAGGATCATAATTAGAGAGTAAACGTGAAATTGATATGAATTTTCCATATTCAGGATCATGGCCTCTTAAAGGTAGATTACATGATGCTAAAGTAATTATAACATTAATTATATGATGCAATACATCTCGCCAGAAAGTAATTTTACTATTGATCTCACTTTGCAATAGAGTATCTATGGTATTTCCTTGTAACCAATTGTTATAAGATAGTGATGCATTAATATGCTGCTGTGAGTTTTCATGGTCAGATATACATTGTGTAAAATTGCTTCCGACGGAAACACCATTAACCCATGCGGAGGACTAGGATTTGCTTTGACGATCTGCTAACAATCAACAGATGTGGCAATACGGCTTGTTTAAAAGATTAGAATAACATAGCCACGGTCTTGGAATTTGTATACCAGCCTTATTTAAATATTAATAATGATAGGCCGAAAACCATCGCTTTGTTTCTGAATCTTTTTGAAACGGTCCTTGTGGTTTAAATGGCCCCAATTTAAAAATTATTTTTAATTATTTAAGTAATCTGTGGTCGCGGATCAATCGTGACGTGAGTTCTGTGTTGCCAACTTTTGGACGCCCGCTTAACCCGGAGAAAAGAGATTCCTGTTTGACTTTCGTAATTTTTGAAGTGAAAACTTCTTTACGCACGTTGGGCACTTTTTTATGATATGATTTCTTTCTCGGGAAGTACGGCCTAAAAGTTTAAACGAGATTGTGGAATCACTCCCACTTAAAGATTCAGTTTCTAAACTTGGAGATTCTCGTATTGCCGCCACAAAGCGATTTACTTCCCTTGAAAATAAATTAAAACGCAATGATTATCTGAAAAATCAATACACTGAATTTATTGACTAGTATATTTCACTTAACCACATGTCCTTATGTACTAATCCTACGGATAATTCGGAATTTTTCCTTCCTCATCACGCTGTTCTCAGGGACAGTAGTTCTACAACCAAACTGCGAGTAGTTTTCGATGGTTCAGCGAAATCTACTTCCGATATATCCTTGAACGACCTGTTAATGGTTGGTCCTACGATACAAGACGATCTTGTATCCATTGTATTACGATTTCGATAACATACATTTGTTCTTAGTGCAGATATTGCTATGATGTACCTGCATGTACTAATAAAAAATGACGAACGACATCTTCAGAAAATTCTCTGGCGAACAAATCCTGATGAGCCTATTTCTGTGTTTCAATTAAGCACTGTTACTTACGGTACTAGTTCAGCTCCTTTCCTTGCTATTCGCTCATTACATGAGATTGCTCATTTACACGCTGACGAATATCCTCTGGCTTCTCAGATAATTTTACATGACTTTTATGTCGACGATTTGTTGACCGGAGCTTCTACTGTTGACGATATACAACAAATCAAAGATGAAGTTTCTATTCTTCTTTATAAACATGGCTTTTCATTAAGAAAATGGCGATCTAACATACCTTCGGTTATTCCTACTACCAATTCTACTGAATTGCTTCTTATAGCTGAAGATCAAACTAGTAGAACACTAGGACTCATTTGGAATCCAAACATTGATACTCTTCAATATGACATTACTTTACAATTACAGAATAAACGAGTGACAAAGAGAACCATTCTTTCATCTGTCGCCCGTATTTTTGATCCTTTAGGTCTACTTTCCTGCGTAACTATTACTGCAAAAATAATATTACAAGAGTTATGGAAGCTAAAACTTTCATGGGATGAATCCATTCCCTTGAACTTACACACAACATGGAGTGCATATTTCACTCAACTTCCAAAACTCAACAATCTTAAAATACCCAGACATGTAATATGCCAAAATCCAAAGTTAATTGAATTACACAGATTTTCAGATGCTTCAAGTGTTACTTATGGTGCTTGCGTGTTCGTTTGATCTCTTGACAGTGTTGGAAAATACCATTGCAATCTTTTGATTGCGAAAACACTTTTTGCTCCAATCAAACAAATTACAATACCTCGCCTTGAACTTTGTGGTGCTCTACTTCTTGCAGAACTTGTAGAGAAAACCAGGCAATCACTTCAGATCAATTTCAATTCTGTACATTATTGGTGTGATTCCACTATTGTAATAGCTGGGATAAATACATCACCCAGTTTGTTGAAAACTTTTGCTGCAAATCGTGTAGCACAGATACAATCATTATCTTCTTCGATCTCTTGGAAATACGTGAACACTTCTGAAAACCCTGCTGATCTTCTCTCACGGGGTGTTACTCCTTCTAATTTACTCAATTTAAATATGTGGTTTCACGGCCCATCTTGGCTTTTAGACCCTGAAGATCAGTGGCCCAAAGTTGTTCCTCGTGAACAAGTGACTGACATTCCTGAGTTTCGAACAGTTTTATTATCTAAACCCAATGATTGGATTAACCACTTAAATTCTATAATTAACAAATATTCATCATTTTTAAAACTTCAGCGTATTTTTGCCCATGTTCTTAGGTTTAAAAATAATACATCCATCCATAAGCATTCCAAAAAGCTTCAATGTTTATCACCTAACGACTTAAATGATGCACTTACATGCCTGACTCGTGTTATACAACAACAAAGATTTGCTACGGATTATCATAATCTCAAAAAACACGGGACTGTTGACAGAAAAAGTAAATTATTAAGTCTCAATCCATTTTTGGATGATGCAGATGTAATTCGCGTCATTGGACGCATACAAAATTCTACTTTTTCTTATGTCAAAACACACCCTGCCATATTACCTAATAGTCATCATTTCACCACAATTATTGCTCGACACGAACATTTAAGATTATTACATGCAGGACCTCAAGCTCTCCTCACATCAATTAGAGAACGTTTCTGGCCTTTGTCTGGACGTGATCCAGTACGACATATAGTATGCAATTGTGTTCGATGCTTGAAATTTAATGCCAAGTCGGAATCCTACCAAATGGGTAATCTATCGGAAACTCGACTTGCTCCTAACAAACCTTTTTTAGTTACAGGTTTGGATTACGCCGGACCTTTAAATATAAAAGATAGAACTACCAGAATCTTAGGAATTTCTTACACACGTTCGGGGCCCCTGTAGCCCGAGGGCCCCGTATCATGGATACGGCTGATACGGTCGTAGCTACGCTCCTGAGAATATGATAGTTATGTTTAGGTCTGCAAATGTCATTTTCGACATAAAATTTTAAATATGTCAAAAACGGTTAGACTTAGGTATAGGACATCATACATGAAATATGTCTAGAATCTTACGTGAAATCTAAAAATGAAATAATATATAGGGTATTCTATTTAAAATAAGCAAGTTGACATCAACTTCCGGTATAACCGGAAGTGCCACTATCTTGAAAATATTTTAGCCGAATTGCCCCCATCGACCTTAGTAAACCGCCAAACTTTCAAAATTTTTAAAAGTCCATTTTCCGAGAAATCGATCGTGGCGGTTCGTCGTGGGACACCCTGTATATAGTAGTTTTGCAAAATGATATTTTCGTGTTACAGGAGATATTATAAAATTCAAAATAATGGTCAAAATATACAAAAGAAACTCTCAAAGGGTTACTAAATATACAAAAGAACTTCTAGATTCTAGATACTGCTATCAACGCAGCACAAGCTGGCTTAAAAACGCTAGGCTCAGCTAGTGAGACCTGCAATATTCCTTATCATATGCTTTACTGCCATGTAAGGGAAACTCTTGATAAACAGTTATTAGATAAACAACCATTCATGTTAAATTATTGATTTGCAGATGTAGTAAGTAGGTAGTATCTTTGGAGCGGTTGTAGAAAAAATAAGTTTCTTACCTGGAGTACGGACAAATGTATCCCACATACTTAGTCCCTTTCCATCTTCATTCCATCCACCCTCAATTTGGTAAGCCGCTCCTGCTGTTCCGAACTGAAAAGAATCCGGAAATTTTTGCGCAGCCAGCGAGCTATATAAAAAATCATTACTTTAAATCAATCCGTTACCAAATATAATAATAATGAATATTCGTTGAGCACTATGACCTCATGAGGGCTGTTTCAACGTGGTACCATTCACCAGATTTGCCGTTAGAGGAATACTAAGCTGAACTATGCATCGGTGTGTTACAGTGCTCGTCTTCATTTACCGTTCGGGCAGGAATAAAGCGGGCCAAAACGGTTAAACCTTTTCCAAGAAAATATTTGTGAAAGGGTTTCGAGTCGAGTAAAAGAAACTGTCTTCAATGTTCTAAGTTATCAAGGTTGTTTTTTGCCAGACCAAGCTAATGGCTCTTCTTTGAATAAAAATCAACAGCTTCAACCTCTAGATAGGCTTCTAACATACGAAATAGCTTTAACAGAGGATTCAGTACGGGTGTGGTCCTTTTTGATGCCAGCAAGTTGTTTGATGAGGTCTGGCACGACGAACTCATTCTAAAGCTAATGAGGTCTAAGGAAGTACCTAATAAAGGTGATTTATTCATTCTTGATAAACAGGATTCTCGCGATCTCTTCAGAGAATACGATATTGACAGTGACTACACGTCAGAGCCGGAGTACCGCAGGGATCCCTCCTTGCACCATACTCACACCAGGCATATACCTAAATTTGCTGAAACACAAATATACCTTGTGGCTGATGATACCGTGAAAACCGCCATCGCCAAAGAGCCCAGACTGGTCGTCTCAAAGCTGCAATGCCATGCACATAAAACTTATCGAGGGTGGTAAGGTAAATGGAACAACTGTCTAAATGATGTCAAAAGCCAATCAATCTATTTCTTGACAGCAAGAAGTAAGTTTGTCCTAATCAGACTACAAGTAAGAACTGCAGACCAATCTGGTATGATAAAGTAAAATATCAGGGCCTGAGCCTCGACAAGCGGCTGGCTTGAAATGACAACATAGTCCAACGCTTAAAAAAAGGCAATGGTCAACTGAACAGTAGAAGAAGTAGACTAGACTTACGTGCAAAGAAGTTGCTTTATAAAACTATTGGTGTCTCCTGGTGCATTGCAAGTATGTTAACGTTTAGAAAAACTCCGACTCTTCAAAATGCAATTTTAAGAATTATAACAATGCATCAAGATCTAGGAATGAACGTAATAACTAATATGACGTTAATAACTGGACAGAGAGTACAAACACTCTTTCTAATAAAGTTAGAAATGTTTACTTGCTTTTAAAAAATAGTCTGTTATTTTAGATAGGTCGCAGGTTTAAAACTAAGATATAATTTTTTCTGAAATCTTCCAAATAATATTCCAGCTAAGTTACCTATGATCTTATTTTAAAGTCACATAACCACAAATTAATTAAAATGCATCTCAATATAAATTCGTTAATGTTATGATTGAAGATATGGACAGGGTGGCGCATCGAAAACAAAACAGAGTCATTTACTGGTAGCTCAGTTCTTTTTTAAAAAAAAACGCTTAGACCCGTCGATTTTATTTTCGAAGGGGACACAAAGTTGGCAAAAAATTACGTTAACACGTGCAGCCCCCTGGGCGAGGGTGGCACCACCCCTAAAATCTTAAATAGAAAGGGGGTCGAGTGATACCTTATTTTAAAGGTCCTGCAATTCCCTTTAAAATGATGTAAAATTCATGTACTTCAGTTCAGTAGTTTTAGAGATTTATTGAATTAAAGCTTAAATAAAACTCTAATACATCATCATTAGTGGAGATCAATACATTTATTTGGCAGCAAAGTAGTGTAAAAATAAAAAATGAACTGACCCGTCAGCCAAGTAAATGTTGGAAATGACCACCATGACTCTCCATGCAGTAATAAAGATTTTGCTCAAAACGTTGCCGCACATTTTGTAATATTTGAGGAGTAATTTGAAGGCACTCATTCACAATTCTTTGTCGCAAATCTTCTAACGATGTTGGCTGAGTAGCATAGATTTTCTTTTTAATTGACCCCACAGAAAGAAATCCAAAGGTGATAAATCTGGCGATCTTGGGGGCCATTCAATGGCACCTCTTCTACCAATCCATCGACCTGGAAACGTCTGATCTAAGTATTGTCGAACACGTAATGCGTAATGCGGTGGGGCACCATCCTGTTGGAACATCAACCTATTCACAATGTACCGCCGATCATTCTGATTTTCAATTATGGCTGTTAATGCAGGATCTATGGCGTCTTGCAGTAATTCCAAATACATTTCACCGGTCAAATTTCCAGATAAGAAAAAAGGACCAACTAAATGATCGCCAAAAATACCAGCCCAAACATTTAATTTTTGTGGCTGCTGTGTGTGTACCCCACGATAAATTCTGGGATTAGAATCGGACCAATATCGGCAGTTATGACGATTTACTACGCCATTTCAGAAAAAGGAACATTCGTCGGAAAAGCAAGTGTTGAATAGAAAATGTTCATCGTTTATAACTCGTTAACTCATATCTTCACATAATGGTAATCGCCGATCAAAATCGTCTTCATTAAGTTTTTGTACAAGGTAAATTTTATACGGATGAAAACTATGGGCCCTTAGAATTCGTTGGATACTACGTCGACTAACACCATACACAGTATCCAATTTGCGGGTACTTAACGTATGATCTACATAAACTTGCCCTAAAACCCCCACTTCCATTGCTTCGTTTCGTTTCTCGAAATATAGCTACAAGTTCTAGAACATATTTTCGATGCACGTTACTGTTCTCATGTCGCTCATTAAATATTTCTGCTGTTGTATTAGCGCACTGATTATTTCCGAAAAATATTTCGATAATTTCAACCCTTTCTGCCGTGGAATATACTATGGTTAGTTTATGTATGAAGCGTTAAAAGGTATTTTAACAACAAAGTTCGGTCGAATCAATCGCAAACTATGTACTAATTTCCTATTTCAAATAAGTACGAGCAACAAAGCTTTAAGCAAATACAAACAAAAAAAGACCGATGCGGCCAAAAATGAGTATAAGCAACTTCGTAACCTTGTTACTTCTGCCGTACGCAATAAAAAAAGGGCATTCTTAAACTATAAATTTAGGACGGATCCAAAAAGTTTTTGGCGAACTTTAAAATATATGAATATTTCCAACAACAAGGGTGATAACTTGAATCAACTTGAAAATTCCGAAACTTTAAATAAATTCTTTATTGAGAGTGTGCCCAAACACAATTTTTTAGATAATAATTTTGTAAATAGCCACTATTTGAATCAAATGCACACCGGTATAACAAATGAATTTAGTTTTAGCGTGGTTGATGAGAAAAAAATTACCAAGATTATCTCTGCTATAAAATCAACTGCTAAAGGTGTCGACGGCATCGATATTAAGATTATTTCACTTATTACTCCGCTTCTTATTCCTCAAATAACATTTCTCATAAACAAATGCATTGAAACTAATACTTTCCCTTCACTATGGAAAAAAGCTAATATAATACCTATTCCGAAAGTAAATAATCCTAATAATTTAACAGATTTTCGACCGATCAGTATTCTTTGTACAATGTCTAAAATCCTAGAAAAAGTTATGCATGAACAAATCGATCTACGTGTTAAAATGAATCACATATTACCATATACTCAATCTACATTTCGCGCTGCCCATAGCACAACTACTGCTTTCTCAGTGTTTCTGATGACATCCTAAAAGCTCTCGACACAAATCAAAATACATGTCTTATACTCCTTGACTACAGTAAGGCCTTTGATATTATTTCTCACCCTATTCTTTTACAGAAGTTAAAGTACTTTGGTTTTGGAGATGGTGCCATGGGTCTAGTTAAAAGTTATATCACGGATAGGAGTCAGCGCGTTACCTCTCATTCAACAGGTCCTTCCACCTTTTTATCAACTGATAAGGGCGTTCCACAGGGTAGTGTATTAGGACCTCTTTTTTTTTCCTTATATACTGCCGATTTTTCACGTCATCTTCAACATTGTTCATCGCATCAATACGCTGACGATATGCAACTTTATTTCTCGTTTCCACCAAGTGATTCAGTACAATCGATACACAAAATAAATAACGATTTGAGCATTATATCTACAATTTCTAAGGCTTATGGATTAATGCTAAATAGCGCTAAAACTAAAATGCTAGTATTTGGAGCAAACAAAGAGCAGTTTCTAAATAATAATGATTTTAAAGTGTCATTGGATGGAGTGCAATTAGCGTCTTCTGAGGTAAGTAAAAACTTGGGCATTGAAATGGATGTCAATTTGCGCTTTGAGCAACACATCTCCCTGCTACTGAAAAAATGTTATTTTAAACTTAAACTATTGTACAGATACAAAGATATTTTTAACACGGAAATCAAACTGAGGTTAACTGATTCTCTGGTGCTCTCCACTTTAACCTATGGTTTTACGGTGTATTGGCCTATGCTCACTACCAAAAGTCAAAATTGTTTGCAAAAGATTCAAAACAGTTGTCTTCGGTATTGTTATGGTTTGCGTAAGTTTGACCATATCACCCCTGCTCTACTGAATTCTGGGTGGCTTACCCTTAATGAACGTTATATCCTGAATTTAACAAGTCTAGTTTATAAAGTGTCTAAAAGTAGTTCCCCTAAATATTTGAATGATAAGCTTATTAAAAATAGTGATGTACACGGACGTACAACTAGAAACCGCGAACAATATGCAACCCCAAAACATTCAACTGTTATTTTTCAACGCTCCTTTTCATTTAACGCTGTTAAGTTTTATAACGCGTTGCCTGGCGATGTTAAACTCTGCTCATCTACTACTGCTTTTAAATCAAAAGCGAAAAATCACATTCAGTCAATGAGAAGCTGACGCTATATAGTGCTATTGACATTAAAACTATGCTCAACATATCAATATATACTTGTCCTCTTATTCGTTCAATGCAAATATTTTTTATAGATAGTTTTTGTCTTTCTTGGTGGTTAGGTAGAATAGCGATTGCTAGACCTCGCCACCAAAATACAATATATATTGTAAAAGTTTTGTTTATGTAAATAAAAGACCTGTTTATTTATTTATTTATTTATATTCCCTTCTTATCTTTCTTCAAGAAACAACTTTTTTTGCGACAAAAACGCTCCAGTCGCTATTTTCAACACCAAAATGATAAACAAACCATGGGCGTAGTGAAGAAAAGCATTTACTTATTAAGTAAATGCTTTTACTCAAATTTTGTCTGAAAGTAGTACAAACTAATCTGATGTACCTTTAAAGTCTACTTTAAGCTTTAAATCAATAAATCTCCAAAACTACTAAACTGAAGTACATGAATATTACATCGTTATAAAGGGAATTGAAAGACGTTTAAAGAAGGTATCACTCGACCATATTTCCATTTAAGATTTTAGGGGTGGTGCCACCCCCGCCCAGGGGGCTGCACGTGTTAACGTGACTTTTTGCCAATTTTGTGTCCCCCTCGAAAACAAAATCGACGGGTCTGAGCGTTTCTCCAAAAAAGAACTGAGCTGCCAGTAAATGTCTCTGTTTCGTTTTCGATGCGCCACCCTGTATATTTAATTTAAATCAGGTTGTACAAGAATTTCCTATTCTCTTTTTAAAACGATATCTTCTTGAGTATATATACAAAGCTAACTTAGTCTTAAACTGAAACTAATATTATTAAAACGAGTATTTTCTTTTTCCCGTGTAGGTTCTAGATTACAACAATTGAATTTACTAGCCACTAGGAACCGTAACCAGGAGCTATCCTCGTTTTTTACTATGCATGACAAAATATGTGTTTGTGTTAATCCAAATAGTGTTATGAAAAACCTAGGATTTACACATAACCCGGATGAATTGCGCTTGTTTATAGATTCTTTTAAAATAAGTTTAAAATCAGTTTTGCTCCATAATGGCAACAAAAGATTCTCTATTCCTCATGAACATGCAGTTGACATGAAGGAAACATACGAAAGTATGTTACTTATTCTAAATGCAATAGGCTATGATACGTATAAGTGGCAAATATGTGGTGACCTAATAGTCATAGGACTATTACTAGGGCTTCAGGGTGGATTTACGAGGTATTGCTGTTCTCTTTGTCTTTGAGACAGTAGAGCAATACAGAGCCATTTGTAAGTAAAATAATGGCTTCCAAGAGGTTAATATATTCCAGTGCGAGCTAACGTAAAGAATATACCTCTTGTTGACCACAAAAAAGTTTTGTTACCTTCTTTACACATTAAACTGGGATTAACGAAAAATTTCGGTAAAGCATTAGATAAAGAAGAAGATCCGTTTAAATACCTTAAACAAATTTTCCCTAAACTAAGTGATGTTAAGCTTAAGGAAGGAATATTTGTTGGCCCACAAATTAGAAAAATACTAAGAGATTAACACTTTGCTCAAAAATTAAGTAATGTGGAATTAGCTGCGTGGAGTTCCTTTAAAAGAATTGTTTCGGAGTTTTTGGGAAACAGAAAAGTAGAAAAATACGCGAAACTTGTAGAAGAACTTGAAAGTTACTGCAAAATGGACTGTCGCGTGTTTCTTAAAATACACTTCTTGCTCTCCCATTTAAATTTTTTCCCACAAAATTTGGATTGCAATTAGTGACGATACTAGATACTAAAGTCAAATCTGGTCTTATCTGGCGGGTCCAAAGGTCACCGATTATATGAATCAATTCGAAAATTCCAGAGCTCAACAAAATGTTGTAAATAAAAACCAATATGGCCGTTTATGGACAGCTGATTTTCCATAAAATTGAATGTTAATAGGTTAACCGTTAACTTGAAACTATCAGTCATAATAAAAATGACGGGTCTCGTTCCAAAATTAATTTCTCAGGGGTGCGTTCGTATTATTGCAGACGGTTAACACAATAGTTTTACATTTAACAAATTTAATAACCAAAATGATGGTGGAAAAATAGATAAACAATATACAGTAAAACCCCTGACTAGCGACCACCAAAAATGTCCATGAATGTTAAATAAATTAAACAAATTTTAGTTTATTTCAGCAGATAATAATAAATTAAATATAAAAAAAATCAAATTACACATTGGCTAAATTTTTGTTGGGTAATATCAGGCTAAAGAAATATTTCCAATTTAATAGGTTACCTACTTCAAAAGTCAACGAGAAAAAACTACTAGAGCCGGTGAGGTATCAAATCCCAAATTTATTTTACACGTATTTTGCCCCTGTTAAGCCAATAAGCGCCCCGCTAAAATTAAGTGGGAGAAAGAAACGTATAAAGTCTAAACCGGTCTCAAAATGCGGGTCCAAAGGTCACGGATAAATTAATTCGAAAATTCCACAGCTTATATCAAAATGCTGTGAGACTATGTAGGTATCAATATACCCGGAGAGAAGATACATGGTTTTATTATTTTAACTGTCGTGAAGTCGTGAAGATAGCCAGATATAATATTATTATTTTTGCAAAAATTATGTACATAATCGTACAGGGGTGGCGAATCTTTATGTATTAACGTGCATTTTTTCTAAAGAAATGTTTAATGAGGCCATAAACGTGCCGTCGCAATTCGTAATATAATAATTCATAGTAAACTTTGTGATCGGTGGCGAGCCAAAATTTTATGTCGCGTGCCATTGGTATCCCTGTAAATAGTATACCTTAAATGTATTTATTAAAAACGACAATAATAAACAGTGTAATTTATTTTAACAATTTTACTACTAAAACCTAAAAATTCAATGGCATTTAGTCTGATAAACTATTTCGAAAATAAAAGAAAAAGTGGAAATTGGCCAACCAATATGCAGGAAACCGTAGCGAAAGCATTGGGAATTAGTGTAAGGACTGTGCAGAATAATGTGCATGAAAGAAAGCATAATATAATACCGAAGAATACTAAAAAATGTAAACAAAGAAAACCGTTTATAAACTAATTATAGACTAAAAACTGTCATCGTCACTTATAAAATCTGAAAAGTCCTCGTCGTCTGAGTCGTCTTCGAATGAAGCAATTATCATTGGCGCTACTTCGACATCTAGTACTTGTTCTCGATGCCACGAATCCCTTATTAATATTTCTGTATGTTCCACTGATTTCTTCCAGTACTCTTGTGTAATATGATCCAAAGAATCTTGCCAAACTATTTGTACTTGGTCGGATTTAAGACCATCACCTACATGTTTTTCATAATAAGACTTTGCCCCGGCCCATATTAATTCTGTTGCGTTAAACTGGCAATGATATGGCGGCAGTCGTAGAACCTTATGGACATATTCACGCAATATTTCATCTACCGCGTATATTCTTGGTTTTTTAAGAGACTTTGCCATTGATAGGAGTTCCGATTTAAGCATATTTGGTGAAGGATTTTGGTTGTGTTTTTCAAGCCACTCATAAATATCATTTTTCCTCCAAGATGAAGTAGGCTGTTTATTTAAAATTCTTGAATTATATGATGCATTATTTAATACAATTAAAGACGGAGAATCCAAATTTGGTATCAATTGAACTTTTAACCATTTTTCAAACATTTCGCAATTCATATTATCATGATAGTCAGCACTTTTTGATGTTGAAGAAAAAATTAAGCTTGCACCTGGAACATATCCTGTTACAGAACCAGCAAGTAAAATAATGAACCGCTTTTCCGTGCCACATCCCTTTTTCCTTTTTCACGCTTTTCACAGAATCATCTTGCCAAGATTTTGAACCACTTCCATTTCGTCTAAAAATACCACTTTTTTAAATTTCGATTTGTAATTCTCCGTATAATTTTTTAAAAACTGAACACGCTGACTCACTATCTGTGGCTGCTCACATAAAAATCTTCGGTTACAGTCTTTTTTATAGCGAAAACCTAACTTTTTTATTAATTTTGATAGCGCTTCAAGTCCAATTTCCAAAACACCCCGAATTTTTAATGTTTCTTGTAAAACTGGAAGAGTTACATTGGTTTTTGATCTGTATAAATCGTAAATCACATTTCGAACTCCCATTTTAATATTGTCGCTTAAATCCTCAGTCTTTGGCTTTCTTCGTTTACATTTTTTAGTATTCTTGGGTATTATGTTATGTATTTTTTCATGCGAATTCTCTGCACAGTCCTTAAACTAATTCCCAGTGCTTTGGCTGCTGTTTCCTGAATATTGGTTGGCAAATTTCCACTTTTTCTTGCATTTTCGAAATAGCTTATCAGATTAAGTACCTTTTTTTTTGCTTGGGGATTCAAAAACCCAGAAATTTTTTTAATTTTGGCACAAACTGTCAAAGTCACAAAACTGACATCTTTAAATCAAGACGAAGGTGGCAGGTACTTGGGCAGGTACAAACTTTTGTGAATCGCTGAAAATTAAATAAAATACCTATCCTTTTCTTTCATGCCAAAATTGCATAAGTCTGTCATATTTGTCTGATGGATTTTATTTGGTTGGTATGATTAAACGCAATAAAAGAAAAGAAAAATTGAAAGTATGTCTTTGTTAAATCGTAAACCCGCCAGATAAGACCAGATTTGACTTTAACAATGTAGCAACGCTACCATCAATTATGGGATCCAGCAATGCTGGGGGATTATTGTTGATTTCTTATGGGAGAAAACGATCAGGAATATAAACGAGCCCGCATTTGCAAAAAGGTTATGTAGATAATTCACCTCACTTTTATTGAACCAATCAAAACGCTCATTTTCATAGCAACTACCTTGGTAACGGTCGTCTTACCCGATAAGACTACCGCTAGCTCGAAAAGACGCTTTCGAAAAGACGCTTGTAGCTTTTTTACTTAAATAAAAAATTAGTAACACCTCTAACTTGTATATTTACCTTTATCAGACGGCCTTCATTTTTATGTTCAGTAAATTATCCAATAAAATACACCTCTAGAGGCGGTTTCTTATCTTCATACCTTCGTTTTTCACTCAAAACTCGATTTTCCAAGAAAATTTTCACTCAATGTAATTTTTACTTATAATCAAAGATAAGACCCTCGAGCTAAAGCTCTCGGGATCATATCAGATTATAAGTAAAAATTACATTTCGTAAAAATTTGTCAGAAAATCGATTTCTTGTTAAAAACATCGGTATTACCGATAAGACGCCTCCTCTATCGGTATATTACTGTTGAAAAGACTTACTACAAATGTATTTTCATATGTATTTTTGTAGATTAATCCTGTTGTTTTTCTTGGTTTGAACTATACAATATACACAAATGATACATTCTATACCTCAAAAGCTATACGTGATGGAAAATTTTGGTTGTTGAATTCGCAATCAGGATGCTTTAAACTCCCCCATACAGCTATTATAACATCAGTCGCAATTTTTTCTTGTATTTCGTCGGCTTACAAGCAAAACGCACTAAGTAATTTTTTTCTTAAATTGAGTTATTTACGTCAGCTACATGAACTTTAATACTTTATGTTCTGGCAAAACCCACTTAGTCGTTCGATTTATCTATGCCTATCTTTTCCCATATTACTATTTTCACTAAGTAAGGAATAATATGACTTTTGTTCAGGTAAAACCCATTAAGTGACTTAGTGGATTTTTCTTGGAAGAAATTACTTGTAACGTGATGCGGCGTTGCGACTTAGTGGATTTTATTCAATTGCCCGACAGGTCGCCACCGGTTAAAAATCCCGATATGCATTGAAATTTTCATAACCGGCGTTAGTTTCGTTGATGCCTTATAAGAAAGAGTTCAGTAAATTACACGATGAGACGTATTGATAAAATATTTCATGAGTTGAAGAAAAATTAAAATAATTGCACAGGTAAGTTACCAAATACTGTTTTAAATAATTACAATATTATTAAGTGGTGAGGAAAATTGTAAAGATTTTTATCTACTTTCATTTAGTAATATGAATTTTACAGTTCTGTAAATCGTTTTGTAAGGGCATCTATTACAGCACTAGTGCTGTAATAGATGCCCTTACAAAACGATTTTTAATAGCAGGTGCATTTTTATTTTTAAAAATGCCTTTTGCCAAATATTTTTATTCATAGATGAAAGTAGATAAAATTTTGTACAATATTCTTGTTGTAAATTCATATAACTACACTCGATGTTTGATTAAACTCGGCTGACGCCTCGTTTAACAACTTTAACATCTCGTGTTGTAATATGAATCTTTACAACACTTATATCGTAATAGATATTTACGATATAAGTGTTGTAAAGATTCATATTACAACACGAGATGTTAAAGTTGTTAAACGAGGCGTCAGCCGAGTTTAATCAAACATCGAGTGTAGTTATATGAATTTACAACAAGAATATTGTACAAAATTTTATCTACTTTCATCTATGAATAAAAATATTTGGCAAAAGGCATTTTTAAAAATAAAAATGCACCTGCTATTAAAAATCGTTTTGTAAGGGCATCTATTACAGCACTAGTGCTGTAATGGCATCTATTACAGCACTAGTGCTGTAATAGATGCCCTTACAAAACGATTTACAGAACTGTAAAATTCATATTACTAAATGAAAGTAGATAAATATCTATTAATACATTGACGTTTAAAATATAATCACAATTATTAGTCTATGAAATGTCAACATCGTTGCCAATTTTTCTTTAACATGAAATATTATGATAGGTGTAACTGGATACTGTACCAAAAAAATGTCTTTTTAATTTTGTTTTCTCAAATATCTAATAGTAGTAATTGTATGAAATTCCGAGAAAAAATTATTTCAGTGAAAATAAAGTTCGTCTGTATGCGAGCGTGTGTGCATATGGATGAATTTGAACCATTTTGACCGAATTAGTATGCAATAATATTGCTTAGTAATAAAATCAGTTTTCATTAGTTCCTTCTTGTCACAGAATTCATTATTTTTATTTTGCAATCCTCTTCCCAAACATGTTCAGAAAGTATAAGCGAAAAAACTTATTCAATGCTAACACCCGTTAAAATCGATGATGTTTCAGAAGCTAAGATAATTTAAGTCATACACATATTTTCAAGTTATTAGTCTTTTTCCCTAACATCTACGACATTCAAATACGAGGCACTGAGGCACACTATATTGCATGAAGTAACCACGTTTACTGTTCAAGATTGTTTTTAGCATTTTGAAAGCTTTATTTCTTGGCGCATTTATACATTATAATGGGTTTTATTTTAGCTAAGTCTTCCACAAGCGTTCAGAGCGAATATAAATAAATATAATTATAAAGTTGGGACTTCAAACGAAGAAAACCCAAGAAAGAGTAAAAAGAGAGATAGATGGAGCACATCAAGACCCTTAACTTGGAAAAGAAACGTTGAAAAAAAGAAAGAAAAAAAGATGAGAAAGGAAATAATGTCAACTGGTTCAAAGTAAAATGCTTTAAATATGACAAACAGTTTCCAAATACGATTCAATATAAATACAGATTTAGTGATTAGTACGAAAAGCTACACATTGGGTTCGAAAGACGTGCATCAGATAGAAGGGGGAAAGGAGGTAACTTTGAAAATGGAACTATCCCACAGCTATATACAAAACAGTTACCCCTCTCCATTGCCAAAAAAAAGGACCTCTAAAAAAATATTAATCCCTCGTCCCTTTATGCCTGGTATACAAATTTGCCCAATTCATCTTCTGTTCGAGACGTAACCGCAGAACGAGGTGAAAGTTACTCTGACGAAGAAGAAGAAGACTAATATTTTTTAATAACGGATGGCTAGAATCGTTTTCTTTTTCAAATTATTAACTATTTTCTTTCCGAAACGTTATTTTGTAATAATATTTAGATATCTTGTGTTCTTGTTAAAACATAATATTATTTTTTAAATAAAGAAAATATTAGAAGTCGCAGTTTTCCTTAATATTATACAAGTAACACATATTAAGTCAATCCTTACATGAAAAACACATTAAGTCACTGCAATTGAAGAAAAAAATCGTTAAAAAGCGAAATTCAAAATTTCTAAATAAACTATGTATGATATGTAAAAATATTACGACAATATAAAAGATAGAAGAAGGAGAAGCGATATGAGTATCCAAATTGACGTCAAATAAATGAATTCATGAAGCCAATGGAATCGAGTGTTCCGCCATCCCTGTATCCGGTTCTTTAACATTAACTTCTTTAGAAAAATATGCCGCGTGGGTTTTTTGTCGTTAGAGAGAGACAATGTTACGCAACATCAGAACTAATTTCAGTAAATTAAAATAAAATCTAGCAATCTTAAAAGAAATAATGGGTTTCGTAATGAGAAACTTACTTGAAAATTGTTAAACATGTAAAAACTATAAAAACTGGCACCATCTTGATGAAAAAATGTATTACTTATGAAGATCTAAATTTTTTTGTTCCCGCATTTAACAAATCGGATTTGTTGTTTTGCTTATCTACTCAGGTATAATCAATCAACATTCTTAAAACCCATAACTTACTATAAATTATTATTCAAGTGTTTATGCATGAAATAAAAATATATCAAAATAAGTAAGATAATTATATTGCGTATCTAAATATTTCAGACACACCTGGTCAAACACCTGCCAATCAAACGCACTCTTGCTACTACCACGAATTTGAGATATCTTCTTCAATCAGATCGTAATCGAAAATATATCCTGACAATATTATCTATTAAATTGAGGCAAACTTGCGAAATAGCGTATTCTTACCTTAATAACATGGGATAATTAAAAGCATGTAAGTATTTGTGAAGGTATTCATAAACAACCAAAACTTTAAATTTCACTTTTTTTGACTTTATTTGTAGAAATATTTTAACACAAATTATCTTGAAATTAGATTGTTTTTCTCAAATATTTTTAAAATTTTCGTTATTTTATTTATTTATTTTATTTATTCATATACACACTGTTTAACAGTTTCGCAATCACAAAACAGGTACAAACGAAAACTTACAAACTAACCTAATTTTACTACACAATTAAACCCATATGATTTAACACAAAGCGATTTAGATTTACATAATATTATGTGTATGAAAAGAAAAAAGAAGATTGATAATTAGAACACTGTAAAGCAACAAAAACACTTTCAAAAAAACAGAAAATCAAAAAATCTCTTGTCGATAAAAGTGACTCTTGATTGCGCTTAACCCGTAGGCAAAAATGTCATAAGCATTGACATTAGAATTATAGTAGGCGCACATCGAGTTAATAGGTGCAAACTTATAAACACTACTACGAAACGGTGGTAGGTAAAAAGTATCTGTGTTGCGACAACTTAACGTAGGAACTCTAAAATTTATTTTTGCCAATAATTATTCACAAATAATACTACCCGTTGACAAGCTTGCACAAAAAAGACTGAGAATAGTATGTTAAAACATAAGTTTCATAAGACACAATTTTAGAGCACGCGTCTGTTTAGAACACGATGTCATCAAAAGAATATGCAGATTTTGAGCTATGGTGTGAGCAAAATAGTGTAAAAGATATTTTAGAAAATGTCCTGATAGCATTTTTTAACAAAGAAAGTAAAATTAAAGAGGCTTTATCGATGTGGCTCAAATAAATATTAAGAAGTTGTTTAAATATATATAGAAATATTGATATATCGCAATATAAAAAATTACCGACATATTTAAAAAGAGTTTCGGAGGGTTACACGCCAAAAAAATTAAAAATTTTAGAAATTGAGCAAATTAATCGCTACATTGGACACGCTGATGATAAAATATATCTAGCAATCAAAGTAAGTATTGCATTATACAAGAATGTAGTTAACAAGATTGGAATGATTCCTAAAATTCTTGCTTCAAAATAACTTTCTCAGCATTAACAACGATTTTTTTTTCTATGATAAGGCACAGCACTGTAGGATAAATCATTTATGGCGCTCTGGGAGCGGTGCGTGTGCGCAGGAAACGATTTACGTTGGTCTTGAATCTTTGGAGATTATACTCGTTGGGGAACACGATCTCAGGGAGGTCGTTCCAGAGTGATGACGTTCTCCAGATAAAAGAATTTTGAAACAGTGTCGTTCAAGGGACACTAAGCTGAACCACGTACTGGTGGGCTGCAGTGGCTCGTCGTGTATTTCTACCATGCACCGCTCTCAAGCGAATGGCTCTTTTTTGAATGGAATCTAACAATCTCAGGGTATGTTTAGGAGCAAAGCCTCAAATACGCGAACAGTACTCCAGCGATGGTCGAATTTGGGCTTTATAGAGCATCAAAAGTTGTTGGGGTGTACAGAGGTTCTTTGTTCGGAAAAGTACTCCAAGCTTCTGCGAGGCTGCCTTAGCAATGGCCGCAACGTGACTATGCCAAGACATATGACTATCCAAATTAACGCCCAATAAATGAATTGATAAAGCCAAGGGAATCGAGTGTCCCGCCATAACTATATCCAGTTCTTCAACATTAACTTTTTTCGAAAAAACTGCCGCCTGGGTCTTTTTAGCGTTAAATTCTACTTGGTTACTGTCACCCCAAGACAGAATTTCTTCCAGGTCTTTGTTGAGATGTGAGGCCTATTGCTGCCTATAGAGATGTGCATTAGCAGCCGATGTCCGAGCATCTAAAGTAAAAGATGAAACAAGTGTGCTCATCAGAGAAGCTACATATAGGATTTTTAGTTTTTTTCAAAAGATCGTTAATGTATAGTAAGAAGAGGGTGGGCGACGATATAGAACCTTGGGGGACTCCAGCGTTGATGTTAAATGTGTCTGAAATAAATCCGTCCATCGCCACTCGCAGAGAACGGCCTTTAAGAAAGCTCGACAGCCATGAACAAAATTGAACCGGCATTCCGTATGCTCTCACTTTACTTAGGAGTCCCTCATGCCATACTTGGTCAAAAGCCTTGGAAACGCCCAGTGCTACCGCCCGGGACTCCCCATGATGTTCTATTGCCTTGTTCCAAACATGAGTGACATAAGTGAGAAGGTCTCCTGTTGATCTAGACTTACGGAATCCATATTGACGGTCACTAATAATGTTGAAGCCTTCCAGGTATTTTAATAATTTTTCGTTGATAGCCGATATACGTTTATCTCAAACAAAAATATAATAGATATCGACAAAAAGAACTTACCCATCATAAATGTAGTTGATCTTGAATATCAATTTTAGGTTATTCTTATAATGGGCTATAATGGTGCCTGCCGCAGAGAAGAAATTACAAATATATCAGTAGATGATATTAAATTTGAAGACGACATAATCATTGTACATGTGTCCAAAACTAAAAATTACATAACCAGGCAGTTTATAATTACAAATAGTGACCGGGTACAAATGGTAACACAGTATTTTAGTCTCAGACCAAATCACGTGACAAGTCGAAGATTTTTCTTGACTTATAGAAATGGATACTGCATTAACACTCCTATTGGTCATAACACAATTGGCAAAGCTCCTTTTGTTATTGCTTCCTACTTAAAATTACCAAATCCCAAGTTATTTACAGGCCATTGTTTTAGACGGTCCAGTGTTACACACTTAGCGAATAATGGGGGTGACTTGAACACTATTAAGAAGCATGGTGGCTGGAAGTCTTCAGCAGCCGCCGAAGGTTACATTAATACTTGGATGAAAGCAAGGTTGAAGTTGCAAATATTTTGTCCACACAATCTTCACACGGTGTATCTCCGCCTTTCTTATTACGTACATCCCAAAATACCACAGCCACAGCATCTGTAACGTCAAGTGGAACGACTAGATTAATTAAAATGAGCAGGGTCTCACACAAAATATTGTGTCTACCCAGAATGTTCCAGGAATAACCATTGACGCCACCGAACATTCAATAGTAACAGTAAATATTTACAATAATCACTCATCTCTTCTCAGGTCTGTTTCTTTAGGGAAATAAAATAGAGGAAAATACTACAGTATTTATAATTGTAACTAAATAAACTAAATAGGCACTATTTAGCTTTTGTCTCACTATTATTTTAATAGTCTAATATTATAGTGCTTTGTGCATGGAATAAATAAATATACGTATACCACAGTCGCATATTTTCTAGGTTATATTGTTTGTGGATGTATGTGAAGCAGCGTGAGCGTGATCCTAGTAAAAATATACCTACGTATATTCTGTATTATACAACCAGTTAAACAACATTTGAATTTAAATAATGTATTTAATTTTTTGTAATCGAAATTTTTATAAAATATGTCTCACCTCTAAAGATAGTCCCATCCAGAGGTATAAAACAGATAATTCAAGTTTACCACTACCGAAATATTTCTTAAAACAAGAAGTAGTGTGCCATGAAATTTCAAAACAGTCATGTTGTGCCGTTACCAACAGGAAGAAAATAAAAAATACGTGTTTAAAATGATTGCTTATGCAACCCAATTGAAACCCATAATGAAAACTTTATGATTTTTTAATAGAAAAAGATATTTACGTCTTCTATCTAAACTTATGAGTGAAAATCTTTGCGGTAGCTGGTCATGGGGAAACCCTTGAAACATCCGTTTTGAACCACAGAGCCTTAGCAAATCGTCTCTGCACCGATTCTACAGAATTTATATGAATATTGTAATAAGGGGACCAAACAGCTGATGCGTATTCCAGCTTAGATAAGATAAAGGAGAAAAATAAAGTTTTATTAGGCACTGTATTGTGGAAGTCCTTTGTGGTGCGTATAACAAAACCAAGTACTCTATAGGCAGCGGAGACGGTATGTTGAATGTGAGGAATAAAGGATAGTTTCTTGTCAAAGACGACCACCAAATCCTTAGATACTTCCGGTCACACTAGTGTGTTCCCATTAATGATATAATTAAGTAAGACAATTAATTTCAACCTATTCTTATTATACCAGCCGTTTAAAATATCCAGATTGCGTTGTAACTTTATGCATCGGCTTTATTAGAGACTATATAAAAGTCTTTAAATCATCAGCATACAGCTGACAATGAACTGAGAGTGTATCAACAATGTAATTAATGAAAAGCGTAAAAATAGTGGTCCCAAGATGGGCACAGGTAAACTCGGCCGCATAAGATATTTTAATCGTCGCGGTCAAAATAAGTCTTAAGCCGTATAGGTAAACTCGGCCTGGTAGTCCAAGCATATAATTTGAGGCCATTAGCAGACGTATCTGAAGCGGCCGAGATTACTTCAATAACTGTACTAATTTTTCTAAATAAAATTACAAATGGATATTACATCATAAAAATGTATTAAATCGAACCCTAAAAACAATACACATAGAAATGCACACCAATTCAAAATATATTTTAATATTACATAGTAGAACTATAATAATGCGAAGTTAACTTAAGAAATTCTAACGTTGACACTTTCCCATTATTAAAATCATTAATTCTGTTTTGAAGGTATTCTTGTCTTTTCTTAGTTTCCGAATTAGATACATATGGTTTGTGAATACTTTGCAACTTTACAGATATTTCATTTAGAAAATTAATTAGGAAATCATTGAAAATGAATACAGAAAGATGAGGAAAATTTAAAGTTTTGCTGATATGCGAATGGAATGATTCGCATAAGTTAGTGGTGCTAGCGGCGCTTGCTGTTTTTGATGCCCATAAATGCGAGGTGGAAAAACGGCATCCTCGGATATGTAAGTGTTGATCAAATAATCAGCAAACAAAGTAACTTTATAATTTTCTGGTTAATTAGCAGATAATGTAAAAACATACGTATCACCAACATCTTGTGGTTCTAGAAACAACAATCCAAAACAATAACCAATCCATTTTCCAACCTCGCTTCTTTCTTTATAATCTGCTGAAAGTCCAAGTTTTTGAATCGTACGCCACCAAGCTTGCGTTACATGAAATCTGCATCCAATTATTTCTATTTGTGGCCAAACAATTTTAGCTGCATTATGGATAGCCATCTCAAAATCAACCACAATTTCGGTGGGACAAAACGACAGAGAATATTCACTACACTTTTCAGTCACAAATTCAAAACACTTTTTGTATGTTTCTGTTGCTTTGTCTGGTAGCACACAAAACACTAATGGTACATAATGACCATTAAAGCAGCCATGTATGGTGAACAACTGCAAAAAAAATTTGGTACACTAGTCAAAAGTACCATCCACATAAATTTTCTCGCTTAAGCAAAGATGCTTCAAATTTGTAACACAGCTAAACATGCACATTGGAATCTTCGCTGTTTACTAAAAGAAATTCTTCCTTACGACTGGTCAAAAATTCCGTCTCTGGTTTAAGCGAACTGTGAATTTCTAGTTTTGTTTTGGGAAGTACAGGTTGTAATTTTCTTCTTGCGTTATATCAGATCCGTTGCTATAGTACTTGTTAAATCTTCTTTGGCATTAAGGGATCACACAATTTCACTTGGTTGACTGCCAATATCCTCTACAGCTTTACGTTTTGCTGCACTTGTAATCACTTGTCTTTGAATGTTGCGAATGTCACATGCTGAATGGTTATGAATTAAATTCGATTTCGACATTGTGTTCTCCGGGCCCACTGTATAAATATTTGCTAGACATCTGGCAATCTTACACCTCCACTTTTTCTCGCCACTTTTGAGTTCTTCTTTAAAATAATACTTATAGTTATCTACCAAGACCACAACTTTGCCTCGTTGACTAACTATTTCTTTAACACTCTGCATTGTACACTGCGCGTCATATAAAACTGGTACACTTTGATTTTATCAATGTAAATCGGGTTTTATAATATTCGCTATCAATCATGCTTTGCATAGGAATGACACCTAATACACCTGTCACTATGACAAATAATAGGATATTATGTCAAAAATTTTCATTTTACGTTATAGCGATGCCAAGGCAGTTGAGTAATTTCGAAAAGTTGCAAATGCTTTCCAAAATAGAGGCTGGTTGGTCTGTAAGAATACTGGCCGAAGAATATAATAGAAGCAAAACTACTATCCAGAATTTAAAAGAAAGATGGGATAATGAACAAACTGTTGAAAGAAGAAGAGGGACAGGAAGATCGTGTATAACTAACGAACAGCAAGATGCAAATTTAGTTAATTTTGTAAGAGACCATCCTTTTGATTGTGCAAGAAAAGCTAAAGTTGAAACAAATTTGCCCGCTTTTGTCACATCTGCGTTAAGAAGGATTCGAAAAACGGAATTAAAAAATTGTGCAGCGCCAAAAAAATATAAACTTTCCCAAGAAAAAAAACAAGGTAGAATTATTTTTGCTCTGTTAAATGATGTAGTAAATTTTTGGGGGAGAGTTATATTCTCTGACGAGAAAGTGTTTCGATCGTATCATGATGGTCATATTCGAGTATATAGACCGCCTCGGTCCAGATACGAAGAAAAGTATATTTCTCCAAGCGATAAATCGGGAAGATTTTCAGTGAACGTTTGGGCTTGGATGTACAGAGGGGGATTAGGAGTATGTTGGGACATTGACGGAAGATTGAATGCGAGGAAATATATAGATATTTTAGATGATGTAATGTTGCCTTCAGTCAGGGAGGTGTTTCCGAACAACAATTTTATTTTTCAACAAGATAATTGTTAAGTTCACACTGCTAACTGTGTGAGGCATTATTTTGATGAACATAATATTCAAGTTCTTCCTTGGCAATCAAAGAGTCCGGATCTTAATCCTATAGAAAATATTTGGGGAATTATGGTAAAAAAAATTCGAAAATTAAATATCGTTCCGCAAAATAGGCAACAGCTGTGGACTCTTATTGAGGATGTTTGGGAAAACCTGTCCGAAGATCCAAATTTAGCAATAAATTAAATAAATTAAGTACCAATAAGGTTACAAGAAGTGTTAGATAATAATGGAGCTATGACTAGTTATTAACTTAAAATAATGTATAATTTTACTTAGCAGATGAATTTTTTTAAAATTAAACCGATTTAATTATCTTTTCTATAGTGAAGTTTATTTATTTAAAGCTGGATTTATAAACTCGAAAAGTTGGCGAGGTTGAGGTTCAGTTGGTGTTGGAAATAGGAGTTCAATTTAAACTAAAGGGAACACTCAGTTCCATTTATACACTCGTTCATGATGTTCATGTAAAGCTCATGTAAGGTTCGAAAACTTCCCGGGTAGTTCGAGATAATCAATTTTTATGCTCGGAATTCGGAATATCTAACCTCACAACTTGACCATAACTTCAACCTCACCAACTTTTCGAGTTTATAAATCCAGCTTTACTCAGAAGGTTAAAGGAATTTTCGAATAGCTGACAGTACTGTTTCTTAAGGCCATAACCAACAAAATTCATTGTTATACAAACGTCATAAACGACCAATTTACAAAGCTTAAAAAAGCTAATTTTTAGCCTACAACAGTTGTACCAGTTTTATATGATGCGCAGTGTACATACGTAATGAAACTTTAGCGGCAGTTTTGTAAATAATAATTTTTTTGAAGAGAAAAAAGAAAGAAAGTTTTACTTACTTCATAACTTTTCTAGGAAATTTTTAGAGAAAAATCCCATTACTTGAGAACCGTAAGGTAATTTTAATTTTAATTAATTAATTTAATTAATCTCTAATCAGGGTCTCTAATTAGGGTCCAAATAGCAGGTGTATATCTACCGGCCGAGTTTACCTATGAAGATTAAGGCAGAACAATTTTAGCAGGCCGAGTTTACCTGTGGGATAAGTACATGTTCTCTTAAGCGGCCGACTTTACTATCGCCCCCCAAGATAGAGCCTTGGGGTACTCCAGATGTTGCAATATAATGAGTAGATCTAACTCCACCATAAACAACAAACTGTTTTCGATCCTCAAAGTATGATTTCAAAAATAACTTTGAGGTGTCAGAAAATCCAACAGTTTTAAGTTTCTGCAGCAAAAATGTGTGATCAAGCCGATCGAAAGCTCTGGAAAAAAACATATATATAACGTCTATTTGGCGGCGCTGGTCAATTGCCTTGGCCAAGAACTGAGTAATACACATTAAATTAGTGGTTGTCAATCGACCTTCAACAAATTCATCTTGTACAGGACATATAGAATTTGTAACATTTGAGAAAATAATATTATGTAACAGTACCTCCAAAACATTAGAAAAATTAGAAATTATTGAGAGAGGCTAAAGCTGGAGATATACATTTTATCACCTTTTGATGATGCATTCCGCGAGCAACTCCCGCACAGCCCCTTTTGTAGTCAACAAACGCCCAGAGTTTATTAGGATCCTGTTTAACACTATTTTCGATTCTAAACATAAACACTTTATACGATTCGTCAATGTCAGTTTTTATTGGACGCCTTAATCGAAAAAATTTTTCATAGGCTAAAGCTGGATTTATAAACTCGAAAAGTTGGCGAGGTTGAGGCTATGCTCTAATTGGTGAGGTTTGATATTCTATAATTCAGAATATGGTATCCATAAAGTCAGTACTGGAGTCGGGAAAGTTGTTGCTTGATTGGTTGAAGTTTGTGTCCAATAGAATGAATTAAAATATTTAATAATTTTGAATAAAGTCGATTAACAACAAATTACTCCATATTACAAATTTTTCTTTTGCAATTTTCCGGTACAATACACAGACCTAATCCCACCACAATAAAAATAAAATCCAAATACAAACGGCGGAATGATGACGTAAATAATGAACCACAGACTATAAAATAGCGTCTTCATTGGTCGAAACAAATCATCCATAACCTGATAATTGGCTTTACGGGAATAATACTGGCCTGTCTCGTTTTTAGGAATATGATCATTTAAATTAATACTCATATAAATTATAACAACACTTCTGTCTTCCTCCACAAATAATATATATTTTGAAAATGTTTTTTAACGATTGTCCCTACATGTTTCGACTATATATACCTACAGTCATCTTCAGGGGAACTATATCGAGTGTAAAATGGGATCTAATGGTTGTCTCAAATTAATGAGTACAACATTTAATATAATCGTAGCAAGTGAAATTTGTTTAGTTGAAGACTAACTTGAGGTAACTCAAAGTTGTAGATATGTAAATCAGCACATTTTAGTTATTTTAAAAATTTTTTGTTAATAAAAGTGAGAAAATTTAGTTATATATAATGAGCATGGTATGAAATAAATTTTAATGATTAATATATTTATATTTTTTGATATAACATGGTTTATGTGGAGAAACCAAAAAAGAAAACAAGAAAAAATTTTTTTTTGAGTTATTTTATAAAAAAATATGAAATCTCATGTTTTTGTTTAGTAATATAATTAAATAAAGTAGAATGGGGGACGTTTGACTTTTACGTGGTAGTGGTTAGCACGAAACTTTGTTTCTCTTTTAAAAAAACTTTAAAAAAAATTTTATTCTCCATACCAAAATGTGGTTTTATTTAAACCCATAGGGGCTTAGCCCCCATTCTGCATTATTTAATTATATTACTAAACAAAAACATGAAATTTAATATTTTTTTATAAAATAACTCAAAAAAAATCTTTTCTTTCTTTTCTTTTTTGGTTTCTCCACATAAATCATGTTATATCAAAAAATAGAAATATATTAATTATTCAAATTATTTATTTCATACCATGCTCATTAAATATAACTAAATTTTCTCACTTTTATTAACAAAAAATTTTTGAAATAACTAAAATGTGATGATTTACATATCTACAACTCTGAGTTACCTCAAGGTAGTCTTCAACTAAACAAATTTCACTTGCTACGATTATATTAAATGTTTTACTCATTATTTTGAGACAACTATTAGATTCCATTTTACACTCGATATAGTTCCCCTGAAGATGACTGTATATATAGTCGAAACATGTAGGGACAATCGTTAAAAAACATTTTCAAAATATATATTATTTGTGGAGGAAGACAGAAGTGTTGTTTTAATTTATTACCTACACTCCACTGCAAGTATGGACTACTTCTTCAAATTTAATACTCATATTATAGGGAAATAAAATTGATAACTAAGGGTGATGGTCGTCAATTTTAGTGATAAGTATGTCAGACTTGTTGACATTAATTACAAGATCTAGCAGTCTGCTTTCAGTATTTAGAACAGAGTTGAATTGAATTAGTCCTGTTAAATTAAAAAAATTATTTATAGCATTCACATAGTTATTTGACCTCTCATTTCTTACAAGAAAATTTGCATAATTAGTAATGTTAAAATCACCTAAAAGAAGTGTCTCACCTTTTCCTAAAAAATCCAAGGAAGATAAAATTCAAACAGGTTTTGATATTCATCAATTTTTAAGTTCGGTTTTCATATTGACATAAGTGCAGAAATGCTAGTTAAGGGAGTTACCCCTCTCCAATGGGGAACCCTGAAATCGTGTTTTTTTTAATATTTTCGAACCCGTTCATAATTAAATTTCGAAATTAGGTATGGTCATAAACTTTAACGATAAATCAGATTCTGAATTCAGAATTTAAAAAATTTGGTCATAGGCGTCACATACCGGGGTGGTTAAGGGTTAAAATAATCCCATTCTTCCAACCAGTCGTTTTTTTATTATTTTGTTAATAATTATGAAATTTTAAAGTATTCTGCGTAAAAAAGTATCCTTACTTCACCTTGATAGGACTTACAGTTTTTGAGTAAAATCGTTTTAAAGAAAATCACATTCATAAAGGATATAAATTAATAACAATAATAACACTGGGGAACAGCAAAAATGTTTCCGAGACCAAAATAGCAAAATGTTACTTATTTTATTATACTTACTAACAATCTGTCTTGCAAAAGTCTTAGTTGGCTCCGGTTTTATAGATCCATGCTAATTATAATAATTACCTACCTTCCCGTAATGTATGGGGAAATTCGACTATTAAATGGGAAGTACCTGGATTTATTATACCAGGTGTACTTTATAAGGGGTTTAAATATATATAACATAAATCCTAAACTGTTAGTTAGTTGTATTTCAACCCCAGATTATTGAGAGCTGTTCGTATTTAAGAAATTAGAGAGTTTTGAGCAACATGTCGCGAGTTTGTTTAAATAGCCGGATCATTTTTGTTATATATGTGGTGAAGTGACTTTTGTGAAACAAAAACGTACACTTAGCCCTTTAATACAAAAGGCTTACCACTTGTATTTTGGCTGTAAAATTGAAGACCAGGATAAAAATTGGGCTTCCCATATCTGCTGCTACAAATGTGCGTCCAACATTCGCGGCTGGGTAAGTGGAAAAAAGCGAAAGATGCCCTTGGGACATTGACGGAAGATTGAATGCGAGGAAATATATAGATATTTTAGATGATGTAATGTTGCCTTCAGTCAGGGAGGTGTTTCCGAACAACAATTTTATTTTTCAACAAGATAATTGTTAAGTTCACACTGCTAACTGTGTGAGGCATTATTTTGATGAACATAATATTCAAGTTCTTCCTTGGCAATCAAAGAGTCCGGATCTTAATCCTATAGAAAATATTTGGGGAATTATGGTAAAAAAAATTCGAAAATTAAATATCGTTCCGCAAAATAGGCAACAGCTGTGGACTCTTATTGAGGATGTTTGGGAAAACCTGTCCGAAGATCCAAATTTAGCAATAAATTAAATAAATTAAGTACCAATAAGGTTACAAGAAGTGTTAGATAATAATGGAGCTATGACTAGTTATTAACTTAAAATAATGTATAATTTTACTTAGCAGATGAATTTTTTTAAAATTAAACCGATTTAATTATCTTTTCTATAGTGAAGTTTATTTATTTAAAGCTGGATTTATAAACTCGAAAAGTTGGCGAGGTTGAGGTTCAGTTGGTGTTGGAAATAGGAGTTCAATTTAAACTAAAGGGAACACTCAGTTCCATTTATACACTCGTTCATGATGTTCATGTAAAGCTCATGTAAGGTTCGAAAACTTCCCGGGTAGTTCGAGATAATCAATTTTTATGCTCGGAATTCGGAATATCTAACCTCACAACTTGACCATAACTTCAACCTCACCAACTTTTCGAGTTTATAAATCCAGCTTTACTCAGAAGGTTAAAGGAATTTTCGAATAGCTGACAGTACTGTTTCTTAAGGCCATAACCAACAAAATTCATTGTTATACAAACGTCATAAACGACCAATTTACAAAGCTTAAAAAAGCTAATTTTTAGCCTACAACAGTTGTACCAGTTTTATATGATGCGCAGTGTACATACGTAATGAAACTTTAGCGGCAGTTTTGTAAATAATAATTTTTTTGAAGAGAAAAAAGAAAGAAAGTTTTACTTACTTCATAACTTTTCTAGGAAATTTTTAGAGAAAAATCCCATTACTTGAGAACCGTAAGGTAATTTTAATTTTAATTAATTAATTTAATTAATCTCTAATCAGGGTCTCTAATTAGGGTCCAAATAGCAGGTGTATATCTACCGGCCGAGTTTACCTATGAAGATTAAGGCAGAACAATTTTAGCAGGCCGAGTTTACCTGTGGGATAAGTACATGTTCTCTTAAGCGGCCGACTTTACTATCGCCCCCCAAGATAGAGCCTTGGGGTACTCCAGATGTTGCAATATAATGAGTAGATCTAACTCCACCATAAACAACAAACTGTTTTCGATCCTCAAAGTATGATTTCAAAAATAACTTTGAGGTGTCAGAAAATCCAACAGTTTTAAGTTTCTGCAGCAAAAATGTGTGATCAAGCCGATCGAAAGCTCTGGAAAAAAACATATATATAACGTCTATTTGGCGGCGCTGGTCAATTGCCTTGGCCAAGAACTGAGTAATACACATTAAATTAGTGGTTGTCAATCGACCTTCAACAAATTCATCTTGTACAGGACATATAGAATTTGTAACATTTGAGAAAATAATATTATGTAACAGTACCTCCAAAACATTAGAAAAATTAGAAATTATTGAGAGAGGCTAAAGCTGGAGATATACATTTTATCACCTTTTGATGATGCATTCCGCGAGCAACTCCCGCACAGCCCCTTTTGTAGTCAACAAACGCCCAGAGTTTATTAGGATCCTGTTTAACACTATTTTCGATTCTAAACATAAACACTTTATACGATTCGTCAATGTCAGTTTTTATTGGACGCCTTAATCGAAAAAATTTTTCATAGGCTAAAGCTGGATTTATAAACTCGAAAAGTTGGCGAGGTTGAGGCTATGCTCTAATTGGTGAGGTTTGATATTCTATAATTCAGAATATGGTATCCATAAAGTCAGTACTGGAGTCGGGAAAGTTGTTGCTTGATTGGTTGAAGTTTGTGTCCAATAGAATGAATTAAAATATTTAATAATTTTGAATAAAGTCGATTAACAACAAATTACTCCATATTACAAATTTTTCTTTTGCAATTTTCCGGTACAATACACAGACCTAATCCCACCACAATAAAAATAAAATCCAAATACAAACGGCGGAATGATGACGTAAATAATGAACCACAGACTATAAAATAGCGTCTTCATTGGTCGAAACAAATCATCCATAACCTGATAATTGGCTTTACGGGAATAATACTGGCCTGTCTCGTTTTTAGGAATATGATCATTTAAATTAATACTCATATAAATTATAACAACACTTCTGTCTTCCTCCACAAATAATATATATTTTGAAAATGTTTTTTAACGATTGTCCCTACATGTTTCGACTATATATACCTACAGTCATCTTCAGGGGAACTATATCGAGTGTAAAATGGGATCTAATGGTTGTCTCAAATTAATGAGTACAACATTTAATATAATCGTAGCAAGTGAAATTTGTTTAGTTGAAGACTAACTTGAGGTAACTCAAAGTTGTAGATATGTAAATCAGCACATTTTAGTTATTTTAAAAATTTTTTGTTAATAAAAGTGAGAAAATTTAGTTATATATAATGAGCATGGTATGAAATAAATTTTAATGATTAATATATTTATATTTTTTGATATAACATGGTTTATGTGGAGAAACCAAAAAAGAAAACAAGAAAAAATTTTTTTTTGAGTTATTTTATAAAAAAATATGAAATCTCATGTTTTTGTTTAGTAATATAATTAAATAAAGTAGAATGGGGGACGTTTGACTTTTACGTGGTAGTGGTTAGCACGAAACTTTGTTTCTCTTTTAAAAAAACTTTAAAAAAAATTTTATTCTCCATACCAAAATGTGGTTTTATTTAAACCCATAGGGGCTTAGCCCCCATTCTGCATTATTTAATTATATTACTAAACAAAAACATGAAATTTAATATTTTTTTATAAAATAACTCAAAAAAAATCTTTTCTTTCTTTTCTTTTTTGGTTTCTCCACATAAATCATGTTATATCAAAAAATAGAAATATATTAATTATTCAAATTATTTATTTCATACCATGCTCATTAAATATAACTAAATTTTCTCACTTTTATTAACAAAAAATTTTTGAAATAACTAAAATGTGATGATTTACATATCTACAACTCTGAGTTACCTCAAGGTAGTCTTCAACTAAACAAATTTCACTTGCTACGATTATATTAAATGTTTTACTCATTATTTTGAGACAACTATTAGATTCCATTTTACACTCGATATAGTTCCCCTGAAGATGACTGTATATATAGTCGAAACATGTAGGGACAATCGTTAAAAAACATTTTCAAAATATATATTATTTGTGGAGGAAGACAGAAGTGTTGTTTTAATTTATTACCTACACTCCACTGCAAGTATGGACTACTTCTTCAAATTTAATACTCATATTATAGGGAAATAAAATTGATAACTAAGGGTGATGGTCGTCAATTTTAGTGATAAGTATGTCAGACTTGTTGACATTAATTACAAGATCTAGCAGTCTGCTTTCAGTATTTAGAACAGAGTTGAATTGAATTAGTCCTGTTAAATTAAAAAAATTATTTATAGCATTCACATAGTTATTTGACCTCTCATTTCTTACAAGAAAATTTGCATAATTAGTAATGTTAAAATCACCTAAAAGAAGTGTCTCACCTTTTCCTAAAAAATCCAAGGAAGATAAAATTCAAACAGGTTTTGATATTCATCAATTTTTAAGTTCGGTTTTCATATTGACATAAGTGCAGAAATGCTAGTTAAGGGAGTTACCCCTCTCCAATGGGGAACCCTGAAATCGTGTTTTTTTTAATATTTTCGAACCCGTTCATAATTAAATTTCGAAATTAGGTATGGTCATAAACTTTAACGATAAATCAGATTCTGAATTCAGAATTTAAAAAATTTGGTCATAGGCGTCACATACCGGGGTGGTTAAGGGTTAAAATAATCCCATTCTTCCAACCAGTCGTTTTTTTATTATTTTGTTAATAATTATGAAATTTTAAAGTATTCTGCGTAAAAAAGTATCCTTACTTCACCTTGATAGGACTTACAGTTTTTGAGTAAAATCGTTTTAAAGAAAATCACATTCATAAAGGATATAAATTAATAACAATAATAACACTGGGGAACAGCAAAAATGTTTCCGAGACCAAAATAGCAAAATGTTACTTATTTTATTATACTTACTAACAATCTGTCTTGCAAAAGTCTTAGTTGGCTCCGGTTTTATAGATCCATGCTAATTATAATAATTACCTACCTTCCCGTAATGTATGGGGAAATTCGACTATTAAATGGGAAGTACCTGGATTTATTATACCAGGTGTACTTTATAAGGGGTTTAAATATATATAACATAAATCCTAAACTGTTAGTTAGTTGTATTTCAACCCCAGATTATTGAGAGCTGTTCGTATTTAAGAAATTAGAGAGTTTTGAGCAACATGTCGCGAGTTTGTTTAAATAGCCGGATCATTTTTGTTATATATGTGGTGAAGTGACTTTTGTGAAACAAAAACGTACACTTAGCCCTTTAATACAAAAGGCTTACCACTTGTATTTTGGCTGTAAAATTGAAGACCAGGATAAAAATTGGGCTTCCCATATCTGCTGCTACAAATGTGCGTCCAACATTCGCGGCTGGGTAAGTGGAAAAAAGCGAAAGATGCCCTTTGCTGTTCCTATGATCTGGCGAGAACCGAAAGACCACGTTACTGACTGTTACTTTTGTTTGACACCTCTCATCAAAAAAGGCTTTTCGGAGCAGAAAAGGTCTGCGATATAGTATCCAAATTTACAATCCGCTATACGTCTGGTGCCTCATAGAGATGAGTTGCCTGTACCTAATCCACCTCAGAAATATAGCCTTGATTCTGATGGTGATCAAATGGATTCAAACGGTAGTGTACTGGAAAACGTCGCCGGCCCATCAACCTCGCAAGACTCCGATTTTGTCTGTGAACTTCCCAGTAAAAAGCCTCACAAAATAAGTCAAAGTGACCTTATACGGGATTTGGAATTGCCTAAGAAAAAATCCGAACTATTGGCTTCTCGATTGCGACAATAGAACCTACTTCAAGATGAAGTAAAAGTTTCTGTGTACCGAAGAAAAACCTAACACCATTTTTTAACATAAAAAACAATTTGGTAGCCTGTAGAGATATTGAGGGATTAGTGGCAGCTTTAAATCTCGACTATGATCCAAAAGACTGGAGACTTTTTATTGATTCCTCAAAAGTCTTAAAGCTGTGTTACTCCATAATGGAAACAAGTTGTCTTCAGTATCAATTGGTCATGCAGCCACATGAAAGGAACGTATAGCAATTTGAAATTGTTACTGGATACCACACAATATGAAAGATATAATTGACAAATTTGTGGGGATTTAAAAGTTGTGGCGATTTTGGCTTGGAATGCATCTAGGTTATACGAGATACTGCTGCTTCCTCGGCGCATGGGACACTACATCATGATCGGATCACTACATAAAGAAAATTTGGCCACCGAAAGAGTTTTTTGAGGCAAGAAAAAAAATGTAGCCAGCGCGCCATTAGTTCCCCCAGAAAAGATTTTACTACCGCCACATCATATAAAATTGGGACTTATGAAAAATTTTGTGAAGGGCATGGACAAAGAAGGCCGTGCTTTTAGTTATTTAAAAGAAAGTTCCCTAGAATCAGTGACGCTAAAATTAAAGAGGGAATATTTGTGGGTCCCCAGATTAGGAAACTTTTCGGAGATGTGCAATTCGATTCCATACTTGAAGGCAAGGAAAAGGACACTTGGAATGCCTTTAAAATGGTTGCAACAAATTTTTTGGGAAACATAAAAGCAGAAAACTATAAAGACCTGGTTACCCAACTTCTTTTATGTTACCACAACCTAGGGTGTAATATGCCCTTGAAAATTCATTTCCTGGATTCTCATCTGGATTACTTTCCGGAAAATTGTGGTTCTGTAAGTGACGAGCACGGTGAGAGGTTCCACCAGGACATTTCAAACATGAAAAGAAGGTATCAGGGAAAATGGAACTGTGAGATGTTAGCCCAATACTGTTGGATTATTACGAGAGATGCCCCCGAGGCTGCTTTTAAAAGAAGCGTAAAGTGAGTGTCTAAACTTAAGACTCACTGATAGAAATGTGCTATTTAATTGCTATTGTTGAACCAACAATATATTGTTTGTATGTTTATTGTAAATGTTTATAAATTAAAATGTTCATTGTATATGCCTATAAATTAAAATTTTGTAACAAATAACTCAGATTTTTTTTGCGAGCTAACTAAAATCTTTAATAGGTATTTTCTAGTTACTTGGGTGTAGTTCAATAAAAAAAAATAGGTTTTGTTCAGGAAACAAAAAAAAGTTGAAATTTGTTCCCCAGTGTAATTTTTGCTCGAACGGTGTTATTGTATGTGTGCCATGATATTATACGAACTACGCTGAAAATACCTTCTATTACGTCTCCCCAAAAACCTCACACCCAAAACTATTATGTCTGACCATCCCTAAATGTAAGTCTTCAATGTTAAATAGGGCATGGAAATGTAATCCGATGAGAGGCCTTTAGAAGTAAAATTATTATTCGTCAATTGGATCCTGCTCATTTTAAAAATTCGGCTTTATAAGCTTACGTATTCATGTTTTAAGTTTTGCCACAAAGGATGCTATTATCAGGTCCCAATATCTATAAAAAATCTCGATTTTAATGAATCCTGTGCAGGTATAAATTTTTAGGTAGGTAATACAATGCTGTCTTAAGAGCGGTAAGCACCAGCTGATCGCATCGACTTCGATTTTTAGCGATTCACATCGCGTCATGAAAGCGATGCGTTGAGGTTGCAACGCCGCTCGCTATCAGGCAGTAATTTTTTGCTAACCCGGAGAGTTTTCGCCTAGCTGCCTTTAAAAGTGTGTCTCTTCGCATTGACGCATTGTAATAAGAGGATTACGAGTTTGTTTTTATTTTGTAATGATAAAAAAGAACGTTGATAAACAAGGAAATTTCATTTAGTAAATTAAAAAAGATAAAATAACGAAAAAAACTGCCCGTATTTTATGATTTTGCCAATATTTGACTATTGGACAGAAGTTTATATTGTTGTGAAAGCAAATGTTAAATTGTACTGTATTATAACGTTCATTGGATACCTACATTGATGAAACAGTGTGTACAAATTTCCTGTCACTTTTTTGAGAAATGTTATCAGAAAATTCCCCATTTTATCGGTATTATAATTTATAATGCCTTATGCAGCGTTTATACTCTGCAACAACAACAACACACACCTATTTATTTGCACAACCGTATACAAGTGTCATTACTATGTGGTTTGTCTGTAAATAATTGCGACTGTAAAACTGATCTTGTGCCGTCATTCCTACAAACTTGAACGTTACGAATTCCAACGTCACTGTCATTTACGATTAAAAAAAAACACATTAAAAATTAGATTGTTTTAAGGGTAATATCTCTTATCGGAAGTCCTTTGGGGAATAATGGATTCACTAGTTCTGGTAACATACAAATATTGTAGAAATTCGTCAGTCTTGGTATCATCTTACCCCCCCAAAAGTGTTCTTCCTTGAAAATTAATAAAAAAAGAGTAAGCAACATTTAAAAATATGTTAGTGAGTCAAACACCAAGCCGATTAGTGGAACGTATCCTTTTATCTTTCCTCAAAAGCACACATTACCATCTTAAAGGAATCCAGCGCTTCTACGGTTTATCAGATAAAAGAACAAAGAAAGCATCAAACTCATGAGGACTCCAAACAACAAAATGGCACGATATCTTGTTACACACGGCCAGTTGGCCCTGTACTTGATAGTAATAATTATGGTTTCTACTTAGACGCGTTTTAACATCAATGAGTTTGGCAAATTTGATTTTGCCTTCTAAAATTCCTTCAGTAGGAATTATTTTTGAGATTAGGATTTAACTTCTATTAATTGTTCACCAATGACACCATCCGGACTGGCGCCTAAATAACAGTAGTCGGGGTGGATAAACAGGCCACATTGCGAAACTTTTAAATTAACAGACTTCTCGAAATTGGTAATTGCACGGATTTCGCTCTCGCTTCCGTATCTTGTTGCAATCGTGCCAGAGAAGTTACCATAAAGCAAGCTTTTTTATTGCATTTACTGGAGATGTTTTGGGGCGCATTTTACAAATCTGCCCGAAATTTGAAGCCGTAATTCTTATGGCTTCTTCTTGTACCCACTTTGGATTTAACCCTTGACCGATAGTGTCCCTTTCAATCGCCTTTATTTCTTCAAGAATTTTTTAAAATTTTTCCATGAACTCGTTTGCTCTCTGGATATATGTGTCACTAGTCAAATTCAAGGGAATGTAGTGTGCGTCCGGGCCATAAGTTTGGAGAACTGTAATATAATTTGGTATCCGGAATTTAAAATCGCTAAAAATTACGTTGTTGACTTTAAGAACGTATATATTACATACTTTTGCAGTAGATTTTTATATTGAAAATTTTTTGTTGGTCAATAACAACGACAGAACACAATTCCCTTTAATGTTGCCTTTTCTAAAACAAAGCAATTTGTTTCCGCAAAAATTTACGTTAGTTCCGAATTCATCAACCAAATACGAGACCAATAATAGGTACTATATACACATTTACAGCATGTTTACTAGAAATATTTTTCAGCGGCATTCTTTCTGACAGAAAATGGCTATTCGTACCCCGCTCGACTACCTTTATGTAACTTTAAATATATATATGTGAAATAATTTAGTAGTGTATTGCATGCATAATTTATTCAAAAAAAATTTGTTACAGAGCGCTTTCGGCTTTCGCCATCTTCAGTGCGATTCGTCAGTACTTAATACACAATATCTTTAAAATTTGCATACTCTATCTTTACACTTAAAACTTGCGAACTCTGCAGTAAGTCTCTTACATGTAAGTCAAAATTCATTAAAACTAACCAAAGACATAAATGGACGAAAAAACAATTAAAATATTTGGACAGCACTTTACATTTTTTGATCGTGATTTCAAAGTGCACTTTTAATTAGTTTCAATGAATTTTTACTCACATGTAAGAGACTGACTGCAGAGTTTCCAAGTTTTAAGTTGTAAAGACAGAGTATGCAAATTTTGAAGATAGTGTGTATTAAGTAGGTACTGACGAATAGCACTGAAGATGGCGAAAGCCGAAAGCGCTCTGCTACGATTGTAACAAATTCTTTTTTGAATAAATTATGCACGCAATACACTACTAAATTATTTCACTTATATTTCTACGTGCACACAGCCAATACCCTCCTTTTCATATATAAATGTATATGTTTGATTTAAAGTAATTTGAACAAATGTGGACTTGTACAGGGTCTTCCAACGAGGACTGAACAGGGGCTCATTTTTGAGCTTCCTTGTATTTAAAGAAAAATCCAAAATAGCCAATCGATGTACTTTTTCCTGCAGAATTCAAAAATGAAACCAAAAATTTATTTGAACCAGAAACAAAAGAGTTACGCTATGGATAAGGTGTTTTTTACATGGAACATAGCTTTTTTTATACGATTTTTGGAACGAGTGATTTTTTTTTTGTCCGTTCTGATTAAAATATTTAATATTGTGACAGCTATTTTTATTAAATTTTAATGTTTTATCCAGTATAATTTAACTTTAACCTGTTTGAAACATACACTAGGTAATAAAGGTATAATCACCTTTGAATCCTTCAAAGTCAAAAAATTTGACAAATTTACTATAATATTGCCGAAATGAAATATTCATTAGATGAGAGATTGCAGATTGTTATCTTGTTCTACAAATGCCAAGAAAATGCAAGAGAAGCAAGGAGAAGATTTATTGCAAATTTTCACAGAAATATATCCGTCAATACTATTCTAAGGATAAAGAACCTATTTGAGAAAAATAAAACATAACATGACAGAAAAAGAAATCCAACTCTATACTAATTTAAAAAAAAAAAACATTAATAATTTAATTGTTCAATGTGACCTCCGTTGTTCTCGAAACATGTGCGATAACCTCTTTGTAGCCTTTCCAAACTTGCTGTTATACTGTAATTTTCCTGGTTAAGGCGATTTATTTCATTCACAATTTTCTGCATAATCTCTTCAATATCGTGGTTTCGCTGCTTGTATACCACGTTCTTTAAATGGCCCCAAAGAAATGTGTCTAATATTGACAAATCGGAACTATTGGGTGGCCAAGCATAGGTTCCATTTCTACCAATCCATTCTTCATGGCGTCCGTTTAAATATTGAGTAACCTCACGCACGGCATGCGGAGGGGCCCCATCATGTTGCCAAATTAAATTTTGATATTCTTCCAATGGTAAATCTTCCAAAAAGTTCTCAATTTCGTTTTCTAAGAACTCGTTGTATCTCTGTCCATTTAAAGTCCCGTTAAAAAATATTGGTCCCAAAATTCTATTATTTTTTATGCCACACCAAACATGGATTGAAGTCCTTCCTTGAAATTTAATTGTCTGAAATTTTCTTGGATTTCCAACGGCCCAGTGATGATTATTATGTCTATTGAAAACCCCCGATGTTGTGAATGTGGCTTCGTCAGTCCATAAGATATTTCTGAATAAATTAGGGTCTTCGTTTTCTTTCCGAATCACAATTTGGAAAACAAATTGGAAGCGAAGTTTTTTTTGTGCCGGTGTTAGATGTTGAAGTGGGAGGATATGATAAGACTTAAATTTATGATTTCTTAAAGTCCTGTGAACAGTTCCTTCTGTAACTCTTCTGCGTCTTACACCGCCGCCGTATTGAACGTCCCGAACTGCGTCCGAAATTGATTTGGTTGGATTCAGTCGAAAATAATTCACAATGGCACTATCTCGATTTCTATTCCTTTCTGGATTTCTTTTTCTGTCATGTAATGTTTTATTTTCCTCAAATAGGTTCTTTATCCTTAGAATAGTATTGACGGATATATTTCTGTGAAAATTTGCAATAAATCTTCTCCTTGCTTCTCTTGCATTTTCTTGGCATTTGTAGAACAAGATAACAATCTGCAATCTCTCATCTAATGAATATTTCATTTCGGCAATATTATAGTAAATTTGTCAAATTTTTTGACTTTGAAGGATTCAAAGGTGATTATACCTTTATTACCTAGTGTATGTTTCAAACAGGTTAAAGTTAAATTATACTGGATAAAACATTAAAATTTAATAAAAATAGCTGTCACAATATTAAATATTTTAATCAGAACGGACAAAAAAAAAATCACTCGTTCCAAAAATCGTATAAAAAAGCTATGTTCCATTTAAAAAACACCTTATCCATAGCGTAACTCTTTTGTTTCTGGTTCAAATAAATTTTTGGTTTCATTTTTGAATTCTGCAGGAAAAAGTACATCGATTGGCTATTTTGGATTTTTCTTTAAATACAAGGAAGCTCAAAAATGAGCCCCTGTTCAGTCCTCGTTGGAAGACCCTGTACCTGTAATGATAAAAACAGAAATATTTATTTTTCCAAAATATCGTCAGTTTCACTACAGCTGGAATACGACATCTTCTCAGAAGTAACCCATTCTTCAAGAGACTTTTGTTTATCACTAAAAAAACACGAGAGGGAGCAAGAAATAAGTTACAGACCCCTATTAAGATTTTAAAAAAGTTTCACTCTGTTTTGAAACACGCCTTGTTCCGTTGCCATAGGCAGAATTAATGCAATTTTCCTTTATATTGTCTTTTCTGGAACAAAGCAAAAGTCCTATAGGTATATAAATATATTAAAATCGTTAAAAGAAAAATAAAACCTTTTTATCGTGGTAAACACACGACCGTTACCTTTTGCAACTTACCTTATTTTCTGAGCCCTTCGTCGACTTTTACGATGCGTTAATAAGCATAATTTCTTTCTTACTCCATGATTTTCTAATACTCTTCGACGCCCCATTTTAATTTTCCACAAAAATAATTAATTTAAAACTTGTACGAATATGACAACCAACAAGCGCAATAATATCCAAAAAATATTTTTGCATTGATAAAAAATACTCACCGCTTCCAAACGTTCGACTGAATCACCAAGTTACCTGGTGCTAGCGCTGTTGCCAACGGTAACAATACCCCGAAGATATGAATAATTTGATCAAAATGAACGGTATGAAGTCAGTTTGAAAGTAGGATAAGTTTGGACCAGAAACCGAAACTAATATTGAAAAATTTCATAAAGAAAAGTTGTCAGAAAAAATATTCCACAGGGGTGAAAGTTATTTCTGTAACAATTAAAAAAAAATATTTTAAAAAAGTTGTTTTTTCCAATCTTTTTTATTTTTTTTTTAATTTTAATTGAGTTTCCTCCCTAGGGTTTATTCCCAAAAAGATATATTAATTTTTTCTTTTGGTTTGACTACCAAAGTGTACCCCGATTTATCATTATAACAGTAGGTGAGCAGGACTCTTAAACGGAGAATTTTCTTCGCCATTAATACTACGTCAGACTAGTCTTTGTGGGATCCGTTTAATATAGAATTAAATCAAAGTCAAAATCAAAATCCTTTATTCGTACTTGCATAAGTAGCCTTCAGAGATGGATGTACACGTCATTGTATAATATGCACTACAGGTAGATAAGACATTTCTATCATTTAAAAATTCCAATACTGAGTAGTTAGATTTACCCAACAGAAATTTCTTAATTCTCTTTTTAAATTGGTTTTCATTTCGAAGTCTAATTTATTTTGGTAATTAATTAAATAAAATGGAGCCAGCATAATCTGGTGATTTTTCGAAATTTGTTAGATTGTGTTTTATTACAGATAAATTACTTGCATTTCTGGTTGGGTACTTATGGAAAAAGGAGTTAAATATAAATTTACTTTAATTTTTTTTACATACCTTAATAATTCAAACAAATATATACATGAGAATATTGTAAACCTCTTTTTCAAAAACAGAGTCATACAGCTCTCTCATTCTCAATCCATAATTCAGACGAATCACCCCCTTTTCGATTAAAAATATTATCCTAGAGCCAACCGAGTTTCCCCAAAGTATAACGTTATAGCTGAGATTACTATAAACCAAAGAATAATATACCTGCAACAGTAGTCAAGTAAGCGCCTTAGTTGAAGAATGTCAAAGTATGCAGTGCTGCATTTCTTCGCAACATGGTCCACATGGGATCCCCATGTTACGAACTGGTCCACATGCAAACCCAAAAATTTGCAGCTTCCCGCAGCACTCGCTGAGTTCATAGTTCTAGTTGGTGAATAAGTCCTGCATCTGAAATTATCCAACACTGTCTTCTGAACGCTCAGAATCAGATTGTTTCTTTTACACCATTCATCGAAGTCACTGACGACACTCAAACCGACTGATGAATCATCAGCAAACATGATATAATTTCGCATTTTATTACTAAAAATAAGAAACAGCAGCTGTCCCAGCAGAGATCCCTGGGGCACTCTTATGTCGTTCTAAACTTGTACATAAGAATTTCTACTTGTTAGATAGTGGGACTAAATGTTCAACATCCTTTCCCTAATTCCATGAGCTGACAATTTTTGTAAAATAAATCCTATATATAAACTATTAAAAACTCGAGACAAGTCGAAAAAGAGACCCGCACCGTGACGTCCAGCATTAATATTTGCATACCATACACTATCTGTGAAAAGTTATAGGCAGCTCCCTCCGTGGACCTACCACGATGGCACGGTGTGAGTATCCCGTACTTGTCCAGAAACACTGTATTAAGCGGTTATAATACACCCTCTCAAACACCTTAGATAGTGTATTCAGGATAGTTATAGGCCTGTAGTTCTCAGCACATTTTATTCTTTGTTCTTATAAATGGGTATTACTTTGCCAATTTTTAGTTGCTTCGGAAAAATACCGACGTCGACTGATCTATTTATTAGGTATGCTCCATTCCACAATAATTCGTTGATTTCCCGACCGCAATAAAATTTAAACCCAGCCATAAATAAGTGCCTTTTGAAAGGGTACAGGTCCTGATTACCTACTAATTTCAATAGTTTAGGTTAGCTATTTTTAACAAAACAACAAATATAAAATAATAGGTAAGTATCTTTATTTTAATCATGTAATTAAATAGCTATTAATATTTATACAAAAATACTAATCTACAATATTATAATATCACCTATGCCTAAACTAATTATTAAGGATATTTTTAACAACGGACACAAAGCCTCGGCCTCAAATAAGTAAATTTTTGTCTTTATTGTTACATGTTTCGCCTTAAACAGGCATCATCAGACCTAAAGGAGTAAAATCAGTTACAAATTGCACGAAAATAACAAAAAACGAAAAGAACCTACCTTACAAACAGTCAATAAATTACATATAAAATAGACATAAAATAATATAAAAATATAAGCACATCACGGTAACATATTATTTAGACTAACATTAAAACAGAGGACGAAACAAGTTGGTTGCCTATTTAATCAAATTAAGAACCCAAGGTCAGATCTGCATTAAAAACGAAAGCAGTAAATAAATAAAACTGTGAACAAACTAATCTCTTTTAAGGTTATTAAAAACCAATTGGGGCTCGAAATTAAAAACATCATTTACGCAGGTAAGTACTGGGCTCTTTTTTGCCTTGGTGATCTCCATTTTTTCGAGTAAATCAAGTTTTTTACTTTTCTTACATTGATGTAACAGTGTGACGTTTTCAGGTGCAGAAAAAGTGTGTCCCGACGTTAGCAAATGGGTGGCAAAAGCTGATTTGGTCTCGGTTATGCCCGAATTTCTATATTTATTTACGAGGCTCAGATGTTCACGCACTCTGGTAGATATCCTTCTGCCCGACTAGCCGATATACACAGCGGGGCAATTGTCACAACGCAACGAATACACTCCTGAATTAGACAACTGATCAGTCCTATCCTTTGTTTTTACTAAGTGTTTCCTAAGTGTGTTAACGGTTTTAAAAGCTATTGAGACATTTAGATTCTTAAAAAATTTTGCAAGTTGTAGGGAGATATTGCCAAAAAAACAGGTCTCTTTGGGAAAAATGGACGAATTCTTCGAATTAATTATTAAGGGCCTTACGTTACTATTAATTATGTTATTATATTGGTATATTAGGTAGGTTAATGGCAAATTGCAGGTGTTTAATATAAAGCAGAGTCTTTTCATCTTAGTTCATCAGTCGTTTGGTGTTTGTCAAGCTGCGCGTTAAAGGTATTTTCGTGTGTGTTATCGAGCATTCAAAATATGTCAGATCTGTGTGAAACTTCGGATAATATTGCTTCCGGAAGTTATGGTGTAACGAAGAAAAAACATTTATCACTTGATGCCAAAAACATCATAAAGAACGTTTACCGTACCCTTTTAGAAAAAGGGTATGACCGGAGTGCAAGTTTTAGTGAAACGAGTATTTTGACCAAAGTTGCATTAACGACAGTAAAAGATATAGTGACCAAACCCATCCAGTCAAGAAAAAAACGGTACGACAGCGGAAAATTGAGAAGCATCGAAGAAGCTGATAAATACTTGATTCGGGGGAAAATTTATGACATGTACAGTAAACATATAGTCCCAACAATAGATACGCTAAAAAAGGTACATACAGCAGACGAAACCGACATTTCATGTGGCAGGACAAGCCTTTCGAGAATAGTAAAAGCAATGGGTTTTAAATATCGTACCATTGACAAACGACAAGTACTAATGGAATCGCAGCGTTTACAAGTATGGCGTAGAGATTATTTAAATCTTATCAGACAATATAGGGAAGAAAATCGTTTAATTATATACTTGGACGAAACTTGGTTTGATACCCACGACACTCCTAAAAAAGGTTGGAGCGATTCAACGATAAAATGTCAAACTAAAGCTCCCTCAAACAAAGGACAAAGAATTACGATATTACATGCAGGTTCAGAAAATGGATTTATTCCGAACGCTCTATTATTATCTGCGAAGAAAATTGCCAATTCATCTTTGGATTAGCATCAAGACACGGATGCTACATTGTTTGAAGATTGGTTTCAGAATCGTCTGCTACCGAATGTGCCCAAAAATAGTGTCATTGTGATGGACAACGCTAGTTACCACAGTCGCCAACTAAGTAAAGTGCGGAATTCAAATAATACAAAAGTGGAAATTCAAAACTATATGATGGAAAATAATATATATTTCGAGGTAACTTATACAAAAAAGGACCTTTTAAATGTTTTAAAAACATTCAATATTGAAAAAGAATATATCTCTGACTATCTCGCAAGTGCTAATGGTCACACAGTTTTACGCCTCCCTCCATATTACTGTATTTTTAACCCAATAGAACATATATGGAGCCAGTTAAAGACGATGATTAGAAGAGAAAACACATCCCCTACACTAAATAGTTCTGTTATAGAATTAATTAAATAATGTGTAAATAATATCCCAGTAGAAAGTTGGAAAAATTCTGTGAAACGTGATCCAAGTCGAAGATTCATATAACATAATTAATAGTAACGTAAGGCCCTTAATAATTATGTTAGGCATAGATGAAGACGATAGTGATAGTAAAACAGAGCTAAATATAGAGTAGGTTAAGTTAAATATTGTATTATTATAATATTGTAGATTAGTATTGTTGTATAAATATTAATAGCTATTTAATTACATGATTATAATAAAGATACTTACCTGTTATTTTATATTTGTTATTTTGTTGAAAATAGCTAACCTAAACTATTGAAATTAGTAGGTAATTAGGACCTGTACCCTTTCAAAAGTTCCGGTGCCTACACAATAGATATTTGTCAGGCAACTTATTTATGGTTGGGATTACGACTGAGGGTTGTCATTTAAATTTTATTGCGATCGAGAAATCAAGGAATTATTGTGTAATGAAGCATACGCCACCGGCCTAGCAATTGAATCTCTTATTGCCTTTATTATTTTTACAGATGTATCATCACTCCCTACACTATTTTTATTTCTCAAATTATTAATTTTATTTGCAATTTCCTTGCCATCACAGGGTTGAAAGTAAGAACTGTGACTCACTTCGGTAATAGGTAGAGTACATTGACTTGATTGTTTATTAAAAAACCAGTAGCCCCATTTTACGTCAATTCTTATTTGTACTAAAGTTTTCATAATCTTTTACCTGCTACGCCATTTTGATGGCAAGAACATAGGATTACGATTACGCCTGCTGCCCACATTCTTAGAACCTATCTACCAACTGTAAATGTTGGTATGCTCAATAAAGAATAAGACGTAAAAAGGTAAAACATTTTTTTATTAATTAAAAGCAAGGATTGTACCTATATTAAATTACTTCTCATAACATTTTAGTCTACGATCTCCCTTGCGGCAACAACTCTTTTGTACCATTCCGCAGAGCTCTTTAGTGTTCTGGTTCTGTTTGGACTATTGAAATCAACTTGAACAAGCCCAAATCTTTGTCTGAAAATATATAATAAAATATACACAGAATTATTATACAGTGAGTCTCAGAAGTAAAGTCTAAATTCATTTAAATATACAGGGTACCCCAAAAATAAGTTACGATTCAAATGAAAACATCTTTTTTTATATTATTCTTGAATTTTCTATCGAATTCCAAGTATGTTTCATGTACCATGTCTGTGCCTAAACTCAACAATTATCGAAAAAGTTACGATAGAACATATCAATAAGTAAGACCGTATTTCTGAGGATTTATTTGTAAATCGAGCAAGACATTCCATTGTGTGTTTATTTTGTTTTTTTTTCTCAATTTTGGTATTTTTGATTATTGACTTGTCACCGTCTAGTCCCATGGAAACTGTATGACAATTTTACTTCGAATAAGTAATTGTCAAGCGTAATTGCAAAGTTGCGGTTTTCACAATGGTAAAGTTAACGGAACGAGAACTAATTGAAATTCTATGCATGGTTGGGTTTGGAGATAGAACAAATAGAAACAGCTCAATTATTCAATGAAATCTATCCCGATTGTCCACGCATATGTCAAAAGGTGGTGAAAAGAATAGAGGTTAAATTTAGAGAATTCGGTCCTGCGGGTTGAGCTACCTACCGGGCGCGTCCCCAGGTGGCGGATAGGGGAGTGGCCAGGTTCTACATGTATGGAACCTGGTTAGTGGCGGTCATACCAGGGAATGAGGGGACTAATATCTTCAATATTTTCCCTCAAAACCGTCTACCGCGGACCAGCTCGCGACTAACACCGTAAACTATTCGAGGGAGCTGTGACCGTTCGAAGGTCTGGACATCTCAGACATCGGGGGAAGCTACCACGAGTGGCACGGGGGTCCTGCCTTTACCGTCCGGACCGCGTGGATGAGGTACCACTATAAAAACCTTCCTAATCCCAAGGTATTGTGCGCGCCGAAGAGATGGATGTCTGAGAGGAAGCTCAGTCTCAAGCGACAAAACTCGGGGCACCAGGCGCACCCCGTTTTACAAACGTCCTCCGCGCATGATGGGGCTCCATGCATTGGTAACCACCCTTTCCCCGCTACTCGTGGGATCTAATATGGAAACCGATAAAAACAAAAACAAAAACGAAACAGAGGGAGGGGGGGGGATAGAAATCCCGCACCACCCTCCAAAATGGAGGGAGTGGGGATGGAAATCCCTCACCACCATCCAAAGGGGACAAATCCCGCAAAAAACTGTCTATGGCTGCTCAGCGAAGGCTGAAAAAACTCAGAAGGGAACAAAAAAGGAGCGGAGAAAACTCCGTCAACCAGTGCAAATCCCTCAACAAGTGCAAACAGGGAGAGGGGTGCCTCTAGAACAGGAAGCCAAAAGCGCAACCGTTCTGATAGCAGTACCCCTGAACAGAAACAGCAAACCAAGAAGGGCGGGACGGCAGATGGGTGGCCATCATTCCAGTAGGTTATCCTGAGCTCCTGATCAACGAGCAACAAAGCGAAGAGATAAAGAACGTTATTCTGGAAAAGATCGACCTAATACCAGAAGGAGGACCATCACCCAGATTCTCAAACCTCAGGCATAGTGGGGGAGTTCTTATGGTCTCCTGCGCAGACGAGTCCACAAGGACTTGGCTGCAAGGGATGGCCGCTGAGATCATACCCGGGGAAGGAATAAAACTTAAAGTCGTTGACGCCAAGGATATCCCTAAACCCATAAGAGTTATGACCTGCATTCCAGGCGTACAGCAAAAGGAGGTTGAGATCATACTAAAGCGGCTAAAAATACAAAACCCAGGCCTCAAAACTGATACCTGGAAAGCAATAGACAGGAAAATAGACCCCAAAGGGCAACAGATCATCCTAATAATAGACAAGGGTTCCTGGGACAAACCAGAGGAAATACAACACAAAACATACCTCAACTTCACCAGGGTACACTTTAAAGCGCTGGGATAGAAGAAAGAGGATGAAAAAAAAAGAACAGGAGGGAGATTCAGAGACACCTCCACAACAACCACCTCCAGATGTACAACCTATGGAGGAGGCTGAGGTAGCTTAAACCTATCCAGAAAAATAAGACACCATGTAGGATCCACGATGGCGTGCATACTACAGTAAATATACATCACTGCAAAGCAGCCTCGGCAGCTTTGCAGAACTTTTTAATACACAAAAATATAGATCTCTGTTTGATACAAGAACCGTGGGTTGTTAACGGTCAAATCAAAGGTCTGGGGATGCCTGGAGAATGGGAGCTACTGCTACCTCTCCAAGCAAACCCCAGATCTTGCATTATTGCAAAGAAACATCTAAATTTACTGCCATTATGGGGATTATGTTCTAGGGACCTAATGGTGGCAAAATTAAAAACTACTCTGAGGGGAAGCGCGAGGGACCTAGTAGTTGCATCCGCTTACCTCCCGTATGACGAACCAGAGCAACCTCCAATCAACGAAGTGAGGAAGCTAATAAGGGACTGCGATAATGGCAAAAAAGAAGTTCTAATCGGATGTGACTCCAACGCACACCACAACATATGGGGGAGCACAGGAGTTAACAACAGAGGTGAGTCCCTTTTAGAATTTATCATAAGTAATAAGTTAGACATAGCAAATCGCGGTAACGAACCTACTTTTGTAACTGCTACAAGACGGGAGGTTATCGACATAACATTCTGGTCTAGTCTTATAGGCTCGGCAATAAGAGAGTGGGGGGTACTGGATGAACCGTCCTGATCGGACCACAGATATATTTACTTCAAAATTGATACAACTCGGGTTGTAATAAGCAAATATCGCAATCCGAAGACCTGTGACTGGAAACTCTACAAGAAGGATCTAGTGCAGGGAATGAGAGATTGCCCGACCACACCAAAAATAGCAGCGGAAATAGACATAATGAATGATGGCATTATTTCGGCCATAATCACAGCCTATGAAAATATGCCCTCTAAAAGTGAGAAAGCAAAAACGGGATGTTTCCTGGTGGAACAAAGACCTATCTCAAAGGAGAGCTGATACAAGAAAACTATTCAACCGGGCAAAACCTACTGGTGAATGGGATGCGCATAGAAAAGCCAACGTAAAATACATGTATGCAATAAGAAAAGCAAAATACGACTCTTGGAGGAAATACTGTGAAGAGATTGGAAAGACACCGGAATGTGCCAGACTTCGCAAAGCTTTGGAAAAGGTAAACAATGAAAAAATAGGCTCATTGCTTAATGCACGGGGAATCCACACTTCCAGTGAGGAGGAGTCCCTTGAGGTACTATTAGACACACACTTTCCAGGTAGCACAATCCTACTGGAGAACACAAGAGATACAGAGCCAAGCCTAAGGACACCAGAATTAAGGGCAAACAGGCAGGGCTGGAAACTCGCAAATAAAATAATCAATCAAACAAAACTGAAATGGGCGATACAAACGTTTCAACCATATAAGTCGGCCGGTACAGATGGTATATTTCCAGCATTATTATAAAGAGGGATCGACGACTCTCCTCACCAATCTGTACACTGCTCAGGGCCAGCCTGGCAACAGGACACATATCAAGCAGCTGGAGTAAGGTTAGAGTAATATTCATACCAAAGCCAGGACGTGAATCTTACGACCAGGCTAAAGCTCCATTTCTCCTAAAAACAATGGACAAACTTATCGACAGGTACATCAGAGATGAAAAACTGACAATCAGAAGACTACAACAAAATCAATATGCATACCAAACTGGGAAATCCTGCGAGTCAGCAGAGCAGAGCTAGCTTTATATAACCAGGAGATAGCACTAGGTGTCTTTCTAGACATAACAGGCGTTCAACTCAATGAACAGAGCAGTGGAACAGCACGGAGTGGAACAATCCATCGCAAGATGGATAAACTAAGCACTGAGACATAGAAATATAACAACCTCGCTTGGAGAAACAACCAGGACTATCAAGATTACAAAGGGCTGCCCTCAGGGTGGAGTCCTTTCACCACCCCTGTGGAGCCTGGTTGTAGACACATTGTTGATAGAACTGGCACAAAAAGGCATCTACGCGCAAGGTTATGCAGACGACATAACCATTCTGATAAACGGTAAGTTTGGGGGTGTTGTCTCTGATAGAGTGCAACTTGCACTAAACACTGTTGAAGAATGGTGCAGTAGGGAAGACCTCAAGGTAAACCCATCAAAAACATCTGTAATAGCGTTCACACGTAAAAGGGATCTTCGGGAACTGAGGAATCCCATAATGTATGGACAGGAAATACAGAGATACACAGAAGTAAAATATTTTGGGGTTATTATTGACCACAAACTCACGTATGCACAACACATCGAGGAGGTAAAAACCAAAGCAATAAGAGCTCTCATGCATGAGCTGGACATTTTAGCGCATGACAGGTAAGACGTGGGGATTAAAACCTGGGATGATGCACTGGCTATACACCACCGTTGTGATACCCACAGTAACTTATACATCCTTGCTATGGTGGCATAAAGCCAAAACAATAACAGCCAAAAATAAACTAAGTAAAATACAAAGACTGGCATGTATAGGTATAACAGGGGCAACGCGAACAACGCCTACTGCAGCCATGGAGATGCTTCTGGGGCTCCCACCACTGCATCTTGTAGTGGAAACGGAGGCACCTATGGCAGCGTACAGAATGAAAATAAACAACATAAATGGGAAGTTCAACAACATCAAACCACATACCGAAATCTTTCAGATAAGAGATAGGGAATATATAACGAACATTTATTCGGATCGGACAAAAACCACCTTCGACTTCGACAAACCCTTTTAAATAAAATTCCCAGATAGGGGAGGTGAAGAGAGAAAGGAGGAACTTAAAAACCGTAAGGGTTCAGCCTGGTATACAGACGGCTCAAAGACAGAAAACAGCACGGGAGCGGGTGTATGAAGCCACTACTAGGGAAGGTACATCCATAAACCTGGGAGTGCACACAACCGTCTTCCAAGCAGAGGTAATAGCAATTACGACCTGTGCACAAATTATGATGAGGAAAGCAGTCGAAGACAAACAGATCCACATCTTAACCGATAGCAAAGCGCTCGAAAAACCAACTATAAACTCGTTAGTAGTTGAGGAGTGTCTTACAACGCTATGTAATGTCGGGAATATTAAAACTCGTGCCGACCCTTCATGATCTACTTTATTCTTAATAATGATAAAAATAATGTTTTACAAAATATTGTTTTGTGTACCTTCCTATGACATAACAATGCCTACGTTTTAAATAGATGTCCTAGATAATTAATTACGAACTATTAAACATCATTTATTATTGAATAACTGAAGCATCATAATAATGAGGTTTGTTATATTGTTAGTAAATATGTTATTGGATTATTATGACATTAAATAGTTTAAAGAACTTAAACTATTACAGCTAAAAGGCCTGGCACAACGTAACAGGATTAACCTGGAATGGGTACCCGGCCACCACGGTATAGAGGGAAATAAAGCGGCAGATGAACTCGCCAAAAAAGGGGCGAAAGATAACCTAATCGGGCCGGAGCCTGCATGCGGACTTTCGTATCGGACGGCAAGAAAAAATATACGAGAAAGACTTACTCGGCAACACCAAGAATATTGGATGGGACTCCCAGGGTTAAGACAATCAAAATTGTTCATCAGGGAGACAAACAAAAACAAAATCAACTCACTACTGCAGCTTAACAGGAAAAACATAAAAACAATAACAGGTCTCCTTACGGGACACTGTCAAATAAAAAAACACCGTAGCAATATGGGACTAGAAGCAGAACCTTTTTGTAGAGCCTGCGAAGAAGAGAAGGAAACCCCTCACCACATACTATGTCATTGTCCGGCAGTAAGTGGGAAAAGATTACGGCACCTCGAGGAAGCCTATCCGGAACCCGAAGAAATAGCCAACGGCCCCCATCAACATTTTCCTGAAATTCATTAGGGACAGTCGTTTGTTGGAGTAGATATCAAAGGAGCACAATAAGCCATGAGCTTCGGTGCAGTGGGGGAAGAACCACAATCCATTGAGATAGATAGATAGAGAATTCGGTCAAGCTACAGATTTACATAAATCCGGTAGTCCTGCTCGAGATAAAAATGAACAACTTGACGCTTTACTTTCCTTGGAAGAAAATCCATGTACTTCTCTGTCACACATTGGGGCCAATTTACACATGCGGAAATCTGTTGTTTACCGAATAGCTCAAAAGCTTAAATATCACCCAAAGTTATTCCAGTGCATGAGTTATTTGAAGATGGTTTCGATAGGCGAAATGAGTTTTATTAACGCATGCAAAATATGTACAATCTAGATAATAATTTAGTAAAAAATATTATTTTTTCCGATGAAGCAACGTTCTGTTTGAATGGTCACGAGAACAGACAAGATTGTTGTTATTGGGTAACAGAAAATCCGTGTTGGATGATGGAGGTTCACAGCCAGTACCCTCAAAAACAAATGTGTGGTGTGGAATAGTGCGCGGAAGAGTAATTTGTTAATTTTTCTTTCAAAAGTCTTTAACTGGACAAGTATATCTCGAACTTCTCCAACTTGGATTAATTCCAGCATTAGTTGCTTTATTTCCGAATCCAATGGGCCTAGAGTACCTTGACGAAGAACTGATGAAGGATGACCTTTGAAATAGGTTTTCCTTACGTTATTTGTTTATTACTACATTAACTTAGTTATTTACACATTAGGTGAAGTACCGTGGCGAAACGCTAATGGCGAACTGCCAACGTCGCACTAGCTGACGCTAGATACTATTATTAATATTTTTGTAAATTACCGAAATTTATCGTATTTTTGTTTTAGTGTAAAAATACAGTACTGGGTGTCCAGTTTTCGTTGGTTCTACGGGGTATCTCCGTTATTAGTGAAGATAGAAGGACACGGTTTTCGCAGCACTGTGCTACTTTTTTGTGAAACAAAAGATGCCGCAATCAAAATTGTTCTAGTCCTTGTTTTTGATACAGGGGATGTTTTTGAATATTTAACATTTTGGGACACTCCCCATATTTAGGTTACCCTGTAGCTTATCCAAGAAAAAACAAATGTTCTTTTTGTAGTCTTTTACTTAGAATTCAGTGGCGTACTCAAATTTTTTCTACGTTCAATAGTTTCCGAGAAAGAAAACAAACTTGCTTTTTCTTAAATGGGTCACTAATGATTATTAATCTAATTAGCAGTCATATTTCAGTAAAAATAATAAAAATGCATAAATCGAGTTGTGTTTTACTACGTAAAACATTAGAAACATCAGCTGAAAATTTATAGAACTTTCTCATAAATTTGCTCAAATTGTTTTAAATCGTTATTACTTAGATTTGTTTAACACGTAGTTCTAATTCGCCTTAATGAATTTAAAATAATAAAAGGTCGCGTTTGTAACTCCCTAAATGCTCTTTCTGTGGCATTTCTTAAATCGGCAATTGTTTGGTATTGAATAGAATAAATTTAATTTTCAAGGTATCTCCACAAGAAAAAATCCAAAACCGACAAGTCTAAGTAGTTTAAGTAGGCCCTGATAATTAGTGCATTGTGAGCGGATGCTCCATCTTGTTGCAGATGCAAGTTATTAAGACCCGCTAAGGGCACGTCTTCTATTATTTACGGCACAACGTTTTCCAGAATTTCCAAATATTCATTTACATTAAGTCGATTAAATATACCAGCACTGGTAAAATGAACCTCATCGGACAATAAACGGTTCTTTCAAAATTATTTTTCCTGCTGATATTTTGTAAGTACCAATTACTGAACTCTATTCGGCGCTGTGCATTATTAGGATGTAAGTTTAGTACTAGGTGGAATTTATATGGCTTAAAATTGTGTTTTTTTGGACTGTTTGAACTCTTAATCTAACTACACCGACCGAACCTTCAACCATTCTGAAAGAACTAGTTGGATTTGTTTGGATTGAAGCTAAAACATTTATGTCATCAGTCTCGCGGTTTTCCTTGTTGTAGATTTTAGGCCGAGGTTTGGAAAATGAACCGTGTGCAATTAAATTTCATTTTATCTATAGATAATTTATTTTATCCGGCTGTCGTCTTTCGGGATCTACAAGTAATTAAAGAAATTTAATAAATCTTCATAGAGATACTACAAAAAGGCGTATATTTACCTATTGAAATCCACTTCTAATGCTTCATCTGCTGTATTTTCATTGCAATGGAGATAACAAACGAGCTTGTCGTATTTTTCAATGTTTTCAAAGTTTACATTTTCTGCCATAATTAAGACAAACTGATTTTTTAATATTCATTAGATACGACAAATGTAAAATATCTTGGAGTAATACTAGATAGCAAGCTAAACTTCAATTTGCACACCTCTACCGCAAAAAAGAAAAGTAATATAAGAGCAAAACATTTTCGTTTCCTGACCTACAAAAACCAGGTCATATCTATTAAAACTGCCACAAATATCTACAAAATGATATGCCGACCAATCCTAGAATATGCCCATATCTTGATGCTTAACTGCAGACCACCAGCAATTAAAAACATCGAGAAGGAAGAACATCAATGTCTTAAAACAATCACAAAAATAAGACATCCAGGAAATTGTTTGCACAACCCGTCCAACGAGTACCTGTACCAAGCAACCTTGATTACTCCAATCCAAGACCGTCTTAAAAGTATAACGCACAGCTTTGCAAAGAAACCGGGAAACCTTCAGACATTGAGACCAATAATTACAAAACGAAACATTCAGCACAGACGACGAAAACACTCAGAAAAAAATCTAATGGATGTATTGGAAGAGTTTTAACATTTTCTATTAATTTTTTTTTTTTTGTATTATATTATTTAATTTTTAATCATGTATTTTAAACGTAGCCATATAGAATATATATAATTTTTTTTAGTTTTGAATATGAGGTTTGATATAATATCAGTTTTTAAGCAAAAATGTTACTATAATTATTGTAAATTTGCTAGGGCTGAGAGACTTCGGTCAATGGCCTTTTGGTTGATACCAATAAAGATTGTTTACTACTACTACTTAGATATTTTAAAACAACTTAGAGAACCTGAATACTCTCACACAAACAAAAGAAGTTTTTAATAAGACATAAATGACTGTGTTCTTTTCTTTTCTTAAACACTCGTCATGGCCTACTAACAAAAAATGTATATTTTTTAATAACACGTAAATTTCGTGCTTAATATTAAAAATAAAAATAAGGTATTATATATTCTGAGACGCTTGTTATAAACTAAATTATATTATTAAAAAATATATAGGGTGACCCACTTAAAAAAAAGCAATTTTTTTTTATCGGAAACTATTGAACGTAGAAAAAATATGAGTACGTTACTGGATTCTATGTAAAGGACTACAGAAGCAACATTTGTTTTCTCTTTAATAAGCTATAGGGTAACCTAAATATGGGGGAGTGTCCTAAAATGCAAAAATTTCGAAAACATACCGTATATATCAAAAACAAGGAAGACTAGAAAAACTCTGATTGAGACATCTTTTGTTTTACAAAGAAGCAGCACAGTGCTGCAAAAACCATATCCTTCTCTTTTTACTAATAGCGGAGATACCCCTTTAAATCATCGAAAACAGGGCAATCTTGGTTTAATAGTGTGACATATCATTTTCGATCGATTTGTTGGTGTTTTAGTTTAAATAGTTAATTATTGGTTAAAAGCTTAATCTCAAAACGAATTATATTTACTTATTCACATCGCCAGTACTAGTAGGCACATCAGTGGAATAAGGGTACTTACGTATAGCCTTCAGCCCATTCAAAATTGTCCAGTATACTCCAAAGTGTATAACCAATCACATTCACTCCATCTTCTAATATTGCTGTCAAAATATTACCTAGGTATCCCTACAAATAATAGTATATTAAAGTACACGTTTTATAAAGCATTATATTATAGCACGGGTCCATGTTAAAAAACGAGCCGCTTGCGGCGAGTTTTTTAAGGGGACAAGTGCTATAATGGCTTTATAAAACATGTGCTTTATACTAGTTTTTCTATTTTGTCGTTTTTTTTTTAATAAATAAACACATATTTAAAAAGAAAACAAACCCTTCAAAATTTATAAATTATTATGTCCAAAATTTATGTTGGTAACACTATTACAATTTTTTTATCAAGCTTGCCATGAAAATAAATAAATTTTAAATTGTGTCAGCCATTTTGCCACAAAATTTGTGTTTTAAAATTTTATTTATATTAACAAAATATTATGGAGCAAGATAATTTAAGTTTAACTCCCCCTGAGTTAAGGGATATTGCACATAAATGTATAAATCAACTTTTGCCAGAAAAATCCCGAAAATTATATGAAAAGGACTATGAGACCTTCACAAGTTGGTGCAATACAAAGGGCGTGTGTAAGATTTCAGAAAATGTTTTACTAGCCTATTTTGAGGAAGAAAGTAAAACCAAAATGTCATCCACCCTGTGGTCCTTATACTCAAAATTAAGAGCTTGCATTAATATTGACAAGAACATAGATATAAAGGATTATGCTAGACTGCAAGCATTGTTAAAAAGAAAATCTGTGGGCTACAAACCCAAAAAGTCTCTTGTTTTAGACTTAGACGATATTAATAAGTTTATAAATGGGGCTGATAATAGCAGTTATTTAGGATTAAAAGTAAGTAGTATTTACATATCTATATGCATTTTGTTTTGTACAATTTCACAGGTTTTATAAAAAAAATTTTTTTACAATAAAGTTGGAGAACGAACATTTTTAAATTACACCAATTTCTATTCTATCGTATGAACAGTAGGTAGACAGCTATCGAGATACAATAGTAGTAACTATGTAAATTCTAGGTTGCTTTAATTATGGGGTACAATGGAGCATGCCGGAGAGAAGAACTGACCAATATGGATGTAAAAGACATTCACTTTAAGGTTGCTTCCATTACAGTACACATTCCCAAAACTAAAACACATGTAACAAGAACGTTTCTTATAATTGATCAATCATGGATTAATTTGATTAGACAATATTTTGATTTACGTCCTAAGAATGTTACAACATCAAGATTTTTTCTTACGTATAGGAATGGGCATTGCATAAACTCACCTGTAGGTCTAAATACAATGGGAAAAGCTCCTAGCCTTATTGCAAAATACCTGTGCAAACCAAATCCAGAATGTTTTACTGGCCACTGCTTTAGACGGTCTAGTGTCACCGAGCTGGCCAACAAGGGAAGCGATTTGGTTACCATTAAAAGGCACGGGGATGGAAGTCTTCAGCCGTGGCTGAAGGCTATATTGAAGATTCTCTAATAGCGAAAATGGATGTAGCGCAGAGCCTCTCTTCTAGTTTAACACCTTCATTAATAGATAATATTGATAATACTGCTACACCCTTACCTGGATCATCAAGATCGACAATAATTGAAGGAGTAGAAACTGCTTTTCAACCAAGTCTAATTAAAAATGGATTGGATTCTGGGGTCAGTTATCACAAAGTTTCGCATACTATGAATACTCAAACTATGCCTGAATTTAAGGTTAACGCGTCCGACACGAGTACAGTGACATTAAATGTTTATAATAACTGCACTATAAACAATGCCTAATTAGCATTATAATATAGTTGGAATTTGTATTTTTAAGATTTAATTGATATTTTTTGCAAAATAGTTCTCCTGTTAATAAAGTTAATATTTAATATGTTTTTTAATATTTTATGAACCAAAACAACACGTCAATCACGTCATACAGATTTGTAGATCTAGGCAACCAAACATACATACGTGGTTTTGTGTAGTATTTCGCACATTTGGACTAAAAAATATTAGTTATCTAGAATGCTATGCCGAACGGTGAAAAAAAAACATGTCAGTAGGGCCAACCTTTAAATAATAAAATTCGGAGTTCGAAATGGATATATTTCGAACTCGCTAGCGCGTTCGAAATATCTATTTTTCGAGACAAAATTAGAAAAATAAAATATTGATACAGACAGGGTATTGACGATTTACTTACTGACTATAATAAAAAAACAAACTTAAGTACACCACTGGTTGATTTTTATTAAAACGAAGCCAAATTATTGGTCAAGATATACATCGGCTGTCAAATTTAACAGATATGACGCCATCTTGGTATTTTTAGTTAAATGGCAACTTATAACCGTCAAACAAGGTGATCTGGGTGTGAATTCAATCAGGCTAGGATAACTTAAATGGTGAAGATCGTTCCCCGTTCGTTTAGTTCTTCAACCAAACAATGATGGCGCTATTGTAGGGATTTTGTTTTATAAGGTTGTTTATATCCTAACGTTGGTAGCGGCAAAACATGTATTTAGAATGAGCGTTCTCTATCTTTCTCTTTCTGGTTAATTTTTGCTTGGTCGCGTGGGTTGACTTCGGTCGCCGTTAGTTTTCTACGTTATTATAAGAGGTTAGTTTCCGTAGAAAGGGTTGACTAATTTTTGTCATTGTTTTGTTTTGGTAACTATGTACGTTGGAGAAAAATAAGAATCGTCCCTTTCGACCATGGACACTGGAAGTTAAAGCACGTTTGTGGAAATAGCTCCCCAAGTTTAGTTTTTTTGGGCCGTGCAGGCTAATGTAGTGCCGATAAAGCGTCCACAAATGTGTGTACTATTGGAATTCTTGGAGACTAGCTGTGTAGCAGTATCCACGTTAGCTGTTTCAGGGACCATGTGTGTGTGTGAAGATTGAGTCTTCATGAAACATGGCTATCCTGCGATTCTAAGATCCTGTGATTCTGAGATCCTGCGATCCTGATTCAACCCCAGCTAAGGTGCGATAAAGATAAAAATATGACTTATGGGTTGATCCATAAAAAAATATCTTCCGGAGTCGTAGCCAAGCGACATTGACATTTTAAAATTAAATTTTTAAACGAAGCGGCGCGACGTATAAGTTTATTAAGTATATTCTGCTAAGACGGTGATTTATTGTTGCGTTCCGGGATGTAAAGTACAAAGCGGGAAACGTGTGAAAATGCACAGGTTTCCAAAAAGCGACCCGGTAAGTTTTTTGTTGTTTTAGCGAAGTAATAAAAAATGTGTATCGTGAAGAGCCAAAAAGGCACCTTGCTCCTACTGTATACAAAATATTGTTGCTATAAAAAAAATGTATGCAGGACACCTTTTGATCCTGAATAATCATAAACATTACTTATACCGTGTGTTGCATCGTCGAGCGGGACATAGGAAATCCCATGTAATTTTAAATGGGGTCAATTATTGGCTTCCCTAATTATTTTAGAGAAAAATTCTATTTAGGTTTATTAAAGAGCACTAAAACCCACATTCAAAAGAATAACTTTAGATATTTTTGATGAGCCCGTTTACGGGTTATCGCCGATTTCTTTTTAACTATTTCTCCTTTTTATGGCCCCGTATTTGCGGGCACCAGTCAAGGTAAAAGATGACTGTCAAATAAAGTTGTCATTTTGAGGAATATTTGAACATCTTCTTAAATCCTAAAGTTCTAACAATTTAATAGTACCTACCTATTAATTAGTAAAATATTGAAACATGTAAAATGTCATAATTAACCTTGTAATTGGATACTTTATTTTAGTTTTATTCAGATTAATTTGTACTCATAAATACACCTTTAATATTTTCGATGTACGAGTTTTTATAACAATAAAGCACACATTTCAAAATGACAACTTTATTTGACAGTCATCTTTTACCTTGACTGGTGCCCGCAAATACGGGGCCATAAAAAGGAGAAATAGTTAAAAAGAAATCGGCGATAACCCGGAAACGGGCTCATCAAAAATATCTAAAGTTATTCTCTTGAATGTGGGTTTTAGTGCTCTTTAATACACCTAAATAGAATTTTTCTCTAAAATAATTAGGGAAGCCAATAATTGACTCCATTTAAAATTACATAGGATTTCCTATGTCCCGCTCGACGATGCAACACCCGGTATACCGATTTTCTTAGAGTTATGACAGTTAACGATCTTAGTATAATGTCCGTGTATTTTTAGATGCATAAACTTTGGGTAAATGTTATTCAAAATCTATTACTCTGTGGCAAAGACAAGATTTTGGCATTCAAAAAACTTGTAGAGTTTGTCACACACATTTTGGATATGACCAAAAAATTGAGCATGGCAGAAGAGGATCCTATTTAAAGCTGAACGCTGTTCCTATGTTAGGTCTTTACAGCACGATCCTAGGTAAAACTTGCCTTGTTATTATATTAATTTATGTAAATATCTAATATTAATAAAGCTTGTCGCCATATCAGAAACGTTGTTACAACTTCCTTTTAATCTCCCAAAATATAATGACTTTAATTCAAAAGGTTCGCACTTCTAACTTTTCCATCAGAGTTAGAAGCGCGAAAATTTGAATTGAAAGTTGTAAAATTTAAATTTTCATGCGTGGCGCCGACCCCGCGCCCCTCGCCCATAGTGCTACATTTAGTTCTTCAACCAGACACGAATGGCGCTATAAGGGAACCAATTTAGTATCTTAAGTTGCCTATCTATCCCTACCATAAGCGCATATCCCTTGTCTATAAATTCAATGTCTGTTCGAAAACTGATCAATCTGTCGACGAAAAAATTGCGTTAATAGTTAAAAGTATCGGCGGATGTATGGGCGGTTGTCTTGTTGAAAATAATCAAAACGTAGTTTATCGTCAAGTATTGCTCCACAAATGGATTTGAAATATTTTCTCTATTCCGCTGTGTTGTTACTGGGTCATAAAAAAAAATAGGACCAACAATTCTTCTTCGGAAAACACCAATTTTTTGAGGGACCAATGTGGATTCTACACCAAAAAAAGGTTCGCAAATGCTTCCCTACGGACTTACAGGCCCTTAAAGATGAACAAAAAAGTAAAGTTTTAGCTAGAAGCCCCTTTAAAAAGTATATATCTAACAATTCAAAATCAATTTTCCTCGCAAATGGTGTATCCGAGCAAAATTAACTAGGTCTATCTTTTTTTTAATCTAAAATCATTAAGGTTACATAATTTTGTTAAAAAAAAAAAGAAATCTGCACAAAAAAGTCGTGACCAATCTATTCCAGTTATGCCCCCTAAATTTGAACCATTTTGACTTTAGAATTAGATTAAGCACAAAAGGTTTACTATAATACCTACTAATATTTCAAATTTTTATATTAAATAATCTCGGCGATAATTTAAGAACGTTCTGCAGGGTTAGTTTGGGGATTGTAGCTCACTTAGAAGGTATTTCTCGATATGGTTATTTAGGACGTAGTTTACGCCTTTTGACACCTTAAATTCTGAACACCCTGTATAAAAATTGTTGCTAGGTATAGATTTTCAAAATAAAGTGCAAATTTTATTACAACTAAAACTTTGTTTTTAAGTGTAAATAAATGATCAATAGGCGTAAATTGCTGGTTCCAAGACCAAAATGCTCCGGAGTTAAACTCGCCCCCAGATCGGATTTCCCAGTAAGGGGTGGTCCTGGCGTCTCATTAAGTGAAGTTATCCAAACATCCACCATTTCCAATAGCCAGGCGGGTCCTTCCAACAACATTCAAAATGCAAATGGTGAGACAACTGAAGTTGTTAAAAGATCCAAGATCAGCAACTTTCAAATTGACTACTGCAATATAAGAGGACTGAACTCGAACATTAATGTAGTTCATCAACATCTACAATCTGCCAAACCTCATGTACTCGCATTAACCGAAGCAATGGTCAGATCATCGATTAGTACGGTCATCTATTTATATCCTGGGTACGAGTTTCATCACCGATTTTGGAGCAATTTTGGCCTCTGTCTCTTTGTCCGCAGTGATATTTATTGTCAACTGGCTCAAATACTTAAATACAACCGACGAGCAAGGTCGAGAAAGCCGAATCCCTTGCCATCAACTCTGAACTCAACAAACTCGTGGGTGAACCAACTCGGATTCCCGACCGAGATGGTGATTTTGCTAGTTTGTTGTATATTTCCTTAACTTCAAACCCCGATTTATACACTGTCACCGTGAAGCCTCCGTTAGGAACGTCTGACCACAAACTTATTTCAGCACTGAACAAACTACCAATTTGTGCCGAGCAGTCTCCTAAACTACGCAACATCTGGCATTATACATTAGCTAAGTGGGATGACTTAAAGGACCTTTCCTTGGCAGGACGTTTGTGTTACCTCTGACGATCAATCCATCTGTGCTAGAGAAATATCGGAGGTTATCATTATTGGTATGGAAGCTTTCATCCTTTTCTTAAAAAGAGTGCCCTTTTAACGGCAAGCCTTGATTTACCAAAAATTGCGAACGAGCTGTTAAATCAAAAATTAATTTCTACCGATAATGGCGTCAAAACCCTACCGCCAAAAATCGTACCATCTTTGTTAACGCTCGAAACCAATGCACGCAAACTACAAACCAAAGCAAAGAAGCACACAACCAGAAGATCAAACACAAATTTCTTAAATGTCATAACGGCTCAAGATCATTTTGGTTGGTAGCTAAGGCCGTCAGTCAGAATCTTACCAAGTCAACCATACCACCTTTAACACGTTCTGATGGCACCATTGCGACCAAAGCACAGGAAAAAGCAAACTTACTGGCGGAACTATTCTCTTCACATTCATCGGCTAATTTTCAGGGACGAACTTCACGGAACATCCCCCTGTAAAATCGAGAATGCCCAAGATTGTTTTCCAGCACCGCCATATTAAACGAATCTTGAGGAGTATTGACACCAAAAAAGCTCCTGGTCCTGACGAAATTCCTGTCATCGTAATTAAGACATGCGCTGATTAATTGACACCGGTATTTTGTAGGCTTTTTAACTTATCTTACAAAACTTGCTGGAAAACTGCGCGAGTCCAGCCTATACCCAGTATGGATTCCGTAAGTCTAGATCAATAGGAGACCTTCTCGCTTATGTTAATTATGTTTGGAACAACGCAATAGAACATTACTGGGAGTCCCAGGCGGTCGCACTGAACATTTCCAAGGCTTTTTATTAAGTATGGTATGAGGGCCTCCTAACTAAAGTGAGATCATACGGAATGCCGGTTAAATTTTGTTCATGGCTGTCAAGCTTTCCTTAAGACAGTTCTCTGCGAGTGGCGATGGACGGATTTCTTTCAGACACATTTAACACCAACGCCGGAGTTCCTCAAGGTTCTATATTGTTTGCCACCCCCTTTTAACTGTTACATTATCGATCTTTTGGAAAAAACTAGAAACCCAGAAATAGCTTCGCTTATGACAGCACACTTGTTTCATCTTTTACTTTGGATCCTCGAACATCGAGTGCCAATGCACACCTTTATAGGCAATAAGAGGTATTGAAGAACCGGATATAATCATGGCAGGACACTCGATTCCCTTGGCTTCATCGATTTATTTATTGGGCATCAATTGTCTTGGCATAGTCACGTTGTGGTCATTGCTAAGGCAGCCTCGCAGAAGCTTGAAATATTTTTCCGAACTAAGAACTTCTATACACCCGACCAACATTTGATGCCATAAAAACCCCAAATTCGACCATCGCTGGAGTACTGTTCGTATATTTGGGGCTTTGCTCCTAAACATTCCGTGAGATTGCTAGATCCCATTCAAAGGAGAGCCATTCGTTTGATCGGTGACCCTGATCTGACAAACAACCTGGAAAGCCTAAAACATCGAAGGCAAGTTGGCGACTTAAGTCTATTTTACAAATATTTTCATGGCAAGTGCTCAACAGAGGTTGCCCACTTGATTCCACCCACGACAAGTCACTGCAGCCCAGCCGTACGTGGTTCAGCTTAGTGTATCTGGAGAACGTCATTACTCTGGAACGATCTCTCTGATGCCGTGTTTTGCAACGAGTATTAACTCCAAAGATTCAATACCAACGTGAATCATTTCCTGCGCACACGCACCGCTCGCAGATCGCCATAAAAGACTAATCCTGCGGTGCTGTGCCTTAAAATGAAAAGAAAAAAATGTAAAACGCATATTTAAGATGTGAATGACTTATATTTTTGTAAAAATTACGATTAATGAACTTTGCACAGCTTCAAAATATAAAAATATTTCTACCATTCGGGATCAGTTGGCAATCTAAAAAGTTACATTTATTGTCACAATTCTTCACAAAACAAACATTGCGTGATTTGAATTTCTTCTTCGTGTATATGACAACAGGGGCGGATCTACGGGAAGGGCTTAGGGGGCTCAAAAGCGTTTTAGGAAAAACCGAGACAACAGGGGCGGATCTACGGGAGGGCCTAGGGGGCTCAAGCTTCCCCCCCCCCCCCATTGACCGGCTAGCAACAACATACTTGGAGAATTTAGAGCATGCTAAGAACTCTAAAATTTCTGGCAAAACAATGACTTTTAGTGCCACTATTAGAAGAAGTGATTTCATAATTGCCCTGGAAGTTACCTCATGCATATTGAATCCTGAACAGGACCTTTCTGCAGGTCTACCAGACTTAGATTTGGGCAAGAGAGCTCTAAAACGTTTTAGGAAAAACCAAGGATATAATTTTAACGTCATATACGCTGAGTCTTGTAAAATTGCAACAAAAATTGGTTGCACTATTACCATACCCAGAGCATATAAAAAACAAACACAGAGAAGCAATGTTCCTGTTTCTAACGAAAAATGTTAATACTCAATTGGCAGAAAGATTTGATGAAGTATGTGAAGTATTACTACTCGAAGGAATAAATCCATTTTATTTAGATAAATAAACAGACGACGAAATTATAAGAACTGCCAAAAATTACGAGCAAGATTTGTCGGGTTCTGTTTTAGAGTTGAAGGCAGAATTGGGCCTTTGGAGAGATAAATGGATCGATTTTAATTGCCACATTACCTGTCCCAAGTGCCACTGGTGAAAGAAGTTTTTCTGCTTTAAAATTTCTAGAATCTTACACCAGGTCTACAATGGGACAAAAGAGATTAAATGGACTAGCTTTAGTCTACATCCATAAAACACAAGAACTGAACATTGATGACGTTATTAATTTATTTTGCCTGATACGACCACGGAGGTTGCTAACGTCGGACTCAGTGTTGCCACCCTCGCTTGTAACAAATTCGGTAGATGCTTCGCAGAAAATCGGTAGATTTCGACATTTTTCGGTAGAATTTTAAAATAGTGTATTATTTACTGCAAGTGCAACTGGTAGTTAACATAATTATATATTTATCTGTGGCCAACGTTTAATTTCAAATACTGTGGTAAACACAAGGATTTATTTTTGAAATAAAACACAATTGCATAATATTATGTACAAATAAACTTTTATTTAAAAATACAAAATACTTGGGCATACAAACCTAATTTTTCACTCTAAGCTATTCTTATTTCTATATTTTAAAATTAATCTGCATAAGAAGGTTTTCCTTTTAAATTTGAATCAGTCATTTTTGCAACTAGAGTTTTTTAAACAATGAAATTATGGCACACATTTTTGTCCATATATTGTTTTGTATAAATCAAACCAGAAATTGTTGTCGCTTCCAGACGATTTCTCTGTTTTGTTTTCAACAAATTACAAATTGAAAAAACTCTTTCGCAATTTGCTGATGAATGTGGTAAGCATAGGAGATTTTCAACAAAATTGCACAATGTCGGATATGCTCGAGTTTCATCTCCTAATATTATTTCTCCAACGGATTGCCAAAATGACTCTACATCATCGCTGAAACTCTGCATTTCTTTACAATTTCGCAATAATCTCCATTCAAAATCTAATTTTTGTATTTCATTTTTATTAATGAAATGGGGAAATGACATAGAAACATCAGCTATGGATGAAATATCTCCTTGTTTAACTTTTTTCGGATCTATAATACCCAGTTTTTGTAAAATATTGTCGTTTAAAGGAAATCTTGATCTTATTTGTGTACAGGCTTCAATATAAAAATCTAAACAACGCAGCTTAAATGTTTCAATTTGAAAGGGGGTTAAGTTTTTAGAATTTTGTATAGTGGCAGCTACATTTGCTCCAAAATACATATTTTCAATAGCTAAAAAGTTTTGGGGATTTTTAAACTCAACATTGGCCATTGGTGTTTTTATGATATAATCTCTTTTAAGAAAACAATCAAAAAATGCTTGTAGCACACCGGTTACTTTTTCATATAAAAGATGTATTTTTGGGGATTCAGACTGCATTTCTCGATTTAGTTGGTTGAAAAATGGCAGAACATAATCCAAAAACTGAAAATAAAATTTGTTTTGTAGATCTTGTAATTTTTTCAAGATACTTTCCGCTATTACAACGTCGTTTTTGTTACTTACTATATCAATAAAATATAACCTTAAAGGTTCGTATTGCTCTAATATTCTTTTAACAACACTTTCGAGAGATAACCATCGTGTTTGGGATGGATGGAGCAATTTATGGACTTTAACATTACTAAAATTTTGGAATTCTATATATTCAAATTTTCTTTTTGGGCTACTATTAAAGTAACTGTGAATATCTCTCGCTAAATTTTCTAAATGTGCGGGTAACTTAAGGTAAGCACTAGATGCACACAAATGAAACGAATGACAGATGCATTTCATGACAAATAATTCAGGGATATCATTTTTTAATACTTTCATAACTGAGTGATGTGCGCCAAACATCACATTTGCCCCATCTGAAGCAAATCCAATTAAGTTTTGTTTGTAGGGTATTTCATATTTAATAAAATTTTCAATCAACAAATTGTAAATTGACTGAGCTGAAGCATCTGTAACTTTTATCAACTTAAAAAAACTATCTTTTACAAAATGTTCTGTCACATACCTGACAACAATGCAAAGATGCTTTTGAGTCGACAGATCAGTAGATTCGTCGATTATTACTGAAAATTTTTTACTTCGTAAATTTTTGCAAATGTCATTGAAATTTTCATCACCAATAACATTGTTGATCACGGCTGTCGTCTTGGTCGTTGCACAAGCCAGACTTTTTGCAATTTTTGAATCCGGAAATGCTGAAGCACACAACTGAGGCAAATGATCCATTAACATTATCGGTAAATTGTGTTCTGCCACAAGAGCACATAGTCTGATTTCAGCTGCAACAATAAAATTCAATTAGTTTTAATTATGTACTAAGCAATCAATAAAAAAGAATACCTTCTTTAACATTGTAATCCAGAGTAACTTGTGCTGACGCTGACGTTTCAACGACAAATTTGCTAATGGACTGTTGACCTCGTTGAAGTTTAATTTTTTCTAAATGAAATTTTGAAATTCCATGTTTTATTAGGGCATCTTTTCCGCTGGAAATATTTAGATCTTTATCGCAGCTGCGACATTTGGCATAATTTTCTCCTTTACGACTTTTCATAAGCCAGCTTTTAAATTAAGGTTTCTCTTCCCATGCAGTTTTATAGGTTTGAGCATATTTTCTCATTTTCTTATTCTTTGAAAAGGAAGTTGAAGGTTCCTCCTTATCACTTGAATCACTAGCACCAGATAAATCCATTGCAATTTCTAAAAGTACGTTCATTTAATTAATATTTTTAATTTCCAAAAATGAATGAATAGTAGGTAATTAAAAAATATATATATTTAACTAAAAAATCACACCTACCTTTAAATAGTTTGCGACTATAATCAGATTATATAAAACAAATTTGGGTTACACTGTTAGGTACACGATTTTATTTTGTCACAAAAGAAACAAATAATTATAAATGAGGTTTAATGTAGTGTAAGTAAAATTGTAATTTCGTCCCTTTTATAAGTTTACGTCGGGGATTCACCGCGGGATTTCACATGAAAGAGTGTCGGAGATTTACAGCAGCGGGATTTCAAATAAAAGCGGTAATCCCCGAGAGTTGAAATCAATGTCGTGCCATCTCGTGTGTTCTTATAAGACTAGACGTTCTATTTTCTATTGTTCTATAGTATTAATGTTGCCTACCATTGATAGGCAACCTTTAATACAAACAAGAAACAAGTTTAAATTGAAAAGTGTAGTTAATGTTTAGCCATCTCGTGTGTTCTAATAGGACTAGGGCGTTCTCTTGTTCTCTAGTCTCTAGTAGACTCTAGTATACTCAACTAAGTTGACAATGACATGTTGACAACAACTTAAATCGTAAAATTAGGTATAATTCAATGTGCTTTCGGTAGATCGGTAAATTGAGGTGAAAATCGGTAGATCTACCGAAAAATCGGTAGGAGAGGCAACACTGGTCGGACTGGACAGCTTAGGTATTTAGTTTTTGTTCTGTCAATAAACAGATATTTCGTACCATAATAATTAATTACTCAAACCTAGCCCCAGGCGCGGATTCATTATGCGCTAACCACGGCATGTATTTGATATATTATTTGATAAGCTCTCCAGGCAAATAAATATAAAAAAAGTTGTATTTCCGTGCAAAAAATACCTTTAATTTGATAAGGGACTACTTAAAACATGTAACACCAAAACTCTTTTTCGTGTATAGAACCGCTGAAGCTAAATATTGGAGTAGTAGACAAAAACGAAATTTGGGTGTAGTCAAAAAAAATTCTTCCTAAATCCTGAATCCGCCCCTGCATGACAATGTATTTTGCAAGGTTTATTATGAAAATTTAAAGAAATAACTATTTTAAAATACTACGGTACTGACCGATATGTTCTTCCAATTTATTACAAGACCCGAGCGCCAAGATCTACCTAACTATCGGCCCTCCTTGTCTTTTGCCATTCTGATTGTTATTTACTCTTGTGCTTTTACCTTATAATAAGTAATTCTGCCTTGGTCATCTAGATCTCCAGTATCTGACCAGCCATTTTCTGTAATGATGATCGAGGAAGGCTTGTATTTACGTTGTACATAATTCAAAAGATTTCTTGCTCCTAAAGGTTCATAATATAGCCATGCAGAAGCGCTCGTGGGCCAAGATGAATCAACACTACTTAGAATTCCTGAAAAATATAGAAAACTTTTAAATTTTATACAGGGTGTTAATTAACGTCATGCGGATATTTCAAGGGGTGATAGTACTCGTCAAAATAAGAAAAAAATGCAAATATATGCATGGTCTAAAACGCGTTATTTTCGTTATACAGGGTGGCAAAGTTTCAATTTTTTTTTCTCGTATTTTGCGTTTTCTCTCTTATATTCTGTGATAATTGTTTCAAATTTGGAATATTAGATATATTTTAAAGTTGTCCTTAGTATTAAAATTATGTAAATTCTCTCTTAAATGTAGACCAAAAGCTAGATGTTGCTGTGTTTCGGTATATTTAGTTTTATTCTTAAATGTTTTTTGGGTTTATCCCGTTAATCAATTTTATATAGTTAATTAACCTGTGTTCGCCATTGTGAGCTCGTTTGTGTCCTTAATGTAAAGTTTGTGATTATATTATGTAAGTAACACCTAATAATTTTGATTTGAAATTGAGATTATTATATAAATGAACTTTTTAGACAGCTCTTGAAAATGGTTTAAGAAACCAAAACGCGTAGAGCGAGATATTAAATATTTGTGAAGAATTTTGGACTCTTCTTTCCTCTTCAATATGAATAATCTTCACCCTGGAGACATCTATGATTCAATTAGGAAAGATATTGCAAAAAAAATTTTACAACCTCATTTAACTAAACCAATCTCTATTAATATTGACATAAATTCAACAGCAAGTGGTTCCACAGAGGGTTTAACACTAGAAAATACAAAAACAAGTCAGGACCGCAACATCGCAACACCTTGTGCTAATTTTTCAGGGGCCACAATATCTGTACTTTTAATCTGATGTTTAATAAGAAGTTCATTGTTGTATTTTTTAAAATAAATAAAGTATACAAATATGCAATATGTCTTGTATTTTTCAACATTATTTATTTATGAAACACATACTTTTACTTCCGCTGCCTATAGCAACCGTCTACTGTAAAAAAAGCAAAACTTTAACGTCAAAAAATTAGTAGAAAAATGTCAAGTTTGTTGACGTTTAAAGAAAAAAGATATGGTAGGGAAAAAATATTCAAAGCTCTTGTCAAGCATTTCTAGAAACTTGTCTACTGGCGTGATAATACCGGCAGGGAAAGGTCGCAGATTAATTATAACGCATGTAAGTTGTTCAAATGGATTCGTAAACAGTGGTTTGCTCGAATTAGAGGCAAAATCAACTAGCAATGATCATGAAGAAATGACTGCTGACGTCTTTGAAGAGTGTTTTGGGCAACTGAATTAATTCCTGAAAATTTTGTCAAAGTCTTAGTTATAGTCAGCTAATATTCAAGACTTTTGGAGAAACTACCTATGACTTCTTGAAAAAAAGGTATATTCTTTTTTGCACTGTCGGCTTCTTAAGTTAGCCTTTCTTGGCTTTTACTTCTATTTGCTGTTTCTTTTCGAATACTTTTATCGAAGCTTTTTTTTGGTTTGTTCATTTTCATTGCAGTTTTTTTTTTATTCATTCTTCTTTCTCTTGAGAGTCGTTGTTTTTTTCCAATTCTTCTATGTTGATTTTTTGACATTTTCCTTTTTATTCAGCATTTAGGGTGGGAGCCAGCCTTTCGGCATTTTGTATGTGTGTTGTGACCGTGATCTTATGTGTGAATTTGTTATTAGATTATTTGTCGATACGTTTGTCCGTCTGTGGTAGTTCGTAATTGTCTTTGTCATGTATTGTTCAATCATTTCAATTTTCATTTCGTCATGTAGTATTCTAACTGGTACGTGTCTTTGTACGTTTAGTGCGACTTTAATTGTCCTGTCTTGTAAGATTTGTAGTTTTTAAGTCTTGTCCTATTTGTTGTACACCATGATGGTACTCCGTATGTTAGTTCTGGTCTGAAAATTGTCCTCTATATTGTCATTTTCATTTTGTTAGTGTTTTGCTGTTCTTACAAATTAACAGGTACACTGCACTCAATTGTCTCTGTGCCTATGCGACTCCCTCATCGACGCTTTCGTTGCAGGTAAGTTTCTTATCGAAGACAAGGCTAAGATACTTTACTTTGTTAGACCATATCATTGGTTTATTATTAACTCTAACCCTTGTTTCAGGTAGTCCCCTGCCTTTGAGAATAATATTGGCAGTATTGACTGCTTTTTCTCCTCATTATACCATAGTCTTCAGACTTTAAATAATTTTTGCAGCACAAGTACATGCTGTTGCAAACTTTCAACCACTCTCCAGGCCACTCCTGAGGTGGCAGTTGTTGCAGTATCGTCCGCAAACAGATGTAGTTGAGTCTGATTGCTGTGCAGAATGTCCGCTGTGTAAATACTATTCTCCGATGATACTGCAAAGGTCCTCAAGGTATGATATAATTAGCCTGATAAGGTAATCAGGCATGCCTGCCCTTAATAATTTTAGTACTAGTCCGTCGTACTAGACTTTGTCTGTCAGTATAAATAATATTGTGTAATATTACTAAATGTTACAATGATATCTTGCACTTTGGAGGATTTAATACTTTCAAAATGGAAAAACAATTACGCCCAATTCATTTTTACTGTTTTAACAAACATCTTTTCCTGCAAACCGATTACCCGATTTAACTTTTCCTGGCTCAGTTGGATAGACAATTTAATGCCGTTTGCATCGATAGATTGTTCCGGTTGACATTTTAAAGTAAGATTGGCTGGATGTGTGGAGGTCAATAATAAAATTCTATCAAATGTGTAATTGAACTTCTCCCTCGATATTAAAATTGACGAGTTTTTTGTCAAATACTATTTCCCTCAAAATCAAGAGATAATTAGCGTGGCTCGTTTTGTAATGAAAGTCATCTTTAAGGCGAAGGTACTGGGCATTCAAAATACGGGACTTTAGCAGACGATATTAGAAATCGCAGTAGCGTTAAAAATAGATTGAAAAATAGGGGGTATCGTACTGGAGATCCTCGCATCAAGGCGGAAGTTAACAGGGAAGCAAATTTCATCAAGCAAATGCTGGTAGAAAGGCAGTCGAATCTGTGGGACGACAAAATCAAAAGTTTATCTATAGAATTAGATTAGATTGTTATCCAGCCTAGGGAAAGTTGCCGAGAAAATAATTTTAAGTCGTCTAAATGACTTTGTGTTCGCACGCAACGTTTTACCTAACAAACGGTTCAATTTTCAGGCCGAACATTGCACAGTTAGGCAAACGAACCGTTTAACATTTAACATTTTTAAAGGCTTTAACAGAAGAGCGCACACGGGAGCGGTTCTCTTTGACGTAAGTAGAGCCTTCGATAGGGTATGGCATAACGGTCTGTTGTAAAGTTGATAATGCTCGGAGCTCCGAACTACCTCATCAAGGTAGTTGGCTCGTTTCTTAAGAATATAAATTTTGCGGTATCGACAGAGAATGTACTTTTTTTGAAAAAACGCATCAGGGCGTGAGTGCCGCAAGGGTCACCTCTCTCTCCGATATTGTATAATATCTACACTCATGATTCCGCAGCTTTATCTTCCCGCTGACGATACAGCAATTACTTCGTCTGCCAAATCACCACGCATTGTCGTCAGCCGGATGCAGCGTCACGAAATCGAGTAAGAAAAATTGCTTACTAACATATTTTTCTCGAAAAGCGTACGTCGGCCTGAAATAAGACTCAAAGTCAACAGAGTCCAAGTAAACTGGTTCCAGCAAGTGAAGTACCTGGGACTTATCTTTGACCAAAGACTGAACTGGAGGCTCAATTTAATAAATAGAGTGAAGCTTGCATTGCGACAGTTAGGCTCTATTTACCCACTGCTTCACAGGCGGAGTAGATTTGCAAATAGGACAAAGATCAACCTCTACAAGGCATTGGTCAGGCCGGTTCTCACCTTTGGTGCACCTTCGTAGTGCAACATAAGCAGAGCGGAACTGAATAACTTCCAGGTAATTCAGAATAGGGCGCTGAACATTATCGCAGATGTCTCGAGGTACACTATTAATCGCGTGTTGCACCAGGACTTTCGCATACCAACTATTAATAAGTTCTTTTTAAAAATCATTACGAACTATTACGAACGTACGGACGTTTCGACAAACCCACTTATTACTGACTCACATACGAGAGCGAGACAAAATGCGACCTACAAACTACCTAAAAACTGGCTCCCCGTCGGTCTATAGTAGAGAAGCACTAATAGTAGAGAGGCACTATCACCTTCCTAGATAACGGAGAAAGGCGCCAAGAATATGCAAACCAAAATCTTTAATCATCACACTCAGCGCGGCATGCTCAAGAAAGGCAACAGCCGATAGCAATAGTTTCTTTTATGCAAAAATACCTAAAAAGTAGTCAAAGAATCAAAAGATGTCAAAGGGATGCATTGACGTAAACCCCCATTCATGAGCCAATGTATATCCTCAAACTAGTCCTAGAACTTCAGAGGTTTTTTTTGCTTATTTCTAAAAGATAGTCCCATGTCTGGCAAATGTAATGTAAATTATTTTCGGAAATAAATTATTATTATATTATTTACCTTTGTCCAAAGTTATGGATGGGGTGCCTATGTCATCGTCAGGATCATTCTCGACAATGTTGCTGGTATATCTGTAAAATATTATAATTTTAGATAAAAGTGTTAATGTTTTGAAAAATGCACCATTTAAAATAAATTAAAAGAGGTATATCGTCTTACCTTTTGACATCAATTTACAAAATGTCAAGTTCAAGGTAAAATTTATTATTTACAATGGGTAAATAGGTATAATAGCAAATGAATACTACTTGACAAGTGGGAATCATAATATGACATATGTATACCGGGTAAGTAGAAAGTACCTGAACGCTTAAATATCTTCAAAACCGCTAAAGCTGCAGTTAGTATTCTAATATTTATAAATGCCTCTCGTATACGATCTTCCATATCGTCTCGGTTTGTAGGAGGTATGGCATATACTTGTTCATTAACGTATCCCCAGAGGTAGAAATCAAGGGGTGTTAAATCAGGGGTCCTAGGAGGCGAAGCGATTGGTCCACCATATCCAATCGACTAATTACCTCGTCAATGATTTAGAAATTGTCTACCCGGCTCATAATAATGAGGGGGAGCGCCGTCTTGTTGAAACCAGAAGTTCTGGTGAGTGTTGGCATCTATATTTTGAAGCAAAATGAGTAGATGCTTAAGAAAATTTAAATAAACTTGTCCCGTCAAACGCTCTTCAAAGAAATATGGCCTAATAATGTTTAAGGCCCTAATATTGCTCCCCAGACATTAACCGACTAGTTTTTTTGATATCTACATGTCGAACCCAATATGAATTTTCAGTAGCATATTAATAAATGAATATTATGTCTATTTACGATTACGATAATTTTAAATGTATACTCGTCACTAAATAGAACTTTGAGAAACTGGCAACAGTGCCGATATCATTTTTCAATTCCGCATGCCGAGAAACCTCTAACTGCCGAATTTTTTAAGAAATAATTTTTTTTTAATTTTTGTACTTAGTGCAAGTTTATTGAACAAAATCATATCCGTAGAGCGCTTTCGGCAGTTACGCCATCATCAGTGTCTACTACCTACAAAGCAAGAAAAGAAAAAAGAAAAATCAACAATTGTGAAATTTAACGAATCTTTGAAGGTTAAAGTTAATTGAAAATCTTAGATAAAAGTCAATGTAAAAATTCTCACCAATTTCTCGTTACTTACTTTGTCATAAAATATAACTAACCACAAAACACAACATACAGGTATATGTATAACAATTAAAACATTAAAATTGGGGCCTAAAGGCGATGTAAATTACATGATGATATTAAAAAACTTTAAAAGCGTCCATTTTATTAGAGGGAACTAACCTTGATGATCTAAAAAGCATGTACCACGCATGCTAGTGTGTGCAGGGAGTACCATTGACATATCGCGGGCGACCTGGCAAAAACTCCTATCTGCAGGTTTTACCGAAAATGAGTTATTGTCATTTTCGCGTTTTACTAGTTGATGCGCATAGTTATAGTTGGGGTCAAGCAAATATTTGACGCGTGACACTTCCATATTGTCATGGGTGTCAAATACGGCAGGCCACTCATAATATAAAAGTTACTAATGGCTAATTTATATTATAATAATTACCACCCACTCGAAGTATTTGTATCTTTATCCTTTTATATGACTAAAAAGAGATATACATAAACCGAGTTACCTTCTCGTCGATTTGGTCAAATCATATGGGCTGCAGATCTGCATTTTATTTATTCATTTAATCGTTATACACTACTAATCGTTATACACTACTAAGATTGCTTTTGTTAAGACCTGTGATATTAATGGTCAATCCTGAATCCCACAATGCACAGAATTTATCAAAACAAATTTATTTATATTATAATTCATATTCTTTGACCAATTTCCCAGCAATCATTTTCTGCAAAGGTTTATAAGTAACAATATTCGTCAGTCCGGCCCTGACTAAGTATCAGCTGTAATAAAGTTGGTGAAATCGAAATATCCTAGTATTGGACAAATATGACAAGATGAAAGTGTCACGCGTCAAATATTTGCTTGACTCCAACTATAGTAAAATTAACGAGAGGGTAGCCTGCCTAGGGAACTCCAATGTTGCCAAAGCAATTCAATCATTGGTGGCGTCAGAAATAGGCGCATGTCGGTCGGAAATGTCAAACAAGATAATATGTTTTATGTTACGTAACGGATTGAAACATTATATTGCTTAACTCAACTAAATAATGCTGTAACTATTAAATATAGACTTTATTGGTTAAACAGGCGCTAACACGGCATCTAATCCACCTTTTTGGTTCCAATTCGCCTTTTTCAAGTTCACCGGCCAATTATTTACCAGCCCTTTTTGAGTCGATCTACTTTAAAAAAAAGTAAAGGAGTTATATAAAAACTAAAAAAAGTCATAAGAAAACTAAAAAAGTCATTAAGAAAAAGTGCCCGAAACGGGAATCGATCCTGGGCCTATGGCATCATACACAAATGCTATATCCACCAGACCACTCAATTGCTTACAAACTTCAGTTAATCTAGTAACCGTAGAATAAAAGCCAACGAGACTAACATAACCTACAAATTTAAAAACAGCTGATCGAATAACTTTGGCAACATTGGAGTTCCCTAGGCAGACTATCCTCTCCTGTAAATTTATCCTATAGTTCAAAAAATCGGAACACCTTGAAATTCTGATATTTCAAATACTCCCACCAGAAATGCAACTTGTCGGGTCATGCAAAACCTCCTATTCTTAGTCAGTTAAGCGATATAGTTTGAGGCGTTCATACGTGCTTTAGTTCTTGTGTCTTTTATGTGAAATACGGTAAGTTTTATTTAATATTTTTGGACAAATGTATGATTTTAATCCGTATAAACATTTTTATAAGTTTATTTATATCTAAAATCGAATTAAACCAACGTTTGTTTTTATTTCAGATAGGAGGTTTTGCAACAACATAGAAAAGTCGTATAGGAGATTTTCGTACATGGGTTCCAGAACCAAAAGGATTTTTGCCTTGTTGGAATCATCTAAAAAGAGTGATTCCCATTCTAATGGAAACTTCTCCATGAAACAGCAAGGTACAGACATAGGCCATTTTGATATACTCAATTTAGATGTAATAACCGAAGAAGAATATTTACAAACGCAAACGTGCGAAGGCCTACTTATTACTAATACCAACGTAACTAATAATTTAGAATGTGATAATTTGAAAGACTGTGTACCTGACCTACAAGACGGCCTCATTACCGAAAGTACCACCGAAAATTCGGACAGAGATTTTGAAGACTGCTTAAACATTATAAATGTAGATGATACTAGTCATACACATCAAACACAAAAAATTTTAAACTTCTCTACAGCTTTAGAAGAAGAGCCTGCATGGAAAAACTCTGTTTTATTAAATAAAAATAGGGCCTTAGGGGAGTTTGTGCCTACCACAAATGGAGTTTTAGTGGAACAAACTTTTTCACATTGTAGTAGTGTTATTAATAATTCTTTACAGTCCAATGTTCCAACAAATACATATGCAACTAATATTATTCAACCTTTAGTATCCTATGAAGTATCAAGTGATGAAGAAAATGAAAATAATAGTGATTCTTCATATAATCCGTCAACAAACAGTGAAGTGGATAGAGAAAGCGAAACAGATGTGACAATTACCAAAGAGAAGCAATACATCGATGAAGAAAATGTTAATGAAGGAAGAAAGAGAAAGAAAAAAGCTGATGAAAAGGACTGGACTCGTATGAAAAACAAAAAATTACGAGTGGAAGGCAAAGCATACGTGGGGTTTAAAAAATGGAAAAATTAAACAAAACTGTCAACGCTTGGGACGATCGCTAAAACTAGCCTGTAATTCATCACTATGCACAAGTTCTAAAAAAAGATTTTATTCCGAATTTAGTGATCAAAGCAGGCAAAACATTTTCAATAAATTTTGGAACGAAACAAATTGGGAACAAAGAAAAACTTTTGCTTCTTCACACGTGTTAAAAAATAACGTTACAAGGACGTCCAGTAAAACTTCTACAATACAGGGAACTTTTGTTTATTTTTTAAATAACGGAAAAGAAAAAACTTCAAAAATGCCGCAATATGTTTATCAACACGCTTAATATAGGGTACAAAACTGTGCAAGAATGGGTAAATAAAAGCTCGTACGGTATGGCAGCAAAATCGTGTATTCAAAAATCCGTAAAGAATCGTTTTGTGGAAGGGTATCAACACCTCAATACTTTCTTTCAACAACTGCCAAAATTACCCGCACATTACTGCCGTAAGGATACTTTGAAGTTATATTTGGAGTCTTCATTTCAAACTTTAAGTGATTTATATAGAGTTTATCAAGACTATTGCAAAGAACAGGGACATTCTTCATTAAGCCGAAATGTATTTAATAAAGTCTTCCACGAAAAGAATCTCTCACTTTTCCGGCAAAAGAAGGATCAGTGTAATACATGTTTTGCTTATAAATATAAAAATGAAACAGAAGAGAAGTGGAAAATTCATGTCGCGAATAAGGAAAAAGCTAGGAAGGCAAAGACAACAGACAAAGAATTAGCCGAAAGGGGAGAAGTTGTGGCATTAACCATGGATTTACATGCAGTCAAACTAGCGCCATTCTTGCCAGCCGGAAAAATCTACTTTAAAACAAAATTGTGTTGACACAATTTTACTGTATACAACCTTGCCACTCGCGATGTTACTTGCTACTGGTTTTCCGAGGACCAAAATAATCAGCTACAAGCTTCCACGTTTACTTCTTGCATTATAGACTTCTTGGAGAGAAACTGATTGACCCCTGAGAAATTGCCTATTATTATCTATTCTGATGGGTGTGGCTATCAGAATAGAAATAATATTTTATCTAATGCTATATTAAACTTTTCAATCAAACACGAAACATGCGTATGATACCAGAAGTATTTGGAGCCGGGTCACACTCAAATGGAGTGTGGCTCGGTTCATAGTACAATATAAAGAAAATTGCTTAATTCCGAAATACATTTACCAAGCGATTACGCTACGATTACTAAAGAATCGAGATTAAATCCAAAACCTTATAATGTACAAATTTTGGACTACACTTTCTTTAAAAATTTTTCTGATTCCAAATATCTTCGATATTCTTCAATACGCCCTGGTAAAAAGAGCAATGATCCTGTCGTTAATAATATCAAATAAATGTATTAAGTACACAGGCGACGGGAAAATTCAAGTAATGTTAGATTACGATAGTGACTATATTGATCTGCCTGTAAGACCAAAAAATTTAAATGTCATAAATGACTATCCACAACTTTTAAAAAGTCGATGTAGAATAAAAAAAGAAAAGTGGCAACACCTTCAGGACCTTAAGTCGGTTTTGCCACAAGATACCCATTTATTTTACGACAATTTGCTATTTGAATAGTTACTAACAATAATTATTTAATAGACTTATTTTAATACAATTTTTTTGAATCTTAGAATGCTATTTTTGTGCTATATTCGATTAACCAAAAATTGGCTAAAATTTTTGTTTAGTTGCTTTTGAAGTAATAAAAGCAGAACTGTAATACACTTATTTAAACTGTTTTGTTTTTATTTATATCAGTAAAATTTCAGAACCGCAAAAGAACCCTGTTCTAAAAATTAAGAAGTCGATATTTTTTAAGTTTATTCGTTTCCAGAAACTTACTTTGTTTAATATTTTTGTATCGTTTTTAGTGATGTTGTTGGGTACCTACCTACCTGATTAAATAAAATAATTTTGCAATAATTTTAGTCTTTATTTTCCTTATAGCAATTTATCCTAACCTAGTAAAAAGCAAGGCAAAATCTCCTATTAACTATTACAACAATGGCAATATCTCCTATCTGGCACAGATTATTTATATAAAAGTTATATTGTACCAACACTTATAAATTATAACAAATATATTACTCTGAATGTGCATTAAAAGAAAAAAGTAACAACATTTTCTTTTAAGAGCCGCAATAAAGTTTTTTGTATGTACTGTAAAGTTGTGTCAATTGTTAGATAGGAGGTAATGCCAGGTCGCCCGCGATATTGTTGGTACTATTTCCTGGCGGTAAAATTTGAATTTAAATTTAAACATTTTGTATATTATTTATGGAATAAAACTCAAAGTCTGCTCCACTAATTTAATAAAATAAATTCATATTATATGCCCATACATGTTTCGAAGGCATAAACCTTCATCCTCAGTGGGTAATTATTAAGATGTAATAAAATATGAAGAGACCAATGACATTGTTACATTGTAAACTGAAAGGGGAAAGAAAAAAATACAATTAGATAATGCGAAAGCAACACAGGTATCATCAAAAAAAGGTTTAATATATGGAAAAAGATATTTTGTAAAATTTTGAGATTGATATTAAACCCCAATTACAGTGAGATAAAAGCTAGTGACTTACCTTATGTTGCAGAAATTTTTTTTTTATTTTTATAAGGAAACATATTGATGTAAATTAATTAACTAATGCATTATAACTAATAGTAATAAAAGGTTTTTTAAAAAATTATGTTTATTAAATTAGTTTTATTTTTTTATTTAATTTTGAACTTATAGATAGATAATTCAAAGAACTCGCAAATGTGATGTAAGAAAAAGGTTCTAAGACAAAACAAAAGTTTCTGTGTAAACAAAATAGTTACAGAGAGAGATAGAAGTCAAAAATAGACGACAGAATGGCGGGGCATAACAAAAACAATTAAACTTAAAAAAAAATTTTAAAAAGTATTTTAGGTTATTCTGTTCTACGATAACTTCGGTTTTCTTACATCACATTTGCGAGTTCTTTGAATTATCTATCTTTGTCTCTGTTTTCCTTTAACATCTGACAGTTTTGATGAATTCTACCTCACATACAAAAAAATTTTCATACATATTATTAAAATTAAAATTTACCGCCTGCAAGTTATACCACCATCTCTTCATCACTTGTAATGATGATGCCTATATTGGTTTCTATAAGATAACATACAAAATGTTAAAATTTCAATTCAAATTTTACCGCCAGGAAATAGTACCAACAATATGTCAATGGTACTCCCTGCACACACTAGCATGCTTGGTACATGCTTTTTAGATCATTTTTTTTTTTTTTTTTTTAATAATAATTTATTATTGACCTCAAAACAGTTTACAATAAAACTGGCACCTACAAATTGTATGGTATAATTATTAACATTCAAATAAAGTTATTCCGAAAGGCAAACAAATGTAGTTTATATTTCTTTATCCTGCCACTTAAATGTCTATACTCTATTTTCCTTTATATATTTCTTAATATTGCACGTCAGTTTCTTGGTATTTCCATGGAGTATTCTTTGTGGAATCCTATTATATTCCTGTATACTTCTATATATTGGTGAGTCTTGTCCCTTTTTAGTTCTAGCATATGAATTTCTTAATTCATGGTTTGTTCTTGTGTTGTATGTGTAGAATTGTCTGTTATTTTGTAGTTTTACAATGGTTTTAAGTTTATTATTTTGTATATCGTGTATTAGTTTGGTTTGTTCAAATACTTTCAATTGATTTATTTTCAGGTATGTCACTTTTTTATATATTTCCTCACTGGGCGTGTAGTAATTCATCCCGAATATCACTTTAATCGCTTTGTTTTGTAGTCTTTGGAGCTGATCCAACTGTCTAGTACATGTATTTCCCCAGCAGGGCATTAGGTATCTCATATGTGGCTCTATAAAACTGTTGTAGAGAAGCTGTCCAGATTTTTTATTGAGTTGGTGAGCACATCTTCTAATAGAGCCCAACATATGAACTATTTTGTTTATCACACCATTTACGTGGTTTTTCCAGGATATATTATCTGTGATAGTTAGTCCAAGGTATTTATATTCAGTAACTCTTTTGATATTTGTTTCATTAATTTTGATTTGGGGATTGCACGGTGGATTACTTTTCTGCCTAATAACCATAAATACTGTTTTCTGGACGTTTAAAGAAAGTTTATTGTAACACAGCCAGTTAAAATACTTTACTAGATCACTATTGACAGTTTCTTCAAGTTGTTTTTCACTTTCTCCAGAATATATTAGCACTGTGTCATCTGCAAATTTGAAATATTTTGCTGTCAGGTTGGTGAATTTCAGATTGTGCACGTATAACAAGTATAACAGTGGTCCGAGAACAGATCCCTGTGGGACACCTGTATTTAGTATCTGTTCTTCGCTATGTTCACCATTTGTTGCAGTGTAGTGTTTTCTACCGCTTGAGTATGTTTTCAGTAGTCTATGGCATGTACCTCGAAAGCCCATTTTGTATAGCTTGTTCATCAAAAGTTCAATATTCACTGTATCAAATGCCTTCTGTAGATCAACAAATACTGCTAGTACATATTTGTTTTTGTCCATTTCACTCGTTATATGTTCTAGTAGGTCCACTGTTGCCCCTTGGGTACTACTTTTTTTTTGAAATCCATATTGTTGATGATCAAACTTAAATGTTGCTTCTATGAATGTTACTAGTCTTTCCTTGATAATTTTTTCTATAACTTTTGAGAAGGTGCTTGTTAGTGAAATTGGCCTGTAGTTGTTCATGTCTTCATGTGTTCCTTTTTTGTAGATTGGTATGATTTTAGCTGTTTTTAGTTCTGTGGGATAGTTTCTAGTTTGCAGTATGTTATTTGTCAGCTTGACAAAAGTGGGTCCGATGATATTGATCAGCATTAGTAAGTCTTTTTTTGTAATTTTGTCTGTGCCTGGGGCGCAGTTATTTTTCAGTTCATTTATTCTGGCTGTTATCTCAATCATCAAGGTTAGTTCCCTCTAATAAAATGGACGCTTTTAAAGTTTTTTAATATCATCATGTAATTTACATCGCCTTTAGGCCCCAATTTTAATGTTTTAATTGTTATACATATACCTGTATGTTGTGTTTTGTGGTTAGTTATATTTTATGACAAAGTAAGTAACGAGAAATTGGTGAGAATTTTTACATTGACTTTTATCTAAGATTATCAATTAACTTTAACCTTCAAAGATTCGTTAAATTTCACAATTTTTGATTTTTCTTTTTTCTTTTCTTGCTTTGTAGGTAGTACTGATGATGGCGTAACTGCCGAAAGCGCTCTACGGATATGATTTTATTCAATAAACTTGCACTAAGTACAAAAATTAAAAAAATTCTTTCTTAATCTTTGATGGTGCACTCAGCCCCTTTCCTAATTTGAATTTTTTAAGCGCAGCTTTAGCGGTTTTGAAGATGTTTAAGCGTTCCGGTACTTTCTACTTACCCGGTATGTATACTGGATGATTCACATAAATCATGTATTAGACTTTTATGGCGAACCAGTCAACGATACGATGCAAACATGTTTTTTTTTGCATAGAAGAGCATGCCACTCAGATCAATAAAATATCTTTCTTTGCAGGCTATTGCTTTCGAAAAATGTAAGAAATGTTATCAATAGATTACTAGAGATTGTAATAGTAATATTCGGGGCGTTCCATTTAAAGTATAAGAGTTACAAAGTATGGAATACCGCATGGTCAGATTAGCCTTAGCTTTTATGTAAAAAAACAAATTTTTTGTTGGTCCTGCTGACAGGTTCGTCTTAAAAGTCCTATTCGCCTTATCCATGAATCACCCTGTAAATCAGTTTTTATTCCCAGAAGGTATGCTACTATGCACACCAACAAATCCCCTACGGCCTTAGTACATCTACAGGTTGTTTCATTAATGAAACACCCTGTACAGTACGATGTTATCAAGAAAAGGAAAACCATTTCTCTAAACAATCTAATAACATAATTGATTATATTTGATATTATGGCAATTCATTTGTCCAGAAATCTCAATTTTTTGAAAAAGTATTGTTCTTTCTTCAGTATAGTAACAAATTGAACTGTAAAGTTGAAACTTACAAATTTAATGCACAATAGTCGTATGTTCCGTTGATCAAATCAATTTCTTCCCGAGTAAACTCTGGTAACCTGGAGAAAGAATATCCCTCTAATTTACTTCTGTTTCCTACTCTATCAATAACAACTTGAGGCCAGTTACCGTTGTACACAGGATTTGCAAAAAGTCCAAGCTAAAATAGAAAGAAAAATAAGTTCTTTATGCCACTGAAAAAAAAAAAGACAACAATCAATGAAAAAAACGAGTCCCTATACAAAGACAAAAATAATATACTAAGGATTAACAGGTCTGTAAATATAGGCATACATCAAGATGTAAATTGTATCTAAAAGAACAGCTGTAAAATTAAACTCTGTCCGAAATAAACAAAGTATAAACCCTATACAATAGCCAGGCTAGTCCTTCGAACAATATTCAAAATGGAAATGGTGTGATAACCGAAGTTGTTAAAAGACCCAAAATTAGCAGCTTCCCAATTGACTTCTGCAATATAAGAGGACTGAACTCGAACATCAATATGATACATAAACATCTACAATCTACCAAACTTCATGCACTCGCACTAACCGAAACAAAGTTCAGATAATCGACTCGTACGGTCAGCTATTTATATCCTGGGTATCCTTTCATCACCGATTTAGGCGCAATTTTGGCCTTTGTTTCTTTGTTCGCAGTGACATTTCCTGTCAACGAGAGGAGACACCCGAGCCTAACGACTTCAATGTAATGTGAATTTGAAATATCAACGCAGCAAATTACTAAATTCATCTGCTGCCTCTACTTACCGCCAAGCAATATCTATTATAGACACTTGCTCTCCTCACTTGCTAATATTATCGACTTTTTACAAACTCCCTATCCCCATTCCGAAGTTGTCATTCTTGGCGACTTTAACGTTCATAATGTCAACTGGCTCAAATATTCAAATATAAGCGACGCGAAGCCGAATCCTTTGCCATCAGCTCTAGCCTCACCCAACTCGTGGGTGAACCAACTCGGATTCCAGACCGAGATGGTGATTGTGCTAGTTTATTGGATATTTTTTTAACTTCAAACCCCGACACTCTCAATGTGAAGCCCCGTTAGGAACGTCTGGCCACAACCTCATTTCGGCACTGAACAAACGGCATGCAAAATCTGGCATTATACATCAGCTAAGTGGGTTGACCTAAAGGACCATTTTCGAACCTTTCCTTGGCGGAACGTTTGTTTTACCTTTGATGATCCATCCATCTGTGCTAGAGAAGTATTGGAGGTTATCCTTAGTGGCATGGAAGCCATGCTTTCTCAAAAAAGTGCTGTTTTAACGGCGAACGAGCTGTTAAATCAAGAAATTATTTCTACCGACAATGGCGTCAAAACCCTACCGCAGAAAATCGTTCCATCTTTGTTAACACTCGAAACCAATGCAAGCAAACGATAAACCAAAGCAAAGAAATACACAACCATAGGATTAAAGAGAAACTTCTTGAATGCCCTAACGGCTTAAGGTCATTTTGATCGGTAGCTAAGGTCGTTAGTCAGAACTTTACCAAGTCAACCATCCCACCTCTAACATGTTCTGATGACCCCAATGAGACCAAGGCCCAGAAAAGAGCAGACTTACTGGCGAGACTATTCTCTTTACAATTCAACGGATAATTTTTAGGGAAAAACTCCACCGAACATTTCCCCTGTTAAATCGAGAATGCCCGGGATTATTTTTCGGTACCGCTATGTTAAACGAATTTTTAGGAGCCCTGACACCAAAAAAAGCTTCTAGTCCTGACGATATGCCAGTTATCGTAATTTAGATATGCGCTGACGAATTGACACCAATATTTTGTAGACTTTTTAACTTATCTTACAAAAAAGGAATATTTCTTTCTTGTTGGAAAACTGCGCGAGTCCAGCCCATACCCAAAAAGGGCAAGAAGACTTTGTCAAACAACTATTTCCCAGTCACATTGCTTTCGGTTATATCAAAAGGTATAGAAAATGCTATAAAATAAAAATTATTAATGAACCTGGAAGGCTTTAACATTATTAGTGACCGCCAGTAGGAATTCCGTTAGTGTAGATCAATAGAAGACCTTCTCGCTTATATTCCTCACGTTTGGATCAACACAATGGAACATCATGGGGGTCACGGTTGGTAGTACTGGACATTTCGAAGGCCTTTAACTGAGTATGACATAAGGGGCTCCTAACTAAAGGGAGAGCGTACGGAATGCCGGTTCAATTTTGTTCATGGCTCTCAAGCTTTCTTAAAGAGCGTTCCCTGTGAGTGGCGATGGATGGATTTTTTCAGACACATTTAACGGCAACACTGGAGTCCCTCAAGGTTTCATATTGTCGCCTATCCTCTTTTTCCTATTCATTAACGATCTAAAAATCCTATTAATAGCTTCGCTGATGTCAGCACAGTTGTTTCATCTTTTACTTTGGATGCTTAAACATCGACTGTCAATGCATATATCTACAGGCAGCAAGAGGTCTCACATCTCAATAAAAACCTGGATGAAATTCTGTGTGGAGGTAATAATAACCAAGTAGAATTTAACGATAAAAAACCCAGGCGACAGATTTTTCTAAAAAAGTTAACGTTGAAGAACCGGATATAGTCATGGCGGGGTACTCGATTCCCTTGGCTTCATCAATTTATTTATTGGGCGTCAATTTGGATAGTCATATGTCTTGGCATAGTCACGTTGCGGCCATTGCTAAGGCAGCCTCGCCGAAGCATGGAATGCTTTTCTGAAGTCAGAACCTCTATACACCCCCAACAATTTTGATGCTCTATAAAGCCCAAATTAGACCAATGCTGGGGTACTGTTCGCATATCTGGGGATCTGCTCCTAAACATTTTTTAGAATGCTAGATTCTATTCAAAGAAGAGTCATTCACTTGATCGGTGACCATGATCTGACAAGCAACCTAGAAAACCTTGAACATCGAAGGCAGGTTGGCGACTTAAGTCTATTTTACAAATATTTTCATGGAAAGCGCTCAATTGAGGTTATCCGCTTGATTCCACCCAGAGCGGTACATGATAGAAATACACGATGAGCCACTTTATCCCACTCGTATGTCGTTTAGCTTAGTGTCTCTCGAGCGACCCTGTTTAAAAATTGTTTCATCTGGAGAACGTCATCCGTGTTCCCCAAGGAGAATAATCTTCAAAGATTCAAGACCAACGTGAATCGTTTCCGCGCCATAAAGGATTAATTCTGCAGGTCTGTGCCTTACCACACTCATATCATTGGTTTAAGTTAAGTATTCGCTCAACGACGCAAGATTCATCGCTCCTTTTGCAACGTATCGCTAACAGAATACCCGAAAGATTTATTTTACAGTGCATTATGATCATAATAAAAATCTTACATTAAATTCTAAAGCTCTTTCTTGTGCTTCCAAATCCGCGGTACTATTAGTTTTGGGATAATACCACGCTGATACGACGTTTATAGTAATTTGTCCTAAAAAGAAAAAGAAAGAAAGTTAAAATATATATTTTAAGTGCCTTTACACTTTAAAACCAATGCAATACAGGGTGTCCCGCCAACGATTGATTATGAAGGGACTATAATTTGGAGAAATCTGAAAATTTGGTAGCGTACTGAAACGTCCCAACCCCGGGTCTATTAATCAGCAAACAAATGGCGTAATAAGGCCTAGAATATAAATATTTATAGGGGGAAGGGGAAAGAAACTCAAAAAGTCTTTCTCCACTGATTTAATAGTGAGCTATCCAAGGCTCAATTTTAAAAATAAAACGTCTCTAAATGTTTCGAAGGTAGTAACCTTTATCTTCAGGAGGCAAAAACAGTGCTGCAGTTAGTATTAGCAGTAGAGAGAAAACTGTTGGTGAAAAGTGACGCTAATGGAGCTTTTTTAAAATTTTTTTTGACAAGATATTAAAAATTGAATGTAAATGCAATCAGCATACTGAAATTGTAAATGAAATGTTATATTTAATTCAAAATTTATGTGAAGACTTTGTCAATTTGTGGTCGGATTAAAAAGGGAAGTTGTTCGTCATTTGAAAGTCATAAGTTAGGATATATAAAAAGAATCTTTTGGACATTCTAGGTCATGCTATAAAAATTCTTATTTTGTGGAAGAGAAGAGAAAAATTTTGTTAGCGTTTATGAGAAATTCCGTAAAAAAAAACAAATTTGTAATTAGTAATGAAATAAAATTATTAATAATATCTGTACTTACATAATGTTGATATTTCATTTGTAAAATTTATTTATGTCATACTGTATTGTAAAACACACCTTTACATATTTGAATTTAGTCTAGAAAATAAGGTTTTACAGCAATAAGTCCGGTAAAATTTTTTTACCGGACTAGTCCTGTAAAATTTATTTACCGGACTGAAATTTGTAAGTTTTAGTTTAATCAATGTCAAACACACAATGTTTCCACCAGTAAATATAAGCACTTTTCAAATATATGACGCAGAATAAAACTTCATTATAATTTTAAAACATAATTATAATTTTCAACAGAACAGTATGAAATAAAATATTGTACGTCATTCGTTCGGCAAATCCTTTACAGTATTCGTTTCAAAATTCCAGACTCGGCTCCTTCGTCGCCTCGTCTCGAAACATTTCACTCATACTGTAAAAGTTGATTTACCGGACTTATAACGTAAATTTCTATTACTGGAGACCTAAGGTCCCGTCAACTTGCGTTACGTTCGTCCAATTTTGTAGGGAAAATTAATAGAATTAGATTCAAAATTTAAAATTAGTAAAAAACAGACAGATCTTATATTTCATTTACCCTCAAAGACTAAACAGGGAGACGGACACAGTTAAAATGAGAACGGGAAAACGTGTTCACTGTCAATTTATAGTTGATCGTTGACGGTTGGAGAACAAAATGGTTGACAATGTCAGCATAATTGAAGTAACGAAAAAGTTTGAAAAGCTCAATCATAGAAAATGAATGTAATAAGTTATTTACGTTATAAGTCCGGTAAATCAACTTTTACAGTATGAGTGAAATGTTTCGAGACGAGGCGACGAAGGAGCCGAGTCTGGAATTTTGAAACGAATACTGTAAAGGATTTGCCGGACGAATGACGTACAATATTTTATTTCATACTGTTCTGTTGAAAATTATAATTATGTTTTGAAATTATAATGAAGTTTTATTCTGCGTCGTATATTTGAAAAGTGCTTATATTTACTAGTGGAAATATTGTGTGTTTGACATTGATTATACTAAAACTTACAAATTTCAGTCCGGTAAAGAAATTTTACAGGACTAGTCCGCAAAAAAAATTTTACCGGACTTATTGCTGTAAAACCTTATTTTCTGGACTAAATTCAAATATGTAAAGGTGTGCTTTACAATACAGTATGAAATAAAATAAGTAACCTATTTTGATAAGAAATTAAAAATTGTTGTTTGAAATTTCTATTCTTTTTTGGGAATAGGTACTGTTTCCTCACAGTATCGGGCTCGACTACGGCGTCCTCCACCGGTGCTTCTTCAGCTACGCCTTGCTTTTATCTTCAGGTTCACGTATGCCGCCTTGACATACCCAGGTCTCCGGAATCTCCAAGATCAACTGGCAAACTTTTTTGGTGACGGTCGTCCAAAGAAAAAGACTTATGCAGATTTTAAAGCCGGAACTAATGCTCAACTATTAAGGAGATGTTTGTTCATTTATGGTTCTGCATCGACTGATCGTTCCTTGCGAAATCGCGCTATTTATAGCCGATTTCCACGCTTGAATACCACAACACCCCCCCTCTGAAGAGCATTAGTTATGGTATGTTTATTTAACCGTACCCATCTGGTACGATTATACCGTATTTATAATATCAATCCTTAAACCTATTCAAAACTATAACAACAATGTAACAAATAACTAAGTCCATAAACAACAATAACAACTAATAACTAAGTCCAAAATAAACATATTTAAAATCACTTCCTCCTGTGGGATGATTTCTCTTTTTCTCTAGTCCGAGGCGATTTCTCAACCTCCGTAGCTCTAGCTTCAATTGGTGGTTCCTCTCCAGGTGACCTGGCATAGGCCTCCTGTGGGTAGTTCTCTGGCGACCTGGGGGACTCCTCGGAGGCTTCAGGTGGCTTCTCTCTTGGCTGCCTCAATGCTGGTACGGCGACCTCGGGCTGAGGGGCCGTAGTTTCTTCCACATCTGGTGGTTTCTCCTTAGGCTGCCTCAATGGTACCTCGGCGACCTCGGGCTGAGGGGCCGGAATTTCATCTATTTCGGGGGGTTGGCTATGGAGCTGGATTTGTGCGGGGACTCTGGTAGGCACATATCTCCAGGGAACACCTTGCTGGTCATACTGGGTCTCCAAGCTTGGAGGACATAAGTATAAGTCCGTTACAGGCGGCTCTACAAACGCCGCTATTGGGTCGGATTCTGGTAGTGGCGTACGTTTCACCGCGACTACCGTCCACCCTATATAATTTACTCTCGAACTTTGGCCTTCCTGCCCATCTCTCAATCGTAGGTCCGTCAACGCCGGTTCCCTTGCTTCCGCTAACTCTGCAATCGGCTGGTCACAACCTGCAGCTGTGGCGGCCGTTGAGTCGAACAGTTCTTCTTCTTTAATTTCCATTTTGTCTTCAAAATCCGGAGGTGGCGAGATTACATCGAACTCGACCTCTTGGCCCACGTCTGGTGGTTCCAACATTTCGTATTTTACTTCCTCGTTTCCTTGGATCACGTCTGGTGGCTCCAAAATTTTGTGTTCAGCTTCCTCGTTCTTCTGGACCACGTCTGGTGGCTCCAAAACTTCGTATCTTGCTCGCTTCCCTAGTTGCAACAATTGGTCAGCTGCAATTTCTTTCTTCTCTGCTTGCAACAGCGCTATGCACGTTCTTTTATTAAACTTCACGCCCTCCTCCGAATCTGAAGTTGGGGGTGAAGCATGACGCTGTCTGAGTCGTCTCACTCGACGGTGCTGTTTCCGGTCTCTTCGGATCTCCGTCATCGGTGATTCCTCATTTGTCACCGTATCATCGTCAGTCGAAGTAGAATCACTGACTGTCTCCTCGCTATCTTCATTAGCGGCTGGAACCCTTGTTGATAAGTTGCCAATAGTCCGGCTTGTTGACTGAATCGGATGTCGGTTGTCTGGATCTGCCAGGTCATCAACACAGGAAATATAGTCATTGCTCCGGAAATCAAATAGCATCTTTTCTGGGTCCTCCATTTCTTCCTCTTCTTCAGCCGTGTCTTCTTTTTCACTTCCTTCCTGGATACCACACTCTTTACGCAGGAGTTCCTGGTCATAGTCCTCATCGTCCGCATGCAACGCGTACCACATTCCATCTTTTAGTGCTTGATGTTTATAATCTGCTCCCTGTGAAGGATGATCAATTTGGTATTGCATGGCGCGCATAATCATCGCTCCATGCTTATTAGTACCAGGCATTTCTACAGGTGATCCATCTGGGAATATAAACCTTGGCTTTTTTGGTTTAACCACGCTTGCTTGTTGCCTGTTTGGATTCGGATTATCCCGTCTTTCCCATGTTCTGCTGTATTGGGGTCTATTTGGTACCTGCGCCTGACCTCCCTGTTGTTGAGGTCTTCTTCTCTTCTCCGGACAGTCTCTTCGTAAGTGGGCACCTCCACAGCCATAACAATGTAATCGGCCTTGGTAACCCTGACCGCCTTGATAGCGTCGGTATTGGAACTGTCTAGTCTCCCCATTATCTCTGCTATTTTGAGTGTCAATATTGACTTTGGGTGCGGTGTACACCTCGGAACTCTTCCAATCCCGTTCCACCGTAATAGCAGCGTTTAACAGTTCCTCTGTGCTTTGACAATTCCATGTCCGCAGCGCCGCTCGTAATGGACCGTTTAATCTGCTTAGCAGCAGTGGTACCACTTCCTCCTCCTGCCATCTCGGATTTATTCGTTGACAAATCTGCCTTTTTCGAATCAAAAAGGCCTCTGCACCTTCTCCTTTAACCTGGTCCTGGCCATACAGCTCCGCACGTAAGTGATTTACACATTCACTATTGTTATAAGCTCTCAGTACTGCTTCCTGTAATTGCCTCCATGTAATTTGACCTCCTGCGTATATCTTCATTCGAATAGCTGCTTGTCCCGTCATTTGCCTAATTGCTAGGTCCGTCCACTGGTACGCCGGTGCTCCAATGTCTATGCAATAAGCCTGCATATGCTTTAAGAATAGCACCGGGTCCTCCGTATCGGTTCCTGCAAACTTAGGTGGTGGTGCTGAGATCGTTCTTCTCGGTTTATCTACTAATTGTCCTATGGATTGGGCTAATTCCTCCACAGTTTTCCACCTCAATGCTTCCATAGCTTGCCAATCTTGTCCTGGCTCCGTTGGTTGTTCATGTAGAGGTGGCAATGCCATTCCCCTAATTTTCCTTTCATAATCTTGCTTCTGCCGGACTTCCCTTTGAGTTGGCGGAATTTGCCGACTTAACGGTGGCAGCGCCGAACCTCTAGGTTTGTCCTCATAGCTTGGCCTTTCTCGTTCCTCATCCAGAGCAGACGGCATCTGCCGTTCTCTAGGTGGCATATCTTCCTTCGACAATTTTGTTCGAGTCTCTTTCCTGATAAACGCAGCTTCCTGGTTACAGGGTATCTGCTCGTCCATCATCGTGTCTTCGGAGTCGATATCCGAGTCTTCTTCGGACTCGCTACGAATTTCTACATCCAATCTGTATCTTTCCTCCCATAATCGGCGCTTCGCTCTTGTATTAAAAGCTGGGCATTCCATGGGCAGGTATGTAAATGACTTGCGATCGCTTAGGCCAAAGGGCCTAACGTCGTCACAGGGTTCTTTGTTACTCCTTTTGTTTGAGTAAGTCATCGAGTTGGGCGCCATGTCCTGGCACAGTTCGCCTTCGCTTCCTTCTTCAAGGGGCTTATCCCTGGAAGTTCCGCGGCTAGCTTCAGTCAATGTCTCAGGGGCGGCGATCTGTGTAGGGCAGTTTGAGACCGCCCCAGGTCCTTCCCTGGGGACGGCCTCGGTAGTGGAGAGCATGTCGTGTTTATCTTCGTCCTCCGCCGTCCGGGCTGGAGGGGTTTCACTGTATAATGCCATTATTTCGGCCAATGCAACGTTTGCCGCGCTCGGCTTCTTCGCTGCCGACCTGGGGCAGGTTATGCCCAGGTGGTAGATCCTTGTATTCGGTGAACTGGGGTCGGCACTAGGTACTGGAGGTGAGGCCTCACCGTCCAGCTCTTGGCGTCGCCGGTTTTCTGTTATTCGGTCAAAAACTCACGTTGCCACGTGGTTTTTGTCTTTCGCCGACCTGGTGCAGGTTATGCCCAGGTGGTAGGCACTCGTATACGCCTCTCTGGCGATGGCGTCAGCTTCTGCAGGTATGGCACGGTCCGTCCAATGCTGGCAACGCCGGCTATGTTGGGTTATCGTCGTATTTCTTTTCTAAACTATTTTGCCACGTAGTTTTCACGTCTTGCCGACCTGGTGCAGGTTATGCCCAGGTGGTAAACTATTGTATGCGCCTCCCTGGCGATGGCGTCGACTGCTGCAGGTGTGGCACAGTTCGTCCAATGCTGGCAACGTCGGTTATTTCGGATTATCGTTGATTTACTTCTTTTGATTAATTTGCCACGTGGTTTCCACGTCTTGCCGACCTGGTGCAGGTTATGCCCAGGTGGTAACCTCTTGTACACGCCTCTCTGGCGATGGCGTCGGCTGCTACGGTTATGGCACGGATTGTCCAAGCTTGGCAACGTCGGCGATGACCGGTTCTCGTCGTACACTTCTTCTTAAAATTAAATTTCGGTCCTGCTCGTACCTAGGTACGAACGCCTCGGATCGGCTAGGAACCACTGTTTCCTCACAGTATCGGGCTCGACTACGGCGTCCTCCACCGGTGCTTCTTCAGCTACGCCTTGCTTTTATCTTCAGGTTCACGTATGCCGCCTTGACATACCCAGGTCTCCGGAATCTCCAAGATCAACTGGCAAACTTTTTTGGTGACGGTCGTCCAAAGAAAAAGACTTATGCAGATTTTAAAGCCAGAACTAATGCTCAACTATTAAGGAGATGTTTGTTCATTTATGGTTCTGCATCGACTGATCGTTCCTTGCGAAATCGCGCTATTTATAGCCGATTTCCACGCTTGAATACCACAACAGTTGTTTGTTTAATTTCTAAAATTAAGAGCATTAAAAAATGGGTAGAAGTATGTTGAATTTGATCATTAAGACAAGTTTTTATTGTGTAACGCTTTGTTAATTTCTAGAATTTCTAAAATATCAAGCTTGTTTCCTTTATTACAAATGTGTAGATATTCTACATTAGATTCAGGATCAAAATGGTGTTTGTTAATATGAGCGTATCTCGAAAAACTAGAGTTAATAATAATAAATGCTTTTATTGTCAGTAAGAATAATATACAAGATAAAAAAAAAAAACGAAGGAAAATAACTAAGAAATAATAATAATAATAATAATAATATTGTGTTATTCCATTTGACAAGGGCAGATTTCGCACTCATCTGCCATAGCAGTGAGCAGCGCTTTTACAATCAACCCAAAAAGTTGATTCTTCTTCTTTATTTTAAATTACATTATTTGCATACAAGTAATACAAATTTGAAAAGTAGTTAAAACAGTCGAAAAGTGTAACTCTGACCAACTTAAGGGCAGAAAAGGGTCGTCCAGGCCAAATCCTGAGAAGTTGAACAAGCACACTAGGGTGGGCCGAATTTTTTTTAAAACGCTATAGTGCGGAAAACCTGCCTCTAGGGTAGCTGAGTAAAATGCAAAAAAAAGTTTGAAAAAAGTTACATCTGGCGGTAGCGAATCGCTCTTGAATATTTGAAATTTATTGAAAAAATAGAGTTTTTATTCGTCTGTTTTAGAGTGATAGACGAATAAGATTAAAAAAAAAAACTGCTATGGTAAAAAAGTTTGTAAAAGAAAGCCAAAAAAATACGTTGGAATACGAAAACAACTAAAATTTACTAATTAATTAAAGCATTTAAAAATCCTTATGTTGTCTATCTTTTAGGCCCAGGCTGTCGAGCGGTTTATTTTAGCCTAAGACGCATGGGATTTGTTGAATAACACTCACAAATACTAGAACTTATTTAATTAGAAACTTTTAAAACTGAAATATCTGATAATAATACAATGACAATAATCTGACGCGACTAACTGACTGACACCCGTCTTCTTGACTTGGTTTTGTATTGTTGCTAAGCCCATGTTCCCAGTTTACAGCAATCGGCCTTCCTGAAAGATTTTTGGCCCCCAAAAATTAGCTCAGCTCATAATCGAGAAGGTTTAATATCAAAATTACAATCTTCTTCAATTTCTTCGTCGCTACTAGCATCTTCTTCTATGGCATTTTTATAGATTTTTAGCTGCGAAACATGTGCGTTTGTACAGAAGTTTCTTCCAGAAGTGCCTTCTAACTTTTGTACCTTGTAAATATCTTTTCCTATGTCTTGTATGATAACTAATGGCCCTCGATATTTATCTTGCGTTTTGGTCGGTTGTCCAGTAGGTTTAGGAACTCGCTTCATAACTACTATATCGCCTTTTTTTAGTTTCTTCTCAAATTTTCCTTTATCATATGACTTCTTATATTTTATTTGAGCTTCTACTATATTTTTAACTATTTGTTTTTGCATTTTATCTGGTTTTTTATAATCATTTAGTTTTACTCGCTTTAAAAGTTTACCCTCTTCTAAAACATAGTCTTTAATTTTATTTCTTTCTTCCTTTGTAATATCTGAACTTTTCTTTAATAACTTGATTGTTTCGTCTAAGTCTTCATCATCTCTCTGTAGCATCAAAATTTCATCTTCGTAGGTGACTCTATAAGGTTTTAATCTTACCGGTACCTTATTATCAACAATGTCCATCTCAACTAGATCAGTGAACCCAATTTCCTTAACTGACTGTGCGAATGTATCCCTATATTCATTAACCAAATCCAATAATTGTTCCACATGTGCGTCTGGAGTACTTTGGTCAATATTTAATTGCTCTCTTGCAATAGGCACGTCAATTTTCATAAAATTTCTAGAATCCTTTTCAATATTTAACTGTATTTTGGAAATAACTTGGTCCTTTTTTATTTTCACATTTTGGTCAGTACGATTCATCACAGGAATTCCTAGAAATTTATCATTAGCAGTTACTGTGATAAAACCAATTGTGTCACGTTTTAGTAATTCCTTGTTTACTGCTTTTAAAATAACTTGTGTATTAGTTTCATTAATCTTAGGAAATTTACAAAAAGGATCTTGGTTACTGTATCCAAATGTTAAACTATTTCCCATTTTAAAATATGCAATGTGCTTCAATTCAGTAAATGTACAATATTATCTGCATAAATTGTATCTAAATTAACACGCACATTGATTTTATGTTCACATTCGACTACTGCTGTGTCTTGTCCAAAGCCATAAAGTTTTTCCGTGCATTGCAGTCTATAAAAACCAGCTTCCTTGACAACACTATCCCGTATTGTGCATACTGAACTACCTGTATCGACCAGTGCATTAATACTTATGCCATATATACTTATCTTTTTCAAAAACTTTGCTATGGAATCTACCTTATCTTTTTCGTCATCCTGTATTACCGTTTGTCTTTTTGAATTCTGTGGACAGTCCCTCTTAAAGTGTCCTTCTGCCTTACATTTATAACATGTGGGTATTCTTCGCCTCACACCTCCAAATTCCCTGTTTTCTTGGCCTATTTCAACTTTCGGTACTTCCTTTTCATCGTTCTTGTGGTCTTGACTTCGGTAATAGCTCGGTTTTCTTTCTGTGTAACTAGATTCCCTGCCAGCCTCAAATCCTAAAGCTTGAGTAGTAACTTCGCTAAAATTTAGGATATCATGTACTAAACTGTTAGAGTTATCATGTCTGGCTGCCAGTAGAGCAGGAATTATCTTTTTATTCAGTAAACCAATTAAAATTTGAGTCTTTGTTTCCTCAAAGTCAAAACTTAAAGCATTGCAAAGCGATAATTTATCATGAAAATACGAAATAACTGTTTCATTTTTACCTTGAAACCTCTTTTTCATATTTTGCCATAGTACATCTTTCTTTTGTTTGATATCATATGTTCTCTTGAACTCATCAAAGCTTTTAATGTTAGTAGAGTTAGCAACAAACCATTTCTTAGCCGTACCTTTTAAATGCTTCTTTGCAGTTTCCAACTTAAATTCTTGGGGCCATCTGTGCAACAAAGCTGTCGCTTCTAGATTCCTCAGCCAATCCATTGCAGGTTTGCCTAGCATTTCACCATTAAAATCATCTATGGTTTGAGTAAAGTCTGGTACTACCTGATAGTTGGTTTGGTTGTTCTGTTTCTCCAACACATCTAAAAACCTATTTTCAGTTGTCGTTCTGTTGACTTCCATTACATTCATCATTTTGACAATTGTTTTCATCATGGACTCCATACTCCTTTGCTCTCCGTTATCATTTCCGCGGTGCTCAGGACCTTCTGCTTGACCAAAACGTGGCATTTTATATTTTTGACAACTACTGTCACAACCACACGTGTCACCCTGACGTTATCGAAGCAATATTGTCAAAAGTCCAAATTTAAATTTCCTGCACAAAGTAGGCAAGCTTCAAAGTACAGTCACGTAAAAAGTCACTAAAATTTATTAAATTTTCCCGATTTTCCGCAAACAGTCTGTCCGGCAATCACCAAATCACCACTAGAATGTTCACAATCGCCTATTTCACGTTTCCGCCGTAATTATTTCCAAATCACCTTGTGGCCCGTTTCTTCAAAGAAATCCCCTCTTCTGAATTTGTTGTCTATCTTTTAGACCCAGGCTGTCGAGCGGTTTATTTTAGCCTAAGACGCATGGGATTTGTTGAATAACACTCACAAATACTAGAACTTATTTAATTACAAACTTTTAAAACTGAAATATCTGATAATAATACAATGACAATAATCTGACGCGACTAACTGACTGACACCCGTCTTCTTGACTTGGTTTTGTATTGTTGCTAAGCCCATGTTCCCAGTTTACAGCACTTAATTTAACGCATTTAAGACATACCCCAGCATAGGACCCGCGTGACGCTCTTTGTTGCGTTTTGAAGCCCGTCAATTCCTGTTGTACCCCCCACACCGCTTTTTCTATTCTGTGCCAATGGACTGTCCCCACAATTAAGAATGGGCACTTTGAAAAAAGCATCGATGCTAACATCGAAACTAGTCATCAATGTTGAAAGGCCATCGAATAAAAAACATCGATGTTCGAGAACATCGATGTTTTTTTCTTAATTAAGATTTTAGTCACATTTATTAAAAAAAAAAACATTTTATTTTAATTTTTTTTTTCAAATAAAGAAATAGTCACATAATATACAGGGTTGTCCTTATATAGTGACTGGTATAAAGTTGGGACGCATATGGAAAAAAAAGATATTGATGGAATATTGAAAAAACTTTTTATGCCGATTATCTCTGCATGGTGGATAACCTAAAAACTCATTTTGACATTTGTCACGTGAGTACTCGTTTGGTGGTAAAATTAAAAAAAAATGTTTTTCTTGAGAAGTGGTATTAGATGACGAGATATCGAAAAAAGTTATTTGAGAAAAGTGTTTAGATTTTAATTCTATGTCTGCTAGCAAAACTTCAAAAAATATTTTGTTTTACATTTTTTGAAAACATATTCAATATTATTTTCACATTGCCATGAATTTAATGAAAATGTGTTAAATGATCGAAAGCCAAGGTACAAATCTATTAGTTAAATATTTTTATTGTTTCTTTAAGTTTTAATTTGTTTAATCTTTAAATTTAGCTTTTTACCACGCATGTACTTGAGACTGTGTTCAGCCCCTCTGACAACTAATTATGTACATTAAAGAGATTAATACATTGGCTTTCGATCACTTAACACACTTTGATCAAAAATATATGAAAATATGAAAGTAATGAATATATTTTTTTCAACAAATTTAAAAAATATATTTTTTGAATTCTTACTACAAACTTTGCGGGCGGACATAAAATTAAAATCTAAACACTTTTTTCAAATAATTTTTTTCAATATCTCGTCATATAATACCACTTCCGTGAAAAAATGTATTTTTTTCAATTTTCCCGCCAAGCGAGCAGTCACGTGACAAATGTCAAAATAAATCGGCATAAAAAGGTTTTTCAATATTCCATCAATAATTTTTTTTCCATATGCGTCCAACTTTATGCCAGTCACTATATAAGAACAACCCTGTATATTATGTGACTATTTTTTAATTTGTATGTATATTTTATATTAGTTGATACTACATCGTTCGGAGTTTGAGTTGAGAGGTAGCGCCATCTTTAGAATTGCCTTGAGGCTTTATACTACACCGTTCGGAGGTTGAGTTGAGATTTTATTTCGATGTTGCGATGTTTAAAATAAATATCGATGTTATCAAAAAAACTTCGAAACTAAAACATCGATGTCAAAAACATCGATGTTGGAGATGAAACATCGATGTTCTGTAAACATCGATGTTTCTTGCCCATCCCTACCCACAATATACAATATAATGCGTGTTCAACCAGACAATGACTCGGGCGGTTTGTTGTTTCTGTGAGTTCAATATAGTTTTTGTTTAAAACGGATTAGTAATTTGATTATATTAACCACTTTGCCATAAATGTTTCTAACTAGCTCGCAGCGAGTTTAATTACCCGTTATTTGGTCACCCAAAAGAGTTACTTGTTAGTAAACTTCCAACTTACGAAGACATTCTGAAGTGTTTTTTCCATAAACATTATATCTTAGCTTTGAAGACAAACAACAGGTCTGTTAGTTTTTCTTAAGTTTCGAATATTATGGATCAACAAGTTAAATCTGTGTTTGATAAAGCTTCCATTCCAATAGTAACAAATCACAGAATTGTTCAGTTAATAAACGCATAACATGACAGTTATTGTAATCTTATGAAGTCCTTTAAACGTGACAAGGAAAAGGAAAAGTTTAAAACGAGAGTTTTTAAGTATATAAAATCATTCAGTGGTCCGATTGGCACTAAGCTCAGTAAATATGAGAAACCTCCAGTGATAAATTTTAACAGTGTTGAGTGTGAGATTCCAGAAATTGACCGAAAAATTTTAAGCCAAGATCAACAGTACCTGCTGGACATAAGTTACGCTATAAAATCAGGCAGCTGTCCTGAAGATTTATCTGTTCGTGAACATGGCCCACTTTGCAAGATGGTTAACACCGGCGAATAGAGTCCTTCGATTGTATATAAGTATTGAAAACCCAACAGATGAACACAAGATATTAGTTTCTTTTATTCTAAAGTCATATATGCCTGTATGGTTTATATCAAGAAAAGTGAGTACTTTACAAATGGTCCAGAACATGTTTTTGAACGTGTAAAATCGTCAAGATTTGTCACAAAAATTGCTAAAAGTCATTGACCAAGTTATTGAGAGAAATGCATTTTTTGCCTATCCAAAAAACTTGCTTTTGACTATGATAGTAGATAAAAGGGATCATATAAGAGAGTTTGGTTTTAGAAGAATTCTAAAGACTAGAAACTTGTCTTCTAAAAGACAGTCAATCAGGAATTTAAAATTAATTTCCCGGCTACAGGCTACCTAGAAATCATTGACTGGATCACCACTAAACTTTCACCACCACCTTTACTGCGAAGAGTAACGGATGCAGAGATTGGATTAAAAGTCAAATCAGTTGAAACGTCGGCTGAGCGGAACTTTGATAAATTCCATGTCAAACTCAATCAGTTGAACGATGCGCGAAGCCGGTAACCGAGGCGTCACAAGTCGTCGGCTTTAATTCCAGAGATGGTTTTATAAGAACTACACTTCTTTTAAGATCTGCAATGAAGTTTTTCAACCAAATCTTATTTCAGACTCCCAAAAGAAAGTGAAGATAAGTAAAGGACTATATTTCATTACATACTGAAACTTTATACAATCAGAATTTTTTCTTGTTTCAATGGAAATTTGTCAAATTTTGTGAAAAATGTATTTTTTTTTTTTTAAACGTAAAACGTTAATAATAATTTGTAAAATTTATTCTTTTTTGCTTTATTTATCTCTCCCATACTTTCTTTAACTAAAATATGCCTATAGCTCTTTGTTGTAGAAGTTAATTGATTTTCCTCCTTTTTTAGAAAAATAATTAAAATCGTATATTTTCTCAAAGTTTGGGGTCGATGCGCTACCGCCAGATGTGGGTGTTCATTTTTTTTTTTACATTTTACTAAACTACCCTGAAGGCAAGTTTTCCGCACTATAGCGTTTATAAAACTTTCGGCCCACCCTAAAGCATACATGGACCCACATCGCGCCAAGCCACGCTATTTTTCGCAAGGGGGAGTGTGAATATCAATAGGCCAACGCCATGCAAGTTAAGGATTTTTAAAATTTTGCACGTGACAGAGTTTTGTGGCATGTGGAAATGTGATTGAAATTGTACGTGGACTCCAAAAATAAAATAATATATAAGGTGTTCCATTTAAGGTAAGCAAGTACTAGATTCTTAAAAAAATAATTTAGAAGGATGGCCCCCATTGACATTAGTATGCCACCAAATTTCCAGAATTTTCCTAATTATTAGTTTTCCATAATGGCAATAGTCCCACTAAATTGGCGACCAGTTGAAATATATCCTTAAAATTACCTTTTTGTGTTGCTCGAAACTCTTCATCATATATTCGGTATGCTTTGGCATGAGCAAGAAGTTGAACGTAGGCACATTGATAGACTCCATCTCCTGGTAGTTTTAGGCCTGGTGCGTGAATACCCTTACAAAAATAAAATGTCCTTTGCTATTTTATATACAGGGTGCTCCACTAAGGTGGGCCAGCTATGATATTATTTAAGTCATAAACCTTACAGCTTTGGAAACAAGTTTTATTGACTATATCGATCAAAAGAAATTGCTGGATAATATTCTTAAGTTTCCAAAATAACCGCTAGGGGGCACAGGTACTAGGATATATTTAAAAAGCCAAATTTTATCAGATAATCGCTATGTTAAGGTCATATTATAATGACGGAAATAAAAAACTCGTTTTATTTGCGGAAATTTGTTTTTCAGACTTTTATTGTGTCTTTAAAAATATGGGTGGGAAAACCTTGTGATATAAATACTTCTTAAATCGCCGTATCTTCCATATGCTTTACCCAAATTTAATCATCGTGGTCGTGGTTTATACTGCGCAACTTAGAAGACGTGGTATGCACTAGCGACCACGACCAAAATCGGTTTTTTAATAACTGTAAAAGTGTCAATTAAACGAGCCTAAGCTGATTAAATTCGAGTAAATGTGGAAGATGCAATAATTTAAAAAGTATTTTTTTTTCAAGAGCTTCCCCCATCCATAAATTCGAAGGTACCAAAAAAGTCTTAGAAGCAAATTTCCGCAAAAACTAACGAGCTTTTTATTTCCGTTATAAAAACACTACCTTAACAAAGCGGTTATCTGATAAAATTTGACATTTTAGATATATCCTAGTAACTGTGCCCCTTAGCGGCCATTTTGGAAACTTGAAAATATTTTCCAGCGATTTCTTTTGGTCAATTTAGTCAATAAAATTTTTTCTCGAAGCCGTAAGGTTTATGGCGTCCATAATATCGTACCTTGTCGACCTTAGTGGGACACCCTGTACAATATATCTAGTAAATACGGAAATGGTGGATTTGGACACTTTTTCACACTTGTGTATCGAACTCTAACGTTTATACGTTTTAGAAGTACGGTACGTAACTTAAGGGGGCGATTTTTTATGATATTATACGAGTAAGAGAAAAACAAGAAGAACCTGTGTCCGGAGTTGCCCGTTTTTGATATACAGGGTGTTAAAGTTTAAAAATAATTCAGTTTTTTATAATTGTTTTAAATATCCTTATCCCGATTTTATTGAAATTTGGCACCGTAATTCATAATGATAAGGGGCTTCCCCTTCCCCTTCCTTCTTCTTTTAGTGCTGTGCAGATTCCTGCGTAGGCGTTCATCTTTCTCTTATCATATGCGTCTATTAATTGAAGCGCTCTGTAGTATTTGGTAGTCCTTTATTCCTGTCCATTGATGGATATTTCTCAGCCACGACATCTTTTCTGCCTAATCCTCTTCCCCCCCTTCAATTTTACCCTGAAGAATGAGGCGTTGAAAGTGGTATCGCTCTCCGCGCAGTATGTGTCCGAAATAACCTATTTTTCTTTTCTTGATATTTTCGAAAAGTTCTCGTTTTGCTAGACCGGTTCTTTGGAGAACGTCCTCATTTCGTGATCGATCCAAGACACTTTCAACATTCGCCGTAGGATCCACATTTCGAATGCTTCAATTCTGTTGATGATTGATACCTTTAACGTCCACGCCTCCAGACCGTACAGGAGAATCGACCAGACATAGCACTTTACCATCCTATATCTAAGGTTGAAGTTCAAGTTCTTGTCTATAAGGAATTTTTGAAGTCTTTTATAGGTTGCTCTGGCCTGTTCGATCCTACATCTTATCTCTTGATCCGGATCCCATTCTTGGTTGATCATGCATCCCAAGTATTTAAATTGTGTGACCTGTTCGATGTTCTCTTCGTTAATATGTATTCGAGTGTGTGGAATATCGTTCTTACTAAGAATCAGAAACTTGTTTTTACTGATGTTAATTTTTAAGCCTAGTCTTTGGCTTTCTTCATTGACCCAATTTAGTAGATTTTGGAGGTCATGTGCATCATCTGCCAATATCACGGTATCATCCGCATATCAGATAATATTGATGGGGATTCCGTTTACTTTAATTCCAAAGGGGATATCTGAGGTTGCCTCGGAGAATGCTCTTTCCAAGTACAGGTTGAATAACATTGGGGATAAGATTCATCCTTGGCGAACGCCTTCTTTAATTTCAAAATCTTCAGTTGTTCCAGCGTCGCTCATTCGAATTTCTGCCTTTTTGTGCCAATACAGATTACCGATTAGTCTTACCTCTTTTCCATCCAGTCCCAAATCTCTGAGGTATGTTATCAGGAGATTGTGCTTAACGTTATCAAATGCCTTCTCATAGTCAATAAAACACATAAAGACATCTTTTCTTTTATTATGGTAGTTTTGGATCAATGCCTGGAGACTGAATATGGCTTCCCTAGTTCCGAATCTACTTTTAAATCCGAATTGACTGATTCTACTTACTTCCTCACATTTTTGATAGAGCCTTGTGTGTAGAACTCGAAGGAAAAGTTTTAGACAGTGGCTCATTAACCTGATAAGGCGATAATCTTTACACGAGGTTGCGCTGTTCGATTTTGGTAGGGTGATAAACGTGGAGCGGAGCCAATCTTCAGGGAAGTGTCCAGTGTCATAGATGTTATTGAAGAGTCTTACGATCGTTTAAAGATTTTGTTCGTTTTATCGCTTAATCAGCTCTAACTAGATTAAATTTATTAGGTCCAGTCTCGTCTCGGGGAGCACCTTAACGAACAATATTAGTAAAAAAAATGTACGCCACTGACTGTTCTCTAATTTTAGTATGTTATTTCGGATTTACCAACCAATAATTCACCTTTTTTGTACCCCGAATGGTTTTCGTATCTTGCTTCGTTTTCAAGACAAAAAATAAAAGCCATTTTATTGCATCTTTGCAAATGTTGAAAATGGCCACCTTCTGATGAAACGCACGATTGCACATCATCACTGATTGTTTTACACGTTCAAAAATTCCTGCATTTTTAAGTCGCGTTGCAACTTTCAATAATTTGAATTTCGTCGTTTTCATCTAATACAGGCGTCTTGCGTACAAAAGACTTTAGGTGACCCCATAAATAATGATCTAAAGGATTAAAGTCGGGACTGCGAGTTGGCCAACCTTGGGGACCTGCGCGTCCAATCCAGCAATTAGGAAAAGTGTTGTCGAGCTATTGACGAACAACTAGGCTAAAATAAGCTGGGGCGCCGTCGTGCATAAACCACAGATTAGTTATTATTTGTAGAGGTACGTCTTCTTATAAAACGTCAAGTTCTTCATATAGAAACTGAAAACGACTTCTCTAATTTTATGAGGATTATCGTTCGCTCAAAAATGTTCGTTATGAAAATTCATAATGGCTTCTCTTGAAAAAGAGGCCTTATCAGTAAATAAAATGTGCGGTAAAAATTGTTCTTATGTGCTACTGTATGCAGCAACCACCTACTAAAATCAAGCCTTGGCTGAAAATTACGGGGAAGCAGAGCTTGCACACGCTGAATATGATATGGGTATGGTTGATAAAAATGCAAAACCCTTCAAACAGTTGATGCATTTGTTGCACTGCTGCCTTCCTGGCACTAGTTGAAGGATTACCTCCCATCTATCAAAGTCTAGTCTCTTCTAACTCAGGTGTGGTTACTGTTGCAGGTCTGCCAGAAAGTATTACTCCCAGTCTCACTCAATCTTGCATGGAGCTGTCTAAATGTTTTGACACATGACAATACTCTGTTTGGATAACGTTCCTGATTAATTCGCCGAGCTTCTTAAACATTTTCATTTGTTAGGCCATAATTGAAATGCATCCGGGCTATTTCAGCGTTAGTAAAGTTATTCATTTTTGACTTGTTATTGACAAAGCAGGTAAATTAGACATCAAAACTTACCTGTACCTCATATTTTAAAAAACTTTGAAATGCATAGGTATTTTCTTTGTAGGTACATACAATAAAGTGGTTTTTATTTTTTCTCTCGAAAACGAAGCAAGATACGAAAAGAATTCAAGGAACAAAAAAAGATGTACTATTAATTGGTAAATCCGAAAAAAAATATCAAGATTAGAGAAATGTCAGTGGCGTACATTTTTTGGTCATTAATATTGGTTACGGTCCTCCCTGGGACGCCACTGGACATAATAAATTTAATCTAGTTAGGGCTAATTAAGCCCCTTATCATATTGAATAACGGTACCAAATTTCAATAAAATCGGGAAAAGGATATTTAACAAAATTGTAGAAAACAGATTTTTTTTTAAACTTTAACGGGGTAACTTCGGACACATGTTCATATAAACTTTTTCTCTTAGAATATCATAAGAAATTGCCCCCTTAAGTTACGTACCGTACTTCTGACGCACCCTGTATAGTTTTTCCTGTATATTAAACTTTTAGGATTTAGTTAATTTTGAGGTATGAATGAATTTGTTGGTGTTTATTACCTAAACTATGAAAATTTCGAAATTTTGCCATCACATTTAATTAAATAAGTTAGGATTGGCTTATTAAAATTTATATAAACTTGACATATGGGTTTATTATATCGGCCTCTTCAAAAAATTGTAACGTACAGGTGAGCCAATATTTAGTCAATCAAAATTTACATGGGATTTCCTATGTTCAACCAAGCAGTGCATGACCCGGTATGGTATTTTTCTTTAATTCTTGAAAATAAAAACTTCAGAACTTGACAGTAATAACTTGAGACAAGGGTGATTAAATGAGTTCTTTAAGGGGCGCTATGTTATCTTATGTTACCTTACTAATAGAAATCCAAATTATTAAGCGAAATAAAAAGCCCTTGCTCGATTGAAGTCAACTATGATCACTCGCAGCTATAACATTTTTTTTATTACATCCCTCTAAAACCGAGAGTATTATTTCTTGCACGCATATTATCGCTATGATGAGATGAGTCCAATAGCAATGCAAGAAGTTTCAGGCCCACATTTTGGATATACAGGGTGGTGCATTGGCTGGCGCAACATAGGAAATCCCATGCAAAATTTAAAATGGTCATATATTGGCTCCCCAATTTATTTTAGAGCAGAAGTTTATCTAAACTTTTTAAAGAATCCAATAAATTAAACTCAGTTTAAAAATTTTAATAATTTTAATGCAGTCTATCCAAAGTCATTTAACAAATAATATTACCTTTATCTTATTTTAATAAAATGGATAATACGGGTCTGAATTTTAATATTTTGATTGATTATGTCAGTGTCAAATTCAAACCAAGTTTGACAGTTTTTTTAACTATAATAATTATTATTTTGTTATGAACTATTCTACGTCTAAAAAGATTGCTATAGTTAAGTGGTATATTATGCAGGAAACAGCAGCAGAAAGTATCGGATATGTTTGCAGTACCTACATTATCCAGAGAGGCCAATTCCAGCAATATCCACCATAACCAGAATAATTAAAAAATTTGAAAATAGTGGAACGCTTTTCAATAAATATAAATGCGAAAGAGAAGACGAATGTAATAATCCTGCAGATAACGATAAAGACTTAAATATTTTGTTAAGTGTGGAAGAAAATAGGGAAATTATAAGTACTAGGCATATTGGAGACAAAGTGGGGAAACATCATACAACCGTTTTACGAGTACTACATAAACATAAATATTATCTGTATAAATACCATAGAGTTTAAGAACTAAGAGATGGGGACATGATTCGAAGGGCTGATTTTTGTTTTAATATGATGGAGAGGGCAAACAATGACAGGGAATTTTTGCAAAATATTTGTTTCACCGACGAATGTACTTTTACCTTGAATAACGAGCCTAATGTACAAAATGTTCGATACTGGAGCCAACAAAATTAATTTCGGTTTATTGAAACAAGGACGCAGTATCCCCAAAAAGTCAACGTGTGGGCTGGCATTTTGGGACATCATATCATTGGACCACTCTTTTTAAATCAAAATTTAACCGCTCAATATTTTCTTGAACTGCTTCAAAATGAAATTGCGCCTGCGTTGCATAAAGTTGTTCGAGAAAATCAAGAAATTTGGTTCCAGATGGATGGCTGCCCAGCTCATAACTCCGCAGTAGTTAGGAAGTATTTAGAAAATGTTTTTATAAGAAACGTTATTGGACTAAATTACACAATTACTTGGCCAGCTAGGTCTCCCGATCTTTCGCCGATTAACTTTTTCTTATGGGGACACCTAAAAACAACCATCTACAAAAATTTTAAACACGAGACGGTGGAGGATTTAAAAAATGCTATTACTGCAGAGTGTGAAAGGCTGTCCGTGTATCAATTAAGAAATGTTCGAAACGAATTTTATGATCGTTTGGGGTATTGTCTAGTAGCAAATGGGGGGTTGATTGAACATTTAATTAAACAATTAGTTAAGTATGTAATTTAGTTGTTTTATTATGCATTAGAAAGTCAAATTCTCGAAAAATAAAGTACTTTTTGTTTACCAAAACTGTTTTATTGATTTATCTCCTCCCCTATACTTTTGTTTGTATAACAGAGAGACAAACGAAATTGTATTAAAAATCTTAAACCTTGAAGCTTTTAACCTATTTTACCCGAAAACAAATATATTGTCATAATACATCCTTCTTGTCAGTTACTGACATTTACTGGTGTTTTTATTATAAACTTCAGAACCGTATTTGTTTATTTTCGCCAATTATAGATTGACGTTTTTTTAAATAAGCCCTTAATGGCTCAATAAATCGCGCTAAAATTTCATCAGTTAGTTCGTCAAAGCAGTGGCGCACCCAGAAAAGTCCACTGGGGGGGGGGGCTAAATAACAATAAGAGCATGCGGTATCATACTGTCCATTTTACCGGGAGAAGGTAGCCGGTAAAAAACGCACGAAGGGTCAAAGAACCGAATAAAATTGAATAAATAAAACATAAAACAGAATTTATAGAACAAAATTAAGACGACGAACTCCTTGGCGTTGCAAAACAGAGATCACTTCATCAGGATCAACGACAATTTCTCGATGAATATTTAGATGTGCTAACCCGTTCAATCTGTTTTCCCCCATTGTATTTCTAAGGTAGGTTTTAAGACGACGAAGTGTTGAAAATGACCTTTCGGGGGTACTTGTTGAAGAGGGCAATGTAGCAAATATTTTTAGCAATATGAATATGTTGCTATAAATATCTTTGTTACACAAGAAGCGGTTCACTTGAATCCTTGAATTTGTGGTACCACAATTCAAACTCTGGCATGAGAGTAAGAGAGTTGTTGCATTCCAGACCTTCTTGATAGCATGCAGCAATATTCAAAAATTGCACTTTTCGTTCTTTTGTTGGTAAAGTTCCACTTGGTAGAAGGCACATAAAATCCTTGTGAATATTCCTATGTTTACAAAATCTTTCTCTAATGCTGGTAAGGAAAGTGTGCACCGAGGGAATGAAAATAGATCTTCTATAATAGACTTCGGCACTATCTGCTGGTATGTTGCTGAGGAGAATTTGTTTTTTGGTTATCCTCGGCATATACTCCTAAAGATTCCGCTATTGAGTTTGCGTTTTAAAATATTTTGGCGAATTCCTCTTCTCAATTCTCCCTTATCTCACCTACTGCTCATTCTACATTGGAGGCTAAGTTTACAGCGGATACTAAGTCAATGTTTACAGTCTGAAGAACTTTGCTAAAAACCAGAGAATATCCCAACAATTTTTCAGAACATAAAAGAGATATAATAAATTCTGAATGACGAACACTATTTAAGAGAAGTGATGCATTTGACGATGAGTCATTATCTTCCCACGATTTTATCTTTTCAAGAGCATCAGCTACAGTAGGTAAAAGCTGAACCATAACAAGCACAGCATCGTGTCTCTGTACCCATCTAGTTGGACACAGTTGTTTTAATTTGTGCTTCTGCAGGTTTCCCAATGACTTTTTAGTCTGTCCACTAGACCTTGCAATTCTTTACCACACTTTTTACATACTGCTTTACAACCTAGTTTGCCCACCACTTTCTTTTTTATAAAATGCTGCCAGACACTAAATTCCTTTCTGCCCCGGCTTGTCATGAGTTCAAATGTTTTGATAGATTAACCCCTAAAGCAAAAATATTACTGATAACTAAAATAAGTGCGTATCGTTTATATAGCCGGGCGTTTTCTGCCATTTATTACAAGTTTCGACAAAGCGGCAAACTTGCAATACTGCGCGGACGAAATTTTCACGTTAATACAAGTTTCGACAAAGGCGCAAACTTGCAAAAACTAAGCGAACGAAATTTGCATGTTAAAACTTCTCCAGTTTTGCTTCGTATCTGTACTATTCCTGCCTAAAAATATTTGTTTACTTAACAAAACAAAATATAAGCAGTTAGAAATATTTAAAAATAATAATATTTGTAAAGGCTGGTAAATTAAAAAAAAAATCAAAAAAATTATTATTTTTATCAACCCTGAATAGGTACTGACTTATACATATTTTTACGATTTCTTTCGTTAAGGGTCTGGGGGGGGGGGCTATAGCCCCCTTAGCCCCCCCCCCCCGTGGGTGCGCCTATGCGTCAAAGTATTTCCTTTAATAAAGTTAAATAAATTATCGGCCTTAAATAAACAAGGGAGCCAATATTTTACCATCTCAAAATTTGCATGGTATTTCCTATGTTGCGTGGATCGATGCACCACCCTGTATACTTTTTTGTTAGTTTCTAATGCTAATTCTACATGTATCAAATTAATAAATTAATATAATCATATTTATTTACCAAGGTATAACCACCACCACATGTACTAGTAGGTTCATTTAAAGTGACCCAGTATTTGACATAGGGTCCAAAGTTCTGGAAGGCAATTCTCGCATAGGCAGCAAAATAATCGGCAATTTCCGGATTCAGCCATCCTCCCAAGTCGGACAGATGCTGTGGTAAGTCCCAGTGGTAGAGGGTTATTACAGGTTCAATATCGTTCGATTTCAGTTCCTACAAAAAAATAAATGTTATAAAGACTGGTTTCGAAGAAGTAAGCAAACGATATTTTTTATTGGATATTTACCATTTTTCTTTACTGCTGTGGAATTATCAAAATTTATAATTTGTTGGACTTGCATTATCGTTTTTTTGTTTTAAACACAACGACTTTTAAAGTCTCTGTGCAATTGATTTATTTTTGAAGCGTCGGGATGCCCAGGACGAATTGATGCTATCTTTAAAAGTTTATCCTACCTACCTAACGACTAACTTTTTTTTATTTTTGGGGGATTTTCATCGCTACCATTGCTGCCAGGGTCATTCCTGAAGGGACCTACTGCTTAACGTGGGTTCGAAACCACTGTCAAATTCAAATTTTTCGTTTATGTTATTGTGCCTAACCTGGCACCTACACACGTCATTATAGTTATTTATGTATTAAGGGCATTATTTAGATGTTTATGCCTCCGAGTGCAACAATCTCACAAAACCGAAGGCTTTTGGCCGAGGGTTTGTAAGTTGCCCGAGGGTATAGACATCAAGTAATGCCCGTGGTACATACAATATTTTGTGTCCTACTTCAGATAATTCCAAGTTAAATTAAAAGAAAATTCAAAACCACGAAAGGTTTTTTATCTATATAGTTGCTAAATAAACAAAGGTAATAAGTGTTCATTGTTATCTAGGGGCGATTTCCGCCACTTTATGGGGGTAGATTTGAACCATCCCATCGGCTAATGCAGTTATTCACTCTTTCCAAAATAACTGGGCATCGTAAGCTTTTTTTGCAATCACTAAATTTTTTTAAGTTTCCTCTTGTATGAGGGGTAGTTTTCACCCATTCATGAGGGTGATTTTCAATGGAAAGTAGTGTTTATGTGTTATATACTTGAATGTTTATATTTAATTCGATTTATTGAGATTCAAGACTATTCGGGGAGTGTTAAGTCATTTTTATCCTGTTGAGGAGATGTTTTTTACCGCTAGGGGTTGGTTTTGGGAATGTAGGATTTTTTTGACCTCGGATTCGGATTAACCGTCGAAAATTACTTAGAGATATAGTTGTGGGGCTGTGAAATCTTTCAACTTGTTTTTAAAGGATACTACCGTCAGGTTTCTCACTGAGGCAGGTAGTTTATTATAAAAGTGAATAGTGAGGCAGCTTGGTTCATCTCGACATCTCTGAAGCCGTCAATAAGAAGGCACCAGTCTGTCTCTGCCACGCGTGTCATAGGCATATCACTGTGCCTCTGGTGTCGGTTGAGATGACACCTTGTAAAAATGAGACCTTCCAAAATAAAGAGGGAGGGTAATGTGAGAATCTCAAGAGACATAAAAGCCTGCCTGCATTCAGCTCGGTAGGACAATCCAGCAACAATCCTTACGACTCCCCTGTGCTATGACCCCAGGCTAAGAATGCATAATCTGCATAAGACTGAAAAAGCGTAAAATAGGCATGCCTTAAAGTTGGTCGAGAGACACATTTAGAGAGTATTCGATGCGAGTCTGACTATAAAAGAATTTGTATGAACATTTCAATTCAATGTAGGGTTCAGTTTTACCCCCAGAAATATCACGCTTCTTCCCGCATTGTCCATGGGGAGCTCTTTCATCGAGAAGACCATGTGTTGGGTTTTATCAACATTAAGAAAGAGTCAGTTGGCCGCAAACCAGCCCTCGGCTCTCCTCACGTGAAGCATCCATGACAGCAGCAGCATCCCTGTGCATGATATGGTAGTGTCATCCGCGAAGACGGTGTTCTTGGTTTCAGGGTCCACGTTTGGCAGATCATTTATGTAGATTATGAACAATAGAGGTTCAAGTATATACCCTTGTGGTACCCCCACAGTCATCACCCTCTCCGCCTACTTCACTCGATTCACCGACACTCCTTGCATTCTGTTAAAGAGGTAACTAGTGATTAAAGTTGCGCTACTTTCTCCAAAATTGTAGCTTTTTAATTTATCTATGAGTAGCTTGTGTGAGACAAAATCAAATGCTTTACTTAAGTCACAGAAAGCACTTCATAAGTATTTTTGTGTCTCAAATGTTTCCTGGATGTTCATGACAACATTCAGAACGCCCTTGAGTGTACTGCGCCCCCTTCTAAAGCCAAACTTACTTTGTGTCAATAAATTGTTGAATTCGAGAAAGTAAGATATTCTTATTGCCAAGCACCTTTCGAAAACTTTAGATAGTGTTAGAGCCACTCGGTATAAATTCTTAATTTATATGTTTTCCTATTTATATTTTGCGCGTTATATACTCATTCCGTCGGAATGTTCATTTTCAAATGGGTAAGCAGGCCGCCTACCTGGGGTGGTGACTACCCCGATGCAAGCTTTTAGTTTTATTTATGATTAGTAAAACAGAACGCTCTTGAAGAGTAACATGTGCGAGTTTTTGTTTTGATTTCTACTCAGATTTGTAGAGTCGACCAGTTAAATTGTAGGGATTTTGTGAAAGTCGGTTTCAAGAGAAATAAACGTATCAACAGAAAATAACATCTTTTTCTTTTTCGAACCGTTGTGATTACACAAAACGGGTAGTTTACGTGGAAAGCAATAACAGAGAGTATAGGCAGTAATGATATCGGTCTATTACTTGAAGGATCATTGGTATCCCCCTTCTTAAAAATCGCCGTCACTACAGCCTGTTTCAGAAAGGTCGGAAAAGTGCTTTCTCTGAGACACAGATTTATGAGCGTGGTCAAAGGCCCAATTATGAAATTTTTGATAATTTTTATAATTTCTATTGTAAAACCGAATGGGTCCCTAATCTTCTTGTTCTTGTGACTTGTTATGATGTCACGAACCTCGATTAAAGTGACCTCACTAAATGCAAAGAATTCAGAATGTGCAGTATGAATGAATTCTAGCGGATTAAGATCAGAGGGACCAATCTGGCTCTGCAGGACCTCAGTCATAACAGCTATCCCGGCCTACACCCTCCCAGGGCTATCAGCCCCTGGTTTCGTGCGGCCTTAAGTTGTCAGTTGTGACCTACCGACTGGGAGGAGTGCGTTACGTCACCCTCCCACACAAGGTATCCGATTTCATCTCGCCTCTAATTAACGTCAATGGTGGATTTTGGATACCGATACATTTCTCACTCCTCCCTTATTTTCAACGACGTTATACTGCAACACCATGTCGAACCGTTTGGCCGAGCCCGGGGATTGAACCCGCGCTATACTAGTCCCTGTGTATCCGAAACCGTTGCCTTAACAGCTAGGTTACGAGACCCGTTAAATTAAAATATATTAATTCGTTTTCGAGATATAGGCCCTTTGAGTTTTAAGTCGGAAACCCTGTATAACACTGTTGCCTTATGATTCACACACATGAAACAGTTATAGATCTGTGTAGTAACTAACAGAAACATTGTAAAGTTTAACAACAGTCGTATTTTTATTATTCTACATTATCAACCACTATCAAACAAACCCAAAAAGCATTGTCAATTTACATAATATACAGGGTGCTTTATAATTGAATACTGATCTTTAAGGGTCTTAACCCTTGAATGATTTTAGGCAAAAAAAAATATTTAACTACAGGTCCGCCACCGCTTTATTTTTGAGATACAGATTGTTACATATTTTAAGCGAAACAAGGAATTTGTATGCCACTGCATTTATTCTTTTTGATAGCACAGTTATTTAGATATTGTTCATGCAAAACAATTTTCAATGCACGTCATCAATCAGCTGATAATTGTAAATCCGTAAGAAAACATGAGGAAATTAAATCTGGGCAAGAAATAGGTATGAAAATTTTATGTGATATTGAATGTACTACAAACTTAAAGTATTTTTCTTTGATACGAACCCACTTATAGCAAATATTTTGTTAATTTAAGCTTGTAAGATTTAATATAATTTGAATTTTGTTGGCCGACAGCTCGCTGGCCTGTTTTGACGTTTCGTGCAAAACTAAATTCATAAATAGCGTTAAGAAACTGTACTTTTAAGAACCACAAAAAAGCACACACATATCTCTGTCGATTACGTTATTTACTATTTGTGAAAAATGCCGAAGCATTTAAATAGCCGGTGCAAAGAGCTAATAGCTTCTCTAATAAGCTATTTTCAGGAAGAACTTAACAACAACGGCCCATTGTTACCCTTGAGAGCAGTTAAAGAAGCAAATTTAAAGAGTATGTTAAGGTATTTATATTTTATTTCTGCTTTACTAATCTTTAGCGTGTAGCAGCTGCCCTAAATTTGAATATCACCACTGTAAGCGCAGTTTTAACAATAGTTAAGGAAAATAAATTATTAGAGTCACCTAAAAAGAAACGTTCTTATTCAAAAAAAGTTGCTAATGTGTCATGATTGAATGTAAGCTCTATCCGTGACGCTATTTATGTAATGTACGAAACAAGTAAGTTGTGTTATTCAAATACTATAATATTTTACATTGGTTATGCTAAGCTGTTACTTTTTTTAGAACATCATGTAACTTTAACAACTTTAAATAAGAAAATAAAAAACAGACAACTGTTTGATGGTTGTCTTAACACTTTAAAAAGCCTCTTAAAGGAAATAGGCTTCGTATGGAAAAAATATTAAGCGAGGAGGGGGCTTATGGAATGCTCCCATGTAGCTTCCAATCGACTGGTATTTTTGAAAGAACATATGAAAGGAAAAGAAGCATTCTTGTAACAATTCGTTTTCTTGGATGAAACATGGATTTTTCAGAATGGCATCATTGATCCATCTTGGCACGATGAAAATAAAAGAGGTGTTAGATCTACTAAAGTTGATGGTAAAAGGTATTATGCAATAAGCAAATATACAAACCGTGGGAAATTTACCTGGGTGAAACATAGTTCTCTATATAAATAATACTTCATGCTGGTAGTGAAGATCGTTTTATTGAGTTTGCAGAGGCAATTTTTGCTTCTAAAACTAAGTTGAGTGACTACCATGGAAAATGAATCAGAAATATTTTTTACAATGCTTCGACACCAATTATTGAAAAATTAGGCAAAGTCATCTTGATTGTAATAGATAACGCCCCATGTTAATGTTGTTAACGAAAATACCTAACACATCGTGGAATAAAGCTGCAATTCAAGAATGGTTAACTACTAATAAAAATTAATTTGATTATACAATGTTCAAAGCCTAACTTTTACAAATCTTTTATAGGTTGGTAGAAGACATTTTGTATGCCTTTTTTTTTTAATACATTGTAGGTAAGCACCACAACTAATAACTATATTCTATTAGTGTAAGGGATATGACTCCTTACACTAATAGAGTCATATTAAGTAGTGACTTTCGGCGAAATTTGCAGGTTTAATTAGGATCGTAGATATATATTATTATTATTTGTCTGGAATATCAGGCTAAATATATGAGTGAATTTATGAAATTGGCCCATTTAAATATGAGGAGTTTATTTGCACATTTTAATGATCTAAAAGAATTATTACTGTTAAGAAAATTTGACATATTAGGTTTAAGTGAAACATGGCTTAATAACACAACGGTAGGTAATACTGTACTTATTAAAAAGAATAGACAAGGAAGAGGCGGGGGTGTAGGATTTTACGTTGAAAATCATGTACCATATACTGTCAACTGTCATTCAGACGTCTGCAGAAATTGAACAACTGTGGATAAAAATAAAGTTGCCAAAATTGTGTTTTGCTGTGGGGGTCGTATATCGACCGCCGAATGTTAACCCTAACGAATTTCTTTCCATATTTGAGGCCACTGTATCTACTTTGCTTGTTTCTGTGGATCATATATTCTGTGTGGGAGACTTTAATATTAATTTTATGAAAGTAGTCCATCTCACAGTGGAGTAATATTTTAAGTGAGGAATGAAACACAAAGTCTGCTCCACTAATTTAATAAAAAAGTTCAGATCAACATCCCAAACATGTTTCGAAGGTATAAACCTTCATCTTCAGTGGGTAATTATTAAGATGTTATTTATGAAGAGACCAATGACATTGTTAAATTTATTTAAACTGAAAAAGGAAGGAAAAAACACAAAATTAGACAATGTAAAAACAGCCAAGACTTCATCAAAAAAGGGTTAATGTGATTAGGAAAAGACATTTTGTAAAATATAAAATCGCGACCCCAGTAAAATAATTTCAAGTTAGAGACTTACCTAATGTTGCAGAAAAATTCTTTTTAAGAAGACATATGTAACTTTAATTAGATAACTAATACATATTTAAATTAAAGTAAAATTTTTTATAAAATAAAGTGAATTTAAAATGAATTTGGTTTTATTTTAAATTTATTAAAATACATTTTCCCAGTAAAATTTGGGATTTTTAATAAATTTAAAATAAAACCAAATTCATTTTAAATTCACTTTATTTTATAAAAAATTTTACTTTAATTTAAATATGTATTAGTTATCTAATTAAAGTTACATATGTCTTCTTAAAAAGAATTTTTCTGCAACATTAGGTAAGTCTCTAACTTGACATTATTTTACTGGGGTCGCGATTTTATATTTAACAAAATGTCTTTTCCTAATCACATTAACCCTTTTTTGATGAAGCCTTGGCTGTTTTTACATTGTCTAATTTTGTGTTTTTTCCTTCCTTTTTCAGTTTAAATAAATTTAACAATGTCATTGGTCTCTTCATAAATAACATCTTAATAATTACCCACTGAAGATGAAGGTTTATACCTTCGAAACATGTTTGGGATGTTGATCTGAACTTTTTTATTAAATTAGTGGAGCAGACTTTGTGTTTCATTCCTCACTTTAATATTAATATTTTTAAAATTGAAAATGCTGAAGTTGATTCGGCTCTAATATGTTTTGAGACACTCGGGCTTTCTCAGATTATAAATCAACCCAACTGGATCCACATCGACACTTATCGACTATATTCTAACATCAAGTGTGGAAATTGTAAACTCAGTAGGCGCAGACTCTGTACAGATTAGTGATCATGGATTGATTTAATTTATAATAAACCTTAAATTAGAAAAAGCTAAAACTCAGTTCAAAACAGTCAGGAACTTTAAGAATATTAACAAGGAACAATTTTACAGTGATTTGCAAGCAATACCGTGGCGCAACATTTATGATATAACCGATGTAAATGATAAAGTGGATTTTATGGGTAATAATATATATAGTTTACTTGACATCCATGCCCCTTATGTAACTTTTAAAATTACTAAGCCATATGCTCCATGGCTTACAGATGCTTTGCGAGCTGCTAAAAAGGATCGAGATAAGGCCTTGAGTAAGTTTAAAAGAACTAGATGCCCTACAGATTGGTCTCATTACAAAGCTTCGAGGAACGGTTTCACACTAGCGGTAAGGAGAGAAAAAAAAGCGTATTATCAAAATTCTTTTCAAAATAAAAAAACAAAATAATTATGAGCTGATCTAAAACAATTAAATGTTCATAATACAGTTCAAGGAAACTTAGTTTTACCAACTCGTTTGACAGACCCAGACACTATAAATAATAACTTCATCAATGCTGTCCCAAAACTTAAGCCTAGTCAAAGTCAAATAGATTTTTATAATAATAATAAACAATGTCATAATAATTTTAATTTTGTTAGTGTAACAGAAATAGAGGGTTTAAAAGTAATTTCTACAATAAAAAGTACAGCTACAGGACTTGATGGAATAAATATCTTAACAATACAATTATGTCTTCCCTTTCTACTTCCATATATAACACACATCATGAACTATAGTATTTCTTGCTCCACCTTTCCTAGTATGTGGAAGGAAGTGCGTGTGATTTATCTGCCCAAGGTTGCTACTCCGAATATTTTTAATGATTTGCGCCCCATTAGTATTCTTCCCACCCTTTCCAAAGTTTTTGAAAAGCTACTTGATGGTCAGTTGCAGGTATATTTTAACAATAATAAAATAATTTCTGATTCACAGTTTGGTTTTAGAAAGGGTGTGGGATGCAATACTGCTTTGATGAATATAACAGATGATATAATATGCAGCTTAGAAAAGGGAAAGTTGTCAATTTTGGTTTTGTTGGATTATTCCAAGGCGTTTGATACGTTAAATCATGATGTTTTAAAAGCAATGTATAGTTATGTGGGTTTTAACGATCAAGCAATAGGGCTCATGACAAACTATCTGCATGACAGAAAACAATTAGTATGTTATAATAGAAAAAACTCGGAATTTTTAGATGTCACTAATGGTGTTCCGCAGGGCTCAATCTTGGGCCCAAGATTGTTTACATTTTATACGTCATCATTTTCTTAAGTCTTTCTGTCATGCAGTAATCATTTCTATGCTGATGATACTCAGATGTACTTGTCCTTTTATCCGGATAAAGCACCACAGGCTGTCGCCGCAGTCAATTTTGATTTGATCAAGGTTAGTGAATTTAGTAGTAATCATTGCTTGAAATTAAATTTTAATAAAACTGTGGCGGTGGTTTTTGGAGGAAAAGTAGAAAAACAACGGTTTATCGAACAGTACAGTCATGATATTGGCGTTCAAGGTCACAATATTAAGTTGGATCCTGTGGTGAAGAATTTGGGTCTGTATATTGACAGTGAGTTGAGGTTTGCTGCACATGTGAATAGGTGCATTCAGAAAGCTTACTCCAACTTAAAACTTATTTATCAAAATATGTATATCCTTAATAGGAATGTAAAGTCTATGTTGTGTGATGTACTTGTGCTTTCCCACTTCAATTACTGTGATGGCGTTTATGGTCCATGCTTGACCGAATATGATTCAAGACGAATACAAAAAGTACAAAACTCTTGCTTACGGCTTATATTTGACATAAAAAAACGAGAGCACATTACCCATAAAATTAAAGATAATGGTTGGTTAAGCATATACCAAAAACGTTATCTGCATATGATTTGCCACTATCATGCTATTATAAAAAATAAGTTTCCAACATATCTCTATCAAAATATTAGATTTCGCACAGACGTACATAATATTAATATTAGGTTTAAGGGTAGGCTTACAATACCACAACATAGATCGCAGGTTTTTAAGCGATCTTTCTCGTACAACATTGTCAATTTATTGAACGCTCTTCCTAATTATGTTTATGCTATGTCAGCACCTGTTTTCAGAAATTTTATTTATCAAAAACCTGGTGCGCAATCATAATAGAAAATGCGGCCTGGGTAATGAATTGTTGTTTTTAGTAATACTCTCCACTTTTAAAGATAAAATATAATTTATTAGTTTACGTTTATCTCGTCTACTATTTTCTTTATGGTTATTTCACTAGTTATAGTTTGGTTATGGGTTAGTTGAACAGATGCCTTGTTGCATATATTGTAATCAGGGTGAACTGAACCTCGCCCAATAACAAAATGTAATACTTTGATTGTATCATTTATGAATAAAGACCTTTATTATTATTATTATTCTTATTATTATTATTATTATTAATATTAATATTCCTAAATACTAAACTTAAATTATTTTCAGACATAAGCCACCAAAAAAATATTTAGTTGATGACCTGGCTGAGCAATATGGACATAAAGTTTTACGGCTTCCTCCATACCACTGTATGTTCAACCCGATTGAACATATTTGGGGGATTACCAAAAATTATTATAATAGACATATTGGTCGAGATATCAGTACAGAAACTGACTCTATGAATATGTGGAAAGAATCATTGCGTACTGCTACTCCTGTTGCTTGAAAAAATTCAATTCGGCATAAAAAATGCGAGATATAGATAGGTATATATTATCATCCTGGAAGATTTTACAAATGAAATAAATAAATATGTATATATTTTTGTAAATTTATCTTGTTTTTATGAGAAAAACAAAACCAGTGTAATTCCCTCACTAGGTTATTTCGGTTACAAGCTGGCAACACTGCCGATAACTGACGTCACTCGACGAGTATGACGTGCAACGGAAATTGTTTTGCAAGGAGTATAGTTAATGTCTAATGCAAAGTGCCTTGTGATAGTTTTTCTGATTTCGGCTTCGTTTAGGAGATAAATGCAATTTTATCAAACTCTGATATTGACACAATGGTATACAAATAAATGTAACTTATTTTTTAAATTGAAAACCGTTGGTCACATAAAGCAAAGTCTAGGAACCACCTTTACTAAGTGAGAAAACGAAATTTTGAAAATAGTATTTATTTTGAAGAAAAACAGTGGCGTCTAATTTTTTTCGTTAAAAATATCAAAATACATGCTGGCACGGACGCCACTGGTAAAAGTACAAGTATGAATTGAAAAAGTAGAGGCATGAGAAATTAATTTGATTATTAATATAGTTCAAGTTAGGGTGTTTTAAAGCTTTCTGTATTTCTTGGATCTCCAGTAGATACAGATAGTACAGGAGAATTGTACTTTTACTGGGAACTAATACCGAGCACGCTGAAATTTTGCCGAGTTATAGGGTATCATAAGGAGAGCTTAAATCTAATTTTGTACCATTCTCACCCCCTTAGGTTCGGCGCCATCTTGAATTTAAGGGTTGAATTGGTTTTTCGCTCATAACTCCTGTGAATTTCATTTAGCAAAAAACACCAGTATATCATTTTGTAGGAAAACGCACGAGCTTAAAAATGACATATCACACAATATCATAAACTTAGTTTTTCCTTGCCAAAAATCGATTGTTTATTAACAAAAATTGTAAAAATATCAGTTATCACAAATTTATCAAAGTTCGAGATTCGGAAGGCACGGGTCAATATGCATCAACTGTAATCAAATTTTGGTTTTCTTCCCTTTTTTAAATTTGAAAACTTTGAGGGGGGTATATTCAACGATATCACCTTTTTTTAAAAACAAATGTATACAGTGTCACCTTTAAAGTCCGCACCATATAGAACTTTTTTTTATTAATGAGGTTAGTTAAAATTAAATTTCGGCAATCGTTTTTGCTTCAAATTAGACTAAAAATTATATAATCAAATGTCACCATCTGTCATTCGGTATCTGTCAAAAATTACATTTTAATCAAAAAATGCTGAAAAATGGCATTGTTTTACCGAATTTCAAAAAATTTTATTAGAAAAAGTTGTTTCTAGTACAATTCTTGGCCTAAATACAAAGTTTTAGTTTTCTAGCTCAAAGTTGATTTTTTTGCCATTTTTTCTAATTAACTTTTTTTTTATTTAATGTAAGTTCGCTTAATGGATATTAAACTATTTGCTTATACCATACTCAATATTTTATTTAGTTTGTATGAGCTTTTTTTTACTAGAATGCCATTTTTTTTCGAAATTTAAAATTAGAGGCAAAAAAATTTGACACAGGTGGTGCAAAGTTATCCTAATTCAAAAATTTTAACAGATAGACGTCAGATGTTTCGTTTTTCAAATGACAAATACATCTAAATATTTGATAAAAATTTTATTTTATACTTAAAACTATCATTATTATTAAAAGGAACAAAAAGGAACTTTAATCATTTTAAATAGGTAACACAAAAGCAATATAAATTTCACATTTCAGTGTGACGTCCTTCTCGCTCTATACAAACACCCGTCCGTCTATAAACGTCTTTGACAGCATTTTGTAAAAAGCTTGGTCTTATATCGGCACAACACTGTCTTATCGTTTGTTCCAAATGCTCGATATTTCTAAACGGTCGATTCTTATAAACTTTCTGCTTAAGATAACCCCACAGAAAAAAGTCTAGTGGGGTTATGTCAGGCGACCTGGGTGGCCAGTGACATTCTCTATCACGCCCTATAACTCTGTTTTGAAATAATTGGTTTATGCGTTCTTTCACTGCTACAGTTTGATGTATGGGTGCACCATCAAGCTGATACAATAAGTTATGTCTATGGTGTAAGGGCATGTTATCCAAAACTTCGGTAATCTCGTTATTAAGAAAATTCAGGTACCTTTCACCAGTTAAGTTTACTCTAAAGAAGTATGGTCCAATAAGCTCATCTTTCAAAATTCCACACCAAACATTGGTTTTAAAATGATACTGGTCGCGACATTCAATTGTGAAGTTAGGATTTTCTTGGGACCACTATCGGCAATTTTGTGAGCTCACGGTACCATTCGAAGAGAAAGTGGCTTCATCTGTCCATAATATCTTGAATGGAAAAAGAATATTCTCCTCATATTGTCCCTGATACCAAAACGAAAAATCAAGTCGGATATCAAAATCGCGTTCTTTTAATGTATTTATAAACTTGGGTTTATATGCCCGAAATCGATTTTTCTGAAGAATTTTTCTAACGCTTTCCTTCTTCCACTTTGTTGAATCACTTATCTTGGTTACACTAGTTTGACCGTGGTCAATAACAGTTAAACAAACATCAAGTTGTGCTGCTTCATCGTATTTACTTGCCGCGTGAGGTTTCTTAAAATTATTTTGAACAGATCCAGTTTCTCTAAATTTTGACATTATTCTTGAAACAGTGCTATCCTGCAAATTTTTTTCTGGATGCCTCTCATTAAAAATGGCAGATACTTGCCGGTGAGGCATATTCTCTCCACAAAAAATTAAGACAATTTTTATTTTTTCTTGAATGGACAACATTGGTGATAACACTGAAAACTATAACTTGCGAAAATATTCAAATTTATGACATTTCTTTTATTTATTCGGCACTCTAATTCGTTTTTTTTTCCATAGCCTACTTATAAAATTCAAAATTGCCTTGATATTTTATTGTGGATAAAAAGAAAATGTGTCTAAATTTTGAACTAATTTGATATCTGGGAATTTTATTATAAGTTTTTTAAACTTCTTAGGTGTATGTACTATCAAAAAAATGGAATATCTGACGTCTATCTGTTAAAATTTTTAAATTAGGATAACTTTGCACCACCTGTGTCAAATTTTTTTGCCTCTAATTTTAAATTTCAAAAAAAAATGGCATTCTAGTAAAAAAAAGCTCATACAAACTGAATAAAATATTGAGTATGGTATAAGCAAATAGTTTAATATCCATTAAGCGAACTTACATTAAATAAAAAAAAAGTTAATTAGAAGAAATGGCAAAAAAATCAACTTTGAGCTAGAAAACTGAAACTTTGTATTTAGGCCAAGAATTGTACTAGAAACAACTTTTTCTAATAAAATTTTTTGAAATTCGGTAAAACAATGCCATTTTTCAGCATTTTTTGATTAAAATGTAATTTTTGACAGATACCGAATGACAGATGGTGACATTTGATTATATAATTTTTAGTCTAATTGGAAGCAAAAACGATTGCCGAAATTTAATTTTAACTAACCTCATTAATAAAAAAAAGTTCCATATGGTGCGGACTTTAATGGCGACACTGTATAAGGACAGCTATAATGTATAAATTATTTTTTGGAATAATATTTTGAAACTTTCAACATTTTATTTGCCATACTTAATAAAAATTTAAAACTAGCCTGACGATTTCGTTTTTTAAAATTTTCGAATAACACGGTTCTCATTATTGCACGTAAAAAAAATTAGTCCATCACATTACAGAAACATTGTACTTATCAGGAATGTGCTACAAACGAAATATATTAAAATTACTAGCAATGAAATATGAACAGAAAGTAATTTTAACACTTCTTTCCAGAAGTTTTCAATGTGAACTGTTTTTTTTTAATGTTTAGAAAAGAAAAAATTAATAACAAAATTGTATAAATGTATTCATGTATGTGATTGGAAACTCTTCGACATTCACAACACAATAAGGCTATTTTAAATTCCCCAAAAAATTGCTTTTATATAGAACGGTTTATCATGTTCAATAGAAACGCATACAACTTTTGATTTGACATGATAGACACCTTCATTCAGTTCTGTACTGTATAAAAAAACACTTTTCACTTTCTTCGTTTTCGTTAGTAATATCCATTTCTTTAGCCCAAGCATACCGAGTAGCAGTGAGTCCTCGGAAAAACTGTGAATTCTTTCCCAAAAATATATAGAGTCCTCTTAAACACGTAATAGACACATTCCTCAGCTCCTAATCTCTTAAAATCTTATCTGGATTGCGTGATTTGGCGTCAAAAAAATGGGCCAGAAAAAAAATCTATAAATACAATACTCAATCCCAGGGGCATTTTTCAAGTTATGCAGTATGACTGCGGAATGATAGAGGTTTATTGAACATTTTGCACTGAGGCGCGTTGTAGAAGAGAAAATATTTGTCGGACGGAAAAATACGTTAATTGAAAAATGAGGATAAATCAATGCTCTACATTTTTTGTATAGGAAATTTTTGAATTCGATCGACCGGAAATTGAAAATTCCACTATAACTGATATTTTTACGATTTTGGTTAATAAACAATCGATTTTTTGCAAGGAAAAAAAGTATATAATATTGTATGATATGTCATTTTGAAGCTAGTGTTTTTTTCTACAAAACGATGTACTGTTTTTTTTTGAAAATGACATTCACAGAAGTTATGAGCGAAAAACCAATACAACCCTTAAATTCAAAATGGCGCCGAACCTTAAGGGGTGAGAATGGTGCAAATTCAGATTTAAGCTCTCCTTATGGTAACCTATAACCATGCAAAATTTCAGCTTGCTCGGAATTAGTTCCCAGAAAAGCATTATCAAAAGTACAATTCTCCTGTACTAAGAATAGTGCCCTTATTGCAGCAGTTGCTCTTGTGCCGATATAGGGTCAAAAGAGTGGATTTCACTTATAATGTTGTTGGCGAAAGTTGATTTTGAATTTAAATTGGTTATACTTTGGTTGATGTTTTTCGATGATTTCTCTGTGTTCACACACTCTGAAATTTTACGACCACATTGGCCGATGAACATGTGTTGCAATTATGGTAATTACATGACTGATAGGCACCAGACTTATGTAGTATTGAAGTATTGTCCTTGATATTCAGAATAAAATTTCTTATAGGGGACGTTACTGTGAATTTATAGCATCCTATTTTAGTTAAAAAATTAATATATTTTTTAGGGGCCATTTATTCATTAAATACAAATATTTGTAGTGGTGACATGCATACAATTCTATGAAGATGGGCTACCCTAAGAGAGAGGTTAGTAAAAAAATCTAGGTTTTAACTATTTATTTATTCTGGAAAACTGCGCCTGCGCTCTAGAATCTTTAAAACTTTTTTCATTGCCTTTATATGACTCCTACAACATCCTGTATCTCAAAATTAAAGTAGCTGCGGACCTATATTGATATGAACTTTTTGTTTTAAAACCGTCAAGGATCAGCATTCAATTATGAAACACCTTGAATCTAATTTTGCAAATTTTTAGTTTTCTCTGGTGCTCCTATACATATTTTTGACTAAGAATATAAGACTTACATTAATTAGGTTTAAGTAGTAGTCAATGCCAGGTTGATTAATTTTATTTGGTGTTCCATCTGGTAAGATCCTTGCCCAAGAAATAGAAAATCTGAAATTTAATACGATTTTAAAATACTTAAATTAAAGTACATCTATCCTAAAAGTCTTATATCATTAAAACTAAATTGAAAGTGATGTTGTGTTTGTTTCTTGAAATAGACATACAAACGCTAAACATAAAGGGCATCACAACCTCAACACAACATCAACATAACATCAACACAACATCAACGCCACATTAACAAAACCTTATTGGGGAAACAACGTTGGTTTCGGAGATATTACCATAATAATGCCCTTCTAACGGCAAGCCTTGGTTTACTAAAAATTGCGAACGAGCTTTAAATCAAGATATTATGTTTATCGACAATGCCGTCAAAACCCTACCGCCGAAAATAGTACAATCTTTGTAGCCGCTCGAAACCAATGCAAGCAAACGATAAACCAAAGCAGAGAAGCACACAACTAGAGAATTAAAGACAAACTTCTTAAATATCCTAACGGCTCAAGATCATTTTGGTCGGTAGCTAAGGCCGTCAGACAGAATTTTACCACGTCAACAATTCCACCTCTCACACGTTCTGATGACACCATGGCGAACAAGGCACAGGAAAAGCAAGCTTACTAGTGGAACTATTTAGTTCAAATTCACTGGTTAATGGACAGCCTAAGTCTGACGTCACAAGGGGCGTGTTTTAAAAAATCTTTCCAAACAGAAATAAATTGCATTGAAAATCTCATAAGAGATTTTTGCAAGCATTGATACACGTTTATAAGCGACAAATAGGCAATTTCTTTAAATTATTCATATTTTTGGTGATATGATTGACCCATTTACAGCCACAGATAGAGGTAAGTGTTTCCTGAAAATATTTAATCGCCATTTAAAAAAGTTTGAGGTTATGTTGTTGTTGTTTACATAATTGTTTAATAAGACATAATTGTAGTTTTTTTGTAAAATAAAGCTCGTGTTAGTGTTTATTTATTAATATGAAGTAGACCCAGTCTATAGCCTAAATAATTAATATTATAGATTCAATATTGACTAAAGTGGTTAGGTATTTTGTTACCCGAACAGAAAATTTTCAAGTTTGTTGTATTCCCTGCAAAGATAAAAGAAAGGAAAGCTCGGACATCACTTATAAGGTACCTAATAGAGCAAATATTATTACGTTAAAAAGGGGTAAATGCCTTGGAGTCAAACCATGTCCTATGGATGCAATTTGATTCAGATCGGAGAAGTTCACACTATGATGAAATACAAAAGTTATAATATATATAAAAAACTAAATCCAGCGAAGGTAAAACAGCTGAGGAGCTATATCCCAGTAAGCCTTATTCATGCAGCTATGAATAATTAGATTGATCAGCAATTTTAGAAATACTGTAGACCTTAACATTTGATGTACTGAAATTATAAAAATTTAAACAAATATTTAGTGTTATTTTTATTACATTGTTTTATAATCTACATAATAATATATATTCCAAATTAATTGTATTAGGTATAGCATTGATATCCCTGTCCACACATAAGGATATGAGAATAATTGCAACTAAAGCGTACTAAAAGTTTTTAAAGGTTTTTTTGAAATTTCTTCCAAATCTTGTATTAAAAAATACTTTTCTGCTTCTATTGATGCTCCTAAAGCATGAGTCAATATCTTTGGTAACATCTGTCTGCTCACTTCTTTTCTAAAAATAATTTAATATAATGTTGGCCTTGCTTTTCTATTAAAAGTTAAATCAAACTATTAAATGTTCACATTTTTTACTTTAGTTTTTAGGAACGTGAATACATTTTGTATAATAAAAGCTATAACATACCTTTTTTCTGGAGATGTTTGCCTTTTAGCGCTGAACTCAAATATTGTAGCCCTATTCTTTCTGTCATTGTGCCCAAAATGGCAGGTACAAACCAAAGAATGTTGGGAAGGTTCTCTGTTCTATCTTGACTTCTACCATTGTAAAGCAAATAATGGTTCAACTTCAAGGCGTTTATCCCTTTTTAACATAATAATTGTTCTATTATGTACCTTATAAGATGCTTATAGGTGATAACCAGGCATTCCTCTCTTCTATCTTTGCAGGGAATACAACAAACTTGAAAATTTTCTGTTCGGGTAACAAAATACGTAACCACTTTAGCCAATATTGAATCTATAATATAAATTATTTAGGCTATAGACTGGGTCTACTTCATATTAATAAATAAACACTACCACAAGCTTTATTTTACAAAAAACTAACAATTATGTCTTAATAAACAATAATGTAAACAACAATAACATAACCTCAAACTTTTTCAGATGGCGATTAAATATTTTCAGGAAACACTTACCTCTATCTGTGGCTGTAAATGGGTCAATCATATCACAAAAAATATGAATAATTTGAAGAAATTGCTTATTTGTCGCTTATAAACGTGTATCAATGCTTGCAAAAATCTCTTATGGGATTTTCAATGCAATTTATTCTGGTTTGGAAGGATTTTTTAAAACACGCCCCTTGTGACGTCATCACTTAGGCTGTCTATTTTCAGAAAAAAACTCCACCACACATTCCCCTGTAGAATCGAGAATGCCCGAGATTGTTTTCCGGCAGCGCCATGTAAAACGAATCTGGAGGAGTCTTAACACCAAACAGGCTTCTGGTCCTGACGAAATTCCAGTCATCGTAATTAAAACATGCGCTGACGAATTGACACCGATACTTTGTAGGCTTTTTAACTTATCTTACTAAAAGGAATATTTTCTTCTTGCTGAAACACTGCGCGGTTCATACCCAAAAAAGGCAAGAAGACCTTGCCAAACATTACTTTCGCATTACTTACGCATTACTTTCGGTTATATCAAAAGTTATGAAGAAGGCTATCCACGAAAAGTTAATAATGTACCCATTATAAGTGACCACCAGTATGGATTCCGTAAGTCTGGATCAACAGCAGACCTGTTTGTTTATACTTCTCACGTTTGGAATAACGCAATAGAACGTCATGGGGAGTCGCCGGCGGTAACACTGGACATTTCCACGGCCTTTTACCGATTATGGCATGAGGGGTTCCTAAGCAAAATAAGGGCATACGGAATGCCGGTTCAATTTGTTCATGACTCTCAAGCTTTCTTAAAGACTGTTCTCTGCGAATGGCGATGGTCGGATTCCTTTCCGACAGATTTAACATCAATGCCAGAGTCCCTCAGGGTTCTATGTTGTCTCCCACCCGTTTTTACTATACATTAACGATCGTTTGGAAAAAACTGAATATCCAATATATAGCTTCGCTGATGACAACATACTTGTTTCGTCTCTTACTTTGGATGCTCGTAGAAAGACTGCCAATGCACATCTCTATAGGCAGCAAGAGGTCTCAAATCTCAACAAAGACGCAGAAGTTTGAAATGCTTTTCGAACTGAGAACCTCTATACACCCCAACAACTTTTCATGCTATATAAAGCCCAAATTCGACCATCGCTGAAGAACTGCTCGCATATTTGGGGCCCTGCTCCTAAGCATACTTTAAGATTGCTGGATTCCATTCAAAGAAGAACCATTTGCTTGATCGGTGACCATGATCTGACAAACAACCTGGAAAGCCTTGAATATCGAAGGCAGGTTGGCGACTTGAGTATATTTTACAAATATTTTAATGGCAAGTGCTCAACCGAGGTTGCCCACTTGATTTCACCAAAGCTGCGCATGGCAGAAATACACGACGAGCCATTGCAACCCACCCGTACGTGGTTCAGCTTAGTGTCCCACGAACAACACTGTTTAAAAATTCATTCATCCGGAGAGCGCATTGCACAAGACGCTGCAAGTAGGTTGACCACGTATTTCCGTTTCTGTTTCCTGTCAAGTCACAGAACGCCCATTTTTTACTTTTGGCAATTTTATGTATAAACAAAGTTGTTTGGAATTATTTTCATTACTTCGTTATTTAATTTATGTTCGGGTGAAAGCCCAGACTCTTGTATTGTTCTGATCATTTGTAGTGTGTCTCTGTTCTCTTCCTTTTTTTTTGGGTCAGGTTAAGTTGGCAACACTTCAGTCAGCTGGTTGTTGGAGGAGAAGGGTGAAGGGGATTTCTTCAGAGTTCTCGTGGCCTTTAAGCGGCCTTTTAAAAAATACCTTCAGAGAGGAAGGTTGTGCCTCGCTGTAAGGCTATTTTCTTGCCAAAAGAACACGAAGTCTCACCCCCCGTTACAGGAGTTTTGTTGCTTGGGTTGTTATTGGGTTTTCCCCACTTTACCATATGTAAGGTTAAGAAACCACATGTGTTCTAACTGGGGGCATTAAGCCTACGAGCCACCTTAGGAGTGCTTCCAAGGGTTTTTAACCAAGTTAAAGTCTACCTCCCAGCTAAAGGAGCTACCGCAGTAAAAGCGTGCTGGTATAGTCCCCAGAACATTATTTTGGACCTTGGGACCTAGGTATACGTATTCGACAACGTTTTCGATATTTTCGTTAGATAGTGATAATTGAATGTAATTGGGTGACATGAACTTGGTTTTATTGATGTTCATTTTTAGCCCTATTTTTCTTGATGTTTCATTCAATTGTTCCATCATTTCCTTTAGCTCTTCTGAATCTTCGTAGATGAGAACAATGTCGTCCGCGAAGCGTAAGTGACTCAGGTACGATCCGTCGATTTTCAAGCCTTTTTGTTCCCAATCCATTTCTTTAAATATCTCTTCCAGTGCCAGAGTAAACAGTTTTGGTGATATCGTGTCACCTTGTCGGACTGCTCTATTTAGGTTTATTTTGGACGTTTTTATGTTTTTGTCAATTTCAACATGCATTGTGGCGTTTCTATACAGGGTGTAACTAAATAAGTGTAAAACATTTAAGAGGGTGATTCCTTATCGAAAAAAAGATAGGATCTTTCATATAAACAAACTTTATTGGAGCATCCCTTATTAAGATACAGCCCCTTAAAGGGGGTACATAAAATTTGTTTGACAATTTTTTTCACAAGCACTAAAAAAGTTACAATATTGAAATTAACCTGACATTTTCTACTACCAAAAAGACACTTAGCCAGTAATTGTCACTATCGCTAATAGCGGCCTACTAGATAAATTAGTTTCGTATTTTCGTTTTATGGCGATATGTATCTTGGTCGTAAAATAATTTTTTGCTGCGAACTGGTTTATTTTGGGCAAAAAATTCAAGAGACATTTTTTGTTTAGAATGAAACAGGCTATCGGAAATTAATTTTTAAATGGTAAACAAATAATATTGAATAATATATCATTGAATTAGCAGTGGAAAATATTTTTTTTTAAATACTTTTTTGGAGTGTCACATCCAAAAATCCATGAATTTTTTACCTGTTTGATGAACACCTTTAAAATTTTTTTGCAACAGACTATTTAAATGTAAACATTTTACGTATTTTAAGAATTTTCGCTATCAGTCTATGTTGTTTATAGTAAGTGTTTCAGTAAGAATTTGCCAATGCGAAAATAAAATAAATAAGGTGTTTGAAACGTGTCAGTTAAATTTTAAATTGACTGTAAAGATGGCTAAAGGATACAGTTCTGCAAAATGACGGATATGCTATTGGTTTTTGGGTATTGTGAAGAAAATGGCCTGGAAAGTGTTAGGGTATACAGGGAAAGATATCCAAATCGGCGCATACCAAACTATCAAACATTTGCTGCTATTGAGAGACGCATTCGCGAAACCGGTAGCCTCACTCCTTTAACTGCCCATTATGGATGGCAACGTGCAATAAGGACTCCTGAGGTTGAGGAACAAATTTTGGAAAGAATTGCTGAAGAACCAAAATTAAGCACCAGACGAATAGGTTTAGAGGTAGGAGTATCCAAGGATGTAGTTCATAGAACATTAAAAGAACAGCAGCTTCATCCATACCATATCCAAAAGGTACAAGACCTTTTGGCTCCTGATCTCGATCAACGATTGAACTTCTGTCGATTCATTACCGAACAAAGACAACAGGATGTGAATTTTGCTAAGCACATTTTATTTACTGACGAAGCATGTTTTACAAGAAGTGGTGTAACCAATTTAAATAACAAACATGTTTATGATGATAAAAACCCGCATGCCACGAAAGTAACTCATTATCAACATGAGTTTAGGATTAATGTGTGGGCATGAATTATTGGCAATTTCATTATTGGTCCTGTCATTTTACCGCCACGACTAAATGGTGTGGATTATTTAGAACATTTACAAAATTGCCATTACAACTTCGACGAGATATGTGGTTTATGCATGACGGTGCTCCACCACATTTTAGTTTAAATGTCGGCAATTATTTCACAGTATTCAAACAGATGGATCGGTAGAGGAAATTACTCTCCTGTAAAGTGGCCGCCACGCTCACCGGATATGACTCCGTTGGATTATTTTTTATGGGAGTCTTTAAAAACGATGGTATACTCCAGACCGATTAATAACGAAGAGGAATTGTGGGAAGAATTCAAAATGCAGTCAACATATTAAAGAACGATGCGGAATTGATGCAAAGAGTAAATTTAAACGTATTATTCTTTGTACTTATGTTATGGGAGGTAATTTTGAACAATTACTAAAAGTTTATGCGAATTAAATTTACTTTTAAAATAAACTTGTTCCTTATTTAATTAAAAATAAAGCCATACTCAAATTCTTCCTGCAAAACTTGCTGTAACTAACCCAAGTGAAACATTTTTTCATGCCAAAAATTTACTAATAAGTAGCGGAATTTTTTATTTAAAATAATTTAAATATTCCGGTGCGACATCGAACACTAAAAACCGAAATATCTCAAAAACGGCCTACTTAAGCGGGTATTTACAAGAGTACCTTTTTTGTTTCAAAATGTTCAAAAAATTGGTTCCTTAACAAAAGAAAAAGGAAAAAACTACACTGATAAAAAAGTTATGGCCATTCTAAACCATAAGAAGTGCATTGTGAAGCGCCCTCTAATGGCCACAGTGAAAAGGTGTCCGTATTCAGGTTTCGCATCCCAAAAAAAAAACCCGGGTACCAAGTTTTAAAGTACCTAATACGTTAAAAAATGTTCATTAATTTTAAAAAATTCGATTTTTATTTTTTAACTTCATTCACCCTGTATCTCGGAAATTGACCAATTTCGGACAAAGGTAAGTTGCTTCAAATCGCTTTATTTTTGCCTCAGGAATATGTGCTCAGATTTTGTACAGACCTTTTAGAGGCACCCTGTATAATGATGATGAAATATTTAATCTTTAAGTTGAACAATGTTCTTTACTCCTTTTCTTTGTCGTTCTTCTTTTTTGGAATATCTGGATATATAGTTGTTATTCAGCTTTGCTGCTTGTTGAATGTTTAAAAAAGGTTCTGGGTGTCTTGGTTACTATCTTCAGGGTGGGAGCCAGTCACGGGGGAGTCTGTATGTTGCCTGGAGGGGCGCGTGTGTATGTGAGTGTGTTATTAGAATATTGTCCGATACGTCTGTCCGTGCGTAATATTTTGTGTGTATTTTATCGAAAAACTGGTGTATTGTGTCCATGTGCATGTCATTGTGCAGTACTTTTAGATCTTTTGGTAGAGGGTTTACAAACAATATAAATAGCACAGGCCCCAAAACCGAACCCTGAGGTACACCAACGTCAACCCCCAAATTTTCGGAATTTTGCGCCCTACCTGTCTGGTCCACAACCTGAACAAACTGTCTACGAGATTTCAAAAATGAATAATACCAACTTAGGTGTCTTTCCGTAATGCCATAGTATTTCAGCCTTTCAAGAACCATCTCATGATCGACACAGTCGAACACCCTGCTGAGATCACAAAATATCCCCACAGAATGCTCGCCGGCCTCAAGACCGTCCACTACCTCTTCCAAAAATGCTAATATAGCTGTGAATGTAGAATCTACAGCTCTTAACCCGTGCTGGCTTGAAGATAATATATCATTGTCATGGAGGTGTTTTAAAAGTCTATTTAGCATGGCATACTCAAGTACTTTTGAAAAATATGAAGTCAAAGCAAAAAGTGTCTTGATTATCTGTACGATAAGGTCAAATTCAGGTATGACGTTCGCAATTTAGAAATTAGATATAAATTTACGATAACACCACCTGCACATCTCACTACTATGTATAAACGCTCCTTCACCTATCAGGTCTCGGAAATCTACAATAAAGTGGCTATTGATTTTAAAAACGTCTCTGGTTATAAGTTTAATATATCTGTAAAACAGAATATTGAAAGTTTCCCATGAACTTGCAGTAGCTATCTCGCTGCCCACCTATGTGATAGTAATATGTTGTACTATAGATATAAGTCTAAGTCTTGTGAATCGCCCATAAACTATACCTATATTATTGTGGAATGATGATTATATATTCCATATTTTTAAACCACGTTTTCTGTTATACAAATGTTAAAACTTTCTTGGTTGAGATAGGAAGCCAAGCTTCAACTCCGCGAATTGTAATGTTACATTGTATATTACAATAAAGACATGTTTATTTTATTATTTATTTTTTGATTGATGTCCGCCTTAAATGATAAATTTAATTTTTGTTGTTTTGAAACTTAAGAAAATCAACGCAGTTCATATTGAAATTTGTTTTTGTACAAATTTCGCACTTAACTATAACAATTCTGGAAGTATATCTTTCGTCCGTCCAAATTATGCCAACTAAGAATTATTTTACCTGAAAATGGGCGAGTCTCAAACTAAGAAAGGGCCAAGTAAGAGTAATTCTGTCTATGCTAACAGAATTAAAAGAAAAGGTTTTTAAATCTTACCTGTATAATTTCACTCCCAAATATTTTAACAGCTGTACGTCTTCTTTATACTTATGGTAAGAGTCGCACGCTACATCCCCTGTCTCATTATTTTTAATTTTTCCTGAAATAATTTCAATTAATGAATATTAACGTATAAAAGAGTTTTTTTAGTGTCTTACCCAAATTGTGATTTTCCTACAGTAACAAATAAATCATACATCAAACAATTTTGGAAAATGACGTAGGAAGATTAATTGACTAATGCATCAATTTTTGATGAAATATACCAGAAATAAGAAAAAAAAAACATCAGATATATAGTTTGGATTATACTTATAAAAGGAAAAGGATTCCAACTTAAGGAAGTACCATTACATACAGGGTCGTTGGTATGTATGGATACGGTCGATTATTTCTTAAAGTACAACAGCTAGCAAAAAATATTTAAGACAAAAGTTTTAGGGTTTTTTATAGTCTATCAGAATTTTAAAAAGTAAGGTATATAGGATGAGTCAGAAAGCCGTAAAGAAATAAAGTTACTTTTTTTTCAATCGATTACCCTATATCTTAGAATATTTTTGGATTTTGCATAAAATTATAATTATTTTTATTAAGTACATTATAGGTCTAAACCTAATAGTTTCTGAGAAATTAAGTTTTGAAAAATTACATTTTTGAATTTTGACAGCTTCTAGCTTTCTAACGGTACGTCTTAGAGTAAGACGGCTTTCATGTCCCTATCTTAGTTTTTAAGTTTCATTCTAGAAGTGTCAACTTCCGGTTAAACCGGATGCAGCTCAAAGGCCGGAAATATAGTACTTCCGGTTTAACCGGAAGTTGGTATTTTCGAAAAGATAATAAAAAAGTAAGATAGGGACATGTAAGCCGTTTGGCTCTATAGCGTACCGTTAGAATGCTAGACGCTGTCAAAGTTCAGAAATGTCATTTTTCAAAAGTCGATATCTCGGAAGCTATTAGGTTTAGGCTTATAATGCACTTAATAAAAAATAATTGTAATATTACGTAAAATCCAAAAATATTCTATGGTATAGGGTGTTCTATTAAAAAAAAGGTAACTTTATTGTTCTACGGCTTTCTGACTCATCCTGTATACTTATCTTTTTTTAATTCTAATAGGCTATACAAAACCATAAAACTTTTGTCTTAAATATTTTTTGCTAACTGTTTTACTTTAATAAATAATCGACCGTTTCCCTATATACCAACGACCCTGTATACTTACACACTTCAAATACAGTAAAATTTCTCAATAGCGACCACCCTCGGGGAATCACATGTTGGTCGGTTAACAGGGGTGGTCGGCTAATAGAGAAAAATATTAAAACAACTGGTCTGCAATATACAGTGTTGGTTTATTAATAAGTATCTACATAATACATGTAAATAATTTTAAATATTTTTGTTGAAATTTATCATACCTGAAATTAGAAGATGAAGCCAATTTACCAAGTGACCAGTTAAGGGTACGGAGCGGCTATATCTCGATAACTATTCATGTTACGATTTAAAGGTAAAAAAATTATTAACAAATACTGCCAAAAGAATTTGAATAAAAACACTTTCAAGTTCCTAATTTTATCGCTAGGGGTCGTATTTGCTATGGTGTCACAAAAAGTCGTTAAAATCTCCTAACATTTCATATTTAATGTAGGTAAGAAATTTACTTTTTACATTCCTTATTCAAATATTTACAAATTTTATAATGACAATTTTTTTCTTATTAGGGGAGAGACGGGGAATATCGACCAAATAAATTAAAACGTTAAAAAAAAATTTCAGAATGAATAGAAAACATAAATGTAATAGTACCATTGTTTTAATTACATATTTAACTAAGTAAATCTAAAAACAAAAAATAATTCCAAAGTTACAATATCGTAAAAAAGATATTAAATCAGAAAACGTCACCGGTCGATATTAACCGACATTGTCGGGTAAAACCGATCACATAAAAAATGTAGAAAATACAGAAAAATTATTTATTGCAACAGAAATCGCAAATGTAATCATTATGGATTTCGCAGCCTGTACATTCTGCATGAGCTGGTACACCACAGGTAATACATACAAGCCACCATTCTCTATCCCTGCCGAATTCCCCGCATAAGAAACAAGGCTCGGTTGCCACTTCCTGTTTGTTTTTCTTCTTAATGGATTTTTCTTGCTTTTTTTCATTTTGGTCAACTAAACTTCGTTTAACTTGTTTGTTTTTTGCTAAACTTTCTTTTCTATCCTTCGCATTTTTTTTGGATTCAAGTTCTTTTCTGTTAGGTGTAGAGGTGAAGATTTTTGAATGCATTTTTCTGGAGTGTTCTTTACGCGGATGGTTTTTATTTTTTGGTGCAGGTAATAAATCTGTAAAAGATATTTTAACTTCCACTGTTTTGTCATCTTCGTCACTCTCATCTGTATCAGTTACCAGTTCGATGGATCCTGAATCATCACTAGAATAATCATCGGCCTGTGAAAGCTTCCTTTTCTCAAAACTTTTGATTGGTTTTTTATTAACTGATATTCCTGAAGGCCCAGGTTTAGGATTATTGTACTTGTCTGACTGCTCTACTTCACTTCCTGGTTGTTTGTGTAGAAACCCATAGTACCAATCCTTACCACACATTTTTTTTTTGAGAATTAAAATTATGTTTAATTTTATTGGCTTGGGCATACTCATAAGCAGTTTTACGCACATCAAGTGGGGAAACTCCATAAAACATTTTGGAGGGGCGGATAATCTGGTCGCAAAGCTCTGTTTCTTGTTCAGCTGTAAATATCGTCTTTCTTCCTAACTAATTCTTTACCCCATGTATTTCCCCGCAGATGATCTTGAAGAGTTGCATAAAGAATTCCGTATAATCTTGAGGCTTTTCTTATGCCATTTCCATTTCTTACCGCCGATATAGCCCGTTTTAGATCTTCTATGGACCATGAGGCACGAGTTGTCTTTCTTTTATACGAAAATGGCATCGTGTCTGCAATTAAAAATAAATATATAGATAAAATAATTATACTCTGTCGTTGGCGGGTAATATCGATCACTTTCGGGTAAAACCGATCATTCTGGTCGATATAACCCGAAAGTACACTCACAAACAAAAGTTCGTTTCATTCCTTTTAAAGTAAGGTTAAATCAAAATTCGATGCATAATTAGATAGCAATATGTCTACGTAATATTGTTAACTACTGAACATCAGTTCATGTAATCACAATTTAGATTACTTACCTATTTTTCATACGAAAATTCTTGCAATAATAACCACCAAATAACAAATTGTTCTTTCACTGCGTTGTGATATCGTCACTTTGAGCGGTAAACTGAATAATATGGTTAGTCTTGGATCGATGGCGCGGTAGATATTAAATGTTGGCGGGTTATTTAAATGTAAAACTAGGTGGTCGGTTTTACCCGCGTGGTCGATATTCCCCGTCTCTCCCCTACCATGGCAACGGCAGGGTGACCGATAATAATTTAGGTACTTTAAACTGATGTAACTTAGGTTTGCGGTAACCGAATATAACAAACTAGGGCTTATTTTAAAGGTCTTTTAAACTTGATTTAACATGACTTTTAAAAAAATATATTTATTTTAATGCTAAGCGGTAGGTGACGCTGTTGAAAAGAATGCTATACTAGTTCCGATTACTTCATAAATGTAAATGGTACCCTACATATTTTTTTTCTTCGTTTGGTAGGTATTAATTAAGAAAACGAAATCTGAAAACCGGAGATCGATATCTCTTGTCGTTTTAAGATTATTGCGAAGATAGTAGATGATTGTCGAAGAATTTTATTTACAGATGAAGCCTGTTTCACGCGGAGTGGCATAACTAATTTGCACAAGGAACATGTCTATGCTGAAGCAAATCCTTATGCGATTAAAGAAACCCATTATCAGCATGGGTTTAAGATCAATGTGTGGGCAGGAATCATAGACACTTTCATCATTGGTCCTGTCATTTTACCACCTCGACTAAATGGCGAAAATTATTTGGAACATATGCGAAACGAATTACCAAGCTTATTAGATCCCCTGCCCTTGAAACTTGGAAGAAAATGTGGTTTATGCATGACGGTGCTTCTCCACATTTTCGTTAAACGTACGTAATTATTTGAATGAAGAGTATCCAAATAGATGGAGAGGTAGAGGCAATGATGCACCCGCAGATCGGCCAGCTCGATCCCCTGACATGACACTGATAGATTACTTTTTAAGGCGAACTTTGAAAACTTTTTAGTATTGAAAATACCTATGGGCGCGCTTATATGGGAATAGTCGACGGGCAACAGAAGAAAACGACATGCAGCGGCGCGCGGCGGCAGTCGGCAGTGGGATATCATCTGTCTTTGATTCTAGTCGCTATTGCGGTTACGGGCTCGAGACTGCTTAGCGTATCTAATATGAATGAACTTTAAAATAATTATTTAATCGGTGACAAATTTGTCTAATAAATAAACATACATAGTTTGGTGTTTGGGTGTTTAATAGTTTTCAAATTGGTATAATATAAAATAAATAAAATTTCGTAAAGGGGTAGGAAGTACTATTATACTGGTGACTGCATGATAAATACCCGTAAATCAGGTCAAAAACTGTAGGATTCCAAATGAGATTAAAAATACTAAAGTCGAAATTGTACCCATTTGTAACATCATAAAAGACAAGTGACACATAATTTTTTTTTAATTAATGCGATTTAAAGCAATTTTAAAGTTTTACTCAAATGGAGCGCGAAGAGGTATTGTTGGCCTTTCTGGCCCGCATAGAAGTATATTAGTAAAATGTTTACATTTTTCATAGGTACTTTAAGAATATTGAAATGCGTTTATTTTATATTTGTTTTTCTGATTTTTTCATCTTAATTGAAGGGTATTTTGCAAAAACAACCAATGTAATTTTTTAATAATTTGCTTAAAATGGCTTGAATAATGGGTTGTTATTGCCAAACAAGGTAATTTTTCAAAGGTATCATTTAGCTCACTATGGCAGCTGTTGCTACAATAATAATTAACCAGGATAATATGGCAATGCGATTGAGATGCTGCAAACAGCACCAGTTTTAAAAAAATTAAATTGGTTGTTTTGGCAAAATACCAATTGAAGGTTAATGTTGACACAAATCAAAATCTTGATAATAGTAACGAGTAATTAGATTTAAACATCAGAAGGTATAAGTCGTGTCTGGCATTATTTTATTTAACTTTTGCAATTTTGCATTCTCCTTAATATTCAAAAAAAAAAAAAAATTTATGTAGCAGTAGCATACATTGTATGGTTCTCATTACGTTGAATTTCCTATCGCCAGCTTGGCGATTCACCACTCGGTATAAGATGCTGCCAAATAACAAATTAAGATAAACTTAGTAAACAGTATATTATTATTACCTATAATGGAAGGGATTTTTATCACATCACATAGAAAAACATTAAAATGTAAAAGTTGTGTCGGGTATTTTCAATACATAGGATGGTTGCGTATTTGTATTCTAGACCAGTAGATACAGAAGATGAATTAAGGCGACGTGTTCAAACTGGAATTGACGCTTTGAGAAATGATGACAAAATGTTCAAAGAGTTTAATTTAATTTTTTAAAATGTATTAAATCTTTGCACACACGAAAATGGAGGTAATTTTGAAAATTTGTTAAAAGCATGTTTTTTTTTTAAATTAAATTATATTAAATTTTTGTTGCTGATAAATCTCCGATTGGCCGTTTTTACTAGAGGATAAGATTAACAACACATTTATGTAATTGTTTTATTTTAGTTTTTAGTGACAGTTACTTTAATTTAACGCCTTCGCTTCAAATTGTGTTCAATTATTACAATGATTTAGACCTGGCCATATACGAAGTGAATTTCTTATATCCGGATATCTCAAAAACGGCTGCTCAAGTAAACTTTTATCACATATACCTTTTTTAGGTAAATTATGTTGTTGAATAAGAATTTTTATTTAAAAGTTTAATACAGGGTGGCTCACAAACGTTATTTTGTTTTAAATGTGTGCAAGGTACCGCAGGTGGCGCCCTCTAAATTTTACAACAAAAATGAGAGCAGATTTTCATTTTTCACCCCACAAAACCCCTCCTAGCCGACAATTGTGACAATACACCAATTATAAAAAAATATTTATAAAAAACTGAAACCAAATTGAACTTTTGACACCTGCGAAATCATCCACTTTTGGACTGAGGTAAGTTGGGTTAGGACGCCATATGTAAGCTTTAGGAATTTGGGGCAGCATTTTTTCCGCATCTTTTATACAGGGTAGTGCATTGGCTGGCGCAACATAGGAAATCCCATGCAAAATTTAAGGTGGTCATATATTGGCTCCCCAATTTATTTTAGAGCAGAAGTGTATCTAAACTTTTTAAAGAATCCAATAAACTAAACTCAGTTTCAAAATTTTAATAATTTTCATGCAGTCTATCCAAAGTTATTTAACTAATAATATTATCTTTTATTTCTCTAAAATGGATAATACGGGTCTGAATTTTAATACTTCGATTGATCATGTCAGTGTCAAATTCAAACCAAGTTTGACAATTTTTTTAACTATAATAATTATTATTTCGTTATGAGCTATTTTACGTATGAAAAGATTGCTATAGTTAAGTGGTATTATGCAGGAAACAGCAGCAGAAAAGTATAGGATATGTTTGCAGTAGATTATCCAAACAGACCAATTCCAGCAATATCCACTATAACCAGAATAATTAAAAAATTTGAAAATAGAGGAACGCTTCTCAATAAATGTAAATGCGAAAGAGAAGACGAAGGTAATAATCCTGCAGATAATGATAAAGACTTAAATATTTTGTTAAGTGTGGAAGAAAATAAGGGAATTATAAGTACTAGGCATATTAGAGACGAAGTGGGGAAACATCATACAAATGTTTTACGAGTACTACATAAACATAAATATTATCCGTATAAATACCATAAAGTTCAAGAATTAAGAGATGGGGACTTGATTCGAAGGGCTGATTTTTGTTTTAATATGATGGAAAGGGCAAACAATGACAGGGAATTTTTGTAAAATATTTGTTTCACCGACGAATGTACTTTTACCTTGAATAACGAGCCTAATGTACAAAATTTTCGATACTGCAGCCAAGAAAATGAATTTCGGTTTATTGAAACAAGGACGCAGTATCATCATATCACATCATATCATCGGACCACTCTTTTTAAATCAAAATTTAACCGCTCAATCTTTTCTTGAACTGCTTTAAAATGAAATTACACCTGCGTTGCACGAAGTTGTTCGAGAAAATCAAGAAATTTGGTTCCAGATGGATGGCTGCCCAGCTCATAACTTCGCAGTAGTTAGGGAGTATTTAGAAAATGTTTTTATAGGAAACGTTATTGGACTAAATTACACAATTAATTGGCCAGCTAGGTCTCCCGATCTTTCGCCGAATGACTTTTTCTTATGGGGGCACCTAAAAACAACCATCTACAAAAATTTTAAATACGAGACGCTGGAGGATTTCAAAAATGCTATTACTGCAGAGTGTGAAAGGCTGTTCGTGTATCAATTAAGAAATGTTCGAAACGAATTTTATGATCGTTTGGGGTATTGTCTAGCAGCAATTGGGGGGTTGTTTGTGAACATTTAATTAAATAATTAGTTAAGTATGTGATTTAGTTGTTTTATTATGCATTAGAAAGTCAAATTCTCGAAAAATATAGTACTTTTCGTTTACCAAAACTGTTTTATTGATTTATCTCCTCCCCTATATTTTTGTTTGCATAACAGAGAGACAAACCAAATTGTATTAAAAATCTTAAACCTTGAAGCTTTTAACCTATTTTACCCGAAAACAAATGTGTTATCATAATACATCCTTAATTTACTAATTTAATTTAATTTAATTTAATTTAAAATATACTGGTGTTTTTATTATAAAGCCTTAGAACCGTATTTGTTAATTTTCTCCAATTATAGATTGACGTTTTTTTAAATTAGCCCTTAATGACTTAATAAATTGCGCTAAAATTTCGTCAGTTAATTCGTCAAAGTATTCCCTTTAATAAATTTAAATAAATTATCGGCCTCAAATAAACCATTTCAAAATTTGCATGGGATTTCCTATGTTGCGTAGATCGATGCACCACCCTGTAGACACCATGTATAGGCTTGTAAAAAAAATACGATTTGTTATTGCAAGATTTAGTTGTTGAGTACAGAGAAGTCAATGCCATTTAAAAAAAATTCAAAATGGATTTATTGATCTATACTCCAGACAGTCGATTTGTTCTTTAACCTGAAATTTGGCTTTTTATAAAAAACCACACAGAACGTTTGCTATTACTGTAGTTAATAGGAAAATTACCATTAGGGCAACACTGCAGTTAGAGTCTCGAAATCTTTATACACTGAATAAAAATTTGAAATGGTAATTTAAGTTTTTAAAAAATTTTTTCCTACCTGGAATTCGGACAAACGTATCCCACATATTTGGTCCTTTTCCATCTTCGTTCCATGCTCCCTCAATTTGGTACGATGCTCCTGCGGTTCCAAATTGGAAAGAATCCGGAAACTTTTGGGCATCAGCCAAAAAACTATATGAAACCAAGAAATACGATATGACTAATAAGAACTGGTTTCTACACCTATCAAAGTACTGCTGTACTGTAAATTCTTTAGTGTCGCTTGAGGAGTCAATACATTTACCTAAATTTAAATATGGTGTTATTTGGAAGCATAAGAAGCAACAAGGCTATTAATATAAAGAAAATTTCAATGAAGTGATCGAATATTTATAATGTGGTGTCGAAAAGAATTTACAACAAAGGGAAATAAAATTTTTAAGTGCTAAAATTCACCCGCACTACTCCGCATGCATTTGGACCGTAGTTTCTTCCAAATTTAGAAAGAGAAATTACACTCAGAGCCAAAATAATTGATCCACGCAAATTTTCGATGAAATTAAAATAACATTTTTTATTTGATGTCAGATTTTACTTTCAAAGAATATTGTAGATAATTTAATGTAGAATCCCTCACATTTTAAAAATTTACTAAAAAATAGACGTACGTTTATAAAATACAGGTTTAAATAAGAAGATGTTTTTTACCATAAGTTTAAGACACTCTGTGGAGTGGCAAAACAGTATATTGTTCTCGATTTATCTTTAATTATCAATTCACATCTATTCTTAACATTTTCGTTTTTGGTTCACCTCGATATCTTTATTTTTGTGGAAAATATGGATTTTTTAAAAAATCATTGCAATTCACAATAATTTTTTTGTACGAAGAACTAAGGTTGCTATGGAGGATGACCGTGACAGTTTCTATTTTTACCAGAAATACGATTTTTTTAGAAGATACGGTACAAACTTGTTTAACAAAATAAATAGCAAAAGAATAGCACTTGGCAGGTGGTAGTATGACATAAATATCTTTCATAGCTCCTAAACGAATTAAGTTAGAAATTTCATTTATTTGCGGGCTTATACTGTATCATAGAGAGTATTTCAGGAAAATATTTTTGCATATACAGGGTTGACCAAAAAAGTGTGGTAACATAATGTTGATTTTTTTTTAAATGGGACACCCTGTATTTTCTTGCATATTTTGGTTTGTATTATTATCCTTTATAAGTATCTATAATTTATGCAATTTGCTTTGGTATTAAAGAGGAAAAAAAATCCAAAATTCTTCACAGATATTTAATATCTCGCTCTACGTGTTTCGGTTTCTTAAATCATTTTCAAGAGCTGTATAATATAAACACAAACTTTACATTAAGGACACAAACAAGCTCACAATTGCTTTGGTAGTTTAAGAGCAATAAATTAAAAACTAAGATAAAAAAATTTAGCAGCTCTGAAGAAAAACCAAAAATAAAAACTGAAAACCTTTTTGGTAATCACTGCATTGTACAGAAATAATGACAAGGAGTCCAGAGATACGATGAATTAAACAGTTTTCATCAATTTTATACAGGGTGTTCTAAATAAGGTTTCAAAAATGAGTCATTAAAAATTCATTTTTCTCAAATATTATTTGCAATACAAACATGCAGGTTATTTCCAGTCGTTTACGAAATAATTGCAAATTTCGTAAATTCTGTTGTGTAAAAATGTAAAAAGAACGTTTATTTTATCAATTAAACATATATGCCTATTCTAATATTATAAACTACAATAAATGTTCAAAATGTCTTCCATTTTAATCTGTGCATAAATTAATACGCTCTTGAAAAGATCTATTTACTTCCCTTAATATTTCTGTTCAAATAACAGCAAAATAATGTATTAGTAAAGGTTACGCATAAAAATCTTGGTAGGCTTTGAAATACGATAGGGTTCCATTTTCATTAGAATTTGACAAGTTAAATTAATTCAAAAAAGTTGTCATTTAAGGCTAATAGCACTTAGCGCTTAAGTATAAGATATTAAAATGAATTTTAGTAAAGAGGAGTCAGTTGATATGATTTTTGCACTTGGCAAGAGCGAAAAAAACTGCTTGTTAGCAAGTAGAGTTTACGCGTCACGTTATCCAGAGAGAAGGCAGCCTGACGAAAAAAGTTTTAAAATATTATTATTAAGATTTGTTGAAACTGGAAATGTCGTGTACACAAAAGAAGAAAGAACAAAACCTGTCACCAACGAGGAAAAAGAATAAGAAGTATTATTAACAGTTACTGAAGATCCACACATAAGCCAAAATAAAATAGGGAAAGCAGTAGATATTAGCGAAAGATCTGTACAACAAATTTTAAAATAGCATCGTTTTCATGCCTAACACATTCAATTCTATCAAGCTCTTAGTTATAGAGATTTTCAAAATCGACTCGAATTCTGTGCCTGGACAAGAATGAAATTTCAAGATCCTATGTTTTTCAATTATGTTTTATTCTCTGATGATACATTTCATAACACCGGTTATGTAAATAGGCATAACTTTCACTATTATTCCACAGAAAATCCGCGATATATGAGACAAATCGATCAGCAGCACCAGTGGTCTTTGAATGTGTGGGGCGGAATTATTGGTGATACTGTGATAGGTCCATATTTCTTTAATGGTTATCCTGATGGGCCCATGTATTTAAACTTCTTACGAAATGATTTACCAGGTTTACTGGTAGACGTTGCCTCCATATATTAGAAATAAGATGTGGCTTCAGCAAGACAAAGCTCCAGCGCATTTTTCGCGGGATGTAAGAAATTTCCTTGATGATACCTTTGGCAACCAATGGATCGATAGAAACAGACCTACATACTGGCCTGATAGATCGCGGGATCTAAGAAAGCTTGACTTTTTTTATGGGGACATGTAAAGCAATTTTTTTATAATAATCCGCCGTCAACTGCCATTAATATGCAGTAAATAGATCTTTCCAAGAGCGTATTAATTTATGCACAGATCAAAATGGAGACATTTTGAACATTTCTTGTAGTTTGTGATATTAGTTTAGGAATATAATATGTTTAATTGATAAAATTAACGTTTTCTTACTTTTTTACACAACAGAATTTACGAAATTTGCAATTATCTCGTAAACGGCTGGAAATAACCTACATGTTTGTATTGCAAAAAATTTTTTATGACTTCTACGTTACATTAGTTAAAAATATACAGGGTGTTCCGTTCGAAAAATGAGTTTTTAATGACTCATTTTGAAAACCTTATTTAGAACACCCTGTATAAAATTGATGAAAACTCTTCAATTCATCGTATCTCTAGACTCCTTTTCATTATTTCTGTACAATGCCGTGATTACCAAAAATGTTTTCAGATGTTTTTTTTTTGGTTTTTCTTCAAAGCTGCTAAATTTTTTTATCTTAGTTTTTAATTTATTCCTCTTAAACTACCAAAGCAAATTGCATAAAATTATAGATACTTATAAAGGATAGTAATACAAACCAAAATATGCCAAAAAATACAGAGTGGCCTATTTAAAAAAATTCAATATTATGTTACCAGACTTTTTTGGGCAACTCTGTATATGCAAACATATTTTCCTGAAATACACTCTATGATACAGTATAAGCCCGCATATGAATGAAATTTCTAACTTAATTCGTTTAGGAGCTATGAAAGCCCAACGCACTGTTGCAGGACCCTGTATATGTAAGAACTTTGTTCTCTAGCCACATGCTGAGACCTTATACAATACAAATTAACCAAACTATGCTAAAACAGCTATTCTCTGGGCTACATGCCCCAACGAGCGCTGAATTATATAGCAAAATTTGGCGTGCTTTGACTAACACTGTTAGTACTAAAATACAAACTCAGATTGCAGAAACTCTGGAAAAGAATTCTGCAATCTGAGTTCTTCATTTTCTTCTTCAGTGCTTATTGAGTGCTTCACTAAGCTCCTGTAAATTGGCTGGACCAGGTACCCCTGACCGTACTTTTCTGCCCAATATGTCCTAGACATGTTCGATCGGGTTTAAGTCGGGGCTGCGGGGAGGGGGGGAGTGGGCCAATTCATTTGTGGAATTTCCACCTCATCTAAATATTCATTAACTACTCCCGCAACATGCGGTCGAGCGTTATCATGCATTAGCATAAAATCGTCTCCCACAAATAGAGCAAAGGGTGGTTCTAAAACCTGACGAATATATCTCTCCGCTGTCATTGCCCTCCCATCGACTATTGACAAGTCCGTTCTGCTGTTAAACTGCACGCCACTTAAGCTAGGTGAAAAATGGCTTTGCTTCAAACGTTTTCCTGTTCTTCTATAAATTCTTTAATGACCATCCGGTGATTTTAAGCAAAACCTAGATTCGTCGGTAAATATGATATTTTCCCACTCATCAATGCTCCAATTTTGATGTTCCCAGCAAATCTAAGACATTCAACCCTGTGGTTACTTAGCAGCTCGGGAGCGGCTGCACGTCTCCTTGCGTGTTCTCCAATGTCAGATAACCTCCTTCTTATCGTTCTCTCGCTTACTTGGGCCTGCCGTACGTCCTCCAATATGTTCTTTACCTCCACAGAAGTTACTTGTCGGCCACGTAAAACATTAATTGCAATAAAGTGATCATCTCGTTCACCTCTTCCTACCACATTGACTCCTTCTACTGTACTCGCCATGCCGATTAAACTGATTTGTAGCCCTTTGTACTGTACTTTACTTTATGTAACGTTTAAAACTCTTGCCACGTAATACTGTGACAGTCCATTCTGGATTAAAGCAATCACTTTGACAATATCAGTCGGAGACATATCCATTTTTAAAAGTAAGAAGACACCTCAGAAGTAACACACATTGATTTACCAAAAATAATTTGATAGCTTTTGAAAGTTGTAAATGACATGTCCCAGTATGGGATCATTTAATAAATCTGTCACTGTCATCCTCCATAGCAACCTAAGTTCTTCGTACAGAGAAAATTATTGGAAATTGCAATGTTTTTCTTTTTAAAGATATCGAGGTGAACCAAAAACAAAAATGTTAAGAATAGATGTGACTTGATAATTAAAGCCTAATTTAGAACAATATGTTGTTTCGCCACGTCGCAAAGTATCTTAAACTTACGGTAAGGAACATCCTTTTGTTTAAACCTACACAGGGTGTCTCTAAAAGGTCTGTACAAAATCTGAGCACATATTCCTGAGGCCAAAATAAGGCGATTTAAAGCAACTAACCTTAGTCCGAAAATGCTCCGTTCCCGAGGTGGTAAAGTTAAAAAATAGAAATCGAATTTTTTAAAATTAATGAACATTTTTTAACGTATTACTTTAAAACTTGGTACTCGAGGGTTTTTTGGGATGCGAAACCCGATTACGGACACCTTTTCACTGTGGCCATTAGAAGGCGCTTCACAATGCACCTCTTATGGTTTAGAATGGCCATAACTTTTTTATCAGTGTATTTTTTCCTTTTTTTAGTTAAGGAACTAATTTTTTTAATATTTTGAAACAAAAAAGGTACTCTTGTTAAAATCCGCTAAAGTAAGCCGTCTTTGAGATATTTCGGTTTTTAGTGTTCGATGCCGCACCACAATTATTTTGAATAAAATATTCCGCTATTAGTAAATTTTCGACAGGAAAAAATGTTTTAATTGGGTTAGTTACAGCAAGATTTACAGGAAGAATTTAAGTATGGATTTTTTTTAATTAAATGAGGAACCATTTTATTTTAAAACTAAATTTAATTAGCATAAACTTTTAGTAATTGTTCAAAATGACCTCCGTTAACATAAGTACAAAGATTAATACGACGTAAAAAGTCTAAATTTACTCTTTGCATCAATTCCGCATCGTTCTTTAATATGTTGACTGCATTTTGAATTCTTCCCCACAATTCCTTTTCATTATTAATCGGTCTGGAGTATACCATCGTTTTTAAAGACCCCCATAAAAAATAATCCAACGGAGTCATATCTGTTGAGCGTGGCGGTCACTTTACAGGAGCGTCATTTCCTCTACCGATCCATCTGTTTGGATATTGTCGATGCAAATAATTGCGGACATTTAAACTAAAATGTGGTGGAGCACCGTCATGCATAAACCACATATCTCGTCGAAGTTGTAATGGCAAATCTTCAAATAAATGTGGCAGCGTATTTTGTAAATGTTCTAAATAATCCACACCATTTAGTCGTGGCGGTAAAATGACAGGACCAATAATGAAATTGCCAATGATTCCTGCTCACTATTTAATTCTAAACTCATGTTGACAATGAGTTACTTTTGTGGCATGCGGGTTTTCAGCAGCATAAACATTTTTATTCAGAATAATTTAAATATTCCGGTGCGGCATCGAACACTAAAAACCGAAATATCTCAAAAACGGCTTACTTTAGCGGATCTTCACAAAAGTAACGTTTTTGTTTCAAAATGTGCAAAAAATTAACAAAAAAAGAAAAAAACTTCACTGATAAAAAAGTTATGGCTATTCTAAACCATAAGAAGTGCATTGTGAAGCGCCCTTTAATGGCCACAATGAAAAGGTATCCGTATTCAAGTTTTGCATCCCAAAAACCCCCGGGTACGAAGTTTTAAAGTAATACGTTAAAAAATGTTCATTAATTTTATAAAATTCTATTTTTATTTTTTAACTTTACCACCCTGTATCTCGGAAATGGAGCAATTTCGGGCTAAGGTAAGTTGCTTTAAATCACCTTATTTTGGCATCAGGAATATGTGCTCAGATTTTGTACAGACCTTTTAGAGACACCCTGTATATTATAAACTTATTTAAAATATTCTTTGAAATTCGTTTTAATCCGGCATCAAATAAAAAAGTTATTTGCGCTTTGAATTTATCGAAAATTCGGGTGGATCGATTATTTTGCATGCGAGCGTAGAAACAAAACAGAACTATTTTAGCTGTTAGAAGCGGGTTTGGTTAAGATATATCCTGCAGTACTTGTTCCATATTCTGATGTGTTTTTAGTTTTTAAGTACATATTTGCAATTTTCTTCGTCAACTGTGGTATGATTCGTTTAGTACACATTTTTAAAATGTAAATTACTTCATTAAGATAAAGAGAAGAAAATAAAATATTGCTTTAATATGATTTTTCAGTTTTAATTAAATAATTCGTCAAGGATACTTTTATTTAATATATACATGCCCACTACCCACGTTGGTACATAATATCCATTGAATAAACAGAATTCTTGACCAATCCCCCTTTATTTTACACCAGCATTAATATAATAATAATAATAATAATAATAATTAAGGTCTTTATTCATAAATGATACAATCAAAGTACTACATTTTGTTATTGGGCGAGGTTCAGTTCACCCTGATTACAATATATGCAACAAGGCATCTGTTCAACTAACCCATAACCAAACTATAACTAGTGAAATTGCCATAAAGAAAGAAAATAGTAGACGAGATAAACGTAAACTAATAAATTATATTTTATCTTTAAAAGTGGAGAGTATTACTAAAAACAACAATTCATTACCCAGGCCGCACTTTCTATTATGATTGCGCACCAAGCTTTTGATAAATAAAATTTCTGAAAACAGGTGCTGACATAGCATAAACATCATTAGGAAGAGCGTTCAATAAATTGACAATGTTGTACGAGAAGGATCGCTTAAAAACCTGCGATCTATGTTGTGGTATTGTAAGCCTACCCTTAAACCTAATATTAATATTGTGTACGTCTGTGCGAAATCTAATCTTCTGATAGAGATATGTTGGAAACTTATTTTTTATAATAGCATGATAGTGGCAAATCATATGCAGATAACGCCTTTGGTACATGCTTAACCAACCATTATCTTTAATTTTATGAGTAATGTGCTCTCGTTTTTTTATGCCAAATATAAGCCGTAAGCAAGAGTTTTGTACTTTTTGTATTCGCCTTGAATCATATTCGGTCAAGCATGGACCATAAACGCCATCACAGTAATTGAAGTGGGAAAGCACAAGTACATCACACAACATAGACTTTACATTCCTATTAAGGATATATCTATTTTGATAAATAAGTTTTAAGTTGGAGTAAGCTTTCTGAATGCACCTATTTACATGTGCAGCAAACCTTAACTCACTGTTAACATACAGACCCAAATTCTTCACCACAGGATCCAACTTAATATTGTGACCTTGAACGCCAATATCATGACGGTACCGTTCGATAAACCGTTGTTTTTCTACTTTTCCTCCAAAAACCACCGCCACAGTTTTATTAAAATTTAATTTTAAGCAATGATTACTACTAAATTCACTAACCTTGATCAAATCAAAATTGACTGCGGCGACAGCCTGTGGTGCTTCATCCGGATAAAAGGACAAGTACATCTGAGTATCATCAGCATAGAAATGATTACTGCATGACAGAAAAACTGAAGAAAATGATGACGTATAAAATGTAAATAATCTTGGGCCCAAGATTGAGCCCTGCGGAACACCATTAGTGACATCTAAAAATTCCGAGTTTTTTCTATTATAATATACTAATTGTTTTCTGTCATGCAGATAATTTGTCATGAGCCCTATTGCTTGATCGTTAAAACCCACATAACTATACATTGCTTTTAAAATATCATGATTTAACGTATCAAACGCCTTGGAATAATCCAACAAAACCAAAATTGACAACTTTCCCTTATCTAAGCTGCATATTATATCATCTGTTATATTCATTAAAGCAGTATTGCATCCCACACCCTTTCTAAAACCAGACTGTGAATCAGAAATAATTTTATTATTGTTAAAATATACCTGCAACTGAACATCAAGTAGCTTTTCAAAAACTTTGGAAAGGGTGGGGAGAATACTAATGGGGCGCAAATCATTAAAAGTATTCGGAGTAGCAACCTTGGGCAGAGGAATCACACGCGCTTCCTTCCACATACTAGGAAAGGTGGAGCAAGAAATACTATAGTTCATGATGTGTGTTATATATGGAAGTAGAAAGGGAAGACATAATTGTATTGTTAAGATATTTATTCCATCAAGTCCTGTAGCTGTACTTTTTATTGTAGAAATTACTTTTAAAACCTCTATTTCTGTTACACTAACAAAATTAAAATTATTATGACATTGTTTATTATTATTATAAAAATCTATTTGACTTTGATTAGGCTTAAGTTTTGGGACAGCATTGATGAAATTATTATTTATAGTATTTGGGTCTGTCAAATGAGTTGGTAAAACTAAGTTTCCTTGAACTGTATTATGAACATTTAATTGTTTAAATCAGCCCATAATTCTTTTGGTTTTTTATTTTGAAAAGAATTTTGATAATACGCTTTTTTTCTCTCCTTACCGCTAGTGTGAAACCGTTCCTCAAAGCTTTGTAATAAGACCAATCTGTAGGGCATCTAGTTCTTTTAAACTTACTCAAGGCCTTATCTCTATCCTTTTTAGCAGCTCGCAAAGCATCTGTAAGCCATGGAGCATATGGCTTAGTAATTTTAAAAGTTACATAAGGGGCATGGATGTCAAGTAAACTATATATATTATTACACATGAAATCCACTTTATATGGTAAAATTTAAATCAACCTAAACAAACATAAAATTAATATTTTGTTTATTTTTACCAACCATATCTTCACTGCTTGTTATTCCACTTGATGTGGAAATTATACACATAACTAAACAATTACAATTTGTATACTCACGATGTACAGGGTGTTTTTTTTTCGTTGATATTGTAGGATATAGGCTAAACGGTAAGAGATACAAAACAAACTAAGATATGTATCTCGATTTCTTTTTTACTGTTTAGTTTAATAGCGCAATCCGATCTACGCTAACTAGATTGGTTGAGAAGATATAGGGTGATTCTCATAATCTGCGGTTTTTGGTACCTCTTATGACGGCTATTTATGGAGATAAAAAGAAACTTTTAATATGAAAGTTTTGTGACTTTTTACGTAGAATGCAGTGGCGTAAAAAAAATGAGATGTGTTAATTTTTGAGGTATTATCGAAACTAGCATTTTCTTAAATGGGACACCCTGTATCTAGGTGTCTCATAAAATTGAATTTTTTCTTGCGATTGCAACAATTGTTCTAAATAGCTAAAATATCAAAAAAAAAAAATTTGAAATTGTGAAAAAGCATTTTAGGTTAAATAAAAAAATTGTTCAAATTAAGAGATTTTAGATCTTATCGAGTATTTTATGATGGTTTAAAGAGATATTTTAAAATAATTGCGAAGAAACAAATTTAATTAAAAATTTTTGGAGACACAACCCATGATAAATAGGTAAAAATGCTAGACATTGAAATAACTCAGTTTGGTCTACCGGGTGTTTCTCAAAAGACGCTTACCCCTATAACTTTTTTGTATTTATAGATAAAAAATGAAATTTTGGAATTGTGCATAAGAGATGAGTCTGCATTTATTGGCATTTTTGATTTGTTAGCACATCCGCTTTAACCGGAAGTGACCTTGACTTTGGTATTTTAAATGGGACACCCTGTATATTTTTGCCTATTTGGATTCAGCATGATATTCTGAGTAAAATGACATCCCACTTGTCATTTTTTGACGTGTTATAACATTTATATGCTCATTTTTTTATTGAATCTAGAGGGCAATGAATCAATTAAATAGGTTAATTTATAGTTAAGTAGTTTACGAAAAATAAAATTATGTCATATTAATTGACTTTCTAAGTTTCACAAGCGTTTAAAAAATGAAATTACGTTTACTTCATTTTTCCAAATGGAACGATAGTGGTTCACTAGGATATTTGAAACGAGCATTTTTTTCCCAACAATTTGATACCATACACTCCTAAGCTATTTTAAAATTAACACGAAAAAATTTTCCTTAAATCCCAATCACATAATATTTAAAAGCGTTATGTATTATTATTGCCGCCCTGTCCTTTCTAAAGAGAAGAAATATAAAGGCGGCTTTATACATTACAATTGAATTGAATATCAAAACCAATATGGCTCTAATTAAAAGTTGTTCAAATGTCATTCGTTTATAAAACTTAGATTGTAAGTCAGATAAAATGGTTAGTTTTACTAGAAATGAACAAATTGATATGCTCTTAATTTTTGGAGAGACCAGAAGGCCGCAAGATTGTATGCAGAGAGATTTGCAGGTCATCGACTTCCAATCCGGCATTATTTTCCAAAACTGGAACAAAAAATGCGTACAGAATCCAATGAGGATACGGTCAATAACTATGTTGTAAGTGAAGAGAAAGATATTGACGTACTATCATTAGTTAACATAAATATTACTGCCTCAGTCAGAGAAATTGCTGTTGAATGTGATATTAGTAGCTCGTCAGTATGGAGGATCTCACATAAATACAAATATCATGCATACAAATACCAGACTCATCAACATCTCTATTAAAATGACCATGCCAGAAGGCTTCAATACTGTAACTGGTTTTAACAAAGACATCAACAAGATCCAACATTTCCGTCGAAAATTCTTTATTCGGATGAGAGTCGATTCACAAATTTGGGCATGTTTAATAGAAACAACAAGCGTTATTGGTCACAAGACAACCTGCATTTAATAAAAGAAAGCAATTTTCAAGAGCGATTTGGATTCAATTGCTACTTAGTTATCATTGGAGGTAGAACTGTGGGACCAATTATTTTTGATGGTCACCTTTCCGGCGAAAAATATTTAGGTTTCTTGCAAGTAGAAATAGAACAATTTCTTGAAAATTTGCCTGTAGTTGAACAAATGGCTATTATTTTTCAACAAGACGGGGCTCCACCACATAATTTTCGTGCTGTTAGGGAATACCTTCATAACACGTATGGGGAAAATTGGATTGGCACTAACGGACCGATAAGATGGCCAGCAAGGTATTAAGCTTTTTGGTAGGTATGTCTTTTCATCCTTGAACATTTTTATTTTCTAAATTAGATCCCCCAACCTAACTAACTCCGTTGGACTTTTTTGCATGGGGAACCCTCAAAAACAAAGTCTACAACGTTCCACCAGTCACCCGTGCAGAACTTGAAAATAAAGTGAGAGCAGCAATTCAAGAAATGAATGTAAACCAGTTGAGAAATGTAATGTGGGCAACTGTCGAAAAAGTGCAAAATAGTTTTCATCAACAGGGAGGACATTTCGAACATTAAGAGCGATGATAATTGGTATTATAATTAGAGTCCTAGATTGATTTATTAATAATGATAAACAATTACTATCTACTACTAGTTGTTTGTTGAGAATGAATTAGTTAACTGATTAGTTCTATCGTTCCATTTGGAAAAATGGAGTAAACGTCATTTCATTTTTAAACGCTTGTGAAACTTAGGAAATCAATTAATATGACATAATTTTATTTTTCGTAAAGTACTTGACTATAAATTAACCTATTTAATTGATTCATGACCCTTTAGATTCAATACAAAAAATGAGAATAAAAATGTTATAACACGTCAAAAAATGACAAGTGGGATGTCATTTTACTCAGAATATTATGCTGAATCCAAATAAGTAAAAATATACAGGGTGTTCCATTTAAAACGCCAAAGTCAAGGTCACTAACAAATCAAAAATTATGCCAATAAATGCAGACTCATCTCTTATGCACAATTCCAAAATTTCATTTTAGTATCTATAAATACAAAAAAGTTATAGGGGTGAGCGTCTTTTGAGAAACACCCGGTATAGTCAGTAACAGAATTTCCGTTTTCTTTTTTAAATTTAGACTTAGAAAGGATTTCGTGTGCTATATGGGTGTAGTGAAGGCAAATAAGAAACCATCAAAACATGCCATTATTGTTATGCTTTTTAGACTTTGGCGTCAAATTTCCTTGCCCAATACCACTTGAGCTTCAATTAAAAACACGTCAAAAAATGACAAGTGGGATGTCATTTTACTCAGAATATTATGCTGAATCCAAATAAGTAAAAATATACAGAGTGTTCCATTTAAAACGCCAAAGTCAAGGTCACTAACAAATCAAAAATTATGCCAATAAATGCAGACTCATCTCTTATGCACAATTCCAAAATTTCATTTTAGTATCTATAAATACAAAAAAGGTATAGGGGTGAGCGTCTTTTGAGAAACACCCGGTATAGTCAGTAACAGAATTTACGTTTTCTTTTTCAAATTTAGACTTAGAAAGGATTTCGTGTGCTATATGGGTATAGTGAAGGTAAATAAGAAACCATCAAAACATGCCATTATTGTTATGCTTTTTAGACTTTGGCGTCAAATTTCCTTACCCAATACCACTTGAGCTTCAATTAAAAACAGGAAAAAACAGGAAATTTGTTGTCGCACACCAATATTTTTTAAAAAACACAGCAAATTTCCAGTGGTAATTGAAGGTCTTGTGGTATTATAAGTGAACATTTTATTGCTGAACACGAACAGTCTTTAACTGGACAAGTTATATCTCGAATTTTTCCAACTTGAATTAATATCAGCCTTAGTGACTTTATTTTCCAATCCATTGGATCCAGACTCCCTAGACGAAGAACTGATGTTCCAGTGAGATTGTGCTCCTCCACACTATACTGCCACTGTGCGTACATTTTCGGATGAAACCTTTCCCAATTGGTGGATAGGAAGGAGAGGACCTATCAAATGGCCTGCTACGTCGCCAGACCTAACTCCGCTGGACTTCTTTTTGTGGGGTTACCTCAAATCGAAAGTATTTGTTTGCAGACGAAACAATCTGCAGAAGTTGAAAGAGAGAATCCAAAGAGAAGTGCGTGCCATAACTCCGGAAATGGTTGAAAACGTACATAGAGAGTTTACTGATCGCCTTGGATATTGTCAAGCCGTAGATGAAGCACATTTTCAACATTTAATTCGATTTGTTGTTCTGTTCTTTTTATATAAACCGTAAAATCGTAGTTTCTTTTGATAACTGTTGCGTTTAGGTATAGGAGATGGTAAATGAAACATACTTAGAATTTGATTCAAAGTTCAAAAATGGTCGTAACTTCCGAGGATAATAAATTTCCAGTGATAATTGAAGCTCTTGTGGTATTATAAGTGAACATTTTATTATTTTTATTGTGTACTACACTTAATCAATGTCTTCAGATCAGATTAATTTCTATTATGGCGAAGGAATATTCCAAAAATAATCTTGCAAAGTATAATAGGAGTAACTCATATCATATAATATCTAGTTTAAAACTGCAGGTCGTGAGGGACGGAGGGGTCAATAGTCAATCCCTCCAGCCCTATCCTTTTTGAATTCCATAGAAACTTACCCGTTAAATATTAAAAATACGAAAGTTACACCAAATGCCACCATTTTATAACAACACGTCGCTAAAAAAAGTTTCTAGTTTTTCGACTAGGCACAAACGAATAGCCCCCCCAAAAAGTAACTAAATTATGTAACAAAAAGTACAAAGTACCATAGTTTATATTGTATTCTCGTCAGTTTTTATCTTCCACTTAAGTACGGTATGTGTAATGAAATGATATTTTTCATTGAAGTGTTTATTTAAATACAATTGCAATTTTAAAAATAATATTTTTTACGAGTAATTGCGAGAGCTATTAAATCAATTAAATAATACGACCCTGGAAAAAGTAATTATTACTTTTGAAACTCATTTGTGCGCTAAAGGTGACAGTTTTCCGCACTAGGGTTAAAAGATTTTTCAACAGTGAAAGCAGTGCTGGCGTGGGAAACAATACCTCAACAATCGCATAATATCTATATCGCAACTGTTCTCACTCTCATAGAATACAAACTAACCTGAACTGTGATCCTGTGTGGAAAATAATAATTGTCCACACTTTTTAGGTAAATGGCTATTTCCACTTCCTAAAATTAAGTAGGTACTTACATTATAATATTGTTTTAAATTACGTTTTGTTAGTTGCTGGTGACAACGCGGTGTAAATTTAAATACAGGGTATCAATTTGAAAATTTTCCACCCTTAGAGGGGAAGAAAACGTCCCTACAATTTTTTCTTATCAAAACCTGGCCTTTCACCCTGCACTGAAGCTGTCTTTCTTATATACAGAGTGGCAAGAAAGTCGCGAATAATGCCTGCAACTTTTGAATTACCTCGTATACGAACAAGTGACCTTTACGAAAGTTGTTCAGTAAATTATTTCCCATGCTTCTACCTCCATCAATTTTTTCTCTCACTTCTGGTTTGGTCGCCATAAAGACTAACTTACTTTTTTTTAATGGAACACCCTGCATGTGATTACATATTTGTATTCTACTGGGAAAACCTTGAATTTTTTGTATTTCAAAATTTCATCATCTGCAGGCGTTACCGAGATAATGACAGCTCAAAAATGAAAAACTTCCTAATTATAATTATTCCTACCTAATACCCACCAGTTGAGTCAAGGTGTTTTAATGACAGCGACCTAAGAGGTGTCAATTTTGAGTTCCTGTTTAATTTTCCATTATCTGCTGGTTTCTAATTTGTTTACACTATAATTCATCTGAATGAGAAACAATGAGTTAAAATTTTAATAATGAGCGGTTACATAAATATGAAGAGATCGCAAGATCAGGTTTGTCAACTTTTCAATTGTTTATATTCAAATAGGCCTCTAATCAATTAGTCAACGGTGTGTCGAGTGGAAAAGAAGTTTCAAGAAACAGCCAGTGTTGGAGAAGCCGCTAAATCAGGTCGACCTAAAATAGCAACCAGGGGAGACAAAGCTTTGGATATAATGACAGCGACCTAAGAGGTGTCAATTTTGAGTTTCTGTTTAATTTTCTATTGTCTGATTTCTAATTTGTTTACACTATAGTTTATCTGAATGAGAAACAACGAGTTGAAATTTTAATAATGAGCGGGTACGAAAATATGAAGAGGTCTCAAGATCAAGTTTGTCAACTTTTCAATGAATTATATCCAAATAGGCTTCCAATAAATCAGCCAACGGTGTGTCGAATGGTAAAAGAATTTCGAGAAACAGGCAGTGTTAAGGCGGGTACAGATTAGGCGAGACGAGCGCGAGCCAAGAGTTTTCGTGGCTCGCGGCAAATTTTTGGAGCAGCGAGCCTGTCGCGAGCGAACCGCGAGTATTTGGGAGAACGCGTTTGCCACGAGCTACCGACGAATAATTTCAGTTTCAAGTGGGGTGCACTGTAGCTTTTGTTTTTCGGTTCATTCCAGGATTATCGTGATAGCGTATGCTTGACTATGTCTGACAACGAAGAAATTGCGGCGTTATTAACGCTGTGCAGCGGCAGCATAATGATTGCAGGTAGTTTACGGCAAAGAAAACGAAATCCTCGTCTATGGTGGCGTGCAGAGCTATACAAAAAGCGTTTGGGTGTCCCCTATACAATTCAATTAGCAACAGCTAATTTTCTTCAGTCCGCATTCTCGCGCGACATAATTTCGTCGAACCTGCAACGAACGCGTACTAATTGATACTGCGAGTCCCTTTGAGATAGTAATAATAATAATAATAATAATAATAATAATAATAATAATAATAATAATAATAATAATAATAATAATAATAATAATAATAATAATAATAATAATAATAATAATAATAATAATAATAATAATAATAATAATAATAATAATAATAATAATAATAATAATAATAATAATAATAATAATAATAATAATAATAATAATAATAATAATAATAATAATAATAATAATAATAATAATAATAATAATAATAATAATAATAATAATAATAATAATAATAATAATAATAATAATAATAATAATAATAATAATAATAATAATAATAATAATAATAATGTCTTTATTTTTACATTACTGAGTTTACAATGTTTACCATATACATATAGTTAAATCATAGTACCTATATAAGTGTAATGTAAAAAATGGCGAAGTACAGTGGCAGACTAGCCATTTCTGGTTCGCCTACCCTGCTCTACTTAACCATGGATCACTAAATGAGGACCTTTTTTCCTTTGGCGTAACATAAAAATAATAGCTTATTATTTTCCACGTAACGCAACCGGATATATTATATCTAATACAAATGAAATTACATGCATTGTCGTTCAAAATAATATTTATAAATTTTATCACGAAATTTGAGAGGGGGCATCAGCTTTAGATAGGCAGGAAGGAAATTATATAGGTTTGCTATGCTGTATGTAAAAGATCTTACAAAGAGCTTTGTCCTGTGCATTGGTGGTGTTATTAACCCTTTAAAGCGAATATTAATATTATAGACATGAGAACGATATACAATCTTACGGTGCAAGTATGAAGGTTTTTTATAATAAATAATTCTATGATAAAAACACGCCGAGTATAGGTACCCTCCTCCTAGTCTCCATATTCAACCAATTTGCATCGCGCAGCTTATGAGATATTCTTTCAAATTTGCGAATTCCATATATAAGACGAAGACAAGAATTCTGCACCTTTCTGTCCTTCTGAATTTGTGTTAAACAGTTACCGTAAATAACGTCTGCACCATTAAATATGGATAGTATATGTGAGTAGCAAAGAAGTTTCTTAAGTTTAGCTGACAAGTCATGACGACTTGAGTGAGTAAAGTAGTTTTAACCTAGTGTAGGCGCGCTGCAAACAACCCGATATGTGTTTTTCAAATCTTAGCGAATTATCAAAGATCGTGGCAAAAACCGACTGAAAATAGATGGCAACGACCTCCCGCCGAGAGGCTTGCAAGCCGCTTGCGAGACTCTCGCGAGGCCGTACAAATTGCACGAATTTTGTTGGTGACAGGCTCGGCTCGCGCTTGTCTCAGTCTCCTCTCGCCTAATCTGTACGCGCCTTTAGGAAAGCCGCTAGATCAGGTCGACCTAAAACAGCAACCGGAGGTGACAAAGCTTTGGATATCCTGCTCTCAATACATGAAAATCCAACACAATCATCCAGGCCAATGGCAATGGATTTTAATGTGCCTTATCAGTCAGTGAAAGATTTGTTTAAGCAGGGGAAGTTGCATCCCTACAAGATAAAGTTGGTGCACGAGTTAAAGGAGGACAATTTTGATAGAAAAGCTGAATTTTGTGAGCTAATGATGGAAAGATGCAATGGCGATAATAACGTCGCAACAAATATCATTTTCTCGGATGACGCTACTTTCCATTTAAATGGCATGGTTAATAGACACAATTTTAGTTATTGGTCTGCTAAGAACACTCACTGTTTCCCGGAAGGTCATACTCAGAGGCCCCAAAAAGGTAATGTTTGGGCGGGACAGTTGGTGGACATATTATTATTGTGGGACCTTTTCTCTTAGATGGTAATTCGAATGGCGAAGAATATCTGGACCTCCTTAAGAATCACATAGTTCCTTCTTGCATAATGGTTTTACCGGATGTTAATAATGGCATAAACGGACAGAAATGGTTCCAGCAAGATGGAGCACCTAGACAATACATAAGCGAACAATTTCCAGGACGTTGGATAGGGAGAAGCGGTGCTATTGACTGGCCAGCGCGATCCCTGGACTTAACGGCGCTCGATTTGTTTTTGTGGGGACACTTAAAGAACATAGTCTACGTTAACCTTCCAAATGATTTAGAATCTTTAGCATTCTGACTGTTGTGAAATTGTGTGCTGGTAGACGGGTTCAGGGATGGACTGGCGCTTTGCTTAGCAGAAAATGGTGATCATTTTGAACACCTGATCCACTGAAGAGGTTTCACTTGTTTATTATTCCGATGTTAATTTGTTCAATTTTCTAAGCTACTATTTAATTATTATAAAGTTTTTTACAATTTTAAATAAATAATTTGAAATACAAAAAATTCAGAGTTTTCCCAGTAGAATCCAAATATGCAATCATATTATGCAGGGAGTTCCATTTAAAAGAAGTAAGTTGGTCTCTATGGCGACCAAACCAGAAATGGCACCAACCAAGTTCAAGAAGAAAAGTTCATATCAACATGTCCCCTAAAAAGTCTAGTGTTCAAGATACAGGTTATCAATGTAACAAAAATCGGTTTCTCATTAACATCTCAAAGATCCTTTTGTCGATTCTGGTAAAATTTGTCAGTGTTGTTCGTTCGTAAGACGCTAAGTTAGCACTAAGTAGATGATAATTATGAGATCCAGTGGCGTCCCGGGCGGTAGTCTCACGAACAATATTAAAGGAAAATGTACGCCACTGACTTGTTTAAAAATTTTATATTACTTTCGGGTTAAGCAGCTAAAAATACAACTTTCTTGTCTTTGGATATTTTTTCGTAACTTATTTCGTTTTTGAGAGAAAAACTAAAAGCCACTTCATGGCATGTCGAAAATTTCTTTCTTCCGTCCACAAATAATTGTTTTGGAAATTTCATGAAAAAGTTTCTAGAAAAATTAACTTTGTCCGTGAACAAAATGTGTATTTGAAATTGCGGATTTTGTGCAACATTATGAAGATACCACTGACAGAAGGTCACACGTCTTGGAAAATCTCTGGGAAGTAATGCCGGTACTCTTAAAATATGGTACGAATATAATAAAAAATCCACTATAAGTCTCCAAAGATTTTGATGGCAAATATTCAAGATTCTAGCAATCTTCCCCCTACTCGTTTCAGGATGTTCTTCGAATTCGTGCAGCATCGCTTCCTCAAGTTTATCTACCTTCAGATGTACCTGACACTACCAGTTTGAACAAGACGACGATGAATATTTTAAAAGGTTTGACTGTCTGGCAAAGTCTGGCTTGCTCGCCATTACTACAAATAATTCACAATCCACAGACTTGAATGCCAGAGACTTACTAGAAGATATCAGATGTAAAAGCAAGTGACATATTCCGTGGCAACTAGATTTATTTCAAAATTGTATTCTTCAATAATTAGCAAAGCTGGCCAGTTGGTTTAAACCAGTGCCAATAAACTCAGATACACACACACACATCAATAATTAGATTAATTCTCTCGGACAACGGTTTTTATTTTCTTACTCAAAAACTGCATATCGCAGGAACACAACTCAGGAGATGTCTTATGTTTCAAATTGAACTGTGAAGTCAAAAATATTTTTATTTGGGAAAACCCATTGGCGTACTGTTTTTTTCTTAAAAATATCGAAGTCAGTGCCCGTCGGTACACCACTGTTAAAGCTGAACATTATTTTTGTATTGAAAAATGTGCACCTTTATTAACTGTTGCCAACAATACCACAGAAACGGCTGAACAGAAACATACTGGAGTAGTGCAACTAGCCTCGCACCTCGCCACGCATCTCGTTGTAACTTGATTAACAAAATGGTTTGTTTTTAGCAGGCAGCTGCCTGATACTAGCTCCGCGATTGGTTCGTTCCGTCGGCGTCATTCGTTCGTTGCCGCGCCGTACCAGACGCTGTAGGCGCTATTGTAGGGATCTTCTTTTATAAGGTTGTTCATGTTCATATCCTAACATTGGTAACGACAAAACATGTATTTAGAATAAGCGCGGTGAACGTTCTGTATCTTTCTCTCTCTGCATTTAACCGTACCAGCTAAGGTGCGATAAAGATAAAAACATGACTTATGCGCTGATCCATAATAAAAATATCTTCCGGAGTCGGACCCAAGCGACATTGACATTTTAAAATTAAATTTTTTAATGCCCCATAAATATAATCCCGGGTCATGATATTTATGAAGAATTCAGAAAAGCCGGAATATCTCCCCCCCTCCCCTAAATATTAAAACAATTCTATCTAATTTAAACAATCAAAACATTAAAATTATTATTCAGTTTTTAAATGTAAATAAAATTAATTTATAAATTTCCTTATTTCAGGAAGCCAATCCATTTGCCTAGTCCTATATTCTGTTCCAGTTTCCTAAGTCAAATCTCGCACCATCTGGGAGTATGACTTTTATTTTTTCCCATTGTTGTGCATGTAGTAACTATCCCCAATTTTATTTTTTACCCAAGCTTTTATCAAATTATTGATATAATAGGTTTTCCACACTCCACAGCACTCAAAATAGATCCACGATCAGCTGATCCATTCCCATAACCTATCATATCCCATAACTTGAAACCATCAGAAGAAAAAAAAGAAGAAGAAGAAGTCAGTGGTCGTGAAGGGGTCTAGAGCCCGAGAAGGTCATGGTCACTACTAATGTGCTGGCAGAATTGCCCCTCAGGGCAGAGCCAATAACAAAAAGAAAGTAAAGGAAAGGAGGCGGCACGACGTCGAAGTTTATTAAGTTTATTCTGCTAAAATGGTGATTTATTGTTGCGTTCCCGGATGTAAAGTAGATAGTGGGGAACGTGTGAAAATGCACAGATTTCCAAAAAGCTACCAGGTAAGTTTTTTGTTGTTTTAGCGAAGTAATAAAAAAGGGTGTATCGTGAAGAGCCAAAAGGGCACCTTGCGCCTATACTGTATACAAAATGTTGTTGCTATCTAAAAAAAAATGTATGCAGGACACCTTTTGATCCTGAATAATCATAATCATTACTTATATACTGATTTTCTTACAGTTATGACAGTTTACGATCTTAGTATAATGTCCGTGTATTTTCAGACGCATAAACTTTGGGTAAATACTATTCAATATCCATTACCCTATGGCAAAGCCAAGATTGGCATTCAAAAAACTTATAGAGCTTGTCATACACATTTTGCATATGACCAGAAAATGAGCATGGCAGAAGAGGCTCGTGTTTAAAGCTGAACGCTGTTCCTATGTTAAATCTTTACAGCACAATCCTAGGTAAATATATAATATTAATAAAGCTTGTCGCCATATCAGATACGTTGTTACAACTTCCTTTTATTCTCCCTAAATCTAATTGAAAAGGTTTGCGCTTCTAACTTTTCCATCAGAGTTAGAAGCACGAAAATTTGAATTCAAAGTTGAAAAACTTAAATCTTCATGCATGGCGCTACTTGTTTCTTTTGCTGGTGGGGTGAGCAAATCCAAATATTGTGAAGTCTCACCTTTAATAAACCTGGGCTGCCATATTTTTCAATTAAGAAGCGGGAAGTTGCGCAAAAAAGCAGCCCGGCAGGGTCGCCGGAGGAAAACCGCCATATGAGCGAAAATTTTTTGGGTGCCACTGTCTTTTTTGTTGATGTATCTTGCTTTTCAAGTCGAAAATATAATAACACTTAAAAATATTAAAAAAATTTTTTACGGTACGTACTTAACAGTGTGCAAATACGAATTAACCTGAAGAAAATCGACGGAAAAATGTTATTAATTAAAAAAAACTGGGTATAGACTTAAACAATTTTAGTCAGAACTAATTATTAATATTTCAAGCTGCTTCCTTGTTGACCAAGAATACTTTTTCCATATTGTTCTAAAAATTTATCAAGTTCTTGGCTTACTTCCAAGGCTTTTATTGCTAGATAATTTATTTCTTTTCTCCCACTATAAAGATCAAACTGAAAATGATCTCGCTCATCGCATTGGAGTGAGGAAGAGAAAAAACAGAGAAACAAATTTGGAGAATTATTTGTTTCAAATTATAAACCATTAGTTTAGGTTAGTTCAGGTTAACGATTTTAAAATTTGTAAAATTTTCAAAAAAAGATGAAAGTTTCACTAATTCTTCAAATAATATATCGACATCTATATCGCTACTACTAGCTAACTAACCTCTTTAGCAATTTCTAAAAGAGCGACAAGTTTTGGGTCAGACCTTAAATCCATCGCACTTCATTAAATTTGTAGCTGTTAACATCAATTATTTGACTCCAGTAATGTACTTGTTATATTATCTTAGACTAGAGTGCGTGTTTCTAGCAGAGATGAGAGGGTAGCAAATATATGATTTATTACATACTTTACTTTAATTATTGCTACATTAACATCCCTGGTTCCTAGGCGCTTTCACATTACACCAAATATAATGAATGCGGGAGGTTTAAATGGAAATTGGGAGTTTGTGGACTTTGCTCAATAAGCAGGAGGGTATCCTATGAGAAATTAGTAGAACCAGCAGCTCTATAGAATGAATCAATCGCGAATATAGTTTCACGCAGCTCCCTGCTAAAAACAAATAGTTTTATTCACGAGTCACGGCGAGACACGCGGCGACGTGCGAGGCTAGGTGCACGACTCCAGTATGTTTCTGTTCAGTCATTTCAGTGGTACCGTTACGGTACGAGATTAATTACTCCACTATGTGTGTACACTTAGGCCTATTCTATACGAGCCACAAAAACGCGACCGGTTAGACGCTCAGTCGCTTGAAAATTTTGCCCATTCTATACGAGCGTGTTGACGCCGCGCCTTTGTAGCGCGTCTAACCGGCGAGTGAAACGCGACCCATTCTAGACTAGCGACAAAACGCCTCATATTTGCTATGGATCCCGTACAAGTTGGGTGTATCGCTGTTCACCAATTAACGTTATTAAGTTTTTTGGCCAAAAAACGTAAAAAAAGACGTTGGTGGGTACACCCGGTTGGTGCTAATCGCCTGACCTTAGGGGTGTTTCATCTTAGCTTTGCAGAACATCGGAGATATCCTGAGAAGTTTTTTCAGTACTACCGGATTAGAATATTCCTTACTTTTAACATCATAGAGAGTAGGTTGACCCTCGATTTCACAAATAAATCGTTCAGTTTCAAACATCTTGTTTGCAAACATACCAAGCACAACAATCACAGAACTCAAAAATTTAACAACAATGATCTGCACTACTAGTCGTGGACTGCTGAAGGACAAATCGGCTCGGCCGGCCAGACGCTTGCAAGTCGCTACATGTAGAATGAAACGCCGGTCTCCGGCGCGCGACTTTTACGCAACCTCTTGCGTTCAACACGCCGGCACGCCAACGACGTGTCTACACGCGACCGCAAAGTTGCCCGTATAGTATGCCCAATTAACACTCTGTGGTTCTGTGACACACGCGTGTCGCTCGCAGGCAAACGGTCGCGTTTTTGTGGCTCGTATAGAATAGGCCAATAGGTTCGGTTTGTTATTTAGAAAAACTTTGTATGTTGAAACTTAAAAATATGATTGATTTATCAAATTTTTTAAAGTTAGTTCTGACCCCCTCCCCTCTTCCCATATAATAAATCGTGACTTTTATTACTGATTATATCTTCCAAAGATAAGCCACACTTTTCACCAAGGGGCAACCTTCAAATAATTAAAAATAAGAAAGTTTACTAGAGAGCAATAGGTACACTGGATTAAATTAAAAACATACAATGAACCTTTAATTTTATTTATTGGGAATTTTTACAAATTAAAAGCGCAATAGTTTGTTCATTTTTTTTAACAGATTGTAAGGCATTATCTTAAATTCAGACGTTAATCGACTATTTCTCTGGCAGCAACAACCCTCTTGTACCATTCCGCCGACTGCTTGTAAGTTCTGGTTCTATTTGGACTATCGAAGTCTACTTGGACAATTCCAAACTTTTGCCTAAAAATGAATAAAACAAAAATTATTACTGGAAAACAATGATTATGTTAAAAAGATTAATTGAAAGCGCTATTACTCGAAAATCATACACAAACGATCATTTAAACAAAAATGTTATTTAAAATTATGTTGAAAAGTCCTAAATAGACTTAGGATAGACAAAATACAACTACTGCAATTTTACTAACGTATATCCTTGTGCCCATTCGAAATTATCCAATATACTCCACAAAGTATAACCAATAACATTAATTCCATCTTCTAATATAGCACCCAAAATAGCGCTCAAGTAGCCCTAGAAAAGAAAACAACTTACTAATACATTTTGGAACATGTTTACTAATATATTTTTGAGAATGGTGCTAATACCGCTCAATTTTTTAAAATTAGTTAGAAACGTTCATGGCTGTCAAGTTTCCTTGCTTCTCCGCGAGTGGCAATAGACGAATTTCTTTCAGACATTTAACAATAATGTAGGCAGCAAGATGTCCCATATCTTAACAGAGACCTGGAGGTGATAGTAACCAAGTAGAATTTAATACAAAGAAACTCAGGCTGCGTTTTCTTCTAAAAAAAGCTACTATTAAAGAATCAGATATGATATGACTCATGACGGGACATTCCGATCCCTGAACCACATAAGTTCATTACTTGGGCGTCAACTTAAATAGTCTTTGCCTAGTCACGTTACGACCATAGCTTAAAGGCAGTCTCAAAGAAGCTTGGGATATTTTTCCGATCTAAGGACCTCTATATACCCCAATAACTTTTGACGCTGTTTAATACTGCCTTATCTAACGCATTTGGGGCTCTGCTCATAAATATACTTTGAGACTGCTGAATTCCAGTCAAAGAAAAGCCATTCGCTTGATCGGCGACCATAATCAGACCAACAACCTTAAAATCCTAGAACATCGAAGACAGTTTGGTGACTTTAACCACTTTTACAAATATTTCCATTGCAAGTGTTTAATTAAGGTTGGCCACTTGATTCCACCCAGAATGGTACATGGTAGAAATACACGACGAACCACTGCAGCCTACCCGTATGCGATTCGGCTTAGTGTCTCTCAAACGGCACTCTTTAAAAGTCTTCTATCTGAAGAATGTCATAACTCTGGTACGAACCCCCATGAGGTCGTGTTCTCGAACGATTATAATCTAACATAGATTCAAACTAGCAATGGAGCAGAGGCAGCTGACGCAGCGTCTGACCCAGAATGGGCGGCTGCACTGGTGAAAGGCAGCAGTTTCACCAAAATCGGGCTAAAGCGCAAGAAGAATGACTTTCAAACAGTATTGTACCGAACACGGAAAAGCGTAGCTGAAACAGCAAAAAACGGATTTTCCACTGCGATACAGAAAAGGAACGGAAGCCTTACTGTAGTATACTCTTCCAAAAAATCTAAATGGCAGACGAAAACAAGAAAACGGCCCTCAGTCCGGGGCACCCTTAAATGGGGAGAGGGTGCGAAGAATACCCCCGTCGCCTACCATTGAGAATCAAGAAAGCACCGAGAGAATACAGATACACAACAAGACAGTACGCATTGCCACCTGGAATGTACGCAGTCTATTCATGCTCGGGAAATTAACAAACACTGAGGCCGAGATAAGCAGAGTGAAAATAAACATATTGGGACTGAGTGAAGTGCGATGGCTGGGCTCTGGAAAATAAAAAACAAGGAAAGGATATATATTTATTATTCAGGTGGAACCGACCCAGAACATCAATATGAAAGAGCCATAATCGTTTCGGACAGAATAGCCCAGTCGGCCAGTCGGTTATAGACTTTATCCCTCTGAATGATAGAATAGCGTTGCTGAAACTAAGAACAACTCATAGAACCCTAAATATAGTCCAGGTTTATGCTCCAACAAGCGACAAGTCAGATCCAGAAATTGAAGAATTTTACAGCAAAATAGATGAAATAATGCGACTGACAAAGAGAGGAGAGATGACAATGATCATTGGAGACTTCAATGCCAAAATTGGTAGTGGTGCTTAGGAAGACAACATAGGGGCGTACGGTATCGACACAAGAAATAGCAGAGGAGATAGACTCGCAGAATTCTGCGTAGAGAGCAACCTCTTAATAGCCAACACCTTCTTTAAACAACATCCCAGAAGGCTATATACTTGGAAATCACCTGCAGACAAGGAAGAAAAAATTGTCAAGAAATCAAATTGATTTCATTCTACTTGACCTGAACTTTAAGAGGTATATGAAGCCTGTAAAAACCTACCCTGGAGCACACATCCATAGCGACCACAATCCAGTGTTGATGGACTTTAGACTCAAAAGATTTTTAAAAGTCGAAAAAGAAAAAATGGTAAGAAAAATAGGTACCGCATAACTAAAAGACCCCAAAAGAAAGAAAGGGATAAGTCTCAAGATCAAGAAGGAAATTAAAACGGTAGCGAACTCGGTACGGAGTGAGGACGTCACGTCGAAGGAACATGGAATGCTTTAAAAATGAAAATAACAAAAATCCAAGAAGAAGACATCGGATTCACAAGAAACAACAGAAAACAAGAATGGATACCACCAGAAGTCATGGACCTCATGAACGTAAGACGAAAACACAAAACAAACTCAACAGAATACAAGCATAACAAAAGGATCATTAGAAGAAAGTGTAGAGAAGCTAAAGAATATTGGATGTCGACAAAATGTCAAGAAATAGAAGAATTACAGAAGAGATATGACACCTGTAACGTCCACAAGAAAGTAAAAGAAATGACGGGCAGACACAGAAAACGACAAAAAGCATTTCTAAGGGATAACAAAAACGAAATAATTATGGGAACAGAAGGCAAACTCGCGAGATGGAAAGAATACATTCAAACACTTTTCGACGACGATAGACCTTGTGTTTCACCACCCACAGACAATCACGTAAATGAAAGAGGTCCAGAAATAATTAAAGAAGAAGTCAGCCATGCAATAAAAATACAGAAAAATGGAAAAGCAACCGGTCCCGACAGAATCAACGTCGAATTACTTAAATTAATTGCAGAGAATAAAAGCAGCAGCCTAGACTTGTTGACATCACTATTTAACAAAATATATCTCAGGCAAAATACTAACAGACTGGCTAAAGTCAACATTCGTAACACTATAAAAAAAAAACAATTCTTCGCAATGCGATGACTACCGGATAATAAGTCTGATGTCTCATGTCCTTAAAACTTTTCTTAGAATCATCAATACACGAATTTATAGAAAGTGCGAATACCAGATGGATAACACTCAGTTCAGATTTAGAAATGGATTGGGAACCCGAGAGGCTCCTATCTCATTGAACGTAATGACACAAAGATGCAGAGACATGAACGTAGACGTTTATGCATGTTTTATAGATTACAGAAAAGCGTTCGATTGCGTTAACCATCAAAATATTATCGAAATTCTGAGAACAACCGGGGTCGACGAACAGGACTTACTAGTGATATCAGGGCTCTATTGGAGCCAAACAGCAACACTCGCAACAGAACAAACAACATCGAAAGATATGTGGATCAGAAGAGGAGTCCGACTAGGTTGCGTCTTGTCTCCGCTCCTGTTTAATTTGTATTCGGAGTATATATTGAGAGAAACACTAGAAGAAGTTCAAAGCGGAATCAAAATCAACGGGACAATAATCAACAACATTAGATACGCCGACGATACCGAGCTAATAGCAAATAACGCACAAGAGCTACAAAATTAGTAAACTCCGTAGTTCGGCACAGCAACATGTTCGGCTTACACCTAAACGTCTCCAAAACCAAAACACTAGTCTTCTCTAAGACACCAATAAACGTACATCTGCGGGTCAAGGGACAAACAACAGGTAACCTCCATAAAATATTTGGGAGCAAATATCAACAGCCAGTGTAACCCAAAGAAAGAAATACTATCAAGAATCGAACAAGCGAGGAAGACATTCATGAGTATGAAAACATTTTTTAGAAGATCAGACCTTACTCTAGGGCTCAGAACTCAGATGGTCAAATGTTATGTCTTCCCTGTCTAACTGTATGGATGCAAGAGTTAGACAATGGACCCACAAAGAGAAAAAATAATAGAGGCCTTTGAAATATACGTATATTGATGTTACGGATTCCATGGATACAAAGGGTCATCAACGACGAAGTACTCCAACGCATGATCAAAGAAAAAGAACTGCTAAACTCCATTAAAGAAAGAAGGAGGAGGCGCAATAAGAAGAAGAAATATTCAAGCGAACGTAAGTCGCCTTCTGTTTACACGCACCCCTTGCAGAGTCGCAGAGCACCATTAAGGATTTGCCTTGCAGGGCTGCCTGATAATAAAAAAGTATATCCCGAATTATCTGGATATATAATATTAAGAATCAGATTTAAAATAGACATTTTTTATGTATGCTTCGAATTCCTTTATCGATTATCAAACCCCTTGACTATGTTAGCTGAGATAGGGGTCCTCAGTAAGGATGGAAATTGTGGAGCAGAAGCTTGAAGATGATTTGCAATAGCAAAAGAGCATACAACTAGGGTATAGAAGGATAAGGAACTTATAGAAAACATTAAAATTAGGCTGGAACGCTAGTGTTGTCTATATTTTTACGTGGCTGTAAAACACTTTCAAAAGATAGAAAAAGAGTGGACGCCTTTAAAATATGGCGCTAGAGATTGGTGATTTGCATATGTTGGACATGGACACTCAGCTCACTCAACGAACTAACCTAAACTAACCCTACTTGGAATAGAGATAGGTCTTTCACTGTATCTGCCATCAGGGTATTCTGCAGTTCTTAGGGCACGTTGCTCGTCGCAAAGGAAATATTCTAGAGAGGTAAATAGTGTTAAGAAATCTAACAAGGAGAAGAAGAGCTCGAGACTGATCCCCGACAAAATGAACAGACCAAGTTCTTCAGTCTATTGGCAGCTTGCTTTGTGAGGTTTTAAGAACAGCGTAAAATAAGTCCCAGTGGAACAGAACTATTATATATCAGTAATAGGGATAACGACAGAAGAGACCTAGGGCTCATTGTTTTCAAATGCTAACCTAAATTTACATATCGCATATTTCGGTTATCATGTAACTTATCAAAAGGGTAAGAAAATGGGCTTATTAGGCTATTGTACATTGGATCAAATGGCGTACTCAGAATTTTTAAATAAGCGAAACCTGCATTCAAAAATGTGTGGATTTGGATAATATTATCAAGCTTATCACAAGCTTCTCAAAAAAACTCTGTATTTATTCCGCTATGATCTACCGAGCCCTCACTTATATTAAAACACATTTCTGTAGTCTGTTTCAAACCCATTTGGTAAATATTTATTTATTTATTATGTCTTTATTATAATTAATGGAACAAAAATTAAAAAAGGAGAAGTTGAAGCAAAGCTTTCTCACTTAACCTAATATTCTAAACTATGACGTAAGAAGAAATCACTAAGGGAACAATAAATTGATTGAACTTATAAGACATAAACTAACAATTAATGTGCAATAACACGTAAGTTACCTAACTGAAGTAATATATGTGAATATAAATGAACCATAATAGCTGGCAAGGTGGAGGACACTGAGGGGCAGCAACATATGTGTGAACTGTTTATTGTGTATGGGAACATATTTGTCTGATAAAAGGATGAATTGCATTTTTAAATAAATTAGTTAAAGCAGATTTTAAACGACCGGAAACTTCGTTGTATTAAAAAGACTTGATCACTGAATGATCTCTTGAATAAAGTGGTTTTGTGCAACGGAGGAGTGATAGTAGATTTATGCCAAAGGTTCAAGGCATGATTTAAATTTAATTTTTTGATATAAATAATCCGGGCATTTTTTAACGATTATTTTATTAAAAATTATTATAAATTAGTAGTAGGTAGTACTGATGATGGCGTAACTGCCGAAAGCGCTCTACGGATTTTATTCAATAAACTTGTACAAAATTAAAGAAATTCTTTCTTAAAAATTATTAGGCTATGAAAGATTCTTCTCTCTCTCATGTTAAGCCATCCTATTTCTCTCATTGTAGCACTTACTCCTATCATACTTTCTCTTTCAACATATCATACGTATACAGCAGTTCTGAATCATCTGAATACGTCTGGCATCCCTCCGCAATGCATCACAAAAATTGAATTGAGATAACATCGGGCTATCACATAACGATTTTCTGAGATCAGGATTTAGAAGGTGCCTTTAGTAGTATATAACAGTATCGATCCCTGAGGAACACCACAGGAAACCTCCACACGATCTGAGCGTTCCGAGTTGAGTTTTAGCCTAATGTTTAAAAATCTGTGATAATAATGACTTGTTACCACGGTGAACGTGTTAAAGGAACCTGCATAACTTTTATATCCGAGAGGTACCTTATAATAGGATATTCGGCCTTGATCGTCTAGATCTCCAGTGTCTGACCAACCATTTTCAGTAATGATAATTGCCGGAGGGTTATATCTTTTTTGCACATGGTTCAGAAGGCGTCCTGCTCCTTCAGGCTCATTAAATAGCCATATGGATTGACTGCTGGGCCACGATGGATCTGTGCTATATATGTTACCTACAAACAATTGAATGTGTTAATAATAAAAATTTGGGAAATATCGCAAAGGTAATGAGAGCTAGGGCGGCTCTATCAATGTTCTGATAAGTGTACCAATAAGACAAGTTCTAAGGAAACCATCGTTGAAACAGATGGTGACCCCACATTGTGATGATTAGGGTTGAGCATTTATGCAAGTTGCATATTTTGCATGTTTAGCATATTTTATGCAAAGATTTGAATTTTTGCATATTTTTTGAAAACTGGCTTATGTATGCTTAATTTAAGTTATTTTATTGTATTAAGTATAGAATCGCTATTATCAAGTAATGAATAATAGAGTTTGGAACCAAGATATCACCTTAATTATACTAACAGGTATTATATTGATGGTCTTTAACAATTCACGATCCCTAATCCCTCGATTATTCTTTGAAGGTAGGATGAGCTCGAATTGAATTTGTAAATAAGGTAATATAGTAAAGTAATAATTTTAATTGTTTTCTTCGAGTTCCAAGGCAAGATTAAGCATTTCGGGAAAATGACAAGTAAACTATATGGTTAGTTCTGTGTTTAGTATGGGTTAGATCGAGGGTTAGTCAAGTGTGAAAAAAGTTTCTAAAAAGTGTTTTTCCGAACTTAAATGTAAAAGATGCCTTAAATAAGCAGTGTTTTCATTTGGATAAAACCTTACAAAGAATTGTATCTCGATATGGATAAAGTCTACTGTACAGCCTGCGGAAAAATTGTATGTATTTTTTCTGTTATTTGTAGAATATTAACCTAATATAAAAGACAATTTTCCAAACTGGAAAAACTAATATATTGCAAGAAATGAATATGATTTCATTACAAAAGTTTTGCGCTTTAATAAAAAAAAAACATAAATCTCTTGTCATAAATATTCTATAGGAACTTGAAATCAATGATTTGATTACTCTCTTTGCTGAAAGTAATTTAATACTTGACTCAAGACCGCTACGTAAAGGTTCTCTTGACTCAAGAACTAAAACACACGATATTTATCGAGCCCAATCAGCCAATCACGAAAGAAGAAATTTTAAATCGAGCAACATGTAAAAACAGCTTTCCATGCCACTAAGTTACGAAGAATAAAAAGTCCCTGGCGAGAAAATGCACATATCTTTGTCCAAATGTTTTGAATCACCCTCTAGTAGAGGGTGATCCCTCTAGAAAATTAAGTGAACAAGAAGTGTTCAAGGAAGATCTTTGCCGTGCGCTGATGGCATCAATTGTGCCATTGGCAAAATTGTCAAATAATGACAATTTTCGTTCGTTTCTTCAAAAATATTGCAAAATTAATATACCGAGCCAGACAACTTTGAGAAGAAATAATATTGACTCTTTATATTTAATGGTGCTGACAAAAATAAAAGAAGAAATTGCAAATAATTATTCTTATATTTGTATGGATGAAACCACAAATTCGTCAGGGCGTTATATGGCTCATCTAATAATTGGAGTTCTTACCGAACAATCTGACTCAAAAGGATATTTAATTACCTCCAAGCAATTGGAAAAACGAACGCTTTAACAGTGATAAGGTTTTTACAAGATGCATTGGCGCACTTCTTCCTTCCTGATGCTATTCCGAAAGAAAAAATGTTGCCTTTTCTGTCAGATGCTGCGCCTTATATGATTAAAGCAGGACAAAATTTAAAAATATTCTATCCAAAGATAATTCATGTAACTTGTTTGGCGCATGGTATTATAAAGTGGCAGAGGAAATTAGAAAACACTTCCCACTCGTGAACGAATTAATATCAAACATGAAGAAAACATTCCTTAAAGCACCACTGAGGATTCAATACTACAAAGAAAAACTTCCTGGCGTCCCACTTTCCCCTCAGCCAGTAATAACAAGATAAAGTACCTGGTTGGAGACGGCTTTTTTTTATTCTGAACTTTTCATTGCTTTGAAAAAGGTAATCAATGGACTATCCGATGAGAAGTCACAGGCTCTTGTTGACGCAAAAAAGTTATTTGAAAATAAAATATTGAATCAACAACTCTCATTTATTAAAAGCAATTATACTAGTTAACTTAAAATATGCTCCAATTACTTCCGTTGACGTAGAAAGAAGTTTTTCTGTACTCGGATAGAAGACATACATTTTTAATCAAAAATTTTGAAAAATATTTAGTTGTTTATTGTTTTCATAACATTATATAGTTACGAAGCTTAGTACATAAACATGTATGTATTCAGAAATTAATGTAATGACGCCTACTCTTTTTTTAATATGGTACTTTCATTTTCCAACAATGTGTTTCATTACAAATTTATTTTGCATATTCTTGTAACCCATGTGCATATTCTAATAAAAAGACTTGCATATATATGTGCATATTTCCTCCTTTTTAGTATGCATATTTGCTCAAGCCTAGTGATGATTTAACGAATACTAGGTGATTTATTGATGATTTAACATGATTTAACTTAATCTAAAGTGATTTAATGCGTGATTTAAAGCAACTCAAATCGATCTAAACACCAGTAGATTTAAAAATAATTTAACAACTGTTTGCACACAGATTTAAGGGTGTTAGTAGCCTCGCGGCACAACAGCTTACTATTAGGAAAATGTGTGTCACAGAAGTAAAAATGCTATCTTTTCTTTAATAGAAGACAAGTTCTTTAGGTTTCCTTTTATGATAATATTTGAGATTCCATCGAGACAGACAATTAAATTACCTTGATCGCCAAGAAATGATGAGGTACCCACTGTTTGATTAGGATCATTCTCAGCAATATTACTGGTGTATCTAAAACGCAAAATATATTATATTGATGTATAAAGTAGATAAAGAACGAGCCTACGCGAGTAAAAAGTAATGGAAAATATAGATTCCAGTGATATTTGTTAATATAAGTAGTATAATGGAACCTACATGTTTAAAGCAAAGTAATCAAAAGTTCCATTTATTAGATCGATCTCTTCTTGCTTAAATTCCGGCAACCTAGAAAATGGGAATCCTTCTGCCTTGCTTCTGTTAGCTACCCTATCGATAACAATCTGAGGCCAGTTACCGTTATATACAGGATTCGCGAAAAGGCCAAGCTAAAAATAAATTATTCTTTATAAAATATTACGAACTTATGCAGTTGGTGTTTTTGCACCAGTAATATACAGAGTGGCAAAAAAGTCGCGCATAATGCCCGTGACTTTTGAATGACCTCGTATACGAAAAAGTGACCTTTATGAAAGTTGTTTAGTAAATTATTCCCCACATTTCCACCTGCATATTTGGATTCTACTGGGAAAACTCTGAATTTTTTGTATTTCAAGAAACCTTTTCAGTGGATCAGGTATTCAAAATGATCACCATTTTCTGCTAAGCGGAGCGCCAGTCTATCCCTGAACCCGTCTACAACGTTTAAAAGGAAATCCTCTGGTATGGAATTTCAGCACTAATTCTAACTTTTAAAGATTCTAAGTCATTTGGATGGTTAACGTAGACTTCTTTAAGTGTCCCCACAAAAAGAAGTCGAGCGGGGTTAAGTCCGGGGATCGCGCTGGCCAGTCAATAGCACCTCTTCTGCCTATCCAACGTCCAAGAAATTGTTCACTTATCTGTTGTCTAACATTTTCCGCATAATGCGCAGGTGCTCCATCTTGCTGGAACCAAATTTATTTATACCCGGTAAAACCATTCTGCAAGAAGGAATTATGTGATTCCTGAGGAGGTCCAGATATTTTTCGCAAAATAAATTATCATCTATGAAAAAAGGTCCCACAATATGTCTACCAACTATGCCCGCCCAAACATTAACCTTTTCGGGCCTCTGAGTATGACCTTCCTCGAACCAGTGGGTATTCTCAGCAGACCAATAACGATAATTGTGTCTATTAACAATGCCCTTTAAATGGAAATAAGCTTCATCCGAGAAAATAATATTTGTTCCAAAGTTATTATCATTATTGCATATTTCCATCATCAGCTCACAAAACTCAGCTATTTTATCAAAATCGTCATCGTTTAACTCGTGCACCAACTTTATCTTGTAGGGATGCAACTTCTCCTGCTTAAACAAATTTTTTACTGACTGATGAGACACATTACAATCCATTTCCATTGGCCTGGATGATTGTGTTGGATTTTTATGTATTGAGAGCATGATATTCAGAGCTTTGTCTCCCCCGGTTGCTGTTTTAGGTCGAGCTGATCTAGCGGATTCCCTAATACTGCCTGTTGCTCGAAATTTCTTTACCACTCGATACACCGTTGACTGATTTATTGGAGGCCTATTTGGTTATTTCACTGAAAAGTTTTTTTATATTTCCGTAAGCGCTCATAATTAAAACAGAAAATTGAACAGGAACTCAAAGTTGACACCTCTAAGGTTGCTGTCATGAAGACACCTTGACTCAACTGATGGGTATTAGGTAGGAATAATTATAATTAGGAAGTTTTTTATTTTTGAGCTGTCATTATCTCGGAAACGCTTGCAGGCAGGTGTAAAATTGAAATACAAAAAATTCAGAGTTGTTATTCCCAGTAGAATTATCATATGCAGGGTGTTCCATTTAAGAAAAGTAAGTTAGTCTCTATGGCAACCAAACCAGAAATTACAGAAAAAATTCATACAGGTAGAAATGTGGGGAATAATTTACTGAACAATATTCATAAAGGTCTCATTTTCGTATACGAGGTAATTCAAAAGTTACAGGCATTATGCGCGAGTTTTTTGCCACTCTTTACATATTTTGCTAGGTTTGGCAACCCGGCTGTTAAGCAGGGTCTCGGGTACGAAGTGCATGGTTAGAAAACTGTAGTATATATCTTAAGATTGAAAGAAATGCAATAAAGGTCGTTCCTGGAAGGTGCCTTATTATTTTCCGTTTTCCTTGCGAACATAACGCCACAATATTATATCTATATTATAACATTTTTCTGAAAATATTTTTTGTTTTGACGATTCTCCGTAAAGCAATCAATAAATTCGAAACTTTAGAGCTTTTCAAATTCTTTACAACAAGCAACATTTTTATCAGTATTTATTAGATTCAGTATTTAAATATTTAAACAGCATAAAAAACCGCGTTTATTAATTAATACATGTGAGTGTTCACATAAAAGTAAGTTTCAACTACAGCAATAGCAACTATTGTTTTACAATTTATTAGATTATGGCATGCTGTTTGCAAATTAATGCTAAGAAGTAACGCAATTTGTTATGGTATGCTAGGCCGTCCAGCACCGATATTATTCTTAGCTATATAATATTGGCCACTTATCGTGCTTTGTAGATAATTATTTTCGACATTTATTTTTGTAAATAAAAGGTAGGCCTTTGCTATTAATGACATTTAGTACTGAATGAAATTTCATCCTTTAATACCGTGCGAAAGAGAATTATTTTCATCAAGAGGGCTTGGGCTAAAAAACGTAGTTTTGGTAGTTGTGTGCGATATCAAATATTAAATTCAATAATCCACAAGTTTTTAGGTTTAAAATTCCTAATTATTTAAGTCTACTCTTCAGGTGGAGTCATGTGATATGAACAGTATTATCTAGGAATGCTGACTGAACCCTCTCTTAAAGAAAATAATTCGTCATACTTTACAACAACAAACAATTTATTATAAAATATTTGTTTAACAGTAGTTCAACGTCAAACACCAAAACTAGTCATTAACAAAAGAAGCTCTTATGGTTAAAATAACAAGTCTATCTAAAGCCATTTACACTGCAAGCACACAACTTAAGTTACTATGACCTTAAATAATAAATATTTATTTAATAATATAAGTAAGTAAAGTACCTACTATACCGGGTGTTGCATCATCGAGCGGGACATAGGAAATCCCATGTAATTTTAAATGGGGTCAATTATTGGCTTCCCTAATTATTTTAGAGAAAAATTCTATTTAGGTTTATTAAAGAGCACTAAAACCCACATTCAAAAGAATAACTTTAGACATTTTTGATGAGCCCGTTTACGGGTTATCGCCGATTTCTTTTTAACTATTTCTCCTTTTTATGGCCCCGTATTCGCGGGCACCAGTCAAGGTAAAAGATGACTGTCAAATAAAGTTGTCATTTTGAGGAATATTTGAACATCTTCTTAAATCCTAAAGTTCTAACAATTTAATAGTACCTACCTATTAATTAGTAAAATATTGAAACATGTAAAATGTCATAATTAACCTTGTAATTGGATACTTTATTTTAGTTTTATTCAGATTAATTTGTACTCATAAATACACCTTTAATATTTTCGATGTACGAGTTTTTATAACAATAAAGCACACATTTCAAAATGACAACTTTATTTGACAGTCATCTTTTACCTTGACTGGTGCCCGCAAATACGGGGCCATAAAAAGGAGAAATAGTTAAAAAGAAATCGGCGATTACCCGTAAACGGGCTCATCAAAAATATCTAAAGTTATTCTTTTGAATGTGGGTTTTAGTGCTCTTTAATAAACCTAAATAGAATTTTTCTCTAAAATAATTAGGGAAGCCAATAATTGACCCCATTCAAAATTACATGGGATTTCCTATGTCCCGCTCGACGATGCAACACCCGGTATAACAAAATTAACGTTCAATGAAAGCGTTTGAGAAATAAAGCTAAGTATATGTTATCGTGTTTATGTACATAGTGAATAAAATAGGCACATAGTGAATAATAGTTATTTATGATATAAGTGTTAAAAATACTTTTAACACAAATATCATACAATATTTTTCCTACAACCGGCAATAAAAAGCATACAATAACTGAAAACTAAATGTTTAGAATTTCTTACATCCAGGTAGTTTCTAATAGCATCCTATATTTATATTAAATTAGTTTGCATTTGTCAATAAAACCTAGCAACCATCATTGTTGGCTGATTTGTTAACAAAAAAATTAAAAATTTGAAAGGTCCTGTCAGCTTTATTAAAACGCTAGCACTGGCTGATGTGATTTACCATAAATGCAAGAAATACAAGAAATCGATCCACTTAAAGACATAGAAGTAGCTGCTAACAAAGCTACCTTGGATTTACTGCCACGAGAATCAAGAATTCAATATAAGATTGCTCATAATAAATTTATAAAATGGTGTGAAAACAAAGGCGTTTCTGGAAAATATTCCGAAAACATATTCCTGACCTATTTTGAGGAAAAGGCAAAGGTATGGAAGTCATCTTCTCTTTCGTCCCATTATTCAATGATCAAAGCTATGCTACGTGTGGACAACGACGTAGATATCAGCAAACATTTTAAATTGATTGCCTACTTGAAGCGTCAAGGAGAGGGTTACCAGGTCAAAAAATCAAAAATTTTCACTAGAGACCAAATTGAACAGTTTCTGAAGTGCGCACCGGATGATGAGTACCTTCTGATGAAAGTAGCTACGATTGTAGGAGTGTTTGGAGGAGCTTTGTCAGTTGACTCTTGACAACGTGGAAGATATGGAGACTTTATTAGTTATTAAAATATCAGATACCAAAACCAAGGTACCACGAAATTTCACTATTGTTGAAAAATTTTATTTGGATTTTTATCGAAAATATACTGATCTTCGTCCAGCAGATGTCGTGCATCGGCGGCTCTTCTTAAAATGTGTAAAAGGTAAAATGTACCAGAAATCCGGTCGGAATTAATACGTTCGGAAAATTTCTTGCCGCTATAGCAAGATTTTTGCAACTTCCAAATTCAACGATCTATACGGGGCATTGCTTTCGCCGTTCCTCTACGAGCTTACTTGTCGATGCTGGAGCAAATTTGACGACAATTAAGCGGCATGGGGGATGGAAATCCTCAACCGTTTCGGAAGGGTACATCGTGGATTCCTTGGAAAATTAAAATTCTATCACTCGAGAATTGCTTAAGTACAAACTTTGATGCTTCAACATCAACTTGACATGCTGCTGCTTCTGTTCAATCTTCCTCAACCGCGAAGAACAGCAGAACTGAGGAAGGAATTCATTTTTCAAATTTTTCAAATAAATTGTACTATTAATAGTAATACTATTAAGTGTAAATGAATAAAATAGAAATGTCTTTTGACGTTCTTTTGAAAAAAATTGACATTTTACTTTTAACACTAGTGCCTTAAAGTAGGTAATTTAAGGCACTAGTGCCTTAAAGTATCGTTTTTAAGGCTAGTAGACAGTGTTAAAAGTTCCATTTTTAACACGTTTGTAGAAAACATATTTTTCAGTGATCCACACTACCCTTCTCTCCGACTTTTCACTTCAGTTATCCGTCTACTGAGGCTTCTGAATCACTTTTGCTATTTAAAATTTTTCAACATTTTACACTGCTTGGTTTTCTTAAATTGTGGCATTTAAAATTGGTAGCAATTTAAACTATAGCTCACACTATACACTTTGTCGCTTTTTGTAACAAGGGCAAAAACATAAACTTCTCATTTCGGCCACCCGTTAAAAACGGCCACCTCTCTGAACGGTCAGTTTTGGCTTCTTAAAATAAATCTTATAGCATTTTTAATAATAAAAAACCCCTCGAATACCGAAACACTTTTAAAACGGCCACGGTCACATGAATCCGTAACTTTTAAGAAAATTACCTTGAATTTTTACCCTTAATTGCGGTCGTCTCGACCCTTCTGGGAATGTTTGCACCCAGCCGGTACTTTATTACTGGTACTATTGGAAATACCGGAGAATGATAAAACCTAATTATGTAAATGGGTTTTTAAGTACGTACAAATATAATTTGTTAAATCTTAAGATGTTTTCATAAAAGGTAAAATTTTATTCAGTTGCATTTTAACAGCACAATAGTCGATCATGTCTCTGAAACGTAAACGTTTATCTTTTAAACAAAAGTTCGAAATCATCGCGGATAGTGAAAAATATGGTATCAGTGCTCAAAAGATAGCGGAAAAGTTTGGTGTTGGAAGAACGCAAGTAAATGATATTCTAAAAAGTAAAATTGAACTGAAAAAACTTTATGAAGAAGGAGGAGTTAATGCAGATCAAAAACGGAAGTTTCCAAAAACAGACGGACTTGCGATTGACCAAATGGTTTATAAATGGTTTTGCAAAGCAAGAAACAAAAACATTCCAATATCCGGACCACCGGAAAATTTGAAAAATTGTGATTTTAAGGCATCAAATGGCTGGTTAGATAGATTCTGCAAAAGACATGACATCAATTTTAAAACAATTTCTGGTGAGTCTGCTGATGTGGATGAAGTGAGTGTTCAAGATTGGTTCTCTAAGTTAAAATTAATTATCAAGGATTATGATGATAAAGATATTTTTAATGCAGACGAAACAGGCCTTTATTATCTCGCAATGCCAAACAAAACTTTTGCCTTAAAGAGTGACAAATGTGCTGGAAGAAAATCAGCTAAGCAACGAGTGCCAATTCTTTTTTGCAGTAGCATGGATGGTGAAAAGGAGACCCCATTAGTTATAGGAAAAAGCAAAAATCCACGATGTTTCAAAGGAGCACATGTAGACAAATTACCATTAGAATGGGTCTCCAATAAAAAAGCTTGGATGACAACAGAGATATTGATTTCCTGGCTAAAAAAATTTGACACCAAAATGAAAAAACAAAGAAGAAAAGTACTTTTATTTTTGGATAACGCAAGTTCTCACCCGAAAATACAACTGGAAAATGTTCGAATTGTTTTTCTGCCTCCAAACACTACATCTTACTGCCAGCCATTAGATCAAGGCATCATACAAAATTTTAAAATGATATACAGAAAATATTTGATAAAAAGACTTTTAACTTTTACTAACACCGCTACCGAGGATGCGTTTGAAAAAGCAGAAAAGACCATAAATTTGTCAAGTGCTATGGTATGGATTGTTGCAGCATGGGAAAATGTTTCATCTAAAACGATTAAAAAATGTTTCCAAAAAGCTGGATTTATAGAAACTCTCCAAGAGAATGAGATTTTTGAAGAAGAAGACGATATTCCACTAAGTCAGTTGTTTTCCGGTATCCCAGGAAATCCAAACCTGGAAAATTATCTTCAAATCGACTCAAACATTTCAACGGAAAATCCCAGTATGGAGATGCAGGAAATAATTCAGGAGTTTACCAGCCAATCTGAAACTACCGAAAATGAAGACTGTGAAAGTAAAGAAAACCAGGAGGTTTTTAGTTCGTCTTTAAAAAGCATGAGTGAAGTTTGTGAAAAAATAAGAGACGTACAAAATTTTTTATTAGGCAAAGAAAATGGCAATTTGGCCATTGATATTTCAAATATCCTAATGAAATGTGAAAATGAAGCAGCAAAAATTAAAATTAAAAATATGAAACAGACTTCCATTGAATCTTTTTTTCACAAAGCATAATTTTTTTTCGAATGTAGTGCACATTTTTAAACATTATTATGTATACATTTTATGTAGGAGTTATGAAATAAATAGTTATGTCTATATATTTACAGTTCATATTACATAATAACGTATGTGTTTGTAATTAGCCTTTTATTAATTAATGAAGTTGAATTTTATTCACATGACACATATGTTATATGTAGATATGTAATTTATTTTTTTCCTTCCCCTCAAAAACGGTCACCCCCTCAAACGGTCAATTTGTAATGAAACTATTGAGAAGTTTTACTGAAAAGTTGAGTGATTTCTTTGTTAATATCACCCAGCACAAACTGCCGCAAGTATTATGACATCCCGGCTCGGAATAGTAGATAATACTCCTGGTATAAAATAAATTACTTGGTACGGAATAAAAGATAATTCAAATTTTTTATGCGTTGGAGCACGCTGGATTCCGGATTTTCTTTTTACTAGTCGACTCTTAGATTAACATCTCTTTTACCAACTGGCCGCCCGTCCGCCGCACTTACCCTCAAATATTGATTTTTGTTACGGTGTGTAAGATAGGGAGGCTACAAAAAATGCCTCATTTAAATCTATTATAGACAAAGCTATCCTGGTTGTAAATTTAAAGTAAAACAAAACGATTGGACTAGGAAACATGCAATGCTCGCAACAAGTTGAGACCTCGGCGGATGTATTGGCGGTTGCACCATCCTGTTGAAAATAACCAGAACGTAGTTCATCGTCAAGTAACTGCTCTACAAATAGATTCAAAATAGTGCCCTATACCGCTGTGCTGTAATTGTGTCATGGAAAATAATAGAATCGATAATAATTGTTCTTCGGGAAACAGCTAACCAGACTCCAATTTTTTGAAGATGCATTGTAGACTCTACAAAAAAATGAGGATTTTCACTATTCCACATGCGTGTACTCTGAGAATTTACATAACCGGTGAGGTGGAACCAGGCTTTATCAGAGAAAAATGTCAGGTCTAATAAATCATTTCTCCCCAATAAATTTTGTGTAAACCACTGATAGGTATTCTTGTGTCTTTCAAAATCTGCAGCTCGTATTTCTTGTAATACTTGCTCTGCAAAAGGAAAGAAATTCAACTGTTTCTTAAAAATAGTCCCTGTATGTTCCATAAGGCTTTCCCGCTTCTTGAAAACAGGCATCTTAATCATATTGTTGGCGTATTTTGCATTATTTCACGAACGTGTTCTTACATATGGTCTTCCAGCTCCATCTTTATGTTGTATAGAACCTGTTTCCCTATACAGACCCACGGTTCTTATTTTGGGTTAGTGGTTCCTTGATGAGTGGGCTGTATATATATTTTCGCCTGATTCGGAAACTTCTTACGCAAATAACTACACGACTACTTATTCATTCAGAACAAGATTTATTGAATAAATACAACTTTGGTGCATTTACTTAAATGCATTAGAAAACATATGAACGTTAAAACTAATTTAATAGACAGTTATTGTGCTACCGCTTCACGAGCGCCTGCACCCACGATTTACAGTGACAGTCTCTGAATAATCACATCGATCGCGAAAACAGGTGCTGACTGTCTGAGCAACAACTCAACTCACGTTCGAATTGCGACTGCTTGAGTTATGGCGGGGCTCTTCCGTCGCGTTGTGACGCGTCACTTTCAAGCCATCAGGGCGGGAGAGACTGTGTTGCTAGGCGCACTGTAGACTAATTGTTATATCTGCCGTGCTATAACTGCGTTCAGTGAGTGAATGCGCATTTGTCATTAACCGATTATGGTCAAAATTAGTCTAGAATAAAATAGACAGCGGTCCTCAAACAATTTCTACTAATTTTAGATATATGGGCCGTAATTAAAATTTCCATTACAATTATTTATTTAATTATTTTTTATTTCATAACTATGTAAACAATAATAATAACAATAATTATAAATTTTATTACATAAAATGTACATTTAATCGTCAATATCACTATCAGCACTATTGTCACTGTCACTATCAGAAGTTATAATAATTGGCCTTATTTCATCAATGACCTGTTCCGAGTCAGAAGTATCTTGAATCAACGTTTCCACGTGGTCAATACATTTTGACCAAGTCTCTGGTCCAATTTGTTTTAAAGCTTCATTCTATAAATTTAAAATGCTTTCTTCGTTCGTCGTTTGACATGCATGCTTGTCATAGTAGTTTTTGCAAATTCCCCACACTAATTCAATACCATTAAATTCACAATGGTATGGGGGGCAGACGTAAGACCTCGTGACCGTGTTTCCCCGCGAGGGAGTCCACTATGTAAGACTTATCCTTACCAGCAGTGTGTACTTTAATTTCGTATAACAAATCTGCTTTCAAAAATATATGGTCGTTTTTTATTTTTCTGGTGTTTAGCCAGTTCCTCATTTCATCTTTGGTGAAACTATTGTTTGGTATTTTTTTAGAAACTCGTGAGTGATATGAAGCATTGTCTAAAATAATGATCAAGGGTTCTTCTAGTGATTTTAGCACATATTCTTCAAACCAGTTCTCGAATATCGCGGCAGTCATATTGTCATGATAGTCCTCCACTTTCTTCGGTGAAGTAAAAACTAAACTTGCATCTGGCAAAAATCCTTCTCGACTTCCGGCGTGTATTACGACATATCTTTTTCCATTCCCGGATGGAAACCCTTGAATAGCGGTATTTTGACCCATCCTGAAATGAAAATTTTGTTTGGTTTCCCTTCGCAAAAATCGATGTCTCATCTAAGAATACCACAGGTTTTGAATTTTTGGACTTTAAATTAGCTAGGTATTTCCTCAAAAACGACCACCGCTTAGAGACAATGTGTTGTTGCTCACAAAGAATTTATCGGTTGTTAGTTTTGTGGTACTTAAACCCCAACTGCTTTAAAACTAATGAAATACTAGTACGTCCAATGTCACATATTTCTCTGTTTCTGATTTTCTCAAGGATCAAATCCACCTCTTTCTGTTTGTACATATTATCATAAATAACTCCTCGGGTTTGACATTTAACTCCTTCTGGCAATTCATTGGTTTTCAAACTTAAACGGCGTCTTTTATTTTTCTTTTCAATATGGCCGTCTTTTTCTAAATTATGAATATTTATCAGAGTTCTTCGTGATATGCCACAGGAATCCACTGTTCGTTGTTGTACCGCCACCGTAGATAATAAAGGACCACCATTTTTCTCCTCTTTCTTGAAATATTCCTCAACTTTTAAAATAAGACGTCTTTCATTCGGTGTAAGAAAATGTTTATCAGAAGCCATTTTAATATATCTGCTTTCGAACGTTACGTTAGCAAGTGAGACAAAAATAAGCCAAACTAACCCAAATATATACAGGGTGTTATGGAAATGACTTATTATTTTTTAACCCGTAAATCTATAGGTCGAGCCGAATTGGGGAAAAATTGCGTTAAATGGCGCTCGAAGCTAGAAATTCGAGAAAAATGCCTTCAAAAATTTAGCTCAAAACACCTACGCGCCAATGATCAAACAGCTGATTCGTACTACGACTTGTCAAAAAAAAAATTGTTGACAAAAATCTGACAGTTACTGTCAGATAGTCTTTAGATATCGTCAGCCCAAAACATGTGTTTTGAGCAGTGTTGCCACATTTACTACATCAGTTTCATCAGATAACCTTTTTTGAATATTTAATTTTTTCTACTTAACTTTAATATGCTTTAGTTTCTACCCTATTACACGAAAAATTGTCTACGTATTGCTCTAGTTTTATTTGTACATACCTTGAAATAAAAAACATATCGGCAAGAAATCCACGTTATACCGTTACCATTTCAAATGATTCTAGCGGGACATTTATTCACTTTAACAACACATTAACTGTTCGGGACATTATCAAGTTATTAGCTCTTTAATTCTGTGTTATTAATACAAGAAATTACTAGTTATAGACTTAGAAATACTTTATAACAAAATCCGGATTGAAAACAACGCGACACACGTTTGATACGGTTATGTTCTTTCTCTTCTTCTGTGACTTCTGTTCTTCTTGGTAATGATAATAGCTGGCTCATTGTCGTCAAGACAGGTGGCCATTGCAATTAAGAATAATAATTACGGTATCCAATCCAGTCCTCTTAACTGGACACACAACATTTAAACACGATAGTCCAGGGGGCGGGAAATGTGATTTGTTGCTGTTCTGTGATTGGGTACTGAGCAGTTCAAAGTCAATGAGCGCATTCGGGAGACGAAACTGCTCCGGAGCAGTTCCTAAATCGTCTTGTTGTGTCGACCGCTACTTTTACGACACTTTCCAACATGTTACGGAACGGTCGCCATTTTGGGTAGCATCTTTCACTTCCGCTGCTTGGAGAGAGCGGTTCGTTATGTCAATGGGGAAATGACGTATGCAACAAAAGTTTGGTTACGAAGAACGTAGTAAATAGAATGGAGGAACAAAACATATACATTAAACAGGAAAACGTACTTTTTAACTGCCACCAAAGAGTTTCAACCAAGGGATGAGTATATTGGTAAGCTTCACAAAACAAGAAAGGTTAATGTTTGTTACGCACAGCTGATATGGATTTGACATTTGAACCAAACGTGATGATCTTTTGGTCGAAATAGTCGAAATCCATGGAAGCCGACGAATCGGTAGCGGTTGGATCATAACCGGTAACCACTGCGGAGCAGTTTCGTCTCTCGAATGCGCCCAATGGCTTCATATGTGGCTTCATAAATTTGTTTTTAATATCATTTCTTATTATTCATTTACTTGCAACGGCATAAAATTTGTTTGCGTTTTGCTGCTGGAGTGTATAGTTGTTGAATAATGTGATACACATGTGATGGGAATGTTTTGTGATGTGATAGTTTATCTGTGTAAATTTCCAGACATAGGGCTTGTTGTTGGTATCTACGATTTTTACTCAGCGAAGTATTATGATAGCAATACAATTTCATGGGGTGAGTAAAAACTATACCTATTGAATAAGGCTTGTTTAATTGAAATCGCAGTATAGTTTTTGATTTAATCTTTTTTTAAAAAACCTAAAAAAAAGATTTTCCCGAATACTTGGCAACGTCGCAAGGTAATCAGCTGTCTGTAGAAATTCCGCCAATTTGTCATGTCAAAAACACGTGTTTAGGGGTAATGAACTTTCATAGAGGCACAGATGGTCCGGTTTTAAGGTATTTCACAAAATTCAAAATACTTCCGATTTTAGAAAAAAAAACTATCAAGTGTAACTCTAGGCCACCCCAGGAGTGGCCCCTTAAAATATAATAAGTCATTTCCATAACACCCTGTATATAGCCAAACTAAAGAAAACAAAGAAAGTCCCACTCAGTACCTATACATTATGCATTTAATTGATATAATAATTACTTATTGACAAATATTTATTAGAATTAAAATAAATTGTTCCATTTTCTTAGAAAACAAATCGACAAACAAAATACAAAGAAATCCCCAGTCTCAGTCACTACCTGTACATTAAGCATTTAATTAATATAATAGATACCTTATTGAGGGTTACTGGAATTTACAGGCGCCAGGTAATATTTAATTTATGCATCCTTAATCCGATATGAGAAATCACTCAATGAACGGACTATATCTGGGAACGCGGGTAAAACGGAGAATAATCGCACTATCTAGGTTTTGCATGACCGACGTTATTGTCCGTAACAGTTCTTCTCAAGCAATGATAAGAATCCCCAGCAGTAAAAGCGACGAAATCAAATTACTTATAACGACTGTTAAAGATGACAGAATAACTGATAATTGATAATGCAAGAGGTATTTAGCTCTACCGCTAATCAGTACAGCCTTAGATGCAAAGCACACTATGATGATAATCATTATTGCTCGCAAAGTATTTAGCCGTCAAGGGGTAGTAAAGAATTTTATATTTGAGAAATCGAAAAAGTTTATAACCACTAAACGGCTATACAGACTCAGGTTAGGGAAAAATTACCTATTTTACATATTTATAGAAAAACTATTTAAGAATAAAAAATAAGGACCATAGAAGCTATAGAAATTAAATTCTTACGGTAAATTCAAGAGCTCTTTCTTGTGCTTCCAAGTCAAGAGTGCTGTTGGTTTTGGGATAGTACCATAAAGTTACAACGTTTATAGTGATTTGCCCTGCAATAAAAAAAGGTACTTAAATTTCATATACAAAGTGGCAAAAAAGTGGCGCATAATGCCTGTAGCTTTTAAGTTACCTCGTATATGAAAAAGTAACTTTTATGAAAGTTGTTCAGTAAATTATTCCCCACATTTCTAACTGCATGCATTTCTTCTGTCATTTCTGGTTTGGTTGCCATAGAGAATTACTTACTTTTTTTAAATGAAACACCCTAAATTAGATTGCATTTTTGGATTATACTAGAACAACTTTGAATTTTTTGTATTTCAAATTTTTACCTATCTGCAAGCCTTTCCGAGATATTGACAGCTCAAAAATGAAAAACTTCCTAATTATAATTATTCCTACCTAATACCCACCAGAGAATGAGGAACAACGAGTTGTAATTTTAATAATGAGCGGGTACGGAAATATGAAGAGATCGCAAGATCAGGTTTGTCAACTTTTCAATAAATTATATCCAAATAGACCTACAGTAAATCAGTCAACGGTGTGTCGAGTGGTAAAGAAATTTCGAGAAACAGGCAGTGTTAGGGAAGCCGCTAGATCAGGTCGACTTAAAACAACAACCGGGGGGGACAAAGCTTTGGATATCATGCTTTCAATACATGAAAATCCAACACAATCATCTACGATTTCGATAGAAGAGCTAAATTTTGTGAGCTGATGATGGAAAGATGTAATAACGATAATAACTTCGCAACAAATATCATTTTCTCGGACGAAGCTACTTTCCATTAAAATGGCATTGTTAATAGACATAATTATCGTTATTGGCTGCTGAGAATACTCACTGGTTCCAGAACGGTCATATTCAGAGGGCCGAGAAAGTTAATGTTTGAGCGGGCATAGTTGAGTTAGTAGACATACTGTAGGACCTTTTTTTTATAGATGGTAATTTGAATGGCAAAAAATATCTAGACCTCCTCAGAACTCACATAATTCCTTCTTGCAGAATGGTTTTACCGGGTGTAAATAATGGCATAAATGAACAGGTATGGTTCCGGCAAGATGGAGCACCTGCGTATTATGCGGCAAATAATAGATATTACAAAAGCGAATAATTTCCAGGACGTAGGATAGGCAGAAGAGGTACTATTGACTGGCCAGCGCGATTCCCGGACTTCACCCGCTCAACTACTTTTTGTGGGGCTATTTATTTTGTTATTATAAAGTTTGTTACACTTTTAAATGAATAAACATTTGAAATACAAAAAATTCATAGTTTTTCCAGTAGAATCCAAATATACAATCATATGCAGGGTATTAAATTTAATAAAAGTAAGTTAATCTCAATGGCAACCAAATGTGAGGAAAAATTTACTGAACAACTTTCATAAAAGTCACTTTTTCGTATACGAGGTAGCTGACAAGTTACAGGCATTATGCGCGACTTTTTTGCTACTCTGTATTTGGCAAACTGACGAAAAGGACATATGTAGATAAGGATCTTGAAGAAAGATTGCTGTTTTCCACTGTATTCAAGTTTACTAATTATCCTCTACACGTTGCGTCCTTATCCAGGCGTTGTGTACGGAGAGACATTATAAACAGATCTTTTTATATTATTTTACTTACAATAACCTAACTGAACTGTTTGAACTATTAATTTTTAATGAAACACAGCGTTTATCATTTTTTTAGAATACATCTTACCTCCTTGTGTTGCCCTAAACTCTTCGTCGTAGATTCTGTAAGCTTTGGCGTGCGCTAGGAGTGAAACATATGCGCACTGGTATATTCCGGCACCATTTAGTATAAATCCTGGAGCGTGAGTCCCCTAAGAAAAAATACTTCTTAATACATGATTGAGTGTAAAATTAGACTTCAATGACCTTCTTATATTAAGGCGTTTTCACAAATTTATGAGAAGGTTATTACAATAATTATTTAACTGGCGATATACTTTGAGACAGATAGATATACATATAGGTAAATAGATCGACTGACGACTAACCGACAGGGATAGGCAAATATAAAAAATTAGGTCAGGTGAGTTCTTAATAACACATAAACATAATATTACCACCTTCACGTAAAGGCATAACTTAATAAAACATTGCAGATGTTAAAAATTCGGCCACCTGATCTGGGGACTCCAGGGACGAATCTATTCAACTATTATATTATTATACTTTCTCAGTAACCCCCTTAAAACAATCAGGCTAAAATAAAATAGATTTATTTTAGTTATTTAAATATGCTGATTTTTTATTTTAAAATTCAGTTAGATGTTTGTATTGGTTTAGAGAAGAAGTTATTTGTTGCTAATTAAACGTGATATTTAAGAATGTTTCGTCCGTGGGAAGAAACCAGTACGCCAAGTGGGTCTGCGGGTCGTGATAAAAACCAATTAACGCGTGATATTTTATCAGTACACACAAAAAAAGTAATCTTCGACGTTTACACCAGCCTTCTTGGTCGTGGTTTTTCAAAATTTGGTGCAGTGAAGGAAGCGGCAGCTTTGACACGCAGGCCAGTGAGCACAGTGTGGTTTGTTGTAAATAAACCTATAGTGGAGAGAAGAAAGAGGAAAGACTCTTTTACTTTTAAGAAACTGGACGCGACGGATGTCGATTTGATTCGTAGAAATATATATGCCATGTACAGGGAAAAATGATCCTCACTTTAAAAACCTTATTGCAAACATTAAAAAAAGAAGATACAGGAATAAAGTGTTGCCATGAGACTCTAAGGAAATGTATTTTAAGAAACGGTTTTAAAATGAAAAAAATTAACAAACGACAAGTAATTATGGAATCGGCCCGGTTAAAAAGATGGAGGATGGAATATCTAATTGCAGTCCATGGATATAGATAGGATTTATACCAAACGCTTTGGCTTTTTAGACAAAAATATAGAGAACTTCCTTGCTGATTATCACAATGATACTACGGTAGAAGTATTTGAAGACTGCTTTAAAAACAAAATATTACCAAATATATCACCAAACAGTATGATAGTGATGGATAATGCGAGCTACCACAGTCGTAGGTTAAATAAAGTTCCGTGTTCCAATGACACAAAAGTTACCATTCAGGACTATATGATTAAAAATAATATGTATTTCGTGGCAAATGACACAAAAAAGCAATTGCTCGAAATTTTAAAATCATTTTTAATAAACAAGCAATATTATTGTGACACTTTGGCGGCAGAAATGGGTCATATCGTGCTAAGACTTCCTTCATTGCATGTTCAACCCAATTGAACATATATGGCACCAGCTGAAAGAATCGGTAAGGAGGAATAATGTGTCACCAACCTTAAGTTGGTCTGTGACAACTTGAGTACAGTCAGAGATGCAAAATATTCCAAACAAAAGCTGTTTGCAGCAATTGTGTAACGAATGTTCAAAAAGCACAAAAATCATACGTAAATATAGATCTGTTGCCCAGAGAAAGAATTATTGTGAACTTGGATGACAGTGACAGTGAAACTGACTTAGTTTAAAATGTAATATTAATTATTTTTCTGACACTGCACTTTTTTGTAGGTATATGTATATTTTGTTTTAATTATGAATCGTTCTACATAATTTTAATTGTATTGTATCCTATATACTGTTATATTATTATTTTATTATTATTATTTATTATTAAATTACGTTCAAGATATGTTTTTGCGTTTTCTTTCTAACATAAAAAATCAGTACGACATTTTTGTTGCATACAGGTAGATAAAAAAAATATTTTGTTTTCACGCTTTTATAGTATATACAGTGTGTGTATAAAGTCTGGAATCGGCTTAATAACATCACAATTTAATGGCCGATTTATACCAAATTTGGTGCAGTTGTGTAAGAGGATCTGACGCGCACCGAATGACGATATTGGCGTTGTTGCGGGCTTTTTAGTTTGTCTGGAATTCGAACAAGTTTTATATTTTTAAATATAACACCCTGTATATTTTCTTATTTATAGTTTTTACTTTAAATTTGTTAGACTTTTGGTATAACATACTTTGCTCCTAATATCAGTAGTTTTCAAAATAATAAGTAGGGTCTTCCAACGAGGACTGAACAGGGGCTCATTTTTGAGCTTCCTTGTATTTAAAGAAAAATCCAAAATAGCCAATCGATGTACTTTTTCCTGCAGAAAAAGAAATCCAGAAAGGAATAGAAATCGAGACCGTGCCATTGTGAATTATTTTCGACTGAATCCAACCAAATCAATTTCGGACGCAGTTCGGGACGTTCAATACGGCGGCGGTGTAAGACCCAGAAGAGTTACCCAAGGAACTGTTCACAGGACTTTAAGAAATCATAAATTTAAGTCTTATCATATCCTTTCACTTCAGCATCTAACACCGGCACAAAAAGAACTTCGCTTCCAATTTGTTTCCCAAATTGTGATTCGGAAAGAAAACGAAGACCCTAATTTATTCAGAAATATCTTATGGACTGACAAAGCCACATTCACAACATCGGGGGTTTTCAATAGACATAATAATCATCACTGGGCCGTTGGAAATCCAAGAAAATTTCAGACAAATAAATTTCAAGGAAGGACTTCAATCCATGTTTGGTGTGGCATAAAAAATAATAGAATTTTTTTTAACGGGACTTTAAATGGACAGAGATACTACGAGTTCTTAGAAAACGAAATTGAGAACTTTTTGGAAGATTTACCATTGGAAGAATATCAAAATTTAATTTGGCAACATGATGGGGCCCCTCCGCATGCCGTGCGTGAGGTTACTCAATATTTTAACGGACGCCATGAAGAATGGATTGGTAGAAATGGAACCTATGCTTGGCCACCCAATAGTCCCGATTTGCCAATATTAGACACATTTCTTTGGGGCCATTTAAAGAACGTGGTATACAAGCAGCGAAACCACGATATTGAAGAGATCATGCAGAAAATTGTGAATGAAATAAATCGCCTTAACCAGGAAAATCACAGTATAACAGCAAGTTTGGAAGGGCTACAAAGAGGTTATCGCACATGTTTCGAGAACAACGGAGGTCACATTGAACAATTAAATTATTAATGTTTTTTTTTTTTAAATTAGTATAGGGTTGGATTTCTTTTTCTGTCATGTAATGTTTTATTTTCCTCAAATAGGTTCTTTATTCTTAGAATAGTATTGACGGATATATTTCTGTGAAAATTTGCAATAAATCTTCTCCTTGCTTCTCTTGCATTTTCTTGGCATTTGTAGAACAAGATAACAATCTGCAATCTCTCATCTAATGAATATTTCATTTCGGCAATATTATAGTAAATTTGTCAAATTTTTTGACTTTGAAGGATTCAAAGGTGATTATACCTTTATTACCTAGTGTATGTTTCAAACAGGTTAAAGGTAAATTATACTGGATAAAACATTAAAATTTAATAAAAACAGCTGTCACAATATTAAATATTTTAATCAGAACGGACAAAAAAAAAATCACTCGTTCCAAAAATCGTATAAAAAAAGCTATGTTTTATTTAAAAAACACTTTATCCATAGCGTAACTCTTTTGTTTCTGGTTCAAATAAATTTTTGGTTTCATTTTTGAATTCTGCAGGAAAAAGTACATCGATTGGCTATTTTAAATTTTTCTTTAAATACAAGGAAGCTCAAAAATGAGCCCCTGTTCAGTCCTCGTTAGAAGACCCTGTACAATTTAGAAAAAATATATTTTTTATATTAAATGTTCAAACTATTTTCCCTGTACAGCTTGACAGTGTGCTAATTGAAAATAAAATTTCTCAATTGGGTTGTAAATCATTTTTGGCGTTATTAATTCAAATTCTTCCAAAATTCGACGCTGCAAATCGGCAAAATCTTGAGGTTTTGCGGTATAAACTATGTTCTTCAAGTGTCCCCATAAAAAGTCGTCGTTAGGCGACAAATCAGGGGACCTAGGTGGCCACTCGATTGTACCTCCTCTACCAATCCATCTATTCGGAAAAGTGTTGTTCAAAAATTCGCGCACGTTTCGACCAAAATGGGGAGGAGCTCCGTCCTGTTGAAAAAATGTACTTGCATAATTTGAACCCATCACATTTCGTATAGTAGGCAGGCACTGTTTGCGTTTCCAAGAGCTTAAGGTAAAGTTGTGATGTCAAATTTCCATCAATAAAAAATTGACCGATCTTGTGGTTACCCAGAAGCCCAGCCCACACATTCAATTTTCCAGGGCGTTGTGTATGACCTTCTCTCATCCAGTGGGGATTTTCATTTGCCCAAAACCTACAGTTGTGTCTATTGACTTTACCATTTACCATCAAGGTTACTTCATCCAAAAATACTATAAATTTGAAAAACTGGTTATTTTGGTCAAACCTTGAAATCATAATAACACAAAATTCAAATTCTTCGCTCATAATTATCTTCTGATAACTCTTGAAATACATGTATTTTAAAAGGATGATATTTATGTTTTATTAAAACATTATGGACGGATTTGAAACAGACGTCACTTACTTGAGAAATTTTTCTTAATGAAGAAACAGGAGTTTCAACAACATGTTGTAAAATTTCTAAACTTTTCTCTTCATCTACTACTGCTGGTCGTCCTGATCGTCGCCTATCTCTACAATTTCCAGCTTCTTCGAACCGTCGGACAGTTTTTAGAACAGTTGCTTTTGAAATTGGATTTCGGTTTGCAAATGCGCCATTGAATAGATTTTTAACCTCTTCGTAAGACCTGACCCTATCGCCATATCCTCTCATCATAAGAATTGAAATTCTTTCACTTTCAGTTAAAGACATTTTTTCATGTAAAAATGACAGCCTTTATGACTTTACATAAAAACTGAACTGGTGTTTTATTTAGTAATAAATAAAATGGTGTTTTATTTATAAATTATATATATTATTTCTTAAACTACTGATATTAGGAAGAAAGTATTTTATACCAAAAGTGTAACAAATTTAAAGCAAAAACTACAAATGAAAAAATATACAGGGTGTTATATTTAAAAATATAAAATTCGTTCGAATTCCATACAAACTAAAAAGCTGACAACAACGCCAATATCGTCACTCGGTGCGTCAGATCCTCTTACACAACTGTACCAAATTTGGTTTAAATCGGCCAATAAATTGTGATGTTATTAAGCCGTTTCCAGACTTTATACACACGCTGTATTATTATCTTAAGGCAGCGCAACCTTTTATTCTATCAGCAACGAGTGCTTCCCTGCATTCATTCGATCACCCGCTGGGTCTTATCGGCATTAGAGACGGGCTACCAGGTATAGCTCGTGGCAGTTTACCCTTACCTGTCCCAAATTGTTATACCATTTTAAGTAGGTATAAATAGCTAATAACATACAGGGTGTCCTTGAAATGGCTGTACAACGCTTAACCACAAATCCCTTAATCAAAAATAAGGCAATCTTGGCAACCGCCAGAGGGCGCTAAACCTCTTAAATTATTAACGCAACTTAAGGAAACTGGTGGTGACAAATATCCAGACCGCAGAATTCCGAACCATCACACTTGCGCGAGTATTGCGCTTAGGGAAACGGGTAGTTTAATAAAAAAAATGTTAATCGAAGACGCAAACGTACAACTAGGACTCCAGAGCTCAAAGAGTTAGTTTTAAACATAATTGAAGAACATCCCAAATTAAGCTGTAGACGCTTGGGGTACGAATTGGCGGGTTTCAAAAACACCATTAATAACATTCTACGAGAGCAGTTACTTCATCCGTATCATGTGCACCAGGTGCAAAATCTTTTGCCAATGTATCCTGAAAGTCGACGTTTTGCCGTTTCATCGAAACAATAAGAATACCAAATGCAACCTTTTATAAGAAAATTTTATTTACGGACGAAGCTGCGTTCACGAGATCGGGAATTAGAAATGTACATAACGAAAATGTATATAGCGATGAAAATCCTCATGCCATCAGGGAGAAACATTTTCAGCATAAATTTAAAATTAATGTTTGGGCAGGCATGAAAGATGTTTTATTATTGGACCAGTTGTAATGCCAAATTGGTTAAATGGGAATAACTATTTACTTCTCTTGCTAAACACTTTACCCGATTTATTGGATGATCTTTCATTAAAACTTCGTACCAAAAGTGGTTTATGTACGACGTGGCGCCCCGTCCACTTTAGTGTCAATGTTCGACGATTCTTAAATGAAACATATCCTATCGGAAGAGACAACGATGCACCCGTTAATTTCCCAGCAAGTTCTCCCGATTTAACGGCTCTAGACTTTTTCCTATGGGGATCTCTTAAATCAAAAGTGTATGCTTCCCCCATCGCTTCGGAAGCTAAGTTATTGTAAAAAATAATCAATGTTGCAGATTATTTTCAAATCAAGCCCGATCCGAATATGCCCAAAATACAGTTGAATTTTTTGAAAAGATTTGATTTATGTATTCAAGAAGACGGTCAACATTTCGGACATTTGTTGTAAGAATTAAACTGTCCTAAATAAACAGCTGATTCACAGTCACAACAGCTCTAACATCTGACCTACATCTTATACACAAGGTTAAGAAGTTATTTCTACAGTCACCCCCTTTCCCAAAGGAAAAAAAAAATTATGAAGTAAGAAGTAAAGTAAAAAATTATGTTGTATTTTTCTTTTAATATAAAATTAATAAAAAATACGTGAAAACTTGATTTTCATCATTTGTACGTCTTAATCGTAACATTGTAAATTTTAATCATAATAACTTGTAAAAATCTTTTTAATATACCTATGGTACTTTGTTGACGACTGTAAAAGCTTAATTTTTATTGAACGGAATAAATCTTTATTTTAGGATTTCATTAATTTTTATTGTATTAAATTATGTATCAAAATATTATAATTATAATAATCGATCTTTTCTTTCATCTGGTTTAAAATATATCTTTAATTCAAAATAAAAATAAACCAATATGTAGATAGCTATATTTTCAAGCCGACCCTGCACCCATTTATTGCGGTTGAAGATGTTGGGACCTACAAAATTGGGTTTAACCAGGTAGTTGATTTATTGCAGTAAAGGTCAACGATATAATGACAACTTTACTATACCTATGTTAGACAGCTTGCTACCTTCAGACCGTCGGTCTGTCTCAACTAGCGCCCTGTCTACTGTGTACAAATAAATGAGCTCAGTTATCAGATTAAACCCGTGATTAATTATAAAATAATTTACGATACACATCATTATAATGTAAAGTATTTTATACCTGTTCATATCCATGATTACATGTACTAATGGGTTCATTCAAAGTAATCCAGTTCTTGACATACGGCCCGAAATTTTCAAAGGCTATTCTGGCGTATGCAGCAAAATAATCAGCAATCTCAGGATTAAGCCATCCGCCCAACTCATTAAGATATTGAGGTAGGTCCCAATGGTAAAGGGTTATTAGTGGTTCTATATCATTGGCTTTTAGTTCCTAGAAAGTCGAAACAAAAAGAATGATAAGTTTAAAAAAATTTTTAATTAGTTAAGGAATATTTTAAATCGTTGACAAACCCATAATAATGACAAATTGCATACACCTTACCTTGATTAAATTTAAATAGTAATCAATACCAGGTTGATTAATGTTATTTGGTGTTCCGTCTGGCAATATCCTAGCCCAAGATATGGAAAATCTGAAAAACCAAATCTGTGAAGAATTGCGAAGTAAGTAGAAAACTTTTAATATCTTTATTCGATAATTCACCTCACTTTTATTGAACCAATCAAAACGCTCATTTTCATAGCAACCACCTTGGTAACGGTCGTCTTACCCGATAAGACTACCGCTAGCTCGAAAAGACGCTTGTAGCTTTTTTACTTAAATAAAAAATTAGTAACACCTCTAACTTGTATATTTACCTTTATCAGACGGCCTTCATTTTTATGTTCAGTAAATTATCCAATAAAATACACCTCTAGAGGCGGTTTCTTATCTTCATACCTTCGTTTTTCACTCGAAACTCGATTTTCCAAGAAAATTTTCACTTAATGTAATTTTTACTTATAATCAAAGATAAGACCCTCGAGCTAAAGCTCTCGGGATCATATCAGATTATAAGTAAAAATTACATTTCGTAAAAATTTGTCAGAAAATCGATTTCTTGTTAAAAACATCGGTATTACCGATAAGACGCCTCCTCTATCGGTATATTACTGTTGATAATTCAATAGTTCAACACTTTATTGTTTCTAAAATAATATTCATTTTATGCGAAAGGGGAAAGAAAGTCAAAAAGTCTTTCTCCACTGATTTAATAGTGAGGTATCAAAGGCTTAATTTTAAAATAAAACGTCTCTTCATGTTTCGAAGGTAGTAACCTTCATCTTCAGGAGACAAAAACAGTGCTGCAGTTAGTATTAGCAGTAGAGAGAAAAAACTGTTGGTGGAAAGTGACGCTGATGGAGCTTTTTTAAAAAATTTTTTGACAAGATATTAAAAATTGAATGTAAATGCAATCAGCATACTGAAATTGTAAATGAAATGTTTTATTTAATTCAAAATTTATGTGAAGACTTTGTCAATTTGTGGTCGGATTTAAAAGGGAAGTTGTTCGTCATTTGAAAGTCATAAATTGTTGTTAAAAACCATTAATTGAGCCATTCTCTCATAGCAATATTTTCTTCATTCAGGTACTTTATGCGTTTAACAGTTACAACTTTCATCCATTAGGTAATCTATTTTATAGACTGTAAACCTAACATCGGGTCACTCTAATTGGTTCCGACACTTAAACTTTTAATATATCTACAATCCGAGACTTGTCATGTCATACGCCAAATCTCTTTGATTTCACATATTGACATTAACCTTACTTTTACTTCAATTCTTTTCACGTTTTGGCGTGGCAGTCTGGCAGTGGTGAGCACTATAACCCGATTTTATTAATTTAAAAATTTTTCCAAAATACATTTTAATTCCAATATAAAGAATTATTATTTAACACAACAGGGGCTGAGCCCCCTGTCCCAAATTAATTCTAAAAAACTCTAAAAACCATTTATTTTAAATTTTAATATAAAAAGAATTTATTTATGATAAACATCTTTTGAAGATTCTTTTTTGAGGAAAACATATCTTTAACTAGTTAAGATGAAAAACTATTTTTCTTTTCTTTTTTGATTTCTCCACACTATACTACCTATTTGAATAACATTCCTTATAACAACCTACAATCCAAATTAAAATCATGCTACATACCGGGTGTTGCATCGTCGAGCGGGACAAAGGAAATCCCATGTAATTTTAAATGGGGTCAATTATTGGCTTCCCTAATTATTTTAGAGAAAAATTCTATTGAGGTTTATTAAAGAGCACTAAAACCCACATTCAAAAGAATAACTTCAGATATTTTTGATGAGCCCGTTTACAGGTTATCGCCGATTTCTTTTTAGCTATTTCTCCTTTTTATGGCCCCGTATTTGCGGGCACCAGTCAAGGTAAAAGATGACTGTCAAATAAAGTTGTCATTTTGAAATGTGTGCTTTATTGTTATAAAAACTCGTACATCGAAAATATTAGCCATAAATTACACTTCTGAAGAAAAAATATTGATGATTAAATGGTATTATCAAGGAAATAGTTTTCAAAATGTGTCAGACATGTTTGCTGCTCTGTATCCGAATAGACCGATACCTGCAAAATCTACAGTCAAAAGGACTATCAAGAAATTTGAGACAAAAGGCACTGTAATAAATAACTGCAGATGTGAAGAAAGGCAGGAACAAAGGAGAGATGGAAGAAATGATAGGGACTTGCAAGTTTTATTGTGCGTGGAAGAAAATGATGGGAAGATCAGCACAAGGAAACTTGAGGATGACATAGGATTAGATCACACCACAGCGTTACGAGCTTTGAAACGACATAAATATTATTCATACAAATATGAAAAGCACCAAGAGCTAAGAGATAGGGACGAAATACGACGACAGGAGTTTTGTTTTGGTATGATGGAAAGAGCAAACATGGATAGGGAATTTTTAAAAAAGCATTTGTTTCACTGACGAATGCACATTTACCTTAAACAATGAACCCAATGTTCAAAATTATCGATATTGGAGCAAAGAAAACCAACACAGGTTTGTGGAAACAAGGACGCAATATCCACAAAAAGTTAATGTATGGGCTGGGATTTTCGGAGAAAATATTATCGGGCCATTATTTCTTACACGAAATTTTAATGCAGAATATTTTTTGGAACTACTTGAAGATCATATTTTACCTACTTTACATGATGCCGCCAGGGAAAATCAGGAAGTTTGGTACCAAATGGATGGCTGCCCGGCACATAGTACCCTGGCTGTCCGGGAATATTTAAACCGTGCTTTTAATGGAAATGTTATTGGCTTAAATCATACAGTAAATTGGCTAGCCAGGTCTCCTGATTTATCGCCAAATGATTTCTTTCTCTGGGGCCATTTAAAAAACAGGATATACAAAGATAAAAAATACCCAAATCTAGACGAGTTAAAAAATGCTATTTCTGCCGAATGCAATAGAATTTCAGTTTACCAACTAGCGAATGTAGGAAGAGAATTTTATGATCGCCTCGGTTATTGTCTAGCAGTCAATGGAGGAATATTTGAACATCTTCTTAAATCCTAAAGTTCTAACAATTTAATAGTACCTACCTATTAATTAGTAAAATATTGAAACATGTAAAATGTCATAATTAACCTTGTAATTGGATACTGTATTTTAGTTTTATTTAGATTAATTTGTACTCATAAATACACCTTTAATATTTTCGATGTACGAGTTTTTATAACAATAAAGCACACATTTCAAAATGACAACTTTATTTGACAGTAATCTTTTACCTTGACTGGTGCCCGCAAATACGGGGCCATAAAAAGCAGAAATAGTTAAAAAGAAATCGGCGATAACCCGTAAACGGGCTCATCAAAAATATCTAAAGTTATTCTTTTGAATGTGGGTTTTAGTGCTCTTTAATAAACCTAAATAGAATTTTTCTCTAAAATAATTAGGGAAGCCAATAATTGACCCCATTTAAAATTACATGGGATTTCCTATGTCCCGCTCGACGATGCAACACCCGATATATCATTTGTGGAGGAAGACAGAAGTTTTGTTTTTATCTATATTACCTACTCCACTGTAAGAATGGACTACTTCTTCAAATTGAAAGTCATAAGTTAGGATATATAAAAAGAATCTTTTGGACATTCTAGGTCATGTTATAAAAATTTTTATTTTGTGGAAGATAGGAGAACAATTTTGTTAGCGTTTATGAGAAATCATAATCTTGAAATTTTATTTGTAAAATTTATTTACTGGAGACCTAAGGTCCCGTCAACTTGCGTTACGTTCGTCCCATTATGTAGGGAAAATAATACAATTAGATTTAAAATTTAAAATTAGTAAAAAACACAGCAATGTTGCTCATTTTAACTTTGTCCGTCTCCCTGTTTAGTTTTGAGGGTATATAAAATATAAGATCTGTGTGTTTTTTACTAATTTTAAGTTTTAAATCTAACTCTTTTATTTTCCCTACATAGTGGGACGAGCGTAACGCAAGTTGACGGGACCTTAGGTCTCCAGTAAATAAATTTTACAAATGAAATTCCAACATTATAATTTCTCATAAACGCTAACAAAATGTTTCTCTTCCCTTCCACAAAATAAAAATTCTTATAACATGACCTAGAATGTCCAAAAGATTTATGACTTTCAAATGACGAACATCTTCCCTTTTAAATCCGACCACAAATTGACAAAGTCTTCACATAAATTTTGAATTAAATATAACATTTCATTTACAATTTCAGTATGCTGATTGCATTTACATTCAATTTTTAATATCTTGTCAAACAGATTTTTAAAAAAGCTCCATCAGCGTCACTTTTCACCAACAGTTTTTTCTCTCTACTGCTAATACTAACTGCAGCACTGTTTTTGTCTCCTGAAGATAAAGGTTACCACCTTCGAAACATGTAGAGACGTTTTATTTTAAAATTAAGCATTTAATAGCTCACTATTAAATCCCTGGAGAAATACTTTTTGACTTTCTTTCCCCTTTCCCCTATATTTCAACTTCACTTCGAGAATGGACTATTTCTTTAAATTAATATTCATTTTTCCAACGACAGCTCCCTCTAATGTAATGAATAATATTAGTCAAGGTCTTGACACTAATCATAAAATGTTGATATCATTATTACATTTGATGGGCTGCGATAAAAATGTTTTGAAATTAATTTCATCGTTTTTGTCCAATAGGATACAAAGAGTGGTTTTTGATGAAAGTGAATCTAATGTTCTCGATGTAGTGTCCGAAGTTACGCAATACATTGTATGCCTCCCAATTTCAAAAGTCTTTGGGACATTGCCGCTGTCATATAAACGCAGATGATACCCAGATGAATTTAACTTCTGATCCCTCACAAATTGCTATTATAGCCAGCACGTATACTAATGCATACTTAGATAACTTATTGATTAATTAGGAGTTAAAAAACCCAAAGTCTTGGTCTCAAATTTTATAAAAGTTTTAATATGCTGTTGATAAGTTTATGTAGGTTACATGTTTCGCCTTCTCGGGCATCATCAGACCTAAAATAATTGAAAACCTAATATACAAAGGGTCTCTAGGCTCTACGAGTAAGAAAAGTGAGGTTAAAAATATGTAAAAATATAAAAATAAAATTACAAAAAATGTATAAAAATTAAACTAAATAAAAACGAAAAACACAGAAAACACAAAAACTATCAGTTTACCTAAACTAACATTAAAAATGAAACATCTTTACAAAAATACAGTAATGGCGCTAAAATATATGACATAACACAAAAGATAAAAATAATGACAGAGGTTGAATGCATCCTGGAACTAAACCGTGCTCTGGGGCGAACAGCGAAAAGTTTTTCAGTAACTTATTGTTGGAGGTGACTGAACTACCTTAGAAAAACAAAAAGAATTGAATGGTTGAGTTCGACTCATGTCCATGTAGAACAAAGTCCTTCATAGGGAAAGAAGAAGAAAAAGATTGACAAATGACATATAGAAAAGGGGCGGGGAAACTACTGGGATTGTTGTTAAAATTCTACTTTCAGGTTATTAAAAATTAAGTTGGATTCAAAATTAAACACCTCGTTAACGCAAGTAAGAATTGGACTCCTCTTAGCTTTAGTGATCTCCATCTTCTCCAACAAATCCAACTTCCTGCCCTTATCACATTCATGCAATATTTTTATGTTTTCAGGTGCTGAAAAATGGTGTTGTGCTGAAAGTAAATGATCAGCGAAGGCTGAATTAGTCACCGATATATCTGAATCCTTATATTTATCGTACTGCTTTATGTGTTCCTTAACCCTAGTTGAGATTTTACGTCCTGATTGGCCAACATAAACAGCTGGACAGTCATCGCACTGAATAGAATAAACACCTGATTTAGTGAATTTATCAACAGGGTCTTTGGTCTTCACTAGATGTTTTTTAAGGGAATTATTAGTTTTAAAAGCAATTGAGATGTTAAATGGCTTGAAGAACTTTGCTAGATGGTAGGAAATATTGCCAAAGAACGTAACAGAACGAAAATTGCAAGTTTGTTTATTAGGTGATTGTATTATATTATAGGACAGTTTGTATCTATTAAGAAATTTATAATAAAGCTTATTAATCGACACTAATGGGAAACCGTTATTTAAGGCTAATTGTTTAATTATGCTCAATTCCCTCTTGAAAGCATCTTGTGTCAAAGGTAAATTGAACAACCTATACAGAAAAGATTTGAAGGCAGCATATTTATGAGAGAAGGGGGAATTTGAACTAAATTGAATCACATTGTCTGTAGCAGAAGGTTTTCTATATACTTCAAACTGTATTTTATTATCCTCTCGTTTTAAGAGAAGGTCAAGAAAAGGAAGTTTAGCCTCGTTTTCAATCTCTATAGTAAAGGTGATTTTAGGGTGTAAAGAATTGACAAATGACAAAAAACTATCCAACTCTCCACTATTACCTCCCCATACAATGCATATATCGTCTACATATCTCTTATATCCCAGTAGGAAACCTGAATAATTACTGCTCATGATCTTCTGTTCCAAGTTGTTCATGAAAACCTCACTCAAGAAAGGGGATAAGCAAGATCCCATGGCTAAACCCTCTTTTTGTCTAAAAAATTTTGAATTAAATTGGAAAAAGTTTTGATTTAGAACTGTTGATAATAGCAAAAGTAAGTTTTCAATCGCAAACCTAGGAACGTGAGCCTTCAATAGGAGATTCTTGACCAAGATAAGACAATCGCTCGGGGGAATGCTTGGAAAAAGGTTCTTGACATCCAAGGAGATAAGTTTGGCATTATTAGGGACAACAATATTCTTCAAATAGTTGGCAAATTCAATTGAGTTCTTTGTGGAATAAGTGCTAATAAACCCCGTGCTCGTTCTTAAAGTGTCATTGAGCCATGATGAAAGATTGTAGGCAGGAGAATTAATGAAAGAGACAACTGGTCTCATAGGGATGCCCTCCTTGTGTATTTTGGGTAATCCATACAAAAGAGGGGTTTTTGGGTTCATCGGGTAAAGTTTATTTTTGTTTATACCAAAATACTCCAAAGTGACTCGAGCCTCATCAAGAACCTGTTTTAACCTATTGAAAAAAGATGTGGTTGGATCTTTAGCAATCGGGGTAAATTCGTCAGAGTCCAAGAATTCCATCACCTTGTAAACATAATCTGATCTTTTAATAATAACTAAACATGAGCCTTTATCCGCCTTGGTTAATAATAAGTCATACTTTTTAATTTTAGCTTTTATCGAATTTAGATGATTGTTGTTATAGTTAGAATTCTGTCTGTCAACATGGCAAGAATTTAAGAATGTGATGATACCGGCTCTAAGAATATTTTTATTAGCAATATCTGTTGTCTGAATAATATGTTCGGCCTCTATCGCTAAAGTCTCTTTAATCGCCTGATTGTTGGGGTGGGAAAAATTAAATTTGAGGTTATAATTAAGGATATTCTGTTCTTGGTCAGTGAAAGTCACATCCGTCAAATTGAGGAATCTTTTATGGAACAAGAAAGTGTCAGACTGAAAATCCAGGGGGGCACCACTTCTTAAGGAATCAGCTCTAATCTGTTTAAGGTTATAAAGTTTCTTACCCAATCTTTCGAACGTTTTTTGTCCGAAGCATTCAACCTCGTCCCTAAAGCTACTGTCCAAACAGCTTTAGGGACGAGGTTGAATGCTTCGGACAAAAAACGTTCGAAAGATTGGGTAAGAAACTTTATAACCTTAAACAGATTAGAGCTGATTCCTTAAGAAGTGGTGCCCCCCTGGATTTTCAGTCTGACACTTTCTTGTTCCATAAAAGATTCCTCAATTTGACGGATGTGACTTTCACTGACCAAGAACAGAATATCCTTAATTATAACCTCAAATTTAATTTTTCCCACCCCAACAATCAGGCGATTAAAGAGACTTTAGCGATAGAGGCCGAACATATTATTCAGACAACAGATATTGCTAATAAAAATATTCTTAGAGCCGGTATCATCACATTCTTAAATTCTTGCCATGTTGACAGACAGAATTCTAACTATAACAACAATCATCTAAATTCGATAAAAGCTAAAATTAAAAAGTATGACTTATTATTAACCAAGGCGGATAAAGGCTCATGTTTAGTTATTATTAAAAGATCAGATTATGTTTACAAGGTGATGGAATTCTTGGACTCTGACGAATTTACCCCGATTGCTAAAGATCCAACCACATCTTTTTTCAATAGGTTAAAACAGGTTCTTGATGAGGCTCGAGTCACTTTGGAGTATTTTGGTATAAACAAAAATAAACTTTACCCGATGAACCCAAAAACCCCTCTTTTGTATGGATTACCCAAAATACACAAGGAGGGCATCCCTATGAGACCAGTTGTCTCTTTCATTAATTCTCCTGCCTACAATCTTTCATCATGGCTCAATGACACTTTAAGAACGAGCACGGGGTTTATTAGCACTTATTCCACAAAGAACTCAATTGAATTTGCCAACTATTTGAAGAATATTGTTGTCCCTAATAATGCCAAACTTATCTCCTTGGATGTCAAGAACCTTTTTCCAAGCATTCCCCCGAGCGATTGTCTTATCTTGGTCAAGAATCTCCTATTGAAGGCTCACGTTCCTAGGTTTGCGATTGAAAACTTACTTTTGCTATTATCAACAGTTCTAAATCAAAACTTTTTCCAATTTAATTCAAAATTTTTTAGACAAAAAGAGGGTTTAGCCATGGGATCTTGCTTATCCCCTTTCTTGAGTGAGGTTTTCATGAACAACTTGGAACAGAAGATCATGAGCAGTAATTATTCAGGTTTCCTACTGGGATATAAGAGATATGTAGACGATATATGCATTGTATGGGGAGGTAATAGTGGAGAGTTGGATAGTTTTTTGTCATTTGTCAATTCTTTACACCCTAAAATCACCTTTACTATAGAGATTGAAAACGAGGCTAAACTTCCTTTTCTTGACCTTCTCTTAAAACGAGAGGATAATAAAATACAGTTTGAAGTATATAGAAAACCTTCTGCTACAGACAATGTGATTCAATTTAGTTCAAATTCCCCCTTCTCTCATAAATATGCTGCCTTCAAATCTTTTCTGTATAGGTTGTTCAATTTACCTTTGACACAAGATGCTTTCAAGAGGGAATTGAGCATAATTAAACAATTAGCCTTAAATAACGGTTTCCCATTAGTGTCGATTAATAAGCTTTATTATAAATTTCTTAATAGATACAAACTGTCCTATAATATAATACAATCACCTAATAAACAAACTTGCAATTTTCGTTCTGTTACGTTCTTTGGCAATATTTCCTACCATCTAGCAAAGTTCTTCAAGCCATTTAACATCTCAATTGCTTTTAAAACTAATAATTCCCTTAAAAAACATCTAGTGAAGACCAAAGACCCTGTTGATAAATTCACTAAATCAGGTGTTTATTCTATTCAGTGCGATGACTGTCCAGCTGTTTATGTTGGCCAATCAGGACGTAAAATCTCAACTAGGGTTAAGGAACACATAAAGCAGTACGATAAATATAAGGATTCAGATATATCGGTGACTAATTCAGCCTTCGCTGATCATTTACTTTCAGCACAACACCATTTTTCAGCACCTGAAAACATAAAAATATTGCATGAATGTGATAAGGGCAGGAAGTTGGATTTGTTGGAGAAGATGGAGATCACTAAAGCTAAGAGGAGTCCAATTCTTACTTGCGTTAACGAGGTGTTTAATTTTGAATCCAACTTAATTTTTAATAACCTGAAAGTAGAATTTTAACAACAATCCCAGTAGTTTCCCCGCCCCTTTTCTATATGTCATTTGTCAATCTTTTTCTTCTTCTTTCCCTATGAAGGACTTTGTTCTACATGGACATGAGTCGAACTCAACCATTCAATTCTTTTTGTTTTTCTAAGGTAGTTCAGTCACCTCCAACAATAAGTTACTGAAAAACTTTTCGCTGTTCGCCCCAGAGCACGGTTTAGTTCCAGGATGCATTCAACCTCTGTCATTATTTTTATCTTTTGTGTTATGTCATATATTTTAGCGCCATTACTGTATTTTTGTAAAGATGTTTCATTTTTAATGTTAGTTTAGGTAAACTGATAGTTTTTGTGTTTTCTGTGTTTTTCGTTTTTATTTAGTTTAATTTTTATACATTTTTTGTAATTTTATTTTTATATTTTTACATATTTTTAACCTCACTTTTCTTACTCGTAGAGCCTAGAGACCCTTTGTATATTAGGTTTTCAATTATTTTAGGTCTGATGATGCCCGAGAAGGCGAAACATGTAACCTACATAAACTTATCAACAGCATATTAAAACTTTTATAAAATTTGAGACCAAGACTTTGGGTTTTTTAACTCCTAATTTATATCAGGTCTCTTTGGGAATTATGGACCGACTCTTTATTCTTATTGATTAATAGTTAAAAATATTTTTTTAAAATTATTAATCCTGGTGAGTCAGCTGCCATTCTCTGTTGTAACGATAATATAAGAGAAAATATGTTAGTTGGTTAATAAACATTTAATTAATAATAATATTATTAATTTTAGTGTAGGATTAAAGGTAAATTTTATTATTTATTAAAATCATTTGGTCCCTTGCAAGCGAGAGAACTGTACATTTCTCTTAAAAGCTAGGGGCTAGCTTTCAGTGGGACGGAGATATCTTGAAAATAGGGCATTTTCCAACTTCAAATTATTTATTAATACAGTAAAACCCCTGTTTGCGATCGATTATAAATTCCCCGTATTTAAAAATGGAAATCCCATTATTTTATACTTCTCTTTACCAACCCATCTGTTATACGACAGCGGGGACTCATTATCGGAATGTTTAGTAAACATTATTGCTAAAAACACCCTCAATTAGCGGCAGTAAAACCCGACTCGACAATTCTAAAGAAACATAGGTACATACACCAATTACTTCACTGCAGGCGGATCCATTCAATTTGCTTTAAAGGTTGATAAATCGGTCGTTAACCTTAGCTCTGCTCTGAACAGTTTTTGTGTGCTTTGGAACCAACGTGAATATTTGGAAATATCGGGAAAAAGGATATGCCTTTCTTTAAGGGGAAAAATTGAAATAATCGATAAAAGTGAAAAACTGGTTTAGGTACCAGAAAATTGCCTAAAAAATTTAAATTGGGTAAGATCCAAGTGAGTATGTTGCTCAAAATTAAGCAGCAGTTAGAAATTTGTTTGAAGAAGGTGGCAACGATGAACAAAAAAGAAAATTTCCCAAAACCGAAGGACTGGCAGTGGACCAAGTTGTTTTTAACTGGTTTTGTAAGGCGCGAAACAAGCACTTACCAATATCCGGGTCCATAAGTCAAGCAAAAAGCCTTGCATCTGCTCAATGTTTAGGACTAGATAACTTTAAGGCATCAAATGGATGGTTAAAGAGAAAAATTCCGTCGTCGTCAGCCGATATCAATATCGAAGACGTAACTGCTTAAGAGAGGCTATTGACCATTTTAAAGGATTATGTCCCTAGTGACTTATATAATGCAGATGAGACAGGTCGCTACTATCGTGCATTGCCAACAAAAACATATGCATTCAAAGATGTCAAGTGTTCTGGAGAAAAGAAAACAGCAAAACAACGATTTACAATTCTGTTCCATTCCAATGAGTCTCGAACAAGAAAGCGTGGTTCACAGTAGACATCATCACAACATGGCTTGACAGATTTGATACAAGTTGAAGAAGTAGAATGGAAGAGTGGTATTGTTTCTGGATAATGCAACGTTTGTTTCCAAAATTACGCTGGATAATGTCAAACTTATCTTTTTCCATCCAATACTACCTCACATTGCCAACCTTTACACCAAGGCACTAAACCAATATCAAGTTGCTTTTAGATATTTTATTTACAATTTAGAAAAGGGGTTTAACTTGTTTTTTTTTTTTAATTTATTTCTACAAATTCTTGTCTTAATTATTACCTATACAGTTTTACTCCCAGGTCCTTCAAAATTGCTACGTCTTCCTTATATTTGTGGTAAGAGTCGCATGCTACATCTCCAGTGTCATTGTTTTGAATGTGACCTAAAAATATTAATGTCAACAAAAAATTAGGGTGTCCAGTTTTCGTGTGTTTTCATATACCAGCTCCCTTATTATAAAGGATAGATAGAAGGGGCTTGCGGCTTACGGTTTTATTATTTTATGATACTTATATTGCCATAAACGAAATTTTCATAGCCCTCTCAGTTTCTGACATACAAGTCGATTTTGAAAATTTTTGATTTTTGACGCTCCCCTGTGTCTCGATTACTTGATAACTCATTAACAAGGTACAAATGGGTTCTTATAGAGTTTTTTTTTTATATAGAATTAAATGGCGTAGTTAGTTCTTTATTTCTAAAAAGTTTTGTTTTTTAGTTATGACGGAAACTTGTCTTTTCTGGTCAGTGGTCAATCACGGATAGCCATGACAGAAAACCAAGTTTTGTATATGTTACGGTCAATGACGATAATTGGGCATTCACGTTAATGGCCAGCCATTGACGTTAATGTCCATTTTTCCAGGCCAATAACGTTATATACCGGGCATTCACGTTATGGCCCGTTGTGAGCGGCCAATGTTGTTAATATTTTTCATATCAACATCTTTGCCAGTCATTAACGTGAATGACCAAAAACTGCCGGACAACGTCGTTAATTATATAAATATCGTGATGATTAATTGAAACCAGGCAATATAAAATCTGTGATTCTTTTTATTCGAAAAAAAAAATTCTTCGGCCCTTTTGGATTTTAAAGCTTTCAGCAACACAAATTTTGTTGAATGGTCTTGATATACCATAATAAAACAATAGTCGTTGTAACTTTGAGATTGCATGTCTATCAAATCAACCTGGGCACGTGAATTAAAATGAGAATGTAAAATGGGTCTTGAAACTAATCCTCTCTTTGGAGTGCTACTCTTTTTTTGACACTGAGTGCAAAGCCGTAGGTATATCATTATTGTTTCCTTGGTGATGTTACAGTAATGTTGATTTATTTCAGAAATCAACTGATTTCTTCCACCATGTCCGATTGCCAAGTGAGCATTATGGATAATTTCAAACAATTCTCCATTCGTTACGTAGTATATCACCTTAGATTTCGCACTGTCAGTAACAGGTTTAATTAGGCGGCCTTTTTCGTTTATTGTCATTACATCATATTTCCGTACTAGTCTATAGTGTTTCATTGATTTTTTTGAACCCGCTATTGATAGAAAAGTCTTCGCCTCTTTAACCTCGGCTAGACGTTTGATATATTCGTCATTATTTAAAAACGATTTATTGTCATCGCGTTTGGATTTTATGATTATGCCTAAATTCTCAGTAAATCGACGTCGCATTTTATCATAATCCATAGCTTGATTTATATAATTTGTCCCACAAACACCAAATTTAAATAAACACAACACAACACTGAGAACAAATAATTCACGTAGGTATTTATTTATAAATTAAAAGTTTGGTTATGTTACTTTTAATGTTTTTACATATTCACATCGTTGGCCGCTGTGTAGTGGGACAATGATGTTAACAGCGGGCTTGAATTATAAACTATCAACATTGCCCAAATTACCTGGGCATTTACGTTGTTGGCCGGTCATTGACGTGAATGTCCAATAAGGATGGGCATTCACGTTATGGACCGGCCATTCACGTTATTGGCCGGATTAACGTCATTACCCGTAGCATATATACGCCATTACGGATTGTTGTATAATATTACTAGTATTTGTTTGATTTTGTAAGAAAAATTGTTTAACATGACACAAAATAATAAATATGAAAATTATGACAAACATGATATGTATATTTGTTTTATCCAAAATAATGAAGACGTGAACACAGCCTCAGAGCTGTATTTTAATAAGAAAGTTTTAATATTATTTGTTAGGTTAGTTCAGGTTAGTATTTTCACCATTAATATTCATAATAAAACTAAAAAAGTTTTAATAGTTATTGTTATCTATTATTGGCTTTTTGTTACATATTTAAATTTTTCGTAGATATCCAGAAAGACAACAACCTGATAAAAAAATATTTCAATAAATCCAAGCCAATCTGATTGAGCACGGATCTTTTAAAAAACCAAGGCCCAACAACATGGGTAACACGGAAGAAGAAGAAATACATGTTTTGGCCTCTGTCACGGTACAACCATCCATATCATGCAGAAAAGTGTATGATGAAGTTGGGATTAGTAAATCAAGAACGCGGTTAATACTAAAAAAATATAAATTTAAACCATTCAAATACCATATCGTCCACATTTGCATCCCGGTAACGCAGAACGTAGGATAGTTTTTTGCAATTGGTACCTACAAATGTTTCAGGAAAACGCAAAGGTCGTTTTGGATTTAGCATGTCATGGTTAATTTTCGGCAATAAAATTAAGTATTTTATCTATGAAGGAATTTTAACCGAACATAGACACCTAGATATAATGCGAGATGCTCTAATGGAAATATTAGAGGATGTCTTTTTGACCGATTTAAATAATATTTATTACTGGCAAGATCGCGCTCCGAGTCATAGTTCTCATATAGTGAGAGAATATTTAGAAACCACACTTTCCGATAAATGGATTGGTACCAATGGACCTGTCAGGTGGCCTCCAAGATCACCTGATCTTTCTGTGTTGGATTTTTTATATGGCGATACATAGAAAATCAGTTATATAAGACAGTACCACAATATTGATCAACTTCGAGAAGCTACCCATCAAACATATGGGCTTCTACGGGGAAGGCCAATTATTTTAATAGATGCAGTGCAAAGAATCAAAACGGTGTGTCGAAACTGTTTAGAACACAACGGAGCCCAACTCGAGCAATTCTTGTAATTTATTAAAGTAATATACTTGATTTATTGTTGATTTAAAGTTATGTAATAATATAAAGTTGTACAATAAAAATAATTTTGTTATTTTTTTTTATTTTTAAGCATAGCCTTCTATGCGAAAAATGATTAATTTTACAATTTTAAAATTATTCCTTTTTAAAAGAAATAAATATGGACTATTATATATTTTTGAAAAGCTCTTAAAAAGAGAGATAAGAGAAAGGAATAATATATAGGTTGTCGCATTTAAAAAAACACAAGTTTGGGCCATAAAACAAAAACAAAACTTTTTAGGAAAAAACTAACCGCGCCACTGAATTCCACATAAAGAACTTTATAATGATCTAAAATGACAGATTTCCAAAATTGCCCTGTATGTCAGAAACATCTTTCAATCTTTTATAATAAAGGAGCTAATATATGAATACACGCGAAAACTGAATACCCTGTACAACTATTTTTCCGAAAATCGAAAATAATTCAAAGGACATGAATTATTACAATCAACTTGCTAAAATTTTATTCACAATTAAAGAATATCATGAAATATTTGTTTTGTGACTGTGGAAATGAAGTAATATTGAATTGTCAAACTTGGCGCATGAAAAGTTTATTTTTTTAAGACCGACCAGAAAATATACACTTTCTGGACAATTTTTCGTCCAGAAAATAACGTTTTGTCGATCATGACCGGAAAATGGACGTGAGGGACCGGCAAAATATTTTTCCGGTCCCTGTTTTTTAAGTTTTTCAATCGCTCTTTGATAATACAATCTACCATGATTTCGTTACTATGATAACAACATTTCGATGTATTGTCGAGTGACAATTCGTTGATTTTTAATTTGTTGTTTATGTCAAACTTGTTTCGCGAGTACGCAAATTTAAAAATATGAATTCAGATTTTGAATAATCCGACACGGAAAATGAGATTCCAGAAGAAATTTTGGAAGCACCAAGGAAAGCGACTTACGATATATTGCCAGTAAAATCAAAAGCCCGTTACGAGAAGTCATACGACGCATTGAAAAATTGGTGTCGAGAAAAAAAAGTGAAAAATGTAAATGAAGAAGTCCTTTTGGCATATTTTGCTGAAAAGTCCCAAAAACTGGGTTCCTCAACATTATGGAGCTTATATTCAATGCTAAAATCTACCTTGACCATAAAAGATAATGTGAACATTAATATTTTTTTCAAACTAATAGCGTTCATTAAAAAGAAGTCTATTGGTTATATACCGAAGAAATCTAAAATTCTGTCAAGAGAACAAATTGAAACGTTTCTGAACAATGCTCCCAATAGCGAATATCTTATGCTTAAGGTAAGTTAAGATAAAACCAGTAAAAACTGGTTACAATTTACAATGAATCTTAATTCTGTTTTAGGTGCTTTTAATTATGAGTTCCGCAGGTGCATGTCGCCGCGACGAACTCGTTAATATGACACTCGATGATATCGAAGATAAGGAAACAATGTTGATAGTTAAAATTCCCATAACCAAGACAAATACCACCAGGACGTTCATTGTAAATTCCGAAAGAGATTTGCAACTTTATTGGAATTATTTGCAATTGAGACCACCGCATACTAACCATAAACGGCTTTTTATTTTTTTTAAAGATGGGAAGTGCTCAACCCAAGTAGTAGGATTGCAGTCTGTGGGAAAAGCCCCTAGCAAAATCGCTTCTTATCTTAAACTAAAAAAAAAACAAGCGAATTTACCGGCCACTGCTTTCGTCGAAGTTCAGCAACTCTACTAGTAGATGAAGGAGGTGACATTATAAATTTAAAACGGCACGGAGGATGGAAATCCTCCACTGTAGCAGAAGGCTACCTAGAAGATTCAATAAAAACAAAATTGATATAGCAAACAAAATCCATGCGGGATGTTCCAAAGACAATATACAGGAAACTAATTTTGTTTTTACTACCACTACAAAAAATATAACAATTCCCAGCATTTCAGACACATCTTCCCTTCAGATATTTAACGTTCACAATAATTGCACATTTAACATAAATATTCAAAAATAACGTATTTATTCAGTTTATGCAGTTGTATCCAGTATCTTTATTCTTTTATCTTGTTTTATTATTGTTAATCACTTTCTTAATTAATAATAAAATTAATTATAAAATAAAATAAAGAATTAAATGTACATCGAAGTGTCGGTTTCAAAAAAAATATTGTACGTCACGCAACCGAAAATTAGTTTATTGCAGGTCTCTCCAAGCTTCCAGGACTCGCCTACGGCTCGCCCTGGAAATGCTTGTCTCGACCTGAAAAAGACTAATTTCCGGTATTGTAACGTAAATTACTATTTTGGCGTTTTCCTATGGTATTCTCCGCGTTTTCGAATGTTCTAAAAAGTAGAAGTAAGGTGTAAAATCATGACTGATAATGAATGTTCCGTTTCTGTTTACTGTCCCATTGGATTTGTTGCCAACAAATTCCAGACAAGAGTATAACTAAGGATACAATTGTTTCATGGAATATCATAATAATAAAAATGCAAGTTGTTTTTCAGAAAATGTTGTAACGGCTTTCTTTTTGGAGCTTCGTTCCAAGATGAAATAGTCAACTGTCTGGTCGAAATATTCAATGTTAAAGGCAACCCTTGCAATTGGACATGATGTGGATATATCTAAATATCCAATACTTCGCTCATTATTGAAATGGCGGGCAGAAGGTTATAGGCTAAAAAAATCCAAGATGTTAACTTTATCCAGGAAGCTTCAAATAAAGAACATCTAATGATTAGGTAAGGTGTGTAACAAAACTTCAATTCTTATTTGGATTATTTAAATATACAGAGTGGCAAAGGAGTCGCGCATAATGCGTAACTTTTGAATTACCTCGTATGCAAAAAAGTGACCTTTATTAAAGTTGTTCAGTAAATTATTCCCCACATTTCTACCTGCATGAATTTTTTTTGTCATTTCTGGTTTGGTTGCCATAGAGACTAACTTACTTTTTTTAAATGGAACACCCTGCATATATTGCATATTTGGACTCTACTGGGAAAACTCTGAATTCTTTGTATTTAAAATTGTCACCTATCTGCAAGCGTTTCCGAGATAATGACCGCTTAAAAATGAAAATCTTCCCAATTATAATTATTCCTATCTAATACCCTCCAGTTAAGTCAAGGTTTAATAATTGACTTTACCATTAAATATAAATGTTCCTTCATCTGAAACTACTGCAAAGTTGAAAAACTGGTTATTTTGGTCCCACCTTGACATCATAATATCACAAAATTCCATTCTTTGCTCATAATTATCTTTTGGTAACTATTGAACTACATGTATTCTGAAAGGGTGATATTTATTTTTCATTAAAAGTGAACTGGTGTTTTATTTATCAATAAATAAAACACAATTTGTTGATAATTTTCAAAACGCGTCGTTACTTAGAAAACTACTGATATTCGGAAAAACATATGCTATATCAAAAGTGTAATAAATGAAACGTAGAATCTCCAAAGGAAAAAATATACAGGGTGTTACATATAAAAACTTTGATTTCCAGGAAATAGCACCAATATCATTAAATTATAACTAATTTCATGACAGCGACCTAAGAGGTATCAATTTTGAGTTCTTGTTTAACTTTCTGTTGTCTGTTTAACTTTCTGTTGTCAACTTTTCAATGAATTATATCCAAATAGGCCTCCAATAAATCAGTCAACGGTGTGTCAAGTGGTAAAGAAGTTTCGAGAAGCAGGCAGTGTTAGGGACGCCGCTAGATTAAGTCGACCTAAAACAGCACCGGGGGAGACAAAGCTTTGGATATCATGCTCTCAATACATGAAAATCCAACACAATCATCCAGGCCAATGGCAATGTATTTTAATGCGTTTCACCAGTCAGTGAAAAATTTGTTTAAGCAGCAGAAATTGCATCCGTACAAGATAAAGTTGGTGCACGAGTTAAGCGAGGACGATTTTGTTAGGAGAGCTGAATCTTGTGAGCTGATGATGGAAAGATGCAATAACGATAATAACTTCGCAACAAATTCATTTTCTCGGATGAAGCTACTTTCCATTTAAATGGCATTGTTAATAGGCACAATTATCGTTCTTGGTCTGCTGAGTCACTGGTTCCAGGAAGGTCATACTCAGAGGCCCAAAAAAGTTAATGTTTGTGCGGGCATAGTTGGTAGACATATTGTGGGATCTTTTTTCATATATGGTAATTTGAATGGCGGAAAATATCTGGACCTCCTCATGAATCACATAACTCCTTCTTGCAGAATGATTTTACCGGGTGTAAATAATGGCATAAACGAACAGGTATGGTTCCAGCAAGATGGAGCACCTGCGCATTATGCAAACAATTTCCAGGACGTTGGATAGGCAGAGGAGGTGCTATTGACTGGCCAGCGCGATCCCCGGACTTAACCCCGCTCAACTTCTTTTCAACAAATTCTACATTAGCCGTCCAGACTTCTAATTTGCTAGGCTATTTATTTTGTTATTATAAAGTTTGTTACAATTTTAAATAAATAAAAATTTAAAATACAAAGAGTTTTCCTGGTAGAATCCAAATATGCAATCATATGCAGGTTATTACATTTAAAAAAAGTAAGTTAGTCTCTATGGCAACCAAACCAGAAATGACAGAAAAAATTCTTGCAGGTAGAAATGTGGGGAACAATTTACTGAACAACTTTCATAAAGGTCACTATTTCGTGTACGAAGTAATTTAAAAGTTACAGGCATTATGCACGACTTTCTTGCCACTCTGTATATTTATTGTTGTAAGTTACTGTAATATTTATTATTTCTGCAGCTCCTAGAATGGACGAGTTAGTTAAAATGACTTTACAAGATTTAGAAGACCTACAATCTAAGCTTTTAGTTATCATACCAGACTATAAACGAAATCAAGAATATTTATAGTAAATAAAATAAACTTAAATGTTTACTGCGTGTATGTAGCTTTAAGACCAACAGACTTGAATAACATCCGATTTTCTTTAAGTACCAAAACGAAACAGAATGTAGACAGATAGTAGGAATACACCAATTTAGAAAGATGTGTACAGTAGTAGCTACATATTTGAATTCGTCGGTCTTCAGCTACGAAGTTAGTTGGCTCTGGTGGAGATATTACTAGTTTAAAGACGCTGGGTGGATGGAAATAATCAAACACCGCTGAGGAATATATAGAAGCGTCTCTTATTAATAAGGTACAGGTGGCAAACAAAATATTCGCAGCAGAAAATAGATAACATAATGACCCTACTACATTTGATGTTCCCCCAATGCCTAATATTAATTATTGGCAAACAAATAAAATTATTAGCGTGGAATATATACCTGTTTTTCCAGTGTTTATTACTTGTATTAATTGTCAAATAACTGTAAATATTAGAAACAAATAATTTTAAAATGTATTTTATAATGTGTTAAAATTCTTATTTTTAAAATTTCGAAATAGCTTGTCCTTTTTCTAGTTTACAAATAACTGCAAAGAAATAATATTTCATTACAGTGCAAAAATAAATATTTCCCAATAGTTATATACCGTTGCTTAGCAACAAATAAGTGCAAGAAAATATTGGCGTTTTCTTTCAAAATTTTTATCAACCTTGACATCAGCTGGTGACTCTAACACAATCCTTAGAGGTCTAGCTGTTGACGGATTTTCACGTCCCATTCGAAAAACTTTTATATTTTCGATTCTTGTTTCAGGATAGGCCTTGAGGAATATGTCCGACGCCGTAATTAAGTCCAGGTGCACTCTTTACTGACAAATCAGTATATTATTTGGTTGGGGCAATTCAGAAGAAGATAATAAGTGTATTTTGATTTTTATTTATTGTAAAAAGCTTTAGGAATACAGAAATACAACAAAAAAATTACTAATTCTCAGTAGGTAATGTCCCTATAAATCCTATTATCGAGTTTAGAACTATGGGAAGTGTAGAATAGATTTCGCTTGCAGAACTAAGTAGTTGTGAAACTCTTTATGTAGCTGCCTCCATAAGCATTTTTCCACTTAAACTCCATGATAGAATTTCGAAATTTGAATTCGATCTTGTGAATACTTCCAACTTCCTTCGGTAAACTTATCTGATATCAAACTGTTGTTAACTATATTAGATTGACGTAGGTAATTTGCCATGTCCTGCTGTTGTAAATCAACCAATAATCAAACCAAAAAAATCGGGAAATATCCGAATTATCATCAGGTGGAGAACGGAGTAAGGTGGGGTAGACAGGAAAGCATTGTTTACTTTTTCAGGAAATTTTAAAGTATTGCTTTAATGCAAGATGATGATGGGCAAAAAAAGTACCAAGATATCATATCTAAAGTTTCTTGATATTTTTTTGTCAATACAAGATAAGAAGTTGATATCAAGACAAGGCAGGAATTGATATCAAGACAAGATTTTATGTCAAACCGTACCTGGACTATGAGTAAAGATATCCCACATGTTCAGTCCCTTTCCATCTTCATTCCATCCTCCCTCGATCTGGTAAGAAGCTCCTGCCGTACCAAATTGAAAAGAATCTGGGAACTTTTGAGCAGCCAAGGAACTAGAAAAAAATGATTGATTAGTTTCATAAGGGTAATCGATAAGCTATTTAACAAATATTTTATTGTACGTGGAAAATATGCAGTCAACAAAATTAAATATATTCGTACCGCAGTCAAGCTATAGTATTTACTATGACGCGCAGTTAATAACTGGTCCAATTATTCGATTTTATAAATAAATGCTGAGGACAGGGTCGTCTTGGTTAAATTAATTTTAGTCAACCGTCCGCGACCGGTTCTCGACGACCGTGTTTAAAATTTCAACCAGCTGGAAATTTTGGTCGGTCTTGGACTATCCCACTTAATGCGCATGGCAAAATTTCTAGTTATTTTTTTAACGCCAAGTGGCGTGCTAACTATATCCTAACACTACTTTGTCACGCTGGATTTCTCTTGATGATTTGTGTTTGCTTATGACACATTATTTTCTACACAAGGAGAATATCTTATTGCCTTTTAAATTCACCAACTAATAAGATATTTTAATTCATGGGGGGGGTTGTGAAATATACGTATCCTTAAATGTCAGATATTGACATTTCCATGACAGCAGTCGTCTGTGGTCGGTCGATCAGTGTAACTTAGAACCGTGAACTTGGATTATTTCAATAATTATTGTTGATTGTAGCCGGCCGTCCTCCAATATCCCCGGCCAAGGTGACGGTCGGAACAGAGTTGGAGCAGAGGGCGCTAAAAATCACCGGAAGAAATCAGGAAAACGACTAATGCACATCGCTTGTTATACAAACAACCTGGATAGCCTTGAACGTCGAAGGCAGGTTGGCGACTTGAGTCTATTTTACAAATATTTTCATGGCAAGTGTTCAACTGAGGTTGCCCGCTTGATAGCACCCAGAGCGGTGCATGATAGAAATACACGACGAGCCACTGTAGCCCACCAGTACGTGGTTCAGCTAAGTGTCCCTCGAACGACACTGTTTCAAAATTCTTTCATCTGGAGAACGTCATCACTCTGGAACGACCTCTTTGAGATCCTGTTCCCCAACGAATATAATCTCCAAAGATTCAAGACCAACGTGAATCGTTTCCTGCGCACACGCACCGCTCCTAGAGCGCCATAAAGGATTTATCCTGTAGCGCTGTGCCTTATCATAAAAAAAAAAAAAAAATAATGTCTAAACCCTCCTATCGAAAGCATGATTTTTAGAGATGAAAGAGGAACTAAAAGGTATAGAATGGAATATAGTTGGTATTAGCGAGGTCAGACGCAGAGGAGAAGACTCAATAACACCTGAAACCGGCCATATGCGTCATTATAGAGGAGAAGAAGATTCATCAAATGGCGGAGTTGGTTTCTTCGTACATACATAAAAGACATATATCAGACATAATAACCATTGAAAGCATAATATGCCCAAAAGTCATTCATTTAGTTCTGAAACTGAGCCCAAGATATAAGCTTAAAATTACATAGGTATATGCACCAACAGCCAGTCATTTAGAGGAGGAAACCAAGAAATTCTATGAAAACGTCAGAGCCGCCCTACGAAAAACACAAACGCATTACACTATGATGATTGGGAACTTTAATGCCAAACTAGGATTCAAACGAGATCACGCAGAACTGGCTGGAAGGCAGGAAGGCTTCTACGCAGTGATCATTCCCCGATAAAAAAAACCTCAGCGCAAGTGGACCTGGATAAGCCCTAATGGAATAACAAGAAAGATGAAATAATAGTCTTTGTGACGACGAACATGAGAGAGACTATACAAGATCTAGTTTTTTTTTTTTGTTATGGCACTGATCGAAATCAACTGGCCAGCATCTCTCTTTGTTTATTAATTATTACTACCCACTATTACTAACTTAATCTGTTTTTAATTTATTTACAAACATTCACAAACATCCATGCCCTAGCCCGGATTCGAACCAGGGACCTATCGGCTGCCAGGCAAGCTCTCTACCCACCGAGCCACCGAGACATAGTTGTTCTAAATAAATTTTCGACTTAAAGCGTTAATAGAATATTTAGATACCTTGACCAAAATTTCAAATATTACATCTCATTCAATCCTGTACATTCATTAGAACCTACAATTTTCAATTTTAACATACTTTTGATCGTCGCTTATGCAAGATAGAGCTGTCGTAATCGACTACTGTATCCCTGATGATGGACATTTCTATGTCCGAAACATGTAGGATATAAACATATACATTGAAATACATGTTGTGGAGGTAGACTGCCGTTGTTTTATTAGATTATATCAACTCCACTGTAATGGACTACTTCTTCAAGTTAATAGAATGGTTCTAAACTACTGACCTTCACCGCCGCATAAAACTAACCTAGGTAGCCTTCGGAAAATTATACCATATATTCAAATCAGGCCTCTCAATGTGCCTTAAAAAAGGACCTTTAACCAGAGCATATTGCCTGTATTGACCTACGGAGCATAAACATTAACATTGATCAGAAAGATGACACACAAAATCCGTGTGGCACGAATAGCAATGTTGGGCATTTCTCTTAGAGACAGAATCTAAAACCAGGAGATACGACAAAGAACAAAAGACGTAGATGTGATAAAGAGAATAACCACTCCTAAATGGAACTGGGCAGGACATGTTGCCAGACTGATAGACAATAGATGGACCAGACGAATATTAGAATGGTGACTAAGGCAAAGAACTTACCGAAATATGGGTCGCCCTCCAACGAACTGGATGTAGGTGGCGCAGGATCGGATCCAGCAGTAGATACAAGGAAGGGTTGACTGATGATGATAATGATAATGATGGTGAATAAAGAACGGTCAAATGCAATGATGCCCAATAATCCTTGTCTACATGTTAACCATTAACCTTTGTTGGTGCTTCGTCAGATGCAGATTTGCAAATTATGGCTATTTATTACTTCGTCCTGGGTAATACCGTGAACAAAACAATACTAGTAAATTATGATTTTGCCTAAATCGTTGCAAAAACCAATTTGCGTAGTTTACTCTTGCAGGATGATTAGCGAGAGATATGACATCTCCATTTTGGACGTGATAAGCATGTATCAGTTGTTCTCGAAGGGACTCATGAACAACCCAGTTTGTCACATGAATTTGGACTAACAGTTTTTCTTTACATTATTAGAGGGTATTCAATGGATGTAGCCGTTACTTGATGAAGATCCATTGTAGAAGCTTGATAGGAAAAATACAAAATGTATAAATCTTCACTTATATTATTTATTCCACACTATAACAATTGTTTCGACACACAGTGTCTTCGTCAGATAGTAGAAACTGAATATTCAGTTTCTACTATCTGACGAAGACACTGTGTGTCGAAACAATTGTTATAGTGTGGAATAAATAATATAAGTGAAGATTTATACATTTTGTATTTTTCCTATCAAAATTATTAGAGGGATTATCAGCAATCTAATCCAGAATTTTCTGCTGCAACTAAGGGTTCTCTTCTCTTCTTGAAGGCCCTACTCCACCACGATGCGACAGAAAACTTCCTAGAATGGACTAGCAAAATATTAGCTACTTTTAGCATTTTTTTTTTATTTCACTTCACTGTTTTCCTGTATCTATTAAGCAACGATCAACCCTTTCAAAACTTCTTCGGTGCGGTCAACTTTAATTTGGGAGTGTATCAGAATAAATTCTTTCGCCTTCACAATACTGCCGAGTGCTTGTGCATAAATTAGATGCATGTCTGTATCTCCGTTCAGGGGCACCTTAACAACTTCTTTTCTATGACAAATTAAGGTATTTGGACCCCCCCCCCCCCCCGCTATACGCTTCCGAGGGTATGCCATATACTTACCGGACACCCTGTATATCGATCTTTGATTACCGATTGACTACTATCTATGTTCACATGAGTTATTTATTAATTTAAATTATTATATCATCCTATGAAGTGGGTTTGGATTTCAAGTAGCAATCTATTAAATTGTTTTTTAGGCTTTTAAAAACAGATAACCAAACGTTATAAGTGAAAATAAGATTTCAAAAATGAATTAATATTTATTCATTAGAACATAGCCCTTGAGTAGGACTAAATCATTTTGGGTACTTCTCACTCCCACTCATAGTAATCGTTAATTAAAAACGGTCCGGTCCAAGACTCAGACAAAATTGTTCGTTTGATGGTCCAAGAGGATTGACGTATTTAAAATATAACTTATCTTAACAATAAGCAGACATTTTAATGAAAGTGCGAATTTTACATGGATCTTAGCAAGAAAAGTAATGCTTTTTTTGCACCAGCAATATATCACAAATAATTAGTAAAATTCAAAACAAACCAGTTTTAAAGCTAGATTTATAAACTCGAAAAGTTGGCGAAATTGAAGTAATGTTCAAGTTGGTGAGGTTCGATATTCGACAGTTCCGAAAATGGTATTCCTAAAGTCAGTAGCGAGGTTCGTAAAGTTGTTGTTTGATTGGTTGAAGTTCGTGTCCAATAGAATTAATTAAAATATTTCATAATTTTGAATAAAGTCGAGTAACAACAAATTAGTGTCATTTCTCTCCATACAATCCATTTTTTCTTTTCCGGCACAAACCGCAATACTAATCTTAAAACAACAAAAAGAAAATACAAATGGCGGAATGACGACATAAACAATGAACCATATGACCTTAAAATTGCGGCTTCATTGGTCGGAACGAACTTTCCGAACTCCAAACATAAAAATTGGTTATCTCGAACTACCCGGGAACATTTCGAAACCATCGAACTTTGCACAAACTGAGTTCATAAATTGAACTGAGTGTTCCCTTTAGTTTAAATTGAACTCTTATTTACAACGCCAACTGAACCTCAGCTTTGCAAATTGTTTGAGTTTATAAATCCAGCTTAACACATCTCTAAACAGTTTATTTATAATAATGTCTTCAGGACATTAAGTTATTTATCGATATTTTTCAGACAACGTCAAAAAAGTCCAAATCACAAATCGGAAATCGGTCGGCTCAGCGAATTGCCAGCTGCTGCAAGTAATCGAACTCAGCATTTTTTTATAATTAAATCTGCATCCATATGTTTATCTACAGACGCTATTAAATGTAGACTTTCAACGCTTGTTGTCAGTGTCTAAAATGTCATTATATGACACTAGTGTTAAAAATAAATACAAGAATCTTTTTAACTTTTATTATTAATATTAACATTCACTGTACAATTTGGGCAACGAGAAATATGAATTCCTTCTGCAGTTACAATGATCAGGGTTTTGTTGTCATATTGTATGCTTGTGGAGAGAATAGACAATTTTTTTCTGGACGATGACGTAAGAAGGCTTTTAGCAATTCTTTTCTACTTTTCCAGTGTGCTTTTAATATATTCTTCTGTCACTGTTGAGGACTTCCTGTAACCCTGTCTTTTGTTAGTTCTCAGGCTAGGACGAGAGTCTGCCAGTAAAGTAGATAAAGACCGACAGAAACAGTGACCAGTGTAAAGCTTCGGATTTGAGAGCTTCAAGAATGCTGCTATAACAGCAGGCATTTTACCGAAACTGTTGATACCAACTGGATTATTAGCACATATTTGCTATCCATATATTTTATAAAAATTTTACGTCCGATATCTGCTGGACGAAGAACTCTGTTTTTTCTTGTACAAATTCAAATAAAATGGCTGAACTACAGTAAAAGTTAATTGAATCTTAGTTTTTATATCTGGAATGTTCACCACGTTTAAAATATCAACGCAGAGAATTACAAAATTCATCTGCTGCCTTTTCCGGCCCTCCAAGCGATACCCATTATAGAGACTTGTTCTCCTCACTTGCTAATAGATACTATCGACTTTTTGCAAACCCACCATTCCAATTCTGAAGTTGTCATCCTTGGCGACTTTAACGTTCATAATGTCAACCGGCTTAAATACTCAACTATAATCGACGAGCAAGGTCTTGGGTGAACCAACTCGGAGTCCAGACCGAGATGGGGATCTTGCTAGCTTGTTGGATCTTTTCCTAACTTCAAACTCCAACTTGTACACTGTCACCGTGAAGCCTCCGTTAGGAACGTCTGACAACAACCTTATTTCAACACTGAACAAACTATCAATTAGTGCCGAACAGCCTTGTAAACCACGCAAGATCTGGCATTATACATCAGCTAAGTGGGATGACCTAAAGGACCATTTTCGAACCTTTCCTTGGCAGGACGTTTGTTTTACTTCTGACGATCTATTCATCTGTGCTAGAGAAGTATCAAAGGTTATCATTACTGGCATGGAAGCCTTTATCCCTTTCTTAAAAGAGTGCTCTTCTTGATGCCTTGATTTATCAAAAATTGTGAACGAGCTTTAAATCAAAAAATTATTTGTACCGAGCATGTCGTCAAATCTTTGTTAACGCTCGAAACCAATAGAAGCAAACGATAAACCAAAGCAAAGAAGCACACAACCAGAGGACCAAAGAGAAAAGTTTCGAATGTCCTAATGGCTCAAGATCTTTTTGGTCGGTAGCTTAGGCCGTCAGTACTTTACCAAGTCCACCATTCCACCTCTAACACGTTCTGATAGCACCATCGTGACCAGGGCACAGGAATAAGCAAACTTACTGGCGGAACTACTCTCTTTAAACTCAATGGTTACCTTTTAAGGAAAAAATCTACCAAACATTCCCCCGTAGAATCGAGAATGCCCAAGATTATTTTCCGGTAGCGCCATGTTAAACGAGTCTTGAAGAGTCTTGACCCCAAAGAAGCTTCTGGCCTTGACGAAATTGCAGGCATCGTAATTAAGATATGCGCTGATAAATTGATACTGGTATTTTGAAGGCCTTTTGACTTATCTAACAAAATAGGAATATTTCCTTCTTGCTGGAATACTGCGCAAGTCCAGCTCATACCCCAAAAAGGAAAGAATACCTTACCAAACAACTATCGTCCAGCCGCATTGCTTTCAGGTATATCAAAAGTCATGGAGAAGGCTATCAACGAGAAATGATTAAAGTACTGGGAAGGCTTTAACATTAATAGTGACCATCAGCATGGATTCCGTAAGTCTAGGTCAACAGGGGGCCTTCTTGCTTATGTTACTCACTCTAGGCACAACGCAAGAGAACATCATGGGGATCCCGGGCGGTAGCACTAGGCATTTCCAAGGCCTTTGACCGAGTATGGTATGAGGGGCTACTAACTAAAGTGAGATCATACGGAATGCCAGTTCAATTTTGTTCAGGACTGTCAAGTTGTGTTGAAGACCCTTCTCTGTGGGTGGCGATGGACGGATTCCTTTCAGGCACATTTAATATCAATGCCGGAGTCCCTCAAGGTTCTATATTGTCGCCCACCTTGTTTTTACTATACGTTAATGATCTTTTGGAAAAAGCTAAAAATCCTGTATATAGCTTCGCTGATGACAGCACACTTGTTCCATCTTTTACTTTAGATGCTCGAACAAATGCTGTAAATGCACATCTCTATAGGCAACAAGAGGTCTCACATATTAGCAAAGGCCAGAAACCTGAATTCTGTCGTGAGGTGACAGTAACCAAGTATAATTTAATGCTAAAAGGGCCCAGGCGGCAGTTTTTCTAAAAAAGTTCATGTTGAAGAACCGGATATAGTCAAGGCGGGACATTCGATTTCCTTGGCTTCATCAATTCATTTATTGGACGTTAGTTTGGATAGTCATATGTCTTGGTATAGTCATGTTGCGGCCATTGCTAAGGCAGAAGCTTGGAATACTTTTCCGAACCAAGAACCTCTATACACTTCAACAACCTTTAATGCTCTATAATGACCATATTCAACCATCGCTGGAGTACTGTTTGCATTTAGGGCTCTGGTCTTAAACATACCCTGAGATTGCTAGATTCCATTCAAAGAAGAGCGTGACGCTTGACCGGTGATCAGGATCTGACAAGCAACCTAAAAAGCCTTGAACACCGAAGGCAGATTGGCGACTTAAGTCTATTTTACAAATATTTTCATGGCAAGTGTTCAACTGAAGTTGCCCGCTTGATACCACCCGGAGAGCGGTGCATGGTAGAAATACACGATGAGCCACTGCAGCCCACCCGTACGTCGTTCAGCTTAGTGTCCCTCGAACGGCACAGTTTAAAACATTTTTCATCTGGAGAACATCATCACTCTGGGATCCCTGAGGCCGCGTTCCCCAACGACTATAATCTCGAAAGATTGAGAACGAACTGCTCAATGTTGTCTTTCGTCAAAATCACAGACTTTGTAGGTTAGTAGCCTTCTCCTTTCCGCTTCAAAAAAGCGTACACGGTTATAATATTTACTAGCAGTGCGACCAAAGAGATGAAGACGTACTTTTAATATCTCTTCGAAATATGCGAGCGATATGTTTTTATTGTATTTTCGAGAAACATCTTTTAAATCTTACCACTGCCGAAATTTTCGATAACCAATTTCGTACTGTTCCTTTTACTTTTTTACAATAACTCAAAGGTAGCTCTACTAGCTGCTTTATTTATTTTCACATTCGGATAATTTTCTTCCAGACGATCCATCAAAAATTAAACAAATTTAAAAAATAACCCTTTCACAAGTTATTGACAGCGAGTTATTTCGTAACTGACAGCAATATACATTGGTTGCCACGTAACTAACAATAAAGAAATAAGGTAAGTCACTTGATTTCGGATGTAGTCTTCTTTACTTTTGAATTTGGTTAAATAGGTAATAATTATGGTTCTTAAAGGCACATTCTTAATTGAAGTATTACCAAACTGCGAATTTCGGACCAATAACGAAGCTCTCGTCAACTCAAAAACGACCATTGAGAAAGCACCACTGACGTTACCCAAAATAAAAACGAAGTGGGACAATGAGCAACCAAAAGTCCAACCACTAAAATTGGACAAAATTTCTATTGACAAACTTCATAATGTAACCAAGGAAGAAGAACACTTGAAAGCAGTTCAACTAGAAACATGGACAACCCCAAAACCCACTTTTGGACAACTTATATCTACATCATTTTAGTATTACTCTTGATCCTAGGGCACCATAAGATAAGACAGCAATGGACCAAAAGAAAACAGACAGGAGAAAACTAAGAAGAGGATCCGAATAAGCCAGTTCTGTTCATCCCTTACAAAACTTCTCCAGGGGATGGAGAAATTACGGTTTGATGAACCTGCAACTATGCAACTCAGCGTCCTAGTTTAATAAATGCAATACTAGCATTAATTTATATATAAATAGAATATTGTAAAACAATAAAAATTAATTGTAACTTTATAGTTAACATGTTTTAAACTCTTAATTTGCGCGGGATAAAAGTGTTTTTATTTTGTTCGCTACGCCCTTTATTCAATTTGTTTTCTCACAAATAACACTTTTAACCCTAACATCATAAATATCTATTTTAAAATCCATTTTTAAACATGAAATTTTGTTTAAGAAAAAACTTACCCAGTTAGGCACAACACTAGAAAAATGGAGTAAAGTCGTGTCATTTTGAAAAATACCTTTCTTTTTAATATTCAACACCACAGTCAGGTCGCTACATTTGTTAATGTAAAACAGATAAACTTGAAGTCTTGTTTTATATCTAATAGTTGTTATCAAATAAAACCAATTCATGCAATTCAAGTACACATAATGCGTAAGTTTTTAAATTATTGATGTAATTTAGACAATTTTAAAAAATATTCAGAGCTAGGAATTGGAACAAGTAAGGGTTATTATTATAGCCGTGCTCTATGAGAGTCGATTTATCGTCATAATTTATGCTAAACTACTTTTGATTAAAGTCATATCCTTTAAACGGTAGACATCTTATAAAGAAAATAAAAAAAATATATATACAGGGTGTTACTTAATGATAGGCCGTAATTCCAAGAGCGCATCTCTGAACCAAATTCAAGTTCATATTAACATATGTTCTAAAAAGTCTGATTTTCAAGATACAGGGTGTCAAAATTTAAAAGAAAAATCGATTTTTTATTATAATATCTCAAAGATCCTTTTTCCAATTTTGGTGAAATTTGGCAGTGTGTTCGTTGTCATAAGATGCTAAGTTAGCACCAACTAGATGATACCTATGAGTTCCAGTGGCGTCCCCCCAGGGGACAGTCTCACGAATAATATTGACAAGAAAAATGTACGCCACCGACTTGTTTAAAAATTTTATATTGTTTTTGGGTTAAGCAGCTAAAAATACAACTTTTTTGTCTCTAGATATTATTTCGTATCTTACTTCGTTCTCGAAGAAAAAAAAAATTTGACATGCAATAAAGTGGCTAATATTTTTTTTCTCGAAAACGAAGTAACATACGAAAAAATATAAAGAGAAAAAAGTTGTATTTTTATCTGCTTAACCCGAAAACAATATAAGATTTTGAAACAAGCCAGTGGCGTATATTTTTCTTGTCCATATTATTCGTGAGACTGACTTAAAACATCGACCGGTGAAATACCATCGCATCGGCTCAGGTGGCGTGAAGTTGCCCTTTGAGCCAACGTTTCGTCCCTGTGCCAATGTCTCCAGTTTTCAGGGTGGGAAATATATGAAAAATGCTATGATGAATGGTTGCAAGATCAAAATACTTCGGAGTTAAACTCGCCCCCAGATCAGATCTCAGGGTGGGGGCTGGTCCTAGCGCTTCATCAAGCGAAGTTATCCCAACATCCAACTAACCTGAAGTTGTTAAAATACCCAAAATTAGCAGCTGCTAAATTGACCTCTGTAATATAAGAGACTGAACTCAAACATCAATGAAGTTCATCAACATCTACAATCTACCAAACCTCATGTACTCGCACTAACCGAAGCAAAGGTCAGATCATTGATTAGTACGGTCAGCTATTTATATCCTGGGTACGACACTGAAGTGGTATTTTTTGTTACCTTGATGTAATGTAATTTAAAATATCAACGCAGAGAATTACTAAATTCATCTGCTGCCTTTACCGGTCGCCAAGTGATACCCATTGTAGAGACTTGTTTCCTCACTTGCTAATACTATCGACATTTTGCAAACCCACCATCCCCATTCCGAAGTTTTCATCCTTGGCGACTTTATCGTTCATAATGTCAACTGGCTTAAATACTCAAATACAACCGACGAGTAAGATTACAAAACCGAATTCTTTGCCATCAGCTCTTGCCTCACCCAATTCGTGGGTGAATCAACTCGGATTCCAGACCGAGATGGTGATTTTGCTAGTTTGTTGGATCTTTTCTAAACTTCAAACTCCGACTTGTACACTGTCACCATAAAGCCTCTGTTAGGAACGTCTAAACACAACCTTATTTCCGCACTGAACAAACTTCCAATTAATGCCAAAGTGGGATAACCTAAATGATCATTTTCGAACCATTACTTGATGAAACGTTTGTTTTACCTCTAAAAAGTATCGGAGGTTATCCTTACTGACATGGAAGCCTTCATTCCTTTCTTAAAAAAGTGTCCTTCTAACGGCAAGCCTTGGTTTATCAAGAATTGCGAACGAGCTGTTAAATAAAAAAATTGCTTCTACCGACAATGGCGTCAAAACCCTACCGCCGAAAATGGCACAATCCTTGTTAACCCTTGAACCCAATGCAAGCGTACGATATACCAAAGCAAGGAAGCACACAGCCAGAGGATCGAAGACAAGATTCTTGAATGTCCTAACGGCTTAAGATCATTTTGGTGGATAGATAAGGCCGTCAGTCAGAACTTTAGTAAGTCAACCATTCCACCACTAACACATTCTGATGACACCATTGCCACCAAAGCACAGGAAAAAGCAAACCTACTGGCGAAGCTATTCTCTTCACATTAAATGGTTAATTTCCAGGGAAAAACTCCACCGAACATTCCCCCTGTAGAATCGAGAATGCCCGAGATTTCTTTTCGGCAGCGCCATGTTAAACGAATATTAAAGGGCCTTCAATCAAAAAGCCTCATGTTTTAACGAAATCTCAGTCATCGTAATTAAGACATGCTCTGACGAATTGACACCGATATTCTGTAGGCCTTTGAGTCTATCTTATAAAGAAGGAATATTTCCTTCTTGCTGGAAACCTGCGATTCCGTAAGTCTAGACCAACAGGAGACCTTCTCGCTTATGTTACTCACATTTGGAACAACGCAATAGAAAGTCACGAGCGGCAGCACTGGACATTTTCAAGGATTTTGGCCGAGTATGGCATAAGGGGCTCCTAACTAAAGTGAGAGCATACGGAATGACTGTTCAATTTTTTTCATTGCTGTCAAGGTTTCTTAAAGACCGTTCTCAGCGAGTGGCGATGGACGGATTCCTTTCAGACACATTTAACATCAACGCCAGAGTCCCTCAAGGTTCTATATTCTCGCCCATCCTCTTTTTACTATACATTTACAATCTTGGAAAAAACTGAAACCCTATATATAGCTTTGCTGATGACAGCACACTTGTTTCATCTTTTAGTCTAGATACTCGGACATCGGCTGCCAATGCACATCTCTATAGACAGCAAAAGGGCTCACATCTCAACAAAGACCTGGAAGAAATTCTGTCTTAGGGTGACAGTAACTAAGTAGAATTTAACGCTAAAAAACCCAGGCGGCAATTTTTTTAAAAAAGTTAATGTTGAAGAACTGGATATAGTCATGGCGGGACACTCGATTCCCTTGGATTCATCAGTTTATTTAGTGGGCGTCAATTTGGATAGTCTGCAAGCAATAGGTTTTGTGAAACGGGTTCTGTATTAGACTTGAAAAAGTAAAAAAATACTGCAATGACGATGATGCAGGAACGCTACTCGTACTGCTGCCTGTTAGAGAAACCCCTACACTGTCCTTGAGGAAATGAGCTACGCAACTACAGGTGGTCCAAAAAAGTACTATTCAAGAAGTTTTAAGCCAAAATAAAATACGTCCCTACAAAGCCCATTATACCCCATTAGAAGAGGACGATGATAGAAAAAGGTTGGATTTTTGTTTGTGAGTAGGGTGTAATATTTCAGGTGCTAATGGGGGATTTTATAAACTTATAATGTTCTCGGATGAGTTCACGTTTTCGACGAATGGAACTGTGGTATCGTAACATGTTCGCTATTAAAATGATGTTAATCCTATGTTTAGAATACAAACCTGACGTCAATATTTAAAGAGTGAATATTTGGTGCGCTGTTTCCTACTATGGTACTATGGTATAATAGGACCGTATTTTTTTGAGAATACTTGTAATAGAAATTCCTATTTAAATATGTTAAAAATTTTTTTTCTCATCATTTGGAACAAGTGCTATTACCTAGTAATACGTACTTTCAGCAAGGTGGGTGCCCGGTAGGGTGGGTCGAAAATTTTTTTTTTTAAAACTAAAGGCAAGTAGCAACCAAAAGTTGTGTAATGGTAACAAAAGAAGGTCCTCCAAAGTTGATCGATTTTAAAAATAATTTAGCCGGCCCCCAAGGGGGGGGGGGGGGAAAGTAATTTTTTTTTTTCATTTTTTTTTAAATTTTTTTTTTTCTGAGTAGTGAAAATATGATACTAGACCACACCCCAAGCATGTAAAAAAAAATCGTTAACAAATTTTTAGGTTTAGCCGGGCCCCAAGCACCACAAATGTTGTCAAAATTCAAATTTAACTTTCTTACATCACGCCACTGCTAACACTCCTACTGCGCCTGTCTGTAACGACAATCTTGAACAACGTGGTAACATAATTGGACACGTGCTAACGCTGTTTAAGATTACAACGCCTGCTAGGTGTTTTATATTGACTTAGTAAGTGGTTAGTACTGATCAGTGATGCGCGTTAGACCGTAATTCTTGTTTTTTAAACTGATTTGGTGTTTCTGAATATTTTATACACTGTAGTGATACATGGTTTATTTACTAGTTCAGCTAGTTGTTTCTCGTTAAGTGATATCTGCGTTTACATAGAATGAAAATGTCAAAAAAAACCAGAACCAGTGCAAATATGATTTTATTCAGGCCTGAAATGGATATCGATCCGGAAAGTGCAAATACTTTGCCAACCTACGAAGATGTTATACGGTGCTATTCAAGTGTGCGATCACAATTAAAAGGTAGCGGAAGTCAGCAGCCTGCAGCGTTAAAGGTCGCTGGTATTGTTTCCCAAAAATTGGAAAAATTATGGCAACGGGCCTCTTTGCCAGTATTGTCACGTCCACGGATAAAAGATATGATATTATACTATAACTCTAAGTATCAGACAATTATTAAACCAATTAAAAGCAGAGATGATCCGAAATTAACATGTAAGTTACAAAAATTTAAATGCGATGCTAAGAAATTATTTGATATTTGTTCTTGCAAATGTTCCGATAGAATATCTTGCAAGTGCGATAAATCCAAGAAAGTACCAGTTTTGGAGTGGAATTTCATCTTGGACCAAAGAATGGATAGAAAAATGGGTATTGGTAATTTAGATAAAACAGAAACCAATAGGCTTAAGAAAAAACATGAGAGAATGGTAAAAAGTAACTTAAATGTAATTTATGATGATGCTATCCCAAGTACAAGCGGGCTACAGTCTTCAAACTTGAAGCGCATGTCTGAAGATACATCGAACGATTCTACAAGTCCTAATATCTTAGATGACAAAGAATTCCAATGGAGTTATCCCTTAGACAATTCCACAAAAATTGAAAAATACTAAATACCTCGAAACAAATAAGGATTTCTCTACCAAGTACCGCTAAAGCCGTAGATCTGACAGGAGTTTCTAACAGAGCCGCAGCTAAAATTGTATCTGCTGTTTTAGAAGATTTTGTCATAGTTACTAAAACTAACCCCGATAAAATAGTAGATAAAAGTAAAATTCGAAGAGAGCTTAGTAAAAATAGATGTCGGCTTCAGTGTAAAGAAAGAGAAAACAGTCAGCGTTTGGAGGGTCTTTATTTTGATGGCCGAAAAGACAATACTATTGTTCAAGTTGATAGACGGCGTAAGCAAATTGTTGAAGAGCACATAGCTCTGATACAAGAACCTATTGGAACTTATTTTGGACACTTATCGCTTAGTCCACCAGTTAAAGCGATCGATATAGCTAATGGTATATTGTCTTACATGGTCGAAAACCAAATAAGCCTTAGAGAGCTTAGAGTTATTGGATGTGACGGCACCAATGTTAACACCGGCTGGAAGGGAGGAGTCATTCGTTTAATTGAAGAGCGATTAGAAAGACCCTTGGCGATATGTTTACTTCATGCCAATGAATTGCCGTTAAGACATTTATTACAGAAATTGGATGGTCACACTAAGGGCCCATATAACTATTCGGGACCCATTGGAAGTCTTCTAAACGATTGCGAAAATTTACCTCCTGTTCAATTTGATCCAATTGATACGGACTTACCAGAAGTTGACACAAAAGATTTAAGTACCGATCAGCAATATTTGTATCGTATCTGCGAAGCCATTAAAAATGGAAATTGTTCCAAAAGTCTATACGAACGTAATCCGGGTAAACTGGCGCACTCCAGATGGGTAACAACAGCTAACAGAGTTCTTCGATTATACGTTAGTACAGAAAATCCACCGGAAAATCTAAAGCTTATAGCAAATTTTGTAATGAAACTTTACGCGCCTATGTCGTTCAAAATAAAGACCAAACCACTCTTACAAGAAGGTGCTCGGCATGTGTGGGAGATAATTAAATAATCAAGGCAATTTACAGAAGTTATAACAAATATTATTGACAAAATCATAGAAGGCAATGCATACTTTGCCCACCCAGAAAATTTACTGGTTGCAATGTTAACAGATCCTCGTAAGCACATTCGAGAACTAGCTGTCCGTCGAATAAAGAAATCAAGACAAAATAGCGCAACAGAAGTCAGAATTTTTAAAGTTCCAAAGCTAAATTTTAGTGCTGGGGACTACATGGACATTATCGATTGGTCAGATATGAATATAACCGAACTTCCAATCACGATTGGTATTTCAATGGAGGAATTAACCGAAATGATCCGTGAAGGTGATGACGTTCCAAATTTTGGCGCATTTCCTTGCCACACTCAGGCAGTCGAAAGATGTGTGAAAGTTATCACTGAAGCATCCCTAAAAGTATGCGGGAGTATTGCTAGAGACGGATATATCCGCGCAAAAATTGAAGCACGAAAGAATTTACCTAATTTTGAAAATAAATCACAGTACTTTGCTGCAAGAATTGACTAATGAGTTTGGTAAGAGGGGAAGGCGGGTGGGTGAAGCTCGCGGTGCAGCCACCTCCACGTGGTGAGTTCTGGGCTGGTTTGGAGTTTATATACTATTGAAAAAACTTTAAAGAATTTTAAGTTTTTTCTTTATATTTATTTAGGTCCAAAACAATATTTTCAATGAGCACCAAGCCAGGCAAAGAGCTGCACAATCATTATACTTTATTACATTTGAGCTTGGGGCCCGGTAAAAACATTATGAATATAATCGATTTTTTTTACAGCCTATTGGCGATGTAACTAAACACATTTTTGCTACTCAAGCAAAATTTTCAAAAAAATAAAAAATAAAAATTTGGGGTCTCCGGGGCCCGGTAAAATGACTGATGACACATGTTTTGCACACTACTCATACTGAAATTTAAAACAAAAATTTTTTGCAGTAAATTTCGACCCACCCTGCCCGGCCCATTTTGCTGGAGAAGTAGATGAATGGCTTGAGTTGGAGTTTGGACAAAAATGGATTTTTTTTATGATAAGGCACAGCACTGCAGCATACATTCTTTATGGCGCTCTGGGAGCGGTGCGCATGCGCAGAAAAATATTTACGTTGGTCTTGAATCTTTGGAGATTATACTCCTTGGGGAACACGATCTCAGGGAGGTTGTTCCAGAGTGATGACGTTCTCCAGATGAAAGAATTTTGAAACAGTGTCGTTCGAGGGACACTAAGCTGAACCAAGTACTGGTGGGCTGCAGTGGCTCGTCGTGTATTTCTACCATGCACCGCTCAGGGTGGTGTCAAGCGGGTAACCTCAGTTGAGCATTTGCCATGAAAATATTTGAAAAATGGACTGAAGTCGTCAACCCGCCTTTGATGTTTAAGGCTTTCCAGGTTGTTTGTCAGACTATGGTCACCGATCAAGCAAGCAAGAATGGCTCTTCTTTCAATGGAATCTAGCAATCTCAGGGTATGTTTAGAAGCAGAGCCCCTAATATGCGAAAAGTACTCCAGGAATGGTCGAATTTGGGCTTTATAGAGCATCAAAAGTTGTTGGTGTGTATAGAGGTTCTTAGTTCGGAAAAGTACTCCAAGCTTCTGTGAGGCTGCCTTAGCAATGACCGCAACGTGACTATGCCAAGACATATGACTATCCAATTGGGCGAAACGGTGCAATTTTATGACCCCCAAGAAGTCTCGTTGGCAGATATGTACTCCAGAAAATAAAAACCTACCAAAATAATACAAACTACCAAACAGTAAATACCGAAAATTTTTTAAACTAAATCTAGAACAATCAAATACAGCTCACACCAATCCAAGTAGGATTGACACGAACCAAAGATCTACAGCAAATAACAACCCATCAGATAAAAAGAATTATAACCTAGAAGCCATAGAAATCAATATGTTATACACTAACATAGCATCCTTACCGGCAAAATTACAACAACTACTGGAGGTCATAATTGAAAACAAGCCAGACATCGTACTTCTGACCGAAACATGGCTGAATAGCTCTATTCCGGACAACCTTGTAAATATTCCCAACTACAATCTCATACGAACTGACCGACAAAACGGAAGAGGAGGAGGTACTTGCATTTATGTCAAACAAAAAATTGCAAATTATACGACAGTTGCGAAATGTGTAAACCACTATAACACAGCTCCAGTTGAATCTACTTGGATTGAACTTCAGATAAACAAGCTTATCTTAAATTTTGCCTGTATATACAGACCTCCAAATACCTCAAAGGACGACAGCGACCCTCTTCTTCAAGCACTAGCCCAAGCAAGCGAACACCTAAGTAACCTTTATTTATTTGGAGACTTTAACTACCCTACAATTGACTGGATAAATCCTGCACCTAGAGAGAATAACACGTCTGGGGGAGCATTTATGAATATTTTCCTAAATACTAGTCTAACGCAACACATAAAGGAACCAACTAGATTCAGGATAAACAATAGGCCCTCCCTGCTAGACCTACTACTTACATCAGACAGAGACCTTGTCTCAAATATCCAGTACAAACCCCCAGTGGGTGCAAGCGATCACATAGTAATAGTAGCAAAATCACAATTTCTTCTAAATGTAACCAACGTCAAATCCAAAAGAATAAAAAATTTCAGAACTGCAAATTATGTCCCGGTAAACGAATACCTTTATAATGTAGTATGGCCTGACAGACCAGTACCTGAACTATGGACAAAAATCATCGGGGAAATAAATCATTGCGTAAACCTCTATATCCCAGACTACAAGGTTAACAAGTGCAAGTCAAAACCATGGATAACAAAGAAAATAAAGACTAAGATAAACAGAAAAAGAAAACTCTGGCATAGGTATCGCAGATCAAATAACCCACAAGATCATGCCAACTATAGATCCACAACAAATGAAATAACCGATCAGCTAAGAAAAATGAAAACGAAATTTGAATGTGACCTTGTAAATAGCAAAAGTAACAAAAACTTCTTCCGATATGTAAAAAGTTGCCTAAAGTCTAGAGTTAGCTCTCCTGTGATAAAAAACGAAAACAACGAACTTGTAAGCGACCCCAAGCTAGTAGCAGATATATTCGCAAAAGAATTTGAACGAGGACCTTACGTAAGAGGCAACACAACACCAAGCACCCAAAGACGAATTACACAAAGAACACTTACAACAATTGAAATAACAGAAAATAGACTAAAGAAAGCCATAAATGAACTAAAACCCGACAGCAGTCCTGGACTAGATAACATACACCCCATCTTTGTAAAAAATACACCAGCCTTACTAAAACCGCTAACGATATTAATGAAAAGATCAATGGAAGAAGGGAAGGTGCCTGAAGAGTGGAAACAATCTGTGATAATCCCAATTTTCAAGAAGGGAGATAAATTTAACCCCAAAAACTATCGACAAGTAAGCTTAACATCAGTTTTGTGTAAACTTATGGAGAAACTTATTGCAGAAGACCTTACAGACTTCCTTCTTCAAAATGATATTATACCTCAGTGCCAGCATGGTTTTCTCCCAGGTCGTTCAACAACTTCTAACCTACTCCAGTGTGTAAATTCATGGACATCATCATTAGACAATAGCCAACCTATAGACATAATGTATCTAGATTTCAAAAGCGCTTTTGACCTAGTCCCACATAATAAATTGGGTCAAAAACTTGAGTTATATGGTGTCACGGGAAACCTGCTAAAATGGATAAAATGCTTTCTAAACAACAGAACAAGTATCGCAAGAATAGACAGTGAAACTTCATACAAATTCAAGGTCAGCTCGGGGGTACCACAGGGCTCTGTTTTGGCTCCAATACTGTTCAACTTGTATACCTGCGATCTTCCAGACAATCTGGAATCGTCCATATCATTGTTTGCCGATGACACAAAAATATATAACAACCCCCTTACCAACTACGACACACTTAAAAGAGACCTCGTCAAAATTGAAAAATGGTGTAACAAGTGGGACTTACAGCTTAATGAAGAAAAGTGTTCCGTCCTTCACATGGGACACAACAACCCAATTTATTCTTATAACCTAAATGGAACTGAGGTGAAATCAGTGGAATATCAAAAGGATCTAGGAGTAACTATAACTAAGGACCTCAAATGGGCAGTACATGTGGGAAACATAATTAAAAAAGCAAACTCGGTAACATATTTAGTCAAAAGAACGTTCAAAAATCCGACCCCAGATCTTCTTGAAAAGACATATAAACTCTACATCAGGCCTATTTTAGATTATGCAGCACCAGTCTGGAACCCCTACTTCGTCAAAGACATACGTGCCCTGGAACAAACACAAAGAAAAATTACCAAACTATCCCCCAGTATATCGAGCTTGACATATGAAGAGCGGCTAATAAAACTAAACCTAACGACACTCCAGCAAAGAAGAATTCGTGGTGATGCAATAGAAACTTTTAAGATTATTCATGGCCATTACTCTGTGAAATTCAACTTTTTCACCTTAAACACGAACCAAAGGCTCAGGGGAAATAACTTTAAATTGGTGCGAGAGCGTTTTAAAAAACTTTGTCGTCAACATTTCCTGAACAACAGAATAAATAGAGAGTGGAATAGCTTAAATAACGAGTGTGCCTCATAATATAATATCATGTATTGGTTTATGCTTATCATGTTTTGTTAAATGTTTTATGTTATAATGTTATATTTCGAAGAAATTTAAAATAAATAATTATTAATGTATTCTTAGCTACGTTGCTAACATTGTAAACTAATAAAATCTTTATTGAGTTAACTAAAGTTATTAAAGCTACTGACAATGACGTTTTGCTTGACACTGTAACAATTAATTTCTGAGGTACCTAATCAAAGGTGATACTTAGAGGTATACAAAATCAAAGGTACCTACACCCACCAAACTTTTCAGTAAAATGCAAATTTAAAGCAATAATATTGTGATCGTGTTCCCAACGAGTATAATCTCCAAAGATTCAAGACCAACGTGAATCGTTTCCTGCGCACACGCACCGCTCCCAGAGCGCCATAAAAGATTTATCCTGCAGTGCCGTGCCTTATCATAAAAAAAAAATAGGTCCGTTTGCCCTCTTGTCTACCACATCGTCGGACATACTTTTCATTTTAATAATTTGTGGTGTGAAATCCTAGTAACCTCTTGTCTTCAGTTATAGGCGATTGGAGTATGCTGACATGAATTGTCCGTCGCCATATTGCAGGGTTACTCGCTGAAAATACATTATATGGAGCACGTAGATAAAAAGTCTGACTCGTATCAACCTGTCAAATCATTTTCACATGATTAAAATAATTCAAAAACTTATAAAAGGTCCTTATTTTTATTCATTTTTACCAATTAGAAGTATATCGGTACATATTTCTTTTTTCTTTCACGCTGTGAAGAATTATCTTGAAAATTAATATTTCAGTCGACTATTTCTCTGGCAGCAACGACTCTCTTGTACCATTCCGCTGACTGCTTGTAAGTTCTGGTTCTATTTGGACCGTTGAAGTCTACTTGGATGATTCCAAACTTTTGTCTAAAAAAAAAATCGACAAATCTATAAGACCAAAATTATAATAGGTAGAGAAGTGATAGTAATAAGTAATACGCATTAATAGACCTAATTTGGCATAGTATATTTTCCCTACATTAATTTGTTTTTGTTAAAACCGTATATCTAGTTTATGATGAACTTGACATTTTTACACGATACTCTCTCAGAAGCTATAAAAGATGGGCATGGAAAGTTATTAGGTTGTTAATGTAGAATTTTCTGTAGAATCCAAATTTCCCGGAAGTAGTTATTCAAAGTGTTCCAATGTGCGAAGTTGATGTGACATTTATTGAAACTGGAAGTAAAAGTCAGATGGTTCAATATTCAAAATGCGCATCAAACTCAACCGTCAAATTTACAGGTTTAGTTTAGGTATCGATAATAGCCGTCCGACCAGGACGGACTGCCGGCTGACTGGCCGTGAATAGGCAGGTTTAGAAATATGAAATAATTCTATCAAGTTTAGGTTACTTTGGACGTCAATCACTCATCATCGCCCCCGGTGGCTGGGGAATTCAGTGTCTAACCTCTTGTTCGGGAAAGGTTCAGTTATCTAGTTGCATAATTTAATAACAAAAACAAGTATCAATTCAAAGTAAAGAGAGTACGGCAACGTCGCTGTTTACAATCTTTTAATTTATCTTCGGTGCATTAAAACGACAAATTCATATAGAAACAGGTAAAAAAACTCAATAAATAGTAAGAGAATACTACTTGGCAAGTGGCGTTGGGGCATGTAGCCCAGAGAATAGCTGTTTTAGCATAATTTGGTTCATCCTTATTGTATAAGGTCTCAGCAAGTGGCTTGAGAACAAAGTTCTCACATGTATACATATTTATATGTCATATTAAAAAAACTCAGTTAACTTCGGTTGAATTTTAATGCATAGTATCGGCCGCCAAGAGCAATTTCTGAAAATATTCGCCGAAATAAAGTAAGCAAAAAAGCGAGAAACCAAGATGGCATTGAACTTCGCGGAAGACGGCATCTTATGTGCATCAACAAAAGAGCGGCCATCCATGAAACGAAGTGTTAGAGCTTACGTGACTAAAAGAAGGGTTTACTGTTAGGCAATTAGATATGCTTACGTGTTAATTGAAACTTCATGACAGGATGCTACTGTGTGTACGAGAAAGAGGGACGATATATGAAAAATAAGACTTAACATGTTTTGACAACTCAGATTCGTATGATCTTTATAAGAAGCAGACGGTCTCACTCGCGGAATTTACGCGGGTTTCTTTGATTTTACGGCATCCAAGCCATGAAATAAGTCGGTCAATTCGGGGAGTTAAATCCCGAAGATGTAATAATGTAACTACTTTATCACGACTCGAGTCCAGTTAAGCTTTTGTAAAAAGCAGTCGGAAATTCGTGGAATTTATGCGATAAATTCTCGGAGGTTTAATAATGTAGTGATCACGATATTATTGTTTGTTGTTAGTGATGTAGAATGTGTAGCTGATTAAATGAAGTAAGTAGTTACCATATCAAAATGTAACAGTAAAACCGCATATGCTGCTACGCAGACCAAATGTGACGATGAGTAAGGAATATAATAGAAGTAAATAAATATATTTTTTGTGAGAAAAAGCATTTTATTTCAACTGACATATTTTAAACCATGCAACCTATGGAAATACAGTAAGCAATTTATGTTTGGCCAAAGCAAATAAAGGCAGTTGCTAACACCTCTCATATGGATGAAACCAGATAAATACCACACTGTCATGATCCAGTAGTGATGTGCATAATAAGTCACATAATATAAAAGACATTGAAGCGTCTGAATTTAATGTTTAAGGGCATAATGCTATAATGACATTTTCTAATAGTAGATATACCGCGTAATGTATATAAAAAAGGGACTATCATTTAAAGTAACTTTCAGCGACTCAGTGGACTACGATTACTGGGCAGTGGGAGCAACACTTCAAGCTCATGGTTCGGCTCGGGAATTTTTGACTAATTTAGAAGAAGCATTGAAAGACAATAAAGTGCATCAACCCGCGGCGTATTTAGGGATGGGTCCAGGGGGTCTGGATCCCTTCCCCCCCCCCCCTCCCCGTGTACTCGATAGTAGAGAAAACTCAAAATCACATTTATTCATTTGCAATAGACAACATAAAACATTATTTCAAATCTTCCAGATCGATTTCATTTCTACGAAGACCTAGAAGGGCCCCATAAATTATTAAAATAAAACTTTCCTAAAATTTTACTCTAAATTTTGAAGTTATAACTCGAAATTTTAAAACTTCGTTTTATAATACGAACTTTTACTTTCAAATTTCAACATATAACACAAAATTTTAAAATTTCAAATTATATCACGTAATTTTAAAATTTAGACTTGTAACACCAAATTTTTAAAATTTTGAGATACAAGTCGAAGATTTAAAGTAAAGTTTTGTGTCATAAGATGAAATTTGAAAGCTTCGTGTTACATAAGTCGAAGTTTTGAAATTTCGACTTATAACTCGAAGTTTTAAAATTTTGTGTTATATGTTGAACTTTGAAAGTAAAAGTTCGTGTTATAAGACGAAATTTTACGAAAACTTATTTTAATATTTAATGTGGCCCTTCTACGCCTTTGTATATTTCAATTTATCGTAAACCCAAAGAAGATGATATTGGTATGACATTATTAAAGTATTGACCCTGGACTGTCGTATAAATTAGATATTTGGGGATTCTTGCAGTTGTTGCAATTGTTGAATGTCATTGTTGTGTTTGACTGACTGAGCAGAATTGCTAATTGATCACAAGTGACTTTAATGCTGTGAAAGTGCCTAGAGTATTTCCTATGATTAGTGATTACGATATTATCGGCATAAATTTGGAGCTATCTTGGGTGGAACCAAGAAATGATGAGATTTGTACCAGGAACCTCAGCCAACAAAATATAGAAAATATTGTAGTGGCTTTAATTGTGCAAAACTGGAATTATATGTTAACTGATGTAAATGTTGTATATTCTGACTTTGTAGACATTCTGCAAAGGACCGTTGATGAGAAAGCTTCAATGGGAAAAACTCACTTCCATAAATATCCTTGGATAACACAAATATTTAAGCAGTCACAGCATGAAAGACAGGCTGCTTACAAAAAAATTAAGCTTTACAAAAAACAAGCATGACTGGAATAACTACAAGATTGAAAGAAATAAAGCGATCTCAACAATTAGGAGCAAAAAGGAAAAATACTATGACAAGAACATTAAAAACTGCAAGGAAGATGGAAAAGAATGTGAAAGACATTAAAACAATTTGTTGGTAAACAGAAACAAAGAGCAGACTTTACAAATATCGACTTTGGATAATATGATCAGGGTAGTCATCAACAACTTTTATGCTGATTGTTCAGCCAAATCATCATATAACAAATAAAAAGGACAGTGGAATGTCGGTACGACGCAAAAGACTGTAGTCTGGCTTACTTTAAAATTTTAAGTTTATCGCAGCTTAGGAAAGTGATGCATGGCTTGAAAATGAAAGCACAGATGATAGTTTACAAAATATTAAACTTCTGAAAGATATATTCTGTGTTGTTGGTTACCCTCTACTTAACTCTACTATATTTGATTAATATGTTCCTAAGTACCGGCAAGTTCCCTAATGAATTAAAGACAGGTGTCAAAATTCGGATATCAAAGTTGTTAAAATCAAATAGCTTGAGTGATAAATTTTCTACCAGTATCGGTTGAAAGACTGTGCCTTGGACTGGATTAAGGATTTTTTATCAGATTTGTATCATCAAACCAAAGTTGATAATAAAATGTCCACAAGGAGAGACAGCAGTTGGGGTGTATCCCAGGGGAGCGTTTTGGGGCCACATCTGTTTATCGTTTATATCAGCCATGTCAAACTCAAAATCACTGGTTGGCCAAAAGCATGAAGACCATAGACTAGGTGGGCCGCAAAACCTAATCTTAAAGAAGACAAACTACTGAAAATCTTAACGAAAAAAAGTACTATTATGTTAGATTAGAAGTATATTTATTAAATTTCCAATAAAAAGGACATTACAAAAACTTACAAACATTAACTTCTTTTGCCAGATATTTGACATCTTTTGTCTTTAATTAAGTTGTCTATTTGTGGCGTGAATTTATCGGCGGAAATAACTTTTAAAACTGCGTCCAAGTGTGCGTCCGTCAATCGCGATCTTGCGGGAGATTTGTTTCCTTTCATCAAAGAAAATAATTGTTCACACTTATAGGTACTTCCAAACATTGACAGGATTTTACAGGCAAATTTTCTCATTTCTTGATATTGAAAAGGCAAGTACTTATAAAATTCGAATGTACCAACACTATCAAATTTTTCTTTTAAATGGGTTTGACACTGAATCTCAATCACTTCCATCTGCAAGTGAGGGGGAACTTTATCAATATCGATAGTGAAAAGACCAGTAAATAAAGAAAAATTGTTTTATTGGGACTTAAAATCCTGAAAACGCTTTTCAAATTCTGACAGAAGGCTTCCCATTTTCTCTGCATACATTTTGTATGATATTGGGCCACTTGTACTTTCCTGATACGCCTTGCAAGTCGGAAAATGTGACAGATTATCCACCGCTAACTGGTTTTTCCACAGCATCATCTTACACTTGAAAGCTTTAACATGATCATGCATATCTGTTATAACTTGACGTGGTCCTTGCAATTTCGTATTTAAGTCCGACAAGTGTTTTGTGATGTCTACCATAAATGAAAGATCTTGTAAAAAAGGTACGTCGGATAATAAGCTGACATCTTGTTCTTTCACTTCCATGAAAAGGCGTATTTCTTCTTTGAGTTTCCAAAACCGATCGAGAACCATAGAACACGAAAGCCATCGCACTTCTGCATAATAAGGTAAACCAGTGTACTCACTTTCTAAATCACGTAAAAACGCAGAAAACTGTCGCTGATTCAAGCCACGTGACCTTATGAAGTTTATCATTTTTTTCACTGACTTTAAAACGCTTTTCCAACTTGATCACTTTTGAGCATAAAACTTCTTGGTGGATTATGCAATGAACATGATGAAAATCTGGTTTGTCACTGCCCGTTTCTCTGATGTTTGTTTGTAATATTTTAATGAAGCCATTATTTACTCCAGTCATTGAAGGAGCTCCGTCTGTTGCAACGGAACACAGTTTTGACAAATCTAAATTGTACTTTTGCAGAAGTCCATAAACAGCATTGAAAATATCCTCCCCAGTTGTTGTATCATGCAATGGTACTAATTCCAGTAATTCTTCATAAACGTTGATATCTCTATCAACAGCACGAAGAAAAATAGCGAGTTGCGCCACACCACACACATCTGTACTTTCGTCACAGGCAATAGAAAATGCAATGAAAGAGTCTGATTTTGTTTTTATCTGTTCGCTTATATTGGCAGCCAACTCGGTAACTCTTTTAGCGACAGTATTCCGGGACAAGGATATATTTTGAAAAGCCTTCACGCTCCCGGGACTTACAATTTCCGCGGCCTTTACAGGGCACTCTTTTATAAATTCACCTTCAACAAATGGTTTTGAGTGTTTTGCGATCAACTCCGACAGTACGTAGCTCGCTTGAACGGCAGATTCATTTTCTTGCTTTGGACGTGTAAACATAAGCTGTTGATCTTTTAACCGTGATTTTAACTCTTTTAACTTTTCGTTTCTAATCATGCCTGTATACTTGTCAAACTTAGTTTTATGACTATCATAGTGACGTTTTATATTATATAATTTTGAGACACCGACTGTACTGTTACAAATCAAGCAAATAATTTTGTCTTTCACTTCACAGCAAAAAAACTCTAATTCCCACTTTTCTTGAAAGATACGATGCTCATCTCCAAGTTTCCTCTTACTTCCACTTGATTTTGAAACAGACATGTTAAAAACTTTATCCGAAATAAATAACAATAAGTACTGTTACGTGTTGTAACAATAAGTACGCAACTAAACTCGCAATTCTATCGCAACTGACTCATAACCAACTGAACAACTGAACTCAATCGAGCGGTATTGGCTTATATACGGATTGTGATTTCTCGACAGTTCTTTCCAGAATGTTCAGGTAGCGTCATCTGTATTCTCGCGCGATAGAACTTTCCGGAACAAGCCAGGCTTTTAGGTTGAGCGCGCATCTTAGTTCATGCTCCTAAACATAGATGGCACTATTTGGGCCATTTTTTACCAATCGTAACAGTACTTTATTTTCGGTTTTTAACAGGCTCGCGGGCCGCATTACATGGCTGTTTTCAAAATTGATTCGGGGCCGCAGGAAAATGCTCAGTGGGCCGCATGCGGCCCGCGGGCCGCATGTTTGACATGGCTGGTTTATATTAATCATTCGCAACTAAGGAATTAATTAATTAATTAAGGAATGCATTTTTTAACTTATTTGCGGATGACACCCTAATTTCTATCTCTGGTAAAGATTTTAATCAGATAGCCACAACAATGAATAATAAATTAGGAATATTATACGAATGGTTGTCTCTGATCTAGGGTGGATTTTCAAAGATTTCAAAATTTAGGTCTATTTTTAAACATAAATTGTTTTGTAATTGAGTTTGTTTCTGAAACTAAGTATTTGGAAGTTATATTGGATTCACAATTGTGCTTCAGTAATAACGTAAGTCAAACTAGTATTTTTCAGGCAACCGGCGCATATGTATTTATACATTATGTGTTGAAAACACTGTAAGGTCCCTTTCCTTTTCATCAGACTCTATAGCCTTGCCGATGAGCCGTAATACGGCAAAACGCGTCCAAGGATTGGGTCTGACGGAAAGAAAAGGGACAAACATCTTTCTTTAATATCACGTTTTCGGTTCACAGAAACCGACGATTGGCTTTCAGCGCCACCTGACATTAGATACCTGCTCATGCGGGATCCATTCCGGCGTTTGGTCTTCTATAAGACCTCGCTGGTTGGGTGGATAGCTCGATTGCTACGAGATGTCGCCACGTGTAACATCTCGCATATGTATAAAATTATTTATTCGAAGAAAGTATTCCTAGATAGTTGAGCAAGTTGGGAAACCAAGAAGCACTATATACAAAGCCTCAGAACTAAATGCGAAAATACAGAATCATTGGATGGAAGGACTGGAAGTGGCAGAAGAAAAATTTCAAACGAAAATCAAGATAATAATATACAATATATGACTTCAAAATTAAATATAAAACAGATTACTCAAATATTAAAAAAAAAACATTGGTTTGGTATTTTAAAGCGGCACCATTTTTTACCACTAACAAGTTTAAACGTCTGGGCGTTGATGCTACCAGCATTTGTGCGTGATAAAAATTGTAGGTATTCCAGGTTTCTTCAATTTTATTCCACAAATCATCACTGTTTTGAGGATGGAAATCATTGTTCTTGTTAATTTCTTTCACGATGTATCCCCAAACGTTTTCGATTGGATTGATATCAGGGCTTCTTGAGGGCCAATGTAACAATGAAATGTTATTGTGCGAACACGTTTGTAACAATGACCGACACTAAAAACTTTAACCTGTGTCTTCACAAGTCGACTGGTTCAAACTTTGCTTTACTTGGAAAATAAAATTTCTTTTGAATTTTATTGCAATATCATTTATTTACAGGTTAATCACTTTATCAGTATATACCCTAGCATGGGTATGACATACTAACACCATTGTAACTTAGATGCGTCATACAACCACTTAACTACTTTTAAATACTTTTGTTTACTTTATCATCTTGTTGCGTATCACATGTAACTAAGCACGGAGTGCCTATTATCTCTGTATACTTTCGAATAACCCTGTACTTTACTACGTGGAATTGGTTTTAATCACTTTATTTTTATTTTTAACGTGCCAGTTTTACCCACACACGGAGCGTTAACTCGTTCGTACTCTGCTGGACACTGTACTTTACTATTACTTTTAATTACTTTTAACCACTTTTACGTGAAGGATTTACCGGTTCACGGAGCACTTCTTATCTCTTTAGACTCTCGAATGACACTGCTTTGTTGACAAAATACTGCTCGTCTCGTACCGCACCCCGACACCTTGACCAATCAGGTCCTAATACGTCGAAGTCCAAGATGGCTTCTTTCACGTCAAAATACTATTGCTAGCCAATGAGAAAAGACATCCACTGTTACCATGCAAGCAGCGTTTATCGTACTTAAATTTACAGTTTTTTATACATAAGGATTTAACTTAAACTTATATTTTTATGGATTTGTACAACGTTGCCATTACTTTAATATGCGGTATTTCCAGTTATAGTGCATGTGAATATAATGTACTTTCCTCTATTTTTTAGCATTTATGTGCTAAAGAAACACATAATAATGTAGCATGAATGCGGCGTTGCCGCTTAGATTAGTAGTACGTTACGTTATATTTCCTAAAATTGAGTTCCACGCTTTTACTTTAACTTTGTACTGGGTCACGACAGAAATATGACGTGTGTCCCAAACAGTTATTTTCCCGTATCCAGTACGAAACTCTCCTTGTTTTATGGACGGGGCAGTTGTCATGCTGGTATGTAAAATTTTCTTGTTGAAATATATTGTTTACCGATGGCAACATAACATTTTAAAGGATGTGTATATAAGCTTGAGTATTAAATCTTCCTCGAATTCGGTGGCATATTCCTAGCCCTTTGGATGTCATATACCCCCACACATTAACTGCAAATCTTCCACTTGTTTTAACATGTTGGGTATATCTTTCTTCGTACCGTGTATTTGGCGGCCTATACACTCTAATCTGCCCGTTATAATAAGACTGAAAAGTCTTCTCGTGGGTAAATACTACCTTTTCCCAAAAATCCATACTTTCCGGTAAATATTCCAGCGCAAATCCCATTCTTTACTCTTTATTCATATCGGTCAAAAATGGTTTTTTAGCAGCTACCTTATTTCTCAATTCCGAATTCTTCCTTATACGATTGCTCGCCGTTCTTACTGTCCCAGGAAAATTAGTTTAGTTGTGTGCTTCTACAGCCGTCTGAAATAGATTGTTTCGCAAAAAATCTATTAGATCATTATTTTGATTTTCGTTTTGAAATTTTTCTTCTACCACTTCCAGCCCTTCCATCCAATGATTCTGTATTTTCGCGTTTAGTTCTGAGGCTTTGTATAGTGCTTCTTGGTTTCTCAAATTGCTCAGCTATTCTTTGTAGAGAAACACCATCTTTGAATAAAGCAATTAATCTCTGTCCACCAAATTTGTTAAAGTGAAATAATATAATTTTCAAATCTGATGACACCGATAACAATTTGTCAAATAGTAAAGTGTATTTCCAGTAGAAATATAACTAGTGCAGAAATATTTCCTGGAATTTTTGAAAATTTTGTCTGAAACCAATTTCTTAACAAAAGCATGAGTGCATTACACCTGAAAAAATCCCGAACCCGCAGGGTGAGGGATTTTTTCTTTGGTGCAATGCACGAATGTTTTTTTTTTTTTTAAATTGGCTGAAGACCAAATTTTGAAAAATTTTCATTAGGAAATATTTTAGGCACGTGTTATGTTTTGCTCGGAAATTTCCCGAGTTGATAAAAGTTTATTTATTTTTTTTATTTATTTATTTATTTAGCAATTTTGTTTTAGCTCCATAGCAACTAATTATAATAGCCTCCTACACTAAGTTTATGCTGATTTAAAATTTTGACAGGTCGACTGTTTTGATGTTTTGAAACTATAAATGTCAAAAAAGACAATTATCCCCGGATATTTCCAGATGAAATTTTCAAAACGGCTGCAATTTCCACTTATCAATTTTTTAAAATTTCCGTGTAAAATTTCCAGTTAAATTGACACTAGGGAAATTTGCAGGTGATACAAAAGCCGACATCACATCAGGAAAAAATAAGTGTACGAAATTTTATTTCCGTCACTGTACCACAAAATAAGGCAATGCGCATCCTATTAAAATGTAACAAATATACCCCAACTAATGATATGCTGCGGTCATTGCGATGGAAGAACATTAAGCAGCGCATTATAGGAGCGAATCTAATATTAATTTATAAGATTGAGCATAAATTACAGTCCGAGTAATTGCAATCGTACCTAGAAAACCGATCAAATCATTATAATTTTCCAATTACAATTATTAAAAAAAATAATAGAAAATGTTGGATTTCAAAGGGTATAAAAATAAGTTCTAAGAATTTACGTTCACTTCATGATAATAAAAAAAAATTTCCATCAAACAATTCATTCATTTCATATTTTAATATTTATAAAAACATTTATAGAAAACTAATTAAAAAAGCCAAGGAAAATTATTTTGAAAATCGTATTAGTAAATCATTAAATCCACGAAAAGAATGTTGGAAAATTATTAATGATTTGAGAGGGAAAAACAACATAATACCCATAAATACTTCATTATCTTCTGACGAGCTAAACGATTTTTACTGTTCGATTGCTTTAGATCTTTCTAAAGATATTGATCCATGCATTGATCCACTTTCGTACATGATGAATTTTAAAGTTAAGGATATATTCTTTTTTAGTCCAACCGATGTTCAAGAAATAAAATTAATCATTTTGGAAATAAAAAATAAAAATTCTGCTGGATGGGATAATTTATCAATACAAATTTTTTCACAATTGTCTATTCCTGCTTTAGAAGCTTTAGCGAAGGCAATAAATGTTTCTTTTGAAAATGGAATATTTCCACAATGCCTTAAATCAGCTATTGTTATTCCAATTCATAAAGGAGGTGATTGTGAATCTGCTTCTAATTTTCGACCAATTTCTTTACTCCCAACACTTTCTAAAATAATTGAAAAACTTGTTAAAAATAGAATGATTTCTTTTTTAAATAAAAACAATATTTTACATTCAAACCAATTTGCATTTCAAAAAAATAAAAATACTAGTGATGCTATTTTTTCATTTCTTGAACATCTTTATTTTAAATTAAATGAAGGAGATTTTGCTGCAGCAATATCTTGTGATATTTCTAAAGCTTTTGATTGTGTTAACCATGATATATTATTAAAGAAGCTTGAGCTTTATGGCTTTAGAGGTATATCGTTTAAATGGTTTGAATCATATTTATCTGAAAGATCTCAAGTAGTATTGTTAAATGGTAAGAAATCAAAAAGTAATAAAATTGATTGTGGAGTACTTCAAGGTTCAGTTCTTGGTCCATTACTATTTTTAATATATATAAATGACCTTGCGTCAATTTTTATAAATGGTAAATTTACCATATTTGCTGATGATACAACAATACTTTGGCATAGTAAATATTGTAATGAAATAATTAAAATAATTAATGAAGATTTAATAAATGTTAAAAAGTGGTGTGACTCTAATCTACTCTCATTTAATATCACTAAAACAAATATATTAACTTTTAAGTGTACACTTAAAAATATAATTTTTGACAATCTAATAATTAATAACCCCAAATTTATAAAATATTTAGGAATCTATATTACTCAAAATCTTTCTTTTAATGAACATCTCAAAAAGTTATGTAGAAAATTAGCTTCAGGATGTTATGCCCTGAGAGTACTTTCTCATGAAATGAATATGGCGGTTCTTCGAAATGTTTATTTTGCTTTAATAGAATCCCTTTTGAGATATGGAATTTGTTTCTGGGGAAATTCAAGTTAATATCTTCTAAATTCAATTTTTATTTTACAAAAAAGAGCTATCAGATATTTGTGCAAAGCTAGATCTAGAGATTCTTGTAAAACTCTATTTATCTCACAAAAAATTTTAACACCAAAGTCTGTGCGTTTTAAGAAGTCCGCTAAGCCATAAAACCTCTTGAGCATTATGTCGGTGGCTCTCAAACAATAAATTATATTGAAGGTAATTTTGGATGTTGATGAATTACATTTTCTAAATAAAATAATTTAAAGTAAATAAAAAATGAGTTTAGGTAAAGAAAAATAATAATTTTTTAGCTTTTGTAGTATTCAGACAAATTAGTTTTACGAATTCTTTTTTATAAAGTTTTGGTTCTAAAAAGAACCGGTTTTGTAGTCTTGCGACAGAACGTACCTACTTGTAGATAGGTACTACTAAAAGTAGTCTTCCTCTGCATTTGAAATTTCACTCATGCTTTCAGACTCACTCTTTTTTCGAAGTATTCTTAAGGTCTTCTCTGAAATGCCGCAAGCATCAGACGTTCGTTTTTGCACTGCCAAAACAGACTCTAACGGGCCCGAGTTATCTTTTTCTAAAGTAAAATAACGTTCCACTTGTAATACCAAACGGCGTTCACCTGGAGATAAATGCCTTCTAGGCGATGTGCCACCTTGCTGAACATTTTCCATAACTTTGCTTAATAACTGATTTTAATTCACACATAATGAGAAACAAACTAAAAATGAAAAGCACAACTACTTATTTAAAATAAAGTAGAACATACCATCCCGCACTTCAGCAAATTTTAATTATTTCTTGGAAAATAGTAATTATTATGAAGATTTAATTATAATAATCCCAAAATAATGTCATTATCGGAAAAGTATATACCTGACAAAATCTTTAACAGATTTAACCATACCGCACTTGAGCAAATTTTAATTGGTTCTTGGAAAATAGCGATTATTATATAGATTTAACTATAATAATAGCAAAATAATTAAATTATCTATTTAATTATTATTTATGCTCAACGCGTAATTCTAAGATAATTTTGTTTTGAAACCTCTGATTTCGCCCAGTAATAGAATACAGTAAACCAGTGGGATGTTCGGTGTGATCAAGTATAGCGAAGGTGCGAAGATATTGTAACTTAACCGACTTACTGTTTTAAAAGCGATAACATCCCTTGGTGATTTAATCCGATATCGGACTTCTTAAAACGCACAGACTTTAACTTCAATTTTTATATTGGAAACAGTTTGTTTAATTCATAAAAAGCATAGAAATAGTATTAATTCACATACTTATAATACAAGAGAAACCTTTAATATATGTTTACCTATTCCTTCTTCAAGTCTTGTAAAAAAATCCATAATTTTTGATTCTAAAAAAATTTTTAATTTCCTTCCAGTTTTTATTAAGAAAATGTCAAATTTTAAAATGTTTAAAAAAAAATGCTAAAAATATATTATTGGAAAAAGCTTATTATACTCTAGATGAATATTTTGGTGATAATCTGTCATAATTTTTTGCATTTTTTTTTGTTTATTCCGATATTTTAAGTTTTACTATATTATTATATTTTATTGTTAATTTAATTTTAAAAAAGGCTTTGTCGATAAAAATAATACTTTATGACAATAAAGCATATTTTGATTTGATTTGATTTGATTTAATATCTCCAGGGTGAAAACAACCTCTTTACAAAAAAAAACAGTTTTTTACGATAGGATTTGCTATTTTAACGATCCGCCCAATAACATTAAGAGGGCACCAATCCTGAAAATCTTTTTGTAATCTGAATTAAATAGTCAATTGCTAAGCAAAGAACATATTTTTATTAATTCTGTTTGGAATACCTTTTGCAAGATCCAATAATATTAAACCTTTTGCTGCAGATCATCCCCAATCTGTTGCATACTGCCAATGATTTGTTAATAATTTGATTATTGATGACCTGTTAAAAAAAAATTACATTTATTTCTAAGTTTTATTTTACTAACGTGTATCCGTGAGCCCATTCGAAATTATCAAATATACTCCACAGGGTATAACCAATAACATTAATTCCATCCTCCAGTATAGCATCTAAAATAGCATTTAGGTAGCCCTAGAAAAAGAAAACCAATCATTTTTCGAAAATATTCTAACTGATATAAATAGTTCTTAGGTATTTAATATTTTTGGGTAAAATTTCATAAAGAATCCAAACTCATCACATAATATTACACAGGTTTAGTCTACGTTCTAAATCACAAATTTTGCTATTAACGTTGATAAATGAACATTGTATAACAATTACAGAAACGAACTTATGATATAGTAGGTCTTTTTTTACAATTTTGAAATTCATTTAATAAAGAAAACAGCGGCCTCCAATCAAAATCAAGAACTTTTTTAACGTTGCTGTCAGCGACGAACTAATCATACACCCATATTGCCACCACTCCCTAACTATAAGCACAATATGACGTAAGTATTATAACCAAATGTGTATCGCATAAAGTACCCTCGAAGTACAAGCCATTTTTTAACATAATAGTATATTATTAACCAAGGTTTAGAAAGTCATCATTATTGCCCGAGCGGCGAGTTTAAATCACGAGGAGCGAAGCGACGAGGGATTTAAGACGCGAGGGCTATAATAAGCTGTCTAAACCGTGGTTAATATATTATTTTTTCCACTACTACAAACTTTTATATGACATTTATCTTTATAGTATTAATAATAATTATAAAAAATTATAGGTAGGTATAAGTATATTTTTTAATCAAGTTACCTGCGCTTTGGAATTGGCAAAATATTTTGTTGTTTTGTCAGGTGGCTTTGACAATGTCAATTTGTGTTCATTTGTGTCATCAGATTTCACGAGTTTTGCGTTTTTTTTTTAAATGAGCGATGAAAATGTTAGTGATAATATTATGTGTACACCTCCCGAATTAAGGATGGAAGCAGAAAAAATGTTGATTGTATCGATATTTTACAATATCAAGTAATCTAATATGTATTGATAATTATCTGGTTGCCTAACCACAATGAATTGATGTTGTAGAATTAAAAAATGAAGTTACCTGCGTTCAAACAAAATTTGGTTAAGGTCAAAGATCGGTCAATAATGGATTTCAATGGCTTATTATTGACCATGGTCAATAATGACTTATAAGGTAGAGAAAAACGATTTCTAGCGTTAATAATCGGTCAATAATGGCGATGTTATAGGTTAGTAGTGGAAAAACTCCTTTATTGCGGTACATTTTCCAGTTGCTGGCTGTGGTAGCTTGCATTGTCCATCACAATAATACTATGTTCTGGAACTTTTAAACGCAAACTGTCTTTAAACCAGCTTTCATAATTAGCGGCGTTGGTATCTTTATGATAGTCCAGACTTCAATCCTTAATCTTTTTTGCCGACAGTAATAAACAATGAGAGATCCATCCATTCTCCCAACCTGCATGAATTATTGTTATTCGTTTTCCTTTATTTGAAGGGGCTTTATATTGGCATTTTTTAGTTAAATCAACCCATCCCTTTTTGACAGTTTTATGAGTGTCAAACCATGTTTCATCCAGATAAACTATTGAACGTTTTTCCGATCTAAATTTTTTATTTCCCTAAGGTACAGGAATCTCATTTTTCTTAATCTTTCGGACTCCATAACAATTTGTCTATTGTTTATTGTCTTATACTTAGATCCCATCTCTTACAAAGCGCGGTGAAGACTTGTCCTGCTACATGATATCGTTGTATCGTTAGTTGTTAACCGTGTTTTTAAAGAATCTAACGTGGGCACAACATTTTCCCGATGCATCTGGTATATTTTCCTGCGAATAACATCTTTGTCACAATCATCTACGCACTTAATTTTTCCGATATCTTTGAGAACTTTTCTTTTAAAATGTCCTTTTAGCATAATACCTCGTACCGTCGATAATGGAACTTTCGTCATTTCACTGTTATTTTTAATGGCAATTACTTTAGGGTGACCGCTCTTTAATAACGATTCACATACATTTTTCACGATCACTTTGGCGTCAAAAGATAAATGCTTCCTGGAATGTTTAGAGTAGCTAGGTGAGCAAAGAGACGTTAATAATAGCAAGACCGTAAAAATATTGTGCCGAGAATAACATCTGTCGGTTATATTGTGGTTCGGAACCCACGTTAAACTGTAGGTCCCGTCTGGCTGACATCACCCAGACGTTAAAACGGGGTTGGCAAAAAGGGTCAGAAACTGGCCTACTTGCTTGGCGTCAAAGCCTCCCCGTCCACTACTACTACTACTACTACTACTACTACTACTAGGGTAGCTAGATATCGCATTAGCTGAAGATTCCCAAGGTCTCCACATACTTTTAATATTAACTTGTTGCACACTGTTTCAAAGAAAAATAGATAGGTCCTAATCTATTTCGAATATTATGTTTACTATGTACATAAGCTATATAAACAGGTACCTGTAACTAAAAAGTTTTGAGAAATATCCTAATAATTAAGTTGTTTCTAGAAAACTTTAATTAGACAGTTTATTAATTTTGATAACAAATCAAGTAATGCACCTATATATTCTTATTATAAACTGGCATTAAAAATAAATGTGGGTTAATACGTCTCTGCGAAAGCGAAAGCCGAATTTATGAGAGGTTTTATTGCAGTCATTAAGCCAAACAAAATATGTTGGGAAGTACTTTACCTTATAATAAGTTATTCGGCTTTGATCGTCCAAATCTCCCGAGTCTGGCCAACCATTTTCTGTAATAATTATGGCCGGAGGGTTGTATTTGTCTTGCACATGGTTTAAAAGGTATCCTGCTCCTTTTGGTTCATCAACTATCCTCTGGGATATACTGGCAGGCCATGATGGATCTACTGTACTTATGATACCTACAAAGAATTGAATTATCCCTTAAATAACGTTGCTGTGCTAGAGAGCAATTAAAAACTGTTGTTGATTAGACACCGTGTATTTTTCAGTAGCTTCCTATGAGTGTGCTTAGCCGACTTAAGTCTATTATCGAGGTAAGTGCGCATAACAAAGTCAGTGTACTATTTTAGTGGCTGTCTCCATCAAATATGTTAGAGCTATAGATCCTAACTTTGATGAAACTGTACAGCGATGGTTTGAGGAATCTGACATAGAGTTTTCAGGTTAAGATGACGATCGTGCGAGCATCATTACTATCGAGAATGCTGGTAAGCTTTCTGGCACTAAATCTGATGGCCAAGATGAGATGAGGATTATTGAAAGTGAAGAGGACCGGAAAAAGCGGAATGACTGCGATAATTACAGAGGCATTGCCGTCACTAATACCCTAAGTCGAGTTTATGGGAAGATCATAAAGGAAAGATTGAACTGAAATCTCGGGACATGGAAGCCGAAGAACAGGCAGGATTCGGAGCGGGAAGATCCACCACAGACCACCTATTTTGCGTCACCTAACTGATAGAAAAAAGCTTGTATTTAACCAGGAAGTGCACCTTCTGAGTACATATGTATTGGGGGCGTACAGCAAGACCTTATGCTAGAAGATGGATAATGTATCAACAGATGCCAACACTATTCGTACTTAGGAACAAAAATCACAAAGGATGGTACTGGACAGAGCAATCAAGAAAAGGAACATGCAGGGAAGGAGAGCTACAGCTATGATGAATGGAATACTGTGGGACTACCAGGTATCAAAACGAAACAAGCAAAGGATATTTGATATAATCATAAAGTGTATTGTCCCATATAGGAGCGAAGTATGGCAAATAAAACAAAGAGCCGAAAGACAACTAAGGGCTACGGAGATGGACTACTGGAGACGAGCAGGGGGTAGATCAAGGATGGATAGAGTTACTAACGAGAGGATTAGAGATTATGGGAGTCACACACGACATAATGGATGATATTAGGGTCAAACAACTGAAGTGGTATTGAGATGTACAACGGATGAACGAGGAACATATACTGAAATAGACCCCACATGGAAGACGAAAATGAGGGGGACCCAGAAAAAGTTGGAAATAGGGGATAGCCAAGGAGATCAGGTTGAGATAGCTGGGTGAAGACCTCTGGCAAGACCGAGATCAATGGAGACTGAAAATCGGAAGACGGAGAACGTTATAAACCGAATTATATGTATACAGTGAGCTCAAAAAGGTTGGAATAAATTCGTTTAAAATGCAGGTGAGTATTTTCTGGAAAAACGCTTGGACATGTCTATTATTATTTTCAATTGCGAATTTTTTGACATAAGAAATGTATATACAGGTTGTCTCAAGAAGAACATATATCGTCAACATTAATTTTTTTAAATAGAAAATCCTGTATATTATATTATTTTTAAATTCTACGATACATTCTAAACACTTTTTGTATAACATACCATATGTACAAAATCAACGGTTTTCGATATATTGACATTTTTTCTGGTACGAAAACTACAATTAAAAATGAACTCTTTACATCTATTTAGTCTATAATATTTACATAGACTATATTAAATTTTATTTTAATAAATGTTGAAATTGACCGCCACCAACTTCCTGGCAATATGCAAGTCAATCTTTGAATTCTTCCAAAACGTTATGGATTACCTGGGGCTCTATTAATCTAACCTTATGCCTTATTCGAGCTTTAAGTTCATCAATATTGTTAGGTCTGTTAAAGTATACTTTAGATTTTAAATAGCCCCACAGAAAAAAATCTAGCGGGATCAAATCTGGTGACCTTGCCGGCCATTCTATTGGAGCCCGTCGACCAATCCACTTGCCAGGAAAGACTGTATCCAAGTACTCACGCACCGGGCGTGTGTAATGGGCTGGTGCTCCGTCTTGCTGGCACCATAAGTTATTGTTGGAAATGTCTGGCTCATCTGGATTTGAATAGAGTACAGCAAGTGCCGGTATTAACTCAAATTCTAAAAATTTTAGATACAGTTCGCCATTTAACCTACGATCAAAAAAGAAGGGACCTAAAATCCGGTTATCAACAATTCCAGCCCAAACATTCACTTTTTGCGGGTATTATGTGTGGGACTCCATGATCCAGTGCAGATTTTCCTTAGCCCAATATCAACAGTTTTGGCGATTCACATGCCCATTTAGAGTAAACGTTGCTTCATCAAAGAACATAATTCTTTTTAAAATTGAGGATCTTCAATGTATCTGTTCATCATTATTTTGCAAAATTCTGTTTTTCTATCCGGGTCATCTTTATTAAGTTCATGAACCAACTGTACCCTATAAGGATGCCATTAATTTTTGTGTAAATAATCCAAAACGGTTGCTTGACAAATATTATTTTCCGTGGCAATACCGCGAGTAACACTATGGTGGTTTTCTTGGACAGCTAAGAGGACATCTAACTGCACATCTTCTGAAATCCTAGATCGACCTTGAATATAATTGTCTCTAACATGCCCCAAATCCCTATATTTTTTTACAATTTTACTAACAACAGATTGAGATATTTGTGCTCGGTTTGGGTACTTATTGTTAAATAACTCACACACTTCTGTTTGGGTTCGCATAGCCAAGCATCATTAGTACCTCTATCCTATCTTTTTCACCTAACCGCGTCATTTTTACAGAATTACTTGAAGTTAGATAGATCTACACAATTTGAAGAATTTTTGACAAGAAGTAAATGTCCGTGTCAAAATAAATTAATTCAGGTAACAGGCTACAATAATAATAAAGAAATGCGCAATTAAAACTTAATATCCACGGATCTCAGCATTTTTTCAGAAAAATATTAAAATGTCAATATATCGAAACCGTTGATTTTGGAGATATGGTATGTTTTACAAAAAGTGTTTAAAGTGTATCGTAGAATTTAAAAATAATATAATATACAGGGTGTTATATTTAAAAAAAATAATGTTGACGGTATATGTTCTTCTTGAGACAACCTGTATACACATTTCTTATGTCAAAAAATTCGCAATTAAAAATAATAATCGACATGTCCAAGCGTTTTTCCAGAAAATAATCACCTGAATTTTAAACGAATTTATTCCAACCTTTTTGAGCTCACTGTATAAGAGGAGAGTGACACAAGTTACTCAGGTCAAAAATATTTTTACAGAAACGGGTACAAATGGGCTGCCACCGAACCAACTCCAAATGTAAGAACACCAGTCGACAACATATTTTAATTGTCAGGAAATGAAAAGGAATTATCGAAAAATAAACCGCTGAAAGCATGAAAACAAATCTTCTCACAAGATATACTGGATATTGTTGTGCAATATAGGAATTAGTCGGGCAATAGGAACCATACAGAGTACAGAAAAACCACTTCCGCTAAATTAAATATTTTTTCTTGGACTTGCTACTATTAACTGCTGCCTCTAAGTCTAATAATGATGCCATTGAATCAATATTTTTAACAAATAATAATGTTTGCAAAAGAGCTTGTATTTTATTGGCTTATTGTTATTCTCAGTATCCCAATAAACTTAACATTCATTTTGAATACAAAAGTTTTACCACATACAAGGGAGATTCCGCAACTTCTACGGCATACTACCATCCAATATCACCCTGAGTTTCATGTCCAAGGTCATGGCAAAGTTTATTCATCGACGACTGGTAACATTTCTGAACAACAAAAATTTCTGGTAAGGTGAGCAATATGTTTCCGAAGCTGAAGTAGTATAACAACGGCAGTTACGGATTTAGTAACCAATATGTTAGATCAGACAGAAAAAGGATTTACTTGTGGCCGTGTTTCAGTGGACCTTAAAAAAGCCTTTGACACTGTCGATAATTTCATATTGCCGTCCACTCTAGAGAATGTTGTAGATATGCAAAAAGTCTCTAATTATGCAAACTTTAACTTCAGTTGAGTCATGTTATGGATTAGAAACCATTGTAGTGGTCGGACTCAGTTTGTGACTGTCGGAGAAGCATCGAGCAAAACGGCTTATCGATCAGCCGATATGGGGTTCTACCAGGATCTATTCTACGATCAACTTTGTTCTTATCATCTATCAACTCGAAATTCAAAGGTTAGTTGCTTCCTTTCTATAGCTTCACTGACGAGCTGTTATACAAAGTAACGCGGAGTGGCGGTGAGAAATTTAGTTAGAACCGTAAGTGAGGGTGGGGCGGATGATTGAATTGATGAGGAGGAGTTTGTTTCTGTGGCTGAGAGAGCTATGTCTATTGAGAAGTGAATATAGTTGGCTATAGAAGAGCTTGATTTTGCTGGCGGTGTTCTGGATATGGGGGCGACAATAGAGGGTTTTGTCGAGGGTGATACCGAGGAATTTTACTGTCTCGCACCAGGGGACATCGTGTCCATCCAGGTTGATCACGTCGAAGGGTTGTTGAATTATGCGAGCAAAGTGGATGGTTTGGGTTTTATCGGGATTTAGCAGAAGTTTCCGGTTTACGCAGTAACTGGAGAAATCATTGGCTGCTTCTTGCAGCTTTCGTGTAACAATACTAGGGCTCAGTGACCTTACGGCGAAAGCGGTATCGTCGGCGTAGAGGGCTAGGGTATTTTCAGGGGCTTTGGGTATATCAGGGATGTAGATGTTGAACGCGGAAGGCGAAGGTCTCGAAGGCCTTAAAGCTTGAGCATTGTTCATTATTGGTGGTACATTTATTTTAAATTATCTAAAATTTTCTTGTGCAGGTTAGTTCAGGTTAGTTTAGGTGAATTTTCCGATTTAAAAATTGATCAAAAATGGGCAGTTTTGTGGGCAAATTGACATGAAAAATATGTATTTTTTGTAGAAGAATTGTTTTTCAGGTTTGTTTTGATGATTATTTTCGATAGTCAATCGGGATAAAATACTTACTTGTTTTACTAGGCAGAAAAGCAAAATTTAGTGCCGCGGCTGGTGTTTCAGCTGAGGCTAGGGAACCTTCTGCCGTAAGAAACCTACAATTTTTTCTCCAAAATTGTTCCGATTTCACGCAAAATCGTCTTTTTTTATATTTATTTCTTGCGTTTCATTATCAATATCCAAATAATTAAATTTTTTTAACAAAGTTAACTGGCTTGTTGAATTGTTTGTGTTTACTTTAATGTCATTGTCAATTTTAAAAAAATTGTCAAGTAACTGTTCAAAATGGATCTAATTAAAAGTGAGGATGAGTTATTATCATTAACACCACCTGAGACAAGAGACCAGGCGCTAGATATGTCATTGTCAGTTTTAATTACCAGTTTGATTTTAATTATTACCTGGAGAATTGCATAGCAACGCATTTTTTCTGCCTAGGTAAAAAAATGCTACTTTCCCTGACTAGGCAGTAAAAATATACCTTTAAAACCTGTCAAGTGTCACTAAAAATCCGCTGTTAATGTCATATCGAGACAAATATATTTACCTACGTCACCAACGAATGATGGAGTTCCCACTGTTGGATTAGGATCATTCTCAACAATATTACTGGTGTATCTAAAAAGGACAAAAGAAGTGGGAAACAAATTAAATTAGCAAAAAGTTGCTCATTAGTGACCATGCGAACAAGAGCTATTTTCATCCAAGAGGGCTTGACTCAAAAACCTTTGGCTTGGTTTTGATTACAGTTATAAGGGGACGAATTTATCTAACCAAATCTAGGTTAAAATTTTATCAAATTCATGTTATGACATGATATGATGATTATTAAAATAGGTAAAGAAACACAAATTTATTTTTGTTGTTTACAAAATTGACAAAGTAAGAATATAGAGAAAGAAAATAAAAATTATAGAAATTGCTGAAATTGACCACCAAAACTACTTCAAGCATAAATTCACACGCCTCTTCATATTTTCGAAAGCGTTAACCAGCATTTCTGGAGAAATATTACCACATTCTCGGATAATCCTTTCTTGTAACTGTTCTAAATTTTCAACTGGGGTTTTAAAAATATTGTTCTTCAAATGAGGAAAAATGAAGTAATCCATAACCCTCATCTAGTAGTAGTAGTGGTAGTAGTAGTAGTAGCGGACTAGAAGGCTTAGCTTTGCCAACCTTGTTTTAACGTCAGGGTAATGTCAGTCAGACGGGACCTACAGTTTAACATGGATTCCGAGCCACCATATAACCGACAGATGTTTTTTTTGGCACAGTCTTTTTACTTACAGTCTTGTTATTATTAAGGTCTCTTTGCTCACCACAAACCTCGACGAGCCAGCCCTTAAACGTCCTTGTGTGCCGCTAAGAGAGTTATGTATGTCGCTGGAACCCTCGAACCATCCGGAACAGCATCAGACCCGTACACTCGAGATTTTGGTCAAGGCTTTTACCTCAACCATACGAGTATCAGGCAGTGTCCAAGAAACACCATCCGCACCACTGTCATCCTTTATTTGGCTCAAGGGTCCCTCCCTCGACACATGCGTGTCGTTGAGAATTTGCCGGTGTGTGTTGCATACGCAACACTACGTAGTATGGTGACCTGGGCCCTGCAAATTGAAGAAGTCTGCTGGGCCAGCCATGGCATGAACCAGGTACCTGTAGCATGGGAAGCGAGAATGTTGCCACACGACCAGGCCGTCACCTAACTGTCATCTAAGTGGGAATTCAATGTCTGCTCGAAAACTGATCAATCTGTAGTCGAAATAATTGCGTAAGTAGTTAATGGTTTCGGCGGATGTATGGGCGGTTGCACTGTCCTGTTGAAAGCAACCAGAATGTAGTTCATCGTCAAGTAATTGCTCCACAAATTGATTCAAAATATTCTCCCTATACCGATGTGCTATAACTGTGCCATGGAGAAACTGGTGGGACTCACATAACCAATGAGGTGGAATCATGCTTCATGAAAAATAGGTCAGGTCTAATAAATAATTTATTTCCAATAAATTTTGGGTAAACCACTGACGTCTTTCAAAATTCCTGCATGTTTCACAAGATCTTCCCACTTCTTTATGCACAAACCCTGTTTGTATTGCTGCTCACTATTTATTCTAACCCCGCTTCGAATATACGCTTCAACTATGAATTGCTTGTGCTGTTCCGTTAAACCCATTGCGTGAATTATTCAAGAAATTGGATAAATTAGCGTTAAATCAAATTAAACGGAATAACTGATTTCAATAATGCTGGTATTTATTAGTACCCAACAGGTATGAAGCTCTGCCGCTAAATAGCAGGTCCTTAAATGCAAGGCACACTTTGATGATAATAATTTTTGCTCGCATGACACTAGACACTATTATTGTTATAAATCGTAGGTACCCACATACAATTTTGTATATCCTTCGAGGACGATCAAGCTTTATTGAACCCGCACTTCTAATATAAATACGTTATGCGATAAATCCGGAATATAATACAATAGATAAATAAACTTTTAGGTATAAGATGGTATGAGTATTTTAGTCTATCTTTAAATGATATGAAGTAATAAGTCAATCAAAACACATACTAGGGTGTCCCTTAAATTTTAAGTTCGATATATTTTTACGCATACCTTCTAAAAACTTTCGTAATAACCCAATATTGTCTAGAAAAAAATATTAGCCCGTTTTATAAACGATAACCCGTGCCGACTTGCAATTTAAACTTGTCCATACAAGTTGCGCGGGTAATGCGCTGCGACCTATTACTAGGGTTGCCACACGTCCCGATTTCCAGGGCACGGTCCCGCTTTTTAGCGATTTCTCTCAAATGTCCCGTTGTCCCACTTCAATGTTTAAATGTCCCGCTATCCCGCATTGTCACATTTCAACTGCTTTCAAATTCTAAACGAAGCGAAATAAAAAAAAAGTGGAACGTTTTGTATCCCACTCCTATTATACTTCATGCGGTCGTAGAGCGCTTGGTCTTAGCAGCGATAATTTCGCTATTAACAAATCGTCGATTCAGCGAATTCGCACTCAGACGAGAAAAACCAGGACAGAAGCAATAAAAACTGACTTTCAAAACAAGGTACCTGACGTACTCATACTACTCATAGTCCATTGAGATGGAAAACTATATATTACCCGGATTGGATGTACGAAGTTCAAAAGAAGAACGTTTGCCCATTATTGCTTCATTTGACGATAGAGAACAGCTTCTTGCAGTGCCAAAACTAGAGAGTTCTTTTGGAAAACATCAAGCTAAAGCCGTCTCAACTACTCTCTATGACTGGAACCTTCATAATAAAGTTCAAATAATGTGCTGCGACACAACATCTTCGAATACTGGTCGTTTTAATGGAGCTTGTGCTGTTTTGGAGCAGACATTAGAAAGAGAATTGTTGCGTTTTGCTTGTCGTCATCATGTTTATGAATGGCCCTAAAAACAGTCTTCGAAACCAAGATAAAGCAAATTACTAGTAGCCCAGATATTCCAATGTTCAAAAATTTCAGAGACAATTGGAAAAACATCGTTTGTTAATGTTTTATAAGGCAAAACTGGAGAAAGGTTTTGTAAGAGATGATTACCGCGAATTGATTGAAATACGCGTAGTGTTTTTGGGAGAAGATACAGAGAAGAAATTAAAACTCAGACCCCCCGAAGCTATGCATCAGGCACGATGGATGGCGAAAGCGATCTACTCTTTAAAAATATGTTTGCTTCAGTCACAATTCAGAATGATTGCAAAAGACAAAAAGGCCCTAAAAGAAGTTTGCTTATTTATCGTCACATTGTATGTTATACCTTGGCTCAAATGCACAGTGGCGACTAAAGCACCTAACCAAGATTTGTGCTTCTTGAAATCATTAAAAGAGTACGAAAAAGTTGACGCAACCATTTCTGAAGCTGCTATAAGTAAGTTTAGCCACCACTTGTGGTATTTATGTAAAGAGACAGTCCTTCTATCACTTTTTGATGATGAGGTTAATAACCAAACGAAGATGAAAATGATTGCCAACCTTAACAGGGATAAACGCTCAGATTTTGGCAAACGCTATGACCCATCGAAGGAAGAACTGACACAAAAGTTGTTTGGTAAGCTAAATTATTATTTTTTTTGATATTTAACTTCTTTTTCAAAAACGCTGGATGATTTTGTATCGGAAAAGAGCAAACAATTTCTATTTCGACTGCAGATCGACAACAGTTTTCTTCAGGAAGATGTATCTTTCCGGCATCAGAATCAAGGGCGGTTTTACAGGGGGGGGGGGGTAATAGGGTAATTACCCCCCCACCCCCATGAATTTAGAATATTAAGCATCATTATTGAAAAAAAGGGCGTGTCGAAAATTTTTCGCCTGCGGCGCTATTTTTCCCTGCCCCCTCCCCTCGTACTTATTTTCTAGTTACTTCAGGTTAATAACAGCTTTATTTATTACTGCATGCTTGTTTAAAAAAGAATCTACCTATCTAAATGCATAGGTAATTGATACCATTTTTAAAAAAAAATGGGATTTGAAATTACCCCCCTCATGTTGAAAAGCTAAAACCGCCCTTGATCAGAATGCTGCTTCTCTGGAAGCTAAAAGACGAGTAAGTCGTTTGAAGGTTGTAAATGACATTGCTGAAAGGGCTTCAAATTAATGCAAGATTTTAACGGAGTCATCACGGCAGAAGAAGAGCAAAAACAATTCTTATTGCGCTGTGTCCAGGAACATAGAAATTTGTATCCGGACTGTAAAAAAACTACACTAAAGAGAAGTTACCCTGACTGATTGTTATAATTTTTTGTTTTAAAATAAAGATTAATGTTTACTTTATTTTATTTAAACTTTTATTCACCTAATTTGTTGCATTTATATTAGTTTTATAGCAGACCGAAATATCAGGACAAAACACGATTTTAAATAAACTTTGAAGTTCAGTCGGCACGGGTTGCGATCATGCTAGAAAGCTGAAATTTCATATTTGAGTATGTTTTAGCATTTATAAAAAATGTAGAGGTCATGCATATCGATTCAAAAAAAAAAAAAAAATTGTCATATAAGGGACACCCTAATACCCACCTTGGGTGTCTGTTCCTTAGTGAAACTAGTCAAAGTGTGAAGTGTCAGTGTTCTTTTAGTTAAATATGGAGAATTTTCAACAATTGCCTAAACGCCCTAGAGTCGGTCCATGTACCGGGTGTCCCACTCAGAATGGCTGCCGGCCGTATCTCAGAAAGTGTTAGTCGTATGGCTTGCGAAAAACAAATATATTAGGTAAAGTGGTCAGGAGAAATTGTTGGAAATTATTTTCAAGTTTCTCAGACTGGCGCTAGAGGGCGCAACACTAACGGTAAATATGAATCACGAAGTTTCCTCAAAGGTCGCCTAGTTAAGATATCCTGAGAATAACATTTTTGTATGTTTTGAAGATTTATTAATAAAATTCACCTATAGAACGTGTTCGTCACTTTTCAAATAATGTGGTGGGGGAAGGTTGAACATTGTTTGTAATAAATGCTGATAACTCCGGTCTGGCTTAACACAATTTAGTAAACTTAGTTTTGTTAAAAAGGGCTTTTCTCACTCTATATATCGTCTTATGAACTACGGCAATATGTGTTTTACACTAGGCGCTAGGGGGCGCTGTCTTACAACTTCACAAACATTGCGCGTTTTTTCCATAATTGTAAATATAATAGTATATTCAATTTTACCTGTTTACAAGGATGATTAAAAGTTTAAGAAGTCAGCAAAAACCGCAAGTTAATATCTATTTTCAATCCGGAGATATCAACAACAATAATCATAATTACGGAAAAATATGATTTTATTTTCAAGTTGCCATTGTAAAGGTTTTTTTAAGAGTCAAATAGGCTTTGGAAAAACAAAATATGAATTAAAACTGTGTACGCCTGTCACCTTTCATTATTACGTCAAAATTTTTGTCGTGCCAACCACTGTTACTTGAAGAAGCGGTTGACATCATTGCGGTGTATTTTGAATGTTTCGGAAATGCAACAATTGCTGAACGGGTTTACGCAGTACGATACCCTCAAAGGCGCCGATACGACAGTAGAAGGTTTGATCGTTTAGCTAGCCGTTTTCGTACTACTGGAAGTATTCGTCACCCTGTATATCGCAGACGCCGCCGAGGTCGAACCGAGGAAAACATTGTAAATGTTTTGGCATATGTGGAATTTAATCCACAAATTAGTATTAGATTAATTGTTAGAGACTTGGGCGTTACTCGCTCTACTTGGGCATAGGACTTTATTAGAAGAAAGGTAAGTAATTATATCTATATGTTATAACTCTTAAATAGGTCAGAATAATGCCAATATTTCTCTTAATAGTTTTCAAGTCAATGTAATAAGTATTTTATTTTTCTTTAGGCTACATCCCTACCATATTGTGCTCCACCAGGCTTTGACCCCGCAAGATTATGATAGAAGATTGGATCATTGCTATTGGTTGCTCAATATGATGTTGGAAGATAGAAATCTCCTCTCCAGAATTTTGTGGACTGATAAAGCTACTTTTTATACTAATGGAGAAGTAAACCGCCATAATATGCATTATTGGTCGCGGGATAATCCCCATTGGATGCGGGAGGTACAGCATCAAGAAATATGGAGCGTCAATGTCTGGTGCGGCATTTTGGGTGGCAGAAGAACTGGACCGTTTGTATTTTATGAGTCGCTTACTGGGCAAAAGTATTTACATTTTTTAAACTACGAACTCTCAATCCTTCTTCGAAGATGTTCTCTTGGATATTCGCAGAACTATGGTTTTCCAACACGATGGATGTCCTGCACATTTTGCGGCAAACGTTCGTCAATTTCTTGACGTGATATTGTGATGTTGTTAATGAAAGTGGTAATTTCTATTTAAATCACCTGGCTTAACATGCCTAGATTACTATCTATGAGATTGAAGGATCTCGTTTTCGTTACCAGACCCACCACAAGGAAAAACATGATAGAAAGGATAATGGACAGCAGCCGCCGTATCCCTATGGCAGAGGTGGAAACTGCAGTATTATCAACCAGGGAGAGATTGGAATCGTGTATACAGAACGATGGACGACAATTTGAACATTTAGGGCGCTACTGAGAATTATTGTCGTAACGATATATTTGCTTGAAACATACATACCTTCATATTTTGTTTTTCCAAGGCCTATTTGACTCTTAAAAACTCATTTACAATGGTAACTTAAAAATAAAATCATAATGCTCCGTAATCATGATTATTGTTGTTGATATCTCCGGATTGAAAATGGATATTAACTTGCGGTTTTCGCCGACTTCTTAGACTTTTAATCATCCTTGTAATCAGGTGAAATTGAATATACTATTATATTTACAATTATGGAAAGAACGCGCAATGTTTGTGATGTTGTAAGACAGCGCCCCCTAGCGCCTTGTGTGAAACACATATTGCCGTAGTTCGTAAGACGGTACATAGAGTGAGAAAAGCCCATTTTACCAAAACTAAGTTTACTAAATTATGTTAGGCCAGACCGGAGTTATCAGCATTTATTTCAAATAATGTTCAACCTTCCCGACCACTTTATTTGAAAAGTGACGAACACGTTCCATAGGTGAATTTTATTAAAAAATCTTCGAAATATACAAAAATGTTATTTTTGGGATACCTTAACTAGGCGACTTTTGAGGAAACTTCGTGATTCATATTTACCGTTACTGTTGCGCCCTCTAGCGCCAGTCTGAAAAACTTGAAAATAATTTCCAACAATTTCTCATGACCACTTTACCTAATATATTTTTTTCCGCAAGCCATAAGACTAACACTTTCTGAGATACGGTCATTCTTAGTGGGACACCCGGTACAGTAAATGAAAAAAAAATCTTAACTGATACGGTTCTATTAAAAGTAAGCATGCAGATTTAAGTGTTGACAATGCAGTGCAATTTACGGCAGATATGCTTAACGTTGGGAAAACAACAATATATGAACCTTTAAAAGAAGAAATATGTGTTGGCGTCAGACCTCCAAAAACTTCTCCAGGATGACCAGAACTTGAATTGGATGACGTTTTAATGTAGAGAACAAGGCGAAAAGTTCATAGTTTCTTTTTAAGAAAAGAGATTCCCACGCTGGACAAAATTTTCTCCTCAATCCGAGAAGACCAGGACTACCCATTTATGCGTAGAAATACACTTTGGAAATTATTAAGGAAAATGAGCGATATTGTCTGTTGGAGAAGAAATTACTTAAGAAGCATCCGAAAAACCAGAGAAAAAACAAAAAATATTTGACTTAGATGAAACATGGCTAACTGACGGCCACCCTGTGACTAAATTTTGGCAGGAAAAAAATATTAAAAGTTCAAGGCAAGCTTTTTTGGAAGGACTGTCCACAGGATTAAGACCGCATCTGGAAAAGAACATCGACTTATCATAACCCATATTGGAAGTTCTGGAGGCTTCGTTAAAGCTGGTCTACTCATGTTCCAATCTAAAAATACAGGAGGCTATCACGAAAATATGAATGCTGGATATTATACCAAAAAATGCAATAATTGTATTGGATAATGCAAGTTATCACTCTAGGCTGACGGAAAAATTACCGACAAGTGCGTGACGTAAAAATGAAATAACAAAATGGCTAAGTTTAGGACAAATAGAATTTCCATTATATTCCTTAAAAAAAGAACTATGGGTACTAGCCAATTTACATAAAAATGCACTCAAAAAATATGTAGTCGATGAAATGGCAAAGTTACGAGGAATATCTGTGCTCAGACTCCCTCCTTACCATTGTGAATTAAACCCGATCGAACTTATATGGGCTTAAATAAAGACAGATGTCGTCAGAAAAAACACGACTTATTAAATGGTGGATTTAAAAAGATTCTTTGAAGAAGCTATGGGTAAAATCAGTGCGAAAAAGTGGAAAAAATGTATCGATCATGTGATAGAAGAAGAAGCTAAAATGTGGCAGGTAGATACAATAATTAAAAAAACGGTTGAACCGCTTATTATAAACGATGTTATTAAAAGTTCATCTTCCGAATCGGACTATGATTAAGCCATAACGACAATGTATTATTCGATTTTTGAAAATGCTTTGTTTGTAAGATTGTTTTTGTAATTATATTATGTAAAATAGTACCACCAATTGTTATTTATTGGTTAATACGATTTTTTAAATATTTTCATATGTTATAAATACCTACGAATATAATATAATACAATTTTAGGAGAACAGGCACGTTTAAGATTTTTAATTTAAAAGCTTCCACAATACACGCTTCTGGCTAAGGAATTTTTCCAATAAAAATGGTAAATCTTCAAATATAACAATAGCTTGCGACAAATTCAGGATGAACCTACCTAAAAATTGCTCATTATCTGGACCCTTTAATATAAACACAAAAGAATTTAAGGGATGGTGTTTAAATTGTTCTTGATACCCCGGTATACGTTTTGCATATTTAATGAGCATTTATTATCTCGCGTCATTTAAAGATATACTACTGTGTTAAAGTTTTGTATACCTTGGTTCTTCGGTCGATAACTCGGGAGGTTGTGAGGTTGAAATCCGACGGCGCATACAACAAGCACGGTCAGCTATGACTAAACTGACTAGAATATGGCGTGATAATAATGTCACCAAAGCCACCAAAATGTCGCTGGTTCAATCTCTTGTCTTTTCCATATTTATGTATGGCTCTGAAACTTGGACTGTGAGAAAGGCAGACCGCCACCGCATAGATGCTTTCGAAATGTGGGCTTGGAGAAGAATGCTAAGAGTTCCTTATACAGCCCACCGAACTAATGTTTCTATATTGAGTGAACTCGGAAATCCAAAGCGACTATCTTCCATTGTCTTGACGCGTATCCTGACGTTCTTCGGCCATATCCATAGAAGTGATAATATGGAAAAACTTGTTGTCCAGGGTCATGCTTCGGGAGGACGGCGTCGTGGCCGTTCTCCTACACGCTGGGTGGATGCGACAAAACAATTGCTAAATACTAGCGTCACAAGAGCGACCGAATTGACAAATAATCGTGAAAGATGGCGAAATACAATTTCTAGAGCAATTGACAACCTTCGTTTCGGCAACCCTCCAGCTCTGACTTAGAACATTTCATTTTACGGGTTCACAACATGTCTGCTAAGATATTGTGACTATGATGATGACTGTGTTATTGGAGGTCTCTTTTTTAAAATATTAGGCGACCCATGTTGTAACCAATGGCACGGCAATGAAAGGAAATATACATTCTAGTTGTATTTCTGGTAATGTAAGTAGTGTATTGTGACTTACATGTTTATAGCAAAGTAATCAAAAGTTCCATTTATGAGGTTGATTTCTTCTTGCGTAAGTTCTGGTAACCTGGAGAAGGGAAATCCTTCGGCCTTGCTTCTATTTGCCACCCTATCAATAACAATGCGAGGCCAGTTACCCCTGTATACAGGATTCGCAAATAGGCCGAGCTGAAAATAAAATATTTCTAAATATTTCAATCGGTAGTCAACGAGATTACTAGCAAGGTTGCCATATTGTTATAAGAAACATATTAGCTTCAAGTTTTAGGAATATTTACGGTTGTGTCTAATGCCCATTTCGAATATTGAGCCAGCTGACCTCCACTTCTGGATTAAATAGAAGTCATAAAAACTTCGTTATTTTTACTAGAATACCCTATTGATTTCCAAAGATTTGGATTCTACGAAAAATGTTACACAAAAAACATACCGGGTGATGCATGGCTTAGTTCAACATAGGAAATTCCATGTAAATTTTGAAGTGGCTAAATATTGGCTCACTTGTACATTTTAGAGAAAAATTGTATTATAAACTGTGTATTATATTGAAACTCGTGTGAGGTTGCTAGTCCTTCATCGGGCGCCTCCCCAGGTGGCGGATAGGGGAACGCCTCCCAGATATGGGTGGTACCGGCGAAATCAAATAGCCGGGGCGGACCAAAACTAGCACCGCGTCGTCTAACCCAGATTGGGCGGCCGCAAACAGCGTCTGACCCACAGTGGGCGGCTGAATTCAAAATTCACCAAGCTGTCTGACCAGCGTGGTGTTTTATGGCCAAATACCCCTATGAAACATGCCAATAAATAAAACTACAGTACCCCAGGCGTGTAGGGTAACACGCCTAAAATCTCGCACTGAAAAGTCTGTGCCAAGGATTCTGGGGGGGACATAAATTTGGCAACATCGAGAAAGATACCAGATTATTAGACGCTATACACTGGAACATAAAATGCGCGATCCCTACTTACGGAGGAACGTTTGGTCGAACTAGAGGCAGAGCTGAGGTATATTAAGTGGGACATCGTCGGTCTCTGTGAAGTCAGGCGGAACGGAGAACAGCTACTGAAGTTAAAGTCGGGGCATACCTTCTATTACGCGGGAGAGGAAGATGGTTTCATCGGCGGCACTGGATTTCTTATTCACACACGTTAAATAGAAGATATATACTCAAAATCATTCAAGTATATGCACCAACTAGTACCCACACCGACGAGGAAATAGATCTCTTCTATGAGGATGTGAGCCTAGCTTGGGAGGACCGGAAAACTCATTTCACAATTTTGTGTGGTGACTTTAATGCTAAAGTTGGTCTAAAGGCGGATGTTTCCGAGACCTTGCTTGAATGTTTTGGTTCGGAGGACAGAAACGATCGCGGCGAGACACTTTTGGGGTTTCTGCTACAAGATAATCTATTTCTTATAAATAGCTTCTTTCACAAAAAACCCAAGCGGAGATGGACCTGGAAAAGCCCAAACTGTCTGACAAGAAATGAGATTGACTTTGTAATAACCGAAAATGAACATATCATCAAAGATGTATCAGTACTAAACAGATTTACCACTGGCAGTGCTCACCGTATGGTAAGAGCAAAAGTCCATCTCAATTTAAAAAAAGGAACGACACAAAATGGTCAAGACATCAAATAAAAAACCTTGGCATCCTCCGCTCGATACCTATAAATTCCAACAATGCATTTACGACCTATTAAAGGAACCTGAAATACATATAAACATGAACGAGGAGGAAAAGATAAACACCCTGAACGATAATATAGTGAAGGCCCTGACAACAAGCCAAGATAAACATTTCCCAGCAACCAAAAAGGACGAAAGGATAAGCGAAGAAACTAGAGAATTAATGCAGGAAAGAAGAAACAAAAGAAGTACAGAAGCAACCACAGAGGAGGAGCTAAGGGATATGAACAGATAAATCTCCAAAGCTATAAGAAGAGATACAAGGAGATATAAACTGAGAGAAATTGAACGAACCATAGAGAATAACAAAAGCATGAAGGTACTCCAGAGAAGACTTTCGAATGGAAGAAGAGAAATATGCAAAATGAAAAACAAAGATGGAGAACTTACGATCAATAGAAGGGGAATACTAAATATATTGGAAGAATTCTATAAACTCCTTTACAGAAGTCAAGATGATAATAGTGACGAAGAAAAACATGAACCCGAAATCCTGACATCGAAAGGGGGTATTGTCAACCAAGGATCAGAAGAGCTTCCTGATATTACCATAGAGGAAATAGAGTTAGCAATTAAAAACACAAAAAATAATAAAGCGCCAGGGGAAGACAACATAGTCACAGACGCAATAAAAATAGGAGGCCAACATCTGTTGGTAAAAATAAAAGAGCTTTTTAATCTCTGTCTATTCAATAGTAAAGTCCCCAAAAATTGGCACAATTCCATTGTAATCCTGCTTTACAAAAAAGGAGATGTAGCGGAACTAGAGAATTGCCGACCAATGAGCCTCTTAAGTCACCTCTACAAACTGTTTACTCGAATTATAATCACCCAACTGTCCTATCAACCTGTGCAACAGGCAGGCTTTCGTCGTGGATTTGGAACGAATGACCACCTTCAAAGCGTCGAAACACTTATAGAAATGAAAATAGAATACAACAGAGCTTTAGTAATGACATTCGTGGACTTCCACAAGGTCTTTGACACAATAGAGCTAAATGCAGTGTGGAATGCACTTCAGGAATGTAGGGTCGACTACCGATATACCAAGCTCATCCACAATATCTACAAAAATGCAACAATGACGGTAAAACTGCATGAAAATACCAACCTCATAACTATTGAGCGTGGTGTCCGGCAAGACGACACGATGTCACCAAAACTGTTTATTACAGTCATGGAGAGTGCACTGAAACAATTGGACTGGAGTCAAAGAGGTATAAACATAGATGGCAAGAACCTAAACAACTTACGTTTTGCGGATGATATAGTGCTATTCTCAGACAATCTCAAAGAAATGCGACTGATGCTGCAGGACCTGCAGGAGGTGTGTGGAAAGGTCGGTCTTAATATTAACATGTCAAAAACAAAATTCATGACAAACCTTGTTCCCAGCTGTGGCTTAAAGATTGACGGAGCTGAGATTCAGATGGTGGATAGATATGGGTACCTTGGCCATGAGGTCAGCATCTCAAGGGATAATCAGACATGCTAACTAAAAAGAAGGCTCACTCTCTAATGGGCAGCTTTTGGAAGACTTAAGGACGTTTTCAAGAGTGACATTCCCGTCAACCTAAAAAGAAGGGTTTTCGATTAGTGCGTGCTGCAAGTGATGACATATGGCTCAGAAACCCTAACACTAACAGCAGCAACAGGTAAGAAACTTAGAGTTACACAGAGGAAGATAGAGAGATCCATGCTTGGTGTGACCTTGAAGGACCACATAAGAAACGAGGATTTGCGCGGAAGAACCGGCGTCAGCGATGTCGTTGGAACTATTGCGAAGCTTAAGTGGAACTGGGCTGGCCACGTTGCACGGATGCGAGATGACCGATGGGAAAAGAGGCTTCTTAAATGGAGACCCAGAACGGACAAGCGAAGTAGAGGAAGACCGCCTACGCGTTGGTCGGACGATATCAAGAGGACCCGCAACAACTGGATACAAACAGCACAAGATCGATTGGAATGGAAAATGATTAGGGAGGCCTATGTTCAACAGTGAACACAGAGGGCTGATTGATGATGATGATGATGATGAATGTTTTGAAGAGGCCGATATAATAAACCCATGTGTCAATTTTGGATAAATTTAAAAAAGCCAATCCTAACTTATTCAATTAAATGTGATGGCAAAATTACGAAATTTTCATAGTTTAGGTAATACAGCAAACACCAGAAAATAATTTCTATGACACTCTTGTCAAAAACTGACGTTAAGCTGGACATAACGAATAAAGATTATTTCACATTAAAACACATTTTCGTTTTACCAATCCGGCATCAGACATCCAAAATAGAAGACAGCATTTTGTTTTTCTTACTGAGCCTTTAATTTAACATAACACAGAAGTCGGTTAGTGAAAGGTTAGGAGACTTGGCTGGCCAAAGGATTAAATTTGATTGATTTAGATTAGATTTTGAATCAAAATACCACGAGGTCTTCACTCCCCTTTAATTAAAAACATTCTATTTTTCATCTTTAACCATAGATTTTGATCTTCACATTTTAATTTTGTCATGCTTTTAATATCATTTTAACGGATGAAATTTGAACGAATCATTTTAACATATTAAATAAACTGTGAGGCTATCTTGACACAAGGTAATACTTTTTTTTATAACAATAAAACATATTGTAAGATGACAAAGGTTCTAGAATATCCCCATAGGTTATACTCAATATTTCAGCATGAGCTCTTGCGTCCGGAAAAGCTACGCTCCCTTTCTTTTAACTAAAATATAACAGACCCTAACTTAAATCTTAAATTTACCCAAATATTTTCAATTGATAATGAAGCATACATAAACCCTTTTCTTTATCAGGTATCTTTTCATACGTAAAACCACAAGAGCTTTTCATTTTATGGGATAAATTTTTATTTTTTACGAAAACTAGATTGCTTAGAAATTTAACGAGAACAAACGCGACAGCGAAGCTGGAGCGTTTATATCTATTACCGTTTGTTTGAGCTTAAATTGCTAAAAAGTGATCTAGTTTGAGTTTAAAAAATAAAAGTTTATCCGTTCTTAAGAAAAAGATCGAGTGACTTTAGCTAGAGAAATTCACGAATTTTGGCATGAACAGATACTAAAAAAAAAGAATACATCAGCAAAAAAATATTTGTACAGCATCAAATTAATTTGTAACAATATGTCAGGTTGCCGAGCAATGAAAAAGAAAAGCTACTCGATATTGAGCTGGAGAGGTTTTTACCATTTAATTTTTAGCTGGAGAGGAATTTATCGCGATAAAAAAGGATGCACATTTTTTTATCGATGTCAAAGTGATAAAAATGCATCATCAAAGGGACATTTTATTGTAGGGGTGAATTTATCAATAATAAAATTTTATTGTTTGTGTGGGAAATTTTGATTTTATTGTATAGATTTCCAATACAGACATTCGGTATGTCTTTCCTGGTTTGGACTTCTATAAAACCAGGTGGCGCCCAAGGCAAGCCAACGACGAACGGAAGGTGTAAGTATGTAACAGACCACGACCTAGTGTCTCTGCAATAAAAGCTACCCCACGCACTGAGTGACACCCTATTGTCTATGACAAAAGTTTGCCACATTTATAACACGTATCCGAAGCAATGACACAAATTATGCAGTTTTTAAGTTTGTTCTCATTCAACATTCTTACTTTAAAACGGATAGGCCCTAGAAGCTTTAAAAATAAAATTCTTACGTTAAATTCAAGGGCTCGTTCTTGTGCCTCCAAGTCAAGAGTGCTGTTGGTTTTGGAATAATACCATAAAGTTACAACGTTTATTGTGATTTGCCCTGCAATACAAAAAACAAACATACATCTTTATATAAAATCCTTTGGCGTTAGTTTAAGGCGGAAGAAAATTAAATACATTGTAATAAGAGAACAATAAATATAGAAGAAAAAGTCGTCCTCAATGTATGTCAATTAATCACGCCACTTAAAAGTAAATATTACTAAACTTTTTTCATCCAAAAAGAACTGATGTTTAGTATCTTTATCATTCTAGTGTCATCATGTCGATTACCGTAAATTTTTATATTAGAAATATTTTTTATATTATAGGTATCATAACCCCATTAGGAGAGTATGGTAAAGGTATGTACTTTTTACAGCTTGTCGCTGGGGTAATATCCTTTTTAAAAGGGACCTTGCCTATAAATAATATAAAGTAAATTGATTTAATTATTATAATAATTAACTAATTTACTAACCTTTACTAAACTAAACTAACCTGAACTAGCCTAATGACCTAACTGTACTAAACTTAAACTAATAAGAGAGCGTTTATTATTTATTTATTACAGTTTACCTCCCTGTGTTGCTCTAAACTCCTCGTCGTAGATTCTGTACGCTTTGGCGTGCGCCAGGAGTGAAACATATGCGCACTGGTATATTCCGGCACCATTTAGTTTAAATCCTGGAGCGTGAATCCCCTAAGAAAAAGAAACTTCTTAATACATGATTCAGTATAAAATTAGACTTCAGTGACCTTCTTCCGGTCGTGAAACACAACTTAAGTGCTACAATTCAATAAACCCTTTTTCTTAGTTAATTTATTAAATTTTTGAAAAAAATAACATAAACCGAGAAGAATACATTACACATCACAATAACAAAAAAAAAACTTCATGGTGCCGAAAATGTTACAACTCATTTTGGATGTTGCTAATGTACTGATTTCAAAAATACTTCGCTTTTTTTTGTAATAGCTCTAGTTTTGGAGATACGTCTAGCCAGATTTAATATGCTTCATGAGCTCCAATCCATTAAGCTGATTTGATAGATTCTAAGTAGTTGCAATGACTGTAACTAATATTTAGTCCTGCTACCTATAAAAACCTACCCGTCATCGTACCTATAAAATCCCAACCTTCATCCCATACTTCATCGACAAATCATGGCTTCTATAAGCAGACGTGGGAGTGTGAATCATCCGATGTTTTTTTTGTTACATATGTGGCGAGTGTAGTTTAATAGAAAGTATAAAACCCATCTCGGACTTAGTGAGGAGCGCATATATGGTGTCCATTTAGGAGACCAGCATACATATTGAGCTTAATATTTTGTGTGTAAAATATGTGTTGAGCATCTGCGATATTGCGCAAATGAAAAAAGAAAAGGCTTAAAGTTTGGTATTCCAATTGTAAGGAGAGAGCCAAAACCCATTTTGACGACTGGTATTTTTGTCTTGTGAATATTAAGAGCATTAGTCGTAATAATCGGCATAATTCGACATATTCTTACCTGAAATCAGCAAGAGAACCTATACAGCATTTCAAAGAAGTGCTTATTCCAACATTCATCAGCATTCCCATTCATTCTGAGGATGTAGAGGCATCAACGTCTGACGAACTGCAGTGTAATAATCTTAAGACAGTGATTTTAAAGAAATTTTAGCCAGTCCTTAATGCTTCAACCAACATGAGCTAAAGTGACTAAAGCTTCGAGAGGAGTCATTCGAGTTGCCTCCGGATTAAATAAAAAGCTTGCTTTATCTACACACTAAGATCACGTATTACCGAAATCGAGAAAAGGATCTATTGTCATTTTACTCTTAACTTGATATTCTGCCATGGCATAAAGGGCTTGTTAGAGAAATTGGGTTTACCAGAGTAAGTACCAGGTCAATCGATCTCAAAACGAAGTTTAAAATGTAGTAGGATATATATAGGCTCACCAGACCAAGAATCACTGATCTCTATCACCCTACCATAGCCTCATTGCCACTCAATCCTTCCTCTACACCTGCCAAAGTTTCTTCCATCAACCCGCTACACCTACCACAATCCCCCTACCAAAGCTCTCCATCTCCATACCAACTATCTACATCTACCAATAAATCCCCTCTCTTTTCCACCCTTTTAAATTAAACTGGGGCTTATGAAGGAATTTGTAAAAGCTCTAGATCAGAATGAACCTTGCTTTGACTATTTGTTACGCAAACATTCTGGGCTCAGCAAGGAAAAATTGAAAGCCGAAATTTTTGATGGTCCTCAGAGTAGGCAACTTATAAAAGATTCGCACTTCATAGAGTCAATAAAAAATAGGTTTTCATCAAAGTTGTTCAAAGTTTTTTTGGAGAACTAATCATAAGTCAGAGAATTACATGAAATTAGTAGAAGAGATGCTCACGAGCTTTGCCACACTTAGTTGTCACATGAGTATTAAGGTCCATTACCTTCACAGTCACTTAAACTGATTCCCAGAGAATCTAGATGATCTTAGTGAAAAACAGGGGGCACAATACCACCAAGATTTAAAAACCATGGAAGAAAGATACCAGGAAAGATGGAATACCCACATGATGCCTGATTACTGTTGGAGCATTCAACGAGACCATCTTCGTAAATCTTATAAAAGAAAGCTATTAAGTGACGACTGCTGTATAAGTTTACTACATTTTGATTGCTTAATTTGGCGTACAGCTGCAGTACTTTTTCTAATGTTTAATCCACAAAACGAATACTTCTTTGTACACAGTTTTTCCCTATTGGGCACGTAACTGTAATAAGGTTTCTATACATATACAGGGTGTCCGAGAAAATGTGAGAAATCTCTCGGAACGTAAAAAAATAAGATGACAGGTTTCTACAATTTTTTTTTCTACAGGCTCTCCATACGGAGATGTGCCCCTAAAAAATGCTGCTGGAAATCGGGTTTTCTTAAATAACTTTGAGTGTAACAGTGAGGATCTCTTAAAAAAGTTTCCTTGAAACATATTTAGCTGTTTTAGTTTACCAGGGGCGGGCCAAGTTTTACAACTCAATGCTTAAACCTTTAACACCATGTATGATAAAGACTTGAGAGAAATAAATTTAGGTAGCTTGCACCTTAGACTAAAAAAAGGTACTCTTGTCTATTGCCGATTAAATGAACAGTTTTCGAGAAAAGTAATAATAAACGAATTCATGATTTGTTTTTAATAAAAAGGACCATAATTTCTATTTTGTTTCCGGACAACAAAGTGTAATACGAAAGTCATTTAAACAACAGAGAAGTTTAATTTTAAGTTGTTTAATCCCAAATAATACAAAAGTTTAAAAAAAACGCAGTGATGTAATAGGAGGCACCTTAACGAAATTATTGAAAAACTTCATAAGAGGGTTCAACATGGGCTCGGTGCAGTCTGATACACGCGCGGGCACGACAAATTGAAGACTGCTGTACCCGCCACAATAATCCAGCCTTGGTCCTTATCATATCACAATAAAACGTGATTCTATGTAGAAATTCTTCCCTAGTGCCGACCTGAGTGGAAATACACCAAGTTTTTCAGGTGTTCCCACAGGTAAAAATCCAACGGCATTGGGTCAGGAGATCAAGAAGGCCAAGCAATAAGTCCTCCTCTACCTATTCAACGGTTTGCATAGACGTTATCAGGTGCTCCCGCACACCAACGCTGAATTGAGGTGGTTCCCCATCGTGCATGAAGTATATGTTTCGGCGGGTTTTAAGTGGAAAGTGCTCTGTTAAATCCTGAAAAGCGTTCTAGATGATCTATGAATAAGGTTGTCTAGTCAGGCTTTCCGGTAATACGAATGGTCCAATCAAGAAACTGTCAATGATTCCCGCCCACATATTAATTGATTGGTATGATTAATGTTGATGGTGCGAAACAATAGTGGCATGAGGATTCTCATCAGCCCATACATGTGTGTTGTGTAAATTGGTGATACCATTTTTGGTAAATCTTGCTTCATCCCTGAAAAGTATAGTTCTAATGAAGTTTACAATATTTCGTTGCTAATCCAATAGCCAGTTCGTAAACTGCATTCTACGAGGATAATCTTCAGGAATCAGTTCATGTACTTTTTGCAAATGATATAGATATAACAGTTGTTCTTAAAGAACTTCATGTACTATTGTCTTCGATGTATTAAACTGTGTTGATAATTTTTGAGTGCTCGTTGATGGAGTGTCATCTACAGCACTTAAAATATTTTCCTCTAATTGTGGCGTAAGTATGGTTCTTGTCAGACCAGCATCAGTTCTATTTTCTCCAAGCTTTCCTAAAATTGTCAAGAAAGTCAATAATATGTATTACCTTATTAACTGGAATCGCTCACCATTTTCCCTTAGACGTTGGTCAACTCGTTGAAATTTCTTCTGGCTTGGCATACTACGATTGGAGAATCTTTCGTTGTATAACCTTCTGGCTTCTAAAGCATTGCAAGAGGCAAGATTATACATCAGATGCATATCTGAATACTAAATAGACGTGTATTCCATACTTCGAATTAATTCCCAATTAAATACACCATGAAATCCAAAAATCAGTAAATTAATATCGAAGTAAAGGAACAATGTGTCAGCGATGTGAAAGATGACAAGTTCTAAATTGCAGGATATTTTATTTCGTACCATAGTAACGTTTGCATTAACAATGTATTTTCTTGGTGCCGACAAATAAATAAAACGCAAATTGGTAGCGAACATAGGTCTTCTAAAACTATTCGTTCATTATTGATTTTCACAAAAATGGTTCATTTTATCGACAACAAATAATATTACCTTTTTTTAGTATAAGGTGTAAGATATTCAGATTTGTTTTCTTTAAGTCTTTATCATAGAGCGTGTTAAAATTTTAAGCATTAGGTTGTAAAGCTTAGTCCGCCCCTGGTAAACTAAAAAAGCTAAACATGTTTCGAGGGCACTATTTTAAAAGGTCTTTACTAGTGTCCATCATTTTAAGCTTTTATTAAAATATATTAAGTACTTTGAAAGTTATTCGAGAAAAACCGATTTTCAGGGGTGTCCTTCCGGGGCAGATATCTCCGTAGGGAGGGCATATAAGAAAAAAATGTATAGGAACTTGTCATCTTATTTTCTTACGTTCTATCTGGATCCGAGAGATTTCCCACATTTTCCCGGACACCCTTAATATTCATTTTGTAATTTGGCACTCGATATATTATGCTACGCCGTATTTCTTATTTCCAATATTATAATTTTTTTAATAGCTACATTTCATAAGGAGTAACTTAATTATAAAATCAATAATAAGAAAAATGCCCATCTGCATAATATTGCCCCTTTCTGGACATTGCATAGACAAAGAATAAGCATGTTTGTAATATAAAATTATTCTTCTATAATATACCTCTTCATATCCATGCGTACATGTACCAATGGGTTCATTTAAAGTGACCCAGTTTTTGACGTAAGGCCCGAAATTTTCGAAGGCTATTCTAGCGTATGCAGCAAAGTAATCAGCAATCTCAGGATTCAGCCAGCCGCCCAACTCAGAAAGATGCTGAGGTAGGTCCCAATGGTAAAGGGTTATCAGTGGTTCGATATCATTGGCTTTTAGTTCCTAGAAATACAACACAAAAATTATTCTTAGTTCTTAAAGATTCACGCCAGCTTAAAAATATTGCTGCAATTCAGACAATTATTACTGTCAACCTTGGGGACCTGCGCGCCCAATCCATTAATTAGAAAAAATATTATCAAGGTGTTAACGAGCAACTAGGCTAAAATGAGTTTTTAACAGAACATTAAGTTCTTTTGACAGAAACTGCGTATAGGAATTTCCATTTAGTCGAGGTGGTAAAAAGTATTATTCAATAAGATAGTCGCCAATGATCCCTGCCCATACAATTACCGAAAATTGTTGCTAAATTTATAATAGCTTAACTTGAAAAGAGGCCTCATCAGTAAATAAAATGTTGGGTAAAAAATTGTTGTTATGTGCTAGTGTATGCAGGAACCACCTACTAAAATCAAACTTTGACTGAAAATCACGGACAAGCAGAACTTGCACCGTTGAATATGGTATGGGTAAAGTTGATAAAGATGCAAAACCCTCCAATCAGTTGATGCACCTGTATAAAGTTGCACTTCTACGTTCCTGGCATTAGTTGAAGGATCATTTTCTATCTGTCGAAGTATAGCCTCTTCTAACTCAGGCGTGGTTACTGTTGCAGGTCTGCCAGAAAGTTCCGTACTACTTCCAGTATCACTCAATCTTGCATGGAGCTGTCTAAATGTTTTGGCACATGGCAGTACTCTGCTTGGATAACGTTCCTGATAAATTCGCCTAGCTTCTTCAGCATTTCTATTTGCTAGGCCATAATTAAAATGCATTTTTTCCATTTGCATCTGGGCTATTTCAGCATTAGTATACTTATTTATTTTTGATTTGTTAATGACAAAATAGGTAAATTATATATCGAAACTTACCTTTACCTCATATTTTAATTAACTAAAATGACATGGGTTTGCTTTTTCCTGACAAAAGGAAAAAGCATACGCGTCTGCTTTGACACAGAAAAAGCGGGATAAGATCTTTATGCTTTTTCCTTTTGTCAGAACCTACAGTCATTGTGTTAAGTCCTCGGTTACTTAACCGACAACCAGCATATAAGTAGTAAACTTTTAAATGGAAGAATAACCCATAATAACAAAAAATAAATACATTTCATTGTACCTTGATCAAATTTAAATAGTAATCGATTCCAGGTTGGTTAATTTTAGTTGGAGTTCCATCTGGTAATATCCTAGCCCAAGATATGGAGAACCTGAAAAATAAAAACTAAGAAGGTCAAATTGGTCGAATCAAAACTTTAAACAGCAGAAATCTCCCTAGCGGAGGAACTACTTAATGATAAGGTATCTCCACCACACATGGTTCTATGGCGTTTTGTGACATTGAAAAGAAAATTTAAATCTTTATTTAAAAATCTAAAAAATAAACCGGTGTGTAAAATAAACATGATATTTATAATATTGTTAATGGAAAGTTCGGTGGTTTCCCAGAACCATAATACCAACAAACATTTCAGAATGAGAACGAAGTGGGGTTCTGTCCAATGACTTTATTGTCACTCAGTTTAATTTACGATTTTAAAAAGGAGTTTAAGTTATTTTTCTTTATTTCTTTATCCAAACTTTTGCCTTAATATTACCTATACAGTTTTACTCCCAAATCCTTCAAAATTGCTACATCTTCCTTATATTTATGGTAAAAGTCGCATGCTACATCACCAGTGTCATTGTTTTCAATGTGACCTAAAAATATATACATCAACAAAATCAAAATAAAATTAATCACATCCTCGTATGAAAGCTCCTAGTTTACGTGTCGTGTGATTTACAAAATCAATATACAGCCTATTTTCTTATTTCAATAAACAAATTGTTTTGGTCAGGGGTTTGCCCTGGCCTCACATAAACACTGTATCACCCACAGTATAAGGTTGATTCGTTTTATTTTTGCTAGACCAATTAAATACAACTTATTTTGCTACGTCTTTTTATTCTTTCACTATTGACCACCCTTATAATACTACACTATTTACATTGTTAAACACCAACACATCATCTTAACAGCCCTAAGCACTGCACCGAGATACCGTTAGGAGTTCATTGGTTTTTACCATAGAGAATGAATCAGAACTTGAACTAGTTACAGCCTCATTGCCATCTAAATATCACGAGGGTTATTTGAAAGACATGTTTCGTATAGAACGGAATATTTCAAGTATTTACGCGAACTGCAAAATCCTGAGGAGCAACTTCGTGCACGTCTTAACCAAACAACAATGTAGTATATTTAACTGCCAAATTCACGGTACTTTTGCTGTACGTTTAAAATAATAGTAACCTCTGTTACCGGGCACGCGTCCCCAAAACATCAATTACTTTAACATTAGAAAATCACTTTGCCTGACATAGATATCAGATCAGAACATGTGCTATTATTGTTTTCAGCCATGTAGAGAAACTGCTTACGTTGAAGTCTAATAGGACACTGAGTTGTATGTGGTGCTTCAGCGCTGTGGTATGGGCCGTCCACCAATCACATGTGGTCACGTGGACCCTATTGACCAACCAACGAGAAGCGACCGTTAAAGCATTCAAATGATGTTTGCTCGTTTTCGGTTAAAACATCACAGAAACGAATATACATACTCCCGAACCGCGAACCTATTGCAAAGCTACCGATTAACGGTTTTCGCAGACGTGAATTTCATATTATTTAGTTTAGAATACAGCACGCTTTTACGCCCACAGAAGACTTGATGCTTCTCGAGAATTAGAATGCTAAGGGATATAACACTAGTTTATTTCTTTGATTATTAGAAAACGTGTTTCCCAAACACAAATAATAAACTTGGAATATAGTAGTAAGCTTTAAAGTTTGTTTGTCATTTTGTGGTTACCGGTTAGGGCTCAGATGCAGTCCAGCAGTATCAGATGCGCGGACATCATTCCAGCAATGCTTAAATTTTGTCTTAATAGAGCGTGATTAGTAAAACCTTAATAAGTACATTATTTTAAATTTTGTTTTATTTAATTATACATTGTGTCTCTAAGGTTTAAATATGACGGTCTAGCGTAGTCCAAAATCGGATAGTTTTAGAAATGCAAAACATCAAAGTTAATGTTTTCTTTTTACTTTTCTCCAATTAATCTTAACATCGGTAGAATTTATACAAAATTTGGTAGTAGGTACAAATATCACCGAGTAAAGTCACTCACCCAAAATGCCTTGATATTTTCACATCAACAGCAAGCCGACCAAACAACTGCAGCGCGTGTAGTCTCTCGTATGCTGCTATACAGGGGTTTGATAGATGATTAGTAACAATTATTTTTAATAGAACACATTTAACATCAACGCCCGAGTCCCTCAAGGTTCTATTTTGTCGCCCATTCTCTTTTTACTATAATAGATAAACGATCCTTTGGAAACAGCTAATAATCCTATATATAGCTTCGCTGATAACAGCACACTTGTTTTATCTTTTACTTTGGATGCTTGAACATCGACTCCCAATCCCTATAGATAGCAAGATGTCTCACATTTCAATAAAGACCTGAAAGTAATTCTGTCTTGGGGCGACAGTAACCAAGTAGAATTCAACGCTAAAAAATCCCTTGCGGCACTTCTTTCTAAAAAAGTTAAAGTTGAAGAACCGGATACAGTCATGGCCGGACAATCGATGCCCTGGCTTTATCAATTCATTTATTGGGCGTCAATTTTGATAGTCATATGTCTTCGCATAGACACGTTGCGGCCATTGCTAAGGCAGCCTCGCAGAAGCTTGGAGTACTTTTCCGAACAAAGAACCTCTATACACCCCAACAACTTTTGTTGCTCTATAAAGCCCAAATTCGACCATCACTGGAGTACTGTTCGCATATTTGGGGCTCTGCTCCTAAACATACCCTAAGATTGCTAGATTCCATTCAAAGAAGAGCCATTCGCTTGATCGGTGACCATAGTCTGACAAACAACCTGGAAAGCCTTGAACATCGAAGGCAGGTTGGCGACTTAAGTCTATTTTACAAATATTTTTATGGTAAGTGCTCAACTGAGGTTTCCTGCTTAATTCCACCCAGAGCGGTGCATGGTAGAAATACACGAGGCAGAATTTGCTCGCACTATGTTTTATGGTTAAGTATAAACAAATTTTAAATGTTTTTTCATAACCTTTGTTTGTTATTTCCATCGGCATTCCTAAATAAAAATAATGTTAGGGTTTTATGACATTTATTTCTTTTTAGGTATGATTTTATATAAAATACATGGTACATTCATTAAATTCTAAAATTTAGTGAATCCATGGTATTTTATAGTGAATTAACTCAAAAAGCGATTAAATGTCTTTAAAAATCTCAAATATTGTTCAAACAGTAAACCAGTAATTTAAAAACGAGTTATTTGCACTACTCGCCATAAATCTCCTACCGTAGCGCTCGGGGTGGACTGGTGGCCAACTTGAATCTTTGTTTCGCTGGTTTTTTAACCTCTTATCTGTTTTGTGATTTAACGATTGTGGATGTGACAGGCTACTTCTATCACATACTTCCTGAAAATTGATTATCTTGATGAATTTCTCGAAGAAATAATTATTAGGTGGCCACCACGGTTTTGCGACCGCACGCCGTGCGACTGTAAGAACTCCTAGAATTACACAAATCGTGAGACGATGAACCGGTCTCTGGTTTACTTCAAATTTATAATTTTTAGGTTCTTTGTTGTACATTTTCTTTTAAATTTCTGTATTATCCCTTTATCGGCAAGTGATCCCATAAAAATACGACAAATCTAACTTGTTTCCTTGCTTGCCTTGTAAGCGCTAGTTGGAACCACACAATTTTATGCGATATTAGAGAGTGGCTCTGGCGTTTACCCGATTATAGTTTACTGAAGGCGCCACTAGTGCATAAACCTCATTCCTTTACTCAAGATACTGGACCCAGTGTTCCTGATGGTACTGAATCTCCAACCGATACACCTTTTTGCTTATTCACTCCAGACCTTATCGACACTCTAGTATTTCAAACAAAATTGTATGCCGTCCAGCGATATGGTGATCTATTTTTTCCAACAAATGCAGAAGAATTAAATGTTTTCTGGGTGTTAATATAATGATGGACCTCACAAAGAAACCCAGCTACAGGGATTATTAGCCCTCTTCGATACAAATAACGGATCGTTATGTTTCTTCATGCATATCTCGGGACCGTTTTGACTGGCATTTGAGCAACATACAAAACGACAATTCCATTCAACCAAAGAAAGGCGAAGCAGGCTTTGATAAATTGTATTAAACTAGACCAATGGTCGATGTTCTTTCAGAAACCTATTTGAAATGTTATAAACCGAATGAACCGAATCAATGGTAAAACTTAAGGGCAGAATAGGATTTCGCCAGTTTATGCCTCAAAAATAGTTTTAAATATATACAGGAAAACTGATGGAGTGGAAGAGAGTTTATGCTCCAGAGTTGTAACCCGTCCACTGATAGGGAAGTATCATAAGGTATACTTCGATAAGTTTTTCACTACAATTCCTCTGTTATGTGATCTGTTAAAGGAAGGCATATACTCGTATGCCTGTGGAACTATCAGCAATAGGCGGAAACAATAACCCAAAGACATTGCAAATAATAATGACAGAATGCTGAGAGGAACTAGTGTTTGGAAAATATTTAAGGAAGGAATATTTTATTTAGAGTGGATGAATATTAAGTCTGTATTATTTTCGAGCAATTTTCATAGTCCAGATGATGTTCGGAGTGTTTCTAGAAAACAAAAGGATGGTTCTGTTTAAAATATTGCATGCCTAGAGCTTGAAAGAGATTACAACGCTCATATGGGCTATGTAGACTAATCTGACATATTTATTGCTTTATACAAAGTAAATCGAAAGTCCAGAAAATGGCGGCATAGGTTGTTTTGGCACTTTTTGGACTTGAGCATCGTAAATTATTTTATAAAATTTAGAGACCGGACACCAATTAAGAGCCTAAGCTAAAAAAATTTTAGCCTGGTTGTTGCGGCAGGGCTTACCTATTGGTGCTAATTCGTGTAGATCCAAGAATGGAAGAAAAAGTTTATAAATTCCTCCTAACAAATATAAGACTTTTGTTATTTCTGAAATAAAATTTGACAAATGTGCACATCTGCCTATTAATGATACAAAAGTGAGACGTGCATATTGCAGTTCACGTTCAGAACCTCACCGTACTAGATGGCACTGTTCCAGTTGCAAGCAGGGCCGTCGCTAGACTTTTAGCCACCCCGGGCAAAGTCATAAAAATAGCGCCCCCATAACTATTTTTTTTTATATTCCGGGCATTTAAAATAGATAATGAAACTAAGAATTAATATAAAACAGTTTATTATACATTTTAAAAGTACGTTGGTGAGTACAAGGTGATGCAACTAAAAGTGGCCAATACAAAAATCTGGCTTATCATTATAGACATGCGAAAAAACGCTTAATACAAAAGTATAAATCACCATTTTTTTTTTTGCTTATTTTAAATGGAATATTATGTAGGTTCGGTGAAATATATTTTTTTAGTACTTTTAAAATATGGAATAAAATGATATATGTTTTATTTAAAATAAAAAAAAAATGTTAATGATTTCTGCTATATCTTTTTTTGATATTTAGGTGTTTCTTTGTTTACGAATTCTTTAATTGTTCAAAATTTGTGTCAAGTTTTTTTTTCTCATTTCAAAAGATAAGTAAGATATTTGCCTTGGCCACTTTTAGTTATATCACAATGTACATAATATGCAAACAGAAAAATTAAAGACTCGAACCACTTATTCAAGAAATAGGTACAAACAATAAATAAACAACATCAATTTTTTTACTTCTTTTTTTTTCAATTATTAAAACCTTTTTCCGCAAAAGAACTAAGTAATTACTATCTTATAGTTCAAAGTACTTGCCATCTCATGCTGTATGGATATTAGAGCTAAACCTGTCAAACGCTGTTGTGCCACATTATAGCGTAGGTAGTTTTCAATCACTTTTAATTTAGAGAAGCTCCTTTCCACAGAACCTACTGAAACAGGTATAGTTGACAAAATCCTTAAAGCTAAACCTGAACGTAAGGGCATGTCTACATTAACTTCTTCATCGTGTGTTGATGTTAAATCTTCCGAAATGTTCAAAGAAGCATCGCTAGCTTCACTAACTGCATTATCATCGTTAAAGTTGTCAGTAATAGCATAACTAGTAGTGGGCTTCAAATATTTTGTGAAGGAGCCAGCAAGAGCCTTTATGTCTTTCCCCTTTTTCACCTTTTCCTTTTATATTCAGCTCCGGATAGTCTTCTAGTTTTACGAGGATTAAAACTCATTTTGCTTAGTTATAAGAATGTCACCAACAGCAACCACCACCAAATCAAAATTATTATACACAAACCACCAAACCAATATTTAAACCAAAACACATAGGTATACATAAGTACAGACTACAGGGTGTTCGGTTATATTTTAAACCTACACGCTTTATTTTTTAAGACATCAAAAAATGTTAAATACAAACGTTTTATAATTTTGTCTGAACCGCCAGGATTTGTTACCCGAAGAAACAAATGAACATCGGAAATTAATGAAATTATCATCAACTTTGATATTTTAAATGGAACACCCAGTATTTTATTCGAAATATAGATAGGATAGAAGTCTTCAATACAAACATAATTGATATAAGGTATCATGACTTTATCTTAAATAAACTGCTGGACAGATGAAACGGATACTACAAATTTTTAGATACTTAGTAGTGAAATCATTTTTATATTAATAGAGATAGACGCCTACGGTTTTTAAGGGTTTTTTTCAAATTTCATTGACAATCGTTTGTTTCTTTCGATTGTAAGCTCTCAATAAAGTAGGAACTGTTGCATACAGAAATACGTGGTTTTATTTAGACAAACAATTGTCGATGAAATTTGAAGAAAACGCTTAAGAACCGTAGGCGTCTATCTCTATTAATATAAAAACTATTTCACTATTAAATCTATCTAAAAATTTGTAGTATCCGTTTCATCTGTCCAGCAGTTTCCTTGAGATAAAGTCATGATACCTTATATCAATTATGTTTGTATTGAAGAGTTCTATCCTACCTATATTTTGAATTAGTTACTGGGTGTTCTATTTGAAATAACAAAGTTGGTGCTCATTTCATTAATTTCCGATGTTCATTTGTTTCTTCGGGTAACGAATCCCGGCGGTTTAGATAAAATCCTAAAACTTTTGTATTTAACTTTTTTTTTATGTTTTAAAAAAATAAAGCGTGTAGACCAAAAGATTAGGGAACACCCTGAACATGCAAGAAACGTGGGTAATATACTATAACAGTATCTTAAAAAATACACTCGTATATCTTACCGGCCGTATTATTTTTTACTATTTCTACAAATGAAAAATGGAAAAATTAAATACTAGACAAAAAAATTCTGCGGATGCTGCGATTTCTGCTGTTTGCTGGTGCTTATTCGGCCACCCTGTCGATACTGTCGGCTATTTTTGTGAGTTCTGTGTTGTCGGCTGTCGGCAAAGGTTATTTTAGCGCGACGGCATAGTGCGGAGTGGGAGTGCCGCCGCCTGCCGCCTCTATTGTCTGCCACATAAGTATTCAAAATGTTCTGTTTTATTAAAATGGCGAACTTGAGCGCTATTATCTCAATCAATAGACAAATTTTATTTAAAAAATATAAATGATGAATCGGTGTTTATAACGGCCAACGGTCGCCCTATAAAAATGGCCGACCCGGGCGGCTGCCCGCTCGCCCGGGCCTTTGTGACGGCCCTGGTAGCAAGGTAGGGCTTTGTCTAACAGAAAAATTCAGCTATTTCTTTCGATTTCATCAAAAGGCTTTATGACTATTTGATTTTTTTATAAGTGTATTTTTTGCCTGGTGGTCGTTTTATGGAACCACCTGTTTTTGGAAAAAATTGAATAAAAAAATTACTTTTCTACAGGGAATAGTTAACTTTATTACAAAAAAATATAATGGTGGCTGCAATGGGTTATGCAATGACATTGATAATAATGTAATATTATTAAAAATTAAAACTTGAGGACCTATGTTCTTTTTATCCTACCTCAGGTTTGGTGCAAGTAGAATTAACAAAAATATTGTTTAGTACCTGGAATATGAGTAAAGGTATCCCATATATTCACTCCCTTCCCATCTTCGTTCCATCCTCCCTCAATTTGGTAAGAAGCACCAGCTGTACCAAACTGAAAAGAATCTGGAAATTTTTGACCAGCCGAAAAACTGAAAAAAAAAATATTATAGTGATAATGTAATGGTTACACAGCACTCAACTTCATTATCTTTCAACATAGGAAAATAGTAAATACCTATGGTTAAGGGAGATGCATAACATGACATGAATATAATTTCCGGTGTGACCAGAACTAAGGTTAGGTGGCTTATATTAAACGACCGATATATTTTTTTTAATAGAGAGTAATATGCGATTTCCTGACATACGTCATTTAGCCGCGTGACTTAAGTTTCTCTAACTACATTGTAAAATAGTAAAACTAGATTATCTTAGTTTAAATTTTCCACGTTTATGTTATTAATTCTAAATTAGATTTTGGGGCATTGGAATAATGAGTGACAAACCTACACAACCACAAATTTTAAAACTATTTTTTGTCATGTAATGCTTGACCACGGAACTTTAAAACAATCACTTCGTTTTTTAAAATCCCTTATTATTTGCATTTCTACATTCCACTGTTCTTCAAATCTTACCCAAGAATTCAGTAAATGCTGACTTATCGGTATAACATTTTAATATGGATTTACTGATCATAAGTTGGCTCATATAATATGTCCCAAATGATATTCTACAGAAGAAGAAGTATTTATGGGGCAACGCTCGATAAAAGCTGTAAATATGGTTTTGAAATCTATTAAAATTGTAAAATTTCGTACTTGAATATGAAGTTTTCTTATTTTAGTTTACCAAAACAAAAACTTACCGACTTATGAGAAAAATTAGAAGAATGGTACCAAATCGTATCATGTTAAAAATACCTAACTTTTTAATAGTAAACTGTACAGTTAGGTTTCATTTGTTATTTGTTAAAGTACAACAAGTAACGTTGAAGTATTTTGTTTTTGTTATCTAATGGTTATCAAATAAAACTAATTATACATACTTATTATAAGTATTTATAATTATATATATTATTAAATAAGCTTCTAAATTATTAAAGCAATAGGTTATAATTAATTAATTAATTAATATTTTCTGAGAATTAACATAACCGATGCGGTGGAACCAGGCATCATCAGAAACAAATGTGAGGTATGATAAATTATTTCTCTCCAATAAATTTTGGGTGGTAATTCCTGTGTCTTTCAACGTCTGCAGCTCTTATAGTCCTGCGAGTTCCATAGGATCTTCCTACTTCCTGTTTGGAACAACTTCTTCTGTTCTTATAGATGGTCTTCCAGCTTTTTCCTAATGTTGTTTAGAATCTGCTTCTCTAAACAGAGCCACTGTTCTTCTCAGGCAATAATTAAAATCCCCAGCAGTAAAAGCCACATTAGGAAAATTTTCGTACATGCACAAACTCTGACTGTTTTACTACTCACCATTTACTCTTTAACTTTATAATAACAAAATAAATAACCTAGAAAATTGAACAACTTAACATAGGATAATAAACAAGGGAAACCTTTTTAGTGGATCAGGTGTTCAAAATGATCATCATTTTCTGCTAAGGAGAGCGTCAGTGGATTCCTGAACCGCCTACAACGTTTAAAAGGAAGTCCTCAATAATGGTCCGAATTTTAGCACTAATCCTGACTTTTAAGGATTCTAAGTCATCTGGACGGTTAACGTAGACTTTGTTCTTTAAGCGTACCCACAAAAAGAAGTCGAGCGGGGTTAAGTCCGGGAATCGCGCTGGCCAGTCAATAGCACCTCTTCCGCCTATCCAACGTCCTGGAAATTGTTTGCTTATGTATTGTCTAACATTTTCCGCATAATGCGCAGGTGCTCCATCTTGCTGGAACCATACCTGTTACCTGTTCGTTTATGCCATTATGCAGGAAGGATTTAATTGATTCCCGAGGAGGTCCAGATATTTTTCGCCATTCAAATTACCATCTATGAAAAAAGGCCTTAAATATGTCTATTAACTAGGCCCGCCCAAACATTAACTTTTTCGGGCCTCTAAAACGCTTACATTTCAGTTCGGAATCGGTTCTAGCTGAACCAAAACGGAAATAGCTCGATGCGCATGTACGGACTGTTCTAGAACGGTTCTAAGTTTACACCAAACCAAACCTTTTGTCTCAACTAAACATAATGAATTTATAGACTACTTCGAAATTCACGGTACTTTTCCTGTACGCTTAAAATAATGGTAACCTGCGTTATCGGGCACGCGTCACCAAAATATCAATTACTTTAACATTAGGAAAGCACTTTGCTTGACATACATGTCAGATCAAAACACGTACTATTTTTGTTTTAGCCACGTGGAACACCTACTTACTTTGAAGTCTAACAGGATATTGGCTTGTTTATGGCACTACAGTACTCTAGTCTGGGAGATCCACCACTCACATGTGGTCACGTGGACATTCTTTAATTAATTTAATTCATGTTGTGATTTTGTGAATTAGCAAAAATTGTTATAGGAACCCATACTGTGGCAGCATACTCCAATTTGGATCTGAGGTAAGCATTGTATAAACGACTTATGACCCCTGCATTCTTAAAATCTCTCGTGCGTCTCAAAATAAACCCATAATATGCCTTAAGGTGGCATTACAGATGACGAGTTTTTCCCTCTGCAGAAATTTTTTTTGATAGCAGTTTTTAATTACGGCAATCAAAATTCTTAATCGCTTGACCATTTTCTTTTTGATTATGTACACACTGCCAACTAAATAAATTAAAATGGCAGGTAACCTAACTTTTCCTCCTTGTTCTGTAATGTAAATGGTGAGAGTAACAACAAAAATAAGTCAAAATATCAAAATGGTAGAAATCTAATTTTAACACATATTTTCTCAGGTTAGTGGCACTAAAATTACTAAATAATTCCCGAGACTTGCGTTTGTAAATGCAATAAAAATAGGTCCGGTGTTTCTCGTAATCGCAATAAAAATTACAACAGCTGATTATTTAACTCGCGTTGCGCATGCTCGCAATAAGAACGGTGCAATTATTTATTGCAGCAATAAAAAAAATCCCAAACTGTAATGCGGCCTTTAGACGCTCCAGCAATAATTGTGTTAATATAAGAAGTAAACGAAAGCTTAGAGTCAAGGTCTCTAAAATCCTGAATCCGAGGTACCAAGCTGTAATTTATAGAATATTGAAATATTACTTCGGATACAATTAACATAAAATATTAGATATTGCACTTCCCAATATTTCGCTGCAAGTTATTTGCCGCTCACCAAACGGGAAAGACCTTAAGATTATATTATTGGATAAGGTGGGGTTGTGTACACTTTTTGAAATTAGAGGGAACAACAATCATTTTGTGTATTAAGTGTATAATCTTCTAAAAATTACTTAAGAGCAGAGCACTTTCGGCCTTAGTGTACGCACACAAAGAGAGCAGGTTATTCAGCACCTATTGTAGGCGCCGAAAACCGGTGCCGGTTTTTCCGCTGATGCGTACATAGAGGATACTGGTTATCTGCTAGTCTTAAAGCAGATTTTATGTAGTCAAGATGTCTAGTTCATCCTCAGATGAAGAATTTGTTCTACTTAAAAATGCATTTTTACGAATTCAAAGAAAAAGGCAAGGAACACATCCAGTAAATCAAGATCGAGCATTTTATGGGGAATATCATCACCTTTTTCCGACTTTGAAACAACATGAGCAACGGTTTTTTCAGTACATGAGGATGCCATTTAATACCTTCAATTATATCTTGGGAAAAATTAAATAGCGCCTAACAAAAACGTGGTGCAACTGGCATAAACAGTCAATTCTTCCCGAGGAAAGACTTGTGATTACTATTAGGTGAGTAAAATCTCAATTTTTATCAAAAAAAACATTTATTAAATACTGTCACGTTAACCACTGGGTCTCCACCATGTTACGTGTCTGGGTATTGGGGTAGTAGACACAGGAAAACGATTGGAGTACTTTACATAGAGCTTCTTTATTTAACTTCCATAATTATAATTCCTTATAGGCAGTCGACCAGCATACTGTGGGGCGTTACGTAGAAGTCAGGCGGCACGCAGCACCCTAAGGTCCATTGCGAGTACCTGGGATAAGAGGGAGGTTTGTAGGGAATCAGGCGGAACGCAGCACCTCAAGGGTCATTTGCGAGTACCTGGGATAAGTGTGTTAGGAGGTGACCAGGCTATGAACACCGGTGCCTGATCATCCCGAGATCCGCGCATTTATACTCCAAAACGTGCTGAGGTTTGCATACACTTGACCTAGATTCGGTGTACAGTGGAACAGAACCTCAGCGCGTGGTCAAAAATTCTAGCTATACAGTGGTTTAGTTGACATGCCCCTCCTCCGATAAGCATTGGACCCCAATGCTCGAAGTATTCTGATCACCTTATACATTGTTACAATTATATTACAATACCATCTTTAAACCAAATATTTCTTCAAAATTTTTCTTTTGCCTCTTTACTTCTTTCTTTGTTTTTTCATCCCGTTCCACCAGTTCGCTTGACTTCGAGCCGGCCCTGTCTGTTTTTTCTAACATCGTCTCTGGTAACTAGCATTGTTTTTGGTTCCGATTTGTATGCTCAGTGCCTGTTGCTTGACCCGTTGCCGGCTCCTCCGTTGTCTGTCCTGCCAACTGGTGGAGACGTGGGTGTTACATGGAACAAAGAGAAAAACATCATGCAGTATCTCATCTTAATCGTTTATGGTCTAATAACTATATATTCGCAATCATTTATGTTACAAACTTCTACTATAATAATAAAATAAAAAAAATATATAAAATTCAATGTAAAAATATCATGGATGGCCATACTGCAACACACGGTAAAATCAAATAAAGAAATGTTCCTGAAATTCTGTCTGAAAATTAAATATTATTTACATCATTAATTTTAAACAAATATCAATCTTTCAACGAAAAAAGACACATTTATCACATACATTCTCAACTTTTTTCATTTGGAAAAACTTCTTTCTTTGACGCCTGCTTGCGTCAGTACCTAAATTACTTCGACTCTACTGAAGACCACTTCCTCAGCTAACAGCATGGCTCCTCTACCCTTGGGTTGCCTTTATGCTGTTCTGCCTCTACGGGGCTGTACCTAAAAAACTCTTAAAACCCATATCTCCAACCGCACCTAATGGTTGGGAACAACTTCTTCTACGCCTTGACTCACATTGGTTCTGCGCGTAGGTTTACCTCTGCCTCAACGGGGCTGTACCTAAAACCCTCTTAAAAAAAACATATATCCAAATGCACCATATGGTTGAGAACTACTGCTTCATCGTCTTTATCATTTAAACACAACTATATTCATAAACTTTCTATCGTACTTTCAAAAACATTAAACAAAGTGGGAAATCTCTTCTACTGGGATGCAAGACTGCGGTGGCCAGCCTAAAAACCACAAAAAGTTTGCTGTCCTGAGCGTCGCAAACCAGGACACAAAATTTGACGCTCTGAGCAGTTATGCTCCGAACAAGTACTGTTTTACCCTGCCTGTCACTATTTTCCATTCATCAAATCGCTTCCACTCCATACACGTTTCATCCTATACGCACAGCTAAAAAGACGTAAAAATTTAAGTAATTTGCAGTATGACCAAACCTAGAAAAAACTTTGCAAATATTATGTACAGTCCTGAAAAATAACGCCTTTAATATTAAAATTCAAATTACACAAAATACTCTCAAGGATTAAGCACTCCGTAGCTATAAACACCTTTAAATTGTTTACTAATAGTATGTTACCTAAAATAAAAGTTATAAACAATCATCAGCATTTTTGTTATTAAAATAAATCAAACACCTTGCTACAATTTTAAAACAATGATTAATTAACTTTTTGTAAACAAGACCAAATTAAGTTAAATGTTATAATACGAAAAAAAACACTCTTCAAGGGCCTAAAATCAGATATCATAAAAATGAATAAACTAATATTTCCATACCCTTCTAAATTATCCGTGGCTCTCTGCGACCGGCTAATGGATGGTTTCTGCGTTTAATGCCCATTGGTCCAATTCTGATCGCTTACTTGGCGGGGATAGATACTTGGCCATATCTGGTAGTGTCCGTTTAGCACCACCTTGTTGGCTGCTGTTTGAAAATCCATTAGTGCCCTTTCTTCTTCTTCAGTGATGTTTCTGGCTGATGATTGTTGACCGGCGTCCTCCTGGTCATCCCTTGGTCCTGCCTCTATGAATGTAGATGGCTTCCTCGCGGTGTGATGTTCATTGTTCGGGGTGGTTGGTCCTTTGGCCTCGCTGCTAATTGACCGTATCTCGCATGTTGATAGGGCGGCTTCCAGGATGAGGTGGCTCCGTCCTGTTCAAATTGGTCTTTGACTTTTCTTTTCTTCGTAACCAAATTGTCAGCTTCTACTTCTGTTAGGGGTGGTTGGGGGTAACTGGACTCCTCGTCGTGATTGCTTCTATACATATTGCAGGTGTGTCGTCTAATAGGCCGATTAGACGGCCCGGGAAGAGAGAGGCGCCTCCACCATGTCACGTTAACCGTTGTGCTACAGGTCCTGCTTTTTCGCTTGGTAGGGCTGCTGTTATAGCGTATCTTGAAGCGTAGTCTGTAGCTACGATGATCATGGTTTTGCCTTTGTTGCTTCGTCTAAATGGTCCCAAGAGATCTATTCCGACTTTGGCCATAATTAGCCCCACTTCGATTGGCTGTAGTAGTCCTGGTGTTTTTCGATATGGTTGGCCTTTGCGTGCCTGACAGTCTGGGCATCCCTTGATGTACTTTTCAATGTCTTTGTCCATGTTTGACCAGTAGTATCTTGATTTTATTTTTTGCATTGTTTTTTTAATCCCCAGGTGTCCGCTTGTAGGGGCGGAATGTAGTTCCCACAGGATTTCCTCGATCATGGTTTTTGGTATAACTGGGACTGTTTTTAATCCAGACATTGTTGTTAATGTTTTGTGTAGTATTCCATTGACTAACCGGAACCCCCTCGCTCTTTTCCTGGTGCCTATAGGAGCATCTGTGCTTTCAGGATTTTCTAACAGGTCTATTAATATTTTAGCTTCTTGATCCCTCTCCTGTTTTTCCCTTAGCGTGGTTTCTATTACTGTAAATGTTGGTATTTCCTCCAGTTCGTCTGTTATATTATTTCCTGGTGGTAAGACCGGATTCCTAGACATGCAGTCTGCGTCTTTATGTGCTGTCCCTTTTTTATATTCAACTGTATAATTAAATTCTGCGATTTTGAGTGCCCATCTGGCTAAGCGTTTGTTGTGTTCCTTAATGGAGTCCATCCAGCATAAAGCGTGGTGATCCGTTACTATTTTAACTGGTCGTCCATAGATTAGGTGACGTAGGTAGCCTAAGGCCCATACGACGGCGAGTAGTTCCAGTTCGCTTATGGCGTAGTTTGTTTCAGCTTTTGACAAGCTGCGGCTTATGTATGCTATAGGATGTGGAGTCCCGTTGTCGTCCTTCTGTAGCAGAATCGCCCCGATGCCGTCCATACATGCATCGGTGTGTAGGATGCAGTCCTTGTTGGGATCGTAGTGCTGCAGAGTGGGTGCCGTTGTTAGTTTTTCTTTGAGGGTACTGAAAGCGTCTTCTTGTGTTTTACTCCATTTAAATCCGTCTTTTTTGGTTGCTTCGTGCAGGGGTTTTGCTATTACTGAAAAATTCTGTATAAATTTCCTGTAGAAGTTACATAGGCCTAGGAAGCTTTGGACGTCTTTAAGCTTTTTTGGGGTGGGGAAGTTTTGTACGCATTTTATTTTGTCGTCGTCCGGGAGTATTCCTGCAGCGCTTACTTTAAAGCCCAATATTTTTGTTTCTTTCTGGAGGTATTTACATTTATTTGGTTTGAGCGTTAGGTTAGCCTGTCTTAGACGGTTAAAAACTTTTTGTAGTTTTTTCAGATGCTCTTCTTCGGTTTCTGAAAAAATGATGATGTCATCCAGGTAAACGAGAACTTCTTTCCATTTCATGTCCCAAAATACTTTGTCGGCCAATTCTTGAAATGTAGCTGGGGCGTTGCAAAGGCCGAAACTTAGTACATTAAATTCGTAGGACCCGTGACCTTGCGCGACAAATGCTGTATATTTTTTTGAATCTTCTTCCATAGGGACCTGCCAGTAGCCGGATAACATATCCAATGAACTGAAGAATTTTGCTTTGCCTAGGTACGTCAGTATGTCATCAATTTGGGGAAGTGGCCAAGATGATTTTTTGGTGACGCTGTTTATTTTCCTGTAGTCTACACAGAATCTTGTAGTTCCATCCTTCTTTTTTACTAATACTACTGGGCTTGACCAGGGGGAATGACATGGTCTGATCACGTTACAATCCAGCATCTCTTTTATTTGATCGCTAATTATTTCTCGCTCTTTTTGTGATACCCTGTATGGTCTGCTTTTTAGGGGTGTGGGGTCTTCTATCTCGATTTTGTGTTCTGCCAAGTTGGTTTTTCCCATAAATTTTGGATTCTTTGCGAATACGTCCCTGTATTTATATAGCAATTCTTTCATTTTGTGCTGTGTGTTTATGTTTGTTATATTTGATAGGTCATGATCTTGCATTGTGACGATGTCTTCCTTGTCTTCTTGTAGCGAAAAACATCGTGATGCTTCTGGTTCCGTGTCTTTTATTTTGACCAGATGACCTATAGTCATGTGTTTTCTGATTGGCTGAGGGTTGTGTGTTTCTGTCTTCAAGTTTATGAGTAGATGTTCCCCCTGGTAGTATATGTCGGATGTTGGGTACCATTTATTTTTTATCATCAGCGGCGTATTGAGCAAGAATTGGTGCGGCTCTTCTTCTGGAAGATCTGGGAGTTTTAGTTTTATGATTTGTTCGCTGTTGGCGTGCAAGTTGCAATCTTCTGCTGCCGAGACTTTGAGCTTCATTGGGTCTTTGTCAACTGCGATATTACATAGGCTTTTGAGTTCCGTGTCTTCCATTTTTTCTTGTGTTGCTGGTTCCCTTGGTATGTATAAATTTGTTTTTATATTGGTTTCCTTGAATACATGATCGATAATCTGCTTGATTTTTATTTGGTCCATTCTATAAGCTGTTGCTGGCAGCGAGATTTGCTGTTCCCCTGCTTGTAGCGCTAAGTTTTTCAGCTCCAGAATGCTTTTGAAGAAGTATGCGTAGCTGGGTTTGAAGTAGGCTCTTTTTTTTGTAGTTAGGTAGTAAGTGGAGTGCCCTTCTTCTTTTATCACCGTTGCTTTGCCTCTCTGTGGCTTGAAATTGATGCCCTTCCATTTAATAAAGTTGTCTTTTGTTCGTGTGTTCAGATTTGTATCTACCAATCCATCTTCTGTTATGTAAAATACTTCGCTTAAGTTTCGTGGCTGCGTATTCTGTGTTGCTCTTAACTGCTTTTCCCCTGGTTTGCTTCTTATGTAGTTTGAGTACAGTTCTTGCCAATTTTCTTCTTCTGTCTGTTCTTCTCTGTGTGTCATTAATGATGACGTCTCTTTCTGACTATTCTTTGTTTGTAGTAGTGGAATTATATATCTTGTCTGCAGCCTTAAGGTATTCTTTGTTGTGTCGATTATTGCCTCGTTTCTTCGTAAGAAATCCATGCCCAAGATGAGTGGTACTGGGGGGTTGTCGATAATTCGTGCTGCGCAGTAGCTGTGCAGTGTTCCTCTTGTTGATTGTATTTGGATTGGGAGGGAGGTAGTTCCAAGTGTTTTTACTCTGTGTCCTCCTGCTGTGATTAGGACTGTGTTGCTGTTTTCTACATGGTGTTTGTTTGTTAGTAGATTTTTTCCCACAATGCTGTTTTCTGCGCCTGTATCCACTATTGCCTGTACTTCTTTATTATTAATATATATTCTAATGCTTACGGCTGATGTGTGATGATTTGTACTATGCCCCTGTTGGCAGAGGACGACGGGGGGTCTATTTAGTTTCGTCGTCCGCTGGAGTTTGGGTGGCTCCTGCAGGATGCGGCGTAGTGTCCTGTCCTATTGCAATTGTGACATCTCGGCCTATTGTCGAAAGTCCTTGAATTATATCGTGCTGGTGAGCTGCGTCTGGTGTTTTGTTGCATCGGTTGTCGCGGGCCTGTATATGCTTCTGTTTTGAGCTGCCGATGATCCCTGACTTGTTCGTTCTGTCGAGTGTATGTGTTTCTTCTGTAACTTTGTGGGCTATATGATGGTCTCCATGGTTCTCTGTGGTAGGCGTCTTGTTCATTGTGGCGATAATTTTCGCTGAATTTTACTGTGTTTCTAGGTTTGGATCGGGGGGTTCTTGGTGCGTTGTCTATAGTGATAGCTATTTTCTTTAATTCTGCTTCTGTTTGGGGGGGTGAGTTTGGTGTGTTTGTTAACCAATAGTAATGGTACTGGGCATCTTCCCTCAGGCCATTTTCGAAAAAGGTCCGGAACTCTTCTATGTTCAAAGTCGATTTATATTCGTGGTATAGCATGCGTAATTCGTAGAAGTATTCTCTTGTGGTTTCTTCATAATTCTGTCTTCTTCGTTCGATTTTTTGTTTTCGGACTGCCTGGAGATTTGTATCTCGCCATGTTTTGTTGCCATTGGTCATTGTGTACTCGTTAAACCATAGATTTGCTGCACCTTCCAAGAATGTACCAAAGTATGCGATTTTCAGATTCTCGTCCCAGCTGTTTGCTATGGCGGTTCTTTCATAGGTCCCCAGGAAGTTCGTGGCTGATCCCTTTGAAGGGTGGAACGTTGGTGGACACACGAATTGTGGCGTTGCTGCTTGTCGGGATGCGGCCATGGCATCTGCGATGGTGACGTTTAAAGTATTCATGGTTTGGGCTGGCGGGTCTTGGTTACGTGTGCTTTGGCTGACGTCAGGCGGGGCGTCGGCGATGATCTGTGGGTTGGCAGATGCTGAAGGTGTATTTACTGGTGGTCGCTTGGGCGTAGTCTGTCCTGGTAGGTCCTTTTGGCTATGGACTGGGTCTACCGTGGGTGCTGACGTAGTCTGGTCGTTAGATGGCTGTGTGTTGCTGGGGGTATCGGTGAATACCACTTTGATTGGCCGCGGGGAGTTCGAAGGACTGCGACTGATTTTTTGGCTTTTATGGAATGGGGTTGCACCGGCTATTGTGCTCTGATGTTCTGGTTGGAAGTCTATAGGGGTGCTGTTTGACTTGGTGCGGCTCCTTAGCTCGTAGTTTTGCATTGACTTTCGGTTTCCACGGTGCGGGCACAGATTGATTTTTCTACCTTCACCACTGTCAGGAATTGGCGCATTCACCAATTGTCAGGATCCTTGTGGGGTGGGGTTGTGTCGTCCTTCTTGGGTTGTTCTTTGCTGCGAGGGGTTGATTGAATGTCACTGGGGACGGTTTAGTTGCTTGGAGGTCAGTCGTACAATTTTCTGAAGGGGTTGGCTCCTTGGGGGTGGGAGGGGTTGAAGAATTCTTTCCGACGTCTTGGTCCTGGTAGGCTGCTTGGTGTGAACTTGATAGGCAGATCAAGCTCTCCGGGAACGGGTAGGCGCCTCCACCATGTCACGTTAACCACTGGGTCTCCACCATGTTACGTGTCTGGGTATTGGGGTAGTAGACACAGGAAAACGATTGGAGTACTTTACATAGAGCTTCTTTATTTAACTTTCATAATTATAATTCCTTATAGGCAGTCGACCAGCATACTGTGGGGCGTTACGTAGAAGTCAGGCGGCACGCAGCACCCTAAGGTCCATTGCGAGTACCTGGGATAAGAGGGAGGTTTGTAGGGAATCAGGCGGCACGCAGCACCTCAAGGGTCATTTGCGAGTACCTGGGATAAGTGTGTTAGGAGGTGACCAGGCTATGAACACCGGTGCCTGATCATCCCGAGATCCGCGCATTTATACTCCAAAACGTGCTGAGGTTTGCATACACTTGACCTAGATTCGGTGTACAGTGGAACAGAACCTCAGCGCGTGGTCAAAAATTCTAGCTATACAGTGGTTTAGTTGACAATACATATTTGTAAGAATAAGGAATAATAAAAAACGACAAATGAAAATTCGAAATAAAGTTATTAAGTCACGTTAAAGTTTGTGAAGAGAGGCTATAAACTCAGTCTACCTAAGGTTAAGCAAGTTGTTTGATAAGTCTTGTTCTAACAATATATCATGGGATGTAGTGCAATAATTTGAATGTTCAAATAGATGCGAAACTTGTGTAGTATACGTGGATGAAGAAGAACATGAACTGCCAGGATACGGAGAAACTTAAGGAGTTGGTACAAAAGATGAACACTGTCCGTAAACGTATTTATCAACAAGTTGCTGCATGCGTCCTCTAAATGACAGTATTTTGTTTACTGGAATTTTACGCACATGAGGGAGTAAACTTTAAAAAAAACAGGTGTGATCATCATCCTCCTCGGTCACCCGTGATCGCTTGACTTTTTCTTGTAAATATTCTAATTTTTGTTTCTCAATTTTAAGAAGTTGATCATTCCATGATGTGGGCCATCAACACCACAATGTAAAAACTAATTACATAAAACAATTAACAATTAAAATTGTAAATAACGAAAATCTGGGACGAACCACTTTTTAAATTTCAATCAGTAACTAGCATTTTTCTTTTTCTTTTTTAATTTTTTAACCTCTACGTGAAAACGTGGCTTCGAATCGAAATTTGACGGTTATTTGAAAATATGTTTAATAAATATATATATAAATATTTAAACAACAGTTCCACTTAAAGAAAAAATATATTTTATCAATGAATTGTTATACAGACCCTTGTGGAACGCACGTGGAAGCCAATATACTGAGTGCCGTCAGTTAAATATGATCCAATTATGGTAATTTACTCCTATTAATTGATTATAGTGCTGTTAAGAAATCATACTTTGGTGGCGCACATGGTAAGCAAGGAACACCGAGAATACAAGGACTCGGTGATCTGACGTCAGAGCCACATGACGTAGACTCAGCGAGGTGTACGTATCTGGTGCGCAAAAGTGAATGAAACTCTTTTTCTTTTTGCTTGAGTTTGATTAATGTTTAAGGACTATTTACAGGAAAAATTTTATTACATTCAAGTTCAGTAGTGTATGTGAGTTACATTTTGCTAAAGAAAATATATTGAATTGTTCCTCAGCAACGGATTCAAAAACCGGCAAAAGTATAACTGTACCTAACCTAAAACGCGATACTTGCCTAATACCATACGACAATCCTAAAACTGTCTTAGTTATTTAAAACGGTAAAATTGCACCCAAATCGTGAAGATAAACTCCAGGAACTGGAAAATCAAAATTTTGTAAAAGCGATTAAAAGTAGTAAAAGTGAGTAGAATTTATAAAAAACGTTCGTATACTAATTTTAAACAGTTTCTTATTATTTTTAACTAGCTTGAGGTATCCGAATGCTGATGCTGCTTCAAAATTATTCATCTGCAAAAAAATCATTGTTTAAATTAAAATGTTCTCCTGGACATCTAATAACATATTCTGTAATAATAAATTCTGACATTTTTGTATGGCTACAAAATAGAAATACTCCAAAACGGCACTAAACCTGATTTATTGTCACCGTTTCCCTAATAATATGAGGGAAGTGAAAGCTTTGTTATTTAATACAGACAAAAACTCGGAAAAACATGAGCCTCAACAGCGGGATGAAAATATAAGTTTCCTAAACCATATTTCGAACTTATTAGATTCTTTAGTGCTAATTATGTCATGAAAGGAAGGAGAGTTTTCAACATAATCCTGCTTTAGCTTCTATCTTTAAACAACTAAAATACTCTGAATTGAGTCTCTATCCTTCAAACAATAAGTCCGCATGGATACAAATACTTGAGACATCTTGGTGTACTTATCTGTCTGTCGATTATACAGACTGTCCACGGATAGGGGTTACAATAGCACAAATGGATGAAAAATTTCATTTTTCGGGAAAAAGTCATTCTGGATAAAAAGTTTTGCTTGTGAAAAAAATGCAATTCACCAAGAGAAAATTTTGATTTTTTATACAGGGTTCGAAAAAACTTCAAAAACATGATTCTTCTCCAAGAGTAAACTACCTTTATTTTTCATTTTTGACCAAAATGCCAATTAGAAAACTTATTTAAAATAACGTTTGTAATTTAAATCCGAGATTTAAAATAAATCTCTGATTTTTTTAGTTTTTTCAATTTTTAAAGGCAAATGAAAATTTTTTTTTTGGATAGCATTAGCGGTCGAAATACATACATTATCAATGACTTTATATCTTACAGAGGGAGATCAAAAAATTTCAAAAACTGATTTGTGGTGTTTTGAATTTTACAAATGAAATGACCCCGGAAATATCACAACAAAGTCTTAAAATAACAACAAATAATAATTTTATAATTTGCTATTCAAACACCTCCCCTCCGTATTCAACACATTTTTCCAGCTGTAAACGAATGTGGTCAAAACTTCTTCGAATTTCTTCAATGGAAATTGTTTGAACAGGTTCAACAATTCGCTGTTTTAGAAGCTGTACGTCGTTCTCAATTGGACGGGAGTACACTAATTGTTTGAGGCGCCCCAATTGGGGGCCACAGAACCGGGCCATTCCGACCAATCCATCTGTGGCCAAATGTATTATCAAGCCATTCCCTCACTTCAATTGCGAAATGCGCAGGGCATCCATCTTGTTGAAAGTACATTTCGTTCCTAAATTGCAGAGGCAATTCTTCTAGGTTGTCAGAAAAGAATGTTTCCAACATTTCAAGGTAACTCCTACGGTTACACGTGTTTTCAAAAAAGTATGGGCCAATAATGCCATAATGTGAAATCGCACACCAGAGATTTACTTTTTTGTAATATTGTCTTCTAGCAGGAATTCTAAAACGGGGATTATTTTTGCTCCAGTATCCAATATGCGCAGAAGACACTTTCCCGTATGTTGAAAATGTCGATTCATCGGAGAACATGATAAATTTATGAAAATTACTGTTTCCACTTACAATTTTGTCTCCGACCCAAAGACAAAAATTAAAACGTTTGGCTTCGTCTCCTTCTTTCTTTCAACGTTTGATTAAAAGTTGGCTTAAATGGGAATATTTTGTTTGCCTTTAAAATATTCCGAATGTGAGATTTTTTTACTACATCAAGATCTTGAGCTCGGTTTCTTAATGAAAGGGTAGGATTGTCAGCAACAGACTGCAATAAAATTAGGGAAGCTGCGTCATTCTGATCATAGTTTTTTTTTCTTTTTTAATTGGAAACTGAACTACTTCGCTGAAATTTTCTTAGTAATTTTTGAAGTCCCATTTTTGAGACATAAACGTAAGGATATCTTTGAATAAATTTCTCTATCACAAAGTTGAAAGAACATTCGTCCGCACCGTAACATTGAACTAAATAAACCCTTTGGTCTAAAGTCAACATTTTTAAAACTTCAAATTTGCCCCATACGTAAAGCAAAGGAATAAAAAGGTAAAAACATTCCTTGTTTTTACAAACGATGGTAGAAATGCATTTAAAATTTTAAAATAAGATACACACCACCCATTATGAAAATGGAGTTTAATAAAATTTTATATTAATATTTTTATTGAGCAGCAAAATTTTCATTTACCTCTAAAAATTGAAAAAACTAAAAAAATCGAAGATTTATTTCAATTCTCGGATTTAAATTACGAACGTTATTCTAAATAATTTTTCTAATTAGCATTTTGGTCAAAAGTGAAAAATAAAGGTAGTTTACTCTTGGAGAAAAATCATGTATTTGAAGTTTTTTCGAACCCTGTATAAAAAATCAAAATTTTCTCCTAGTGAATTGCATTTTTTTTACAAACAAAACTTTTTATCAAGAATGACTTTTTCCCGAAAAATGAAATTTTTCATCCATTTGTGCTATTGTTAACCCTATCCGTGGACAGTCTGTATATAAATGTACTATTCCTACGATTGTTCGCATAGCAACGATTGTAATAACATGCACAGTAAACACTCTTCTAAAAAATTACCGCGGCAAATCTAACGAACGGCTAAGTCATCTAAAAGCCGTAAATTAAAGACTGTTACTAACTAGGCCGTATTGTTTAAGATTTGTGAATTTTGCTTTGGAACTTTGTTCTTTCATAATAGAATCGAATGTGGTGCGAAGAACGGCTTAGTTAACGACTGGCGCCCCTTTAAAAGTAATTCAAATTTTCATTTAAAATAATAAAACGGCAAACACCTCATAATTAACCATGCGATCAGCATGGGCTGCCGACTCAACGCGCCGCCTGACTGGTAGTGTCACGCAAGAACGCCGAGTCCTTGTATTGTCGGTATTGTTGGTTAAGTAGGGTAGTAGTTGCTCTTATTCATCGGTGAGCTAGTTCAGCGGTGTTGACACTGCCCATCAACTGTCCGTAACATGTAGATGTTAATTAATTAAGAACATTATTATCATTCTATTGTTTATTTTCTAAACAAGGCATAGATGTTAGATACATTAAACGTTTAGTCAACTATCTCCCTTGTCGCAACAACTTGTTTGTACCAATTAGCCGAGCTTTTGTATGTTCTAGTTCTGTCTGGACTGTCGAAATCTACTTGAACTATTCCAAACTTTTGCCTAAAACATAAAATATTGTGGAAATATATTAACAATCTCCCCCTCGCATTTTGTTTTCAAGCCAGAGTCTAATAAGATATAACTATTTTACTTACGAGTAGCCTGACGACCATTCAAAGTTATCCATGATGCTCCAGAGGGTATAGCCACTAACATTCACTCCGTCTTCCAATATGGCGTCTAGAACGTTGCCTAGGTATCCCTAAAAAATGTATGGCGTTAACAAATTTAATGTTTTAAAAAAGTATGTTATTGAATAACAGGAGGTTCCAAGCAAAACCCGACAAGTCCGCCAAATCGAAAGTTCCACAAATTTCACAAAACTCTTTTCTGGTATAATTTTTAAAACTTTCCGCTGATTTTTTTATTACGTATTATTTGTTGGACTTAAATATCAAGTTGGCAAACATTCAAATCATAGTGTTATAAAATTTTTCAAAACTAAGCGGGGTTTTGCTCAAAACATACCTAGGACTTGTGGTATTAAATTTTTATTGATATTAAGTTATTAAGTAAGTTAAACAAAAATGGAGCACCAACTCAAAGATTTAACAAAACTAGTATTCTATACGTATAGTCTATTTCAGAAAGGTGTAGAGTAATAAAATGGGAAATTCCGTCCAGTTCCAATTTTAGAAAATTGGGTTACGGGTATTAAGCTAAAATAGTATTGTTTGTAATATTAAAATTTCAAGTAATTGCGTAAGAGGATTGGGAAAGGTATGTTTTCTGGCCTGAAGTGTCAAAATCGAAATATTGTATTAGTTAGGTAGTAGATTATAAAGTTACGTTTTGCGTTTAACAGGTACCATTTAACAGGTACCGAGTTTGGCTCTGGCCTTTTTGGCTGGATCATATGAATAGGCAGAATAGGTGGCAATTTGGAATAAACTTCATATATCGTGTGTGTGTATGACCTTAATAAGTATATTTGTTTAGTTTAACACATCAGTATTTGCTGTTAAGCCGTATATAGTGTTCACAGTATTATAAGATTAATAATAACATGGCGACATTCACACCAACAAAAAGATGTTCTCTACTATCAGTGAGTGAAAAAGTTATTATTTTAAATGTACATGATTGCATAAAATACGATTATCCGAATTTTACTGTACAAGAAACTGTCGACCGATGTTCCCAAATGACTGAAGTTGAAAAGTGAGAGAGAAAGACAGCAGGTCTTTTTATTTTACAAAAGAAATACACACCCTAGATAAGATTCTAATGGAGCTTGGCCAGGATGACAGTATTCCGTTTATAACTAAAAAACTTTTATGTACCACTTTAAAAAATATGGATTTTGTCTGGGAAAAGCATAACCGCAAATCACTTTTATTGGAAAGCGATGAAATTGTTCGCTGGCGACGAAAATACTTGAGAAGTATAAAGCAGTACAGAAGAGAGCAGAGGAAAATCTTTTATCTTGATAAGACGTGGATTAATGAAGGTTATATAGTACGAAAATTGTGGCAAGACAAAAATATAACCACTGCTCGCCAAGCTTTCATAGAAGGCCTGTCAACGGGTATTAAGGTGCTTTCAGGTAAAGGGAAGAGACTAATAATCGTCCAATAACGTACAATCATTCACGTTTATAAAGATGTTTGTGGTTGTTTGTTCCTTGTATAATATGTTCATTTGGTGACCGTCAATTATTTAACTAAGGTCTGATGAGGCCCGTGTTGGGCGAAACACGTGTAATTGTTTTTTAAATTAATATATGTTTTACTGAGACCGAGACTTTGTGTCTACCAACCCCATAGATTTGTAAAATCAGGTCTCTTTAAGAATATGGACGACTTCTTTCAGGCTTTATTTAGGGTAGTAAGGGGCTAATATAGCCCTAACTAGATTAAATTTTTTATGTCTAGTGGCGTTCCGGAAGGCACCTTAACTTAGATTTTTAATTTAAAAAAATTGTTCGTTTCTGATTTTTTTTGCAATTTTTGTATTTTTTTGCATTAAACAACTAAAACTACAACTATTCTATTTTTGGTATTTTTTTCGCATCTTGCTTTTTGAGAAAAAATATAAAAATGACTTCATCAATAAAGCAATTTTTGCGGTTTTATAAATAATTAAAACTCTTTTTATTGCTGTCCATGGACATGGAATAAAGTGATTTATATTTATGCTTAAGCAGTTAAAATTAAATGAAATACGTATTTTGAATTTTTTCGCTCAGATTAACTGTTTTCGATAAAACAAATAACGTTAGGGGGCAAGAGCCTAGCGACACCTAAAGCACCGGTTCCCGTCAGATCACCGAAGTTAAGCGGTGTCGAGCGCGGCTAGTACTTGGATGGGTGACCGCTTGGGAAACACCGCGTGCTCTTGTCTTAGGGAAGAGTGAAAAATGAATCGACATCAAAAACCATCCTAATTCACGCCGGACAGGCCGGATGAGATCGGATATCTCGTAGGATGAAGGTGCCGTTTCACACTCCCCAGTCGGTAGACCGCGCGATTAAAAACCGTACGGTCGATGACCGGTTCTAGATGGCCTCAGATACGCCGACGAACCGTAAAAAAGTAAAATAAAAAAAAAAAAAAAAAATAATAAAAAATAACGTTATTTATTACTGCAGTGTTTTAAAAGTAACAAAAAAGTAAAAGTGCCATGGAAGGAAAAACAATTCTTTTATCAAATTTGACTTTGGCACTGACATAACTTTAAACAGTGCATACGTAATTATTTGAAGTATTGTCAGAAATTTTAAGCTATAAAATTTGTTACTGATATTACAAAATGGTTCAGTTTACAAACTCAGAAATGGCCAATATGCATTCTGTCTATGGAATGGCCCAAGGCAATTCCAGAGCGGCTAGACGCATTTATCAAGAGAGATATCCTCATCGCATTGTACTAAATAGACAAACGCTTCTAAGAATACCTGAAAGGCTATGCGAATCGGGCATCTTTCAAAGACGTTCTTATTGGGAGACCTGCAGCAATAAGAACAGTGAAGATGGAGAAAGCAGTTCTACATGAAGTTGAGCGTAGCCCCGATACAAGTGTAGGCAAGATTGCACAACAATTAAACATTTCCCATTACTGCATGCCAGGTTGTAAGGGAATATCAACTGTATCCTTACCACATACAGCGTGCTCAAGCGTTATTACCTGCGGATTTTCCTCAGCGAGTTTTTCGATTGTACTTGGCTTTTGTGACAACAGGTATCATCTCCGACATTTCTATCCCATATTATGTTTACCGATGAAGCGTATTTGTCCCGAAATTCAATTATGAACTTTCATAACAATCATAACGAGTGATTTTTAATTATTTTGCTCAAGGGAGGCCATGCATTTTAAAAGCATCATGGCCGTACTGCGTAGATAAGATGACATGATTGTTTTATGACATTTACGTCTTATTTGAATTTGTGTATTTGTAAAGTTTAAAAATTGGAGAAATTTTGTAATTTTTGCAGTTATTTGAAGGTAGGTTACTATTGCTTTAACTAATATTTCTCCGGGGAGTCGTCTTTTGACTATTATAAAGTGCTATTTGCAGGATATGATTTAATTTTTTATTTTTTTTTTTATTTTTCAGCGTATCAAGTTTTGGTGAAGCTTTGTTGCCGGATTGAAAGTTCTACAGTAAAAATGTTTAGTGAAGCACAAAAAATTTTTATTGTTGAAAGTTTTTTTAGAAATGGAAACAAAATAGGCGGTGTGTGGAATTACTCTATGCATGACTGCTTTGATAAATTTCGAACCGAGTTTCCTGATGTTGCGGTGACCTTTCATAATTTTCGTACTGGGTCACAATACCTAATTGATAAATTTCGTCAGACTGGTTCTGTTCAACATAAAAAAGGGGCTGGAAGACCAACGAAACGATCGAATGAGGTTATTGAAGAAGCGCGACAAATTATGGAAAATGTTCCTTCAACTTCTATTAGGCATTTATCTCAACAAATTCAGCAAACGGATTTATGCTGCAGTACATGTCAAACACTTTTGAAAAATGATCTGCATCTATACCCTTATCGTGTTACGGCTATTCATGAACTCCTTCCCAATGACGTTCCCCAAAGACTTAATTTTTGTGAATGGTTTTTAAACAATTTTCAAGAAGAAAATAGTGGTGCTTTTGAAAAAACATTTTTTACCGATGAGGCTTATTTTTATTTATCACAATGTTAATTCACAAAATATGCGAATGTGGAATACGCAAAATCCGCATGTTTTTGTAGAAAGACCTCTTCATCCTCAAAAAGTTGGTGTGTGGGCAGCAATTAGTTCTAGAAGAATAGTAGGCCCAATTTACTTTGATGGCACAATTACAGCTGAGAGATATCGGATCAAAATTCTGACAACATTTATTAATGACCTTCACGATGATGAATTGCGGGAAGGTTACTTCCAACAAGATGGCGCTACACCTCATGTAACCAGAGAAAATTTAAATTTTTTAAGTGAATTTTTTGAAAACAGAGTTATAAGCCGAAATACGCAACAAATATGGCCACCTCGTTCCTGCGATTTAACACCCTGCGATTTCTTCTTGTGGCCTTTTATAAAAAACTCCATTTATCGAACACCAATTGAGGATATAAATGATCTTAAACGAAGGATTTCAGAAAAAATTGCCGAAATTAATAATTCTCCAAACGTATTGGTTAATGTGTCTCTGAGGGTAAGAAGAAACATCAGAAGGTGTCTAGAAGTAGGAGGCGGCCATATAAAGTAGGCTTTCAAAGTAAGATAGCTCAGGATTTTATATTACATACCGTCAAAAAACATTATTTTAGGTTTTCAACGTGACAACGCTGCTTTCTTGCAAATTCGCCCTATGATTTAATCTACGCGCTACTGCTACACTATGTATACTGGGTCACAGCCGCCCTTGAGCAAAATAATTAATAATCACTCGTTATGTATGCTGAAGAAAATCCCAATGCGGTTATAGAAAATAATTATCGATAACAGTTTTCCGTGAATGTTTGGGTTGGTATTGTGGGTGATTATCTCAATGGACGTCATTTTTTCCCACTGAGATGAAATGGTCAAGAGTATCGTAATTTTTTAGAATTTGTATTACCTGAACGATTAGAAATTCTCCCACTGCAAGTAAAAGGAGCAATGTGGCTCAGACACGATGAGGTCCCACCTCATTTTAACATAGAAGCAAGTCAATTTCTGGATGCAACTTATAGAGAAAAGTGGATATGTCGCGCAGGTCCACAGTCATGAGCACCCAGGTCACCGGATTTAAATCGCCTAGATTTTTCCTTTGGAGACATTTAAAGTGCCTCAGTTATAGAACTCCAGTGAACACTGAAGAAGAATTAATCCAATGGATACGGGTTTCATGTGATCAGATAAGAGATACGCCGGAAATATTTCAACGTGCTCGGCAATCGATGTTAAGACAAGGTAATGCTTGCAAGTTGAAGGAGGATATTTTCAGCAACTATTGTAAGGTTCGTGTTACTCATTGTTAAATGTTTTCTTACTAAAAAAAAATAGCTTACCATTTGTTTGAGTGTGGATTTAATAAAGCGTTTTTCTTGTTTGTTTGTTCTAATTTCCGGCGTTACCACTGTGCACGCTACTGGCAAAGTAAGACAAACATTTTGAAGCTTAAAATATTCATTTGTATTCATTAAAAACTGTCACCAAGTTTCAACGTCATATTAGTTTGCGTCTTCTTGTTACTTAGCATTTTTTTTATTATTGCAACACTCCGTAAAATCAATTTTTTATGATGTTCTCCAGGGGTCATGCAATAAGGTAATTTTTATGTATTTTCTCAAAAACGAAGCAAGGCACGAAAAAAATGCTAAAAGTAAAAAAGTTGTAGTTTTAGTTGCCTAATGCGAAAAAAATACAAAAACTGCAAAAAATCAGTAGCGCACATTTTATTTTGTCAAAAAAGTTAAGGTGCCTTCCGGGACGCCACTAGACTTTAAAGTTTTAATCTAGTAAGGGCTAAATTAGCTCCTTACTACCCTAAATAATACTGCGCAATTTCAACAAAGTCGGCTAAAGGATTATTAAGATATTTACAAGACCTACTTTTATATAAACTTTTCGACTTAGAATCACTGAAAGAATCGCCTCTTAATACTTGGTGCACGTCAAGTGGAAGGTGGAGGCTACCTTCAGTATTTGATAAAATAAGTCGACTCAGGTAAGTGCTAAATTTCGAATAGCTCATAAATTCAATTAATCCTAAAAAATGTTACTTGAGCTTGTTTTATATGTGCAAAATAAGCACTTTTTGATACTATGGGGCTCAGTTTTTGAAGACCTTTTCATAGAGCCTCCATGTGACCTAGGTTGCTATTTTAATGAAAAAAAGTTGGGTTGCTCGTGGTTAAAGGGTTGAAGGGAGGAGGCTTAAAATATTACAGAAATATTAACCACATCATTATCATCATCATCAATCAGCCTGGTTGCGTCCACTGCTGAACATAGGCCTTCCGTAGTCTAATCCAACGTCCCCTATCCTGTGCTGCTCTCATCCAACTTGGCTCCACTCTCCTAATGTCGTCGGTCCATCTTGTTGGTGGGCGACCTCTGTTCCGAAAGGCTTCTTGTCGGGTCTCCACTCCAGAATCAACTATGTTCATCTTCCGTCTGACATTCTTGCCACATGCCCAGCCCAGTTCCACTTTAACGTTGGTATGCGTTCAATCGCATCTGTTACTCCAGTCATTTGGTGAAGTCACAACATTAGAGACTCTATCCCTTAGCGTTTTACCTAGCATTGCCCTCTCCATGGCTGTCTGTGCAACGCGAATTCTATTTACTACCTTCTTTGTCAGTGTTAATGTTTCTGCTCCGTAAGTTAACACCGGAAGTATATACTGGTTAAATACCTTTCTCTTTAAACAAGTAGGAATATCTGATTTAAAGTGTTACTCAGTCTACCAAAGGCTGCCCAGCTTAAGTCGATTCTTCTTGCTATTTCTCGGGTTTGGTTGTCTCTGCCTATACGAATCTCATGACCTAGATATCTATATGCGTATACTTGCTCTATATGGTTGATTTTCAAGATTAACAACACTTTAAATCAATTTCTTTGTTTCAGCGCTTTTCTGAAAAACAACTTATAGGAAAAATAAGAATTTTATTCAGGACTTTTGAACGGCCCTCTATAATGTTTACCTTGTAATATGTTATTCTACTTTGGTCGTCTAATTCTCCCCAATCGGACCAACCATTTTCAGTAATAACTATTTCTGATGGATTGTATTTGTCCCATACGTAATTCAAAAGATGTCTGATTCCTGGAGGATCGGAAAACAACCAATTAGATGCGCTTGTGGGCCAAGATGGATCTATACTTCCTGAAACACCTATAAACAAGGAAATAATTAGCTAACACACTGGGTGAAACACATAAGGAGCCTTCTTCTCCGAGTTAAAAAAAAACGTTGTTGGAGCGTAATATGGAAATAGTATATTACGTACCGAGGTGGAAAGTGTTTCATTATTGTCAAGAGAGTCGGTCGAGACGGTAATGAAACTTTATACCGAGGTTTGTATACTATTTTATTTACAGCCACTTCATCCACTTCTTATTGTTTTCAATTAAAAATATTAAAATTATAATAATAATTATTAAAGAAGCGAAATGTCATTTTGACTTTTTCATTTAAAAAGTAGATAGACATTAGGATTTCAAATAACTGGTGGTGGTATAAACTGGGAACATGGCTTAGCAAGAATGCATTAATAACTCAAGAAGACTAATGTTAGTTAGTTAGTCGCGTCGGATTATCAGTCATTGATCATTATTATATATTTTAAGTTAAAGTTTGTAATTATACAGAGTTTTAGTATTTGTGAGTGTTATTTCAACAAATCCCATGCGTCTTAGGGTAAAATAAACCGCTCGACAGCCTTGGTCTAAAAGATAGATAAAAAATTCAGAAGTGGGATAGCTGGTTTACTGATGCAAGATGGATCTGATGGAAAAATGCACTTAGTATATTGCGTCTCTAGGAAAAATTCTGAAGCAGAAAAGAAATATCATTCGCACAAAACCGAGTTAATGGCAATCATTTGGTCTGTTGAACGGTTGAAGTCAATGCTGTTGGGGATCCATTTTACCACTATAACAGATTGTCAAGCCTTAACCTACTTTAACAGTAAAAGGGACAAAAAACCGCAAATTGCGCGATGGTATGCTACTCTCATGGAGCATGATTTCGATATCAATCATAGAGCAGGAATCAAGATGCCTCATGTCGATGCTTTAAGTAGGGCACCAGTTGAAGCTAAAGATGAAGCATTTATGGATAATTCGACGGAGAAGAAGTTTGGAATTTATACTTTCATGACAGAAGAAGATACAATTTTGATGATACAGAGAGATAATGGCGACTTGAGATGAAATAATCAAGTTATTAAAGAAAAATTTAGATATTACAAAGGAAGAAAGAAATGAAATTAAAGACCAAGGTCGTCTAACGCGACTTTTGGAAAAAAATATGACTTTTGTTTTGGAAGGATTCGAACGAATCTTCCAATTAGAAAGCCATTTTTCCAATTGGTTCACATGGCGCTGCATACGTGTGACGACTAGCCGCGGTTGATGAGAACTTGAAGTTATTGGCAGTGTAACGTTGTTACTATCAGGTTGTTCTGATGATATTTTATCTTGCGTCGTAGAATCGCAATTCCGTAGCTCTACCTCCGTGCGCAAAACGATTTTTAATTTTATGGTTATTCTCGGTGACCTTGGTGGTTTCTTGTGTTTGACGGAATACTGCCCTCGGTGTTATTTAGTCCAACGAAATTTTGAAACCTGGTCGAACTTTTTCGCCTTGTGGGAAAATTTGGAAAATCCTTCCCCATCTCTGTGTTTCCCACACTAAATCTAAATTAGGGCACATATAGGACCAGAGTAACAAGAGTAACAAGGGTAACAAAATTAATGAATGTAATCAAAATTACCCTTCTCATGCCAAATTAAGTCTTCCTTACGCTTCCCAACCCAACCAGCCAGACATTCCGGCTAGATCGAATTTGGAGCAATAGAGGCATTTGTAAGGCCAATTGAGGGCGGTCAGCATTGCTGAATAGCAACCAGCCACCTGTACGGGGGCCTCTGATAAATACACATAATTTTAGACAGCACATATTGCAGTGAATTTATCTTTATGGTATAAACACAGTCAAATGTAATTTCGTTTCGTTTAATTTAATAAGAGCCATAAGCTATTTCGCATTTTTACAGTATAATTATTCACCTTGATAACCTAAGAACTCAGATTATTTATAAAGCGATATGTAAAAGAGTTGCTGCGCTATAATAGTGAGTGGTTAACCTAGCCGAACTTATACCTTTACTATTTAGTCTGATTTGGTAAATTAACAAAATTTAATAGAAGTTAATTAATTGTCATTAAATTTTTTATTTTGAATCACCAACCCCTTTTTAAATTAAATTACTGTATACTATATTTCGGTTTTGTTTTGCCACTGTGTGTGGATCCTATTGTTTCACTCACAGGAATTTGGTGTTGTTGTGTCAAGCTAGAACTAAGAGACACTGTGAGTGGCGCTCCAATTTTCATTCTTGAATCTTGGCTTGCATAGCAGCATCCTTTGGGGGCCACACTAGTACACATTGTTATTCAACAAGCAGGGACCCTTCTCAATGAACCACCCCGACTACAACTGCTCCGAGTTGAGCTAGCTGAGGTAGGTGGTGACCTTGCACTCGAATTACATAAAAATACATCTTCTATATTTTGTCACCACCTAATAAGGTTACAGCAGTGTCGTCAGCGAAAAGATAAAACTGCACTTGCCCATACGTTTAAATGTTATTCAGCATCGGGGAGAGAGGTGAGCCTTGCGACACTCCCGCCCTGATATGTTTATTTAAAGAAAGTGCGTTCTCCGACGAGACTGCAAAACTTCTATTCTCCAGAAAAGAGTCTACTAGTAGGTAGTTCGGAGCTCCGAGTTTTATTAATTTCAGCAAGAGACCATTATGCCAGAGTTTGTCACATGCTTTGCTAACGTCAAGGAAGACCGCCACCGTGTGCTCCCTTCTATTGAAACCCATCATTATATTGAACGTGAGTCTCGTTGTCTGCCTAGCTGTGCAATGCTTGCTTCTAAAGCCGAACTATTCTTTCGGCAGAACGTTGTGCTTAAACACAAAACTACTTATTTGAGCTACAGACAGCTTTTCTGTAATTTTTGAGTTGACGCAATATCTGATTCTCCATGCTCATCTGATACTGTTTAGATATTTTAGGAAATAAATCCAAATGAGGATTTAGAAAATGGAGTAGTTTTTTGGCGTCTTCGTGGTAGTTCTCTGATTTATTGCTCCCAAGAAAATTATTGCGAACGTTTTCAAACGCATCTCATTCTCGTCTTTCAGTCCTTATCTTAAAACAATTGTCTAATTTGGTGTCCAACAGAAATTCCTCCTTTATTCATTGCCTTAACAAAGTTTTGGATGAGACCTAGCTTAGTGTGTACTTTTCCTTCTGAATAATGCTTCTCGTGCTTCCTTTTCGTTTTTTACACCAAGCTCAGTTGTTTTTATGCTAATTTTTATTTGTGGAACTTTAAAAGTTACAGACATTTTTTTAGCAGAAGTTACTGATGTCCTCAATCGATTGCAGAGGGTAAGTCCTAAGGTCCTTTTTCATGTCATTCAAGATCACATTAAATTGTTTACGGGTAAATCTAAAATATTTTTAAACTTCTCTTCTTGGTGGTTTTTAATTGATATAATGTAAAAGGTCTTTACAAAAACCTACCACATATTCTTCAGCCGATTTAAGTAAACTTACCTTAGTACAAAGTTGCTTAGTTTGGGCGTTAAACGGCGCTGAAGTGATAATATTTAAATCGTTGTTCTGGATTAATTCAAAAACTGCTCATACTATTTTGCCACAATTTTACCCAAATGGATTGGTAGAGGTAATGCCCCTGTAAATTGGCCACCACAATCTCCGGACTTAAATCCATTGGATTATTTCTTCTGGGGGCATCTTAAGACAGTGGTTTACAGGACAACTCCAGATAACGCAGAACAACTATGGCAATGTATTCAAGATGCAATAAAAATTCTTAAGGGCGATAAAAAAGTTCTGCAAAGAGTATATTTAAATTTTCTTCGACGTATAAGTCTTTGTATTCATGAAAATGGTGCACATTTTCAGCAATTTTAATGAAATTTCTATTTATTTCTGTTTATGATTTAGCTATTTTTTTCTTTTTTTTGTAAAAACTAATACGTATTAAGTAATAAAATGCAAATTTCTCAAAAACCCTCAGAGGAATCAAGTCTTATCAAGAGTGCCTCTTTTGTAGCAAGTGAGTTGGTTCATCTGAATTTTGTGCCCAAACCCCTCTTTTTCCATTGGCATAAAAATTTGAAACAAGCATTAGTAAAAAACCCAGGTTCTACGCCCATAAACTGATATTAATCAGAATTATGACATGGATTTTTTTGCCCCATAAACATATGCCAACGTACCAAATTTCGGCAAAATAGTATGAGCAGTTTTTGAATTAATCCAGGAAAACGATTTAAAAATTGGCACTTCAGCGCCATCTAGCGCCCAATCTAAGCAACTTTCTACTAAGGTAAGATTACTTAAATCGGCTAATCTTGGTCTGAAGATTATGTGGTAGGTTCTTGTAAAGATCTTTTACAGACACCCTGTATTAAAAGCACCTTCGTCTTGTCTCTTTAAAGGCACCTTGCTAATAGGATTTCTATTTACATAATATTGCAGTATTCTTTCTTCTTATTATCGAATTATCCTCCGCCAATGTTTTCTAATTAGCAAAAAAGCTAATATTTTTTTTTTCTTTTATTATTGCCCAAATTACTCATCCTCATGAATATAGATACGACACTTAAATACGTATCCTAGGAAAGCAGAAACGCTTATAACTTATACGCACCTGTCGGCGTTAATAGTCCTATTCGGTTCGCGTGACGCAAGAAACGCTGGAAAAATCGGCCTTTGTTAGTTATTAATATTACTAGAACGGTATGAGCTTCATTACAGTAACGGGTGGGGAATGAGTGTTATAATGAGCCTTACCGTACGTGTGATATACAACATTTTATATGAGACCCAGGATTTTGGTTTTTTTATGTATTCAAAATGATTTTCATATTATGAAAGTGACCTTACACAAAAAATACTGCCGAAATAGAAAAAATCAAAGTAGCATGTAATTTTGGTTACTATGCCGACGAAGTATATTGTCAAATGTTTCAACAAGTCATGCCACGACGCGACGTGTCAATTTCAAAGAAGCAGAATTAAAAAATTACTACTAAAAATGAGTGAAACTGATCTTCCATCAGACATAGAAAAAATTGCCCAATCCGCTATATGCTCGCTGTTGCCAAAAAAGTCCAAGGACAAATACAATAAAGAATACGACCGTTTCATTAGCTGGTGTACCGAAAAAAACATTAAAAACTTCTTGCAAGAAACGGTATTTCTCGCATATTTTGAAACATTATAGCTGGATTTATAAACTCGAAAAGTTGGTGAGTTTGAAGTTATGATCAAGTTTGTGAGGTTAGATATTCCGAACTCCGAGCATAAAAATTGGTTATCTCGAACTACCCGGGAAGTTTTCGAACCTCACATGAGCTTTACATGAACAACATGAACGAGTGTATAAATGGAACTGAGTGTTCCCTTTAGTTTAAATTGAACTCCTATTTCCAACACCAACTGAACCTCAACCTCGCCAATTTTTCGAGTTTATAAATCCAGCTTATCATAGAAGTACAGCTCGTCCAGTCTGTGGGCATTTTATTCCATGTTACGCGCCACAATTTCCATAAAAAATAACGTGGATATAAGCAAGTTTGCCAAACTACAAGCGCTTTTAAAAAGAAGTCTGAAGGATATAAAGCCAAGAAGAGTAGAACGTTTACTAAAGAAGAAATTGGTAAATTTCCAATAGAAGTAGAGGACAAGAAGTTCTTGCTCGTTAAGGTAAGCTATTCATACATGTTTAATATAGATTTAAAATATCCTACAAATTAAACAAAACTTTAAATAAAGTGGGCAATTTTTAACGTTTTATTTTAATTGTTGCAGGTGGGACTTATCATTGGAATCGCTGGTGCTTGCCGCAAACAAGAGTTGGCAGATCTGCGGTGTGACAATGTCAAAGATGAAGGCAGCGTATTTTATATTGTAATTCCCGATACCAAGACAAAAATCTGCAGAGACTTTTTTGTAACTTCTGGCGGTATCGAAGGTGTAAACCTGGTTGACATCGTGCGACGATACAAAACACTTCGCCCAACAAATACGGGTCACTGTCGGTTTTTTGTTGGATTCAGGCAAGGTGTGTGTAGAAGACAACCCGTGGGAACTCATACTTTTGGAGGTATGCCAAAAGCCATTGCTACTTTTTTAAATTTGCCGCATCCAGAAGCTTACACTGGTCACTGCTTTCGTCAGTCCTCAACATCCATGCCGGCTGATTCGGGAGCGGACCATCTGACTATCAAACGTCATGGTGGATGGAAAAGCAACAGTGTAGCTCAAGGTTATATAGATACCTCCAAGGAAAACAACAAAAAAGTGGCGAAGAAGATTTGGTTTGGGGTTGGGGAAAAAATGTTTGAAAATGTTTCCTTAACAAGTAGTTTAAGCAACGTTGCATGCACTTCTTTTAATGTACAAAACATTCAAAAGACAGACCAGGTGCTGTCATCAGCTTCAGGTATTAATTTAACTTTTAATATTTATAATAAATAGGCATTTTTTTGAATATACGGGGTCTTGATTGGGTTTTTACGTCAGGAATATCCTTTGACATCTGTTGTCTCATCGAAAACTTTTTGGGTCTTGTGGCTTAATTTTGAATTTTGATTCGGCTACTGCTGCTTTATTGGATGAATGCTGGTAAGCTGCATAGTTCTTAGCGCCTGCTGCATGCCTGTTAGACGATCATGGTAGTGCTTCTCTACTGTATAATCATAGTGCTTCTCTACTGTTAGAGATTTATGCCAACGGGGAGCCAATCTTTCGGCAGTTTGTATGTAGAGTTTGGTCTGGCCGTCGTATGTGAGTCCGTTATTGGTATATTGGTCGATACGTCCGTACGTCTGTAATAGTCTGTGATTATTTTTAAAAAGAATTCGTTGATTGTCGGTATTCGAAAGTCCTGATGCAAAACACGGTTCATGGTATATCTTGGAGCATTTGCGATGAGTTTCAGCGCCTTGTTTTGAATCACCTGGAACTTATTCAGCTCGGACTTACTTATATTGCACCAAGATGCTGCTCCATAAGTAAGTACCGGCCTGACCAACACCTTATAGAGGTTAACTTTGGTTCGATTACTAAGTCTACTCCGCCTGTGAAGCAGGGGGTAGATTGAGCTTAATTGACGCAATGCTGCCTTGATTCTATTAATAGAATTTAACCTCCAATTCAGTCTTTGATCGAAGATAAGTCCCAGGTACTTCACTTCCTGGCACCAATTCACTTGAACCCCACCGACTCTGAGCCTCGTTTCGGGACGTCTAACGCGACTTTTGGTGAAAAATATGACTTTTGTCTTGGAAGGATTCAAACGAATCTTCCAATTAGAAAGCCATTTTTTCAATTGGTTTACATGGCGCTGCATACGTGTGACGACTAGCCGCGGTTCTTTAGAAGTGGAAGTTATTGCAGTGTCGTCAGCGAATAGATAAAGCTGCGTTTGCCTATCTCGCGGAATGTCATGCGTATAAATGTTATACAGCATCGGGGAGAGAGGTGAGCCTTGCGGCACTCCCGCCCTGATGTGTTTATTCAAAGAGAGTGCATTCTCCGACGAGACTGCAAAACTTCTATTCTCTAGAAAAGAGCCTACTACCTTGATGAGGTAGTTCGGAGCTCCGAGTCTTATTAATTTCAGCAAGAGACCATTATGCCAGACCTTGTCAAATGCTTTGCTAACGTCAAGGAAGACCGCCCCCGTGTGTTCCCTTTTATTGAAACCCATCATTATGTTGGCCGTGAGCCTCGTTGTCTGCCTAACTGTGCAATGTTCGCTTCTAAAGCCGAACTGTTCGTTAGGCAGAACGTTGTGCTCGAACACAAAACTATTTATTCGAGCTAAAATCAATTTTTCTGTAATTTTTCCAAGGCTTGATAACAGACTGATAGGCCTGTAGCTTGAGGGTACAGTAGGGTCTTCGCCCGTTTTGTGAATTAGAATCACCTTTGCCCTTTTCCAGACGCTCGGGAAATGGCCTTCTTTGATAATTGCCTGAGATAGATTTACTATATTCCCCAAAGCTCTGTCAGGTAGATTTCGCAACGCCGCATTTCTCAGACCGTCAAAACCCGGGGCTTTCCTGATATTGAGATTGCTAACCAGCGTTTTAACCTCGTCCAGCGTGACCTCAGCAAAGTTTTGCTGCGGGTGAACCATGGTTTTGTATATATGTATCGTTCTGGAGACCCTCTCATCACGTAGCAGGTCAGTGGTGGGATTTTCGCTGAATTGCTCGCAAAGCTTGTCTGCGAGCAATTCGGCTTTATCTTTAGCGTTTGTGAAAGTTTCACCTGTGCCCTGGTCTTTCAGGTATGACATTGGGGCTTTAGCACCTCTTGTCAGAGTTCTGGACATGTGGAAAATTGAGTTGTCCTCAATCGACAGACTTTGGACTTTGTCGTCCCAAAGATTAGACTGCCTCTCGATAAGAAGAAGTCTAATCGCATCGGCTTCTCTGTTTGCCTCCGCTTTGATTTGAGGATCTCCAGTACGATACGCTCTGTTTTTGAGCCTGTTTTTGATTTTAATACGCTGTCTAATCTCATCAGTCAAAGCCCCGTATTTTGAATATTGGGACACCTTTGTAATCGATGATTGAGCAAGAGCCTCATTTATGTCATCTGTGATCTTGCTCACCGCGTTCTCAATGTCAACCGAATTGCGGAGTAGGTGTAAAGGCTCAACGGTTTTGAGGATATTATTATATCTAGGCCAGTTGGTGCTAGTCCTAGTTATAAAACCTCGGCCTCTTTCAAGTGGATTGCCCACTTCGATCACAACCGGCACATGATCAGAGCTAAGATCACATATGACAATTGGCTGTGAAATTCGAACAGAGTTCTTAATCACAAAAATGTCCAAAATATCCGGAAGACCATGCCCAAACATGTGAGTGTGTTCCTCCGGCGGCAGAATATGATAGTTTAAAGCCTCCGAATACTCATATAAATTGCGACCTCGGGGATTTGTAGCTCTGCAACCCCAGACTGTGTTCTTCGCGTTAAGATCGCCCCCTATAATTGTACTATTAACATTACCGAAAATTTTTCTAAGGCAGTTGCCTGAGAAACCTACCGACGGACTACAGTAAACTGATCCCAGGTAAACGCGTTTATTATCTTTAAAATTTATTGAAATGAATGTCCCCTCGATGTGGGGACAATTATCAGGACCTGGCACAACTTGAGCCGAGATGTGCTTCTTGACCATGATCATGGTGCCCCCCCCTCGTCTGCCTAGGCGATCGTTCCTGAACACCATGTAATTCGGGAAGGAGAACCTCTCTCCCTTAAGCCATGTTTCTTGGACAAGAAGCACATCCAACTCATTTCTTTCAACAAAATCAATAAGCTCGATTCTCCGATGCTTTATACTATTAATATTAATAGTAGCTAATTTGAAAAAAGCCGTCTCCGTTTGCACTACCATTTAACCAATTGGTTTTCCAAAAGTATTCATGATGGTTCTCATCTGGGTCTCCATGATCTTTGTGAATTGATTCAGGAAGCTCTGCATAGTTGTTTGCATCGCGGCCTCCATTGCATTGGGCGCAGTTGTACTTAGACCCTGTGTCGAGTTCTTGTTAATAGTATTCTTCTCAGTGCCACCGCTGGCCAATTTGCTGTTGTCCTGCTCACCCCAGCGGAAATTGTTTCTAGGAATGTAGTTTCTGTTGTTATTAACTACATTTGCAACTTTTTTGCGCAAATTGTTGGGGTGACGCTCACACCCCATGTAATTAGCAGGGTGGTCACCCCCATAATTTGCGCATTTCGCTTTTTCCTCCCTGGGTTTAGGGCATTCGTACGAATAATGCTCATTTGCGCATTTTAAACATTTTACTGGAGCTGTACACTTGAATTGGGAGTGGCCATATAATTGACAGCGGTGGCACTGCGAGATTGTAGCACGTGCCCGTTGCGCCTCCACTCGGATAGACATACTATCTAAGGCCCTAAGGTCGTAAATAGTTTTTTCCGTACGTGGTAAAAACACTAGTACGAGGGGCAATGGAGACCCGCTGCGGCTATGCCAGCGGATTACTCTAGAGGGATTAAAACCTAAATCAACAAGATCTTTTTTGATTTTTTCCTCCGTCCAGGTTTCGAGGACGCCCCTTAGAACCACGTGTAGTTCTTTCTCGTCCTGAAACCTGAACGAATGATGGTACAATTTGTTTGTTGTTAAAAACTTAATAATTTTATTGTAGTCTGCCGGAGTTGGCGGATGGATTTTAACTCCCTCCGAAATGGTGACTGCACGACCATAGTCTACCTTGACAGACCGCAAATGCCCGGTGATATCATTAAACTTGTGTTTATCACGTATGACGATTGGGGGGACTCTAATTTTAGGTGGTTCCGAGTTCACAACAGTAAGGGTTTTAGCATTATTAAGTGCTACGCGCTCTTGTGTTGGAGGTTCTGCCTGGCTTATAACAGCTTGTTTGTCTTGGGAGACTTTTTGAGCCAGATAACTTTCCAATACCTTGTTGTTAGTCTTAGGGAGATTGGGCCAAGCAGAATCCCCAGCAACTTTTTTGATATTGTCCTTATTAGTCGAATCTGTCATCTGACGTTTGCGATTTTTTCTTGCATTTCGCTGCGTGGACCACTGTTCGTCCTCACCAGACTCAGATATGGAGTCATACTCCATATCAGAGCCGGGCTTGTCTATTTCAATAGCGTTTACGTTAACTTGTAAGCTATTTAAATTATTTGCTGTTTTTTTGTTCGTGCTGTCAGAGGTGATGTCATTGATTGTAGGAATTTTTACAGATTTATTTGAATTTAGATTGGATGTATTGTCATTATTTAAAGCAATCATTTCATTGTATTTACCTAGTTGGGCCTTTAACTCTCCGATGGTCTTATTTAAATCTTCGATTTCCATTATTCTTATAAAGCCTTCCTCCTTGACTTGTCGCATTTTACTTAACCACTCGGTCTCCTTCTCGCTCAATAACTTGCGCCATCTGGCCTCCATACGTTCCTCGATTTCTCTTATTCTTTCCTCCATAGTCTGCACGACTTGTGGGGACATTGACTCATCTTCTGATGCTGGCAGCTGAACTTCATTAGGGCGGGAGGCATCCCCCCCGCTGTGGACTTCCATGTAGTTGAAAAAAATTAATTAAAATATTTGTTTATGACTTTGACAAAACAAAACTTATTTGAATTTTTTTTGATGTTTTAACGGGAGCAAAACAATGTCACTGTCAGACAACCTCTCTCTACGGCTGTCGAAGCGCGACTTTTTTTTTTTTTTGAATAAATAAATTGTAAAAAATAGCTTCATGATTTTTTTATGTATTCAAAGTGGTTTTCATATTTATGCAGCGACATTACACAAAAAATGACAGTGACTGACGGAACAAAAAAAAATCATAGTTTGATTAAAAATGAGTAATGTAATAAGTGCATTACATCACTCAGTACGATAATATAGTATATTACATAACGCAAACAGGCTAAAATTGGTTATGTAATAAGCTCTTTTCGTGTGGGTCTTATATAAAATATTAAACACCGGGTTTTGTTTTTCTCTCATAAACTTGAGAGCGTCCGCGTTCCGTCACTTTTTGAAATATTGAGCTAAAACTCGGTTTGGGGGGCCACGGGCTCCACTTCCAAGTGCACGTCGATTTTTAGCGCGATCGGAGCATTTTGATTTTCTAACTTTTTAACACAGATGTGGTCGAGCCGCATATGAAGGGAAATACGATTTTAGAATTTTGAATTTCTTTCTGCTTGTTATATTTAGACTTTGACAGCTGACATGTGTTGCCCGTCTCATCGTTGCATATTTACCAAGGTCCAAATAATATGATGGAGTTCCTATGATAGCGTCAGCGGTGTATTCAGCTATTGAACTTGTGTATCTAAAAAAATAGTTGTTATTATAAAATTGAATTTTCCAAATGTACAAAAATATTGTCTTTAATAGTTAAATCTCTGAGCTCATAAACAATTAAATTTGCTTATCTTCCTGCTAAATGTGGCGCGACAGACCGATTATATTGGAACCTATTCACGACCGAAAAAATTAGATTTAGTCTATTTTGGCTTTAGTAATAATCATTTTCTAACTTATTTGCGTATATCAATCTTTTATTTACTAGTAGCGTGACAAATTACGTCCTAAGAACTTGCTTTGGTCGGCTAAGAATACTTCTTAATAATATTCATACAGAGCGGCAAAAAAGTCGCGCATAAAACAAACAAGCATACAATTTATAATAATAAGGTAATACTTTAATTTATTTTCAGATAAAGTCTGTTCAGAGATATAAGAAAGTGACTAACTGATCCCTATTAGGAAAGACTCGGGCCAGCTGTAAAATTGAAATATGGCCGAGCAGGTCGGTATTTTGCTTAGAATTTACTCATGGTTTGTAATAAAAATAAGTAAGACATTAAATAATATTTTATTTGTGTTTAAATGTGAAATTACAAGCTATTTTATTATTAAAAATTATATCTATGATTACAAAAATACACAAATTACTCGGTGCTTATAATAATTATTCACTTAATATATCAATATCACTATCGCTATCATCCTCTATTCTAATTATTATTTGTGCTACATTGTTTATATGGATATAGGATTTATCCACTTTTTCGACATGTGTAACAGAATTTGCCCAACTTTGGGAAGGGATGTTAAAAACTTCAGTTTCTATAAGCTCAAGTACACTGGAGTTAATAGTAGGGCAAATATTGTTACGACGAATGGCAGATTTCAGTTGGTGCCAAACATGTTCGATCGGATTAAATATACAATGGTATAGTGGAAGCCTTAAAATTGTATGCCCTAAATTTTTTGCATAATTATCACAGAAGTATTCCTTTTGTAGTTTTGAACTTTGTAAAACCTCAATTAATTGCCTTTTGGTGTAATCTTCCTGAAAATAAATGTCATTTTCATACATGTGGTTTTGGATTGTTGCTTTTGTGTCATTTGAGGAGGGAGTCTTGGTCAACTGCCTACTATGGTAGCTTGCATTGTCCATTACAATTACGCTATTCGGAGGTATATTTGGAATTAGCTTGTTTTTAAACCAATCTTCAAATAAATCAGTAGTGGTGTCCTCATGGTAACCCAAAGAAGAATCTTTAATGTTTTTTGCAGACAGAGAAAGTCCATTTGGAATCTATTCGTCTTTTGATCCAGCATGCAAAATCGTAATTCGTTTACCTATTTTTGATGGCGCGCTTGTTTTACACTTGCCGCTTAAGTCAACCCAACGCTTTTCCGGGGTATCATGTGTGGAACCAGGTTTCATCCAAGTAAATAATCGGCCTTTGCTGATCTCTGTAAATCCTAAATTTTTGTAGATATTCGGATCGCCATTCCCGAATTCTAGTAGATTCCATTAAATCTTGTCTTTCGTTATTTTTTTTAAATCTAAAACCCATGTGTTGGATACACTTCCATAACGTTGTTCTGCTACATTTAACGCCGGTTTCAATTTTTTAAAGCCTCTGAATTAAATTATCTAATGTAGGCACGCTTTGTTCCTCGTACAACTTGTAAATTTTACGCCGTAATATATCTTGATCACTTCCATCCACCTTCGAGGAAATGCCAGTATCGGTTCTTTTTTCCTCGCTAAAATGGGATTATTCACAATTTTCCGTACAGTTGATATTGGAATTTTTGTTAATGTAGCCGTTTCTTCTAACGCTGCTTGCACCGCACGTTCAATGAGAGTTGAATAAACATTGTTTATAACTCCCCTAGTTTCCACAGCAAAGCATTTTCTGCTTTTCGACGGGGTTATCTCCTGAGATACATTGTGCTCGCACATATTTTCCATGACTCACACACGATTAAACAAACGCTGTATTACACACGAAGTAAGAATAATTACTAAGCTTAAAACTAACTAGAGTGGCTATATATACAGTCTTTAGAACATAATTTGTTTTATGGGATTAGCCCTCTCATTTTGAATCAGGTAGAAATCGGTTTAAAATCACCAAAATATTACTTTAATAATGAAATTACGTCTTCCAGATTATCAGTTTACCTTAAGACATTTTTAAGTAAGGACCATAATTTACCTGTATTTACTCATTGATTCATTGTTTGTTTATGTCCCCCCTTGGATAATCCCATTCAAAGGCAAAGTGTAACTTTCTTATATCTCTGGACAGGCTTTTTCTGGTATTCCTAAGCAATTAAAATTATTGAGAGCCATTATAGCAAAACACTTTTTAATATCAGTGTTCCATTATTAATTTATTTTTATTTTTAATTTATTTCCCCCAAAAGATATACCAAATCCGATTTAAAAAAGCTTGTGGCTTACGAAATGCTCAAAACTGCTCAAATTCTGTCCCTCCTAAAATATCCTTTCTTAAGTAATAAAATATTAAAGCAAACCACCCAAATTTATAGTAAAACAGGAATCATACATTACTAAAAACAAAGTAATATGTTAATTATTTCAAGTTAACTAGTATTCTTAAACAACTAAAATATTTTAAAACGATTATAGCAAAATTCTTTTAAATTTATTTCATTTTTTTTTCAATTCATTTCCTCCAAGAATTTGCAAAATATTATAATATTCTTGTTAGTGGAGTTTTAGCTAAAAATGGCGATTTAATAAAAAATGTTAATCATATGGTTTCACCTAACCCAAACAGTTGAAATGTTTGTTGTATATTGGAATTATTAAATTTTTATTCCGTTTGTATTGTAGAGAATGTTGAATCATTATCTTGTAATAAGTTTGTAAATAGTTGTATTGAAAAATAAAATATTTTCAATTAAAAAAATTTTTTTGTTTAATTTCTCCACCCAAAAATTATTAGTATTCCTTACCTTTTGAATTACCTCGTATACGAAAAAGTGATCTTTATGAAAGTTGTTCAGTAAATTATTCCCCACATTTCTACCTACATGAGTATTTTCTGTAATTTCTGGTTTGGTTGCCATAGAGACTAACTTACTTGTTTTAAATGGAACACCCTACATGTGATTTCTCATTTGGATTCTACTGGGAAAACTCTGAATTTTTTGTATTTCAAATTTTCATTCATCTGCAAGCGTTTCCGAGATAATGACAGCTCGAAAATGAAAAACTTCCTAATTATTGTAATTATTCCTACCTAATACCCACCAGTTGTCAAGGTGTTTTCATGACAGTGACCTAAGAGGTGTCAAGTCTGAGTTCCTGTTTAATTTTCTGTTGTCTGATTTCTAATTTATTTATATAATGGTTCATCTGAATGATAAACAACGAGTTGAAATTTTAATAATGAGCGAGATCGCAAGATCAGGTTTGTCAACTTTTCAATGAATTATATCCAAATAGGCCTTCAATAAATCAGTCAACGGTGTGTCGAGTGGTAAAGAAATTTCGAGAAACAAGCAGTGTTAGGGAAGCCGCTAGATCAGGTTGACCTAAAACAGCACCGGGGGAGACAAAGCTTTGAATATCATGCTCTCAATACATGAAAATCCAACACAATCATCCAGGCCAATGGCAATGGAATTTAATTGTCTCATCAGTCAGTGAAAAATTTGTTTAAGCCGGAGAAGCTGCGTCCCTACAAGATATAGTTGGTGCACGAGTTAAACGAGGACGATTTTTATAGAAGAGCTGAATTTTGTAAGCTGATGATGAAAAGATGCAATTACGATAATAACTTTGCAACAAATATCATTTCACGGATGAAGCCACTTTCCATTTAAATGGCATTGTTAATAGACACAATGAATGGTATTGGTCTGCTGAGAATACTCACTGGTTCCAGGAAAGTCATACTTAGAGGCCCGAGAAAGTTAATGTTTGGGAGGGCATACTTGGTAGACATATTGTGGGACCTTTTTTCATTTACGGTAATTTGAATGGCGAAAAATATCTGGACCTCCTCAGAAATCACATAACTCCTTCTTGCAGAATGATATTACCGGGTGTAAATAATCGCATAAACGAACAGGTATGGTTCCAGCAAGATGGAGCACCTGCGCATTATGCGGCAAATGTTAGACAATACATAAGCGAATAATTTGAACGTCGGATAGGTAGAAGAGGTGCTATTGACTGGCCGGCGCGATCCCCGGACTTAATCCCCCTCGACTTCCTTTTGTGGGGGCACGACACTTAAAGAAGAAAGTCTACGTTAACCATCCAACTGACGCTCTGCCTAAGAGAAAATCGTGGTTGTTTTGAACACCTAATCCACTGAAAAGGTTTCACTTGTTTATTATTCCGATGTTAAGTTTTTCAATTTTCTAGGCTATTTATTTTGTTATTATAAAGTTTGCTACAATTTTAAATAAAAAAAAATTTGAAATACAAAAGGTTGCTCCATTTAAAAAAAGTAAGTTGGTCTCTATGGCAACTAAACCAGAAATGGCAGAAAAAATTCATGCAGGTAGAAATGTGGGGAACAATTTACTGAACAACTTTCATAAAGATCAGTTTTTCGTATACGAGGTAATTCAAGAGTTACAGGCATTATGCGCGACTTTTTTGCCACTCTATACTAATTTTTTTTATATACTAGTAGCCTGACAAATTAGGTCTTAAAACTTGCTTTAGTCGACTAAGAATACTTCCTAATAATATACATATGCAGTGAGTCTCAGAGGTAAGGTATAAATTCATCTTAAATTTAGCGGTGTGTTTTTTGGAAAAACACTCGGACCCGTCGATTTTTATTTTTTAATATGTTTTTTGAGATGATAAATTCATGTACACAAAGTAGCCCAAAAATAAGTTACGACCATTTAGTTCATTTTTTTTAAATGAAAACACATACCTTTTACTTCAATTTTAAATTTTGTATCGAATTTTAAGTATGTTTCATATACCATAACCTATAGCTAAGCTCATCGGTTATCGAAAAAATAACAAATGAACATATCGATGTAAGACCGCATTTCTGCATAATGATTTATTCGTATCGAACAAAACATTCCATGGTGTGTCTATTTTGTTTTTTTTTATTCTGCTATTTCTGAATGTTAACTTGTCACCGTTTAGTCCTGTAGAAACTGTATGACAATTTGACTTGAAATAAGTAATTATCAAGTGTAATTTCAAAGTTGCGGTTTTCACAATGGCGAAGTTATCGGAACGAGAAAAATTTTAAATTCTATGCATGGTGCGTTTGGTGATAGAACACGTACTCAAATAGAAACAGCTCAATTATTATTCAATGAAATCCATTCTGATCGTCCTCCCATATGTCAAAAGGTGGTCGTCCTGCTCGAGATGAAAATGAACACCGAATGGTTCAAAAATATTACCCACACAAAGTTATTCCAGTGCATGAGTTAATTGAAGATGATTTTGATAGGCGAAATTAATTTTGTAAACGCATTCAAAATATGTGGAATCTAGAAAATAATTTAGTAAAAAATATTATTTTTTTCGATGAAGCTACGTTCTGTTTGAATCATAATGTGAGCAGACAAAATTGTCGTTATTGGGCAACAAAAAATCCGCATTGAATGATGGAGGTTTACAGCGAGTACCCTCAAAGAACAAATGTGTGATGTGGAATAGTGCGCAGAAGAATAACTGATTCATTTTTCTTTAAACAGTCTTTAACTGGACAAGTTTATCTCGAATATTTCCAACTTGAATTAATTTCAGCATTATTGAAGAACCGATGTTCCAGCAAGATAGTGCTCCTCCGCACTATGCTGCCACTGCGCGTACATTTTTGGATGAAATCTTTCCCAATCGGTGGATAGGAAGGAGAGGACCTATCGAATGGCTTGCTAGGTCGCCAAATCTAACTTCGCTGGCCTTACTCTTGCGGAGTTACCTTAAATCGAAAGTGTTAGTTGAGACGACAAACAATCTTCAGGAATTAAGCAAGAAGATTCGAAGAGAATTGCGTGCAATAGCTCCGGAAATCATTGAAAACGTGCATAGGGAGTTATTGATCGCCTTGGATATTTTAAAGCCGTAAATGGCGCACATTTTCAACATTTAATTTGATTTGTTGTTCTGTTTTTTTTTTAAATAAACAGGTCTTGCTTATTGATATGTTCAATAGTAATTTTTTTGATAACTGTTGAGTTTGGGTATAGGACATGGTTCATTAAACATACTTAGAACTTGTTGCAGAATTTAAAAATGAAATAAAAAATAGATATGCATACATGAATTTATCATCAAAAATAGCAAATTATGAAATAAAAGTGGACGTCCGAACATTTTTCCAAAAAACACACCGCTGATTTTTAAATGAATTTAGACATTACTTCTGGGACTCACTCTATACGACATGTCATACTGCTTTTTTAATGGTTAGCGTCAGACTTGGGTAGTATTCGAATACCCGGTATTCTAAATCCTATTCAGAATACATTTGGCTGGTATTCGAACACTATTCGAATACATTTGTGTATTTGGTATTTGGTATTCGACTGAATACTTTTTTGCTTAGTACTCGGTATTCTGGATTCTGAATACCGTTTTTGAATCCCGGTATTCGAATCCTGTATTCGAATCCCGGTATTCGATTCCTGTTTTCGAATACTGTTAAATTGTTTTTATGAATATTGCGGTACGCTTAACGCAATTTAAGCGTGTTAAAACACGTTCTCGGTGGTTGTGGATGGCGCCGCTGTGCTTCTGAATTGGCGATGCCGACGATCGGGTTAAATTTAGTCATTGCGAAAGCGCGAGACGAGACAGGTCGCTTAAGGACTTTAGAAGATTAGATTAGGTACGTATGCACCTGTGCAGTATTTTTGCAGCTATTCTATTTTATAATAAATTTTTTCCACTACTAACCTATAACATCGCCATTATTGACCGATTATTAACGTTAGAAATCGTTTTTCTCTACCTTATAAGTCATTATTGACCATGGTCAATAATAAGGCATTGAAATCCATTATTGACCGATCTTCAAGAATCTATTTGAACGCAGGTAACTTGATTTTTTGATTTGACAACATGAATTCATAAATATTTTAAACAGTTAGGCAACCAGATAATTATCAATACATATTAGATTTTTAGACATGCTTGATATGTAAAATATCGATACAATCAACATTTTTTCTGCTTCCATCCTTAATTTTGGAGGTGTACAGGGTCATTCCTCATATATCGACACCCCATCTACAGCAGTTATTTGGCGGGTTGCAAAAAAATTCTAGAGGCAAAAGATTTATGTTTAACTCTATATTTTTAGAATTCACTATCAGAAAAGACAATGGCACATCGGAAATGTAATATTTCTGCATAACTATAATTTTTTTAAATGGAACACCCTGTATATTATTCGATATTTGGGTGGAGCTTTTTTTTCTGATTTCAAAAATATATAGTTTGCCTATGTTTGGTTAAGAGGTTTTTGAGATATTGGGACTAAAAATAAAATAAATAGGGAAGTAGGAAAACCGAATTTATTGATAAATAACGTATTTACAACTGCTCAATATGACCTCCATTTCTATTGATGCACTCTCTATAATCTTCTTCTATTTTATTTATAGCATTAACGATAAACTGACTCTGATTTTCATTTGTATCATTAATGTAAAGCAGAAGTCTTTCTCGCATTTCTTCAATATTTTCACTACGATGTTCATAAACTTTATTTTTTAAAAATCCCCACAAAAATGAATCAAGGGGCGTCAAATCTGGGCTGTTTGGAGGCCATTGAATGGGTCCATTACGGCCAATCCATGTTTCATACTTTTCATTTAAATAGTTCACTACAGGCAAAACGTTGTGTGGTGGGGCTCCATCCTGATGCCAGATAAGTTCTTGGTATTGCCGTAATGGTAAGTTTTCAATAAAATTTTCAACTTCATTTGTCAATATATTAAGGTATCTTTCGCCAGTCAAGTTCCCATCATATATAATTGGGCCGATAATTTTATTATTTAAGATGCCACACCACACATGTAATGATTTTCGGCCTTGAAATTGTATTTCTCTGAATGCATGGGGGTTCTCGGTAGCCCAAAACCGAACGTTTTTTCGATTATAAACGCCTGAAGTAGTGAAGGTGCTTTCATCAGACCACAAAATTTTCCTAAAAAGCATGTTGTCTTCCTCTTTCCGTTGTAACATTTCCTGACAAAACATCATACGGCTATTTTTCTGAGCCTCTGTTAACTTCTGCACAGGCAATATTTTATATGGATGATAACCATTTTTTTTTAATGTCGTTAGAATTTTTTTTGCAGATTTTCCGAAATAATTTTTTGCGTCTTCTGCCGATCTATGTGGGTTTTCTAAAAACAAATATTCTTATTTCTAGACTTGTAATGTAACAACAAACTATCAATCTTACCTAAAAAATACAACAAAATGTTTAATTCTTCCTCTTCATTACCATTCACTGTTCGCTTCTTCCTTTTAAGATCTTTTCGTTCCCTGAATCCCCTTTCAATGGTTTTAAAAGTACTTCGCGCTGGTACTGCTCTTAGCGGAAATATTTGCCTATGTTCTGCTCTCGCTGCTGATGCGTTATTATTATTTTTGTAAAATAAACTAAGAATATCACATTTTTCCTCAACCGTGTAAGGCATTTTGACAATGACATGAATGAAAATATTGACAAGCAACAATAAATTCACTTGTTTTTAAAATCTAGACGACGCGACACGGCAATGAATTATGATTCATGGCCAACTATCGTTTTTTTTTATTCAATAACGTTTTAAAGACTTTAGGGCCCAATATCTCAAAAACCTCTTAACCAAACATAGGCAAACTATATATTTTTGAAATCAGAAAAAAAAGCTCCACCCAAATATCGAATAATATACAGGGTGTTCCATTTAAAAAAATGATAGTTATGCAGAAATATTACATTTCCGATGTGCCATTGTTTTTTCTGATAGTGAATTCTAAAAATATAGAGTTAAACACAAATATTTTGCCTTTAGAATTTTTTTGCAACCCGTCAAATAACTGCTGTAGATGGGGTGTCGATATATGAGGAATGACCCTGTACACATAATAATAGCACTAACATTTTCTTCGCTCATTTTTTAAAAAAACGGAAAACTCGTGAAATCTGATGACATAAATGAACAAAAATTGACATTCACAAAGCCACCTGACAAAACAACAAAATATTTTGCCAATTCCAAAGCGCAGGTAACTTGATTAAAAAATATACTTATACCTACCTGTAATTTTTTATAATTAATAATACTATAAAGATAAATGTCTTATAAAAGTTTGTAGTAGTGGAAAAAATATTATATTAACCACGGTTTAGACAGCTTATAGCCCTCGCGTCTTAAATCCCTCGTCGCTTCGCTCCTCGTGATTTAAACTTGCCGCTCGGGCAATAATGATGGCTGTCTAAACCTTGGTTAATAATATACTATTAATGCCTCTTATAATTTGTGTGTGATACACATAATTAATCGCGTCAATGCCAGATTTGAGCAGTACTTTGACCTTACAAAAGCCGAAGCGAAAGATACAATAATTGCTGCAGTAACTTATCCGACTATTAAATTTAGGTGGTTTCATGGTACTTTGGATTAGACATTAAGGAATTAATAGTATATTATTAACCAAGGTTTAGACAGCCATCATTATTGCCCGAGCGGCGAGTTTAAATCACGAGGAGCGAAGCGACGAGGGATTTAAGACGCGAGGGCTATAATAAGCTGTCTAAACCGTGGTTAATATATTATTTTTTCCACTACTACAAACTTTTATATGACATTTATTTTTATAGTATTAATAATTATAAAAAATTATAGGTAGGTATAAGTATATTTTTTAATCAAGTTACCTGCGCTTTGGAATTGGCAAAATATTTTGTTGTTTTGTCAGGTGGCTTTGTCAATGTCAATTTGTGTTTATTTGTGTCATCAGATTTCACGAGTTTTGCGTTTTTTTTAAAAATGAGCGAAGAAAATGTTAGTGATAATATTATGTGTACACCTCCCGAATTAACGATGGAAGCAGAAAAAATGTTGATTGTATCGATATTTTACAATATCAAGTAATCTAATATGTATTGATAACTATCTGGTTGCCTAACCACAATGAATTGATGTTGTAGAATTAAAAAATCAAGTTACCTGCGTTCAAACAAAATTCGGTTAAGGTCAAAGATCGGTCAATAATGGATTTCAATGGCTTATTATTGACCATGGTCAATAATGACTTATAACGTAGAGAAAAACGATTTCTAGCGTTAATAATCGGTCAATAATAGCGATGTTATAGGTTAGTAGTGGAAAAAAAATATTATAATTGATCCTGGTGTGGAACTCCAAAGAGATATTCAAGAACCAGATTTTAATGGAGAAGAATCAACGCCCAATAATGATATTAAATTTTTCGAATTTGAAAGTGAGGAAAATCCGATTTCATTTCTCGGGATAATAGGGATAAACTAAAATGAAAAAATCAACTTAACCTTTTGCAATATCTTGAAGATGAAAGATTAGGTTTGGAGATGCTTAATGATTACCCTTCAATTAAACAAATATTTTTAAAAGATAACTAGAAATTACCGTCGTCTGCTCCAGTAGAACGATTGTTTTCTTTTGCGGGTATGGTAAATACGCCGAAGCGTCAAAATTTAAGTGACGATCTTTTTGAAATGTTGGTTTTGTTGAAGGCGAACGGAATAGGAAATTCTTAATGTTAATGTTTCTTCTTAATTGATGTTTTTTTTCTGTTTATATCTAAGTACTAGTACGTCGTTATGAAGTATATTATATTGGTTCCTATTTTTATTTAAATTAGAAAAAATTTTATTTTAAGTTTTATTTATTATTTAAGATTACTTTTCAAAGATAGCTTCTTTTGCTAAACAATTATTTTGTGTTACCTTACTGTGCTCCAATCTCCAATGTACCAAAGTACTTTATTTTAAGTTTTTTAATATAGATTTTTTATTTTTTTAACATACAGTGTCACCATTAAAGTCCGCACCATATGGAACTTTTTTTTATTAATGAGGTTAGTTAAAATTAAATTTGGGCAATCGTTTTTGCATCAAATTAGACTAAAAATTATATAATCAAATGTCACCATCTGTCATTCGGTATCTGTCAAAAATTACATTTTAATCAAAAAATGCTGAAAAATCGCATTGTTTTACCGATTTTCAAAAAATTTTATTAGAAAAAGTTGTTTCCAGTACAATTCTTGGCCTAAATACAAAGTTTCAGTTTTCTAGCTCAAAGTTGATTTTTTTGCTATTTTTTCTAATTAACTTTTTTTTTATTTAATGTAAGTTCGCTTAATGGATATTAAACTATTTGCTTATACCATACTCAATATTTTATTTAGTTTGTATGAGCTTTTTTTTACTAGAATGCCATTTTTTTTCGAAATTTAAAATTAGAGGCAAAAAAATTTGACACAGGTGGTGCAAAGTTATCCTAATTTAAAAATTTTAACAGATAGACGTCAGATATTCCATTTTTTTGATAGTACATACACCTAAGAAGTTTAAAAAACTTATGATAAAATTCCCAGATATCAGATTAGTTCAAAATTTAGACACATTTTCTTTTTATCCACAATAAAATATCAAGGCAATTTTGAATTTTATAAGTAGGCTATGGAAAAAAAAACGAATTAGAGTGCCGAATAAATAAAAGAAATGTCATAAATTTGAATATTTTCGCAAGTTATAGTTTTCAGTGTTATCACCAATGTTGTCCATTCAAGAAAAAATAGAAATTGTCTTAATTTGTGGAGAGAATATGCCTCACCGGCAAGTATCTGCCATTTTTAATGAGAGGCATCCAGAAAAAAATTTGCAGCATAGCACTGTTTCAAGAATAATGTCAAAATTTAGAGAAACTGGATCTGTTCAAAATAATTTTAAGAAACCTCACGCGGCAAGTAAATACGATGAAGCAGCACAACTTGATGTTTGTTTAACTGTTATTGACCACGGTCAAACTAGTGTAACCAAGATAAGTGATTCAACAGGGTGCAAGAGGGAAAGCGTTAGAAAAATTCTTCAGAAAAATCGATTTCGGGCATATAAACCCAAGTTTATAAACACATTAAAAGAACGCGATTTTGATATCCGACTTGATTTTTCGTTTTGGTATCAGGGACAATATGAGGAGAATATTCTTTTTCCATACAAGATATTATGGACAGATGAAGCAACTTTCTCTTCGAATGGTACCGTGAGCTCACAAAATTGCCGATGGTGGTCCCAAGAAAATCCTAACTTCACAATTGAATGTCGCGACCAGTATCATTTTAAAACCAATGTTTGGTGTGGAATTTTGAAAGATGAGCTTATTGGACCATACTTCTTTAGAGTAAACTTAACTGGTGAAAGGTACCTGAATTTTCTTGATAACGAGATTACCGAAGTTTTGGATAACACCATAGACATAACTTATGGTATCAGCTTGTTGGTGCACCCATACATCAAACTGTAGCAGTGAAAGAACGCATAAACCAATTATTTCAAAACAGAGTTATAGGGCGTGATAGAGAATGTCACTGGCCACCCAGGTCGCCTGACATAACCCCACTAGACTTTTTTCTGTGGGGTTATCTTAAGCAGAAAGTTTATAAGAATCGACCGTTTAGAAATATCGAGCATTTGGAACAAACGATAAGACAGTGTTGTGCCGATATAAGACCAAGCTTTTTACAAAATGCTGTCAAAGACGTTTATAGACGGACGGGTGTTTGTATAGAGCGAGAAGGACGTCACACTGAGATGTGAAATTTATATTGCTTTTGTGTTACCTAATTAAAATGATTAAAGTTCCTTTTTGTTCCTTTTAATAATAATGATAGTTTTAAGTATAAAATAAAATTTTTATCAAATATTTAGATGTATTTGTCATTTGAAAAACGAAACATCTGACGTCTATCTGTTAAAATTTTTAAATTAGGATAACTTTGCACCACCTGTGTCAAATTTTTTTGCCTCTAATTTTAAATTTCGAAAAAAAATGGCATTCTAGTAAGAAAAAGCTCATACAAACTAAATAAAATATTGAGTATGTTATAAGCAAATAGTTTAATATCCATTAAGCGAACTTACATTAAATAAAAAAAAAAGTTAATTAGAAAAAATGGCAAAAAAATCAACTTTGAGCTAGAAAACTGAAACTTTGTGTTGTGACGAAGTCACATTTTAATCAAACATATTTCATAGTTATTCCGTATAATTTATATTAAAGACATCGATTAAATAATTAAACTAGCGAACTAGCTAAGTACCGGCTCCCGCAGAACACCCAGTATAGCTCAACCAAAACCATTCCGCAGTGCGACCATGCACAGCCAATCAAAAGGCGCAATCCCCCAGAGTACCGTAGTACTGGTGGGAGAACGCGAACCTTGCTCCGGACGTTGAGAACGTCGTGGAAGACACTTCTCACCGAGACCCGGCTTAACCGAGACGTTTCACTGAGCCCTTGCCTAAATCCTTTAAATACCACCGTCGTGTAAATTTTCCGCCACGAGCCACCGATTTGACTGTACAAGTAAGTATACCTGTTAGCACCGTGGAGGGATGTAGTTGTCTCCTCGCCAGAGAAAAGAGTGTTAGGTTCTGTTGAAAAAGGGACGTATATGATCATGTGTTCTCACGCTGATCCTGTACCAACTTAAAAGTTTTTCCGAAGAACGTTCCGCATTCTTCGGAAAGCCAACAGGGAAGACTGAAACCGAGTGACCGAAGGGCTGCCGACTATCGGAAGGGTATATATGTGTTTTCACGCTGTATACACTTTCGATATTCAACAAAACCCGTTTCGGGAGACCGGCTACTTTGAAGTGTGTTTACGCTCATTGTAATCGCCTCCCGTAATAGAGCGAAAGGGAATGAACCGCAGGATGAATGTTGTGGGGACTAGCCGCCGACTGACTGCACTATAGTGTTTTCACGCGTAGTGTAGCCTGTCGGGGGTAACTACCCTGTGTCGATCACCGGAGCATCTTGGTGTGTTTTTACGCCCATTACTGCCCCGGTTACCGATTCACCGAAACTAAGAATGACCGAATGTGTGAGGAATGTGGTGTTCTCTGGCGAGCGAAGTTAGTCCGTTTCCTTGCCACGATGGTAGCAGTCCGTATGTCTGTGACAGCCCCTTATGACCGCTGGAGCCTTTTTCCTTTTTAATCCGATGCTTTAATCCCGCTAAACACCCTGCTTTCTTGCACGCATAGTTTGCTCTATCGTACCTGTCTGCTTTACACCCTCCCGTAGTAGCTTGTTCACATAAAATGTGGAACCGCCGCACCCCCTCTAAAAACCGTATATTTTAAATAGCATAGTTTTAGCTTCTGTATAGTAAATGTCAGCCGAAAATAATCAACACTATTAGTTAATAAATTGTTTAGAACACACCCGTATTCTGTGTTATTATTTATTAAATAGGCAAAACGGCTATAGTAGGCGCATAGACCCCTGGAGTACCGTTTCTCCAACTGTGTAAAAGCTACCTATAGGTCTGGTGGTTCTCTGTTACACCTTAAAACAACAGAGTGGCGCTCGAGAATTATCCGTCTCAAGAAAGTACAGGCCGACAAGACTGTTCGGCATTACGAACCACAGCAGGAGCGTTACAAATTGGCGCCCGAGCAGATTTTCTTTGCGCTTGCGTAGCCTAGGGCCGTTGGAAATTTTCGCCTATGCATATTTTCTTTGCGCATGCGTAGTCTAGAACCCGTGTGATAGCTTGTTTCCTGATAAAACAGGGATTTTAAAACCGATTATCGAACCCGTTTCTCTAAAAATATGAAAATACCGAAGGAAATTTTCTAGACCGGAAAAGGCATTTAAATTGCAAGAAACAAGATTTGCTTAAAATTTGGAATATTGTTAACATCCGAGACGCGAACAAAAGATAAGAAACCGATATGAATAGTTTTTTTTTTCGAATAAAAAAAATCCGTGTAAATAAATTCCAAATGACCGTGTAGAAGATAAGAGCTTTAGTATTAGGATATAGTGTATATATTAATTGATTTAGTTTTATTTTTATGATTTAGGATAAATACCGTTAGGCATTTTGTTTACTATAATACAGGATAGTCCGGTGAAATTTGAAATAGGATTTAAATTAATTAGAGAATTAACCGAAGGTTTAAGTACCACCAGTTAGTAAGCAGACCGTTAAGAAAATATAATTGTGAAATTATATTTTGTTTGAGATAACCAAAGGATGAAGTACCAGTTAAAATAAACTGTAGATAGATTTATTTAAATACCGGGGTATAGGAAAGTATTAAGAATTTTTTTTTAAAATAGGCAATAGTTGTAGATATATTTCATTAGGCATTAGGTACCAGTGAAACAAACCGTTAGAAATTTTTTTTTAAATATACAAAAGTAAAAGGTTTAGATACCGGGTTAAAGGAAAGTTTTAGGAATTTTCTTTTTAGGTAATAAACCGTAAACATTTTTTTATTGGGCAGTAAGCACCAGTTAAGTTATACGAACCGTTATATATATAGCTAGAATATTAAGGTTCAAATACAGGGTTATAAAAAAGTTTTAGGTATTTTTTTTTAATTATTCACAATAATGGCAAACGTGAAAGCGACACAAGCTACACTGATGCTGACCGTACCCCCCACGTCGCCGTTACACCTCGCACCACCGATACCACCCGCACCACCCTTACCCCCGTCACCAAGCATTGGAAGTACCGACTCACGAACAAGCTGGATCTATCTTTTAAAAAAAGTGGATCTGGTGGCTGAAGTACAGAAATTTGGTCTGGATGACACCGGGCCTGTGGACACACTACGCAAACGCTTAGTTAAGTTTATCCGAGATGGCCACGCCACCCCGCAACCGTCCACCTTCCCCTTTATTTTTCCTGCACCCAATGCAGCCAGCATAAGCGCGTCAAGCAGCGCAACAACAAATCCACCCTCCGTTAGCCACAGTATAGTAACAATTTCCAGTTACACCCCCGCCCAGTCAACAGTGTCGTCGACAGTAACGGCGACTAATACTAAACCTACCCCCATCATACATGTGACATCTGCCGTAGCACCTATAAGCTACATACCGACGCAGTTAGTGCAAAATCCCGTGACATACACCATACCCCCCGTATACTATAGCACCTCTCCGTCTAACACTGGTGTATATAGCACTATAGTGACCAACCCTTGTGTACATAGCACCCTAGTAAACAACCCTTGTATATATAGCACCCCGTTTAGTAATCCGTGTGTAAATACCAACCCTTTAATATATATGCCCCCCGCTGCAACACAGCACGTATCAACTAGTATAATACACACACCGTCAGCCGTCAGACCAGTAATAAATACAATACAGCCGACTACAGTACAGGGAGGCATACCACCCCCTGCTACCACAATGACAAGCAATCACCCAGAACTTCAGGTGCACAAATGGAATGTGCACTTTGATGACCGAAATGACCCAGCAACTTTTCTAGAAAGAATAGATGAGATTTGCCTGGCTAACAAGATAAACCCTGACGTATTACTACCCCACCTACCCGAATTACTACGTGGTAATGCGGCCCTGTGGTGTAGAAATAACAAGCAGGCTTGGCAAAACTGGGACGATTTCAAACGAGATTTCCGTATATTTTTCTTTCCGGTCAACTATGAAATAGACTTGGAGGTCGAAATTAGCCGTCGAGTACAGCGTCATAACGAACCGGTCAATCGTTACGTAACTGACCTACAAACGCTAGTACGCCGACACGGAAAGATGAACAGCGATCAAGAACTACAATGGTTATACCGAAATTTACTTCCCAATTACCGACAAAACATAAGAAAAACCGATTTCCAGGACGTTATGTCATTTTCTGCAGCGGTTAGGGAGTACGAAATCCTACTGCAGGAATTAGAAAAGGATAAACCGAGAGCAGAAGGCTCGCACCGGTTTACAACACCATCAGTACAAGCACCGATACAGCAACGAACATCACAGCCCAGACATTTTCAAACCACATCTCATGAAAACACTGCCGGACCGAATATTGGTAAACCGGGACCGACGTCGACGCCCGCCACATGCTGGCGCTGCGGTCAGGCTGGACATTTGCGAAGTAACTGCAAAGGCCCCGCTAGATTATTCTGTTCAAGATGTGGCAAAACAGATGTCATGTCTCGAGATTGTCCCTGTCCGAGGTCGGAAAACTAGGAAGGCGCTGCCCCATGACGAGGCAAGGACAGCACCACCACTCACCCGCCTCGACTGCATTAAACACGACCGACCTGACCGAAAATCGACCACATCTGACTATACATATTAATGAAAAACCAGTTTTAGCACTAATAGATACCGGAGCCGCAAAATCTTATATAGGAGACCGGCTAGTAAAAAGAAAACCGTTCTACGCACTGCAACCGGTGGAAAAAACTACTAACCTAGCCCGGCTTGCGAATGGAGAATTAATGGAGATTCCCGAAGCCTACCGAACCACCTTCCGAATAGGTCCGAAGAAATTTACGGAGATAATGCATTACCTACCTGGACTCTCCACGGATATGGTTCTAGGAATGGACATTTTACAAAAAGGAAAGTTCAAACTAGAATTAGGCACAGGCACCATCGTGATTGACGACTTTACTTCGCACTCAAAAAGAACAGTTGCACCCTGCAGTCCAGTAGGGAAAATCGGCAATCAACTACCGTTAACATTGTCTACCACCGAAGAGAACCGGCTGCATTCCTTTCTAAGCTACGAACTACCGTCTTTTGAATGCATTAAAGGAACAACGCCGCTTATTAAGCACAAAATTAGATTGACAAGTCACGAACCGATTAAACAAAGATACCGCCCACAAAATCCCCGTATGCAGGAAATCATTAATAATGAAGTTGACCAGATGCTGCAAGATGGGATCATTGAACAATCGAATAGTGCATGGAGCTCACCGGTAGTCATTGTCCGAAAGAAAGACGGAAAACCAAGGTTCTGCATTGATTTTCAAAAAATCAATGATATTTCTCAAAAAGATGCATATCCACTACCGTTTATAAATGCGATTCTCGACAAACTTCGAAAGGCGAAGTATATCTCCAGTATAGACCTCAAACAGGGGTACTGGCAGGTACCACTGACCGAAGAAAGCAAACCAATTACGGCATTTACAGTACCAGGACGGGGTTTGTTTCAATTCCGAGTAATGCCGTTTGGATTACACTCTGCACCAGCGACGTTCCAAAGACTAATGGCCCGCATCATAGGACCCGAACTAGACCCGTACTGTTTTGCCTACCTAGACGATATCATTATCCTAGGCGAAACATTTGAAGAACACCTACAAAATATAAGAACCGTATTTCAAAAACTAAGAGCCGCAAACCTAAGAATAAATCCCGATAAATGTCAGTTTGGGCGTAGATCTTTGAAATATTTGGGACACCAGGTTACTGCTACCGGAATACACACCGACTCAGAAAAAGTAACATCCATCACGCAGTACGCAGCTCCGTCAAATGTAAGAGGGGTACGACGCTTTTTGGGAATGGTCTCATGGTACCGACGTTTTGTACCTGCATTTTCGCAAATAGCAGCACCGTTAAACATGCTACTAAAAAAGGGCCGACGCTGGAATTGGGGAGCCGAACAGCAACTGGCATTTGAAAAACTAAAAACCGCCCTTACCGTCGCACCGGTATTAGCATGCCCCAACTTTAGTCGCCCTTTTACCCTACAGACCGATGCCTCAGATAGTGGTTTAGGAGTAGCCCTGACTCAAAACAATACCGATGGGGGGGATAATATTATCGCCTATGCTAGCCGAACTTTGACTTCGGCTGAGAAAGCGTACTCCACGACCGAAAAAGAGTGCTTAGCGATAGTTTATGGAATAGAGAAAATGAAACCCTACCTAGAAGGATACCACTTCACCGTCCTGACCGACCATCAGTCCTTACGATGGCTAAAAACAATTAAATCACCGTCCGGACGTTTAGCACGATGGCAGATGTATCTGCAACAGTTCGATTTTGAAATAAAATACCGACGAGGCGTATTAAACCGAGTGGCTGATGCACTATCTCGCCAACCGAACCCCGGTGCACCAGAGGAAGCAGAAACCAATGAGTTAGCGGCTATAGCCCTAATAACAGAGGACGAACAGTGTTCCTGGTATGCGAATAAAATAAGGGAGGTAAAAAATCACCCCGAAGCACACCCGACGTATTGTATACGAGATGGAAACCTGTACCGACACTTTTGGAGCTCATCAGACATGACCGAACCGGACATGATGGATCCATGGAAACTCTGTATACCGAAAACCGTAAGAACCAGAATAATGGAGGAGAACCATAACTCTGCAACCGCCGGACACATGGGAATAGCAAAAACTACAGCCCGTATCACGTTAAGATACTACTGGCCTGGTATGTCTCGCGACATAGCCCAGTATGTTAGACAATGTATCTGCTGCCAGCAATATAAACCGTCGCAACAACAGATACCCGGAAAAATGCAGCCGTCAAGAAACCATACACCGTGGGAAACTGTTAGTACAGATTTAGTAGGACCATTACCGAGGTCCTCTAAGGGTAACGCATACGTAGTGATGTTCCAAGACCGCTTTACTAAGTGGATTCAATGCCGTGCTATACGGAAAGCAACGTCACGCGCCGTTAGTCAAGCCCTGTATGAACTAGTACTAACACAATTTGGCCGTCCGAAAACCGTTATTTCCGACAACGGCACACAGTATACCGGAAAAACTTTTAGAGACCTGCTAAAAGAATACGGTATAGACCACCGACTAACACCACCGTATACCCCGCAAGCGAACCCCGTAGAAAGAGCAAACCGAACCATGAAAACCATGATTGCTCAGTTTTGTGGTGACAACCATAAAAATTGGGACGCTGACTTACCTGACCTGACTTTCGCTTTTAATACCACCCGTAGTGATTCGACCGGATTTTCACCCGCTTTTTTGAATTTTGGTCGAGAATTAGAACCCCCGAGATCCTACTATCAGGAGCAGCAACCAAAACCAGGCAGTTCTACCGAACCTGACGACGATCAGCTTATTCAACAGACCGACCGAGTGAATAAGCTGACTGAAGTGTATGAGTTGGTCAGAATTAATCAGGCCAAAGCGTTCACCACACAAAGCCATCACTACAATCTCCGACGTAGAGAGTGGCGATGCCATGTCGGCGACAGTGTGATGAAGCGTGAACACGTCCTGTCGTCCGCTGAAAAAGGTTTTGCCGCGAAATTAGCCCCGAAATATTCCGGCCCGTATACTGTTACAAAAGTAATCTCACCCGTGGTTTATGAACTAAAAAGCATAAAAGGAAAAAAGCCCTACCGAGTTCATATTAAAGATTTGAAACCGACCCATGACATAGACCCTGTATTTACCGTAATCACTCCTAATTTTCAAAATGCCGAGACTATCAGGAGAACCGCCACTGGGATCGGCTATTCCGGATCTTACCCGCCCAGTGAACGACTTGCAGGAAAGAATCGAGGCCACCCGGCGAAGGTTGGCAAAGGTGAAACGCCTGCTGCCAGGATTTCAAGTGCCGGGCCCAAGAATCAAGATCCTGCAGAACCTCGTGGTAGTGCCAGCCCGAAACAACGTCATCGGACCTGCAGCTCCAGGCAATACAAACAGCAGTAATAAAGTAACCAGCAACCTGGACCACGACCTGTTCCGTTGGTTGGATGCAGAACAGGCGATCAGGGAACCGACCGACAGCATGGCAATAACGGCCAAAAATTGCAATGCTCCGGCCCTGTACCGCCGATGGCCGGAAGCCTCCTTGGCCGAAAAATTGTTGGTGGAATCTCGCCCGGATTACTGGACGAGCGAGGTCCGCCAAGCTCTAGCCCGATACCGGCCACCGAGTATACCAGACTCGCGGCGCGTTCGACGCACTTTCCGTACAAAGGATGGGCGGAAGATTACAATAAACATCCCGCCCGTGGACCGCCTCTGAGAAAAAAAAATCTGACAAATTGGCATCATGCAAATAAGCTGTATATAATGTAAATAACTAGGATAAGCTGTGTATAAATAGATAGTGATATATAGGATAGAATTAGCTGTAAATATGTATACGCCACCAGTAAGACACCCACCGTGTTTGCAACGCTCCAATTGGTCATAAGACTTATAAAAAGCAAGTTACCGTATGTTTATTGTTTTTTTTTTTGATTTGCAGAACATGACCAGTCCCGTACTAAGTTTGTGTACGTCACCGTTACCGCCGATAAAGGAGGAAGCCGCTCCAGGGTCAGAATATGGCCCTGAGGAGCCAACACCTCTGCAATTAGGAAGAGATCCTCTCATGCATACACCGTTTGACGGTCCGTTTGTGCCGCCGTATACTGGTCCAAAGCCATGGACCCTAATAAAAGCTGAAGCTCGGGAAAAGCACCGCCCATATCCTGACTACATTATTATAACCAACAACCTATGTTGGCGTTGTGGTGTTTCAGGGCACAAGAGAGAAAAGTGCCACCGCCGCCCGATTCTATTTTGCTCCCGTTGTGGTAAAACGGGAACAATGTCCAGAAACTGCATGTGTTCCAAAGAGGTACGACATCAGAAGTACTTAGCGCCGGCTAGTATCCCATGCCGCCATTGCGGGTGTCCAATGGCCGGGCAGAAGGGATCCCACTACCTGTAAACTGGTATAGATAAAGAAACCGAGAAGATGATATTCGGCATAGGCAGGTTATCCCCTATGCGCAACGTGGGACCGGATTAAGGAAGCCTATCAGGATACCGGATGTTACAAAACATAATATAGTAAAATATTTAAGTAGTAGGGAAAGTATAGTACTGTGAAAATATTTTTTTTTAGGATTTTTGTTTATATAAATAGGACAGGCTAGCTGTCATTTAAGATAGTCATTAGGTAAATATAGTAAAATATTTAAGTAGTAGGGAAAATATAAGTACTTTGAAAATATTTTTTTTTGTATATAAATAAGACAGGCTAGCTGTTATTAGGTAAACCTGATTTAAGTTGGCACTAAGAAAAAAAAAATTAATTTAGATAAAAAAAAAAATTAATTTTTTTTTTATCGAAGTAAGGGGGGTGTGTGACGAAGTCACATTTTAATCAAACATATTTCATAGTTATTCCGTATAATTTATATTAAAGACATCGATTAAATAATTAAACTAGCGAACTAGCTAAGTACCGGCTCCCGCAGAACACCCAGTATAGCTCAACCAAAACCATTCCGCAGTGCGACCATGCACAGCCAATCAAAAGGCGCAATCCCCCAGAGTACCGTAGTACTGGTGGGAGAACGCGAACCTTGCTCCGGACGTTGAGAACGTCGTGGAAGACACTTCTCACCGAGACCCGGCTTAACCGAGACGTTTCACTGAGCCCTTGCCTAAATCCTTTAAATACCACCGTCGTGTAAATTTTCCGCCACGAGCCACCGATTTGACTGTACAAGTAAGTATACCTGTTAGCACCGTGGAGGGATGTAGTTGTCTCCTCGCCAGAGAAAAGAGTGTTAGGTTCTGTTGAAAAAGGGACGTATATGATCATGTGTTCTCACGCTGATCCTGTACCAACTTAAAAGTTTTTCCGAAGAACGTTCCGCATTCTTCGGAAAGCCAACAGGGAAGACTGAAACCGAGTGACCGAAGGGCTGCCGACTATCGGAAGGGTATATATGTGTTTTCACGCTGTATACACTTTCGATATTCAACAAAACCCGTTTCGGGAGACCGGCTACTTTGAAGTGTGTTTACGCTCATTGTAATCGCCTCCCGTAATAGAGCGAAAGGGAATGAACCGCAGGATGAATGTTGTGGGGACTAGCCGCCGACTGACTGCACTATAGTGTTTTCACGCGTAGTGTAGCCTGTCGGGGGTAACTACCCTGTGTCGATCACCGGAGCATCTTGGTGTGTTTTTACGCCCATTACTGCCCCGGTTACCGATTCACCGAAACTAAGAATGACCGAATGTGTGAGGAATGTGGTGTTCTCTGGCGAGCGAAGTTAGTCCGTTTCCTTGCCACGATGGTAGCAGTCCGTATGTCTGTGACAGCCCCTTATGACCGCTGGAGCCTTTTTCCTTTTTAATCCGATGCTTTAATCCCGCTAAACACCCTGCTTTCTTGCACGCATAGTTTGCTCTATCGTACCTGTCTGCTTTACACCCTCCCGTAGTAGCTTGTTCACATAAAATGTGGAACCGCCGCACCCCCTCTAAAAACCGTATATTTTAAATAGCATAGTTTTAGCTTCTGTATAGTAAATGTCAGCCGAAAATAATCAACACTATTAGTTAATAAATTGTTTAGAACACACCCGTATTCTGTGTTATTATTTATTAAATAGGCAAAACGGCTATAGTAGGCGCATAGACCCCTGGAGTACCGTTTCTCCAACTGTGTAAAAGCTACCTATAGGTCTGGTGGTTCTCTGTTACACCTTAAAACAACAGAGTGGCGCTCGAGAATTATCCGTCTCAAGAAAGTACAGGCCGACAAGACTGTTCGGCATTACGAACCACAGCAGGAGCGTTACAGTGTTTAGGCCAAGAATTGTACTGGAAACAACTTTTTCTAATAAAATTTTTTGAAATTCGGTAAAACAATGCCATTTTTCAGAATTTTTTTATTAAAATGTAATTTATGACAGATACCGAATGACAGATGGTGACATTTGATTATATAATTTTTAGTCTAATTTGAAGCAAAAACGATTGCCGAAATTTAATTTTAACTAACCTCATTAATAAAAAAAAGTTCCATATGGTGCGGACTTTAATGGTGACACTGTAGATAATAATCAAGCTTTATGTGCGCATATGTTTCTTTTAGTTGGAATATTCATGAAGTATTCAAATGTAAATGAGTCTTGATTATTCGAATACAATTTAGAATACAGTATTCAGGATTCGTATTCGAATACCGGATATCAGTATTCGACCCAAGTCTGGTTAGCGTTTGCTTCACGAGCTGTTAGAATATAACAATATTTTAATCTTACGAATTTAACGCAAAGTAATCATAAGTTCCACTTATTAGGGCAATTTCTTCTGGAGTAAATTCTGGTAATCTAGAGAAGGGGTATCCTTCCAATTTACTTCTGCTGGCAACTCTATCAATGACTGTCTGAGGCCAGTTACCCTTAAATATAGGATCTGCGAAAAGACCAAACTGAAATATAATAAAATTAAATATAAGGAACGTTATTAACTAACAGTATACAATGTGTTTTTTTAACTCGGGCCATAGAATTTTTAGTGCTAAATTTTAAATTCCATGCTGGAACTTTCAGAGTTTCTAAATTAAGCTGCCCATAGATCCTAAAATATGTGGCGACGCATGCATCGATTCTCAAAAATTATAAATCTTGAAATAATCTGCAATCAATGTAGATGTTTTTTGAAAAAATTAAACTTTTGTTGCCTACGGTCGTAATGATTGGTAGGAGGTATGAACTCCAGCTAAATCATAGATATATAATTTTTAAGGGGGAAAACTGAAATACATTGATCTTGCATCGCATCAAGTTACATATGCTGAAACCGGCATCTGCGTTTATCGATTCCGCATCTTTGATCACCATGTCTATACACTATTACACTATGCAGCGTGAGTCTTAAAGCAACGGAATCGACGCTTGCATTGCCGCATGTTGTAGTGTGTATGGGCCGCCTTAAGGTGGGCTAACTGATTACTGATAAATGCTATAAATGTATCTTGCAAACATTGGCGGCTTGTCGCCTTATGAAAAGGTGTGAGCAGCGATGGTCGAATTTTTTTTAAATCATCACTGCAGTATCGATTATTTATGGTGCTCTACGAGCGGAGCGTGTGTGCAGGGAACGATTTACGTTGGTTTTAAATTTTTGGAGATTATACTCGTTAGGGAACACTGCACACAGGGTGGTCGTTATAGAGTGATGACGTCCTCCGAACTATGTACGGGTGGGCTACAGTGGCTCGTTGTGTATGTCTACCATACACCGCTCTGTATGGAATCAATCGGACAACCTCTGTTGAGCACTTGCCATGCAAATATTTGTAAAAGAGGCTTAGGTCGCCAACCTGCCTTCGATGTTTTAGGCTTTCTAGGTTGTTTGTCAGATCATGGTCACCGATCAAGTGAATGGCTCTAATTTGATTGGAATCCCGCAAGCTGTATATTTAGGAGCAGAGCCCCATATATGTGAGTAGTATTTTAGCGACGGTCGAACTTGGGCTTTATAGAGCATTAAGAAATGCTGTTGGGGTGTATAGAGTTCAAAAAAGTATTCCTGGCTTCTGCGAGGCTACCTTAGCAATAACCGCAATGTGACTATGCCAAGAAACATGACTAATCAAATTGATGACCTGTAAATAGGATGATGAAACCAAGCGAATCAAGTGTCCGACCATGACTACATCCGGTTCTTCAACATTAACTTTTTTAGAGAAAGCTGCTGCCTTGGTTTTTACTGTCGCCCCAAGACAGAATTCCTTCCTGGGCTTTGTTTAGATGTGAGACCTCTTCTTGCCTATAGAGATATGCATTGGCAGTCTATGTTCGAGCATCCAAAGTAAAAGATGAAACAAGTGTGCTGTCGTCTGCGAAGGATACAATTTTTAGTTTTTTTTCCAAAGATTGTTAATGTACAGTAATATGAGGTTGGGCGGCTTTACAAAACTTTAAGGAACTCAGACATTGATGCGAAATGTTCCTGACAGCCATTAACAATATTGAGCCGACATACCTCAAGCTCTCACTTTAGTTAGGAGCCACTCATGTCATACTCGGCCAAAGACTTTATAAATGACGAGTTCTAATGCCCGGAACCTTCCATGATGTTCTATTGCATTGTTCCAAACGTAAGGAACATAAGCGATGAGGCCTCCTGTTCCTGTTGATCTAGACTTACGAAATCCATACTGTAGTCACTGATAATGGTAAAGCGTTCCAGGTACTTTATTAATTTTTCATGGATATTCTTCTCCATTACTATTTATATAACCTAAAGCATTGCGAATCGACGACAGTTGCTTGGCAAGGTCTTCTAGCCTTTTTTGGAAATTTTTTCAGCAAGAAAAAAATATTCCTTTTGTATAAGATAAGTTAAAAATATTTGTGTCAATTCATCACAATAACTGAAATTTTGTCAGGAGCAGAAACCTTTCTGGTGTGAAGACTTCTTAAGATTCTCTTAACATGACGCTGGCGGAAAAGAATCTCGGACATTCTCGATTCTACAGGGCAAATGTTCAGTGGACTTTTTCCGTTGAATTTGAAGTAAGTTTGCTTTTTCCTGCGCCTTGGTCGCACTGGTGCCATCAGAACGTGTTGAAAGTTTGACGTTGATCCTCTAGTTGTGTGCTTCCTTGCTTTGGTCTATCGTTTGCTTGCATTGGTTTCGAGCGTTGACAAAGATGATACGATTTTCGGCGGTAGGGGTGTAACGCCATTGTCGATAGAGAAATTGTTTTGACTTAACAGCTCACTCAAAATTTTTGGTAAACCAAGATTCTCCGTTGAAAGGGCAGTTTTCGAGAAAGAGATAAACGCTTCCATCCCAGTAAAAATAACATCCGATACATTTCTAGCATAGATGAATGGATCGTCAGGGGCAAACCAAACATCTCGCCAAGGAAAGGTTCGAAAATGATCCTTTAAGGCTTATTTCTTTCGTGGTTAAGCAGGCTGTTCAGGATTAATTGGTAGTTTGCTCAGTACCAAAATAAGGTTATGGTCAGTGTTTGGACTTTATAGAGCGCCTCTTAGTACGGAATGTACTCCAAGCTTCTACGAGGCTGCCCTAGTTACAATAAGAAATCCAGTTTGACGCCCAATGAATGAATTAATGACTTCAACGGAATTGAGTGTTCTGCCATGACCTTTTCTGGTTCTTTAAATTAACCTGTTTAGTAAAACTGCAACGTCAACTTTCTTAGAATTACATTCTTCTTTGTTACTGTCACCCCAAGACAGAATCTCTTTCAGGTCGTTGGTGAGATGTGAGACTTCTTGCTGCTTATAGAGATGTGCATTGGAAGCCGATGAGCATCCAATGTAAAAGATGGAACAAGTGTACAGCAAGCTAGTTACAAGTTTAACACTCGGAATTATTTTTAGTCCAAGGAAGAAACTGTGCTTTATTCCATAATATTCCTAAACTTTAATAAATAGCAATTATTTCAAATATTTAAAAAATGTTCAATACATAGGTAGTGGTTGAAGGTTAACTGTTATAAAATTTTTTTAAACGTTACATACATGCTTATACTTACGTCAAAGTCTAGTGCTCTTGCCTGCGCCTTCAGGTCCAGAGTACTGTCAGTTTTAGCATAATGCCAGCTACTGTTGATATTAATAGTTACTTTTCCTAAAAGATAAAGATATCTTAATATTGTTTTTAGCAGAGGGAATACCAGGCACTAAATTGTTTATGGTCCTTATAATACCTCCTTGCGATCCTCGAAACTCTTCATCATACACCCTGTATGCTTTGGCGTGAGCAAGCATATGAACGTAGGCACACTGGTATACTCCATCTGCGATCAGCGACAGTCCAGGGGCGGACCAGCTCTATCAATAGTAAACAATGTGTCTCAGTAAATTTTGGAGCACCCTTAGAGCTTTTATTTCAAGTGATAGAAGAAAGTAGGAAGGTTAATTTTGTTCTCGTGAACTATCACAATTTGTTATTGGATAAGGCAAATAAACATCGTAAGTATGTTTAAAATCACAAAAAGCATGAGGCTTGCCATATCAAAAAAATGCGAATAAAAGAAGTGCAATATCACCGATTAGACTAGCGCATATTTCAGCTTGGTTTAGATCACAATTATAAGGGGACGATATATCTAACCAAATCTAAGTTAAAATTGTGTCAAGTTCATATTATAACTTGGTACGCGAAACTAATGAATATTAAAATAAGTGAACAAATACAAATTTATTTTTGTTGTTTGCAAAATTAACAAAGTACGAATATAGAGAAAGGAAAATAAAAATTATAGTCATTGCTAAAATTGGCCACGGCCATGCTCCAAGCATAAATTCACACGTCTCTTCATATTTTCGATAGCATCTTTGGAGAAATGTTACCACATTCTTGGATATTCCTTTCTTAAAACACCTCTAAACTTTCAACTGGTGTTTTAAAAATATTGTTCTTCAAATGAGGAAATATGAAGTAACCCATAACCGTCAGACAAGGTGATCTGGCTGGGAATTCAATGTCTTTTCAAAAACTGATTAGGTAATCTGTCGTTGAAGAAATTGCGTGAGTAGTATATAACGAGTGATTTTTAATTATTTTGCTCAAGGGAGGCCATGCATTTTAAAAGCATCATGGCCGTACTGCGTAGATAAGATGACATGACTGTTTTATGACATTTACGTCTTATTTGAATTTGTGTATTTGTAAAGTTTAAAAATTGGAGAAATTTTGTAATTTTTGCAGTTATTTGAAGGTAGGTTGCTTTAACTAATATTTCTCCGGGGAGTCGTCTTTTGACTAATATAAAGTGCTATTTGCAGGATATGATTTAATTTTTTATTTTTTTTTTATTTTTCAGCGTATCAAGTTTTGGTGAAGCTTTGTTGCCGGATTGAAAGTTCTACAGTAAAAATGTTTAGTGAAGCACAAAAAATTTTTATTGTTGAAAGTTTTTTTAGAAATGGAAACAAAATAGGCGGTGTGTGGAATTACTCTATGCATGACTGCTTTGATGAATTTCGAACCGAGTTTCCTGATGTTGCGGTGACCTTTCATAATTTTCGTACTGGGTCACAATACCTAATTGATAAATTTCGTCAGACTGGTTCTGTTCAACATAAAAAAGGGGCTGGAAGACCAACGAAACGATCGAATGAGGTTATTGAAGAAGCGCGACAAATTATGGAAAATAATCCTTCAACTTCTATTAGGCATTTATCTCAACAAATTCAGCAAACGGATTTATGCTACAGTACATGTCGAACACTTTTGAAAAAGGATCTGCATCTATACCCTTATCGTGTTACGGCTATTCATGAACTCCTTCCCAATGACGTTCCCCAAAGACTTAATTTTTGTGAATGGTTTTTAAACAATTTTCAAGAAGAAAATAATGGTGCTTTTGAAAAAACATTTTTTACCGATGAGGCTTATTTTTATTTTTCAGGCTATGTTAATTCACAAAATATGCGAATGTGGAATACGCAAAATCCGCATGTTTTTGTAGAAAGACCTCTTCATCCTCAAAAAGTTGGTGTGTGGGCAGCAATTAGTTCTAGAAGAATAGTAGGCCCAATTTACTTTGATGGCACAATTACAGCTGAGAGATATCGGATCGAAATTCTGACAACATTTATTAATGAGCTTCACGATGATGAATTGCGGGAAGGTTACTTCCCACAAGATGGCGCTACACCTCATGTAACCAGAGAAAATTTAAATTTTTTAAGTGAATTTTTTTGAAAACAGAGTTATAAGCCGAAATACGCAACAAATATGGCCACCTCGTTCCTGCGATTTAACACCCTGCGATTTCTTCTTGTGGCCTTTTATAAAAAACTCCATTTATCGAACACCAATTGAGGATATAAATGATCTTAAACAAAGGATTTCAGAAAAAATTGCCGAAATTAATAATTCTCCAAACGTATTGGTTAATGTGTCTCTGAGGGTAAGAAGAAACATCAGAAGGTGTCTAGAAGTAGGAGGCGGCCATATAAAGTAGGCTTTCAAAGTAAGGTAGCTCAGGATTTTATATTACATACCGTCAAAAAACATTATTTTAGGTTTTCAACGTGACAACGCTGCTTTCTTGCAAATTCGCCCTATGATTTAATCTACGCGCTACTGCTACACTATGTATACTGGGTCACAGCCGCCCTTGAGCAAAATAATTAATAATCACTCGTTAGTTTCGGTGGACGAATGGGCAGTTGCACCGTTGAAAATAACCGAAACGTAGTTTGCCGTCAAGTAATGCGGTCATTAGCATTTTCTTTTTAATTACACCCGGGAACACACCATGAATTTGGCATTTTTCGCTATTTTACAGCAACTTAATCAAATAATTTATGGTTTTATATACTATAAAGGTCTAAACTACGTTAAATTAATGTTATGGGTTTTCTAAAATATTCACATTAAACTACATACACCCACACACACACGCGGAGAGGTGAGCCCGTCTGGCGGGAGTCCTTGTGGCCCTGAGCCCTGAGTCTCAATGACTCCTTCCAGACTTCCTTCCACTTCCCCTGGGGTCCAGTTTCGCAGGGTTTCACCAAAAGGTACTGAAGGTACTTTTCCTCTGGAATCTGAGGGAGGGGTTTATTTATGGGTTTTGTGGGGTGCATCGGGGGGTACGTTTGGTGGGTGGTGGTCCTACATGGAGCACCTAGAAAAGTTGGTGACTGGGTCTTTTATGACGATAAGGGGCGTCGATGTCATAGTTGGAGGCTTGTCTGATAAGGGGGTTTGGGTGATCTGGGGCCGAAGTTAGAATCTTCGTGTTTCTCTCGTGGAGAAACTGGGAAAGAAGTGTGTGTTTGAAGTCGTAATGTCGTACGATACGGATGAACCATGGGATGTCCATGGCGGTGCGGATGTAACGATTTTCAAGGAATTGGAGGCGGTTGTTGTGGGATGGGGCTGCGTGACCTCACCCCACTGAACCGTATGTAAGGGCGGGTCTGATGATGGCTTTGATGAAAAGGGTCTTGTTTTTGTGGCTTAGTGCGCTGTGGCGATTGAGAAGGGAGTAGAGAAGAGAAATAGGTCACTCTGATTTTATTGAGGTTGCCTTGGATATGGCGTTGCAAGTGGAGGGTTTTGTCGAGGGTGATATCGAGGTGTTTCACTGCGTCGGACCAGGGGACATCGCGTCCATCCAGGTTAACCGCGTCGAAGGGAGGTTGCCTTTTGCGGGCAAACTGGATGGTTTGTGTTTTGTCGGGATTGAGGCAAAGTTTTCAATTAACGCAGTAATTGGAAAATTCGTTTACTGCTGTTTGCAGCTTTCTGGTGACCAGGTGGAAACGCAGTGACCTTACGATGGAGGCGGTATCGTCGGCATAGAGGGCCAAGGTGCTCTCGGGGGGTTTAGGGACATCGTGGGTGAAGATGTTGAAGAGGTGCGGGGATAGGACTGCTCCTTATGGGACTCCCGCTTCGAGGGTGCGGGGCGTTAAAAGTGACTGTCCGATGCGGACTTTAATTTTGCGGCGGGTGAGGTATGATTGAATGAGGCGTACCAACTTTGAAGGATAACCCAGAGCTATCATCTTGTGAATCAGCCCGTCGTGCCAAACGGTGTTGAAGGCCTGGTGCATTAAACTACTAAAAACATCTAAAAACTTAAAGCAAACACCGGAACGGTCTATCAAAACAATGCAAATCTGTCAAAATGTGGATCGACTAGAAATAGTTGATTTTAGAATGTGGACGGGATCATGACGGCCTGTTCATTGAGACGGCAATGGCTATGCTCATATCAGAGTTTGATAAAATTATCTTTATCTCCTAAACGAAGCCGAAATAAAAAAATTACCAAAAGGCATATGTAATAAATGTATGCTATCAAAAAGGACAATGACAGTGGCGTTAATATTTTTAATATCTGCTTAATAATTGTAACATCCTGCAACTCTAAATTAAAGTGAGAGCAGACCTATATGAACTATTTGTCTTAAAGTCAAGTTAAGACCCTGTAGTTCAGCCTATCTTTATTTTATTTTTGATTAATTTTCAATCGAAAATGCAGAGATGTCGTTGTTGCAAAAATTGATTTTATTCTTCCTTATTGTTATATCTTTACACTTTCCGACTTCTGCCGCATGAACAAATCATACTATAAAAACTTTGGCCGCCATCTCCCTAGGTATTAAAAATTCTTACCGATCCGTATCCGCCAAGACAAGTGGAACTTGGCTCGTTTATAGTCACCCAGTACTTGACATACGGTCCCAAATTTTGGTAGACAATTCTGGCGTATGCGGCGAAATAATCAGCAGTCTCTGGGTTAAGCCATCCTCCCAAGTCGGACAGATGTTGTGGAAGGTCCCAGTGGTAGAGCGTTACTACAGGTTCGATTCCATTTGCTTTAAGTTCCTGTGTCAGAAAAATTACTATAATACAATTTTATGATGAAAGTAGTTTTTAAGGTTTAATTTTGAAATACCTAATACGATACGAGAATCGATAAGAACCAGTTATTCTTAATTTCTTGATCGAATCAGCCGATACTTGGTGGGAATTTTTAATTAATTACGGGTGAACAGAAAAACAGGAGTTTTACTGGTAAATTTCCACTGTGTTACATCAAATAAATTGACGTGTTTCACTACACAGTAGCTTCTTTAGAATATAGTGTATAATTGATCATTTATACACTATGTTCTGAAGAAGCTGCTATGTAGTATTCTAAAGCAGCTACTGTATAGCGAAACATGTCAATTTATTTATGTAATAAAGTGCAGTGGAATAATAATAATAATTCTTTATTTCTGCTTGCCCAGTTAGAAGTATCATCAATGATTTTATTTTCAGTAGAATATTAAAAAACTCTGATGGGTATATAGGATGAACTTAACAAACGCATCAACTGCAGGATGCCCAGTACTCGTCCGTTTAATACAGGGTGTTTTTTTTTTCGTTGACATTGTAGGGTATAGGCATAACGGTAAAAGATACAAAAAACTAAGATATGTGTCCCGTTCTCTTTATTAGTGTTGGCGCAATCAGATAACTAGATTGGTTTAGAAAATACAGGGTGATTGTCAAAATCGGCGGTTTTTATTATCTCTTATGACTCGGTTATTTATGGAGATAAAAAGAAACTTCTAATACAAAAGTCTTATAACTTTTACACAGAATCCAGTGACGTATTTAAAAATATATATGTGTTAATTCTTGAGGTATTATCAAAACTACCATTTTTTTAAATGGGGCACACTTTATCTGGGTATCTCAAAAAATTGAATTTTTTCTTGCGATTGCAACAATATATAACACTTAATATTTTGCTTTGTTCTAAATAGCTAAAATACTAAAAAACAATTTTTTTTTTAGTTGGCCATGGATTGAATTTTTTAAGTATTTGTTTTTGTTTCTTCACATGTCATAAAATTCATTAACAATTAAGTATTGGTTTTGACACTTGTTGTTAATGAAACATTTTCGATTATATTTTTTTTTAAACAGGAGTTCAAAATGAATATTTTTCAAAACTATGAAAAATTAAACATGTTTGAGTGCTATATTAAGAGTAATAAAAATAAAGACGCAGCTTTAGACCTATATTTGAGCGTTATACGGAACGACGACAGCAAGAAAAAAAATATTTCAAAAATTATACATATCACAATTTAAGTAAGTATGGATCATTTGGAAAACCAAGAGGTAAGATTTACAATAAGGAAAATAGAGATAGAGATGAAATTAATACATTAGCTTATGTTGCTGCTGATTCGACGATATCTAGCCGTAATATTGATTAAGATATTGGCACAAGTAAATTTAAAGTTTTAAAAACGTTAAGAAAGCATAAGTATCAACCGTATAAAATAAGAAAGGTTTATGACTTACATCCTGGAGATGAAGAGCGGCGTTTAGAATTTTGCCATTGGTATTTGCAATAGAATAATCGGAATCCAAATTTTTTTCAAAATATAATAAGGACTGACGAGACTTTTATATCTAACAAAGGAATTTTTAATCGACATAACAATCGATATTGATCAAACATAAATCCTCATCAGACGGTCGCCAGGGTACAAAAAGGACGGTATGGGTTCCAAGTATGGCTGGCGCTATATCAAAACAGGGTCCTTATCAAAAATGAAATATATAAAACCCGAAGTAATACTATACTATAGAAGAACTTGGAGCTAATTGCATTAAGTGCATTGAAAGAGTGCCAAATATTCACATCAATAACGCGACTCATTCAGTTACAAGCTGAGTCCAAGAATGCATCGAGCAGAATGGAAGATAATTTGAGCACATTTCGTGATTAAACACCTATGCTAATTGTTATACAAGGTGTCTCACGGTCGATGGTAGGTTAGACGTTTACGGAAAACAGGACATAGAAAATTACTGAAATTTTGGCAACTTAGGTAATTGGCTTTGCTCTATCGATCTAAAATATTTGCAACAACGCAGCGTTGCCGCTTATACAAAAAAAATAGCAACATATTTGATATTTTAAATGGAACACCCTGTATATAATTGCATTTTCCGCGTCATTATTGATTTCTAATTATTTTTATATAATACGTTCTTATACTTATCTTTAGCGGTTTTCAAGAAATTAATTAATTTCCATATTTTTTGTTCAAAACATAGCTCTAATGAAATGTTTATTACTGCGGTATTTGGATTCGTAGACAGCGGAAATTTTGGATGTAGTTTACCTTGTCCTGTGTATTAGTTATGCATAAAGAAATTTGTTCTGTGTTATACAGGGCCGTTCAAAATTCGTCATTTTACCGCTTGATACAAAAATGGTGAGAAGTGCATTTTTTCAAATAGGACACCCTGTAGATTATTATATATCCTGCAAGAAAATTAATGTCCCTTCCAAATGATATATCATGTTCCTATACCCAAATAGTTTAGATGTCGAAATAAAAGCAAGTTTTTGTAAAAATCGGATTATTTTGGCATATTTGTCTTAGATAGCCATGAAATCCCAAGATGGAACATATCTTTATGAAAATTTGATCAATAATAACAAATTTGCTAGTTTTTAACTTTTAGTAAAGAAAGCGACCTAAAAAGTTTTAAAATGGGGGAAAATAATTATTCAAATGAAATTTTGATATTGTTTATTCTTCATGGACAATGTAACCAAATTATAGCAAGAACATGCAGAAGGTTCAACGAAATGTTTCCCGATCAACAACTAATCAACGAGAGAAAGTTTGTAAGATTACAAAATAATTTTGTTAATTATGGGTCAAAACTGAAAACAAAACTAATTTCAGTAGGGACAAATAACATGAATACAGTCAAATAGCAAATAACAATACAAGACAAAAGCATATCATAAAAGGGTTCAAGATTTTTTTAATAAATGTTCAAAATGACGACCGTTGACTTCCAAACATTTTTCAATCCGTATACTCGGAGATTCAGTTGTGGCCTTCCTTATTTCACTGGCATCAAGCTGTTCAATGTAAGTGATCACTCGTTGGCAAAGGTCTTGTTTGCTCTGTACTGGTGTCCTGTATACTTTTCTTTTCAAATCACCCCACAAGTAGAAATCAAGTGGCGTGAGATCGGGCGATCTAGCAGGCCAATCCCACGGTCCCAAATGTCTTAGCCAACGATCGTCGAAGATTTGAAACAACTTTCTTGTTACTGTCCCAGTGCAATGGGCTGGTGCCTCATCCAGTTGAAACCAACAGGTACGATACTCTTCTAATGAAAAATTGTCCAGAAACTCGTTCACAACTGATTTTAGAATTTGAAGGTATCTTTCGGAATTTAGAGATTCCTCGTAAATGTGATACTCTATTTTGTCATCTTTTAGGAGGCAAAAAACGTTAAAACTGAACCTTTCCTGAAATCCCATTTCCTTAACAACATGTGGATTTTGGTCAGCCCAGAAATGCTCGTTCCTTCTATTGAAAATGCCCTCCCTGGAAAATTTAGCTTCATCCGTCCAAATTATTTTCTTTAGAAAGTTAGGATCTTCTTGGATGCGGATCAGCATTGCTTCACAAAATTGTACTCTACGTTGGTAATCTTCCAGTTTCCGGGGCTTGAACTTTTGTGAACTTGTATGGGTGCATGTCATGATTATCAAGGATCCTTTGAATAGAGGGACGAGATATGCCTAAATCTTCTTCTGCACTTCTAGTGGAAACTTGAGGAATAGCGTGAAAATAGGCTAAGCCATTTATTATGTTGTCTTCATCAGAAGTTAGAGGCTTCGGTAAATGTCTTTCCGATTTCAGTTTTGACCCATAATTAACAAAATTATTTTGTAATCGTACAAACTTTCTCTTGTTGATTGGTTGTTGATCGGGAAACATTTCGTTGAACCTTCTGCATGTTCTTGCTATAATTTGGTTACACTGTCCATGAAGAATAAACAATTTCATCAAAATTTCATTTGAATAGTTCTTTACCTCCATTTTAATTCTTTTTAGGTCGCTTTCTTTACTAAAAGTTAAAAACTAGCAAGTTTTTTATTATTGATGCACTAACTGTCAAATTTTCACAAAGATATGTTCCATCTTGGGATTTCATGGCTATCTAAGACAAATATGCCAAAATAATCCGATTTTTACATCTTCTACATCTTAACTATTTAGGTATAGGAACATGATGTATCATTTGGAAGGGACATTAATTTTCTTGCAGGATATTTAATAATATATAGGGTGTTCTATTTAAAAAAAATGCACTTTTCACCATTTTTGTATCGAGCGGTAAAATGACGAATTTTGAACGACCCTGTATAACACAGAACAAATTTCTTTATGCACAACTAATACACAGGACAAGGTAAACTACATCCAAAATTTCAGCTGTCTACAAATCCAAATACCGCAGTAATAAACATTTAATTAGAGCTATGTTTTGAACAAAAAATATGGAAATTAATTAATTTCTCGAAAACCGCTAAAGATAGGTATAGGAACGTATTATATAAAAATAATTAGAAATCAATAATGAAGCGGAAAATGCAATTATATATAGGGTGTTCCATTTAAAATATCAAATATGTTGCTACTTTTTTGTATAAGCGGCAACGCTGCATTGTTGAAAATATTTTAGATCGATAGAGCAAAGCCAGTTACCTAAGCTGCCAAATTTTCAGTAATTTTCTATGCCCCGTTTTCCGTAAACGTCTAACCTACCATCGACCGTGAGACACCCTGTATATGAAATAATTGTCGAGTTGTTATTATAAATTTCTGTTTGTTTTTTGTAGTTGTTGTTGTTTTAGTTTATCAATCAATAAAAAAGAGAACGGGACACATATCTTAGTTTTTTTGTATCTCTTAGCGTTTAGCCTATACCCAAAGGGTGTCCAGAAATGACGATTACAAATTTTGAGTTATCAGTCTACATGGGAAAATATGAAGAAAGGTCCCCCCATTAATAAACGTGAACGATCCCGAGATCGACGCATGAATGGGTGAAAAAACTAAATTATTTTGAGTTAAAATTTCATCTTTTTTGGTTCAACCCTGCTTAGATAGAAACTAATTTGCGTCATAATTTTAATTTCAAAACATCAAGTATGGTTCAGAAATTTACAAAACAACTCGACAACAAACTTATTTTTCAACTGGTAAAGTGCCTTTTCTGTAGAAGGTACGAAATAAAGCTATAAGAAAATTATGTTCACAAAGAGAAACTAAGTAAGGACACGAAATTTTAAAATCCTATGCCTACTTTGATATTTTGCAGTGTTTTATTTTAAAGGTGGAATCCCAGGCACGGTTTCACAGAAAATTGTATAAGGCTGTTGAAGAGTTTGTACAAATGTTTGACTTACCTGGACTAAATTTAAATAGTAGTCGATACCAGGTTGATTAATTTTATTTGTTGTTCCATCTGGTAATATTCTCGCCCAAGAAACAGAAAATCTACAAGCAAAAATTTAATTTTTTTTACGAATATTCCTTAAATTTGCCAGTACGTGTCGGATCTAATAGTAAACAAATACAAATCTAAATGTAAAATATCAAATATAAAGGTTCAATGTTGACCAATATAGGTGTCAGGTATTACCTGTACAATTGTACTCCTAAATCCTTCAAGATCTGCACATCTTCCTTGTATTTGTGGTAAGAGTCGCATGCTACATCTCCAGTGTCACCATTATTAATTTTCCCTAAAATAGTTTCCAAGCCTTCATAATGACTCTGTTATTGCCACTTTTAAGAAAGAAACGAGATATGCAGGATACTTCGTATATGAATTCTATGACTAATTTTAAGCAAACATGAATATATTAAAATCTCTCAATTGCGACCACCCTGTAACGTAAATAAAAGTTTTATTTCGTTACACTGAATTTTAAAGTATATTTAGGTATTGGCGCTGCCATCTATGGATAACTCTGCATACTGCAGTTGTTATCGATTTCTTTAAGTTTGTAAATATGAAGAGAGCAACTGTAAATTTGCCGTTCCATAATATAGATTTCTAGGGTATTCTTTAATATAGATTAGCGATTTCTTACATTTAATTTAGTTTATATTGGCTCCGTGCATAGAAAGGCTACTCAGCGAGGATGAATTTTTTGGACGTCACTTTTGGTTTTGTCCTGATACAGGTATGTCACGCTAAGTTTCTGTTTCACTAAATTTATATTTTATCTAATAAATAAGTATGTAATTGAACCATAAATATTACTTTCTAGTAAGCATGACCTTTTAGTCTATTTTTACACGAACTAAATTCCACATTTTTATGTTTTAACAAAAATAAAGACGTGCCGACCATCATGGCGTCATAAATTAATAATCTTTATTCATCCCATTTATCCTTGTAAAGTATAGTGTTTTTAAAGATCTAAAAGCATCATCTTAACAGACAGAACGCAGTCATAAGATTATTTCTTCAGTAAGTTTGGATTACAATCAATATTTTAATAATTTTGCATTCAATTTAAATATCTTTTAAGTCAATCAACAGGTCATGGTTTTTGTTGTTTTTCTTCATCAATTAGTGTTTAAATTCTCAATTTAACTTTGTTTCTCGGGCCTCTGTGGTTCTTTTACGTTTTAGCAAATATCGTTGGCCAGTTGGTGGTTTATTTAAGTTCTTGACGAACATTGGTGAGAACCAGATATAGGGTAAACCTGGCTGGACCATTCACAAGGAAACCGACAGATCCAGGCTCTACAGATCTGGTAACTGACAGAATATCCAAGGAAGCTGATATCAAGGAAAGTAGGTGAGTTTTTCTTTTGTTTCTAAGCAGAAACCTAAATCGAATTTGTGGAAAGCTCACCTCGTTTCTCTCAAAGATATCTGTCAGAAATCAATTCTGATTTAACATTATTTTTTCTTAAACTTCTCACTCAATTGGCGCGACATGCTTGTACTGGATGGATAATACCTTAAGTCACACTGTATATAAAATTTCTCTTGTACAATATCTATATCTTGAATTTATCTTGTACATATCTTACCCTGGGTGTCATAAGACATTAGTCTGGAACACCAATATCGTGTGGTGACGAACGCTTGTAGCTCGTTATACCACATTTATCTATCTTGCAAACGATTGCCTTTTGCTCGTTATGCACTATCGTACCTGCACAAAAGTTAGAAATACTTTTGAATGCATTGATCTATCTTGCAAACGATTGTCTTTTGCTCGTTTTTGCCTATCGTACCTGCACAAAAGTTACAAATACTTTTGAATGCAGTTATCTCTCTTGCAAACGATTGCTTTTTTGCTCGTTATGCATATCGAATCTGCACAAAGTTGCGGATGCTTTGAATGCAGTATTTTCTTCTAGTTTTGAATATCTGTATTGTATATTTGTACATTTTGTAGTTATTACTAGTTAAAATTACTTAATTTTTATCTTGTTGGCACAGTATATGCTTCTTTTGGATTGACTGAAAACATGAATATCTTTTAAGTCAGTCAAATCATTTATTTTTCTTACTACTTAACACGAAAGAAATGTTTGTTTTTGACCTTATGTAATTAAACATGGTTATTTCATTTCCTAATTTAAAACTATTCATATTCACTTGAGTAAGAGGGAGTTAAAACATCCTGTAACTATATTATAGAGATTTAAGTTACAACTGGTACTGTTTAACCTAAGTATTCATTTTCAAACCTTTTATTGCAATATTATTCACTGGTCTCACGCCACCTTTCTAATATTTCATGTAAACGAGTAAACCTGAGGCTGACAAACTGACAAGCTCATCTGATGTCATTACTCCTATCAATCGCTGTCACAAGAAATCAAGTCTAATCAAGTCCTGACGTCTACCTAACCTTCTCCATTGCTGAAGTCTATGCATGGAACATCTCATCGAGACAACTTCCAGGTGAAGAGGACTGAATCTTGGACACACCTCATGGATGACAAGCAGAGCTAAGTATTTGTCGAGTAAGAAGGATAACTTTGTAAAGACCAGTAGACCATTTATTTATTTTCATTTTAATTTTCACCTTTTCATGTCAAAACTGTTTCTTCGGAAACCAGTAACAACAACCATTATTATACAAATATAGTTTAATAAACTACTAAGGCCCGGTACTTTCGCACCTGATTAGATTGGTTTAATACCTGATTAACTTTAACCAGACATATTTCAGTACTTTGTACAGCGGTTAAATGATAATCACGGTTAAAAGTGGGCGTGTCTTTTATTAAATTTGACAACGGGTTATACTATCGGTTACTGTATTTGATCAGGGATTCCTAACCTTACTCCAATGACATTTTGTCTGGTCGTGATCTTTATTTCTTTGTGGATTATTAAAAATGGATTTAAATGAAATGATAGACGAATTTGATGATAATGATGAAGATATAATAGATTTTATTCACGATTTTCGAACGTATACAGTGAGAGATAGGCCAAATCACTTTATATTATGGACTGATGACGAGTTTTTAAAAAGGTTTCGTCTTAGGAAAGATACCATAACGAATATACTTGAGGAAATAGGAGAGCATCTTAGACATTATAATGAACAGTAAGTAGTATACGAGGTTCATTATTTTTCACTGCCATGCTAAGACGGGAGTATGTGTTCTACAAAATTAGTAATTTCTAAATACTTTTGAGTATTTTATATTTCTTTTGAATATGTGAGAAGTGGGTACTTTGGTATATTTTATGAAAAACAGGCCAATAGCTAGTTTCATAAAATAAATGTTTATTCAATTATTATTAAAATAAATGCCTTCAATGACCATAATATAAAAAGACTCAAGTCTCAAGCCATGAAAAGAGAATTTTAATGAATACCTACTTTACCCACACAAAATAACCTAATAGGTATATAATAAAGTTAAAAAGTTTATATTTAAAAAATATGTGTAGACTTGGGCAGATATTTATTAGATCATATTGTTACTTACTGGTACCTACTATATAAAAAAAATGAAACAAATGGTCAATGATCACTGACATATTTTTGGTCAGTACTGTTTTGATTCAGATTTTTTTCAAGATATCACGAAATCGACCCAACTACTCAACTATTACTGACGATACGTTTTTATGCTACCGGTCAGTTTTATGTGGCCACAGGAGATTTTGGAGGCATTCATAAGACCACTGCAGGCCGAATCATAAAACGTGTAACAGATGCACTCTTGACTCTTCGACAAAGGGTAATAAACTTTCCAGATGATGAAGAAAGCAAAACAGAAATATCTGCCGGATTTTATAGATTGGCTCAATTTCCAAATGTAATTGGGGCTGTGGATGGTACTCATATTCCTCTACAGTCACGAGGTAAATCTAATCTACGATAAACTAAATCCTGTGTTTTCTAATTTCAAAATGTCCCAATTTTTTTAAAATCAAAATATCACAAATTTCATGTTATAACAAAAATCAAAATGGATGAAAGAAAATTTCAGACATTAAGTGCATTTTCTATCCTAATCATCTGAATCTGATTCAACCGCAATGACTCTGTTATGTATGTCAGATACAGATTAGTGCTGTAGTTTGAAAAAAAAAATATTTTAGGAGGACCTGAGGCAGAAATATTTAGAAATAGAAAAGGCTACTTTTCACTAAATACTCAAGTAATATGTAACGGCTACAATTACATATTAGACATAGTAGCACGCTGGCCAGGATCAACACATGATAGTCAGATCTTTAGAAATTCCCTTATAAAACAAAGGTTGGAGGCCGGAGAATTTAATGATAGGGTGTTATTAGGAGATAGTGCTTATGCACTAAGTAATTATTTAATGACCCCAGTTCCAAACCCAAATACTCCAGCAGAAGAACTCTATAATAGATCCCATATATCTACTCGAAGTATTGTTGAGCGGACTATAGGAATATGGAAAAGAAGATTTGCTGTCTTAACTATGGGACTCAGATGCAAAACTGTTTTGGCCCAAAAAATCATAGTAGCCACTGCTATCTTACATAATATAGCTGTTAAAAATAGAGATGAAGTGATTAATGATGGATATCATGATGAAATTGATGATGATAATGATGTTTTTCGTCCAATAAATCAAGAAAATAACGGGAATAATTATATAATTCAAACATACATCAATTATTTTCAGACATTGTTATAGCTTATTTAGGTAGTAATATGAAAAGGATGCCTTTAATAACAGAAAACAAGTAAATTACTTCTCTAGTATTTAATTTCTATAAATTTGAACACAAATATTAAAGCAAGTACCTATATATAGTAGAGATTATTTAAGAAGAAACCTCAATAAAACGTGCAACAAAGAATGCTACAGGGTATTCAATTTACATTTATTTTAATTACAATCCTTATATATTATATAATATAAAAATCGCATAATTTTTTGGTCGGATCCTGGCTACAGTTTTCTCACCAATCTTACAGGCTGGTGCAGTGCATTTTACAGCTGAATTGGCTGTAGGGTATTTTATTTTTCAATCCAAAACAACTTCAAAACGTTTAAAATAATTTTCCGTGTCTCAGCGTTAAACATTTTTCACCAAATATTCTAAGTCGAATGTCGAATAAACCACAAAATTCCTCGCCCGTACCTGAATTTTTGGAAAAAGGTTCTTTGTCCCGCTTTAATTTCTCACACCTGACAAAGAGGCAATTAAGGGTTGGTACTTGCTAATTTCATGCCTATGATTTGTTTAAAAGAAAGAAAGAAAGAAGATTAAAAGCTGTAGCTTTCTTTGTTGCACGTTTTATTACCCTTTCCGTCATTTTAAATAATCTCTACTATAAAATAGAATTACAATTGGTGCAAAAGATGAAAACACTCCTATCCCCTAGTATAAACTTAAAAAACAGGTTTTGCACTTTTAAGTGGTTCTTGATAACTGTAATTTATGATTAAGGTCACATTTTAGTATGTCAATTTTAAGTTTCATCTCCTGCTCGTCTAAAACATAAATTGCTTCCTGTCTTCTTCTTTGGTCTCTTATTTGTGCTAATTGTTCTTCCCTGTATTTTAGTTCCAATTCTAATATTTGTTTTTTAATAATCCATTCTTCCTTGTTTTTATTCTCCTCCTCTATCTTCATTTGAAGCTCCACTTCAAAGCATTTTTTTTGTGTTAACGCTAATTCAGTTTTTGTCTCGGACAAGACTTCGAAAGAATGTAAGCTATTTTTTCTTTCTTCAGCTGTAACAGTGCGTTTTCTTTTTTTAAGATTCCATCCTGATTTTGGCTAAAATTTTATACATGTATTGACTATTTGAGACTTAAATATAAAATAAAAAGTATAGTTACTACTATAAATTTAGATTTTGATGTCTAGTTAGGCTAATTAATGATATTTAATATTATTGTGAATAAATTATATATTTAATGTTTTCCAGAATTTTATTATTTATTGTATACTTGCACCTGTTTATAAAAAATGTTCTTAAATATTTATAATTTTAAATACTTTTAAATGAAAAATATTTTCCCCTAGCAAACACCTCTTTAGCGGATTTATGAATAAGTTTAGTAAAGAATAACATACTATAGGTATAACATGTTTATTATAAATATTTGAAATAAACTTTTGATGATAATTGTTATCGAGTATAAAAAAATATAGTTGCAAATTGCAGATGGAAAATTTCCAGGATGTTAATTTTTATATAATATACATATACTTAAAAAACGCGCTAATAAATAAGCAAAAACTGTCTTTATTTTTTATATTTTTTAATTTAATAAAAAATTATGTTGGTCTAAAAAATTTTAGAAATTTTGTGTATACATCTACTAAATATAATAATAAAAAATACAGACCGTTAAGTTTGATGCTTGACTTTTAGCAACGTCCATTACAAGTTCTCTACTTTCCGAAGAGTTTTGGTTTTTGCCCTGTTCTCTACCTGGTTCTTCATCTTGCCCCTAAAAAAAATTATAAAAGGAGGTTTAGATTGTTCGCCAAGACATTGGTTTTAACAAATAGACTTATTACCACCAAAACAATTTTTTATTATAGATCCTTACTTCATATTCAAAATCAGCGAAATCCTTGATAACTTCTACATCAAAAGTAGCACCCTGGGAACCATCTGAAAATAATTAAAGAATAATGAGATCTGAAACAATAAATACCTAAACCCCTACCTACAAGTAATTCTTAATATATTCATATTATGCAACTATGCCAACATACCTGAAGCAACATTTGGAATATCACAATCTCCTTGGGGTTCCAATCCATCAATGCTTAATTGTAGTACTGCATACAATTGTTCCTCATACCAAAGCAATATTTTTTCGTTTGGTGGACCACCACCAGTCTTCTTAAGCTCTGCTTTATTTTGAGATATTTTTTTTTTCAAATTTCTTTTAATGTTCTCGTATTTGAGTTTTAAACAAAGTAGATCTCTATGTAGATCTTTATTTTGCGCTATAAAACTGAAGTGCACTTTTTTCCACGCATTTTGCTTTTCCTTTAAGGACACCCCGTCAGTTTTCTTGCATTCAATAATACATATTTCTGGTAGTAAACAGTTCATTAGCAAATTAATTTCGCTTGCCGAAAAATTTGCTCCTCTCTTTTTACCTTTCTCTTCTGCCATAACGAATACTTACACCAGGCTTTTTTTTTTAAATGATTTCCCAAACTTTTGAAAACACAAAGCTCGCAAAATAACAGCAATGAAAAGATAATAAATATAATATTTTAAATTTCCAAAACTTTAAAATTATTTAAAATTTGACAGTTACAGTTGAAAAAAGGGTTATTTGAACTACGGGCTAAAATTTGTGTATAAGTGCCTAAATTAAAAAAAGAAGAGTACGGGCTCAACCATTTTTTTTCTTCTGTGACACAATTAGCTAACCGTGTGTCTAGATTAGATCGAAAGTATCCAACTAAAGTTAATCGGGAATTTTAACACTGATTAGAATTTAGTATGCCGTTACCAAATCAACAATTTAATCAGGTGCGAAAGTACCGGCCCTCGGAGAATCAAATGTTGGTCGGGTAACAGGGGTGGTCGGTTACTAGAGAAAAATTAAAACACTGGTCTGCACTTTACAGTGTCTGTTTATTTATAAGTATCTACATAAGTGTAAATAATTTCAAATATTTTTGTTTAAATTTACCAGAACTAAAATTAAATGAGATTTACCAATATGTATATGTTACGGATAAAGTTAGATTAACGGCTAAGCCTAGATTTACCCGGGTAAACTGCGTAATACCCACGAGATAAATCCGAATTATAATTTAAATAATACACATGTCGGGCTTTACCCGGGTAAACTGCATTTTACCCGCTGCCGCTTGGATAATGTTGGGTATACTTACTGCATCATCCTTCGCCACGTGCAGTAGTTTAAAAATGGCAACCGAAGAGAACGGGCGTACACAGTTAAAACAGCGTTTTCAAGAAATTTTTAATGAGTTGGTGGTGTCAAAAACTGCAAATAGTTTTTACTTTAATAATGAACAGCACCAGAAAGTGTTACTATCAGTCAAGTTGGCAAAAAATGCTACAACCAAGACCACTTAACAATATAGACATCTGAAGAGGTCCGATATATGTTCTGTTAGTGGCAGTGAAAAGCTGATTGCTCGCGTATCATCAAGTGAATCTAGTATAAAATATTACGTCTCAAACGACGAAATGTTTGATATTTTGCATGATACTAATTTGGCTATTGGACATGGTGGCAAACATCGTATGGAAAATGAATGTAAAAAAAAGTACAAGAATATAACTGAAGATGTTATTAAATTATATCTACGGTTATGTGAAGGGCGCCAAAAAAAATTGAAATCTGCCAAAAAAGGAATTGTGGTTAAACCAATGGATTTTTCAGAGATGAACAGCCGTTGTCAAGTGGACCTGATTGATATGCAATCCCATCCTGATGGAGATTACAAATTTATTATGGTGTACGAAGACCACTTAACTGAGTTTGTTCAATTACGTGCATTACAATCAAAAAGAGCTGAGGAAGTTCTGCAATCGGACAATGGGCGGAAGTTCGCGAACCGTGTGATTGAAGAGTTATGTTGCATGTGAAGTGGTCTTAAAATAGTTCATGACTTGGACGGACGATGAAAATTGCAGACGATGGTCAGAAGGTCTAAGATTTGTTCAATTAATGAAAAATAGGGCATACCATGATGGCCTAAGCAATACCAATGCGAAGACCAGTCTATGGATAGTGACCCAAAAATTGACAACCCGCAAGCAGACATTATTGAAAGTGAAAATATGGAGACTATCGACGAGAATTATCGAGAGAACGATAACAATATAAAAAGTGTTAATACTATGTTGAACCAGACTAATCAGACTGCATGTGCAGAATGTAATAGGCAAGTACATTAGCGAATGGAAGGTGTGAACTTTGCTGGTGCAGAAAGATATACAGTTAGACAGACTAGACGCGAAAAAAAATTGGAAAATCAAGCAAAGAAGATGAAAGCTCTATTGAACTCAAAGTTCCCTCCACGTTCAGTTAGAGAAACGGTTAGAGTAAAACTTTCAGACGTTGATCGAGGGAGGGGCGATTTTAGAAATGTTCTCATGAGAATTGTTGATGTTACCGACGACGGTTTTTATAAACTAGCAAACGAAAGAGGAACTATTGAAGAAATATTTTCCAGGAATCAATTTTATGTGTGTACTAAGAGACTTGTAGTCCTTGAAAGTGTATCTCCGGAAAAAAAAAAGTTTACGACAACTTGCAAATGAACAATCACTTTTAGGAGGTCAGGGTTATAAAAGATGTAACTGTAAATCTAAATGCATGACAAATAAATTTAAATGTAAAGCTGCTGGAAATCTCTGTAACTTCGAATGTCATAGCAGCTTGTCTTGTGTAAACAAATAGATTATGATTTTTTATTTCTGCAGTATTTATAGTTTTACTTTTTGAAAGTATGGCAATGTGTTTTGTTTTTATTAAAGATATCTTTCAAACATTTATAGCCTTGTCATTGTTAGTATTCCCAATTTTAACCAAGCGACAGCGGGTAAAATGCAGTTTACCCGGTTAAAGCCCGACATGTGTATTATTTAAATTATAATTCGGACTTTACCTATATCTCTTGGGTATTACGTAGTTTATCCGGGTTAACCTAGGTTTAGCCGTTAATCAAACTTTACCCGTAACATATACAGGGTGTTTCAGAACATGTAGGCAATCTCTCGGTTTCATATAGATCTGGTGAAAATAACATCGTAAGTTTATATACTTTTATTTCCTAAGAGCCCCCCTCGAGGAGATATATGCCCCTAAAAGCCGGTCCTGAAAACTAGTTTTTAATTGATTGCCTTTGAATCGTCCTGTATATTTTAATTAAAATTTAGTATGAGAGATTCATTAAATAAGCCTAACAATAAAAGGTATAGTTCATTCTGTGGGCCAGGGATGGACTAGGTCGGGCATAAATAATCTTACATTTTTGACAGGGATTTTGATATTATTTTCGGATAGATACTCTTCGTAGATTTTGATAAGTTGAACCGTTCTCGAGAAAAATCCACTTAATCATTAGTCTCCTTTAAAACGTTTAATCCTACCAGAACCTGTTTCCTGTTTTTTCGTAACAGAAGGCTTCGTTAAATTGTCACGCCATGATATGATTTTAAGATTAGTTGTCAAATAATTATTTGTCACTCATAATTACTGTAAATTTAATCTGTGAACTTTAAAACACCCGAGGTTAAAATGGAATACACATAATGAGTATGCGGATATGCACTTAACGTATGGGCTTGCTCGCTGTAATGCTTTGGAAGCTAAGAGATTGTATGCGGAAAAGTTTCCAAACCGGAGAGTCCCAGATCGGAAAACTTTTAAGAGGATCGATCAACGTCTCAGAGAGACAGGTAATAATTGCAAACTAACTATGATACTCGTTAACTTAGAACATTGTCCCTATTATTGCTGGCACACTTGCAAAAAATTCTGCTGACGGTGGCGTCCAAAGAACGGCCCGAACGGTTGGCTTAGAGGAAAATGTTTTAGATTCAATGGCTGAAGATCCTTCAACCAGTATAAGAAAACTTCATGTTGTGAAACTAGTCACAACATTTAATATTTTTTAATTAAACCAAAATAATTAGGTATTTGTCTATAAAACGCCCCTGCACTTAAACGCTGATAGCATGGTTTTAGGTGCTCTGTACGGTGGATAAAACGATTGTCCTATCAAGGGTAATGCAATTATATGAATCTCACTCCCTCTTATTTGTTTTATTCTTCTTTTTTCTTTTTTATTTCAGTGAGGTTTAGGAAATGCTTTTCTATGCACTCTGTAGCAATGATTGTCATTTTGCTACAGGCGTGTGGGACTACAGCGCATGACTGACCCAATAAAACCCTGTCCTCACTCTTCCCGGAACCGCCTCTCGGCATTACTTCGGGGTTTCTTTACTCTTTTTTCCTATAATATTTCTTCTTTTCTATCGTCTCCTTTCTTCCTTTTCTTTTTCTCTCATGATTTCTCTAAACATATTCATAACTGCATTCCATCCTTTTTCTGATGTTGTGATTATCTCCTCCACATTTTCCTTTGTAATCTCGCTTTGGCATATTATGTTTGCTTTTCTTCTACCCTCTATATGTCTATTACATTTGAATATGGTATGTTCTGGGGTATCCCTCTCTCCACAAAACCAGCAGTCTTCGTCCTCTTGTTTGTTTATTCTTTTTAGGTACGTTCCAAAAATCCCATGTCCTGACATCGCTTGTGTTGTATAGTAGTCCAAATCTCCGCCTTTTCTCTTGATCCAAGTTCGTATATCTGCGATGAAGTTTTTTGTCCAGCCTTCGTATGTATTCCATCTTGCTTGCCATTCGTTCAGCATCTGTTCTCTAGCTTGTTTTTTAAAGTATTTCCCTTCCTTGTAAATCATTGACCGCTCTTTCACTGCCAGATCTAGGGGCAGCGTTCCTGCCAGTACCTGTACCGCTTCTAGTGATATGGTTCGGTATGCCGATATTATACCTATCGCCAGTCGTCTATTTACTCTATGAAGCATGTTTACATATTTTTTATATTTAATACCTTTACTCCAGATTGGGGCTGCGAATAAAACTGCTGACGTCACAGCACTTGTCAATATTTTTCTCTTGTGGCTTTTTGGGCCTCCTATTTTGGGCATTATCCTCATGAGTGAGTTTATCGTGTTTTTTGCTTTCTCTTCCATTTTTTTAATATGTTCTTTCATCTCCATATCTCTGTCTATATATACCCCCAGATATTTATCTGCTAATTGACTTTGTATGACTGCGTGTGTCAGTCTTACTTCTGAATTTCTTATGCTTTGTCACAAAAAGATCAGCGCCAGAGAAGCCGCTGGCTACCACTGTCACGCTCTTTTATCCTACAAGAAAAAATCTCGATCACTCATTGGTCAGGACTCGGCGTCTAGTATAATTTATGAATGAGTAGCGTCATCATAGATTCGTGCAGAAGAATTTTATAGTTGCAAAACCTTTTCTTGTCAGCCTTTCAACTACAAATTTGTGGTGACCATTTACTCAAAAATAAACAGTCAAAAATAAACAGTCAAAAATGAACTGTAACTAATATGCGGTAGGATTCTGAAGGATAAACAAAATACTTTCTTTTACACACATGAAATGAATAAACACTATATATTTCGTTCGAACATAAATTATAAAGTGTGAACACAAAATTCAAAGCAGTGGAAATTAATAAGTTCACATAAAAATCTTAATACTAAAACACTTCATGTTCATTTAGGTGGCTCTATAACTACCATATTTAGAATTCTTAAAGAACAATTACTGCATCCTTTTCATTTACAAAAAGTACATGCACTTACACCTGAAGATCTTCCACGAAGAATGCAATTTGTGACCTGGTTATTAGAACAAAACAGGAATAACCATAATTTCGTTGGAAAAATAATTTTCACAGATGAAGCAGGGTTTACAACAAACGGCACAATCAATTTGCACAATCTCCATAATTGGGCCGATGAAAATCCCCATTCTACGATAGTGGCGAGACATCAGCATCAATTTGCATCAATCAATGTCTGGGCGGGCATAATAGGCACTCATTTACTTGGTCCCTTTTGTTACCTGCTAGATTAAATGGCGCTCTTTAGTTAGAGTTCCTTCAAAATAATTTACCAAATCTCCTAAAAGATGTTCCACTCGAAACAAGAAGAGACTTATGGTCTATGCATGACGGGGCTCCTCCTCATTTTAGCCTTATTGTTCGACAGCACTTAAATAATGAGTATCCAAATCAGTGGATAGGTCGAGAAAGACCCATTGCTTGGCCACCTCGGTAACCTGACTTAGACCCCTTAGACTTTCATCTTTGAGGACATCTTAAAAACTTAGTTTATTCAACTCCAGTAGCGACTTGAGAAGAACTACTAGATAGAATAACTTTTCACTCCCGCCAAATAAGACACAATGCCGGGGTATTGTGGAGGATGCGGCAGTCTTCAGTACATCGTGCCGGGAGTGTGTTAGAGTATCTAATTTGCGTTAAAATACGTAAGCTATCCAAAAATAATATCAAAATCCCGATGGCGTGACACCTGTCAAAAATGTAAGATTATTTATGCCCGATCTAGTCCATCCCTGGCCCACAGAATGAACTATACCTTTTATTGTTAGGCTTATTTAATGAATCTCTCCTTAGTGTAGATCATACTAAATTTTAATTAAAATATACAGGGCGATTCAAAGGCAATCAATTAAAAACTTGTTTTCAGGACCGGCCTTTAGGGGCATATATCTCCTCGCGGGGGGCTCTAAGGAAAAAAAAGTATATGAACTTACGATATTATTTTCACCAGATCTATATGAATCCGAGAGATTGCCCACATGTCCTGAAACACCTTGTATACTGCATGTGCATACTAATATAATTATATATTATACAATGTACTGTGTGTTTGCTTTGAAATTCTTATTTTTTAAAATAATCAGAAATGATTTATTGCTGCACATTTTTTATTTAATTTTTATAAAATTCAGATTCACATTTCAATAGCAATTGTAAAATGCTTGTAGGCTTGTCAAAACTGTTACCAATATTAAAAAATGTTTTTTAAGTCTCTCAGACTGGCGCAGGCTTTAGATAGGCTAGATATTTTCGACACTGGAGCAAGTTCAGGTTCCTCTTCCTCTGTGTCATAGTTGGAAGTAGTTTCATCCGTTTCTTGGATCTCTTCAATACACTTGATGATAGTCAATTTTGCACTTTCTGTTGGCAAATCGTTATCAATAGAGGCAAATGGTTTCAAGCTCACAAATGTGTCCTTAATGTTAGGAAACAGTTGTCCGAGCGGAATATTATCTTCTTCTTCGAAGTCGTCAATTTTATCTGTATTACACATGAATCCGGCTATTATAAAGCATTTTTTTATTATCACAGGGGACAAATTGCGCCAGGCCACCGAAACCCATGTCAAGGCGTTGGTTATGGTAATATTATTTCCGATTCCTTCAAGAGGAGAACCACTGTCTATACATGTTAAAAGCCTCTTAATAAGGTAGCTTCTGTAGAGCATTTTAAAATTCCGAATAATGCCTTTGTCGAAAGGTTGGCAATGTAAGGTAGTATTGGGTGGAAGTAAAATAAGTTTGACATTATCCAGTGAATTTTTGGGATAAGACGTTGCATTGTCCAGAAATAATATTACTCTTATATTCTGCTTCTTCACTTTGGTATCAAATCTGTAAAGCCATGATGTCATGATGTCTACTGTCATCCACGCTTCTTTGTTTGAGACCCATTGAAGAGATAACTTATCGATATGTGACCCCTAAAACATCGAGAATTTGTGTCTATTATAAGTGGTTCTTCCTTCTCATCTTCCATGTTTGCATAGAACAGAATTGTAAATCGTTGTTTTGCTGTTTCTTTTCCAGAACACTTGACATCTTTCAATTAATATCTTTTTGTTGGCAATGCACGATAGTAGAGAGCTGTCTCAACTGCAATAAATACGCCCATTGGGAAATACTCCTTTAAAATTACCAGTAGCCATTCTTTCAAGCAGTTACGTCTTCTATATTGGTATCTTCTGATTTGCCACATACATTCTTGAAGGTAATATCGTGCCGACGACAGAACTTTTCTAACCATCCATTTGATGTTGATGATGATTGAAGTTATCTGGTCCTAGATATTGAGTAGACTCAAAGGCCTTTGCTTGAATTATGAGCCAGCATATTGATAAGTGCTTGTTTCGCGCCTTACAAAACCAGTTAAAAACAACTTGGTCCACTGCCAGCGCATCGGTTTTGAGAAATTTTCTTTTTTGTTCACCGTTGCCACCTACTTGAAACAAACTTCTACCTTCTGCTTTATTTTGTAGCAACACAACAACTTAAAATTTTTCAGCAAAATTCCTGGTACTTAAACCAGCTTTTTCACTTTCCTCGATTATTTCAATTGTTTCGCTTAAAGAAAGTCTTTTCCTTTTTCCCGCCCTCCTCAAATATTTACGTTTACTCCTATATGGATTCTCGCTGTCCTGGTCGGGTTGATGCGTGTGGTTGCCAAGAGATGTAGCCACGTTCTGCAACTCTCGTCTGCTTATCTAGATTTCTATGTTGTTATAGCACTTTGAGGTTTTTTTGCTTCTCACCAGACCCTGAGCCTTGCTGATAAGTAGCTAAACGGCGAAACGCGTCCAAGGATTTGGTCTGATGAAGGGGACAACTCTCTACTCGAACTTATTTTAAGTTTGTTTTTAATTAGTAGAGATGTTCTAATTATTAAAAATGTTGAAACAGAGGTTTGCGATAAACCCTCAGACAGCTCAGAGGTTGATAAAGTAATTTTAGATCCTAAGGGAGAGCGCCCACCAAAGATGTGCACGTCAAGTGAAGAGATATGTGATGCGCATAAGGTTGCTATGAATTGCGGCGAACCATGTTTTTATATGCAATGACACACACAGAAGCCGCCTAGCGACCGCGCGAGAGAAGTGCGTCGCCCCACTATGCAGTGTCGCACGGCATTCGTGCTGAAAAATATGGCTTGTCCTATTTTCACTTGACGCGCGCTGAATTATTAGAGCTTTTCAGGTTAAACCTTGCGGTGTTCCGTATTGATTGACATTGACATTTCTAGCGCGGTTACCCCTGAATAATTAATTTAGTGTTTACAATTTTAATAAAAATGAGTGATGATCAACTATTTAATATTGAATTTATTTAGCATATATAGTCATGTAGAATGCTAAAACATCTTCATCATCGGACGATGACATTTTGACAATGGCAATTAACCTTTGCTTTTCTACGTACTGCATGCAATTCGTATATTGTTCTGATATGCGGGTACTTCAAGCACACATGTTGTACACATAACGTGCGTTTGAGGTTTGTTTCACGGACCCTTCACCTTCAGCAAGGATATAAAAGAAACTTAACAAGAAGCGTCACAGGATGCAGTGGGTGATACTTCTGAAGAAATAGTAATGATGAAATAATTTCAGTATCCAGTGATGACTTGCCTATTGCCAGATTCATGGTTATTGCTGCAATATATTATGCATTTGACTTTTCTTCGGTATATTTACCATCTCTTTTTATATGTGTCCATGCTTTTTGCTTCCTAACTGGGAAACGGATTACCCGATTATTTTCTTACGGCATTCTGGTTTGGTAAACAATTTAATATCCTTTGCAACTAGGTATCAATCGATAGGCAGTGCCATCTGACATTTTAAGGTGTGGTTAACTGGAGGTATGAAGGTAAATGGCGTAATTTTATTAAATGTGTAACTAAACTTTACTTCGATGTTAAAACTTACGCACTTTTTGTCAAATCTTATTTATCTCAAGATCGAGAGATATTTACGGTGGTTCCTTGTGAGATGAAAACTTTGTAATGCTGAGTTCAAAAAATGGTTTGGATAACGGCCAAATGAGATGACTTAACTGGCCATCAAGATAATATTTGTAACGTAAAAGAAGTTGTGTACGTCAAAATAAGGTAACCCATGAGTTTGGCAGAGGCCGTTGTTACAATTCGGAAATTGCATTTCATAAGTTTGATTATCTTTAATTATCTGTGTTAAGTTTTCGCTTTTAAATTGTTAAAATACATATGTAGACTCTTACCTTAAACATTAATTACTAATTAAGTTACCTGTAATAGCCACAATTTTCATTATGTTTGGTTTCAAACCTTTGTTGATGTTTATATTCCAGGAATGTTTTGTATCTTGCAAGACATAGCCAAGTAGATTGATTTCTTCTGTTCCTTGTTTGATACTACTTGCAGACAGGTTTGATTTCAAATCTTTGTTCTAATTGATTGGTAACTGATAAACTTTTCAAGTTATCAATAGAAATAACTTCTTCTATTTGAGATGTAGGTTAAATGTCTCGAATGTTGTAAATCAGCTGTTTTTAAGAAAATCGATAATAGGTCAGTGTCAGACTGACATTTTCTGCGCATTTTCACAGCCACGTCTGGTTAATTTTTGCTTGGTCGCGTGGGTTGACTTCGGTCGCCGTTAGTTTTCTATGTTATTAAAAGAGGTTAGTTTCCGTAGATGGGGTTGACTAATTTTTGTCATTGTTTTGTTTTGGTAACTATGTACGCTGGAGAAAAATAAGAATCGGCCCTTTCGACCATGGACACTGGAAGTTAAAGCACGTTTGTGGAAATAGCTCCCCAAGATTAGTTTTTTTGGGCTGTGCAATCTAATGTAGTGCCAATAAAGCATCCACAAATGCTTTAAAAAGGGTATGGCTTTGTAGTTTTCCTATTCTTTGGGCGGAATGCCGATTTAAAATGCTTTAATGAACTTCAACAGCGGTCATAGACGTCATTTTTTAAATTTGAACCCTCGTTAGTTATTTGAGGGTTTTTTGGTAGGGGCTAAAAGTCCAAGTACAAACTGGAGTACTAGTTTACTTTTGTTGAAAATGCCTGGATGCGGAACGTGCCAGTTGCCATGTACCATTTGAATTCTTGGAGACTAGCTGTGTAGCAGTATCCACGTTAGCTGTTTGAGAGACCAAGGGTAGCACGTAAAGTTGCAGCTAAGTATCGTTACCCTGTGTTCATTTTTCTTTAAAAAGTAGTCAACTTAAAATCTTACTATTCTGCATTTGCGTATTGTTTGATATACAGTGTTTTGATAAAGTTTTGCGCCCATGTTATGTACAGAGCTTGTGCAATATAAACGTGTAGCGTATGTCGACATAGCGTTAAGACGTCACAAGAGTCTCTAGTAGTTCAGAACGTTAGGTAGTCTGTTACAGCTACTTTTGTTGTAAATATAGTTACACTTTATTATTATAAAGTAAATATTTTTGTTTCCCGGCTAAAGGCCATTTATTTCCTTTAAATTTACCACTTGTAACTTCGACATTTTGACTTATCTATGGCCGAGTGGCTAGCATGCTTATTGAGTAACCACAGGTACTCGTAAGATATTGTATTATACTCTAACAGAGATTTTATTATAAATTCAGTTAGTTGTGAGAGGTTCTTGCACAGACCTTGCGGAAATTCCTAGCCTGAGGCAATGTTCTGGATGTAGGTCTATGTGGCTGCCAGATCAGACTGAACAGTCATTTTTACAGTGTAGGTCTGACAGTTGCCGTCTTGTGCAAGACCCTGTCAAACAGGGTTTGACTTTTTGCTTTCTTTTATCGATAACTTTATAAATTTAAACCTTCAGAAATTTCATTGTCAAACCTAGTACTATCACTATAATATTTCGTTTCACTTATTTATCTTTTAACTTTAAGTATCTATTGTCCACCAAAGTAAGAGGAGCTTGCATTCATAAAACCAAGTAACCAAGGGCTTAACACCACTTTAAGAATAAATATTTGTATTGGCCTCTGCGAAAATTTGGCTTTAATTTTAAATAGAGTGACTTTGAGTGAAGGAGAGCTTGTAAGAAGCTAGTGTATACCAATGGTGACATAAGTGTTTTTTTCCCAGTTTGTTTTTCTTTTAGGCCAAACACTAGAACCTTTAAATGCTTTTCAGTAAAATAAAACTAAGGTGGCGCCTTCAGGATTTGACTTTAACTTACTTATATAAGAGTGCTAAACCTCTCAATCTAGAGACAAAATAGCGAACCTACCCTGAGTTGAGCTAGCTAAGAGGTGTCTGAAGAACATCTTCCAGGGCGTAGGGTTGCCAGAGTAAGGGTGATTAGGTTGCCTTGTCGCAGTTTATTTTGGGTTATGCTAAGGTGAATACTGGCTCCCGATTATTGTTTCGGGTGTAATTTGGTTTTTTATAACACTTAATTTTTTGAGGGTTTTTTTGTGATAACACTGGCGCCCAAATATATTGCTCTATGAGTTGATTTTCTTACCCGGAATTCGCACAAATGTATCCCACATATTTAGTCCCTTTCCATCTTCATTCCATCCTCCCTCAATCTGATAGGAAGCCCCTGCTGTGCCAAACTGGAAGTTATCTGGGAATTTCTTCTGGCCCAAGACGCTACGAAAATAGTCAAGTTGTTAAATTCCAATTGGAGAAAAGCATTTTTTTATAGAATATCTGAATAGGTGTTCTTTATGTTAAGATTTCAGCTAAATTAAATTTGTTTTCAAATTGTAAAAAAAAATCACAGTTAAATTAAAGAAATATCAATGAAATTTTACACCAATGCAAAATAAAAAAATATTTGAAGAAAATATAATTATGCATTTTCATCAAGTGTCTTAATCAAAAAAACTACCCAGAAAATGGTTGAAATGTGAAAAAGCGCCATAGTTTCGTACTCAGAACATCCAGCTACATCGAATCAGTAAAAAATTTACATTGTCCCATTAAGGTGCAAATTATCAATTTCCTGTGAACTTACATACAGCGACTAGGTGAACGTAAATCCTCTCTATGGGAAAGCAGGATAAGGGATCTCATTATAAAAGACGGCAGCATTTACAAAATGATGAGGGTTCTAACAAGGGGCCTTTCGTCAGAACCCAGGACAACGAGATAATAACTGATTACAAGCAAAAGGTTGAACTGTTCGCGGAAAGATTCTGCGAACAGTTCAGTAAAAACCCATCCGCCGACCCAGAGAGAGATGCAAGAGTCTCCAGGACGGTACAGATATATCATGGTATCAATCATCCTGCTCAAAACGTTTTAAATGTTACGACAGATGAGGTAAAAGGCATTATTGCAAACTTAAATGTCAAGAAGGGCCCGGGTTTCGATGGTAATAAAAATGCTGCATAGCGCAATCTGCCAAGCAACATCATCAGGAATATAGTAAGCCTTTCACGGGTAATAATCGAATAAGGCTACTATCCGTGTATGTGGAAAAAAGCAAAAGTTATATTGATCCTAAAACAAAACGAAAACCCGACACAGGTGGTAAGTTATAGGCCAATAAGTCTGTGGTCAAGTCTAGCGAAAATTATTGAAAAAATAATACTCAGTCGTCTGGTTGACTTTGTCATCGAGCGTAATGTTCTCCCCAATGAGCAATTTGGCTTTAGAAGAGAACACTGTACAGTGAGGCAGACGACGAGACTAGCGACCAGAATTTTGGAAGGATTCAATAGAAGAGAACACACGGGAGCGGTTATCTTTGACGTCTCAAACGCTTTGGATAAGGTCTGGCACTGCGGCCTGGCCTTAAAATTGATAAGACGGGGGGCTCCCAATTATCTTGTTAAGATTGTTGTTTCCTTTTTGGAGAGAAGGAGTTACACAGTCTCGTTAGTAGGCGTGCTTTCTGAGACCAAACACATCAGAGCGAGAGTCCCTCAAGGGTCTCCTCTCGCTCCGATGCTGTACAATGTATACGTTTACGATATTCCGAGAGACATATTTAACGAGCTGTTCTTATTTGCTGATGACAATTACTTCAGTTTCAGATCAACCGCGGCTGGTAGTGACTAGATTGCAGAGGCACATATGAGATTTAGAAAAGTGGCTTTCGAGGTGGACGATTCGCCTGAATCCAGCCAAAACGAAGGCCATTTTCTTTTCGAAGAGCTAAGTTAGAAGACTGGGGACTCCGCTTTTGGTTAACGGTATTCGGATAAACTGGGTCCAAGAAGTCAAATACTTGGGACTTGTTTTTGATGACAGGCTAAACTGGAGAAAGAACTCCGAAATGAGATTAAAAAAAGCTGCCAATCAGCTTCGTTCTATATACTGTTTGTTAAATAAAAAGAGCAAGATAGGTTATAGAACTAAAGTTAATTTATACAAGACTCTCGTCAGGCCCGTCCTAAGTACCAACATGGTGCACCATAAGCAGGACATTGCATAACAACTTTCAGGTGCTACAAAATAGAGCGTTAAAAATAATTGCGGACGCTCCGAAATATACTGTCAATAGAGTTCTACACAGAGACTTTAAAATACCGACACTGACGGAATTTAATTACAAAATATTAGCGGATTTCTACAAACGTACGGACGTATCCACCAATCCCCTAATTACAAGTTCACATATACAATCACCTCCGAACTCCACCTACAAGTTTCCTAAGAATTGGTTGCCTTCAGCAATAGTAGAGAGGGACTAACGATAGAAGCCTCGACAAATCAAGCGTTTATATAAGCTGGTACCACTACCTCAGCTGGGAACTAGGGACGCCACAGCAGCTGTGCTCGAACATAAGGTGAGACAAGGTAGTCGTAAGTTATTAATCTGTAGTTTATATCTGCCGTACGATGACGCGCGACCGCCCGTTACAGAGGACTTAGAGCGTATTATTGCGTTCGCAAGAGACGAAGGTTGGCCGGTTTTAATTGGGTGTGATGCGAATTCGCATAGTGAAATTTGGGGCAGCACCAACACAAACGCCCGAGGTGAGGCCCTTATACAATTGCTGGCTCATACAAACCTTGAGATACTTAACAGAGGCAGCGAGGCCACGTTCGTTAATAGAATCCGGAAGGAAACTATTGACATTACACTGGCTTCAAGAGGGTTGCTCAAAGATGCTTCAAATTGGCGGGTCTCTAGTGACATTTCGTTGTCATTATACATCAGCTAAGTGGAATGACCTAACGAACCATTTTCGAACCTTTCCTTGGCGGAACGTTTGTTTTACCTCTCACGATCCATCCATCTGTGCTAGAAAAGTATCGGAGGTTATCTTTACTGGCATGGAAGTCTTCATCCCTTTCTCAAAAAAGTGTCTTTCTTACGGCAAGCCTTGGTTTACCAAAAATTGCGAATGAGATGCTAAATCAAAAAATTATTTCTACCGACAATGGCGTCAAATCCCTACCACCGAAAATCGTACCATCATTGTTAACGCTCGAAACCAATGCAAGCAAATGATCGAGAATGCCCGAGATTATTTTCAAGCAGCGCCATGTTAAACGAATATTGAGAAGTCTTGACACCAAAGAAGCTTCTGGTCCTGACAAAATTCCAGTCATCGTAATTAAAACATGCGCTAATTGATTGACACCGGATTTGTAGGCTTCTATCTTACGAAAAAGAAACATTTTCGTCTTGTTGGAAAACTGCGCGAGTCCAACCCATACCCAACAAAGACAAGAAGACCTTGACAAACAACCATCGTCCAGCTGCATTGCTTTCGGTTATATCAAAAGTCATGGAGAAGGCTATTAAAGAAAAATTATTAAAGTACCTAAAAAGGCTTTAACATTACTAGGGACTGCCAGTATGAATTCCGTAAGTCTAGATCATCAGTAGACCTTCTCGCTTATGTTACTCACGTTTGTAACAACGTAATAGAACATCATGGGGAATCCCGGGCGGTAGCACTGGACATTTCCAAGGCCTTTGGCTGGGAATGGCATGAAGGGCTCCTAACTAATGTGAGAGCATACGTAATGCCGGTTCAATTTTGTTCATGGCTGTCAAGCTTTCTCAAAGGCCGTTCTCTGCGAGTGGCGATGGACGGATTTCTCTCAGACAAATTTAATATCAACGCTGGAGTCCCTCAAGGTTCTATATTGTCTTCCACCCTCTTTTTACTACACATTAACGATATTTTGGAAAAATTTAGAAATGATGACAGCACACTTATTTCATCTTTTACTTTGAATGCTCGAACATCGGCTGCCAATGCAGATCTCTATACATGAGGTCTCTTCATCAATTCATTTACTGGGCGTCAATTTGGATAGTCATATGTCTTGGCATAGTCACATTGCGGCCATCGCTAGGGCAGTCTCGTAGAAGCTTGGAATACTTTTCCGAACTATAACCTCTATACACCCCAACAACTTTTAATGCTCGATAATGCCCAATTTCGACCATCGCTGGAGTACTGTTCGCATATTTGGGACTCTGCTTCTAAACATACCCTGAGATCGCTAGATTCCATTCAAAGGACAGCCATTTGCATGGTCCGTGATCATGATCTGACAAACAACCTGCAAAGCCTTTAATATAGAAGGCAGGTTGGCGACTTGAGTCTATTTTACAAATATTTTCATGGCAAGTGCTCAACTGAGGTGGCTCGCTTGATTCCACCCGAAGCAGTACATGGTAGTAATACACGACGAGCCACTGCAGGTCATCCGTACGTGTTTCAGCTTAGTGTCCCTCGAACGACACTGTTTAATAATTTTTTCATCTGGAAAACGTCATCACTCTGGAACGACCTCCCTGAGTTCTCCAACGATTATAATCTGCAGAGATTTAAGACCAATATAAATAATTTCCTGGGCCCACGCACCGCCAGCAGAGCGTCATAAAGGATTAATCCTACAGTGCTGTGCCTTATCATAAAAAAAAGTATTGATTGGTTGAAATTGATGTCGTTTATTACTCTCTTATGTAATAAATTGTCAGAGCAAGTTAAATCAACATGCTTCACTAAAATGCAGCAACCGCCAATTCACTTTAACACGAAAAGTTATCGTAATATGAAATAATTAAAATATAAAATTTAATAATTTAAGTTCCAGAAATTAATTTAAATTAATAAATTTCTTTGTGGTGGCCCAGCTCTAAGAAGTTAAATGCTCGTTTTCTTGAAATTAACAATTTTGGAGATACTGCTTTCATAGAATGGACGATTAGAAATAAAAGCGGAAACCTCGAAACAGAACAAGAATTTTGGGATTATTAATGGGAAAAATGTTTATTGCACCCACTATATTATAGAAAAACTTACCCACTGAAGAATAAACACAGAAAAATTAAACCAAACCGCATAGTAATATTTAAATTTTTAAAGAATTATTAAATCGAGTCCTAAATGCGCGATGCTTATATAGGTACTTTGTCTGCCAAATTAATATATAACAAGCGTAATCATATCACATCTTAAGTGGAAGATAATTTTTAAGCAATTTAAGTTAAAAATATACTAATCTAATATGTATTGGTCGAATTTGGTATGTACTTGACGTGTTCACAAAGTCCGATTTTATACAGCGTGTCCAGAAACCATCTTAACATATGGGAAACTTTTTTATTTTTAACTTTACGAAAAAAAATTATTCTACATAAAAAGTTCTGCTTGTTGATAAAATAACATTAAAATCAAAAGTTTTGAGCCAGAACATACGGGGTGTTCAGAAAGTCAATAATATTAATACCGTAAATGGAAAACTATATTTAATAATTTTAATTACAAAGTACAATAATGAAATACTACACTAAGCTTCAACATGACCACCGTTTTTTTTCCATACAAACGGTTGTACGTCGTGAAAATTCCATTACTGCATTTCTAACCATCTGAGGGGAAATTGCTTGGACACATTCTCTGATAATTCTCTCTAAATGGTCTATGTTCTCGAAAGGTCTGTGGGTATACACTTTTTGTTTTAAAAATCCCCATACGTAAAAATCCAGAGGTGTTAGATCAGGTGACCTTGGTGGAAATGTCCGCTTTAAGAATTCTGTCACTCTTGCAGAGTTGTGGCATGGAGCGCCGTCATGTTGGAACCAAAGTGTTTGTCTTATATTCATTGGTAGTCCATGAAAAAATTCAAATAATTCCGTGTCCAAAAAGTTCAAGTAAATTTCACCGGTAATATTTTCTCGAAAAAAGTACGGCCCTACAATTTGGTTCCTAAAAACGCCGCACCAAACATTTGTCTTGAAAGAATACTGGTCACGACACTCAATTACAAAATGGGGATTCTCATCACTCCACCACCTACAGTTTTGAGAACACACTACTCCATTTGAGGTGAACATCGCCTCATCTGAAAACAATATTTTTCTTGCGAATAATGGGTCATCTTCTACTTCACCTTGAAACCAAGAGCAAAACAAAAATCGTGAATCAAAATCTCTAGGCTGCAGTTTGTGAAGAAATTTTGGCTTGTGTGGGTAAAAATTATTTTTCCTTGGGCAGTGGACTTTGTAACAGGTCGTGGAACAGTTTGTGAAATATTTCTCAATGAGATTTTAGGATTTTCCACGACAGCTAGCAAAACATTCAATTGGGTATCCTCGTCCGTACGCCAAACCTGATGCTTGTCAGAAAATTTATTACTTACAGATCCGGTATTTTTAAATTTATTAAAAATATCTCCAACCGTTACATGGCTAATAATTTTATTTGGATATCTTGCATTAAAAATTTGAGCAGCCTCTCTGTACGTCTTGTAGTGGTCTCCAACAATTAACACTATTTCAACTTTTTCCTCGATTGTAAATTTAAGCACCATATTTAATTAAAAGGAAACTGTCCGCCTTGACAAATAAAATAATTTAGTTTTCCAAGGCGTGCTGGACCTACTAAACGAGAATGAATACCGCTTCTTAAAATCTTGCTCGCCCTTTTCTGAAAAATTCTGTGAGATAATTAGAGAAACTATGGAATCAGGAAAAACAACAACATTACGCCACAGTATCTTTGTTTTAAGCTAAGTCGCCTTTCGAATGGCAACTTTAGACCATTTATTATATTTTTGATAATATCGAAAATTGTAATTTAAAAAAATTGATCAGAACCAAAAACCACGTTTAAATTACAATTAGGTAATGCAATGAAAAATTAGGTTTTATTATTTTTTACGAATTTTTCTTCCACAATCAAAACAATTTTAATTTTCTCCTCAGAAGTTAATATCGCTACCATTTTTATGTTTTATAAATTTTAACGCGTTTTGACGGTTGCTGTCAAACATTTCTTGCTATCAACAATTAATTTGTATGCTACAACCATCCTAGATTACATGTAACTACAGTTAAATTTGCATTGTTATTGTAGACATACGTTTCAAAAAAGACGAAATAATTTTTTCAAGGTAAATGGGCGCAATTTCACATTTGAACGTGGTTTTTAGTTCTGATCAACTTTTTTTAATAACAATTTTCGATATTATTAAAAATAAAGGTACTTTACTTTTAAGCCAAATTCCATATTTTTTGACTTACCTCGTATACGCCTGGGAGAATTTAATATCTGAGAGTTGCATTTTAGGTTTTAGACCATACAGAACTTTTTATGAAGAATCACTTTTTTTCGTAAAGTCTAAAATAAAAAAGTTTCCCATATGTTAAGATGGTTTCTGGACACGCTGTATATCTACAGAATGTTCGCAAAATGGGTTACGAATCTTGAAAGGATACATAGTAATATAAGGGTAGTCAGTGTTCCCAATTAATATATTTGTTTTTAAAGTGCACCCATAACACTGAAAAAAAGATCTGATGAAGGGTATTAAAATTTTAATAACCACAAGTAAAAACTTTATTACTATTTGAGACAGGTAGAAAGTTTAATATTAAAAAGTAAAATCGTTTACTTAACACTGATGCACTTAACGCTAGAAAACAATTTAATAAATAATCAGTTTTAATAACAAGTAAATATTAAACCACCATTATTAAACACTTTACTACCATTTATTAAACAGTTTTACTACCTTTTATTGAACAGATAGTTTTATTAAATATTTGACTACCCTTTATTATATAGTTTACCAGCTTTTATTAAATAATTTACTACCCTTTATCAAACCGTTTACTGCCCTTTATCAGATGGTTTACTACCTTTTATTATACCCTTTACTACCCATAGTACACATACCGCCTCGGTGGCCGAAGTGGGTAATGCGCCGGAAACGGCGTGAGCCTGCTTTCGCGCTGCTCGAGTCGAGCGGGTTCGAATCCCGCTACAGTACGCTCAAATAAAAAAAGTACTGGGTTTGGTTGTTGTATGTGTGAGTGCAGGTACTTCTGACTAACGATTTATCGGAATCGAAACCGCAGGGTCATGCTCCTATAGCAGCGGATCTTTAACCCGAGACTTGCCTCGGTTACGGGCTGTGTGGGCACGCTGCTGTAGGAGTGTGATTCTGTGGGGGGATCAGGATGATGGTTGGTTGGAAAGCGACTGCGCGTGGTTCGGATCCCACGATAAACAGTAGGTCCCGTCTGGCTGACATTACCCAGACGTAAAATTACCGTGGGCGGGCTAGCAACGAATAACTAGGGGATACAATAAGTCTGTAAAAGGCTGCGGTGTCAGGACGTAAGTGCCGACCTAGTTATTTAAGAGTAATCAATCAATCAAAACCCATAGTACACAAAGAATATTAATAGAATGCGAAACAATTGTAACAAAATAAAAACAGTATCAAAGTTACAAAACATTAATTCAAAATATTAAAAAAAAAATAAAGACATAAAATAGCGATTGTTTTGAAACAGATAATACATGATCATGATACATGATGAAGAGGTCTTACAAAAATTGGACTTTTCTAGCTTTACTTTTTGCAAATTCATTAACAGAATTTTCCATTTCAAGTTGCTTTACAAAGTCAGAATCTACAGAAATGATAGCAAGATTTTCTAATCGCTCGTGGACCATTCTAGATCGTAAACAAATTTTTAATCAACTTTAATTTAGAGAATGACCTCTTGGCTGTAGCTACAGAAACTTAAATGGTTAATAATATACGCAATGCAATCATAATGTTTGGAAACGTTACTTCCAGTTTTTTACAAAAATTAAATTGATCTGGGTCAGAATATTTGCCGAAATCCTCAACATTCCACAAAAAATTAAAAACATCAGAATGACACGATAATAGTTTAAATCTTTCATGTATGGATGACAGAGTAATGTCTAGCATTCCGAAAAAGTAATTTACTTTAAATTTCATTTCTTTATTTTCAATCGGCTGGTCGTCAACTTCGTAAAAAAATTATTTTTTAATCTTTCGTGGTCTTAAAATTTCTGCGGATATAAATCTTGCATCAACTTCTAAGCAAGAAGCAGTTCTTTGGCATCTACTAATAAGTCACTGAAGCCTTTGTCAGATCGATATTATTTTACAAATTCATTGAGGTTATTTAAACTTTCGCAAGCCTGGGAAATATTAAATGTTCTTGATTGCAGAATCTTAGTAACAACATCCACTTTACTTAGAATCTTGTACCATAAGACTACCATACACACAAACTCATAATTTTTATTTTTTTTTACCTAGGGAGGTAGCTAGATGTCTTGTAGTATTGTAGTATAAGGTGTAGTGTAAGTAAGGTATAGTATAAGGTAAAATTAAGACAGTTAGTATTTTACAGTATTTTACCTATTTTATTAAATTAGTTTATATTATTAAACATTGGTTTAGATTGACAAGGTTACAACCATGAACGTAAGGTGCCAGCTTTGCTTGTAATTGATAAACATAAACATATAACATATAACAAACCGTACCATAGTTTAAGGTTACCCAAAACATATATATATATTGATGAACTAGATTTAAAAGAATATAAGTTAAGAGATGATGATTTGATAATTTTAACATTTTGCTACTATTGTACTAATACCGTAATGAATATACGTCATTTTCGTTATCCAAAACCTGTGTGCTAATTTCGAACCAGGTAATCATCTTACATGGCGATCCTGTCAGCGGGCTTAAGTTAAGCCCTTGGTAAATATAAAGTGACTACCTAAGTGAAAGCAAACAAGTGAAACAAGTGAAGTGAAACAAGTGCAGATGGGGACAACAAATTCAAAACACAACAAATTAAAAAACTTAATTCAACGGCCTACCATCATCAGACCATAGGCGCATTAGAAAACTCTCATAAAACATTAGGAGCATACTTACGAATGCAAATAGCGAAAAACCCAACTAATTGGAGTAGTTGGATACCTTTTTGGTGTTTTTCCTATAACACTAGTGTTCATACTGAAACTCGGTATACCCCGTATGAGTTAGTATTTGGCAAAACGGCTAATTTACCTTCGAATTTGTTACGAGAAGTTGACCCTCTGTACAATTTTGATAGTTATCCCTTAGAGTTAAAGTATAGGCTCCAGCAAGCATGTGCTGATGCAAAAAGTAACTTGATGACGTCAAAAGGTAAAAGAAAGACTGTATATGATAGGAAAAGTAGCATAGTTAATTATAAGAGTGGTGATAAAGTGCTTTTGAAAAATAATTCAGGAACAAAAATGGACGCTTTATACAATGGACCCTTTACAGTGATAAGTGAACAGTCTCCAAATATTTTGTTAGATATAGAGAATAAGCAAGTTTTAGTTCATAAGAATAGAGTTAAGAAATATTTTGATTGATATAGATTGGTTGATTATTTCAAAAAAAAATTCAGCATTAGCATTCGATTTTTTTTTTCTGCCGGCCGGAGGTGTAGTATAAGGTGTAGTGTAAGTAAGGTATAGTATAAGGTAAAATTAAGACAGTTAGTATTTTACAGTATTTTACCTATTTTATTAAATTAGTTTATATTATTAAACATTGGTTTAGATTGACAAGGTTACAACCATGAACGTAAGGTGCCAGCTTTGCTTGTAATTGATAAACATAAACATATAACATATAACAAACCGTACCATAGTTTAAGGTTACCCAAAACATATATATATTTTGATGAACTAGATTTAAAAGAATATAAGTTAAGAGATGATGATTTGATAATTTTAACATTTTGCTACTATTGTACTAATACCGTAATGAATATACGTCATTTTCGTTATCCAAAACCTGTGTGCTAATTTCGAACCAGGTAATCATCTTACAGTATTGTCAAATTATTTCCGGATAAAATTTCATAAAGAGCATCGTAAATTTCGCCAAACTGAAATCTTAGAGGGGTTATTGCATCAATTCTCTTGGACCATCTAGTATTTGACAAAGGCTTTAATGTCAGACGTGAAATGTTACTTTTTAAAACAGACCACCGATTGGTTGAGGCAGACAAAAAATTATATAATTCTTGGAGAGTTGAAAAAGCTTATATAATTCTTGAAAAGTTGAAAAAAAATTTATAGTAATAATATTGGATTTCTCAGCATCGTTTATGACAAGGTTCAAACTGTGGTTACAACAAGGTCCAAACATTGCCCGTGGATTCATGTCTAAAATTCTTTTTTGTACACCTTGATGTTTACCCTTCATATTTGATCCATTATCATAACCTTGGCCACGCATACTATAAATGTCTAAACCATAATTCTCCAAAGTTTTTAGTAAAAAGTTGGTTGAACCTTCACGTGTTGTATCACTTATAGAACGAAATGTTGAAAAACGTTCTTTGACACTAAATTTACTGTTTTTTTTTTAAACTAACGTATCTTAAGCTAACAGAAATCTGCTCCTGGCGGCTCAGATCAGGAGTACAATCAAGTAGTATAGAAGAATACTTTGCTTCTTTAACTTCGTTCAAATAAATTATTTGTTATATTGTCACCTATTAATTTAATGGTTTTGTTTTGAATTTTATCTCCAAGGTAAAGTGGAATATCTTTTTGAGATCTATTTATATGTGCAGACATGACTGGATCAAATTTTGCTATCATTTCTATACATTTTAAAAAATTTCCATTATTTATTTTAAATAATTTGTTACTTGGACCACGAAAAGCCAACTTTTGTTCAGCCAAAAACTGAATAGTATGAATTATTTTTTCCTTGACACTGCGCCAATGTTTAGTTTAATTTTTTAATAAATTTTGCATTTCCGAATCAACGGTTCGATTAGTTTTTAATCTTTCTAGTAAATCTGACCAGACACGTAAATTTTGAAAATGAGATTTACTTTTTTCGTGGATTTTCAAATGTTCGCTTAAATGATGCCAATCATTGAAATCGTCTTGGTTACTTAATTTAGTGCAGCAATTTTTTTCAATAGAATATAGCAACCAATGACGCTGAACCTCTTCACCATTTAACAAAATTCGAGTAAAATATATATCGTCCGTATATTACGTCCACTTTTGTCTTTAGGATACATAGTTTTATTTTGATGATGCATTGGGCCTTTTTCGACAAGTTCTTGCACCTGGATTGGAGACAATACACTCGGCCAAAGACCTGGATCGTTAGAAAGGGGCGCTTCTTCGGATAATTCGTCTTGCTTACTCGAACATGATGGTACCGACACTGACTGAAACGTATCAGGATCTAATTCTTTTGGATCTTCATCCTCATTAGCTTGCTTTTCTAATTCTGATGGCAAGTTTGATTTTGTTGAATGTAGAAAATCACTGTTATCAGAAGTAGTGTCTTGTGTGATCTGTCGAAAAAAGTTACTAATTTTGAATTTGGCTTTCTCCAAGTCTTCCTCCCGTTTTCGCTTGTTAATCAAGTTTTGATAACCAGAAAATTTCTTTTTTTCTTCTGTGGCCAACTAAATAAAATAAATTTATTAGAAAGAAAAACAATTATTTGCATCCCTGTTAATTAATTTACTTAATCACTTACTTACCTCATTTGCAATTATTTTTTACAATTGCGGTAGATGCGTAATAGCAAATAAGGCACTCTATACGTCTTGTGCGCTTATCAAGACAATAATGAAAAATGAACCTGCTATATCGATTACGGACACGCAAAGTCTAGCAAGTTTAAGCCAGCGCGCCGAGCGCACGCATATTTTCGTGCCCCCGCAGGAAGAGGAGTAGTAAAATTTCACCACTGGTACTGGTCGCCGACCGGCGGTCGGTGGATAATGCATTTTCACCACCGGTATTCATAGATAATTTTTTTTAGTTTTATGTTAATTTGTGTTGAAGGCCTGGTGCTTTTAAGGCCTTGGTGCCGTCGTGCGCCGCACGACCTTGCCCATATAGACAGCGCGTCCCTGGACATAAGTATACTTTATCGAACAATATTTTATTTTAACATATGAATTCTTCAAAGGAAGAGCTCGTTGACATGATTCTTGTATTTGGGAACAGTGATAAAAATTGTTTTCTAGCAAGTAAAATGTATGCAACTTAGTTTCCCGAAAGCAGCCATCTAGAACCAATAAGCTTTAGCAGACTACTTCAGCGTTTTCTTGAAACAGGGAGCGTAGATTACAAAAAAGAAGAAAGGATAGAAACCGTTACAAATGAGGAAAATCAATAAGCAGTTTTGCTGACAGTTACAGAAAATCAAAAAAATAATTATTTTTTATACAGTACCTATGTCCACGGATGGGGTTTACAAGAGGACAAATGGACTAAAAATCGAAAGATACGAAAAAAAGTCACTCTTAATAAACGTTTTTGCTAGTCTAGAAAATACGATTCATCATAACAAACTTCAATTTTTTTATACAGGGTGGGTAGAAACTGTAAAAATGTTATTTTTCTTAAGAGTAAACATACTTTATTTTGAAAAATACGAAAAAAAGTCACTCTTAATAAACGTTTTTACTTGAATAATGAATAGGTGATACTTGTTGTCAATGTCTTTATTTAATAAAGTAATTATAATAATAATCATAATACGAACATTTTTATTAACATGAAAAAAATACGATAACGATTTCATTATTCAAAAGCTCCACCCCCATACTCGACACATTTTTCCAATTGCTTTCTCCAATAAGTCAAAGAATTTCTGATTTCTTCCTGAGATATCGATTGGACAGCCTGGATAATTCTGCCCTTCAGCACTTCAATATCATTTGGTACTGCAGTAGCAAAAACAATTTGTTTTAAACGGCCCCATAATAACATATCCGCCAAGGTTAAGTCGGGGCTTCTTGGGGGCCACAAAACTGGGCCATTCCTGCCAATCCACCTTGGACCAAATCTGCGGTCAAGCCATTCTTTAACCTCACGAGCGAAATGGGCTGGACAACCATCTTGCTGAAAATACATATTTTGTCGAAAATTTAATGGTAGATTTTCGAGTTCATCATTGAAAAATGTATCCAGCATTTCTAAATATGATAATCTATTGCACGTGTTATCAAAAAAATATGGCCCTATGATGCCATGGATGGATATCGCGCACCACGCGTTCACTTTTGTGAAATATTGTCTTCTCATTATAATTCTGAATTCGGGATTTTCTAAAGACCAGTACCTAACGTGCTGGGTTGCAACGGTTCCATTGGTAGAAAATGTACTTTCATCAGAAAACATGATACATTTATAAAAATCAACATTTCCACTTACAATTTTGTCTCCTATCCACAAGCAAAAATCAAGTCGTTTCGCGTCATCTCCCTCTTACAATCTATGATTAAAGTGCGGTTTATACGGATACAATTTATTTGCTTTAAGGATCTTCTGAATTTGACTTTTTTTCACAACTTCCAACTAAGTAACACGATTTCTAAGGGACGTCATAGGATTTTCTTCAACAGATTGAAGAACTAAGACTGTAACAGCATCATCATGTCGTATTTCTTCTTTTTTTTTTTAGATCCAAAACCGACCCAGTTCTCTGGAACTTTTTTATTAACTTGCAGATTGTCATCCATTCCTACAAATTTATACATAAATAATAACTTCATTAAATAAAGACATTGACAACAAGTACTTATCACCTTAATGCCCGTACCCACCAACATATATTTTTGCTGATTAAGGTTTAATTATGATTAACTAACTAAATCGGTAACCACCAATGAACTTTTTTACTTAATTGTCAATCAACTTTACCCGGTCAAATTTGGTCGATTAGGTACCTAATTGCGATTAGAAAATGTCAAGAAACGTCATTTTGACTTAGTAGCGTTTTTTTTGGTGTTGTTATTTTGGTTTTCTGCTGAATATTCGCATTTTTGTAATTGTTATGGACATCATAGAAGAGCTGGACTTTGACGACGACTTAGATGTACTAGATATTTACTACGTTTTCACGAGGAAGCGAACTCGAATTGAATACACTTTCAGTTTAGAATACCGCATGAAATCCTCTATTAAAATCGTTTCGGCGTCCAAGGTCAATGCGGCATTTTTTGGGATCGTATCGGGATTCGAATATTGAATTTGTCGTGAAAACGGCATCCTAATTGAAAACTGACATCCTGCCGTTGCATCTGTCAAGAATGTCAAATAATTTTTGTTTTGGCGCGTGTTAGGTTAAAAATTACAAAAATACAACTGCTCTATTATTCATGATAATATATAACTTTTTAGTTGAACTTATGGAACTTTAAAGTGGGGTTATTATTAACGACTTTTTGACATCCTGACATACGTCGAACGTCAAAAATTTAAAAGCGAATTTAATTCGTATTGCAACCTGTACGTGAAAACACTTTCGTATTTTAACTGACAGATGGACTGAAATCGATTTCGGTTTTTCATGGAAACGTAGTAATTATACAAGATGGGTTTCCTAGAAATTTTAATGAGGCCAAATTATTTTGAGGAGATGCCTGACTTGGGGTTTTTTTTGAAGATTTCGGTTGACAAAGCCTACAGTAGCCTAAAAATTAGAAGATACGTATCCCCTTCTCATTTACGACAATAGAGTGAAAGTAAGTTCATCGCAGTAGATAATAAGTATCTTAAAAGAAACTTGAAATTTGTTAATTGATCTACTATGTTATACGTTATACGTTATGACATTGATAATGTGTTGCCAATAATTGTAGCCACAAGCGTTTTATACAATCGGGCAAGAAGGATGGAGGATGAGGTGCCTCCATTGCCCGAAGAAATTGAGGAAAATCATCTAGAATACCTTACTGAACAAGGCAACATCCCAATGATGCTAGAAGAAAATAATCCCAGAAATCAGATAAACCATAGGCGGCTATTCATAAATCAATTTTTTCATTTACTTTAGGCAGAGTGAAAATAAGTTTAGTAGAAATCGCAGATTGCAGTATATATAAATTTATATTTCAAGAATTAGGATGTTTTATGCCAGGTTAGGACAAGTTCCTGCATAACACTTGAGAGAAATAAATCGAAATTTTAACACTTTTATATTGTTTTTTTCTTTATTGTTACTGATATTGTATGCACCTATTTATTTTAATATAATTATGAATTTAACACTTTGGAAACTTTTAAGACAATACAACAACACTTAAGACTAAACAACTAAATTTGTTACATAAATCACCTTTACAACTAAGGAAGCACGACGAGCATTAAAGTGATACTGCTGCAGAACCAGACAGCACTATTCTAGGGAAGAAATTATTCGGATTTCTTTTTAGCTTGTTTTATTTTCAGTATTAAAAGTTGTATTTACAGCTCATTTCTTGTTTTCTGGGCAACTAATTCCTGATCCGCAAAATCCTGGATTTGTTTCTCCACAAGCACTAGCCTTCGATCAACCAGTTCATCATATTTTTTGGCTATATGAGTGGAAGCTTGTATTTAAATGCCCGACCTTCTCGAATGTGCCTACAAATAACACGAGAAGAAAATTACTCTTTTGGTTTAAAACTCAGTTTTTTTCTTACCTTTTTTATAATTATTATCCACTAAAAATGTTTATACGTATTTTTCACAAACACAATTTAAATATTGACATTGACAACTGCCATGCCATTCTTGATTATTGACAACTTAAAGAATAAAAAAATCTCGAAAAAGCGAGGTTGCCAGCTCATTTTTCTTAATTCCAATTAGGTAACCGTGATTAGTAAATTACGCAAATAAAATCTTGGTGGTTACGGGAATTAACTAAATCGCGATTAAAGCTAATTCGAGAATTAACTAATTCTGATTAACGTGTAAATTGGTGGGTACGGGCATAAGTGTCATTATTATTTTAACTAGGTTCACCAGTCAGAGGTGTGCCAATGAATACTTTTTGGGAAATAATTTTTACATAATAATATGTAGGTAAACCTTTTAATGAATTGTTCTACTTCGGTTTGTTGTGTAGAAAACACATTCATTAAGAGTGGATTTTTTTCGTATCTTTCAAAATAAAGTATGTTTACTCTTAAGCAAAATAACATTTTTGCAGTTTTTACCCATCCTGTATAAAAAAATTGAAGTTTCTTATGATAAATCGTATTTTCTAGACAAGCAAAAACGTTTATTAAGAGTGACTTTTGTTCGTATCTTTCACAATAAAGTATGTTTACTCTTAAGCAAAATCACATTTTTGCAGTTTTTATCCACCCTGTATAAAAAAGTTGAAGTTTCTTATGGTGAATCGTATTTTCTAGACAAGCAAAAACGTTTATTTACAGTGACTTTTTTTCGTATCTTTCAATTTTTGGTCCATTTGTCCTCTTGTAAACCCCATCCGTGGACATACTGTATATAAATTCTAGATAAATATTTTTATTTTTATAAAATTAAAGTGGAAAAGGGGACTCAGCCCCTTTGTTGTCAAATAGAGATTCATATTGCAGCTGTAATGTCTATTTAGAAAAAATTATTTAATAAAATTAGGTTTTAGTGCCCACCACCGCCACACGCCAAACGTGAAAAGAATTGAAGTAAAAGTAAGGTTAATGCTAATGTCACATTGATTTTATAAAAATAAAAATATTTATCTAGAATTTATATATATAAAAAATAAAAATTTTTTTTTTGAAGATTCCTTTTCGAGGGAACACTTTTAAAATATCGTTAATAGGAGAAAAATAATTTTTTTTTTAATTTATTTTTTATTTATTTTTTTTTTTTGATTTCTCTACACTATACTACTTAAAAACTTTCCTTATAACAATTATAAAATCAAAATCAAAATCATGCTACATATAACCACATTTTATTGCTTTTACCAATTGCTATTAAATTAAAATTAACAATTTTTTAAAACTGTGCTTATCTATTTATCCAACCAAGCTAGTCTAAAACTAACAAAATTTCACTTGCTAAAAACTTTTTAAAAAAGTTGTACTCTTTTATTTTAGGCAACTACTAAAACTGAAACCAAACTCGATTTAGTTCCCCTGAAGATGACTGTATGTATGGTCGAAACATGTAGGGACAATCGCTGTAAAAGAGTTTAATTTTACAATATATATCATTTGTGGAGGAAGACAGAAGTTGTTTTAATTTACGTATTAAATAGTTATGAATCCTCAAAAGAGTATAAAGACATGTAGGTGGCTCCCTTTAGAGGTGGGAACATCAACGTCGAATTTCGCATTTCAAAAAACCCCTAGATACCAATTTTTGTTCAAATATCCACATTATTTCAAAAATCAATTAGAAAAAACAAAAATAAAAATAAAGTTTTAACACCGTCTATCTCGGAAACGAAGCATTTTCGGATATTGGTTTACAGAAACTTTTTTCATATTTTTAAGCAGGGACAGTCAACCTGAATTTTTTTCGCAATATTAATGAAACACCCTATACACTCTGTCCCCGGATCGACACAACGATAGGTGAAAAAGGCTGAAATTATTTGAGTTGAAACCTTATCTTCTGGGGTTCAGCCCTGCTTGGATAGAAACTAATTTGTGGCATAATTTTAATTTCGAAAAATCAAGTGTGATTTGGAAATTTTCAAAAAACTTTTTTTCCCAACAGTAGAGTGCTTGATTTCTAGGAGATACGAAAAAATTTTATTAAGAAAAGATGTTCGGAAATAATAAATGAGTAAGAATACAAAATTTTAACATTCTATGCCTACTTTGATGTTTTGCATTATTTTTATTGCACGCACCTCCCTATTGAAGATATTAAAAAATTTCGTTAAGAAAAGTTGTTCAAAATAATAAATTAAACACGATCGGTTTATTTTATTCCCTTTAATAGACATTTAGATAATTAAAGAAATGCGAACATAAAAATAACAAGCAATTCTTCAAAATATGAATAAATTTGTTTCAATGCTATTCAGAAAAAATAGTATGCCATGAAAGGAAAAAGAATAAAATAATATTTTGACAGTTTGTTGTCAAAAATAGTTTGGTATTTCTAATATTGTTGTAGTGTTCTGTGCTCTAAAACTGATCCGAACTTTCGAAAATATTACTGTGAAATATCAATTATGCTTACTATACCAGAACGGATCTACGTAATTCAATGTTATGGTATGGGTGAATTATCTATTCCAGAGGTTGTCAGGCGATTTAATATGAAATTTCCGAACACAGTTTTAGTCAAATCTACAGTATCCAGGCTGGTTAAAAAATTTGTTACTACCGGTACTGTACATAATATACTAAAAAAGAAGAAGAACTTTAATGAAGATGATGTAGGTACTGTGCTTGCAATGGATTCATTACGCGAAAATCTAAAGCTTTCACTAAGAAAGCGGTACGAGGATACTCGTGTTAGCAAATCACATTTGCAACGCATTTATGAAGCAAATAAGGTAAAATCATATAAGGTTAGATTTCGTCACATGTTAGAAGAAGGGGATGAATCCCGAAGGTTGGAGTTTTGCCTAACTTTAGGTGAGAAGATTCTAGAAGCTCGAAATTTCCAAAAAAATTTTATTTTCTCAGACGAATCGACTTTTACCACTAACGGTGTACCTTTATCACAGAATTGCCGATATTGGTCTAAAGATAATCCAAGTTATGTAATAAATTCTAGGCGGCAGTATTTTAAAAATGTTAATGTTTGCTGAGCCATTTCCTAATATTGTGGTGTAATTGGGTCATATTTTATTGAGGGAAGACTTAATTAACATACTTATTTTAATATCCTAAATCAGTTTCTTGACGAACTACCATACGAACCAAGATATTTTTCATATTTTCAACATGACGGCTGCCCTGCCCACTCGACATTTCGGGAATGTGAATGGCTTAATGAGCATTTTCAAGAAAGATGGATAGCCAATGCTGGTCCCATTTTGTGGCCGCCCAGATCTCCGGATCTAACAATAATAAGTTTTAATTTTTGGGGTCGAATAAAACAAATTGTATATTTGAATGGGCTTCCAAATCACGTAGAAGTTTTGAAAAATCGCACTACAGATGCAATAAGCTCTATTCCCCTGGAGGAGATAAGAGTAGCTTTCACTGCACTTCGGGAAAACATTGAGGAATGTGATAGTAAAGGCGGCGAACTTATTGAATAAATAAATCTGTCAGTTGATGTTAGTATTGAAATAAATTAATTTTTTGATGTATTGTATATGCCGTTGTTAATGTTACTATTGAAATAAATTAATTTTTTGATGTATCTTATAAACCGATCGTGTTTAATTTATTATTTTGAACAACTTTTCTTAACGAAATTTTTAAATTTCTTCAAGGGAGTTGCGTGCAATAAAAATAATGCAAAACATCAAAGTAGGCATAGGATTTTGAAATTTTGTATTCTTACTCATTTATTATTTCCGAACATCTTTTCTTAATAAAATTTTTTCGTATCTCCTAGAAATCAAGCACTTTACTGGTGGGGAAAAAAGTTTTTTTGAAAATTTCCAAAGCACACTTGATTTTTCGAAATTAAAATTATGCCACAAATTAGTTTCTATTCAAGCAGGGCTGAACCCCAGAAGATAAAGTTTCAACTCAAATAATTTCAGCCTTTTTCACCTATCGTTGCGTCGATCCGAGGACACACTGTATATTCAAATAATGATAATATTTTTTTTGTTTCTTTATGGGTACAAGTATTTATATTTTACAAAAATCTTATTATCGAATTCTGTATGTCATAATAACTAAGAAACCTAACTATAGGCAACCAACGTAATTAGTAATGAAAATTATTTAAAATTGAATAAAAACTACTTATTTGTCTTTTGGCATATTCTTTGGTGCCAATTATGTCAGATGAAAGAAAGGAGAGTTTTCAAAATAATTTTGCTTTAGCTTCTATCTTTAAGCAACTAAAATATTCTGAATTGAGCCTCTATCCTTCATGGTTAAAAATACTTGAGACATCTTGGTGTACTTCTCTGTCTGTCGATAATATATAAATGTACTATTCCTACGATTGTTCGTATAGCAACGATTATAATAACATGCACAGTAAACACTCTTCTAAAAAATTACCACGGCAAATCTAACGACCGATTGGCTAAGTCATCTAAAAGCCGTAAATTAAAGATTATTACTAACTAGGCCGTTTTGTTAAAGATTTGTGGATTATGCTTTGGAACTTTGTTCTTTCATAATAAAATCGAATGTGGTGCGAAGAACGGCTTAGCTAACGACTGGCATCATCCTTAAACCTTTAAAGGTATTAAAAATTCTCATTTCGAATGATAAAACGGCGAGTATCTCATAATTAACTACGCGGTCAGCATGGGCTACCGACTCGAAGCGCAGTCTGCCCGAGGTAATGTTACGTGAGAGCGCCGAGTCCTTGTATTGTCGGTATTGTTGGTTAAACAGGGTAGCAGTTGCACTTACTCATCGTGGAGCTAGTTTAGCGGTGTTGATACTGCCCATCAACTGCACGTAACATTTATATCTTAATTAATCAATAACATCATTATCATTCTATTGTTTATTTTCTAAACAATGCATATAGGTTAGATACATAAAACATTTAGTCAACTATCTCCCTTGTCGCAACAACTTGTTTGTACCATTCAGCCGACTGTTTGTATGTTCTAGTTCTGTTTGGACTGTTGAAATCTACTTGAACTATTCCAAATTTTTGCCTAAAACACAGAATTTTGTGAAAATATATTAAAAAAATTCCCTTTGCATTCTTTCTGGCAAGCAAGATTATAATGAGATATTACTATTTTACTTACGAGTAGCCTGACGACCATTCAAAATTATCCATTATGCTCCAGAGGGTATAGCCAGTCACATTCACTCCGTCTTCTAATATGGCATCCAGAACGTTGCCTAGGTATCCCTAAAAAAATTATAGCGTTAACAAATTTAATCTTTTAAAATATTATGCAATTAAATGACAAAAGGAGGACAAGATTATGGAAGTGGATACGTGAAAGGCATACACAGCATCCTCAAAAAGTCAATATGTGGGCTGAAATAATTAATTAGTTAACAGAATAATGGGATTATATTTCAGTACCGAAAATCCTACTGCTTAGCGTTGCTTAGATTTCCTCTCATTTGATTTAATATCTGCATTAGTTTGGAAAAATAACTTTCCTAATAAGGATGAACCAGATATTTCCAATGGAAGAATATGGTTTGGTGTAAATGTTCGAGGATACTTAGACGAAATTTTAAGGTTGAACTGTTTGCGGAAACGCTCTGCGAACAGTTCAGTTAAAACCCATCCGCCGACTCAGAGAGAGATGAGACGGTCTCCAGGATGGTACAGATATATCATGGTACGGATCATCCTGCTTGAAACGTCTCAAACGTTACGGCAGATAAGGTAAAAGGCATGATTGCAAACTTAAATGTCAAGAAGGCCCCGGGTTTCGATGGTATTAAAAATGCTGCATTAAGCAATCTGCCAAACAGCATCATCACGGATATAGCAAACCTTTCACAGGTAATAACCGAAGAAGGCTACTATCCGTGTGTGTGGAAAAAAACGAAAGTTATACTGATCCTAAAACAAAACGAAGACCTGACACAGGTGGTAAATTATAGGCCAATAAATCTGTTGTTGAGTCTAGCGAAAATTATTGAAAAAATAATACTCAGTCATCTGCCTGACTTTGACATCGAGCGTAATGTTCTCCCCAATGAGCATTTTGGCTTTAGGAGATAATTCACCTCACTTTTATTGAACCAATCAAAACGCTCATTTTCATAGTTCACCTTGGTAACGGTCGTCTTACCCGATAAGACTACCGCTAGCTCGAAAAGACGCTTTCGAAAAGACGCTTGTAGCTTTTTTACTTAAATAAAAAATTAGTAACACCTCTAACTTGTATATTTACCTTTATCAGACGGCCTTCATTTTTATGTTCAGTAAATTATCCAATAAAATACACCTCTAGAGGCGGTTTCTTATCTTCATACCTTCGTTTTTCACTCGAAACTCGATTTTCCAAGAAAATTTTCACTCAATGTAATTTTTACTTATAATCAAAGATAAGACCCTCGAGCTAAAGCTCTCGGGATCATATCAGATTATAAGTAAAAATTACATTTCGTAAAAATTTGTCAGAAAATCGATTTCTTGTTAAAAACATCGGTATTACCGATAAGACGCCTCCTCTATCGGTATATTACCGTTGAGAAGTCAGGCAGACGACGAGACTGGCGACCAGAATTTTGGAAGGATTTAATAGAAGACCACACACGGGAGTGGTTTTCTTCGACGTCTCAAGAGCTTTTGATGAGCGGCCTGGCCTTAAAATTGATAATTCACCTCACTTTTATTGAACCAATCAAAACGCTCATTTTCATAGCAACCACCTTGGTAACGGTCGTCTTACCCGATAAGACTACCGCTAGCTCGAAAAGACGCTTTCGAAAAGACGCTTGTAGCTTTTTTACTTAAATAAAAAATTAGTAACACCTCTAACTTGTATATTTACCTTTATCAGACGGCCTTCATTTTTATGTTCAGTAAATTATCCAATAAAATACACCTCTAGAGGCGGTTTCTTATCTTCATACCTTCGTTTTTCACTCGAAACTCGATTTTCCAAGAAAATTTTCACTCAATGTAATTTTTACTTATAATCAAAGATAAGACCCTCGAGCTAAAGCTCTCGGGATCATATCAGATTATAAGTAAAAATTACATTTCGTAAAAATTTGTCAGAAAATCGATTTCTTGTTAAAAACATCGGTATTACCGATAAGACGCCTCCTCTATCGGTATATTACTGTTGATAAGACTGGGGGCTCCCAATTATCTTGTTAAGATTGTTCCTTCCATTTTGGAGAGAAGAAGTTTTGCAGTCTCGTCAGAAGGCGTGCTTTCTGAGACCAAACACATCAGGGCGGGAGTCCCATAAGGGTCTCCTTTCGCTTCGATGCTGTACAGGGTGGCCAAATGAAGAGTCAGGGGAAAGAACGATGAAAGTCAATGGACCATGATTTCGAGAAAACTCAAATTTTAGTTTAGAAACCCTTTGGTTCCATATTGAAAACTCATTGCGTAAATAGGTCACTCTCAGATAGCTATTTATAATGTTTAAATTGGCATAACGTTTAATTAGAACAAATTACGTGAAAAACTTCATTACTATTAGCAATAACTTAAAGCGATGTCAAAAAATACTAGGAAAAAACGATGAGAGTCCAGTGACTTTCATCGATATTTCCCCTTATTTTGAATACTTTTGAAGTCTTTTATTCAAAAAAGTTACAAAAAATCGAACAAAGACAAAATTACATGTTGTTTAATGTGGCAAGCTTCTCAAGTAGTTTTGTGCTTCACGTCCACAAAATTTAGACAGCTTTTCTATGTCTCTATATTTAGGAAAAGAAAGCGGCAACGGATCTGAAACAAAAGAAAAACAATAGCTTAATTATTATGTACCTATGTATTGTTTTTGGAGAATTATATTGTCGCTAATAAGTCTTATTATTCTTGTTGCTGTTACCTGTATAAGAAAATTTTGGCATCTCAAACTCTCCTGTATTGTCGCCCAGCTTAAGCGATTTTCCGACGATGTCAACTGATTGCTTCCATTGAAAGTTGTGCGATAGTATAAGAGCCTTGGGTTTTCAAACTTCGAAAGTCTCAGTTCTTTTACAGGTCTACTGGCAAGTGGACACGTTTTCTTGTAAATTTTGTTAAAGAGTGTGTCCCATTGATGAAAAAAATTGTGATTCACGTTTTCGGTTTTGAATGGTGATGGCTTATTCCGACTACTCTCGAAAGCTGAAATCCAATCTTCTGGGGTCTCAGCTCTAGTTTTCTGGTTTACTAGAGCGAAGTCTTTATCGCACTCCATATATGAGTGCCCTCGCACAGGAAAAGTCATGAATAGAATCTAGGCGTTTTTGAAAATGAATTACGTGGTGTAGATATCTAAAAACATTCCAATTTTTATTTTGTCCTGCACATGAATCACAGAATATATTCAGTTCTCTTACTCTGTAATCTAAGTGGTTGTATAGCATATGGTGAATTAAAGAACACACGTCCGTGATTCCCTTTTTGCCTTCTGTCTCTGGATATGTGTAAAAGATAGCATCGTTGGTGGATAAGAAATGAATAATGAATGTATACATGGATAACTGTCGACAATAATATGCATCATTGGTAGAAATTTTAGGCACAGGTACATTTTTGGCGTAGTCAATACAGATTGATTCTATTTCCACTTTTTTTCTACTTTCCTTCTTGGCCTCTGTTTTTCGAGTGTAGAACGTATCTGCCTTTTTTAAATGGAGTTTTCGTTCTACTTCCAGTTTTTTTATCTCACTAAGAGTAGTTTCTTTAGCGCTACCATTAGCATTTGAAATCTCAAGATGCTTATTTTTCAACTTAACATTGATTTCGTCACAAAATGAACATGTGTCTGAGCGGGGGTAACGCGATGTTGAACTTTGTATTAAAAATTTCCCTATAGCTATCATATGAGATTTTGCAAGCAGTGTATTTCTCCTTGAATATGTTATACATTTTTAATATGTTGAGTTCTTCTGGTAAGTAGGTTTTTTTAGTTTTGTTCAGACTGTAGTGGCTGCTGCGTGACTTGAAGGAAGAAATGTGTTTTATCACCGATTCTTCTGTCTCCTTTTTCAAAGCATGCTTTCTAGTAGAATGCTTACCTCTGCCATCAACTGGAGAAGAGCCACACATTTTCAATGAACGTTGAATTGATTGAACTCTTCTGCCTGTGATTCCATGTATTGATAAGAATGCTTTATAGCATAACTGAACATCAATACTAGCTTCGTTTTCTTGTGGGACTCTAACTCTATAATAATAGGATGATTCATTGAACTTACCGACTTCATTTTCAGGTTTACGCGGCCTGCGACGTTGAACGGGAACTAATGATATCAACCCGGCAAGATACGAGTTTTGTTCGTCGTATGTAGGCAGCTCATTAAATTTTTTCAAAATTTTATATCTGGCGTTTTCACCTACTTTAGTAAAACACTTTAACCTCTCACACCTACAATCACTTCCAGACACATTGCTTAGCAAACGAAGTTTTTTAGTTACATCACTCATTCGTCCAAGTTTTTTACGCTTCTTCACGTTAATCTCACTTTCTTCCATAATTAAACTGAATTAAACAAAAAAAAAATGGAAATTCAGCCTGCACGTGTAAAAACAATAATATTATGCTTCCGACAAGTTCTAACGATAACTAAAAAAGCAACAGAAAATAAAAATGGCCGAAGCGCTTCAACGCAGAAGTGGACTTTCATCGTTCTTTCCAAGTGTAATGTATTTTCAAGCCATGGTAACTCGTGACTGTCAGCATTTTTTCCTCCTTTTGGTATGGTATAGTAAAATATACGTATGAATCTACATTTTACACTGATTACTTTATTTTCGACCTAAAATGGACTTTCATCGTTTTTTCCCCTGACTCTTCAAATATGAACGGCCCTCGGCCGTATCATAGAGACCGTTAACCTTACAGCTTTAGGAAAAAATATCTGTAGTAAATATGGGAAAGGGAAATCGCTGGAAATTATTTCTTTTAAGTTCGTAAGATGTCCGCTAGGGGGCATAAAAGATATGGTCAAACAGAAAATTAGGTGTTTCTCTGTATCTAACTAAATTAAGAGGTACTGAAAATATATACGTTTTGATCCTTATTGTATGTCGGATCGTTTTTGTTTTAAATATTTTACTCTAACCTCTAAAGCAAAATGGTGGGGAGTATCAAACTTTGTTTGATATAAAAACCGATCACCTCGCTTGGGCTAAACAAATTTTAACAAACTTAGTCTCGTTCGATAGAGTTTTTATTTCTCTATCAATTGCGATTTGGCTTTTTTTTACGTATACTTTACTTTTCCCGCTAGAGGGCGCTTTCCGAAATCTAAGCATAAAAATAGCTTTTTCCGCAAAAAAGCAAATAGAATGATACATTTATTTTTTGATAACAAAATTGAGAATTCAAAGCTCTAAATGTCAGTCAAAACCTCAACTCTCTGACGTTTTTCTAACCAAAGATATTGACGATAAATATTTGAAAAATAAATAAGCGTGCCAAAGCGACTTTGATTATTAGAATACTGATTACAATAAAGTATTTTAACTATTAACTAATAATTAATTCTACTTGTCAAAAGTGTCAGTATTTAACAATTAAGTGATAAATTAAACTTAAAAATTGTTGATGTAAAAAAAAAAATACCTTAAAATGAAATCTACTAAAACGCAAAATTTTAAAAAAGTAGGCTTTGGAAAAAAACACAGAATCTTAAATAAACTGACATGTCGAATAAATAGTTCTTCCCTGATGTTATTACTTAATGAATGATCTTAGAAAAGTTGATATTTATATTTAAAAATATTTAAAAAGCGATTCACCAATGAAGAGGCATTTGACTTGATTATGGTCTACTTCGAATGCCCAAGAAATGCTACCATTGCTACCAGATTATGCGCGCTTAATTTTCCCAATAGAAGGCACCCCAACAGACGGGCCATTGTTTGGTTGGTGCATCGTTTTCGAATAACGGGAAGTGTTAATCTTCCTGTGTTCCCAAGGCAAAGCAGAGGTCGCACCGAAGAAAATATTATTAACGTCTTATGTGAAGTTTGATCCACAAGTAAGCACCAGAATACTTGCCATGTAATTAGGCATATGTCGAACAACAGTTCAAAATATTCTCAAAGATTTTCGGTAAGTATTATTTAATTCTTATAATAAAATATTGTATATACCATATGTTCTTCGTAAACTGTAAATTGTTAAGCTAGTTAGTTGGTTTAGATATACTTTAAAAGAAAGCTTTTATTGACATGAAACAAAATCATCAATCTAGGAAATTTTCTTTTAGTTTGCATCCATACCACGTAGTCCTTCATCAGACCTTAAATGATGAAGATTTTGACAGGAGGCTTGACTATTGTTATTGGCTATCCAGTATGTTAGATGACAGTCCTGACATAGTTCACAACATATTATGGATGGACGTTCTGCAGTAATCGAAATGTCAATATCCATAACATGCACTACTGGTCTAGAACTAATCCTCACTGGATGGGGGAAGTCCAGTACCAAGGGCGCTGGTCAGTAAACGTATGGTGCGCAATTCTTAATGGACAAATTATCGGGCCATTTATTTTTAATCAAAGTGTAAATAGGGAAGCTTATCTCAATTTTTTGAGGAATCAATTGCAAATTCTTCTAGAAGGCATACCTTTGGCAGTACGACGTGCGATGATTTTCCAACATGACGGATGTCCGGCCCATTTTGCTGTCAATGTTCGACAGTATTCAGAGCAAACTTTTCCTGGCAGATGGATCGGCCGTGGAAGTATATTTACATGGCCACCTAGGTCTCCAGACTTCACTTGTTTAGATTTTTATTTATGGGGTAGAATTAAAGATTTAGTTTTTGCCACTAGACCTACTACTCGAAAATGTATGATTGAAAGAATAAGAGGCGCAGCGTGAAGCATCTCAGCAACAGAGGTCGAGACTGTTTGCTCTTCTACTCGAAGGAGATTACAGTCCTGCATTGAAAATGATGGAAGACACTTCGAACATTTACGGCCCCATTTTTAATCATATTTTTTTCAATATAGAAGTTTCCTTATTCAATAAAAAATAATTTATCACTTAGTTGTTAAATACTGACACTTTGGACAAGTAGAATTTTTAGTTAATAGTTAAAATACTTTATTGTAGTCAGTATTCTAATAATCAAAGTCGCTTTGGCACGCTTATTTATTTTTGAAACATTTTTCGTTAATATCTTTGGTTAGAAAAACGTTAGACAGTTGCGGTTTTCACTGACATTTAGAACTTTTAATTCTCAATTTTTTCCTCAAAAAATAATTTTATAGAAGTAGTCCATCTCATAATTTTATTGTACTTCCATTTGCTTTTTTGCAGAAAAAGCTATTTTTATGTTTAGATTTCGAAAAGCGCCCTCTAGAGGGAAAAGTAAAGTTTTCGCAAAAAACATCCAAATCGTAACAGATAGAGAAATAGAAACTCTATCGAACGAGACTAACTTTGTTAAAATCCGTTTAGCCCAAGCGAAGTGACCGGTTTTTAAATCAAACAATGTTTGACACTCCCCCACCATTTTGTTTTAGAAGTTAGAGTAAAATATTTGAAACAAAGTAGATCCAACATACAATAAGGATCAAAACGTAACTTGAAGTTTCAAAGTCATTTTATTTTGACCACCTTAAATTCACAATAATAGAAAATCTCTTCTTTATTTTTAAAGTATACCATAGTAACATAACTATGTTTCAAGTACAAGATTATGTTTTACTTAGCAGCTTAGCACGTAGGGTTGGCTAACTTTTATAATCCAGTCTGAGTCTGAGCGAGTCGCGCTGCGGCGCGCTTCGCGTGAGCAAGCCGTACTTGAAAAATTTTTTGTCTCGTAAGTATTCAACTCTCCACTCTAAAATTTTAACAGTATTTTAAAAAATGTGTCAGTTGATTTTTTCAATAAAAAAAAATGAAAAAAGTCATGTCCAAATTTGAAAAAATTGTATTTGTTTATAAGTTTTCAATTTTTGTCATTTAACAAATTACAAAATTAAGTTTTATTATACTCCATTCGAAAGCTGAGAAAAAGGCGAACATTTCATGTATGTGATAAATTTTTATATCTTTATTCGATATTGCTGTATAAGCGATCGGAAAAAGGTTTTTTTTTACAAACGTGAAATTTCAATAATTTTTTTTTCGAAAAATCTGTGCATCACATTAAAATAAAAAAAATACGTGTCAAATATTTTTGATCGCTGAACCGTAAAAAAAATTGTTCGTGGGAAAAAAATTTTGAGTTTCAAATTTTGTGTGGAATATATTTTCAGTTCCTATTAATTTGGTAAGATAGAGAGAAACACCCAATTTTCTGTTTGACCATATCTTTTATGCCCCCTAGCAGACATCTTACGAACTAAAAAATAATTTCCAGCGATTTGTCTTCCCATATTTACTACAGATATTTTTTTCCCAAAGCTGTAAGGTTAACGGTCTCTATGATACGGCCGAGGGCCGTTCTTATTTGGCCACCCTGTACAATGTATACGTTTATGATATCTCGAGGGACAGATATAACGAGCTGTTCTAATTTGCTGACGACACTGCATTTACTTCAGTTTCAGATCAACCGCGACTGGGAGTGGCTGGATTGCAGAGGCACATACGAGTTTTAGAAAAGTGGCTTTTGAGGTGGAGGATTCGCCTGAATCCTGCCAAAACGAAGGTCATTTTCTTCTCGAAGAGCAGAGTCAGAAGACCCGAGACTACGCTATTGGTTAAAAACATTCGGATAAACTGAGTCCAAGAAGTCAAGTACTTGTGACTTCTTCTTGATGAGAGACTAAACTGGAGAAAAAACTTCGAAATAAGATTAAAAAAAGCTGTCAATCAGCTTCGTTCTATATACTGCTTGTTAAATATAAAGAGCAAGATAGGTTATAGAACTAAAGGTAATTTATACAAGACTCTCGTCAGGCCGGTCCTCACTTATGGAGTGCCAACATGGTGCACCATAAGCAAGACAGCGCATAACAAGTTCCAGGTGCTACAAAATATAGCGATAAAAATAATTGCGGACGCTCCGAGATATACTGTAAACAGGGTACTACAAAGACACTTTAAAATATCGACATTGACGGAAGAAGAAGTTCACATATACAATCCCCGCCGAATTCCACCTACAAGTTCCATTAAAATTGGCTGCCTTCAGCAATAGTGGAGAGGCACTAACAAAGCTCCTTCTTCTGGATCTCTCTCTCTTCCAAGCAGCCATAGTCTTTAACTTCTATTAGTCATTGGGACCTTTGTTGGCAAAACTTCAAATAAGGAAATGGAGTTACGCGAAGCCCTGGATCGTTCAAAAAGGGGTATGAGCGTCTTCTTGGACTTATTCTTCTCTCAGCTTAAATAAACGCTTGATTTGTTGAGGCTTTTGTTCTGGGCTTGTAGAAAATAATTAGTATAAACAATAGTTTTTCGTGAATGTTTGCGTTGACATTGTGGGTGATTATTTCATTGGACCTCATTGTTTACCACTGAGATTAAATTGTCAAGAGTATCGTAATTTTTTGGAATTTACATCGCCTAACCTGAACTATTAGAAATTCTCCCACTGCCAGTAAGTGGAGCAATGTGGCTCATACACGATGGGGTCCCACCTCACTCATAGTATTAAGTCAATTTGTGATGCAGCTTATGGAGGAAAGTGGATCGGTCTCGCAGGTCCACAGTCATGAGCACCCAGGTCACCGGATTTAAACCGCTTAGATTTTTTTTTTGGGGGCATTAAAAGTGCCTCATTTATAAAACTTCATTGAACACTGAAGAAGAATTAATCCAACGTTTTCGTGTTACTTATTGTTAAATGTTTTTTTACTAAAAAAATAGCGTACCATTTGTTTGCGTGTGGTATTAATAAAGCGTTTTTCTTGTTTGTTTGTTTTTTTAATTTCCGCTATTGGCAAATAAGACAAACATTTTTTAGCTTAAAAAATTCATTTGTATTCATTAAAAACTGTCACCAAGTTTCAACGTCATACTAGTTTGCGTCTTCTTGTTACTTAGGATTTTTTTTGAGTATTTCAACACTGCGTAAAATCAATTTTTTATGATATTGTCCAGGGGACATACAATATAGTCATTTCTATGCTTTTTTTCAAACAAGACACGACAAAAATGCTAAAAGTAAAAAAGTTGTAGTTTTACTTGCCTAATGCGAAACAAAAATTGCAAAAAAAATCAGTGGCGAACATTTTGTTTTGTCAAAAAATTAAGGTTCCTCCCGGGACGCCACTGGACTTTAAAATTTTATTCTAGTCAAAGCTAAATTAGCTTCTTACTACCCTAAATAACACTGCGAAATTGCACCAAAATCGGCTATACGAGAAAATGATTTTTTTTTTAAGTTTGACACCCTGTATCTTAAAAACGAATCATTACCGGACCTACATTATTATAAACTTTTCGACTAAGAATCACTCAAAGAATCGCCTTTTGAAGTTTGGCCATGAACTTAAATAACGCCCTGTATACTTGGTGCATGTCAAGTGGAAGGTGGAGGCTACTTTCAGTATTTGATAAAATAACTCGAATCAGGTGAGTGCTAAATTTCGAATAGCTCATAAATTCAATTAATCCTGAAAAATGTTACTTGGGCTTGTTTTACGTAGGTATGCGAAATGAGCACTTTTTCGGTACTATGGGATTTAGTTCTTGCAGACTTTTTCATAGAGCCCCATGTGACCTAGGTTGCCATTTTACTGAAAAAAAGTTGGGTTGCTAGAGGTTAAAGGGTTGAAGGGAGGGGTTTAAAATATTACAGAAATATGAGCAACAGATTAAATCAACTTCCGTGCTTCAGGGTTTTTCTGAAAACGAACTTATAGAACAAATATAAATTTTATGCAGGACTTTTCAACAACCCTTTATAATTCTAAAGGTTAGTTGCTTCCTTTCGCCGGGTTCATCCCCAGACGCGCCTAGCTGTATAACAGCTCATCAGTGAGGCTATAGAATCCCACGAGAGGAAGCAACACCGTAGTCTACTTGACCCTGAAAGATGGATGAATAACGGCAGATTTAGGTTTTAAGTGACATCTCGTGGCAATCAAATGCATCACCTGGTCCGTCTAACAAGAATCAGTCATAAACGGAGAAGCAAACTCCTGCAAAGATCAGACGAGCCAGTAATTCTTACAGGAGTCGCAGCCAGGAGCGCATATTCCCTTTGATTAACGACTACAGTAACGAAGCAGTTAACCTCTAGATTTCTAATTGCTAGTTTGGTCTTTGCAGGAGTTTTCTTTTCCGTTTCTGACTGATTTTTGTTAGACGGGCCAGGTAATGCATTTGATTGCCACGAGATGTCGCTTAAAAGCTACATCTGCCGTTATTCAACCCTTTACAATGTTTACCTTATAATATGTTATTCTACTTGGGTCCTCTAACTCTCCTGTTGTATCGGACCAACCATTTTCAGTAATAACTATTTCTGATGGATTGTATTTGTTCCATACGTAATTCAAAAGATGTCTGATTCCTGGAGGATCGGAAAACAACCAACTAGATGCGCTTGTGGGCCAAGATGGATCTATACTTCCTGAAACACCTATAAACAAGGAAATGGTTAGCTACCATACTGGGCGAAACATATAAAGAGCCTTCTTCTCCGAGTTAAAAAAAACGTTGTTGGAGCGTAATATGGAAATAGAATATTACGTATCGAGGTGGAAAGTATTTCATTACTGTCGAGAGAGTCGGTCGAGACGGTAATGAAACTTAACACCATGGTTTTAATACTATTTTATTTACAGCCACTTCATCCACTTCTTATTATTTCGAATTAAAATGTCATTTCGACTTTTTCATTTAAAAATTAAAAAATGTTTATTAGAAAACTAGATTAAACTAGAATTAAAATTTCAAATAATGCCGAGGGCCTTTGGTCCGAGGGTTTGTAAGTTGCCCGAGGGTATAGACATCAAGTAATGCCCGTGGTACATACAATATTTTATGTCCTACTTCAGATAATTTCAAGTTAAATTAAAAGAAAATTCAAAATCACGACAGGTTTTTTACCTATGTAGTTGCTTAATAAATAATAGGTGTTCATTCTTGTGCTGTGTCAAAGTCAAAACTGAAATTCATATAAAATAATGGATTTTCCGTTGATTCCGGATAGAATTGCTGTGAATGCTGCCAAAGCTTTGGATAATCTTGTCCGAAAGAAGTCTAAAGACGCCTATGATAAGGAATGTCACAGGTTTGGGGATTGGGTGAAAAATAATGATGTAAAAATTATCAATGAGACGGTGCTATAGTAGGATTCACGGCTCGTCTCGTCGTTCGGCATTTGACAATAGACAAATGACAGTAACTAGCTGGACCAGTAACTTTGAAATATCCCCAACCCATCATAGAGCCGTAATTAGCCCAAAGCCCACTGACACTGACATCAGTGACATCGCCACGTGCTTTTTTTCTCGTTAAGTGTTTTGCTGTGTTTTTAATTGTTCTCGTTTGTTTTGTATTTAAATAAGTTTATTAAAGACTTCTATTTTGAACGTACCTACCACCTACGTGTTTTGGTGTTTATTTGTTACGGAACGGTAAGTTAAATACATTAACCGCAAACTACTTTTATACGGTATTTATCTTTTTTAGGCGTAAAATGATAATGGATCATAATCATTGTCTTCCAAGTACCTCAATGGATAATATTCCTAAAGAAAACAGGGTAACGTTTATGCCCTGCAACTTTTTGACTCTTCCAAGGGCGTTATCTTTTACCCCATTATTTATTAATAAACAAAAATAAAAAAAAATCATTATCTTGATCGGATTAGGGAGGAGAGTTTTCCATAAACAATTAATGAATATATTTTGTTGCATGCTACTCCACCATATCTGTATATATAACTATATAAACCCAATATGCTTACCCTATGGCCATGGCAAAGTCAAAAAGTTTCAAATACCTAGTCGTAAAATGATGTATAATTAAGTATCATTATAATTTTTAGAAAAAGGCGTTTTCTGTTTTACATGGCAATGAGTTGGCCCAAAAATTTGTGCAAAATGTTTATAATTATTTTAAAGACGTACATCCTCAAATAAGCCCCATTAAAGTAAGTATTTTTTCCAATTTTTTTTTCCACATTTTATTTCTTATTTGCAAAAATGATATATTTGCGCATACCATTAAGTACTTTAAACCATTTGTGGTTAGAAAAAAAAACTTGAAAGGCCCATTGGTGTATCTATTTCTACGTGTCATGCGTCTGGATGAAACACGTGTATTTTTTGTAATTTTAATATTTAATATAACGCCATATTGTTCGTAGGAAAACCAGTTACAATAAAGAAACTGCAAGACCAACTCCATCGCAAGGAAATGTATCTTGGAAGCATAAGCAGTCTCCTAAGGTTGGTAAAAAGCTTAGGCTTTTTCTATAAGAAGGAAGACAATCGCCGTGCGCTTATGGAAAAGCCATGTATTGCGGATAAACGGCGAAGATTCCTGTCTACGTACATGGAAAACGCTGAGCTCGGTCCCGATAGAAAACCATGTGTTTTTCTGGACGAGACTTGGATTTTTTCTAATGGAACATTTAGAAAATCTTGGCTGGATGATAACATTAAATCTGTCAGGAAAGAATCTGGAGAAGGGTACAGGTCAATATACGAATTAATAAATATAAGTTAACCTAAGTAAAGGTACAAGAAACCATAGTCTTTACCCTACAAGACCAAAATGAAGGCCCCCCTTCTGGAAATAAATTCTCTTAGTGAACACTAATCGTCATTTAATTTATATTTTTAGATACATTGTTTTGCATGCAGGGGGCGAATGTGGATTTATCGAAAATGCCAGGCTTATTTTTATATCCAAATGCAAAACTGGTGACTACCATGGAGAGATGAACTCTGACAATTTTGAAAAATGGCTGTGCGAAACCCTGCCAAACTTAGAAGAGCCCTCCATGATAATTTTTGATAATGCTAGTTATCATAGCAGGCAAACGGCGAAGTGGCCCACAAAAAAATGGTTAAAGGTGGATTTACAAAGATGGTAAGAAGAGAAAAATATTTTATTTTCACCGTACGATACCGTACAGGTTTTATGGCAACTCATCAATACAGTACCGCGAGTAGATAAATCCTTTAAAGTTGATGAGTTGATTAGAAATGCTGGTCATCAAGTTTTGCGGCTCCCTCCATACCATTGTCAATTTAATGCAATTGAAATGGTCTGGAGTCAAGCCAAGCGACTTATGGCTTTAAAAGGTGTGTCCCAAGAACAATCGGTTAGTTATGTAAGACATACGGACAAAATTATTAAAGAAGCATGGGAAAAGGAACGAGATATCATTGCTCATATGCAGGCACCTATTATTATAAACGTGGATGATAGTGATGTTGATTTTTCTGATAAAATGTCGGATTAATCATTAATATTTTAATTAATAGATCCACTTTTTCATGAAATATCTATCAGTTATCAAAATATCACTATTTTCTATAACATTGCAACTAATCTTTTGTTTGATTTGTAAAATATTTATTTTTGTAATAAGCATACTAAAACCAAGATTGTTCCTTAAGTGTTATAGTAATTTATACTTTCTAAATATATTAGATTTAGGTTATATTAGATTAGTAGTTAACTCTTTGAGTAGATAATAATTTTATATTTATGTTTTTCTTTATATAAATTTCTTGTAATTTGCTAGCATTTTGTGCTATTAATAAATACTATTATTATTATTTTGGACTATGTCCATAAAGTCCAATAAATTCCTTTAATAAATAACTGCCTGCTGAAATATATAGTGACTATCGCAAACCCACTATTTTCTGTACATGTGCAGTATCAGTATCTATATATACAGCAAAAAAACAACAAAAAATAACTATGTATTATAGCTTATTGGTTGTCCAAAAAATTGCTTAATGAATAAAATTGCTTTCCATTTTGAATAACAAAAAACGGTGGTACAGTAACATTGCATAACATTTTTGCATTGGGCTTAAACTCACTGAATTTCTTTTCTCGCCTTTCTCAAAAATGCCGACAAAAAGTATAAATCGATTTTATATTCCAAGAAAAACAACATAGAATGAACTAATATTATTTCCATATATAAATGAATAGTAATATACTGCACTGAAAATATATATCAGCTCTTAAAATATAACAATTTCTATGCCATTGCAGCCTATATTAATTTAATTTATAAAATTACAAAATAGCCTTGGTAGTACTAGTATTTTTTGCTTGTAGATTGTAGATTTTTTATAATTATAAATAAAAAAGTACTACATACACCTTTTTTCTTTCCCTTCGCTCCTACGCTGATTTCACCAAACTATATATTCCAATCCTCAAAAAAAAATTGCACATTTAATGTGGTTTACGTGCTTAACAAATTTAGCTTAGTCCAATCCTGATAAATCTGAAATTTAGTACAAGTAACCTACCAAACTACAAAAACAAAATAGACTAGAAGTCGACAGGATGCCATTAGTGACACGTGACCCGTCCACCATCTTGCGAGACGGTTCAAGAATCCGACTATACTCGGATACTTCCAGGAATTGGTATGTTAAAATCGCTGTTGTAAATTATATTAAAATACTAATTATGTATATATCGATTATAGTTTGGAATATTCACTCCTAATTAAAACATTACTAGTTAATAAAAATATAGACATTACAAAATATTGCAAGTTAGGCCAGTATTTAAAGCAAGCATCCAAAGGATATAGAGCGAAGAAATCGAAAATTCTAACTCGAGAAGATGTGCTGAAATTTATCCGTGAAGCTCCCAATGAAACTTTTTTGATGTACAAAGTGGCCCTGTTATTTGGTGTATTTGGTGGGTGCCGCCGCCAAGAGCTAGTTAATATGTTGGTTGAACATATAGAGAATAGAGGATAGAGGATTCGTAGTAATAGTTAATATTCCCGATACGAAGACCGATAAAAAGCGTGTCTTCACAATTATTGATGAGAAGGAGATGGGTTGTTTAAAGCTACTGAGAACTTATTGGTCTTTTCGCCCGACGAACTGCAACATCAATTGATTCTTTTTGTGTTACCGTAACGGTCGTTGTTTTTCACAGCCAGTTGGGAAGAACATCATAGGCAAGATTCCTTCCATTATTGCAAAATACCTGGGTCTAAGCGATACGGACAAATATACTGGTCATTATTTGCGCAGAACCTCTGCAACTTTGTTGGCGGACGCGGGGGCAAACACAACCACATTGAAAAGACATGGCGGTTGGAAAAATTCAGATGTGGTTGAGGGATATTTGGAGGACAGTATGTCTTCTAAAAACGAAATTTCAAAATTAATATCTGGATTACCATCAACGAGACCATCAACATAATAATAATAATAGAAAACATTGATTTATCAAAAGCCGGTAAATTCGTTTTTACTGGATCTTTTTATAACTGTTCATTTAATATAAATGATAAATAAGTTTTTTCGTTAATAAAAAGTTGTTACTTTGATTTTTCTATTTATTTCTTTTAATGCCCGAGGGCATTAGAAACTTCTTTAATGCCCTAGGGAATTATATACCATTTAAAGTGTTTAGTAACTATGGCATTATGAAACAATAATATTCGAGTAGGACATAATAGTACATTATACACCTAGGGACTAAAGTGGTATTTGAAATCCCGAGACAAAAAGTTTATAGCCCGACCAACGGGAGGGCTATAATTTGTCAAGGGATTTAAAAACACTTTGGTCCTGAGGTGTATACCAGGTGTTGCATCGTCGAGCGGGACATAGGAAATCCCATGTAATTTTAAATGGGGTCAATTATTGGCTTCCCTAATTATTTTAGAGAAAAATTCTATTTAGGTTTATTAAAGAGCACTAAAACCCACATTCAAAAGAATAACTTTAGATATTTTTGATGAGCCCGTTTACGGGTTATCGCCGATTTCTTTTTAACTATTTCTCCTTTTTATGGCCCCGTATTTGCGGGCACCAGTCAAGGAAAAAGATGACTGTCAAATAAAGTTGTCATTTTGAGGAATATTTGAACATCTACTTAAATCCTAAAGTTCTAACAATTTAATAGTACCTACCTATTAATTAGTAAAATATTGAAACATGTAAAATGTCATAATTAACCTTGTAATTGGATACTTTATTTTAGTTTTATTCAGATTAATTTGTACTCATAAATACACCGTTAATATTTACGAGTACGAGTTTTTATAACAATAAAGCACACATTTCAAAATGACAACTTTATTTGATAGTCATCTTTTACCTTGACTGGTGCCCGCAAATACGGGGCCATTAAAAGGAGAAATAGTTAAAAAGAAATTGGCGATAACCCGTAAACGGGCTCATCAAAAATATCTAAAGTTATTCTTTTGAATGTGGGTTTTAGTGCTCTTTAACAAACCTAAATAGAATTTTTCTCTAAAATAATTAGGGAAGCCAATAATTGACCCCATTTAAAATTACATGGGATTTCCTATGTCCCGCTCGACGATGCAACACCCGGTATACTATTTTATGTACTTTAGGATAGGTAAAACGTTAAAAAAAAAATTAAATGCCACTTAACGGTAGGTACTCTATTTCTAAAAAATCATCGAAGCGGCTGATATTACCATATCAACGACCAAATGACAAGTTATGACAAGTAACTAAGTAAAACAAAAGTCACTCGATAAATATTATTCAAACACGCTACATCCACTGAAAGACGTTTATCGCGATGGAACAATTCGAAAAGGCAACTCAAGAGGCTGTAGGCCAATTATTACCATGAAAATCTGGAGAACAATATAAAAAACAGTGATCTGAGTATATCAAATGGTGCAAAGAACGGAACGTAGAAGAATTTACAGAAGAAAAGGTACTATTAGCATATTTCTTAGAAAAGTCAAAAAAGCTTAAAGCATCGTCACTGTGGAGTGTATATTCGATGATAAAAGCCACAATTGCAACAGACATGGGCGTCGACATTAGCAAATTCTGCAAACTAACCGCTTTTTTGAAACGACAAAATGAGGGCTACAAACCAAAAAAGTCGAAGACACTCGAAGTTGACAACATTAAAGAGTTCCTGGAAAAAGCACCCGACCATGAATTTTTGGGGCAAAAGGTAAGATACACATTTTTTTTCAACCGATATTTTGTCCCAGTCTATACCTATTCTATGTTATTTAGACGCTTTTTGGAAAATAAAGTAGGTACCTATTTATTTTATTTATACTTTGTTCCAGGTAGTTCTAGTCATGGGCGTGTCAGGAGCCTGTCGAGGCAAGGAGCTCTGCCAGCTTGACAAAACCGATGTCCTAGACTATGAAACGTTCTTTTTGGTCAATTTACGAGATACCAAGACAGAAAAAGACCGATCTTTTGTTATAAAACGGTCAAAAGAAAACTCCACAGATGTAGTACGATTGGCGAAGAAGTATATTGCCTTAAGATCTCCATCAATACAAGGCCATACAAGATTTTTCGTTGGGTACAGAAATGGAAAATGCACGTCTCAGCCAATGGGCAAGAATACGATTGGACAACTGCCAACCAAGATTGCCGAATATTTAAAGCTTCCAGATGCAAAATTGTACACTGGTCATTGTTTTAGAAGGACGTCAGCATCGCTACTAGCCGACTCTGGAGTAACGATAGATCAGCTTAAAAGACATGGCGGCTGGAAGAGTAGCACCGTCGCTGAGGGATATGTGGAAAATTCCTTATACCAGAAAAAAAGTATGGCAGATCAACTTTTTACTGGTACTTCCACCGAAACGTCTTCAGATATTTCGATTCCTATTGTACAAAATGAAACACCAACGACATCGTCGGTGCCACCGACGACGACAACGGCTACAATTTTCAAAAACACTTTAATTAATAAAAATAACAGCTGCAATAATGATAATTTACCTTTTTTTCACTTGGGTAATTGCAGTGGGGTAAACATAACTGTTAATGTTAATAGAAATTAAGTTATTTTTTATAGTTTAATATTGTTCTAAACACGTTACACTTTTGTTGCATCCGTGTTATGTTATTTTTTCTAATAAAATTATTGAAAATAAATTTCGAAATTTAGCTTTTATTGCAAAGAAATTTACTTTAAATCCCTAGGGATTTAAAGTACATTTTAAATCCCTAGGGATTTAAAGTATCACTTTTTTCCCTGAAAATAGGGATTTAAAGGGTACTTTAAATCCCTAAAGTACATAAAAATAATAATACACATCAACATGGCAAATATCATTTTTTAAATATGGTTTCCATGTCATTAACCAATATATTATTTTTTGCAATGTTTGTAGTGTCAAGAATTTCGCAAAACATCAAAAAGAATCGGATGCGGAATTTGAGGTTACTCCTACTCCACCAGAAATTCGGTAAGCAGCAAAAATAGTAGAAGAAGATCTTCCAACTAAAAGCCGCCCGAGATATGACAAGGCATATAACAGTTTTAAAGAATGGTGTACAAAAAACAAAGTTCAAAATCCTCGTTCTGAATCGGCGCTACTAGCTTATATTAGCGAAAATGCCAATACAAAGAAGATATCAACGCTTTGGTCAGTATATTCAATGCTAAGGACCACTCTATCATTTAGGAAAAGGTATACATAATATCTAAACATGAGAATACAAGCCGAAAAATCGAACACACTACCTATGAAAAATATTAAAACTTTTTGGAACGAGCATCCATGGAATCTCTTGTTCAAAAGGTATTTTAGGCTAAAAAGGTTGACAATTTCTATATTAACTTGCTATTTTATACAGTTGTAGGTCGCATTGGTTATTGGTGTCTTAAGTGCCTGCCGATCAGATGAATTACACAAAATGAAAACAACAGTGTTCACTTTTTAGAAGAAATATACCTACGGTTCGCGTGGCGCAAGAAATGCTGGGAAAATCGACCTCTAAAATAATAAACACCCGGTTCTGTTTTGCTCCCATCAATCAACTTGAAATTCGGTTTTTTAAGGCGGCCGCGTTCCGTCATTTTTGGACATTAAAGCTAAAATTCGGTTTGGGGGGTCACGGGCTCCACTTCCAAGTGCACGGCGTTTCTAAGCGCGATCGGAGCATTTTGATTTTCTAACTTTTTAACCCAGATGTGGTCGAGCCGCATATGAAGGGAAATACGATTTTAGAATTTTGAATTTCTTTCTGCTTGTTATATTTAGACTTTGACAGCTGACATGTGCTGCCCGTCTCATCGTCGTATATTTACCAAGGTCCAAATAATATGATGGAGTTCCTATGTCAGCGTCAGGGATGTATTCAGCTATTGAACTCGTGTATCTAAAAATATAGTTGTTGTTAAAAAATTTAATTTTCCAAATGTACAAAAATATTGTCTTTTATAGTGAAACTTTTGAGCTCATAAATAATTGAATTTGCTTATCTTCCGGCTAAATGCGGTGCGACAGACCGATTATTGAAACCTATCTACGACCAAAAAAAATTCAATTTAGCCTGTTCTGGCTTTAGTAATAATCATTTTCCAACTTATTTGCGTATTTCAATTTATTTTATTTACTAGTTGCTTGACAAATTACGTTCTAAGAACTTGCTTTAGTTAGCTAAGAATACTTCTTAATAATATACATACAGGGTATTCCATACTTGATGGTACGTTAGAAGTATCTGGAGAACGAAAAAAAAAATAATTTTGAATTTTTCACTACGGCCATAGGAGGCTGCCCTCTAGCTTTTTAAAATATTTTCGAGGTTGCAGTGATGCCAGATCTATTGATAACTGACATCAACTTTGGAATTTTAAATGGGACACCCTATAGTTTATTTTATTCTTAGATTCTACAAAGCAGCCTAGGTTTTTTTTGTATAGGATATTTTTCCATTTCTCTTGCCGTTTCTTAAATATTAATTATTTTGTGTCTTTTTTTACCGAAACTATGTGAGTTAAAACTTCAATATTTTCGTCTCCAGATGTCAAATCAACGTAACATTTTAACAGCATCTAGCAAACATGCGGTACTTTAATTTTGGCAACATAGGATCGCCGACTTCTATACAGAGTGTCCTAAAAATTAATTGCAATTCAGATTTTATAAATTTGATCAAAAGTCACTTTTTTTAAATGAAACACCCTGTATATTATTGAAGCATTTAATAGAGTAGACCAATTGAATCTTTTTCATATAGACCTATTTTAAACCGCTTTCGATTTATAAGCCATTTTATGAATAATTACTATTCATATTCGAGAACTAGACATTAAAGATCTAAATCGATAAGTGTGCCATGATGTAACAACTGCAATACATAACGATGATGACATGACATGTCTCACTTTTTAGTTTGGGTTTGCCTATGTCAGATTAAGATAGCAAAAATGGTGAATAATACTTATTAAAATGCGGATATTTTAAATTTGTTTTATATTCATGGCGAGTGTCAAAGAATGGTTTTAAGGACCTGCAGGAGATTTAACGCTCTTTTTCCGAATTTGCCGCCAATGAACGGAAATTTCTCAGATTGAAGGTAACTTTTTAAATTTTGGAAATGTACAGGCTCCAAGATATCAATTTCTCCTGTTACTGAAAACGAAGGAAATGAAATTAACGTTTTGGCGTATTTTCATGCCTATCCCCATGCTTCAATAACAAGTGTCAAAAATGATTTAGGAATAAATCGAACATCAATATGGAGAATTTTACATTAACATAATATTCATGGCTACAACCTAATTACATTACAGGCTTTACAAGCAGGTGATCTTCCAAAAATCTTTGCGAAATGTTATTAATTCGAACACGGGAGGATCTAGATTTTCTGAAAAGAATTATTTGGACTGATGAAGCAAAATTCTCACGCGAAGGAGTCTTTAACCGTCAAAATAATCACTATTGGGCTGCAGAAAATCAACACGTTATAAAAGAAAGAGGTTCCCAACAAAGATTTAGTTTTAATGTATTTTGTTTGTCGATGGATAGGCAATTATCAATCTATACTTATGATGAAAATTTAACTTCTGCAAGATATCTCGAAATTCTAAGAACGACCTTATCTGACTTTTTGGATAATCTACCGCTTATCGATTTGGAAAATTGTTGGTATCAATTAGATGGAGCTCCGGCTTATTGTACGCATGAAGTTTCCGCGGAACTGTATGATATGTGGGAAGATAGGTGGATAAGACGTGGAAGACTATGGAGTTGGTCACCGCGATCTCCAGATCTTAATCGTTTAGACTTCTTCCTGTGAGGTAGGATTAAAGAAGTGGTTTATAAAACACCAGTAAATTCAAAACAAGATCTAGAAAATCGGGTAAGGCGCGCTTTTAAAGAACTTAATCCATTAGCAATTCAAAGAGCTACTACCGGTCGTGTGATGACATGTATTACCGATTGCTTACATGAAAATGGTCAGCACTTTAAACATCTGACGTATTAGGTGAGAATTCCAAAAGTTTTAATTTACTGACAAAATCGGTTCTTTTCAGAACCGCAATTTGTTATGAAAAGAAATTTATTTTAATCATGGCACATTTATCGATTTAGATCTTCAGTATCTAGTTCTCGAATGTGAATAGTAATTATTCATAAAATGGCTTATAAATCGAAAGCGGTTTAAAATAGGTAGAGGAACACTCTATATAAAAAAAAGTTAATTGGTCCACTCTATTCAACACAACAATTAATAATATTCATTCAATTTAAAAAAAGTGACTTTTGATCAAATTTATAAAATCTGAATTGCAATTAATTTTTAGGACACTCTGTTTAGAAGTCGGCGATCCTATATTGCCAAAATTAAAGTACCACATGTTGACTAAATGATGTTAAAATGTTACGTTGATTTGACATCTGAACACAAAAACATTGAAGTTTTAATTCAAATAGTTTCGGTAAAAAAAAGGCACAATATAATTCATATTGATGTACCGGCAAGAGAAATGGAAAAATATCCTATACAAAAAAAACGTAGGTTGCTTCGTAGAATCTAAAAATGAAATAAACTACAGGGTGTCCTATTTAAAATTCGAAAGTTGATGTCAGTTATCAATAGATCTCGCACCACTGCAACCGCGAAATTATTTTTAAAAGCTAGAGCGCAGCCTCCTATGGCCGTAGTGAAAATTTCAAAATTATTTTTCGTTTCGTTCTCCAGATACTTCTAACGTACCATCGAGTATGGAATACCCTGTATACAATGAGTTCCAGAGGTAATGTCTAAATGAATCTAAAATTCAGCAGTGTGTTTTTCGGAAAAACGCTCGGACCCGTCGATTTTTTTCTTAGTATGGTTCTTTTAATGATAAATTCACCTATACAAAGTAGTCCAAAAATAAGTTACGACCTTTAAATTCATTTTTTTTTAAATTAAAACACATACCTTTTATTTCAATTTTGAATTTTGTATCGAATTCTAAGTATGTTTCATGTACCATGACCTATACCTAAGCCCAACAGTTATCGAAAAAATAACAAATGAAAATATCAATAAGAAAGGCCGTATTTCTGCATGAGGATTTATTTGTATATCGAGCTCCAACATTGTGTGTTTATTTTGTTCTTTTTTTCAATTTTGATATTTCTGAATGTTGACTTGTTACCGTTTAGTACCATAGAAACTGTATGATAATTTTACTTCAAATAAGAAATTGTTAAGCGTAGTAGAACGAAAAAAAATTGAGATTCCATGCATGGTTGGGTGTGGTGATAGGACACGTATTCAAATAGAAACAGATCAATTATTCAATGAAATCCATCCTGATCGTCCTCCCATATGTCAAAAGGTGGTAAGTAGAATAAGGGTTAAATTTAGAGTATTCGGTCATGTTAGAGATTTGCCCAAATCTGCTCATCCTGCTCGAGATGAAAATGAACAACTTGACGTATTGCTTTCCTTGGAAGAAAATCCATGTACACGGTGATCATTGTGTCCCCCCCCTTTTAACTTTTTTGTTTTTTGCATTAGATAAAAATGTTAAATATAAAAGTTGTATAGAATAATGTAAGCTATTTGCAGAATAATATATGAATATACAGGGTATTGCAGAAATGAGTCACAGGTTAAAATATTTTTTTTAAACAATACACTCTATATATTGTTAGCTTTTTGGAATCCCCTAAAACTTCTGAATATTTATCTTGTAACATGTCCTATACCTAAATATAAAAGTTTTCGAAATAATCGCATTTTAACTAAGCGGCAACATTCAAAAATAAATATTCTAGATTTCAGTAAAGTATTTAGGTGGCTGTGAACTATGCGGTCACGAAGCAACAAAAACTATGTTTATTAGTGACAGTTACCGACATGTTAAGTAAATAATACATTTTTTGGATAAATATGCCTTATTCAAAAAGGGGAAAACAAGTAATTTTGCAAACATTTATTAAAGCAAACAATAGCGTTAAATTGGCTCAACGGGAACTGCGTAGAATTAATCCCCGGATGCACGTTCCAGACAAAAAAACATTCCATCGAATCTATGAAAAGTTTCAACAAACATCTAGCCAAGCGAGCAAGAAAAGAACAATGCAAAGAGACGAAAATAGTGATTTAAATATACTAAAAAAATTTGAAGAGAATCCAAACATTTCTATAAGAACAGTATCGAAAAGTTTAAAGGAAGAGCTTGATGATTTAAAAAATACCTCTTATGGAAGGGTTCAAAACACTCTTAAAAAATGTGGATATAAAGCTTTCAAAATTAGGCCTGTAATAATATTAACGCAGAGACAGCGAGAAAAAAGGTTTGCCAAACTATGTTGGAAAAAATTTATTTTATTTCTGACCGGTATATTATTAGCTTATAACGTCTTAGTTACGCGGGAATTATAAGGGTCATAACTCCCTTGGGATATTAAGAAAAATTTGGCATAAATTCAAACGATTGACATCTAATGTCAATTTGATTGTCATCTATTGAAACATTTATTCCACTTTAAAAATGAACAAAATGTTACTAAAATCGGTCAGAAATAAAATTATCTATGTATCACTGGAATTATAAGGGTCTCAATTACCTAGATACATAAATAACTATAAATCCTAGTTATTTCGGAAATGTATTTTGGACCGACGAGTCATCATTTTCAACTAGTGGCATGATAAACAGGAAAAATAGCAGGCAATGGGCCACAGTAAATCCCCACTGCTACAGGGAATTTAAATTTCAAGGTCGTCAAACTATCAATGTGTGGTGTGCTATTTTAAATAACAAAATAATAGGTCCCCATTTCTTTAACGACACTTTAAATGGAGAAGGTTAATTGAATTTTCTCCAACACGAGCGAGAGGACTTCTTTGATGAGCTTCCGTTGGAACAAGAGCGAAACATCGTCTTCCAACAAGATGCTTCACCTCACAATGTAGTAGCTGTTACAAACTACCTTAATCGAAGGTTCATTGAATGGATTGGACGGGCTGCACTAATACAATGGCCACCTAACAGCCCTGACTTGACGCCGATGGATGCATTTTTATGGGGAACGCTAAAGGATCGAGTGAATGCAAATACAATTAAAAGCACTGAACATTTAAAAGAACTTATTAGAACAGAAATTTAAATTCTGAATGAAGATTATTCCCAATCTATCACCGCCGCATTACGAAGGTTACGAAAAACGTATAGCAAATGTATTTAAGAAAACGGTGGCCTAGTTAGGCAATTTAATTTCTAATTACCACAAGTTCTTCTTCATTGTTGAGATTTTAATTTTAAAAATTATATTTTAAATTTTGTATTTCATATACTTTTAGTAGTATATTTAAATCACTATTTTCGTCTCTTTCCATTGTTCTTTTCTTTCTCGCTAGGCCAGATGTTTGTTGAAACTTTTCATAGATTCGATGGAATGTTTTTTTGTCTGGAACGTGCATCCGGGGATTAACTCTACGCAGTTCCCGTTGAGCCAATTTAACGCTATTGTTTCCTTTAATAAATGTTTGCAAAATTACTTGTTTTTCCCTTTCTGAATAAGGCATATTTATCAAAAAAATGTAATATTTACTTAATATGTCGTTAACTGTCACTAATAAACATAGTTTTTGTTGCTCCGTGACCGCATAATTGACAGCCACCTGAGAACTTTACTGAAATCTAGAATATTTATTTTTGAATGTAGCCGCTTAGTTAAAATGCGATTATTTCGTCAACTTTAATATTTAGGTATAGGACATGTTATAAGAAAAATATTTAGAAGCTTTAGGGGATTCTAAAAAGCTAACAATATATAGGGTGTACCACTTAAAGAAAAAAATATTTTAACCTGTGACTCATTTCTGCAGTACCCTGTATGTTCATATATTATTCTGCAAATAGCCTACATTATTCTGTACAACTTTTATATTTTTTATATTTAACATTTTTATCTAATGCAAGAAACAAAAAAGTTAAGAGGGGGGGGGGACATTATAAATGATCACCGTGTACTCCTCTGTCACACATTGGGGCCACTTAATTGATAAAGATTATAGAAATTTTGTATAGGAATGCGAGGAACATTTCATTGATAATCTTAAACATCTATGGCGTTTTGTGAATACTAAAAGGGAGACCCAAGTTTCAATAAATACTATTATGCATAATAACATCGTAATTAACGATTCTCAATTATAATGTGATACTTTCTCGGAGTACTTTTCTTCTGGCTTTATAACACGAAGTAATGTACAGCCTCCTACTTTAAGCCAGGAAAACAATATCATACCTTTATATAAAATTAATAAACAAAAAATTAAAGATAAAATATCCTCACTACCTGATAAACCTGCAGGTCCTGATAACATACCATCATTATTAATAAAAAAATGTATGGAGGGACTTTTACAACCTCTCTTTCTTATCTTTAATAGGTCGTTGCAGGAAGGTACTTTTCCACAAGTCTGGAAAAAAGCATTTATAGTTCCTATACCAAAAACCGGTGATAATTAGTATATTGAAAACTATAGGCCTATTTCAAAGCTACCAATTTTATCTAAAATATTTGAAGGAATTATAAAGGATTTTTTATATTTTGACGTTAAAAATTTAATAAATATCGAGCAACACGGATTTTTAAAACATCGTTCAGTTGAGACTAACTTATTCCTGTATTCCGAATATATATTAAAACATCTAAATAGCCGTATTCAGGTGGACGCTGTGTACACTGACTTCAGTAAGGCGTTCGATAAGATAAGTCATAACATTATGTTGAATAGACTTGCTGAGGTCGGTGTGCACGGTAGCCTACTGAAGTGGTTTGAATCGTATTTAACAGGGCGATTACAGGCTGTTAGTATCGGCAGTTGTGTATCGAAATTTCAACTAGTAACTTCCGGGGTACCCCAAGGATCACATTTGGGGCCATTATTATTTAATGTGTATATTAACAATATATCTAAATGCTTTAAGTTTGGCAAATTTTTGTTGTACGCCGATGATTTAAAGATTTATCACTCCGTTGAAAGTTTTGAGGATACTGTTTTACTGCAGGAGGATATTACGCTACTTGAGTCATTCTGTCGCAATAACAGTTTGTTTTTGAATTTTAAAAAGTGCTATCACATTTATTTTTCACGTAATAAGAATATATTTCAGAATAATTATACTTTATTAGGTAACCAAAGGCTTGCAACTGTTAATCAAATTAAAGACCTTGGTGTTATTTTTGATTCCAAGATGCTGTTCGATCAACATATTTATTATATTTCAAAAAGGGCGAATAGAATGTTGGGGTTTATATCACGTATTTGCTTTGATTTTAAAAACCCCTTTACGTTACGTTCATTATTCATGGCATATATTAATAGTATATTAAGCTATTGCTCTGTTATTTGGAATCCCCAGTATAATATCTATATTAATAAACTAGCTTCTATTCAAAATAGATTCGTTAAATTGGTTAATAAGAAATGTTTTAATAACAATCTCGATAGCTTCAACACTATCTGTCAAAAGCTTAATTTAATTTCACTTGTTGATCGCAGAATGATAGCCGATACCAAATTCATTTTCAAAATAGCTAATAGTTTAATAGATTCTCTTGCTTTATTAAATCATTTATATTACACAGTAACAACTTATAATACCAGAATAAAAAATAATTTTCACCTAAATTCGTCTTACACCAATTATTACCTTAATTCTCCTTTAAATAGATGCCTAAAAACATGTAATAATTTATGTAATCTCTCAGGGGTTGATATTTTTTCTTGTTCCCTGAACACTTTTAGTACTAAGTTGAAATTGTATATAGCTTCGAGCAGTTCACGTTATTAGATTATAACATATTTTTGCATTTTCATATGTATTTTATGAGGATCACACGTGTTAGCATTTAGTCTTAAACTTAGTTTAGGTACTTCATATTTTTGTGTGAATACTTTTCTGGGTTTGTCCCGTTTGTATTCCATTTTTGTATAAATATAATATACACATGCGGAAATCTGTTATTTACCGAATAGTTGAAAAGCACAAATATCACCCATACATAGTTATTCCAGTGCATGAGTTTTTTGAAGATGTTTTCGATAAGCAAAATGGTAATGTAACAGACAAAATTGTCCTTAGTGGGCTACAGAAAATTCGTATTGGATGATGAAGGTTTACAGCGAATACCCTCAAAAAACAAATGTGTGATGCGGAATAGTGCGCAGAAGAGTAATTGGTCCATTTTTCATTAAACAGTCTTTAACAAGTATATCTGGAATATCTCCAACTTGAATTAATTTTAGCATTTTTGGCTTTATTTCCGAATCCATTGGACCCAGACTTCCCTGACGAAGAACCGATGTTCCAGCAAGATGGTGCTCCTCCGCACTATGCTGCCACTGTGCGTACATCTTTGGATGAAACCTTTCCCAATCGGTGGACAGGAAAGAGAGAACCTATCGAATGGCCTGCTAGGTCGCCAGACCAAACTCCGCTGGACTTCTTTTTGTGGGGTTACCTTAAATCGAAGGTGTTTGTTGACACGCCAAACAACCTGCAGGAATTAAAAAAGAGGATTCGAAGAGAATTGCGTGCCATAGCTCCGGAAATCATTGATAACGTGCAAAGAGAGCTATTGATCGCTTTGGATATTGTCAACCCGTAAATTTTCAACATTAAATTTGATTTGTTGTTCTTTTTTTTTTTAAATAAACAGGTCTTACTTATTGATATGTTTAATCGTAATTTTTCAATAACTGTTGAGTTTGGGTATAGGACATGGAACATGAAACATACTTAGAATTCGATGCAAAATTCCGAAATGAAATAAAAAATAGATATTTTTATTGGAAAAAATAAAGTTGAGGGTCGTAACTTATTTTATTGCTACCCTGCATAGTTGAATTTATCATCAAAAATTGCACATTGGGAAATAAAAATCGACGTCCGAGCATTTTTCCGAAAAAACACACCGCTGATTTTTAAATGAATTTAGACATTACTCCTGGCACTTACTCTATATGACATGTCATGCTGCTTTTTTAATCATCAGGGTTTGCTTCGCGAGCTCTTAGAATATAACAATATTTTAATCTTACGCATTTAACGCAAAGTAATCATAAGTTCCATTTATTAGGACAATTTGTTGCGGAGTAAATTCTGGTAGCCTAGATGAGGGGTATCCTTCCGATTTACTTCTGTTTCCAACTCGATCAATGACTGTCTGAGGCCAGTTACCCTTATATACGGGGTCTGCGAAAAGGCCAAGCTGGAATATAATAAAATTAAATATAAGGAACGTTAATTACTAATAATACACAATGTATTCTTTTTTAACTCGGGTCATAGTATTCTTAGTGCTAAATTTTGAATTCTATGCTGGGACTTCAGAATTTTTAAATTAAGCTGCCCATAGATCCTGAAACATGTGGCGAAGCATGCATCGATTCCCAAAAAGCACGACTCTTGAAATAATCTGCAATCCATGTAGATGTTTTTTGAAAAAATGAAATTTGTGTTGCCTACGGTCATAGTAACCTCATTGGTAGGAGGTATGAACTTCAACTGAACCATAGATATATAATTCTTAAGAGGGAAAACCGAAATGTATTGATCTTGCATCGATTGAAGCCCACATATGCTGAAACCTGCATCTGCATCATCGATTACGCATCTTTGGTCACCATGTACATACACTATGCAGTATGAGTCTTGAAGCAACGGAGTCGATGCATGCATTGCCGCATGATCCAGTGTGTATGGGCTCCTTCAGGTGGGCTAACTGATAACTAAAAAATGCTACTAATACTAAAATGTATCTCTCAACCATTGGCGGCTTGTCACTTTATAAAAAGGTGTGAGCAGCGATGATCGAATTTTTTTTTAAATCATCAGGCACAACACTGCAGTATCGATTCTTTATGGTGTTCTGCGAGCGGAACATGTACGCAGGAAACGATTTACGTCAGTCTTGAATTTTTGGACACTATACTCATGATGACGTCCTCAAGATAAAAGAATTACTAAACAATGTTCTTTAAGGGACACTAAGCCGAACTCTGTACGAGTGGACTGCAGTGGCTCGTTGTATATATCCGCCATATACCACTCTGGGTGAAATCAATCGGGCAACCTCATTTGAGCACTTGACATGCAAATATTTGTAAAAGAGCCTTAAGTCGCCAACCCGTCTTTGATGTTTTACGCTTTCTAGGTTGTTTGTCAGATCATGCTCACCGATCAAGTGAATGGCTCTAATTTGAATGGAATCCCGCAATCTGTATATTTAGGAGCAGAGCCCCAAATTTGTAAGCAGTATTCCTGCGATGGTCAAACTTGGGCTTTATAGAGCATCAAGAAATGCTGTTGGGGTGTATGGAGTTCGGAAAAGTATACCAAGCTTCTGCGAGGCTACCTTAGTAATAACCGCAACGTGACTGTGCCAAGAAATATGACTATTCAAATTGATGCCCTTTAAATAGGATGATTAAACCAAGGGAATCGAGTGTCCCGCCATTACTACATCCGGTTCTTCAACATTAAATATTTAGAAAAAGCTGCCGCCTTGGTTTTTACTGTCACCCCAAGACAGAATTTCTTCCTGGGCTTTGTTGAGATGTGAGACCTCTTCTTGCCTATAGGGATATGCATTGGCAGTCTATGTTCGAGTATCCAAAGTAAAAAATGAAGCAAGTGTGCTATCGCCTGCAAAGGATCGGATTTTTAGTTTTTTTCCAAAGATATTTAATGAGTAGTAATAATAGGGTTGGCGATTATACATCTGACAGCCATATACAAAATTGAACCAACATTCCTCATGCTCTCAGTGTACTTAGGAGCCCCTCATGTCATACTCGGCCAAAGGCCTTGTAAGTGTCGAGTGCTAATGCCCAGGACCTTCTATGATATTGCATTGTTCCAAATATAAGGAACATAAGCGAGCAGGCCTCCTGTTCCTGTTAATCTAGACTTACGAAATCCACACTGGTAGTCAGTGACAATGTTAAAGCGTTCCAGGTACATTATTAATATTTTATGGATAGCCTTCTCCATTACTCTTTATATAACCTAAAGCAATGCGACTGGAAGACAGTTGCTTGGCAAGGTCTTCTAGCCTTTTTAGGAATGACAGTTTTTCAACATTTTCAACAAGAAAAAAATATTCCTTTTGTGTAAGATAAGTTAAAAATTCTGGTGTCAATTCATCAGAGCATGTCTCAATCACGATAACTTAAATGTTGTGCGGACCAGAAGCCTTCCTGGTCTGAAGACTCCTCAAGATTCGTTTAACATGGCGCTGGCGGAAAAGAATCTCGGGCATTCTCGATTCTACAGGGGAAATGTTCCGTGGAGCTCTTCCCTGAAAATTAAACGTTGAATTTGAAGAGAGAAGGTCCGTCAGTAAGTTTGCCTTTTCCTACGCTTTGGTCGCACTGGTGCCATCAGAACGTGTTAGAGGTGGAATGGTTGACTTGGTAAAGTTCTGACTGACGGCCTTAGCTGCCGACCAAAATGATCTTGAACCGCTCGGACATTAAAGAAATTTCACTTTGATCCTCTGGTTGTGTGCTTTGGTCTATCGTTTGCTTGCATTGGTCTCGAGTGTGACAAAGATGATTGCCGTTAGAAATATCTTTTTCATTTGACAGCTCACTCGATATTTTTGGTAAACCAAGGCTTTCCGTTGGAAGAGCAGTCTTTTGAGAAAGAGATAAAGGCCAGCAAAAATGACATCCGATACTTTTCTAGCACAGATGGATGGATCGTCAGGGGTAAACCAAACGTTCCGCCAAGAAAAGGTTCGAAAATGGTCCTTTAAGTCTTACTTCTTTCACTTAGCTGATGTATAATGCCAAATCTTGCGTGGTTAAGGAGGCTGTTCAGGACTAATTGGTAGTTTGCTCAGTGCCAAAATAAGGTTGTCGTCAGTGTTCGAACTTTATAGAGTGGCTCGTAGTACTGAAAGTACCCCAAGCTTCTGCGAGGCTTCCCCAGCTATAACAAGACATCTAGGTTGACGCCCAATGAATGAATTAATGACTTCAACGGAATTGACTGTTCTGCTATAACCTTAGCTGCTTCTTTAAATTAACCTGTTTAGAAAAAAACTGCAACGTCAACTTTTTCAGAAATAAATTCTTCTTTGTTACTGTCACCCCAAGACAGAATTTCTTTCAGGTCATTGGTGAGATGTGAGACTTCTTGCTGCCTATAGAGATGTGCATTGGAAGTCGTTGAGCATCAAAAGTAAAAGATGGAACAAGTGTACAGCAAGCTAGTTACAAGTTTAACACTCGGAATTATTTTTAGCTCAAGGACTTGACTCACATGAAACTGTGCTTTGTTACATAATATAAGGGGTAATTCCTAAACTTTAATAAATAGCAATAATTTCAGATATTTAAAAAATGTTCAATACATAGGTAGTGGTTGAAGGTTAACTGTTACAAAAATTTACTTAAACGTTACATACATGCTTATACTTACGTCAAAGTCTAGTGCTCTTGCCTGTGCCTCCAGGTCCAGAGTACTGTTAGTCTTAGCGTAATGCCAGCTACTGTTGATATTAATAGTTATTTTTCCTAAAAGATAAAGATATTCCAATGTTGTCTTTAGCAGAGTGATTACCAGGCACTAAATTGTTTATGGTCCTTATAATACCTCCTTGTGATCCTCGAAACTCTTCATCATACACCCTGTATGCTTTGGCATGAGCAAGCATATGAACGTAGGCACACTGGTATACTCCATGTGCGATCAGTGATAGTCCAGGGGCGGCATAGCTCTATAAATAGTAAACAATGTATCTCAGTAAATTTTGGAGCACCCTTAGACCTTTCATTTCAAGTGATGGAAAAAAGTTGGAAAGTTGATTTTGTTCTCGTGAACTATCATAATTTGTCATTGGATAAGGCAAATGAATATCGTAAGTTCGTTTAAAATCACAAAAAGCATGAGGCTTACCCTATGAAAATAATGCGAATAAAGGAAGTTCAATATCACCGATTTGACTAGCGCATATTTCAGCTTGGTTTAGATCACAATTATAAGGGGTTATTTTACCAAATCTGGGTTAAAATTGTGTCAAGTTTATATTATGACTTGGTATGCGAAAGTTATGAATATTAACCCTTAATCGCCGTCATGACTATTTGGAACATAATCGACGTCGTGTGGTCCCTGGAACCTCAATGTTGCTCTAATTTTTTCAACCAGATTTTTATAAAAATGATAGTTATGTTTTTTATTTAATTGATTTGTGATGGACTACATGCTTGGTGAAATGGATATATTCCATGGTGGAGGAAATTAAACTGTTTTACTTGTTACATTTCACATTTATAATTCAGTTACCTGACACGTGTTTCGACCCTTGCCGATCATTATCAAAGGAGTACAAGACAATAAAATTATACGTGCAGTTACAAAGTTAATATACACTGTGTTCAAAAAGTCCCGGAACGGTGAATTATTTTTAGAAAATTGCACACAATATAAAAAAAAACTTCCGGCATAAAAGTTGTAGGCCTTAAAAAAATCTATAAAACTACGATACCTGTAATCATACAGGATGCCTCAAACAGTTATGGTAAACAAAACTTTCATTTCTTTAAATGGAACGCCCTATATCTTATGATACTTTTGGATTCTACATAAAATGTCAATTATTCTTTAATAAGCACACTATAAGTCTAAACTTAATAGTTTCTGAGATATCGACTTTCGAAAAATTACATTTTTGGACTTTGACAGCTTCTAGCTCTCTAACGGTATATCTCAGAGCAAACGGCTTACATGTCCCTATCTTACTTTTTAATTATCTTCCCTGAAGTGTAAACTTCCGGTTAAACCGGATATAACTCGAGAACAGGAAATATAGTACTTCCGGTGTAACCGGAAGTTTACACTTCTGGGAAAATAATAAAAAAGTAAGATAGGGACATGTAATCCGTTTGCTCATGATTGTTTGAGGCACCCTGTATAATTACAGGTGTCCTAGTTTTATAGATTTTTTTAAGGCCTACAACTTTTATGCCGGAAGTTTTTTATATTGTGCGCCATTTTCTAAATAATTGACCGGTCCGGGACTTTTTGAGCACAGTGTATAAGTAATAGTAATGTTAAACATGTCAACATATCATTAAAATAAAATTAGGGAGATGAAGTGAACTGACAGACAGATTATGGGTTATTTTGGTCCCTAATTTTCAGCAATCAAAAAAGCCTTAAAAATTCGATGTAATGTTGTTAATAATCAAATTAAAATACCTTCAGGTGCCAATCTAATACTTAATAGTCAAATAACTTAGGATAAATATACAATAAACACTGTCAATAATTATGAACGAAAAAATCCATAATAATTATATACACAATATTATCATTTCCTTAATTTTATTACTTAGATGTAAATACCTCTATAATCACACCTGTAACTTAGTTGTACTTTTGACCAACACCTGAAAATTAAGGACCAAAATAACCCATACTCTGTCTATCAATTCACTTCATCTCCCTAATTTTACTTTAATGACATGTTGACATGTTTAACATTACTATTACTTATATAGGGTGTCAATTTGAAAACTTCCCAGCCTTAATATCTTTCTTGCAGTTAAAAATATGATAAATCGGAAAGACACGTTTATTTTATTTGTAAGGGGGACACTTTAAATGAATAGTTTTAGCCTTCTTGTTTCAACCTCCTAGGACGCGTAGATGTCACCCTTAAAATCTTAATAGGAATGGGGGTCAAGTGGCACATCGTTTTAACGGGCGTTCAATTCTCTTTTCAGTGGTATCCTACTTTATTGCTTTTTGTCCAGAGGTTTCCAAATAATCGCGTAAAGTTGCAGAAACAATTGCATGCCTGCATTGAGATTTTGGTTTTCAGGTTAGTGTTTATACAAAAATTGCTGCATTGGGTCTCCTTGTAGTACAAATAATTAGAAGATTAGGTGGCACCATGGGCGTAGCCAGACATTTTTCTAGGGGGGCCAAACACTAATAAACACGAAACATCATAAACATTAACGTTTTTTTATCAAATTTCAATAAGTGGCAACTTCCAGGAGGGACATGGCCCTCCCCTGTCTCCTCCTCGCTACGCCCATGGGTGACCCCGCTTCAAATTTTATTTGGGGATTGGCAAAGTAACCTCGAAAAATTCATACAAAAAGTAATCTAATAAAATTTCGATTGTACTACGAGTACCTAGTTAATTTGCGTTCATTCGATGACTTATCGTTGAAATTCCACAAAAAGCCTTGCTATTCTATCAACAAATTCTAAAAATACGTAGTTTTTTAACAAAAAAAAAACATGGTCAGCAAATTTAAAAGATGTAGCCAAAACAGGAATATTGTTGTTAATTCGCTTGTGCTTGTTGGGCTGTTCAGTGATAACTTTTGATGAGCGCATAAAGTGTGAGAATGGTTTATTCTCTTCAAGAAAGAACTGAAATTATTTTCATTTATGGAGAGGTTGGAAGTGCGCACGAAGGACGGTATTAGTTTTCAATGAAAGGAATCGAAATCGTGAAGTAAGTCACAGATATGTGCTGGATTTGGTGGCAAAGTTCTCCGAAACTGGTTCGGTGAGTAATAGAAAAATAAATAACCTACGAGTGACAAATAAAGGAGCTCAAATTGAGGTTTTGGGATTATTTGCTGCAGAGCCTAAGAGCTCCTTGCGAACAGTAGCAGAACAGACATGAATATCAAACAACACTGTAAGAAAAGCACTGAAAATGCATAAACTCCATCCATACAAAATGCAGATACTTCAAGAACTCCATGACGATGATTTTGATAGAAGAATAGAGTTTTGTGAATTCATGAGTCGTCATGTCAACGCCATCCCTAATATTCTGCCGAATATCTGTTTCAGCGATGAATGTTCATTTTTTCTAAATAGAAATGTTAACAAACAAAATTGTCGATATTGGAGTGACGAAAACCCGCATTTTTCTAGAAGGACATACACAATATCCCCAAAAAGTTAATGTTTGGGCTGGTATTCTTGGAAATGCTATTATTGGTCCTTTATTTATTGAAGGAAACTTGACAGGTGATCTGTACCTTAATATGCTTGAAGAGACAATTGATCCTCTTATCACCCATGAGCTAGAAACTCAAATTGATGCAGAGGGTAATTCAATTTTACAGGAGAATTTGATAACATTCCAGCAGGACGGTGCTCCACCTCATTATTTGCTTCCGGTCCGATAGTGGTTAAACGAGAGATTCTCAGATAGATGGATTGGCAGAAGGGGACCAATTGAATGGCCTCCAAGATCACCGGATTTAACACCCTTAGACTTCTTTCTTTGGGGACATCTTAAATCCATTGTTTATAAAACACAACCTGCTGATATTGATGATCTTAAAAGGCGAGTTGCAGCAGAATGCAGGCCAATTCCCGGTGAAGTTTTCCGAAATGTTAAGGAGGAGTTCGAAAACAGAAAGGCAACTGAATTATAATTGTGAAATATAACAAGTAAGACTCGTTTTTTATTGTTTAGTAAATAAAAAAACAAATTTAACTTTGCAGTATATCTTTTTATTAAGAAGTAAGAAATAAACATTTTTTCAGCAAAATTTAACATGGCCGTATTCTAACAAAAAAAAATAAAGAATGTAGAAAAATAACTTTTTTGATTGTATAGTATTATTTATAACATCAAATAAATTTCAGCACGAGAAAATGTGCAAATAAAATAAATCGTAAGTAAATAAATTGTAGATGGTAGATGTTGGCTCACCCGACATCGCCCGGTGAAATACCATCGCATCGGCTTAGGTGGCGTGAAGTTGCTCTTTGAGCTAACGTTTCGTCACTGTGCCGATGTCTCCGGTTTCCAGGGTGGGAAATATACAAAAAATGCTGTGATGATGGTTCCAAGATCAAAATATTCCGGAGTTAAAAACGCTCCCCGATCGGATCTCCGGGTGCGGGCGGGTCCTGGCGCCTTATCAAGCGAGATTATCCAATCATCCACCATGTCCGCGGGTCCTTCGAACAATATTCTAAATGGAAATGGTGTGAAAACTGGAGTTGTTAAAAGACCCGAGATTAGCAACTTCCAAATTGACTTCTGCAATATAAGAGGACTGCACTCGAACATCAATGTAGTCCATCAACATCTACAATCTACCAAACCTCATGTACTTGCACTAACCGAAACCAAAGTCAGATCATCGATTAGTACGGTCAGCTATTTATATCCTGGGTACGACTTTCATCACCGATTTAGGCGGAATTCTGGCCTTTGTCTCTTTGTCCGGAGTGATATTTCTTGTCAACGAGAGGTGACACTCGAGCCTAACGACTTTGATGTAATGTGGTTTAAAATATCAACGCAGAGAATTACTAAATTCATCTGCTGCCTTTACCGGCCGCCAAGCGATACCCATTATAGAGACTTGTTCTCCTCTCTTGCTAATACTATCGACTTTTTGCAAACCCACCATCCCAATTCCGAAGTTGTCATCCTTGGCGACTTCAACATTCATAATGTCAACTGGCTCAAATACTCAAACATGACTGACGAACAAGGTCGTGAAGCCGAATCCTTTGCCATCAGCTCTGGCCTCACCCAGCTGGTGGGTGAACCAACTCGGATTCCAGACCGAGATGGTGATTTTGCTAGTTTGTTAGATCTTTTCTTAACTTCAAACCCCGACTTGTACACTGTCACCGTGAAGCCGCCGTTAGGAACGTCTGACCACAACCTTATTTCGGCACTGAACAAACTACCAATTAGTGCTGAAGAGCCTCCTAAACCACGCAAGATATGGCATTATACATCAGCTAAGTGGGAGGACCTAAGGGACCATTTTCAAACCTTTCCTTGGCGGGACGTTTGTTTTACCTCTGATGATCCATCCATCTGGCAACAGAAATATCGGAGGTTATCCTTACTGGCATGGAAGCCTTCATCCCTTTCTCAAAAAAGTGCCCTTCTAACGGCAAGCCTTGGCTTACCAAAAATTGCGAACGAGCTGTTAAATCAAAAAATTATTACTACCGACAATGGCGTAAAAATCCTACCGCCGAAAATCGTACCATCTTTGTTAACGCTCGAAACCAATGCAAGCAAACGATAAACCAAAGCAAAGAAGCTCACAACCAGAGGATCAGAGACAAACTTCTTGAATGTCCTAGCGGCTCAAAATCATTTTGGTCGGTAGCTAAGGCCGTCAGTCAGAACTTTACCAAGTCAACCATTCCACCTCTAACACGTTCTGATGGCACCTTTGCGACCAAAGCACAGGAAAAAGCAAACTTACTGGCGGAACTATTCTCTTCACATTCAACGGTAAATTTTCAGGGAAGTACTCCACCGAAAATTACCCATGTAGAATCGAGAATGCCCGATATTGTCTTTCGCCACCGCCATGTTAAACGAATCTTGAGGAGTCTCGACACTAAAAAGGCTTCTGGTCCTGACGATATTCCAGTCATTGTAATTAAGACATGCGCTGACGAACTGACACCGGTATTTTGTAGGCTTTTTAACTTATCCTACAAAAAAGGAATATTTCCTTCTTGCTGGAAAACTGCGAGAGTCCAGCCCATACCCAAAAAAGGCAAGAAGACTTTGTCAAACAACTATCGTCCAGTCGCATTGCTTTCGGTTATATCAAAAGTTATGGAGAAGGCTATCAACCAAAAATTACAAAAATACCTGGAAGGCTTCAACATTATTAGTGACCGCCAGTATGGATTCCGTAAGTCTAGATCAACAGGAGACCTTCTCGCTTATGTCACTCATGTTTGGAACAACGCAATAGAACACCATGGGGAGTCCCGGGCGGTAGCACTGGACATTTCCAAGGCTTTTGACCGAGTATGGCATGAGGGGCTCCTAACTAAAGTGAGAGCATACGGAATGCCGGTTCAATTTTGTTCATGGCTGTCGAGCTTTCTTAAAGACCGTTCTCTGCGAGTGGCAATGGACGGATTTCTTTCAGACACATTTAACATCAACGCCGGAGTCCCTCAAGGTTCTATATTGTCGCCCACCCTTTTCTTACTATACATTAACGATCTTTTGGAAAAAACTAAAAATCCTATATATAGCTTCGCTGATGACAGCACACTTGTTTCATCTTTTACTTTGGATGCTCGGACATCGGCTGCTAATGCACATCTCTATAGGCAGCAAGAGGTCTCACATCTCAACAAAGACCTGGAAAAAATTCTGTCATGGGGTGACAGTAACCAAGTAGAATTTAACGCTAAAAAGACCCAGGCGGCAGTTTTTTCTAAAAAAGTTAATGTTGAAGAACCGGATATAGTTATGGCGGGACACTCAATTCCCTTGACTTCATCAATTCATTTATTGGGCGTTAATTTGGATAGTCATATGTCTTGGCATAGTCACGTTGCGGCCATTGCTAAGGCAGCCTCGCAGAAGCTTGGAGTACTTTTCCGGACAAAGAACCTCTATACACCCCAACAACTTTTGATGCTCTATAAAGCCGAAATTCGACCATCACTGGAGTACTGTTCGCATATTTGGGGCTCTGCTCCTAAACATACCCTGAGATTGCTAGATACCATTCAAAGAAGAGCCATTCGCTTGATCGGTGACCATAGTCTGACAAACAACCTGGAAAGCCTTGAAGATCGAAGGCAGGTTGGCGACTTGAGTCTATTTTACAAATATTTTCATGGCAAGTGTTCAACTGAGGTTGCCCGCTTAATACCACCCAGAGCGGTGCATGGTAGAAATACGCGACGAGCCACTGCAGCCCACCAGTACGTGGTTCAGCTTAGTGTCCCTCGAACGACACTGTTTCAAAATTCTTTCATCTGGAGAACGTCGTCACTCTGGAACGGCCTCCCTGAGATCGTGTTCCCCAACGAGTACAATCTCCAAAGATTCAAGACCAACGTGAATAGTTTCCTGCGCACACGCACCGCTCCTAGAGCGCCATAAAGGATTTATCCTGTAGTGCTGTGCCTTATCATAAAAAAAAAAATCACTATTTTTTCTCCAATAAACACTCTCTACTCCCTTTGTTCAATACAGTTATTGCACATTTTTTTGGAACATTCAAGACATATGGGTATTTTGCAATTACAACATAGATAAGCAGTTTTCCTTCGTTTTTTTGGAGGGCAAATGTAGCATGTTTTCGCTCTTTCCTGGATGATTTGTCATCCTCATGAGTGGTATTTGGTACCTCTTGCCCCAAAGCTCTCGCAATTGAAGACCTTAGTTCGTATGGCTATTTTTCGTTATATAAACGATTACTTATATATTGCTGAATTAATTAATTGTTTTGCTAAAGCTTTCATAAATTCTAGTCTCGTGAATGTTGATGTTGTGTTTCGATGGGACTGATGAATGGCGAATGCGTTTACGAAACTCATGTCTAAAATTTTGTGAAAATAAACCATAATCCAACGTCTTGTACGACGACTCGTACAATAATTGCTGCATTTTTGATCAACAGAGTCCACTCGTATTGTTGTAATAAAGCACAATTTCGGGCTTTTTTGTGCCTTTATCAACTTCTTTGGTGTGATGCATCGTTGATATTAGGACAACGGCTTTTTTTTTTGGAGCATGAGATACCATAGTAACGTCCCTAGTAAATCCAAAAAGACAAGAATCTACTGGCCGTTTAATAGATGGTAGAAAGTCTTTAGGTATCTCCTTATTCTTCTTTAGAGTTCCGACTAAGGTGAGTTTTTTATTCTTGAGCACGTTTGCCCGCTCCATAAAAGTGTACCAATTGTCAGTGATTATGTTTCGATTGGTTCTAAATATGGATTTGCATAGTCGTAAAACTGCTTGAGTGGGAATATTATATTATTTTTTTTCATTCTCCAGAAGGTAAATGCCGTCACTAAATTTACCACAATACAAATAGGTATTGTAAACCTAACAGGTGCGGGCATCAGCCAAACATGTATATTTTAAATCCACAACGTCCACGAAATGCAACTAGAATTTCATGAATAGTTGCATTTGCACCACTTGAATATGCTGCTTGTAAATTTTTGTTGAACTTTTCCAAAATGTCTGATATTGCTGCAACTGGATCGGTTTCTTTACGGTGATCTTTATTTGTGATATCATCGCATTGCAATCAGTTCAGGATTGTGAAAAGCGTCTCTCAAAAAGGGTCAATCTACATGTTCCATCGGTGGAAAAAAGGAAAGATATGTCTTCATGATTGGAATTAGAACCGGCAGAATAACATAATAGACCCAGGAAGCACTTAAGTTCAATTAATATTAGGTCTCTTAGTTCAGTACGATTAGGGTTGGAATATTTTGTTCTTACTTGTTGAAGTTTTTGGTTTGTCCATGTAAGAACGGATTGTAGCATAGACTCATCAAAAATCAGCTCCCATGCAGTCAATGAATCAAAGTTAACTCGCTCTATTTGAGGAATACGAATAGCAGGCAGTCTCACGACATTATGAGCTGAAGTTCTAATTTTTCGAGTAGGTTTTGCTCAAGACCATTTAAACCTATTTTTACCATAATAATAGTTTGGAAGATCATCGTCATCATCTGTTGATGTACTACCTTCTGATGTATTATCATACCGATTGGTTCTGTCTTCTGGCTTCCAGTCAACTTCAATTTCAGAGTCGGTATCATGCTCGCTTTCTTCGACGATATCTTTTTAATCTTCCTCGGATAATTCCACATCCGAGTCAAGAGAATCTATCATACGATTCATTTTAGCCTCAAAATCAGGATCGGAAATGTTAACCTTGACCGGAACACGCCCTGACGCCATTATAATTGTTCAAGAGCACAATATAGTTGTCTAAAAAATCTTACACAAAGAACGTCGTCAGGTCCCTCGGACCGTTAGATCAAAATTCCGTAAAGACAGAAAAACTTATTGACGCGACCACAGCATTCAACTGTTTGATAAATACTAAGAGAAAGGTACTGCGATGGCCAGAAGCCTAGGCGGAAGATAAGTGGGAGAAATTTGCTACCAAGTTATGTCCGCGGGTCCGACGGACGCACGACGGCGGTTAAGGGTTAAAATAAGTGAACAAATACAAATTTATTTTTGTTGTTTACAAAATTAACGAAGTAAGAATATAGAGAAAGGAAGATAAAAATTATAGTCAATACTGAAATTGGCCACCGCCATTCTCCAAGCATAAAGTCACACGTCTCTTCATATTTTCGACAGGGTTGACCATCATCTCTGGAGAAATGTTACCAAATTCTTGGATATTCCTTCCTTAAAACTGTTCTAAACTTTCAACTGGTGTTTTAAAATATTGTTCTTTAAATGAGAAAAATTGAAGTAATCCATAACTGTCAAACAAGGTGGTAGGAATTCAATATCTGTTCGAGAACTGATTAATCTGTCGACGAAAAAATTGCGTGAGTAGTAAATGGTTTCGGTGGATATATGGGCGGTTGCACCGTCCTGTTGGAAATAACTACAACGTAGTTTATCGTCAAGATTAGCATTTTTTTTTAATTACATTTTCTAAAAGATTTTGTAATTTTAGTGTGAATTGCAAAAAATTGTAAGTTTTTAACACTTAACACTCTAAAGCTATAATAGTATATTAAAGAATAAGTGGATATTACGGAAGTACGTTCTCTGACGAGACAGCAAAACCTCTATTCTCCAAAAGAGAAGCTACTACTTTGATTAATTAGTTCCAAAACTCTTCTTAATTTCAAAAAAAGCCCATTATGACCTTGGTTAACGTTTTGTTTACGTCAAGGAAGACCGCACTCGTATGCGCTCTCATGTTAAAGCATTCTACCACTTTTGAGGTAAATCGCGTTGTGTGCCTAACTGTGCCATGTTCAGCCGGAACCCGAACTGTTTGTTAGGCAGAAGGCTGCCTGCAAGCTCAAGATCATTGAATCTGCTCAAAATTAACCTTTCGGTGATTTTACCTAGTCTTGATAGTAGGCTGATTGACCTATAGCTGTCTGGTTAGATAATCGCCTGGGATAAGCTTACTATATTTTCCAAACCCTAGTCGGGTAGATATTGCAACGCCGTGTTTATAAAACCGTCAAAACCCGGGGCTTTTATAAGATTCAAAACACTAACTTAGGTCTATACATCATTTAAGGTGACTGGCAGAAAGGCCTGGAACGAGCGATTCATTGCTTTGTAAGTCTGTGTCGTTCTTAAGGTCCTTTTATCTCAAAACGCGTCATTTGTCGGGTTTTTGCTAAATTGATCACAAAGTTCGTCTGTGAGCAATTCAGCTTTATCCTTTGCATCGATTAGGATAACACCTTTTTCCTGATTTTTCAATAGGGCTATGCCACTGCCTTCTCCATGAACAGGCCGTCATGTTAAGACCGTGATATAACATTAGAAGATGGAATTTATTATACAAGATATATGGCATGTAGGTAGTAAAATTGATATTTATAAGGTAAATTATATCAAATGAGGTATAGAATTGTATATTAAAAAGATATTTCGATGATTAGTTTATAGAGTATACAGATGAGAGTTGCAGCACGTGGCTACATCTCATGGCAATCATACGTATCAACCCAACTAGGACAGCGAGAATCCATGTAAGTTCAAATGTGGGCTAACTACGTTGGGTGTCGCTGGAAGCCAATGTAACGGTTCAGCCTACCGAAAGCTGAATATTGAAGAACACAAACTTAAAATAACTTCGTACGTAGTTTGCCCGCGATGGCGGCCCATCGCCAGCGCTTGAACCTATATGGATTCTCGCTATCCTGGTTGGGTTGATACGTGTGGTTGCCACCAGATGTAGCCACGTGCTGCAACTCTCATGTGTATATTTGCATTTCTGTGTTAAAGCACTTTGAGGTTCCTACCCTTTTCGTTAGAGTCGGAGCCTTGCTGAAGAGCCGTAAACGGCGAAACGCGTCGAAGGATTGGGTCTGACCGAAAGGATAAGGGAAAAACTCTGTACATGGACTTATTTTAAGTTTGTGTTCTTCAGTATATAGAGTGATTTAAGACTACAAACTAGTCTATGTCATCTTCACTAAGTATTGCGTTCGATCTTCCTGATCCCAATCCCTGATTAACAAACATTATATACAACATTATAGGTAGCTATTTTAAATAAAATTTGATATCAGTCAGTTGGTATGTACATACTATAATTTTATTTTCCTCGAGAAATCATACAGGCTTTATTTAACTTGGATTTTTGAGTAGGAAAATAAAAAGACATCAAGAGGAACCTGCTTTAAGCTTGTTGGTATCTTTTAACCCATATTCTGACTAAGAAAAACTTGTATTGTATGATAAACTAAACAAAATGTACTACGGAGGTAGGTATTGTTTTGTTACTAAATCTTTGTCCGAACCTAACCTAAGTACGACATGCTCAATCTTCAATATTACAATATCTAGTTTGTAGCCAACTAATATACTTATAATCTATCTATGTTTATTGCCTAATAACAGTTTAAACACTATACCATAATATTATTATGAAAAAAGGTACCTACATTACACTGCATCTACCATCGAGCCTTAAGTTCCCTGACTAAAAACCTTTCCTCAAAGCGCTTTTTGCAAACGCTGATACATTTTCGCACTACAAAATCGTCTCTTGCCATCCTTTTTTTTATCAACAAATAGCATTTGCTCAGTGAAAAACATTATAGCTCGGAGTTACACCTGGGAACACATTATGAATTTGGCATTTTTCGCTATTTCACAGCAACTTAATAAAATATTTTATGGTTTTACATATAAAAGTCCTAAACTAAGCTAAATTAATGTTATGGGTTTTCTAAAATAATGACATTAAACTACTAAAAACAACTAAAAACTTAAGGCAAACACCGGGACGGTCTATCAAAACAATGCAAATCTGTCAAAACGTGGATCGACTAAAAATAATGGATTTTAGAATGTGGGAGCATGACGGCCTATTCATTTAGACGGCAATGGCTATGCTCATATCAGAGCTTGATAAAATTGTCTTTATCTCCTAAACTAAGCCGAAATTGTTAATTAAAATTCTAAATAGTTTTGCTATCAAAGGGGAAAACGGCAGTGGCAGACATATTTTCTATTCCGCTTTAAAATTGTAACATCCTGTAACTCAGAGTTAAAGCGGAGACAAACCTCTATAAACTATTTGTCTTAAAGTCAAGGATTAAGACCCTGTAGTTCAGCCTATTCTTATTTTATTTTGATTAATTTTCAATCGAAAATGCAGAGATAACGTTATTGCAAAAATTGATTTTATTTTTCCTTATTGTTAGATATTTACACTTCTGCCGCATGAACAAATCATAATATGAAAAATTTGGGCACCATCTCCCTAGGTATTACATATTCTTACCGATCCGTATCCGCCAATACAAGTAGAACTTGGCTCGTTTATTGTCACCCAGTACTTGACATACGGTCCCAAATTTTGGAAGACAATTCTGGCGTATACGGCAAAATAATCAGCAATCTCTGGGTTTAGCCATCCTCCCAAGTCGGACAGATGTTGGGGTAGGTCCCAGTGGTAGAGCGTTACTACAGGTTCGATTCCATTTGCTTTAAGTTCCTGTGTTAAAAAAATTGCTATATTACAATTTTATGATGTTTGGTAATTTTTAAGACAAGTTTTAATTTTTAAATACCTAATGCAATACGAAAGTCGATGAGAACCAGTTATTCTTTATTTCTTGATCGAATCAGCCGATACTTGGTGGGGATCTATAATTTATTAAGGGTAAACAGGAAAACAGGAGTTTTACTAGTAAATTTCCAATGTGTTACATCAAATAAATCGACGTGTTTCGCTACACAGTAGCTTCTTCAGAATATAGTGTATGAATGATCATTCATATGATTCAATGATCATTCATATCCACAATAGTTTATTCAGAATATAGTGTATGAATGATCAATCGAATGATCATTCATACACTATATTCTGAAGAAACTGTCATTCTAATGATCATTCATACACTATTTCGGTTTATCCATAATTCTTTATTCCTGTTTGGCTAGTTAGGAGTATCATCAATGGTTTTATTTTCAGTAGAGTATCAAAAAACTCCGATGGGTATACAGGGTGTCTCGAAATTAGGTGGTTAAAGGAAAACAGTGGAATCTGCATCGGAAATAATACTAATTTGTTTAATAAACAAGTATCGGAAATTGCCCCCTAAGGGAGCTACGGCCAACTAATAGGGAACCAATGAAAGATGATATTTTTCAGAAAATTCCTAAACAGTTAAACATGGAAACATGACTTTTTGGTATTTTGGTAACTTTTATATGCCGAATCTAGATCTAAAATCAAAACTGACAAAATTTAATCATAGGCGTAGCATTTGGGGGGGCGGGGAGGTTGAGGAACAAAAACAAACGTAACTTTTCTCTAAGTTAATGTTTTTAATTTTTTGTCTGGAATTATGAAAATTTATGGATTTCTGGTAAAAAAAGGTGTTTTTGTAGGCCTTGAAACAAAATTGACATGTTTGTTATTTGCCGGCTTGACATTTATTATGATAGTTTATTCGAAATTTCCTGGTATAATAATTGTGGGTAATTTTATTGATATGATATTCATTTTATTTATGAATCATTTATGCGTTCCCAGGGACAAGGCCGGCCTATGGGAAATTATGATTTCGAGGGAGCTCCAAATAGAATTGAGGAAAATCCTCAAATAGCATTGAGACCGCTGGCAAATATTATCAATATCCCCAAATCAATTGTAAGTATCTAATATTTATATTAGAATTGTTTTCAATAATAACAAATAGCAGCACGTAAATTGTTTAAAAATATTTTTTTAGCTTGGAAGAATGACCCAAATGCAGAGACTGAATCCGTTTCATTATCAAAGAGTACATGATTTAGGAGCCGAAGATTTTCAACCTCGTGTAGAATTTTGCCAAAGGATTTCCAACCACCAAATACGTCGAGAAAAGTTTTATGGTCGGATGAAGCAACCTTTTTAAGAGGCAAGGCATTTAATAGCATAATACTCATTTTTGGGCTCAAGACAATCCGAATGTGGTTCGAAGGACTAACTACCAACATAGGTTTTCTTTCAATGAATGGGCAGGGATCATGTGAGATCTTCTAATAGGCCCTATTATTTTGCCAGATAGATTAAATGCCCATCATTATTTGAGTTTCCTCCAAAATGAGCTAGCAGAATGGCTAGAGGATGTTCCTATACGTACTCGGTTAGAGATATTCTTCCAGCACGATGGGCCCACTTTGGAGAGCTTATAAGAAACTGGCTGGCTACATACAAATTTTCTCAATAGGTGGATAGGTAGAGGTGGTCCAGTAAACTGGCCAGCTCGATCGCCTGATCTAAATCCTTTAGATTATTATCTGTGGGGCAACATGTGCAATATTGTTTATGCCACAGAAGTAGATAGCCCAGAAAAGCTTTTAAGACGAATTCATGCAGCTGGAAATCGAAAAGAAAACCAGTTCGAAATTCTTTGTACTACCCGAAATATTGGGAAACGGTCCAGACTGTGTATTCAACAAAATGAAAATTTATTTAAACACTTACTCAAGTAAATGAGTAAAATTCGTAATTTTAATTTGATCCGTGTTTGCTAAACAATGTTATCGTTAAGGACTTTTTTTTCAGAAATGGTGCATCTGGGCGAAGTACAACAGGAGTTTCTTTTTTTGCCTGAAAGCCCTAAACTTTCATAATTCCAGAAAAAAAATGTAAAACATTAACTTAGAAAAAAGTTACTTTTGTTTTTGTTCCTCACCCCCCCCCCCCCCCCAAATGTTACGCCTATGATTAAATTTTGATAGTTTTGATTTTAGATCTAGATTCAACATATAAAAGTTACTAAAATACCAAAAATTCATGTTTCTATGTCCAACTTATTGAAAATAATCTGAAAAATACCATCTCCATGGGTTCCCTATTAGGGGGCTGTAGCTCTCTTAGGAGGCAACTTCCGATACTTGTTTATTATACAAGTTAGTACTATTTCCCGATGCAGATTTCACTGTTTTTTCTTGGCCACCTAATTTTGGGATACCCTGCATAGGATGAACTTAACAAATGCATCAACTGCAGGATGCCCGGTCCTCGTCCGTTTTGTATCACACGAAACTATAAAGGTTGTCCAGTAGGTTGGGTCGATCTATATAAGGAAAAAAATAAAGTGTGAGATCTCAATTGCCCTGGGTGCTAGAAAGTTGTCACTACTATTGTTGATCATTCATGCAAAGTTTCGGCTCTGACAAGCGCCATCTTCAGGTGCCTAGTTCGCTTCGAATTTTCCACAAAGCGTACTACTGAAATATGCAGCTCTTCGCTTATTTCACTCAATAAAAATTGAATGAAATAACCCATAACTCACCACGTGGAGGTGGCTGCTTGTCGAGTTCTTCCCCGCCTCCCTCCCGACCTTCGTCTTATTAATGAAAATTATCAATTTATTGATCTAAAGCCTTTAAAAATTGCTGTTTTGTCTCAGTTTTCGGAATTTTTTTTCTGGAGGCTATCCGAGTTTGAATCAAGCCATCTCTTGATTCTGTTCCGCTTACTAAAACAGAGGCTTCAGTGACTGTCCTAATACATCTTTCAACAGATTGTGTGTGACAAGGGTATTTCAAAATTTCGATGTCGTCAGGAACTGTTAGAATCATCCCTTGCAATGCAGTATCTGAAATTGTTCTTGTGAGTGGTGGTTCAGTTACGCTAACTGACTGCCAGTTTATCAATTCAGTGTAGTCTTGAGCGTCAAAATTCAGTTTTGGGACTTTGAACTCTCTGATTTTGCTATTCTGAAGACTCGTTACTCTACATTTCAGAATTCTTCTTAGCGCAAGTTCTCTAATAGGCTTTCGAACATCTCTAAGCATTGTCAATAGAATATTTTCTGGATGAGCGAAAAATGCATTCCTCTGTATGACCGGATCAATCACATCTTTAACTGTACTTGGCATATATCTCGATCTTGTTATCAGAGAGAACCCCTGTCTGGAGCCTTCAGTACACGATGATCTGATTTTAATATCGAACCAAACAGGAGCATAAACTTTTAATATAAATTCGGTTATTGTTTTCAATTCGTTCGAAGGTTTTTCTGAAGCTACATAAAGTCTTAAAATCCTATTTGCCGTTGTCAGCCATCTTGAGTGTGATATTTTTCCAGGATCACGATTTGATAAATTTGAAATTTGCGATTGCCGAACACATTTGATACAAATAAACTTGATCGGTACTGGTGTCATTTAGGTCGAATTCTGGTAGTTCCCCATCAATTTTTTCGAATTTAACTATTGGAAGGTTCTGACATGTTGGAAGAAGCTTTCCAATCGTTCCTGAGAATCCTCTTGGGCCGTTAGTTTTACCATCCATTTTCTTAATCAAATGGCGAAGTGGAAGTTCATTGGCGTGCAGTAGGCAAATCAACCATTGTAAGGAGTGTCCAATTGCTACTTCTAATTGCTTAACAACTCCATTCTTGAAACCTGTATTTACAACAGTTCCGTCACAGCCAACAGCAGCAAGTTCTTCAACAGGTCCCAAGTTACTGCTTAGAAAATCGAAAATACTTGATTTGATGTCTTTAGCATTTCCTGAAGTAGGAGTTACATGTCCGAGATAAACAGACACAGGTTCTGCAATAAGAACAATATGTTCCTCCAAAACGTATCTCTTATGATAAGTGCTTCCTTTTTTCTCCGTCAGTAGTGTTCTGTCCTTTTTACCGTCAAAATAGATCCCTGTAATTTTCAGGTTTCCTGTTGATTCCTTTTTTAGTTCCGTCCCTCGTCTCTTTCGTTCTCTCCGCAATTTACTGCGGTTTAATAATTTTGAAGGGTCGCTTCTACTGACAACGCCAAGATCTTGCAGAATAGCATTCGCTAAAAAAAAAAAGTACATCTATCCGAAACTCCCGTTCGATCGCAAGCCTCTGCTAAATTTCTGAAATCCACCCCTCGAAGGTCTGTTCTTGCTTTTGAAGTTGATGGACTATCTAATTGAAGTTTAAACTCGCTTGTTGTAGAGCTTTCACCCAGAAACACACTTTCTTCCAGTGGGGAGGAAGCTGTTTCTAGAACATTCACTTTTCCTACATTTTTCAATTGCTCTAGGCGGCTTTGGTCCTCTAGTTGTTTTTTTGCTTTGAATTTTCTTTGCATACGTTTTTCTAAAATCTTTGTCAATTTAATGTCAACATTTCCAATAAACATTCTTCTTTCTGTTCTTTGGTCTCGTAAAAATTCTTGTTCTGTTTTAAGCACTTTAATTTTGCATTTGCATGAGTCAAAATCTTTACACTTGCACGTCGATATATCAAAAAGTTTCTCACTTGATTGTCTGAATTTTTCTAGCTTCTCTAAACACTTTTTATTATGTACGGACCCAATGTTTTTTTTTAAACTCCGAAACTTCACAACATAGTCTTTAATCAATCGATAAATCTCTTGTTCACTCACCACTTGTAAAGAAGCATTTTGCCAAATGTTTTTCAATACGGATATAACTTTTTTAGAAACATCACTTACACTAGGGTCTTTGCCATTGTTCTGGTCTTTTATTAGTTGCCTGTGCCACAAATATGCTCTCATTACATCGCTATAAGTCGGAAGTATGTTGCACGTAAGTTCTGTTGGTGCTCCAAACACCTCGCATTCAATGTCTTTACGTGTATCCGGCATTTTCACACAAATAAACAATTACGCGTTCACTAAAAAGAGTAAATATAAGTTAATAAGACGTTGACTCTTGGAATGCGTTGAGACAACTAATCTTGTCGGTACAGGAAAGGCAGACTTGCGGCGGCGTACGTGATATTGATATAGCTGCGCGACACTACTTGCGCATTTGCACGGTTGAGCTCAGATGAATATGTTCCGATGAATTTATGAGTTTATTAGTGGCAATTTTTTTATCAACACAGCTATATAGAGGAGAAAGTCAAGATAAATCACTCATTTAAAGTTTATGAATATTTTCATAGTTTTCCCAAATTTGACCTCAAGTAGGCACCTGAAGATGTTATCCCAGAAAGCTCAAATTTTGTATCATAAATACTATATCAAGTTGACAATTTTTGGTTACCCAGGACATATCACATTCGAGAAAAAAAAAAATTCGGCCCACCCTATTGTCCAGAAATGACGATTACAAATTTTAAGTTATAATTCTACATATGAAGAAAGGTCCCCTTTAATGAACAGTGTGTCCCGAGATCGACGTATGAATGGGTGAGAAAACTGAAGTTTTTTGAGTTAAAACTAATCTTCTGGAATTCAACCCTGCTTAGATAGAAACTAATTTGCGTCATAATTTTAATTTCGAAAAATCAAGTATGGATCAGAAATTTACAAAAAAGCTCGACAACAAACTTATTTCTCAACTGGTACAGTGACTTTTCTGTAGGAGGTACGAAAAAATGCTATAAAGAAAATATGCTCACAAAGAGAAACTAAGTAAGGATATGAAATTTTAAAATCCCATGCTCACTTTAATATCTTGCAGTCTCGAGGTGGAATCCTATTTAAAAGGTTTGGTTCTACAGAAAATTGTATAGTGCTGTTGAAGAGTTTATACAAATGTTTGACTTACCTTGACTAAATTTAAATAGTAGTCGATACCAGGTTGATTAATTGTATTTGGTGTTCCATCTGGTAATATTCTTGCCCAAGAAATAGAAAATCTACAAGCACAAATTTAAATTTTTTTACGAATTTTCTTTAAATTTGCCAGTGCGTGTCAGATATAAAAGCAAAAAAATGCAAACCTAAATGTAAAATATCAAATATGAAGATTCAGTGTTGACCAATATAGGTGTCAGGTATTACCTGTACAATTGTACTCCCAAATCCGTCAAGATCTGCACATCTTCCTTGTATTTGTGGTAAGAGTCGCATGCTACATCTCCGGTGTCACCATTATTAATTTTTCCTGAAAAAGTAATAAGTTTCCAAACTTTCATAACGACTCTGTTATTGACACTTTTAAGAAAGAAACGAAATATGCGAGATACTTCGTAATTAACTCTATGACTAATTTTAAGCAAACATGAAAATAGTAAAATCTCTCAATAGCGACAACCCTCGGGGAATCAAATGTTGGTCAGGTATCAGGGATGGTCAGTTAATAGAGAAAAATTAAAATAACGGGTCTACATTTTACAGTGTTTGCTTATTAATAAGTATCTGCATACAGGGTGACAATTTGAAAACGAACAGCATTTAATATTGCCTCTACAAATGATAGTATGAAAATTTGGCGAAACACGTCAATTGACATATCAAGGGGGAAATTTTTTAAGGCATTTGTTGTCGTGTTACTTTCAACCCTCTGACCCCCCGGGGCACCTACCCCTAAAATTTTAAATGGCAACCCCTATTTCTTTTGCCATTTTTGTGTTCTTTATAAAATTCTACATAAACTGTATTATGTTTTTTTTTAAATTGTAATTATTAACCTCACAAATTAATGAAATCTCTTTAAATAAACATTTAAATAATGCAACTCCTTGAAAAATTATGATAATGATTATGAAATACTGGAAAGCTCACCTTTCCTACTTTATGAATTGTTCAAAATGGGTTCCATTCTTCTTCAAGCACAAGTACAGCCGGTATTCAAACTGGTTTCGGACGTTTTTAAGAGTTTCAGGTGAAATAGCTCTACACTCCTGTACAATTCTTTGTTGTAATTGTTCAATGGAATCTGGTTGAGTTTCAGATACAACGGATTTCAAGTGACGCCCTAAGAAAAAATCCAGCGGTGTCAGATCTGGTGACCTAGGTGGCCATTCTATGGGTCCCCTCCTACCAATCCACTGCTCTGGGTAATGATTATCCAACCACTCTCTTACTGGGCGTACATAATGCGGAAGCGCTCCGTCCTGTTGGAAGTGGAGCAAATGTTCATCTAGAGCAACACTTCCATTGGCGTCCCTTTAATTTTCCACCTCACGAATTATAAGAGGTTCTATAGCTGTGTCTAACATTTCTGCATAAATTTCACCATTTAGATTTCCATTAATAAAGAGGGGACCGATGATACTATTGCCTAATATACCCGCCCAAACATTTATTTTTTGAGGGTATTGCGTATGCCCCTCTCTAATAATGTGAGGATTGAGGTCCAATAACGACAGTTTTGTTTGTTGACCTTGCCATTTAAGTAAAAAGTGCATTCGTCACTGAAACAGATATTCTTTATTAACCTGGGCTGAGTAATAATCTTATCCGTCATAATTTCGCAAAACTCAATACATCTGTCTGGGTCATCGTCCCCTAATTCTTGAGTAATTAGGAGTTTGTATGGATGAAATTTGTGAAGCTTCAATACTTTCCTGACTGACTCACGCGACTATCCAGTTTGATCTGCAACTTTACGAAGAGACGTAGTGGGAGCCATAGCAACTTCACCAAGAACCTCAATCTGAGCGGCCTCATTGAGCAGTCTTGGCTCATTCCTTTTCTTATTGCAAACAGATCCTGTTTCTTCAAATTTAGCTGTTAACTCACGCATGTACTTGTGTCCAACATTTCTTTCACGGTGTCTTTCGTTGAATCCGGCCGCCGTTCTTGCAAAGCAACGATTTTCAGCTCCGTAAATGAAAATAATTTCTACGCGTTCAGCAATAGTGTAAACCATTTTAAGAAACGACACTAATAATTAAAAACTATTGAAATGTTTATGAAATTAACTTTCACAGCTTATTTCAGTGATTCTAGAAGAACATGAAATAAATAATGAACACCAGGAGTCGGAAAATAAAGAACCTACTAAGTACTTATCATTTGTTCAAAATATCAGGAATAAGCAAATCGAGAATCTTGTTTTGTCAAAAACGGCAAAAAAATGTAATTATTTTATGTTTTCTAGTGGCGATATCGAAGACGAAATGTAAATAAATAAAAGAATTTGGAATGTAACTATTGGTAGGTACAAACAGTTTTAAACGAAGTGCTATGAGGCGGTGAATGCAATCCGTTTTAATATTCGATATTAAATACATTTCATTAATTTGTGAGGTTAATAATCACAATTTTGAAAAAAAAAATAATACAGTTTATGTAGAATTTTATAAGGAACACAAAAATGGCAAAAGAAATAGGGGTTGCCATTTAAAATTTTAGGGGTAGATGCCCTGGGGGTCAGGGGGTTGAAAGTAATACGACAACAAATACCTTAAAAAATTTCCCCCTTGATATATCAATTGACGTGTTTCGCCAAATTTTCATACTATCATTGGTAGAGGCAATATTAAATGCTGATCGTTTTCAAATTGTCACCCTGTTATATGTAAATAATTTTAAATATGTATGTTTAAATTTATCAGAACTAAAATTAAATGAGATTTACCAATATGTATATATTACAAGTGCATACTAATATATACAGGGTGGCGCATCGAAAACGAAACAGAGTCATTTACTGGCAGCTCAGTTCTTTTTAGGAAAAACGCTCAGACTCGTCGATTTTGTTTTCGAGGGGGACACAAAATTGGCGAAAAATCACGTTAACACGTGCAGCCCCCAGGGCGGGGGTGGCACCACCCCTAAAATCTTAAATAGAAAGGGGGCTCGAGTGATACCTTATTTTAAAGGTCCTGCAATTCCCTTTATAATGATGTAAAGTTCATGTACTTCAGTTCAGTAGTTTTGGAGATTTGTTGATTTAAAGCTTAAATAAAACTCTAATACATCATCATTAGTGGACATCAATACATTTGGCAGCAAAGTAGTGTAAAAATGAAAAATGAACTGACCCGTCAGCCATCACTAAATGTTGGAAATGACCACCATGACTCTTCATGCAGTAACAAAGATTTTGCTCAAAACGTTGCCGCACATTTTGCAATATTTGAGGAGTAATTTGAAGGCACTCATTCACAATTCTTTGTCGCAAATCTTGTAACGACGTTGGTTGAGTAGCATAGATTTTGCTTTTTAAGTCATCTCACAGAAAGAAATCCAAAGGCGATAAATCTGGCGATCTTGGGGGCCATTCAATGGCACCTCTTCTATCAATCCATCGACCTGGAAACGTCTGATCTAAATATTGTCGAACACGTAATGCGTAATGTGGTGGGGCACCACCCTGTTGGAACATTAACCTATTCGCAATGTACCGCCGATCATTCTGATTTTCAATTATGGCTGTTAATGCAGGAGCTATGGCGTCTTGTAGTAATTCCAAATACATTTCACCGGTCAAATTTCCAGGTAAGAAAAAACGACCAACTAAATAATCGCCAAAAATACCAGCCCAAACATTTTATTTTTGTGGCTGCTGTGTGTGTACTTCACGATAAATTCTGGGATTAGAATCGGACCAATATCGGCAGTTATGACGATTTACTACGCCATTTAAGAAAAAGGAACATTCGTCGGAAAAGCAAGTGTCGAATAGAAAATGTTCATCGTTTATAATTCGTTTACTCATATCTTCACAAAATTGTAATCGCCGATCAAAATCGTCTTCATTAAGTTCCTGTACAAGGTGAATTTTGTACGGATGAAAACTATGGGCCTTGAGAATCCGTTGGATACTACGTCGACTAACGCCACACACAGTATCCAATTTGCGGGTACTTAACGTAAAAAAACTAAAACCCCTACTTCCATTGCTTCGTTTCTTATGGGATTTTCAATGTTGCGTTCTTTATTGGCGACTGATCCAGTTTCCCTAAATTTTGCTACAAGTTCTAGAACATAATATTTTCGATGCACGTTACCGTTCTCATGTCGCTCATTAAATATTTGTGCTGTTCTATGAGCGCAATGATTATTTCCGAAAAATATTTCGATAATTTCAACTCTTTCTGCTGTGGAATATACCATGGTTAATTTATGTATAAAGCGTTAAAAGGTGTTTTAACAACAAAGTTTGGTCGAATCAATCGCAAACTATGTACTAAATTCCTATTTAAAATAAGTACGATACATTCCCTTCTTATCTTTCTGCAAGAAACAACTTTTGTTACCACAAAAAACGCTCCGATCTCTATTTTTACCACCAAAATGATAAACAAACCGTGGGCGTAGTGAAAAAAAGCATTTACTTGTTAAGTAAAGGCTTTTACTCAAATTTCTTCTGAAAGTAGTACAAACTAATCTGATGTACCTATTAAAGTCTACTTTAAGCTATAAATCAATAAATCTCCAAAACTACTGAACTGAAGTACATGAAATTTACATCATTATAAAGGGAATTGAAAGACCTTTAAAATAAGGTATCACTCGACCCCATTTTCACTTAAGATTTTAGGGGTGGTGCCACCCCCGCCCAGAGGGCTGCACATGTTAACGTGATCTTTTGCCAATTTTGTGTCCCCCTCGAAAACAAAATCGACGGTTGCCAGTAAATGTCTCTGTTTCGTTTTCGATGCGCCACCCTGTATATTGTACAATGTACTGTATGTTTGCTTCGAAATTCTTATTTTTTAAAATAATCAAAAATTATTAATTGCTTTATATTTGTTTATTTTATTTTTATAAAATTCAGACTCACATTTTAATAGCAATTGAGAAATATTTGTCTTGTCAAAATCGTTACCGTTATTAAAAGAGTTTTCTAAGACTCTTACACTTGCGCAGCCTTCAGATAGGTAAATCAGCAAATCGTTTTCAATACAGATCAATTGTTTCAAGTTCGCAACTGTATCCTTAATGTTAGGAATGAGTTGTGTAAGCGATATATTATCTTCTTCTCGTCAATATTATCTGTATTACACATAAATTCGGGTTTCATAAAGCATTTTTTATTTGTCATTGGGGACAAATTGCGCCAGGCCACCGAAAACCGTTTTTTTATTTTTTTTTGTTTGATGGCTCTATTAGGTACAGCTTCTTCATTATAGTTTATACCGATAAAAGGTTTGTACCCGTGGCTTCGCCTGCAGAGAATGTTTTTAAAATGGTCTTTCGGTAACAAAAAATGCTGATTTTGCCGAAAACAATTTAAAAAAATTGTCTTTGTCCAGCCAGGACCGCGAGGAGGTTTGAGTTTTCCTTGCCAATAAGGGATAGATGCAGGTACTATGTTAGTTGGAATATATAGTTAATAGGTAAAATTCACTATATATATTTTAACAACAAATTTATCGCATCAGCAGAATCGCAGTAAACGTTCTGTAATATAACAAGTTTTTGAGAGTTGTGTTAAAGGAACACATATTTAATTTAAAATTCATAAACAACTTAATGACTGGAATCGTCAGAACTTTTAGAAGTAGAATCGCTTTCAGGTTGGATTACTACTGGCGCTATAGGTGGTGAAACAGAATATCCATTTTCTGTTCTTATATCATGAACTATCCAATTTTTCCATAAATCGCTACTCATCTCGTTACTACCTGCCGAATATTATCAAGGACAACTGCGCTTAAAGTCGGAGATTGATTATTGAGTGATATTCTTTGCTGACAAGGTACAAGCTATTTTTACTTCCGGGATGATAACGCGTTCCCCTCTTGAAGACAGTGTAGGTACCAAAAGTACAATTTGTACTGTCTACCCAACCATACTTCTTAACAACATCATGTGTATTAAACCAAGTTTCGTCTAAATAAATTATACTTTTATCGGATTTATTGTCACAACTTAAGAAAAGCACAACCTGTATCTGTACCATTTAGGCGAGGCGCAAATGGATTGTGTCAACGTATTATATTTCTTTCAGTCCTGTTAATCTTTAAGAATATTTATGGGTTATTTGGGATACTCTAAAAGGCCCTTGTTTTAGGAATTGATGGAGGGCAGTTGGAAATATACGTTTGTACCATACGCTGGGTTTTATTATTTTAATTATTCTTTTGGTAAATGCGTTTATAGATCAGGTGTGGCGTTTACTTTACGTGCCGTTAATAATTATTTCGTGTGCTATTAACTCTTGTTTGTCAGATTTGTGTAGTGCTTAGTGACTAATCGCATTTAGTGCTTTGTTTAATTACTTTCTGAAATACTTTGTTAGTACAATGGGTAAACGATCCCGATCGTGGAGCCAGAGCTCTAGTGCGAGTTCAGACAGTGATAGTGCTCGTTATCGCAGTCGTAAATCTCGAAAAACCGAGGCAATAACTGATTCAAGGAAACGTCCAGAATCACAGAACGTGAATGTACGACAAAAACGTTTGTCTACGCGTTCCCCTTCTGCCTCCCCAAGACCTCCTGAAACTGAAACGTCGGAAGGAAAGTTCAAAAGGTTAGAAAATATGATTAAAAACCTAAGCCGGCAAACTCGATCAGTAGAATCCAGACAGGAAACACCTAGGGTAAATGTTCGCAGTGATTGGCGTACAATCTACCTCTGGTCAATCGCAAGGTCAGCAAGAGAGACATGCACGTAAGAAAACATAGATTTGTTGATTTGAGAAACAATATTCAGAATAAGTCGAAGAACAACGTGTTCTCGACAAAATGTTTTAACTGTGGTCAACGTGGCCATATTGTAACGAAATGTTTTAAACCTCGTCTTGAGTGCAAGACGTGCCAACTGTTGGGATATGAGGAAGTCAATTGTCCAAGGAATAAGCAGGGTAAGCCATATTCCATTTTAAATTCAAATCTGCTTGAGTATAATGAAACCAATACTTGTTACTTTATTGATTGTGCAATTAATGGTTCTATATTTCGTGCCTATGTTGATTCAGGCAGCAACGCTGTCTTGTTACGTGAGTCTGACGTTATGAATCTAGGTTTAAACCTTTGCCCCGTCGAAATACGTTTAAACGGTTTTGCAGGTAGCTCAATAATAATTCGCTATAAAGTATTTATTAGTCTTAAAAAAAAATAAAGTAGATTAAGCAGAGGTGTCGGTCGAAGCACTCGTAGTTCCAGACGCGGCTCAGCAAGTGTCTGTTATAGTGGGACAGCCATTCATAAATCACCCTAATGTCATTATGGTGGTACGCGGTGGACAGGTTAGGTTATTTAACGTAGAAGGGCCCCTCTTAAAGAACTTGAAGTGCTACCATCTCGCAAAATTACGCTTTGGGCAAAGGAAGCTACCGTTATTCCCCCTCACCATATCGGACACATACCCCTGTACGCCTCTGACGAATGCGAAGACGTCTTTATTGATTTACAACATAGGCGATGGCCAAATAAGTTTCACGTAATCCCCAGATGTATAACGAACTTAAAAAGTGGTGGTCTGGTGCCAGTTTTAAATACTTCAGATCACGCTGTTTCGTATGAAAAGGGTCGGCTGGTCGCAAGGGCGGTTACTTGCACTACCGACGAATGTTTGCAGAGTCTCAATTACTTATCGGTTAACCAAAATCCCGTGACTAATTTTACGATGTCTGATCTGAATGACCGCGTTGACAATAATCTGGACAATGACTACAAAATTAAATTGCTGAGTTTAATAAATAAATATCGAGATTGTTTTGCCGTCAATCTAAATGAATTAGGGAAGACTAATGTTGCCGAAATTTCTATTAATCTGTCCGACGACATACCTGTCACATATAGGCCTTACCGGTTAGCTTTTTCTGAACGGGAAAAGGTTAGAGAGATAGTTCAAAATCTACTTGATAACGATATAATCCGAGAATCATCTTCCCCTTATTCACCCCATCTTATTAGTAAGAAAAAAGAACAACGAAGTGCGCATGTGTGTAGATTATCGTGCGTTGAATAGAAAAACTGTTAAGGATAAGTATAAGAATCGACGATTTACTAGATGGGCTCAATGGCTGCCAGTATTTTACTAGTTTAGATCTTGCGTCGGGGTACCACCAGGTACCTGTAGCTAAAGACTCGATTGACAAAACTGCGTTTGTTACCCCGGATGGTCATTACGAATATCTAGTGATGCCATTTGGTGTAGTCAACGGGCCGGCAGTTTTCCAACGCGCCATACACAAAATTTTGGGATCATTACGCTATACCACAGCAATGGCGTACCTTGACGATATTCTTATCCCTTCCAAAGCCATTTGCACTGGGCTACAAAGCTTGGAAGACGTTCTAAAGCTTTTACGTGAGGCTCATATGACTTTACGTTTTAACAAGTGTAACTTTTTGCACGGGCAATTACTCTATTTAGGTCATGAACTTAGTGGAGCAGGAATAAGGCCCGGTAGTGAAAAAAGTATATATGTTAGAAATTTTCCCGCGCCAGCAGATGTTCATGCGATAAGACAATTTTTAGGCCTTGCAAGTTATTTTTGTAAGTACATAAAAAATTTCGCACTTTTTGCAAAACCGCTAACCTAACTAAAAAGAACGTTGTGTTTTCATGGGGTGATGAACAACAACGTGCGTTTGACGAGCTGAAAGAAAAGTTAACAACGCGTCCAACGTTAGCTATATACGATAGAGAAGCTGCTACCGAAGTTCATACGGATGCGAGCAAGTGGGGAATAGGTGGGATTCTTCTTCAAAAACAATCTAACGATGGTGAACTAAAGCCCGTTCAATATTTCAGCAGGGCAACGACAAAAGAAGAACAAGTATATCACTCCTATGAGTTAGAGACATTGGCTGTCGTATGTTCCTTAAAGAAATTTCGTGTTTATCTTATAGGTATTCATTTCAAGATAGTAACAGATTGTAATGCATTACGTTCAACCTTAACTAAACGTGATTTAATCCCCCGAATTGGTAGATGGTGGCTAACTACACAAGAATTTGATTTTGCCATAGATAGAGCAGGTTCAAAAATGAGTCATGTAGACGCGCTTAGTAGAAATCCAAAAATCTCCGACAACGCTACTGAAGAAATCGAAATGCTACATGTCAACATAATTGAAGATGACTGGGTTTTGGCAGCACAGTTGCAAGATCAGCGCTGTAAAAACATACGTGAAGTATTATTACGACTACCATTAGATGAAAACTAAAGACTAATTCATAAAGACTACATACTTAAAAATAATAGAGTGTACAGAAAGACACCTAATGGACAACGTTGGTTAGTCCCTAAGTCGGCGAGACGGAATATATTATTGTACTATCACGATGCGGCAGGACATTTTGCAATCGACAAGACTATAGAAGCAGTGTCTAAACGCTACTGGTTTCCTTCAATGAGAAATTATGTAAAAAAATTACATCGCTGCGTGTTTGGGCTGCATGTATAATAAAAAGCCATCTGGGAAAGTACCTGGTCGTTTACACAGTATAGAAAAAAAGGAAATACCGATGGACACTATCCACTTGGATCACTTGGGTCCGTTTGTAAAGAGTGCGAAAAAATAGTTACTTAGTAGTGGGTGTCGATGCTTTCACCAAGTTTATTTTTCTCAAAGCAGTGCCTAATACGAAAATGACGCCTGTGATTAATTTTCTTGATGAGATAATAGATATGTTCGGCGTACCACGTCGATTGATTTGTGATAGAGGAACTGCTTTCACCAGTAAGCATTTCACTGATTTTTGTTTTGGTTTTGGTATAAAACGAGTACTATGCGCTACGGCTATCCGTCGAGCCAACGGGCAAGTAGAGCGGGTAAACAGAGTGATCTTATCATCGCTAATGACGAGTGTAGATGACGATCTCCACTGGGATAAAGCCTTGGCCAAAGTTAGATGGGGCATTAACACGGCGGTGAGCTCTGTGACGGGAAAGTCACCATACGAGGTGTTTTTCGGTTCACGTGGTGTTAATCACGCATTTCTAACTTCTAAGGTTTGCGATGATAAACGTATTGATTCTATGAGGACTGAAGTGTCCAAGCGAATTGCTGAACGTCAGCTAAAACAAATGAGGACTGAAGTGTCCAAACAAATTGCTGAACGTCAGCTGAAACAAAAACAATTGTACGATAAGCGCGGCATGCCGAGATAAAGAAATACGTTCTAGGACAACAGGTCCTGGTCCATAGAACAAAGTGTTCAAATGATGGACAGAGTAAGAAACTTGAACCACATTACCAAGGGCCCTTCACTGTAACGGCAGTGTTAGATAACGATCGTTATGTGGTTGAGGATCTTGCGGGTGCAGAACGCTGCCGAACCGCATATAAAGGGATATGTCCCTCAGATAAGATGAAACTTTTTAAAACAGTTGTGAGTTCTAGTGAGTCAGACGATGACTGCGAGAATGCTCAACTGTGATCTTATTGAACATAATTATCTTATACACATGTTTTGTTATGTTACAGATTCTCGAAGGAGTGGACTTCACGGAGACGTGAAGGGAGTCAGGTTTGGCCGACTGTAACAACTTAAGAAAAGCACAACCTGTATCTGTACCATTTAGGCGAGGCGCAAATGGACTGTGTCAACGTATTATATTTCTTTCAGTCCTGTTAATCTTTAAGAATATTTATGGGTTATTTGGGATACCCTAAAAGGCCCTTGTTTTAGGAATTGATGGAGGGCAGTTGGAAATATACGTTTGTACCGTACGCTGGGTTTTATTATTTTAATTATTCTTTTGGTAAATGCGTTTATATTATAGTACTCCTTTATTTTGCGCAAACAGTCCTGTCGTAGTTAAATGATACGCTGGGATTCCATTATAACCATTAGATTATCTAATTTTTTATGTTTAAAGTCACATTTTAAAAAGACACAACGCAATGTTTCTAAAGATTGGTACTTATAATCAGGGTAACCTTACAATTTATCACGAACCAGTTCTAAAGTTGGCACTATGTTATTCCCGTAATAGTTGTAAATAGTTCGCAAAATAAAATCCCTTGTAGTATTGTCAGCCGTTTTGAATTTTTAATTCATTGGTTAACGAAATATGTTTGTCCCTTTTCTTTTCATCAGACCCAATCCTTGGACACGTTTCGCCGTACTACGGCTCCTCGGCAAGGCTCTACAGTCTGGCGAAAAGGTAAGGGACCTTACAGTGTTTTCAACACATAATGTGCATATACATATGCGAGATGTTACACGTGGCGACATCTCGTAGCAATCGAGCTATCCACCTAACCAGACCAGCGAGGTCTTAGAGAAGACCAAACGCTGGAATGGATCTCGCATAAGCAGGTATCTAATGTCAGGTGGCGCTGAAAGCCACTCGTCGGTTTCTGTGAACCGAAAACGCGATATTAAAGAAAGATGTTTGTCTCTTTTCTTTCCGTCAGATATAATCCTTGGACGCGTTTCGCCGTATTACGGCTCCTCAACAAGGCTACAGAGTCTGACGAAAAGGAAAGGGACCTTACAGTGTTTTCAACACATAATGTATATATACATATGCGAGATGTTACACGTGGCGACATCTCGTAGCAATCGAGCTATCCACCTCGCTGGTCTGGTTAGGTGGATAGCTCGAATGCTACGAGATGTCGCCACGTGTAACATCTCGCATATGTATTTAATGGTTAACGCTTTACGAAATGACCGGTTACAGTCCCCAAATTAATTACTTTATAAATTCTTATAAAGCCCAAGTTGTGTTTATTTATTACAAGTACATTTGCAGTGTTTCCCAGATTTTCTTTTCTTAAACACGCGTAAAGTCTGTGCGTTTTAAGAAGTCCGATATCGGATTAAATCACCAAGGGATGTTATCGCTTTTAAAACAGTAAGTCGGTTAAGTTACAATATCTTTGCACCTTCGCCATACTTGATCACACCGAACATCCCACTGGTTTACTGTATTCTATTACTGGGCGAAATCAGAGGTTTCAAAACAAAATTATCTTAGAATTACGCGTTGAGCATAAATAATAATTAAATAGATAATTAAATTATTTTGCTATTATTATAGTTAAATCTATATAATAATCGCTATTTTCCAAGAACCAATTAAAATTTGCTCAAGTGCGGGATGGTTAAATATGTTAAAGATTTTGTCAGGTATATACTTTTCCGATAATGACATTATTTTGGGATTATTATAATTAAATCTTCATAATAATTACTATTTTCCAAGAAATAATTAAAATTTGCTGAAGTGCGGGATGGTATGTTCTACTTTATTTTAAATAAGTAGTTGTGCTTTTCACTTTTAGTTTGTTTCTCATTGTGTGTGAATTAAAAAAAAAAAGGAAGAAATAAAAGAGTGGTTGTCAAAGAAAAACATAAACCATGAAAATTTATATTTATAAAGTGAACTTTTAAGCAAGTGTAAAAAGCAGTCATTTAAAAAAAAGTATGTTGTTGACGAATTAGCCCTCAAATATGGACATCAAGTTTTGAGATTGCTGCCCTGCCATTGTCATTACAACGCAATTGAATTGGTATGGGGTATTAGCAAGAACTATTATGACAAACATGCCTGTAAAAATATCGGTAAGCCTAGCGTTATAAAGTTATGGGAGGAGGCGCTTAGCCAAGCGGGCAAAGAAGAATGGCGGAAATGCATTGAACACACAGAAAAAATTATTTTTGAATCTTATGAGACAGAACAGGTTATAGACGAAGTAAGACCGTTAATTATTACGATGATGATGATGATGACGATGATGTTGATTCTGATGAGTCTGAAAGCATGGGTGAAATTTCAAATGCAGAGGAAGACTACTTTTAGTAGTACCTATCTACAAGTAGGTACGTTCTGTCGCAAGACTACAAAATCGGTTCTTTTTAGAACCAAAACTTTATAAAAAAGAATTCGTAAAACTAATTTGTCTAAATACTACAAAAGCTAAAAAATTATTATTTTTCTTTACCTAAACTAATTTTTTATTTACTTTAAATTATTTTATTTAGAAAATGTAATTCATCAACATCCAAAATTACCTTCAATATAATTTATTGTTTAAGAGCCACCGACATAATGCTCAAGAGGTTTTATGGCTTAGCGGACTTCTTAAAACGCACAGACTTTACATGTTTAAAATTTTGCGTTGACATTGATCATGTGAATTTTTGTTTTTCAATTCCGGACTTATTTCGCTTTCGGTGGCCGACTCTGGCACCGACTCATTATACTCTTGCGATAATTCACCTTGGCCTTCTGTTTTAAACTGTCGCCAAAAGCCGTACTGATATAACAAAATATAGGTGCCAAGTAGAAACTTACTTGTCTAAAACCACACAGTTATAGCAGAAAATGAAATATGTAAATTACATTAAATCGTTTCAACCAGTCACGCTGCTGTCAGATTCCCAATATCGCATACCTCAAACACCAACTTATTTTAAAGCTGATAAGGGATCACCCAATTGGCACAACCTTTAACTATTTGCTGTTCTATTAATTTTCCCACTCGGAAGAAAATAGCTCGCACTTTAAATTGCTGGTGGGGTCCCGACGGTCTTTCGCCAGGGTGTTGCCAGTTCTACAAAGATTTTGTAAGTGTTTCTTTCGAAAATTCTTTTTAGTTTAAAATAAATCGATAAAGGCAAATTTGGAACCCCTGTATTTTCGAGACGGCTAAAAATAAATATTAGCAACTATAATAATATGTTTCTGAAATCGGCTCGCCAAGTGCAATTCAGTCGAGTGGTCATTTATGATGGTTGCCATTTAAAAAAAATTCCAAATGGCGTCGTATCTGTCAAATTTCTGAACCTATATATTTTTTGACATTAAGTTTGGCTTCGTTTCCGAAAATTATTGAGAAATGTCTGATTTGTTTTTTTATTATAGTCAGCAGGAAAATCGTCAATTAGGTGAGATACTTAAAAAAATGTCCCTGTGCTGAGTGAGTCAATCATAGAGTAAAGTTAATTATCTCATTTCTTTCAGGAATTGCCAAAAAACGTTAAATACAAAAGTGTTAGAGAATGTTAAGCTACATAGTCTAAAATTATTTTTGAGTATACAGAGTGGTTCAGAAAAGCGTGGCGAATATAACATAAGTTTTTTAAATGGAATACACTGTATTTTAATTTATTTTCAGATTCCGAATGAAATTCTATAACTTTTTCATTAATAGTGTTACATATCTAAACCTAGTAGTTGTTCTAATATTTTAATTTTTCTAGAAAAATATGAGTTCTTACTCTTATAAAAAATTGACAGTTCCGCCATTGTTTCTGAAGGTGGAACACTCATATTTGGTACAAACGTTTTGTTGCGATGACAAAAAAAAATATGTAACGAAATTTAAGTTAGATGCTACAAAATAAATTTAAACATTTAGACTAATTTGAATTGAAAAATATCAACTTTTTTAAATAGCGCACCCTGTATATTATTATTTTTTCTGATAGGTTTTATAAATCTCTTCAACTTTCATTAAGTATAGTTTGCGATTTATTTTGATTTTTCTCATTTTTACCCTTGTTTTTTATTACACTAAGGCCCAGTTTCACAAACTGCGGTTACCCAAAAGGACTAACGCTATAAGATAAGTTGGACATGACAAAATATAAATTTAGGCATTGTTAAATTAGACTAATAAACGCATACCAACTAGACAATCTTTCCAATGCTTAATGGACGGTTTGATGGTAATGGCAGCGTTCAATATAAGAAACGAAAAGTGGTAAACCGTAATGCTACCAATGAGAAAAATGAGAAAATTGAGATTTTATGTTGAAGATAATCCCCAGGTCAGTAGCCGTCACTTAGCTAACTTATGTGACATAACCCAATCTACCACTAATCGCACTACGAGAAAATTCAAATATCATCCTATCCATATAGAACTACACCAAGAACTTCGTTTAAGTTTAACTGGCCATCAAGATAATATTTGTATCGTAAAAGAAATTGTGTACGTCAAAATAAGATAACATATGAGTTTAGCTGAGGCCTCTAATAATAATAAAATTACTGCTCTATGAGTTGATTTTCTTACCCGGAATTCGCACAAATGTGTCCCACATATTTAGTCCCTTTCCATCTTCATTCCATCCTCCCTCAATCTGATAGGAAGCCCCTGCTGTACCAAACTGAAAAGAATCTGGGAATTTCTTCTGGGACAAGACGCTACGAAAATAGTCAAGCTGTTAAATTCTAATTAGAGGAAAGCATTTTTTTATAGAATAATTGAATAAATGTTTTTCGTGTTAAGATTTCAACTAAATTAAGTTCGCTGGGAAACTACGCTTTCTTAAAGACCGTTCCTTGCAAGTGGCGATGGACGGATTTCTTTCAGACACATTTAACATCAACGGCGGAGTCCCTCAAGGTTCTATATTATCTCCCACCCTCGTTCTACTATACATTAGCGATATTTTAGAAAAACTAAGAATCTTATGTATAGCTTCGCTTATGACAGCACACTTGTTTCATCTCTTACTTTGGATGTTCAAGCATCCACTGCTAATGCACATCTCTACAGACAGCAAGAGGGCTAACATTTTAACAAAGACCCAGAAAAAATTCTGCCTTGGGGGTGACAGTACCCAAGTAGAATTTAACGCTAAAAGAATCCAGGCGGCAGTTTTTTATAGAAAAGTTAATGTTGAAGAACCGGATATAGTCATGGCGGGACACTCGATTCCCTTGGCTTCATCAATTCATTTATTGGACGTCAATTTGGATAGTCATATGTCTTGGCATAGTCACGTTGCGGCCATTGCTAAGGCAGTTTCGGAGAAGCTTGGAATACTTTTCCGAACTAAGAACCTTTATAAAGCCCAACAACTTTTAATGCTCTATAATGCCCAAACTGGACCATCGCCGGAGTACTGTTCGCATATCTGGGGCTCTGCTCCTAAACATACCCTGAGATTGCTAGATTCCATTCAAAGAAGAGCTATTTGCTTGATCGGTGACCATGATCTGACAAACAATCTGGGAAACCTTGAACATCAAAGACAGGTTGTCAGCTTGAGTTTATTTTACAAATATTTTCATGGCAAGTGCTCAACTGAGGTGGCCCGCTTGATTCCACCCAGAGCGGTGCATTGTAGAAGTAACGGGTGTTTCACCTAAGGAGGTAATTGGCTATATCTCAGAGAGTAATAACACAAGGACTTTGAGAAAAAATATTTATCGATAAAAGCGGCCAGGAGAAATTGCTGGAAATTATTTTCAAGTTCGAAAAATGACCGCTAGGGGGCATAAGAGAACTTTCAAAATAGAAATGCCGATTTTCTCTTGATTTTCTTAATAAAAATATGTTAAATATATAAGCATTGTATTCTTCTTAAAATTATGCAACTTTATGTTAGGAATCGTTTTTTTCTGTTTTCAATAATAAAGTGGTGGGAGAAGGTCAAACTTTTTTTCTTTCAAACGCTGATATCTCTGCTTTGGATAAACCGATTTTATTCAACTAGGTCTTGAAAAAAGCCCTGCTTTTCCACTACACGTAGGTCTATTAACTATATCATATTGATTCTGATGGTGGCCACTAGATGGCGTTTTTCCGTAATTCCTCAATGAATAAGGATTTTCTCAAAAAAATCAACCCCATCAGCTTGTAGAGGAGGAAAAGTTACTATAAGGAACTGAAAACCGCAACGTGATATCTTTTGTTTTAATTGATTAATTAATGTTTTAAAAAATGGCCTATTTTTCCATATTAATTATTATTATCCCTAATTTCTCTAGTTTAACAAAAGATATCACGTTGCGGTTTTCAGTTCTTATAGTAACTTTTCCTCCTATACAAGCTGATGAGGTTAGATTCGAGCGACCATCATCAACTTTTTTATTTTAAATATGGACCTGGATTTTTTATTCCACTATTTAATAGCCTTTATAAGCCTAAAATAAAATATGATGAAAAAGTCATATCATAACATTTGATTTTTTTGAGAAAATCCTTATTCATTGAAGAATTACGGAAAAAAACCATCTAGTGGCCACCATCAAAATCAATATGGTATAGTTAATATATCTACGTGTAGAGGAAAAGAAGGGCTTTTTTTCACGATCAAGTTGAATAAAATCGGTTTATCCAAAGCAGAGATATCAGTATTTGAAAGACAAAAAGTTTGACCTTCTCCCACCACTTTATTATTGAAAATAGGAAAAAACAATTCTTAACATAAAGTTGCATAATTTAATGAAGAATACAATGCTTATATTTCTAACATATTTTTATTAAGAAAAATCAAGAGAAAATCGGCATTTCTATTTTGAAAGTGCCCTTTTGCCCCTTAGCGGTCATTTTTCGAACTTGAAAATAATTTTCAGCAAGTTCTCTTGGCCGCTTTTATCGATAAATATTTTTCCCAAAGTCCTAGTGTTATTACTTTCTGAGATATAGCCGATTACCTCCTTAGGTGGAACACCCGGTACACGATGAGCCACTGCAGACCATTCGTACGTGTTTCAACTTAGTGTCCCTCGAACGACACTGTTTAAGAATTCTTTCATCTGGAGAACGTCATCACTCTGAAACAACCTTCCTGAGGCCGTGCTCCCCAACGAGTATAATCTGCATAGATTGAAGACCAACATAAATAATTTCCTAAGCACACGCACTGCTCGCAGAGCGTCATAACACTGCTGTGCCTCATCATAAATAAAAGTAATGATTGGTTGAAATTGATGGATGTCGTTTACTACCCTCTTATGTAATAAATTGTCAGTGCGAGTTAAATAAACATGCTTCACTAAAATGCAGCAACCGCCAATTCACTTTAAAAAGAAAACTTATCATAATATGAAATTATTAAAGTATAAAATATAATAATTTAAGTTCCAGAAATTAATTTAAATTAATAAATTTTTTCGTGGTGTCCCAGCTCTAAGAACTTTTTTTTTTAACTATCATATATTACAGAGTTATTTTACATACAATATTTACATTAAACTCTCTAAACAGTGCATAAAAGCACTGGCCTCGAGAATATGAATATAATATACAGTGTCCAGTATTGCTTAGCCTAAATTACGTAGGTATCCCTTAACATTAGGAAATGCTTTTTTAAACTATTTACAAAAGTACTCCAACTTTTATATTCTTTATAGAGGTAGGCAGTTTATTGAATACCTTAGATGCACTAGTAATCGGACTATGCAGACCTATATTATTTGTTCTAGTTTGTATTCTATATACATCATTTATATCTCTAGTATTACAGTTATGAACTTCATTTGAAAATAAGATATAAGAAATCGATTTTTGATGTTAATTTAGTATCCTATACACAAACTTACACTGTTCTATTTACAATAATGCATCAATTCTATGGGCATTTAATTCTCTATTTAATACATCTGTATTGGTTAGTTTATCATAGTTATACAGTACCTTAAGTGTTTTATTTTGTAATACCTTTGTTTCATTAGAGTTTGTTTTACTACAGGTACCCCACATGTAACAAATACCGAAGGTGAGACAAAAAGAACACCATTGACTTGGTTTTAATAGTTAAATAGTCCCTGCATTTAAACATTGCTAAATACATAGGATCAATCTTATCAGCTATATACAATACATGTTCCGCCCAATCTAATTTATCATCAAGAATTAGCCCTAAATATTTGATTTTGGAGACTTGCTTTAATTTCATATTATTAATTTGAATATTAATTTCTTCTACATATTTATTTTTTTGTTTAAATACCATGGTTGTTGTTTTGTCAATGTTTATCTTGAGCTTATTAGAGTATAGCCAGTTTACATATGTCTCTAGGTCACTGTTGATCTCCCTACTAAGTTCGTCTGCACTATCTCTTATATAGGTTAGAGCCGTATCGTCCGCGAATGTAAAGTAACGTGCTTAAAGACTTGCACATTTTAAATTAAGAACGTACAAGAAGTACAACAATGGCCCAAGGACGGATCCCTAGGTAACACTAAACCTATTTGATTTTATATCACTACTGACACTATTTATTTTGACATACTGGTTTCTACCCTCAAGATAACTTATTATTAGATTGAGCATTATTCCAGTATATCCCATATTTTCCAATTTACTCAACAAAATATTCAAACATACCACATCAAAAGCCTTTCTCAAATCTACATAAACAACAACCACAATCTTTCCATTGTCGAAGGCTCTAGAGATATAATTCACAAAGTCCGCCGTGGCGCATAAGGTACTACTATTTTTCTGGAAACCATATTGGTACTCATTTACTTCTATATGTTTCTGTATATGTAATAACATTCGTTTTTTAATTCATTTTTCTACGATTTTGGAGAAAACGCTTAGTACAGATATTGGTCTATAGTTGCCTATACATTTTCTGCTCCCAGATTTAAATATCGGGCTAATTTTACTAATTCTTATGTCCTCCGGAAATAGTCCATTTTTAAATACGTTACGTCTCCTAAAACTTGTTATCGGAATTTTTTAATTTTTCTTTTGTACAATTTGTCTCTTTTCCTCATCATTCCCAGTACTTCACCATTGATCCATGTACTCCTTTCTCGAGCTTTACAGACCTTAATGATCTCGGACGTTTTTTTTTTATTCAATGATGATCTGAGCCAAACAATGGAAAGATAAAATGTGTATGCCTTTCGTTGCTTGTTGAAAAACTCTTAAATGCTTCTTTTCTCAAAATTAACAATTTTGGAGATACTGCTTTTTAGAATGGACGGCATAATAGGATATCGAATATATTGCCCTTAGAAATAAAAGCAGAAACCTCGAAACAGAGCAAGAATCCCGATATTATTGTTGGGAAAATTGTTAATGGCACCCACTGTATTATAAAAAAAACTTACCCACTTAAGAATAAACATAAAAAAATTAAACCAAACCGCATTGTAATATTATAAAAAGGCAAACTTGTTTTTTTTACAGGATTAGTAATATTTAAATTTATAATGAATTATTAAATTTAATCTTAAATGCGCGATGCTTATATAGGTACTTTATTTACTAAATTAATACATAACAAGCCTAATCATATCACATCTTAAGTGGAAGATAATTTTTAAGGAATTTAAATTAAAAAATACCAGTCTAATGTGTATTGGTCGAATTTGGTATATACTTGACGTGTTCATAAAGTCCTACTTTATATATATATCTACGGATTGTTCGAAATGTGGGTTACAAACCTTGAAAGGATACATAGTAAAATAAGGGTAGTCAGTGATTCCAATTAACATATTTATTTATACAAGTGCACCCACAACGCTTAAAAAAAAGTCTATTTAAAGGTATTAAAATATTAATAACCACAAGTAAAAACCCTATTACTTTTTGAGACAGGTAGAAAGTTTAATACCAAAAAGTAAAATCGTTTACTTAACACTGGTGCACTTACCGCTAGTAAACAATTTAATAAATAATCAGTTTTAATTACAAGTAAATATTAAACCGCCATTATTAAACACTTAACTACCCTTTATTAAACAGTTTACTACCCGTTATTGAACAGTTAGTTACCATTCATTAAATATTTTACTACCCTTTATTATATAGTTTATCAGCTTTTATTAAATAATTTACTACTCTTTATTAAACCGTTCACTGCCCTTTATCAGATAGTTTACTACATAAAAACATGCCATATTCTAAACTAAGTAATATTAAATTCACGCCTACAGAATCCGTTAATCGGTAGCTTTGCAATAGGTTTGCGGCTTCGAGAATATGTATATTAGTTTCTGTGATGCTTTAACCGACAAAGGGCAGTATCATTTACTGCTCAACGGATGCCTCAATCTCCCTATCGGCGTTAAGCAAGTATGGCTGCCAACCATGGCGGACTCGACATCTATTGCTTGGTAAACACAAATCAATGTCCTGTTAGACTTCAACGTAAGCAGAGGCTCTACGTGGTTAAAACAATAATAGCATGTATTTTAATTCGACATGTGTGTCTAGCAAAGTGATTTTCTAATGTTAAATAAAGTAAGTGATATTTTGGGGACGCGTGCCTGATAACAGAGGTTACTATTCTTTTAAACGTACAGTAAAAGTACTGTGAATTTCGCAGTTGAACAAAGTACATTCTTTGTGTGTGGTTAAGACGTGCACGAAGTTGCATCCAGTGTTTTGCTGTTCGCGTAAATACGTGAAATATTTCGTTCTATACAGAATATGTAACCCTCGTGATATTCAGGCGGCAATGAGGCCGTAATTAATTTAAGTTCTGATTCATTCTCTATGGTAAAAACCCACGAAATCCTAACTGTATCTCGCTGTAGTGCTTTAGGGTTGTTAAGATGATGTATTCGTGTTTAAGGATGTTAATAGTGTAATATTATAAGGGTGGTCAATAGTGGAAGACTAGAAAAACAAAACAAAATAAGTTGTGTTTAACTGGTCTAGAAAAATAAAACAAACCAACCCTATACTGTGGATGATAGACGGTCTATGTGAGGCTAGGGTGAACCCCTGTCTAAAACAAAGGCATTTAGAAAAAGCGTTATAACCCACTATTTGAATTATTTTAGCAGTTTTGTGAAACATCTTTGGGCATTTTGCAATTGTGCCGTTTATTATTGTAGGTAAAACTACCCATGCTTAATGTTAGAAAACTAGTTCTAACAATTAGGTAGATTATTGAAAATAAAAATACTAATGAAATTTATTCCACCAAAGTCTCCACACTGGGGTGGTATCTGGGAGTCCGCAATAAGAAGCGCGAAATTTCATATGGTTAGGATCATAGGAAATGCTCATTTTACGTTCGAAGAACTTAACCCAATTTTGACTCAAATAGAAGCAATTCTCAACTCAAGACCTCTATGTGCTCTCTCTAATGACCCCACAGATTTACAACCTTTGATTCCAGGACATTTTCTTATAGGTACAAGCTTAACCGCCTTCCCTGATAAAGATTTGAGTGTTATCCCTGAAAATAGACTCTCATTCTGGAATAAATGCACTCAAATCCAACAAATCTTTTGAAAACGTTGGACTATAGAATATTTGAATAGGTTACAAAATCGACCTAAATGGTTTATCTCTTAAGACAACATTAAAGTGAATGATGTAGTTCTCTTGAAGGATGATAATATTGATTATCTGCTTAAATGGCCGTTGGCTAGAGTTTTAGAGACGTCTCCTAGGCCTGATGGTAGGGTTCGAATGATAACTGGAAGAACATCTGACGGAATCTATAAAAGGTCCATTACCAAGATATGTCCTCTCCCTACTAATGATACTGAAGTTACGCAGGAAGAAAAAGCTTAACACTGTCATTATTATGTACCTAGTTTTTTTTTTTGTTTTTTTTTGTTTTGATTTTTTGTATCGTTGAAGGCTGGAAGCCTTTAAAGGCCGGGAGTATGTTAGAAAACTAGTTCTAACAATTAGGTAGATTATTGAAAATAAAAATAATAAGTGACTCATGCAAGAATTCTTTCGGTACTCTTTATTTACATTACAGCCCATGTTTTGTATTTTCTCATCGGTCTACTAAAAGATTGTTTTTTAAAGATTTCCAAAGTGATAAGCTTACTAAGAAAGACCGTGTCGCCGGCATGTACGTGACATTTCATAAATTTATAGGATTAGAAAGTATCTAATTTAAATCGGCAAAACAAACATTAATTAATGCATGTGGCCATAAAAATGATTCATTGCTAGAAACACCCTAAGGTATTCCCACCTTCCCTTTACAATATAGACAATAAATCCTCATTGGCCAGATCAAATGTCTAGCTGACGGATTTTGCCAATGGTAAATTGGGTGAGTGACGTCACGCGCTCTAATTGGTTGTCCTACTTTTTTTAATCAGGATCCTCTGAATTTGAGGTAACAGGGTATGCAGTAACATGGGAATGCAGTCATTGCCAACAGGATATGTCAACTGAGTTTTTGTTAAACACTCCTGTTTTAAATAAAGATATTTAAAGTACGAAGTGTTATTCTCAACGACTAATACATAGGGCACACATCAATACTGCAAACCTTTTGGATTAGAATAGCTTTGATTCAATTTTAAAAAGACTATGTAAAGTTCATGGGGCAAATTTTTTCAAAAAAAGGTGTCCAAACAAATGAAAATTACATAAATGCAATTCTGGAAATGCCAAACCCACAGTCTAAAGTTGACGTATTAAGATTTTTGGGCATGGTAAAATATGAAGGCAAATTTAAACCTAATCTATCAAAAATATCTGCTCCTCTAAGAAATTTAACAATACTTGATATTGGTCAGATGAACATCAAGCAGCTGTGCAGCAGCTTAAACATTTGTTAACAAAAGTGCCAGTTTTAACATTTTTTAATCCAATGAAGCCTGTCGAAATAGAAACAGATGCATCAAAAGATGGGTTGGGGGCGTGCATTTTGCGGGAGGGACATCCAGTGGCTTTTGCGTCGAGAAGTTTAAACAAAACTGAATAAAAGTACGCTCAAATAGAAAAGGAAATGTTAGCCATCCTATTTGCAGCCCAAAAGTTTCATCTTTTTATTTATGGATTAGACATTATAGTTTGTAGTGATCACAAACCTCTAGAATCAATATTTCGGAAAGATTTACAAGCAATTTCACCGCGATTGCAGCGAATGCGTCTCAAGTTACTAAATTATAACTTAGCTGTAACACATAAACCGGGTAAATATTTATATATTGCAGACACTCTCTCTAGGGCTTCTGTACAACAACCCGAATTAAAATCAAACGCAGAAATTGACTATGCAATTCATGCACTTGTTAAACACTTACCTATGTCAGAGAGCAGGAAATCTCAATTCAGACACGAGACATTTAATGATCCCCAGTTAAAAATAGTAACCAACTATGTTTTGCAAGGCTGGCCTACTCAAAAACACAAAATACTGGATAACGTCAAAGTATACTTTAAACTCAAAGATAATATTTTCATTTCAGAAAATTTAGTATTTTCTGAGAATAAGCTTATAGTTCCAAATAGCCTCAGAAAAGAAATGCTCAAACTTCTACATGAGGGCCACCTGGAAATAGAAAATACAAGGGCACATGCCAGGAAGATATTTTACTGGCCAAACGTAACAGTAGATATTAGGTTCGTGCGTTCCAACTGTGAATTGACGATTCATAGAACGATTCTTTAAGTGTTCCAACCAACCTTGTTACCGTTCTAGAACTAGTTCTTAAACCGTCCTTTCGATCCCTGGCCATACATTGGAATCGTTTGGGATGACCTGCGCAGTAAGGTTTTAGTAAGCTGGGGCTGGCATTAGTGACATTTCCATTTGTTTATTGGTGGTTTTTGTTCGTGAGATTTTTAGTTTGACTGTGTACTTTTCTGTTTTATACTGCCTTAATTTGACTTTGGTTTATTTTTACTATGAGTGACGAAGAAGATAGTGAGGTTATGTTCACGTTATAATTATTTAACTCGATACCTAAATCGGTTCACAAATCGTTCCAACCCGTCTATATTTTACACCATCACGGAACTGTAAAATATCCACGCCTGCGCCCAACATCGGTACGAGTGATCCCAATAACCGTTCGGGGACGATACCAAATTAGTTGGTTGGAACAAACCTATTGAATCCTTTATTAAACAATGTAAAATATCTGAAAAATTTGCCAGGAAGAACTTGAAAGAAACGTTATTACCATATCCAGTGTCCACTAGATGATGGGAAAGGGTAGGATCAGATATTTTTTCATATGCAGGTTCAAGTTACCTAGTTATGTTTGATGCTTATTCCAACTGGTTGGAACTGTTATCAATAACGCATAAAAGCGCAAATACTGTTATAAATCAAATCAAACCGGTATTTGCACAATTTGGATAACCTGATTATCTTGTTACCGATAACGTTCCTTATAATAGTGATTGTTTTAAAAATCTTGCAATAGACTGGTATTTTAACCTTACATTAAGAAGTCCGAACTTTTCTCGCTCCAATGGTTTAGCTGAAAAAGCTGTTACTATTTCAAAAAATCTACTTAAAGAAGCATTGGAGGAAGAAAGATATAGAATTATCATTGTTAAATTATAGAAATACCCCGTTAAAAAATGTCGAATACTCCCACAATTATTAAATAGTTGATTGTGTTAAACAAAAGTGCCCACTGAGGTAAGTTTGTTATCTCCGAGTGTGTGTACAAATGTGATAACCAAGTTAAGAAACAAACAACATCCGAATACTCAATATTTTAACAGATCTGCAACAGATCTGAAGCCGCTTAGAAAAGGGTCTAACGTGACAATGTATAATCGTAAAAATAAAACATAAGACTCGGCTAAAATAGTTAATATTGATGAAGCCCCAAAGTCCTATGTTATAAAAGATAATTTAGGAAATGCTGTGAGACGAAATCGTCATGATCTAAGGCCATCAGAAAATACATTTCAATTAATTGGTCCCAGCGACTTTGATGAGATAACTAATTTACCAAACTTAGACGTCGATAATCAAAGTGTCGATAATGACAAGCCATCAGGATCAAAGATCAAGAAAGCTAATGAAGACGCGAACGCAGCCTCGGAGCTGTATTTTAATAAATAAGTTTTGAAATCATTTGTTAGGTACCATTAATATTCATAATTAAAATAAAAAAGTTTTAATCATTATTGATATCTATTAATCAGCCCTATGATCAAACACACAAGGTAACTCTAGACGCTAACTTCAAAACTAAATGGTTTCCAACCACAGTGAAAAATTAACAAGTAGGCTTTTTTCGGTTGTTGTCATGGTAACAGTACGTTAAAAGTTAACTAGCGTGTTTGGTTATAGGGCTGATTAGCTTTTTGTTACATATTTATATTTTTCGTAAATATCCTGAAAGACCACAACATGATAAAAGAATATTTCAAAATATTCAAGTCAATCGTATTAAGCACGGATCATTTAAAAAATGAGGGTCTAATTTTTACCACAAGGAAAACAACAGGGAAGAAGAAGATATACATGTTTTGGCCTCTGTTACCGTACAACCATCCTTATCATGCAGAGAAGTGTATAATGAAGTAGGGATAAAAAAATATAAATTTAAACTATACAAATACCATATCGTCCAACATTTGCATCCCGGTGACGCGGAACGTAGGATAGTTTTTTGCAACTGGTTTTGAAAGAAGGGTGGTATGGTCCGACGAGGCTCATTTTACGAGTTCTGGTATCTTAAACCAAAACAATTCAAGGTACTGGTCTCAAACGAATTAACACGTAACATTTCCACGATAACGTCGAGGACAGTTTGGATTTAGTGTGTCATGTTTTATTTTTGGCACTAAAATTAAGTATTTTATCTATGAAGGAACTTTAACCGGAAACAGACACCTATACTTTGGTTCTTGAATGTTTTTTTACGTCAGGTCTAAAACCTTTAACATCAATTGATTCTTCGTTTAGCTTTTACACCTTATCATTTACAAGGTATGTAAAATTAGCATTTCTTGCCTTGATGAGTCTGTCTGTTATCTGGTTGAAAGTATTAGTTATGCAGTAGTATGGCGCCTCAAATACGTTAAATCATAACGTAGGTACAGTGCCTCTCTACTATTCTAGTGTCTCTCAACTGTATTTTAGTGCATCTCTACTATTGAATTTGACCGATAATAGGTAAAAGTAAATAGTCTCGAGTCTGGTCTTGCTCATGTATGTGAGTTGGTGATGTCAGGGTTTGTCGATATATCTGTGCGTTTGTAATAGTCTGTAATAATTTTGAGAAAAAATTCGTCTAGAGTTGGAATTCGAAAATCTTGATGCAGTATCCGATTCATCGTGTAACGGGTCTGCGATCAGTTTCAGAGCCCTATTTTAAATAACCTGGAACTTATTCAGCTCAGCCCTGCTTATGTTGCACCACAAGGGCGCACCATAAGTCAGAACTGGCCCGACCAGTACCTTGTAGAGATTAACTTTGGTGCGATTACTGAGTCTACTCCGCCTGTGAAGCAGGGGGTAGATGGAGCCCAATTGGCACAATGCAAGCTTGACTCTAGTGACTGAGTTCAACCTCCAGTTCAGTTTCTGGTCAAAGATAAGTCCCAGGTATTTGACCTCTTGGCATCAGTTTAACTCGATTCGATTGACCCTGAGCCTTGTTTCTGGCCTTCGAATTTTGAAAAAAAAATAACTGATTCAGACGAATCTTCCAATTCGAAAGCCATTTTTCCAACTGATTAATATGGCGCTGCATCCGGGTAACGATCAGCCACGGTTGCTTAGAGGTAGTCGTAATTGCTGTTTCGTCAGCGAACAGATAGAGCTGATTCTGCCTATTACGCGGAATGTTATGTATATATTTATTATACAACATCGGGGAGAGGGGTGAGCCTTGCGGCACTCCCGCCCTGATATTTTTGTCAAGGAGAGTGCGTTCTCTGACGAGACTGCAAATCTTCTATTCTCAAGAAAAGAAGCTACTACCTTGATGAAGTAGTTCGGCGCTCCGAGTCTTATCATCTTCAGTATGAGACCATTATGCCAGACCTTATCAAAGGCTTTACTAACGTCAAAGAAAATAGCTCCCGTATGGGCTCGTCTGTTGAAGCCCTTTAAAATGTTTGAAGCTAGACGTGTTGTCTGCCTGACTGCAATGTTCGGCTCTGAATCCAAACTGTTCATCAGGCAGCACATTTCGTTCAAAAACAAAGCCATTTAAGCGACTTTTCGCTTATTTTACCCAGGCTAGACAGCAGACTGATGGGTCTGTAACTTGTCGGTGCCGTGGGGTCATCACCTTTCTTGTGTATAAGGATAACTTTTGCATGTTTCCATGCACTCGGAAAGTGACCTTCTTTGATTATCGCCTGCGACAAATTTACTATATTCCCTAAATCTCTGTCGGGTAAGTTTCGCAACGCCGCATTCTTTAAACCGTCGAAACCCGGGGCATTTTTCCTATTTAAAAAGTTAACAAGGGACTTTACCTCGTTCAGCATAACCTGAGGAAAGAACTGAACGGTGTGGTTGATTGTCTTGTAAATTTGCACCGTTCTGGCGACCCTAGCATCTCTAGGTACGTCATTGATTGGATTTTCACTGAATTGGTCATAGAGTTTGTCGGCTAGCAATTCAGCTTTATCCTTTGTGTCCATCAGAACTTGACCCGTTTCCTGATTTTTCAGGTATGACATCGGGGCTCTAACGCCTCTGATCAAAGTTTAAGTCATTCTAAAGACAGAATTATCTTCGATGGAAAGACTCTGAACTTTATCGTTCCATAAATTGGACTCGCGCTCGATGAGCATTTATCTGATGACAGCGGCCTCCCGATTTGCCTTGGCCTTGATTCGAGGATCTCCAGTACGGTACGCCCTATTCTTTAGTCGATTTTTAATCCTGATGTGATTTTTAATATCGTCTGTCAAAGCCCTGTATTTCGAAAATTCGGACACTTTTGTGACTGATGACTGTGAAAGAGCCATATTGATATCATCTGTGATCTTAGCTAACGCGTCATTAATCTCCCTCACATTGCGTGGCGGTTGTGATAGCTGTACTGAGTTCTTAATCACAAAAATGTCCAGAATATCCGGAAGACCACGCCCAAGCATGTGGGTGTGCTCCTCCGGCGGTAGAATGTGGAAATGTAAAGCTTCGGAAAAATGAAATAAGGTGCGACCCCTCGGATTTGAATACCTGCAACCCCAAACCGTGTGCTTGGCGTTGAGGTCACCCCCTATAATCGTGCTATTATTATTGTTAAAAAGTTTTGCTAGACAGTGTAATAATTAATAAAAAATAAAAAATTAAAAAAAAAAAAAAGATAAAAAAAGGATTCTTATCTACTTTATTCAATTTATGATTGTTCTTGTTACTTGTTCATTAATTAATTACTTGGGTCACCACGGCCACTCAGTTTTTTAATTCGCTTGAGAGCTAAGGTCGTAGATTTAATTCAGATAAGATTTTTGGGCGCCATCAACCAAAGGGGTTGAAAAAGATTATAAAGAAAAGAGTAAACAGAATATTTAGTTCCCTAGCCCTGAAAGAGAAAGCAGTATGAATAAAACAATTATTTCAATCAATTCCCATTTTATTAATTAAAAGAATAATATTTTCCAACTAACACCCATTTTATTCATATAGGAAGAAATAAACATAACATAGAAAAAGAATTTGAATAAAAGGCTAAGCAACTAAATCAGAGAAAGAAGATATAAAAAATAACATAGAAAAAGATATGACATGAGCTAGACAGCTCCACTAAAAGATATATTAGATCGTAGGAAATCAAACAGAATAAGAAGTGAGGATTCTTTCTAAACACCCAATAATAGGAGTCAAATACTAAATAAAGCTTTGAACATAATTAAAGTGTAATTACTTTAAAGGTAGTGACCAAAATAAAACAGAATTTAAATTTAATGTAACTAAATCAAATTATAGCATTCATTATGCCAAAATTGAAAATAAAATGTTCTTTATAGTAAAGTCAATGAAAGTAAAGTTAATATAAAGTCATATAGATATATATATAGCATTCCCTACGCCAGAATTTAAAGTGAGTTAGAATTTAGAATCAAATTCATAAATAGTAATATCACTTCCAGGTTATATTAATAAAAACATTTACCATGCCCTATTCCAAAATAGAAATGGGAACTTAAAACTTTAGTTATGTTCCCAGCAAAATAGCTTAGGGGTGAAGATAAAGATTATCTAGCTAAGTCTAACTAATAGATATATAGCCAAAACCTAGAATGACAAAAGATACATACTGATGGTGACTAAAATATCTGGGTCAGTAAGTAATGCATTCAAAACCGAGATTATCAGTCTCTTATTAACCTGCTCACAACAGATATAGGTATATCCATTACGAGAGTAAGTCCAATGAAGAAGTTACCGATATAGGAATATCCCAACAACTTCATAGGGGTATCTTAATAAAATTAAGTCAAAATAGAGAAAATTTCAGCTATAGAAATAACTCAATACTCTATAGGGATATCTTAATCACATTAAGCAAAAATAAAGAAATTACAGATATAATATCTCAATAACTTTAGTGCGAAAACGCATACTTCCTGAGGAAGTAATAGATTTATACTTAAAAATTAAACATTTAACCGCTACTTCTGTTAGAAAGTAAGACTTACGTTTTTTGTTTAATGTAAATCTCAATTTAAGAGAATTAAAAAACCATCTTAGACTCCTTAACGAGTGAAAGTTAGTATCATAAATCAAAACTAGCCTGTTCCAGCTAGATAATCATAAAACCTACTAGGGATTAATATACAAATGAATTTACAATAAATAGACCAACCACTCAAGCATTCCTTGACGAGGGAGGTTTCGGTTTTAAATTGAAAACTAAGTTTCGTATGATACAAGATAAGCAGTTTAGGTAATATGTACATTACTGGATTGACCCATCCACTTTAAGCGAAATCTACAAGAATTTACAACAGTCTTAAGCGAAGCTAGGGTAATTATACACTATACATAAAAATATACAGGGGGAAGAATATACAAATATAATACAGTCTACCAAATCACCACATAAAAGATTTATAACATAGGAAATTAAGTTAAGGGTTAACAAATTGACTTTTAGTGGCTATCAGTCATCAAATAAAAAAGGTTAAGTCCGGTAAGTGTGGCATTGTGCCAGTCAAAACGTTACAAGTGAATAAAAGAGGTATTTTAGCAATATGACATAAAAAGGTGGCTCTAGGCCCATTAATAGTACATTACGAGTGATTTAACTGAAGTACAGAGGTGAAATTATCCTGAATTATTGGACACATGAAATTTACTTATTCAAACTCAAAGGAAGGGTTTTTTGGTATTATATCTTATGAAATTTAACAAAAATTAGTCGGAAGTGGTGTTAGTGCAGTAAACAAGGAGAAAAAATATGCTACTTAGCTCATGTAAGGCAGGACTCTAGCAGACAGGCACGACGGATTATGCGTCAAACTCCAGCATCAGATCAATGTGGACGGTTGACCATACAGCACGTCGGGGTGACCGGCACATGCACCGAAACAGGAACTTCATCCAAAATGACACCCCCACTCGTCTTGGCCTCTCTAAGACATACATCCTCCATTCCAGACATGGGATCCATAGCAGGGTAAAGAATTTAGAGGAAGACTCCAGATTACGAATACTGACTTAAGCATTTCCAACACATGGCTAAATCCATGTAGAACGTAGAAAATAGAAGTAGAAGGTAATAAAGGTAGAGGATAAAAGATGTAGGAGATAAAAGAACCAGAAGATAAAAGAAAAATAGACGGTAATCGAAGTAGATAAAGGAAGTAGAAAATGAAGTTGATAAAAGAAAAATGATGAATAGTGAAGGATAATAAAGGCTAATAAAGGATAATAAATAATGAAAGATAATAAAAGATAATAAATAATGAATAATGAATAATGAAAGATAATAAATAATGAAAGATAATAAATAATGAAAGATAATAAATAATGAAAAAGAATCATGAAGGATAATAATTAATGAAAGATAATAAATAATGAAGCCTAAAACAAAACGTGAACATTAGGACGCCATTTTGTGAAACCCAAAAATACTACTCACCAGATGGTCGGGCTTCCTACGGTCTAGGTGACGAAACAATCCCATTTAAGGCTCAAAAGACAGCTTCTGTGTTAAATTCCGATCCGGCCATTGCCGACACATATAAAATGTGAATTATTAACACAAAACCATAATTTTTATATTTTCGTCACCTGCTGTTCAAGTCTTCTGGACCGGTATTTAGAACGAACAGACCGACGCACTACGCCGTAAAGTCCTTAAATAGACTTTCCTATCCAAAAAAACAACTTCCCACTCGTGACTCGTACTGCTTCGAAAACCCATGTGACTTCCGGAAATGACAAGTAAAGCTGGAGGGCACTTTGAACTTGAAAACGGGAATCTACTCATTTTAACCAAAAAAAGCCATGAAAATAGATGCAAGTTTGACCCGAAACTAAATGCCTCCAAAATACTAGGTTAGGCAACGTCAAAAAACCCGGCAGTCATCCCAAACATGTAAAAGATAGCTTAATACCATCTGGGGGTGCAAGTGATATTCCGACAGCTAGTCATGCATATCGTCATATTACGGGTTGCCTATACGTAGGTTATTATATTAAGACGAATCGGCCTGGGTCTAGAACCTTTTAGACAGGGGCGTATTCAAAATTTTTAAAAAATTTAATTATTTAAATTGGTCAAAATTTGATAAAAACTCGGGCTATCTACTAACGTTGTAACAAGCACAAAAAGATTGTTACAAATACCCCCTTTCAACAAAAAATTAAAAAAAAATAAGAAATAATTCAGGACAATTGAGTACCTCTTAACGTCTAATTACCAAAAAATTTTTAGGCTACAGGTTGCCTTTACATTTGAGATACAATATACATTTCGGTTTATATTTTAGTCTTAATTACTAACTTACTAGCTATGGAAAACGGTTGGGCTTAGGGCTGGTCAGCGTCTTCAAGATCAAGACTGCTATCCAGAGGGGATTTAAGATCTTTAATGTGATACCGACCGATGCTTTTATCGTGCTCATCCTTAAGTTCATAAATGATTGGAGAAATTTTCTTAATGATTTTACATTTAATGAATTTCTTTGCCAGTTTTTTAGAAAAATAATTCCCAGCGTCAGACAAGATGAAATTTCTTTTATAGACTACGTCACCTACATCAAACTCAATATTTCTCTTTCTCAAATCATAATATTTCTTATTTCGCTCATAAGCTTTATTGATGTTTTTAATAACTTGTTCATAAACGTCTGGTAATTTAGAAAGTTCTTGAGCTAAGTTTTGTCTGTCGTCAAATTTATAGGGACAAAGATTTTTACTTTCTATGATACCACAATAATCTCCAGAGGTAGGTAAGTTACGTCCAAAAGTTAAGAAAGCTGGTGAAAATGCAGTTGATATGTGTGTAGTGGTGTTAATAGCGTTACATATGTGGTGTACGTGTTTGTCCCAGTCACGGTGGTTATTTTCTTTAATATAGGACCTAATCGCGGTGCCTATCACTCTATTTGCACGCTCTACGTTATTTGTTTGGGGGTGGTATCTGGCATTGTACCAGATGTGACCTACTTTATAACTATTCATCAGGCTGGTGAATTCTTTTGATTTAAACTGCGTACCATTGTCTACTACTAGAACTTGGGGAACGCCAAAATATATAAAAACTATTTCCTCCAGAAAGCTACAAATTTCCTTAGTCAAAGCTCGTTTCATTTTATGAATAAAAATAAATTTGGTGAACCAGTCTATTACGACGAGCAAATAACAAAAGCCGGACCTGGATTTTGGAAAAGGTCCCTGAATGTCTATAGAAAGTAATTTAAATGGTGTGGAAATATTCTTAGGTGCCCCCATGAGACCAGCCCTAGCAAATTGAGAAACTTTCTGTTCATTACAAACCTGACAACGAGAAATATACGTCTTTATATCTTGTCTAATCCCTGGCCACCAGCATTGTTCTAAAATTTTATCGAGACACTTTTTAAAACCAAAATGTGCACCTAATGGATTATCATGAAATTTTTCTAAGACTTCCGATCTTTTAATTCGTGGTATGATTAGTTTCCAATCTTTTTGGTTAATTTGAACATTGTGACTACTGGGGAAATGTTTATATAAGTTATTACCCTCTATTCGAAAAGCTGGATATTTTTGAGGATGTTTTTGTATTTTATCCCTCAACTGTGAATACCATTTATCTAGTGGAACGTTATCTATTGAGGAAATTTCTGGAAAACTACGACTAAGTGCGTCTGCGACGACGTTTGAGGTGCCAGACCTATGCTTAATAACAAAATTAAATTGTGACAGCAAGATGGACATTCTAGCTAATCTACCCATGGGGTTTTCTAAACGGAAAAGCCACTGCAAGGAATAATGGTCAGTTAAGATTGTGAAAGTTGGGCCACCCTCTATATAAGACCTAAACTTTAGTACAGCGTGTACTATGGCCAAAAGCTCTTTTTCTGTAACTGTCATGTTAATTTCTGATTTTGTTAAGGTTCTAGAAGCATAAGCTATTACATATTCGTCGTCCCCATCTGATTGAGTAAGGACCGAGCCTACTGCTGCGTTTGATGCATCAGTTTGTATGGTAAAGGGTTTATTAAAATCTGGGTTTCGCAACACCGGTGTTGTAACTAGTCTTGTTTTAATATTTTCAAAAGCTTGTTCCGCTTCAGGGTTCCACTCTACAACTTGTTTATTCTTTTTACTTTTTGTTATATTATTTAAGGGTACTATAAGTTCAGAAAAATTTTTAATACATTTTCGATACCAAGAAGCCATTCCCACAAAACGTTTAATGCCTGTGACATCTTTAGGTTTTTGATAATTACAGATGGCTGAAACTTTGTCAGGATTCGCGTGTAATCCATTCTTGTCTACTACATAACCAAGAAAAGCAAGGCTAGGTTGACAAAATTTACACTTTTTTGCATTTATGGTGAGGCCTGCATTTTTAAGAGTATCAAAGACTTTATTTAGAGTTTCCAAGTGAGAGTCAAAATCGCTATTTACTACTACCAAATCATCAAGATAAACAAAGATGTTCTTTTCTAAAGTGGGGTCAAAAAGGCGGTCCATTAATTTTTGGAGGGTTTGAGCAGCATTACATAGCCCGAAAGGCATACGAACGAATTCAAAATGTCCCCTGTTAATGACAGTAAACGCGGTCTTGGCACATGAGTCTTCACTTAGTTTTATTTGCCAGAAGGCGTGCTTTAAATCTATAGAGCTTAAAAATCTAGCATCTTTTACTTTGTCTAGTGTTCTTGATAGGTATGGTAAAGCATAAGGGTCTTTAACTGTATAAGAATTTATGGCTCTCCCATCATAGCATAACCGGTATTCACCTGAATCTTTCTTTACAAGCAAAACATTGGCGGAATACGGGCTTGTGGAAGCTCTTAGCACACCGAGAGTTAATAATCTATCGATCTCGTCGTTCATGTATTTTTGCATATAGGGAGAAAGAAGAAAAGGTCTCTTACGAAAAGGTTCCTTACATGTAAGTTCTATTTTATGTTCTATTAAGTTGGTCACCCCTAATGTATCTGATACTAACTCATCAAACTTCCCAATCATATTCTCTAATCTACCCTTTTGTACCACTGTTAGATCGTTTTCAGACTGGATAGATATCTTTTCGAATTTTTCTTTAACAATAATTTCATTTAAACCCAGAGTGCTGTTTAAATCATAGGAATTGTCCTTAAAATCTAGTCTTAAGTTCATTTTTTGACAGAAATCTATGCCCAAAATAAAAGATTGATGAATGCTTGGAACTACTAATACTTCTAGGTCTACCTTTTTATTACTTAAGTAAAGTGGAAGAGTAACAGATCCTAAAATTGATTGTGGATTGCCATCAGCAGTGGTAATGGATTCTCTACTGAATTCTTTAATTGTGAAACCTAAGTTTGATATGATTTGATATCCTCTCTTCCCTACTACACTTTGCATAGCCCCTGTATCCAATAAAGCAGTCACAAGTTTATCTTTAATAAAAACGTCTAGATAAGGTCTTTGGTCGTTATTTGATTGTTTTGAGAATAAAGGTGAAATTTCATTATATTTAAAGAAATGTTTTACTGTATTTAGCCACTTAGACCAGTTGTTCGATAAATGAAAAATATCGGACTTTAAATTTGCTTTTAAACACTCCCTGCCGACTGATGAGAGTAGGTTACTACGTTTTTTGGACCACAAGCTTTACAATTAGGTCTGGTGACATTTTTGTGTCCACACTTATAACAGAAATTTTCTTTTTCATTTTACAGGCGGGGAAGATATGCCCCTCTTCATCGCAGTTAAAACATTTAACTCTCTTTCTTAAAATAGGCTGAGTTATACCAGTAGTTTTATTTGTTTGATCTAAAGCGCTTAAATTTAGGTCTTGAAAATTTATTAAATTATCAGTACTATTGACATTTTGACCTGAATTTTGTTTTTCTTGTTCTAGATTGACATTGCTAGGAGATTGATTAATTTCACTAACGTTTCTATTATTATTATTAAATTTTTGGAAAGGCTTTCTATAAGCTAGCTCGGGTTCCAGGGTGGAAGAATTGCAAAACGGTGGAGCTTGAAACTTATCAGTTCTTACTTTTGTGTCTTCTAAAATTCGACAAAGATTTTTTAACTCAAATAAAGATACTGGTTGCCTCAGAGCTAATTGTCCCTGGTAATAGGGTAACAGATTTCTAGTTATTATTTTTAATTGTACGCTCTCGTCAACTGGGTTTAAAAATCTTTTAAATAAATTTTCCATAACCGCTATATAGATAAGCGCCCTTTCAGTAATACCTTGAGTACGAGATCTCATTTCATCCCACAATGCTAATTCATAGTCTATAGGCAAGAAGTTTAAACGCAACTGATAAACTAACTCATCCCAAGTGTTAACTAGACTTCTTATTGACCTGTACCAAATTAAAACATCCCCTTCAAAAAGTTCGTGTGAAAAATTTAAGAGCCCTTCTCTAGGTATTCTATATGCTAGACAAAATTCCTCTACCCTCTCTAAAAAGCTGTGTAGACTTTGGTTTCTACCATTGAATTTAAGACCAATACGATTTAAGGGAGGTAGTCTGTAATTATCCTGACTACTTAACGAATTTGAAGGCACTTGTCTATTTAAGGATGAAGTACGATAAGGATCGTAATTTAATTGTTGATTAAATGGCCGGGGTTCGTTTAAATTTAAATTGGAGGCTATTCTATCGAAAAATCCTGAGTTTGGAAAACAGTTATAACTCGGATTAGGTAAGCTTGCGGTGATATTAGGTGGAGGACCTTGTGCAAATAAACTATTCCTATTTATATCTGGTCTTGAGCTATCTATGTTATAGGTATCTGCCTGTGGCAAGTTAGGACCCTGCAAAAATGAGCGATTTATAGTGACATTTCCTTCAGATTGATATTTGCTATGCAAGTTTGCCTGTGGCAAAATAGGACCCTGCTCTAAACTTTGTTGTCTCTGAAAAATATGACCTGCGGCCTGATTTACTTGGTTTCCTGACATAAACCCACTTTCCTCCCTAATAAGGCTATTATCCATGTCGTGTGGAGAGTCTCCCAAGGTGGCCATATGTGAAAATCTATCCAAGGAATCTAATCTACCCTGTTCATTATAAAAGTCTGGCATTATTCGCGAACTTTGAGGTCTTGAGTTTAAATTGAATTGTCGTGTGTTTAAGTTTGTATTTTGTTGGGTGTCTCTACTAGATAAGGTTGCAAGATTTGGTGTGCGGGAACAATTTGGTTGGACACAGCTTTCAAAGTCATTATCAATTAAATTTTCGCCATTATCAACTTTATTTTGAGATATTGAGTTTAAATTAAATTGTCGTCTATACAAGTTGATGTTTTCCTGTATGTCCCTACTAAACAAGGTTTTAGGCTGTAATGTATGAGAACAGGTTGGTTAAATAGAGCTTTCAAAATCATTATTGTTACTCATATGTTGAGATACGGAATTTAATTGCGAAGCCTCCTGTGCTGGCCCACGAACAAGAACGTCAGAATGAATAATTATTTTAGGATTTTCTCCTGGATTTACTTTTTGTTCGTCGGTCGCAAAAGATACTCTACGAGAATTTACAATTTCAGGAGTTTCAGAATCGCTCTCATACGAGGTCTCTGAGGAACTTTCATCTGTGTCCTTGAAATGCAAAAGATTGACGTCATTATTTTGAGCTTTTGCCTTTAAATTGGCAATAAGAGAGGTTGTTTCAGTTATAAGTTCGGATTTGAAATTATCTTCTTCTGGGTTACCAGAAGAGATATACTCTAATCTACGTTTAACATGTAGTAAACGTGACATAGCTCTTTTATAATCAACATGTTCTTTATTGGAATTAAAAATGGTTACCAATCCTTGTAATATCACGAGTTTTCTTTGGCATATTTGTGTTTCCTGTTGAAAATCCATCGATATCGCCGGATGAGGCACGATAGAATCATCTTTCTCAGCTTTCTGTAGCTGTCGCAATAAGGATTTGAGGATGTTGACTTTTGATCCTGGATCAGCCTGGATTCCTCTGACGCAGAGTTCCCAAACCAACTCATCTTTCCACAGGTAGGTAGGGTTCATTTTAGACATTTTTCTCTATACCAAAATGTACCTAAAAATTCCAAATACAATTAAAAATGGTCAAAATAATATCTCTGGCCAAGCCAAAAATATAGAAATTTATGTGTTTAGAAAGATATCACTGCAAGGAAAAATGAAGATTTTTATCTGAAATGTTGTTGAAAATTTTACTTGTTACATACGACTGAGCTACCCACAAAATGTTATTCCTGGCCCCACGTTGGGCGCCATTTGTAATAATTAATAAAAAATAAAAAATTAAAAAAAAAAAAAAGATAAAAAAAGGATTCTTATCTACTTTATTCAATTTATGATTGTTCTTGTTACTTGTTCATTAATTAATTACTTGGGTCACCACGGCCACTCAGTTTTTTAATTCGCTTGAGAGCTAAGGTCGTAGATTTAATTCAGATAAGATTTTTGGGCGCCATCAACCAAAGGGGTTGAAAAAGATTATAAAGAAAAGAGTAAACAGAATATTTAGTTCCCTAGCCCTGAAAGAGAAAGCAGTATGAATAAAACAATTATTTCAATCAATTCCCATTTTATTAATTAAAAGAATAATATTTTCCAACTAACACCCATTTTATTCATATAGGAAGAAATAAACATAACATAGAAAAAGAATTTGAATAAAAGGCTAAGCAACTAAATCAGAGAAAGAAGATATAAAAAATAACATAGAAAAAGATATGACATGAGCTAGACAGCTCCACTAAAAGATATATTAGATCGTAGGAAATCAAACAGAATAAGAAGTGAGGATTCTTTCTAAACACCCAATAATAGGAGTCAAATACTAAATAAAGCTTTGAACATAATTAAAGTGTAATTACTTTAAAGGTAGTGACCAAAATAAAACAGAATTTAAATTTAATGTAACTAAATCAAATTATAGCATTCATTATGCCAAAATTGAAAATAAAATGTTCTTTATAGTAAAGTCAATGAAAGTAAAGTTAATATAAAGTCATATAGATATATATATAGCATTCCCTACGCCAGAATTTAAAGTGAGTTAGAATTTAGAATCAAATTCATAAATAGTAATATCACTTCCAGGTTATATTAATAAAAACATTTACCATGCCCTATTCCAAAATAGAAATGGGAACTTAAAACTTTAGTTATGTTCCCAGCAAAATAGCTTAGGGGTGAAGATAAAGATTATCTAGCTAAGTCTAACTAATAGATATATAGCCAAAACCTAGAATGACAAAAGATACATACTGATGGTGACTAAAATATCTGGGTCAGTAAGTAATGCATTCAAAACCGAGATTATCAGTCTCTTATTAACCTGCTCACAACAGATATAGGTATATCCATTACGAGAGTAAGTCCAATGAAGAAGTTACCGATATAGGAATATCCCAACAACTTCATAGGGGTATCTTAATAAAATTAAGTCAAAATAGAGAAAATTTCAGCTATAGAAATAACTCAATACTCTATAGGGATATCTTAATCACATTAAGCAAAAATAAAGAAATTACAGATATAATATCTCAATAACTTTAGTGCGAAAACGCATACTTCCTGAGGAAGTAATAGATTTATACTTAAAAATTAAACATTTAACCGCTACTTCTGTTAGAAAGTAAGACTTACGTTTTTTGTTTAATGTAAATCTCAATTTAAGAGAATTAAAAAACCATCTTAGACTCCTTAACGAGTGAAAGTTAGTATCATAAATCAAAACTAGCCTGTTCCAGCTAGATAATCATAAAACCTACTAGGGATTAATATACAAATGAATTTACAATAAATAGACCAACCACTCAAGCATTCCTTGACGAGGGAGGTTTCGGTTTTAAATTGAAAACTAAGTTTCGTATGATACAAGATAAGCAGTTTAGGTAATATGTACATTACTGGATTGACCCATCCACTTTAAGCGAAATCTACAAGAATTTACAACAGTCTTAAGCGAAGCTAGGGTAATTATACACTATACATAAAAATATACAGAGGGAAGAATATACAAATATAATACAGTCTACCAAATCACCACATAAAAGATTTATAACATAGGAAATTAAGTTAAGGGTTAACAAATTGACTTTTAGTGGCTATCAGTCATCAAATAAAAAAGGTTAAGTCCGGTAAGTGTGGCATTGTGCCAGTCAAAACGTTACAAGTGAATAAAAGAGGTATTTTAGCAATATGACATAAAAAGGTGGCTCTAGGCCCATTAATAGTACATTACGAGTGATTTAACTGAAGTACAGAGGTGAAATTATCCTGAATTATTGGACACATGAAATTTACTTATTCAAACTCAAAGGAAGGGTTTTTTGGTATTATATCTTATGAAATTTAACAAAAATTAGTCGGAAGTGGTGTTAGTGCAGTAAACAATGAGAAAAAATGTGCTACTTAGCTCATGTAAGGCAGGACTCTAGCAGACAGGCACGACGGATTATGCGTCAAACTCCAGCATCAGATCAATGTGGACGGTTGACCATACAGCACGTCGGGGTGACCGGCACATGCACCGAAACAGGAACTTCATCCAAAATGACACCCCCACTCGTCTTGGCCTCTCTAAGACATACATCCTCCATTCCAGACATGGGATCCATAGCAGGGTAAAGAATTTAGAGGAAGACTCCAGATTACGAATACTGACTTAAGCATTTCCAACACATGGCTAAATCCATGTAGAACGTAGAAAATAGAAGTAGAAGGTAATAAAGGTAGATGATAAAAGATGTAGGAGATAAAAGAACCAGAAGATAAAAGAAAAATAGACGGTAATCGAAGTAGATAAAGGAAGTAGAAAATGAAGTTGATAAAAGAAAAATGATGAATAGTGAAGGATAATAAAGGCTAATAAAGGATAATAAATAATGAAAGATAATAAAAGATAATAAATAATGAATAATGAATAATGAAAGATAATAAATAATGAAAGATAATAAATAATGAAAGATAATAAATAATGAAAAAGAATCATGAAGGATAATAATTAATGAAAGATAATAAATAATGAAGCCTAAAACAAAACGTGAACATTAGGACGCCATTTTGTGAAACCCAAAAATACTACTCACCAGATGGTCGGGCTTCCTACGGTCTAGGTGACGAAACAATCCCATTTAAGGCTCAAAAGACAGCTTCTGTGTTAAATTCCGATCCGGCCATTGCCGACACATATAAAATGTGAATTATTAACACAAAACCATAATTTTTATATTTTCGTCACCTGCTGTTCAAGTCTTCTGGACCGGTATTTAGAACGAACAGACCGACGCACTACGCCGTAAAGTCCTTAAATAGACTTTCCTATCCAAAAAAACAACTTCCCACTCGTGACTCGTACTGCTTCGAAAACCCATGTGACTTCCGGAAATGACAAGTAAAGCTGGAGGGCACTTTGAACTTGAAAACGGGAATCTACTCATTTTAACCAAAAAAGCCATGAAAATAGATGCAAGTTTGACCCGAAACTAAATGCCTCCAAAATACTAGGTTAGGCAACGTCAAAAAACCCGGCAGTCATCCCAAACATGTAAAAGATAGCTTAATACCATCTGGGGGTGCAAGTGATATTCCGACAGCTAGTCATGCATATCGTCATATTACGGGTTGCCTATACGTAGGTTATTATATTAAGACGAATCGGCCTGGGTCTAGAACCTTTTAGACAGGGGCGTATTCAAAATTTTTAAAAAATTTAATTATTTAAATTGGTCAAAATTTGATAAAAACTCGGGCTATCTACTAACGTTGTAACAAGCACAAAAAGATTGTTACAACAGTTGCCTGAGAAACCCACCGATGGACTACAGTAAACCGACCCCAGGTGTAAGCGTTGACTATTTTTGAATCTTATTGAAATAAAAGTCTCCTCAATATGGGGACAGTTGTTAGAACCTGGCACAAGTCGCGCAGATATGTGTTTTTTGACCAGAATCATGGTTCCACCAACAGACACCTAGATATAATGCGAGATGCACTATAGAAATATTACAGGATGTTCCTTTGACCGATTTAAATAATATTTATTGGCAGCAAAATGGCGCTCCAAGTCACAAATCTCATATAGTGAGAGAATATTTAGAAACCACATTTCCCGATAAATGGATTGGTACCAATGGACGTGTCAAGTGGCCTCTAAGATTACCTAATCTTTCTGTGTTGGATTTCATTAGGGGGGTATATAGAAAATCAGTTATATAAGAGATAATACCACAATATTGTCAAGGCTTAGCGTTTGTTACTAATAAGAATTTATAAATGGTATTGATGTTATTTAAGGGGTAGAACAAATTAATTTAAATAATATGCACTAGTACAAAACAAATACATATTTATTATTAGTTGAATAAAATGAACAAGCTAAATACAGAAAGACAAAACAAAGAATTGAAGAAGTTAAATAAATTGCTAGAGGACCTTGCTGAAAAGAAATAAGTGATACTTACATTATGACATTGCCGTCGGGCTCAGCTCTTTGGGCAGACCACCTAGTATCACATCGTCACGGCCCGGACTTGACTCCCTGCTCGTAGCAAAACCGAACTCTCATCGTCTATCATTTATGATTAGTCAGCAAATGCTAACTGTACGACCAACCATCATACAGGGCGAGAAATATTTAGTAAAGACCTAATAATAATAAATAACATATTCTCGAGGTTCCCCCCACGTAGAAGAGCTGGGCCCCCGCGATAAAGCAAAAAGGTCAATGAAAAAATTACCAGTGCGTACAGAACACTTTGCAATAATGGTAGTTTCATAAAAATATTATCAAAATCTTAAAAAAATATATCCAAAGGCCAATAAGAAAATTATTAATGCATATAAAGTACTTTACAATAATAGCAATGTTATAAAATTTTTCGTGACAATATTGATCCGAGAACCTACCCATCAAACCTTTAGGCTTTTGCAGGGAGAGCTAATTATTTTTGCATTGCGAAGAATCGAAACGCTGTGTTGTAAGTGTTTAGAACACAACGGAGCCCAATTTGAGCAATTTTTGTAATTTAATAAAATGATATATCTATTTTATTCTTCGCTTAACAGGTTGAGTGCCAACGTCCAGTATACTGGACACATTGGTTTCTTCTGAGAGCCCGCGTCCAGTCAACTGGACACATTTGTAATGTGGTTTTAATGAGAATCGCAGAAAGCTGGGGTCGGGGGATGAATTTTAATTTCGGCTGCGGGCTATGTATAATTTAGCGCCAAAATTTTAAATCAATCCGAACAAAGACAAACAGTTTACTCCCATTTGTATCGGATTTTACCGAGAGCACCAATTTCAATTAAGCAAAAGGCTCGTGTCAACAGTGCAGTGATATTCACTGAGATGCATGGTTGTATTGCTTTGCGGGTACATTTTTGTGACTTTTTTCTCGTAAAATGGATGAAAACAAAAATAACTAACTACCAATACTAAATAAAATTATGCTGAATATAAATCGGTGTTTTATCCTGACAAAAATTTGTCTATAGATGAAGCTATGATTTTCTGGCAAGGGCGACTGTCTTTTAAACAGTATATAGCTAACAAAAGTCACAAATACGGGATTAAAATATATGAACTAACGACATATTATGGCTTCATTTTAAATGTCCTTGTCTACACAGGAAAGGGCACGCTCCAAGACGAAAACACTTCTCATTCATAGTCTGTTGTCAAAAATTTGCTTACTGACTACTTGGGGAAGGGTCACGCAATATATATAGACAATTTTTATAGCAGTGTAAGTTTGGTGGAAGCACTTTTTAAGGAGAAAACAACATGCGTGGATACGCTGCGTGAAAATAGGAGAGGAAATCCAAAGGAAGTGGTAACGAAAAAAATGAAAAAGGGCGAAGTAATTTGGAAGCGAAAGGATCCAGTACTAGTTACGAATTGGAAAGACAAACGAAATGTCAGGATGATTAGCACAAAACACAAGCATAAAATGATAGGGGTTCAAACAAAGAGGGGATTAGTAAAAATCAAACCTTTATGTGTGCAAGACTATAATAAAAACATGTCTGAGATCGACAGATCTGACCAAATGTTGGCCTACTACTCAACCCCAAGAAAAACTTTGCGTTGGTATAGGAAAATATTTTTTCATTTAATTGACCTTTGTATTTGGAACTCGTGCTACATATACAAAAAATTAAAAGATCGAAATATCCGTCTCTTGAAATTTAGAGAACATATTATTATGGCCCTTATTGGAGAACATGCTGCAGGTTCGACCAATCTGTCCCATCTTTCGTCAGGCCCTATACATTATTTAGAGCCTAACCCACCCACCGCAAAGGACAAGAGTGCGATGCTTAGATGCAGACAATGCAAGAGAGAAAAACCAGGGATTTTTGTCCTCTTTGTCCTGACAGACCAGGGCTCTGCGTTCATCCATGTTTTAAGGATGTTCACCAGAAAAAATGAGGCTTTATATTATTAGAAAAATGTTATGGTCAAATTCATTAATATAACCCCCTTTGTGTTTAATTTGTTTTCTTGTTTGATTACTTCACATTTTTGATAGGTCATATTTGCTTTTCCTGTATAATAATTGATTGTCCAGTTTACTGGGCGGTGGTGTGTGGAATAAAAGTTTTAAAAATACCCCAGCGTCCAGTATAGTGACACCTGTCAAACAGCTGTCAAATTGATATCAAACTGATGCTGAGTGTCATAATAAACTTTTTCTAATTTTGTCTCGAAAAATAGATATTTCGAACGCGCTAGCGAGTTCGAAATATATCCATTTCGAACTCCGAATTTTATTTTTTAAAAGTTGGCATTGGTTATATTTAAATGTTTTATTCTGTTGACGTCTGACGTTTCCTGTTATTGTTATCCATGAGAAAAGAAAGTTTTCGGGATTTCTCTGGTAAAAGTTGATTTATCGTTTTATTAGCAATATCCCTTAACTCAGGGGGAGTTAAACTTAGATTATCATGCTCCATATTTTTTTAATTATAATTATGACCAACTCTATGAAATATTAAATCACAAATTTCGTGACAATGACACAAAGAAAATATTATTTATTGTCAAGGCTACTATGATAAAAAGAAATTTAGAGTATTACCAACATAGAATTTAGACACACAAATTTACAAAATTTGAAGGGTTGATTTTCTTTTTAAATATGTATTTTCTTATTGAAAAAAATACAAAATAGAAAAAATAGTATAAAGTACGTGTTTTATAAAGCAGTTAGAGCACTTGTCCCGTTAAAAAACTCGCCGCAAGCGGCTCGTTTTTTAACATGGACGCGTGCTATAAGATGATGCTTTATAAAACATGTACTTTAATATACTATTTAGAGATATAAGCTAGTTAGATATTATTATGTTAATATGTCATTTTGGGTTATGGTTAAAGAATGCATATTTTCTGTTGGCATTCAACCTGTTAAAGTTATGTAATAATAAAAAGTCGTATAATAAAAATAATGTTGTTTATTTTGTTTTATATTCGGGGGCTTTCTATACGAAAAATTATTAATTTTACAAAAAATGTTACAATTATCCTCTTGTAAATGAAATAAATATGGACTATTATAAACTTTTAAAAAGAGGGATAAGACAAAAAAATAATTAAAGGATGTTCCATTTAAACAAACACAAGTTTGGGTAATAACTCAAAAACAGAACCTTTTAGAAAAATAAATAACTACGCCACTGAATTCTTAGTAAAAACTTTATAACAACCTATTCTTACCTTTTCGATAAGTTATCAAATAATCCAGATACAGGGGAGCGTCAGAAATAACAGATTTTCAAATGTCAGAAACTGAGATAGCTATGAGAATTTCGTTTGCGGCAATAAAAGTTTCATAAAATAAACAACAGTAAGCCGCAAATCCCATATTTCTATTTTATGTAATAAGGGAGCTGGTGTATGAAAACATACGAAAACTAAAACCCCTGTACATTTATTACGTTTTGCATATAAATAATAAAGCACTATGAAGTGAAATTTCAAAAGGTTTTAATAATAGGTGCCCCCATCCCTTCCTTGATCCGCTATTGCCTTCATAATTTATCTAGTCGGTATACACAGACATTTTGAGTTTCCTTGCCCCAAAGTCAGCTCTTTGAGGACACATTGTGACCCATCAATTATTTTATGATCAAAGGAAAAATTTATTACCATAAAATACTAATTTTGGTAATTTATAGTTCAGATTGTAATCAATATCCTGTACAATTAACACATTCCAACTAAGGTCGAACAATTTTAAAAGGGTAATAATAATCATCTTTTCGGGTAATTTAATTATGCCGATATAATTTTATTAATTTGTTTGTTGTTTATAATTTATGGCCTATCGTGTTGGAGGATGTATCACGATCGAGCTCAAGACATCGGGAAGGTAAGGTCAACTAGTTGGCGTACAAATTAACCCATCAGTTGATCTAATTACCGATTTTAAAATTCATGAAATAAATAACAATTTGTTAACATTTTTTTTAAATTTTTTTACGCAAAGTTAAAATAATTAGTTTTATTCTTGGGTGCATTTTTTTGTATACTACATAAGTACATAAGATATTCTCGTAGTCCCCTCCGTGTAAAATGAACTTCTTACAGGTTAATATATCATTCTGTAACAAATTTTTCTTAAAATCCAGGGGCTTTTTCTGTAACCAGAAATATTTTTTTTTGTTATGTAAATCTTGGGTCTTAAGGCACACAACTCTGCGCATCGATGATTTTCTGAAGCTGGCAATTTTTGGTTTTATACCAACCCTGATTTTTTTTACTTATTAACACCCTGTAGCTCGACAACGGCTGCCTTAAGATTCCAGGTTTATACAAGGTGTCCAGAAACTCCCCTGATAAACTTTAGGGGTGATCGCCCAATAAAAAATAAGAAAAAAAGGTTTGAGATAAAGGTATTGAAAATAAAAAAAAAAAAAAAAACTTCCTTAATATTTTTTTGGATATAATTTTGAATTTTAGTAGGTACTAACTAGGAATAAAAATACATTTATTTCATAAAAAAGATTTGTTCTACTTCTACCAGTAGCGTCTGCGCTAACATGTATTTTGATATTTTTTAAACATCCTCGGCCTCATCTTCCTCTCTCATTTCAGTAGCGAGAAATTCATCAGCAAGGTTAGTTTTCTCATATTCATCATCTGATTCACATTAGACTTCTGAAATATTTTCACATGAGTTTATATTACAAAATAGACATAACATAGAGTGCTTAAACCCTGTTTTCCTGCTTCCGCATGCACGACCACATTTGCACGGGATGTATTTCAAAAATGCTTTGGGAGCAGGATCTTTCGTGGTATTTATCGTTCGACGCACTTTGTGTTGTTTTTTTTTTGACTGAGAAATATATTTAAGAAAAAAAGACGGAACTTTTCAGTGATGTTGTGATGAGCATCGCTGAATGAACAAAACCGCAAAGAAATAAATGAAGTGTTGAAGGCAAAATTAAATTAAATTAGTTTAATTAGATAAAGGAATGATTTTACTAATAGAAATATAAGTAGTTGTCAGAAAACACGAGCAAAACCAATTGTGAAGCACGCGTGCAAATTACCCTTGCTCGCGTAGAGGGGGTTTAACAAGCACTTTGATACAGAAAGAACGGGAAATCTCCCAGATGGTCATGGAGCTAGCTCTGACGGTACTACCTGACACCACGTGAACAAGAATTAAAAAGGCAAAGGCGGAGCTGTATAAATAAAACTCGACGAGTAAAGATATATACAGTGTCACCATTAAAGTCCGCACCATATGGAACTTTTTTTTATTAATGAGGTTAGTTAAAATTAAATTTCGGCAATCGTTTTTGCTTCAAATTAGACTAAAAATTATATAATCAAATGTCACCATCTGTCATTCGGTATCTGTCAAAAATTACATTTTAATCAAAAAATGCTGAAAAATGGCATTGTTTTACCGAATTTCAAAAAATTTTATTAGAAAAAGTTGTTTCTAGTACAATTCTTGGCCTAAATACAAAGTTTCAGTTTTCTAGCTCAAAGTTGATTTTTTTGCCATTTTTTCTAATTAACTTTTTTTTTATTTAATGTAAGTTCGCTTAATGGATATTAAACTATTTGCTTATACCATACTCAATATTTTATTTAGTTTGTATGAGCTTTTTTTTACTAGAATGCCATTTTTTTTCGAAATTTAAAATTAGAGGCAAAAAAATTTGACACAGGTGGTGCAAAGTTATCCTAATTTAAAAATTTTAACAGATAGACGTCAGATATTCCATTTTTTTGATAGTACATACACCTAAGAAGTTTAAAAAACTTATAATAAAATTCCCAGATATCAGATTAGTTCAAAATTTAGACACATTTTCTTTTTATCCACAATAAAATATCAAGGCAATTTTGAATTTTATAAGTAGGCTATGGAAAAAAAAAACGAATTAGAGTGCCGAATAAATAAAAGAAATGTCATAAATTTAAATATTTTCGCAAGTTATAGTTTTCAGTGTTATCACCAATGTTGTCCATTCAAGAAAAAATAGAAATTGTCTTAATTTGTGGAGAGAATATGCCTCACCGGCAAGTATCTGCCATTTTTAATGAGAGGCATCCAGAAAAAAATTTGCAGCATAGCACTGTTTCAAGAATAATGTCAAAATTTAAAGAAACTGGATCTGTTCAAAATAATTTTGAGAAACCTCACGCGGCAAGTAAATACGATGAAGCAGCACAACTTGATGTTTGTTTAACTGTTATTGACCACGGTCAAACTAGTGTAACCAAGATAAGTGATTCAACAGGATGCAAGAGGGAAAGCGTTAGAAAAATTCTTCAGAAAAATCGATTTCGGGCATATAAACCCAAGTTTATAAACACATTAAAAGAACGCGATTTTGATATCCGACTTGATTTTTCGTTTTGGTATCAGGGACAATATGAGGAGAATATTCTTTTTCCATACAAGATATTATGGACAGATGAAGCCACTTTCTCTTCGAATGGTACCGTGAGCTCACAAAATTGCCGATGGTGGTCCCAAGAAAATCCTAACTTCACAATTGAATGTCGCGACCAGTATCATTTTAAAACCAATGTTTGGTGTGGAATTTTGAAAGATGAGCTTATTGGACCATACTTCTTTAGAGTAAACTTAACTGGTGAAAGGTACCTGAATTTTCTTAATAACGAGATTACCGAAGTTTTGGATAACATGCCCTTACACCATAGACATAACTTATGGTATCAGCTTGATGGTGCACCCATACATCAAACTGTAGCAGTGAAAGAACGCATAAACCAATTATTTCAAAACAGAGTTATAGGGCGTGATAGAGAATGTCACTGGCCACCCAGGTCGCCTGACATAACCCCACTAGACTTTTTTCTGTGGGGTTATCTTAAGCAGAAAGTTTATAAGAATCGACCGTTTAGAAATATCGAGCATTTGGAACAAACGATAAGACAGTGTTGTGCCGATATAAGACCAAGCTTTTTACAAAATGCTGTCAAAGACGTTTATAGACGGACGGGTGTTTGTATAAAGCGAGAAGGACGTCACACTGAAATGTGAAATTTATATTGCTTTTGTGTTACCTATTTAAAATGATTAAAGTTCCTTTTTGTTCCTTTTAATAATAATGATAGTTTTAAGTATAAAATAAAATTTTTATCAAATATTTAGATGTATTTGTCATTTGAAAAACGAAACATCTGACGTCTATCTGTTAAAATTTTTAAATTAGGATAACTTTGCACCACCTGTGTCAAATTTTTCTGCCTCTAATTTTAAATTTCGAAAAAAAATGGCATTCTAGTAAAAAAAAGCTCATACAAACTAAATAAAATATTGAGTATGGTATAAGCAAATAGTTTAATATCCCTTAAGCGAACTTACATTAAATAAAAAAAAAGTTAATTAGAAAAAATGGCAAAAAAATCAACTTTGAGCTAGAAAACTGAAACTTTGTATTTAGGCCAAGAATTGTACTAGAAACAACTTTTTCTAATAAAATTTTTTGAAATTCGGTAAAACAATGCCATTTTTCAGCATTTTTTGATTAAAATGTAATTTTTGACAGATACCGAATGACAGATGGTGACATTTGATTATATAATTTTTAGTCTAATTTGAAGCAAAAACGATTGCCGAAATTTAATTTTAACTAACCTCATTAATAAAAAAAAGTTCCATATGGTGCGGACTTTAATGGTGACACTGTAGATGGCTTTACTAAAAAAAGGTGCTATAGTCTATCTAATGGCGCTAAGTAGTAAATCAATCAGAGCCGTCTTCTTCATGGGCGTGCAAGATCTTTCGGCATGTAGAGATTTAAATAGGCCTGAATTTCTAAATTTGTGCAGAATTAGTACAAGTATCGACATTAAATTCAACTTTTGTCTTCAAATATATATTTTAATATACAATTTTTTAAGCTTAAAATTATATGCAGCCTGTATTTACATTTACTACATTTACCTGGAATTTTAGTAAGCAATTTTGTCAAGACTAATTTGAGTCTGGGTACTTAATCCGTTTCTGCTCTAATCATGCCTCTATCGGAATAATACACCTATTTATGTCTATACATACCTACCTTGGGTGTTTGTTTCTCATTGAAACTAGTCAAAGTGTGAAGTGTCAGTGTTTTTTAATTAAATATTAAGAATTTTCAACAATTGTCTAAACGCCCTAGCGTCGGTCCATGTACAGGGACATTTTTTTAAGTGTCTCACCCGATTGGCGATTTTCCTGCTGACTATCATAAAAAACAAATAACATATTTCTGAATAATTTTCGATAAGGAAGCCGAATTTAATGTCAAAAAATACATAGATTTACAAATTTGACAGATTAGACGCCATTTTGAATTTTCTTAAATAGCAATCCCCATAAATAACCACACGATTGGATTGCATTTGGCGATCCGATTCTAAAAGTATGTAGTTGTTGATACTTATTTTCAGCCGTTTCGGAAATACGGGGGTTCCTAATTTGCCTCCATCGATTTTGTCTTTTAAGTGTCTCACCCCTTTAATAAATAGACCTTCTAAGCTGAACACCTTAATTTTTTTTACAGTGACATAATTTCGCGTGAGCAAGCGATCTACGCTATAGTCAAATCCGACAGATGTCAAAAAGTGACAGATACGACGCCATTTTGATTTTTAAAGGGGTGAGACACTTAAAAGACAAAATCGATGGAGGCAAATTAGGAACCCCCGTATTTCCGAAACGGCTAAAAATAAGTGTCAACAACTATATAGTTTTAGAATCGGATCGCCAAATGCAATCCAATCGTGTAGTTATTTATGGGGGTTGCCATTTAAGAAAATTCAAAATGGCGTCTCATCTGTCAAATTTGTAAATCTATGTATTTTTTGACATTAAATTCGGCTTCCTTATCGAAAATCATTCAGAAATATGTTATTTGTTTTTTATAATAGTCAGCAGGAAAATCGCCAATCGGGTGAGACACTTAAAAAAATGTCCCTGTACAGTCAATAAAGAAAAAATTCTTATCTGTTACGATTTTATTAACAATAAGAATGCGGATTTGAGTGTTGACAATGCAGTGCAATTTACAGCAGATATGCTTAACATTGGGAAAACAACAATATACAGGGTGTCCCAACTCTATTTATACACGAAATATCTTCTTCCCTGTTCATTATATAAAAATAGTTTCAAGAGAAATAGTTCTTGGTTTAAAGAACTACTTTTACTGGGAGTACATTTAAGTATACAGGGTGCCTCAAAAGTACAATTTTTAATATCAACTTTACTTTTTTAAATAGGACACCCTATATTTTATGTCAAATATTGCTTCTTCAATGAATTCTCTATCAAAAATGTATAATATGTTCCATGCATAATGTTGTCCGTTTTCGAGATAATTACAAATACAATTTTCTGATGTGTTTATTAATTAAAATACATTTAAAATGAACGTAAAATAAAAAAAAAATAACAATGATATTATAAGAGATGCTCAAAGTGACGACCATGTTCGGTCTGACATATCTCGTATCTTTTGAGGAGTTCCGTAGTGCAGGCACACCTTATAACTTCTGCTGGAATTTCTCTACAGGCGCGTAAAATTTTATTTTTTAAATCCTCCAAATTGTTTGGTTTTTTAGTATAAACTACCTGACAGGTCCTCGATTCCCAATCCAGTTTCTCCCATAATTATTGTCTAAACAATCTGATACAATCCGGGAGTTATGTGGCGGAGCACCATGTTGTTGAAGCCAGATATTAAAACGTTCGTTTATGGGAACTTCTTCCAAAAGCGTAGGTAAGACCTCGATTAAAAAATTTAAATACCTTTGACCGTTTAATGTACCTTCATAAAAGTGTGGCCCAATTAATCGTCCATTAAAGAGACCACACCACACATTTACTCCCCAGATATTTTCGAAATGAGTTTCCCGAACTCAATGTGGATTTTCAACCGACCAATAATGAATGTTATGACGATTTACGATTCCGTTATTGTGGAATCGCGATTCATCACTCCACATAATTTTTTCCAGAAACCGTGGATCCTCATTTAACTGTGTAGTCAAATAGGCGATGAATTCCAATCGTCTTTCATAATCATTAGGCCGTAGAGCTTGTACCAGATGAACTTTAAAGGGGTGGTATCCGTTGTTAATTAGAATTCGCTGCACTGAAGCCTTGCTAATAAAGTCTGTGCGTTTTAAGAAATCCGCTAAGCCATAAAACCTCTTGAGCATTATGTCGGTGGCTCTCAAACAATAAATTATATTGAAGGTAATTTTGGATGTTGATGAATTACATTTTCTAAATAAAATAATTTAAAGTAAATAAAAAATTAGTTTAGGTAAAGAAAAATAATAATTTTTTAGCTTTTGTAGTATTTAGACAAATTAGTTTTACGAATTCTTTTTTATAAAGTTTTGGTTCTAAAAAGAACCGATTTTGTAGTCTTGCGACAGAACGTACCTACTGGTAGATAGGTACTACTAAAAGTAGTCTTCCTCTGCATTTGAAATTTCACCCATGCTTTCAGACTCATCAGAATCAACATCATCGTCATCATCATCATCATTCGTAATAATTAACGGTCTTACTTCGTCTATAACCTGTTCTGTCTCGTAAGATTCAAAAATAATTTTTTCTGTGTGTTCAATGCATTTCCGCCATTCTTCTTTGCCCGCTTGGCTAAGCGCCTCCTCCCATAACTTTATAACGCTAGGCTTACCGATATTTTTACAGGCATGTTTGTCATAATAGTTCTTGCTAATACCCCATACCAATGCAATTGCGTTGTAATGACAATGGTAGGGCGGCAATCTCAAAACTTGATGTCCATATTTGAGGGCTAATTCGTCAACAACATACTTTTTTTTAAATGACTGCTCTTTACACTTGCTTAAAAGTTCACTTTTTAAATATAAATTTTCATGGTTTATGTTTTTTTTTGACAACCACTCTTTTATTTCTTCCTTTTTCCAGCTGCTTGTAAGGAATTTCTCTTCGAGTCTCGTATGGTAAGAGGCATTGTCTAAAACAATTAAGGAAGGTTTTTCTAAACTTTTTAAAATTTTTTCCTCGAACCAATGCTCAAAAATTTCAGCATCCATATTGCCGTGATAATCATCAGTTTTTTTTGTTGATGAAAATATCAAACTGGCATTTAAAACAAAACCTTCTTCATTACCAGCATGTAATATAATATACCTTTTCCATTACTTGCACGGGTACTTGAATAACAATGCTTTGAGTCATCCTGCCAAGACGTTTTTGTTGAAGTTCCGTTTGCAAATACCCATGTTTCGTCAAGAAAAACAACTTGTCTTGAAAATTCCGATTTTTTGTTGTTTAAATAATCCCTTAAAAATTGCCATCTTTTCGAAACAACATTGGACAGCTCGCAAAGCAGTTTTCTGTTGTTCGTTTTTTTATATTTGAAACCCATATGTTCTAAGATGATGGGCAAACTGTTAGTTCCAATATCGCAAAGTTTTTTCTGCTTTATCTTTTCAGGAATAGCTTTGAGGGTAACATATTCCTTGGCTTTATACATATCATAACAATATTCCCAATAGAGAGTTTTATCCCTTGGGATAAATCCAAGGTTTTTGAATGGAGTCGAACCCTTTTATATAGTCTGTCCAAATCCTCTTCACTCTTTTTTGGAAGTCTTCTTAAGGTCTTCTCTGAAATGCCGCAAGCATCAGACGTTCGTTTTTGCACTGCCAAAACAGACTCTAACGGGCCCGAGTTATCTTTTTCTAAAGTAAAATAACGTTCCACTTGTAATACCAAACGGCGTTCACCTGGAGATAAATGCCTTCTAGGCGATGTGCCACCTTGCTGAACATTTTCCATAACTTTGCTTAATAACTGATTTTAATTCACACACGATGAGAAACAAACTAAAATAAAAAAAAAACACAACTACTTATTTAAAATAAAGTAGAACATACCATCCCGCACTTTAGCAAATTTTAATTATTTCTTGGAAAATAGTAATTATTATGAAGATTTAATTATAATAATCCCAAAATAATGTCATTATCGGAAAAGTATATACCTGACAAAATCTTTAACATATTTAACCATCCCGCACTTGAGCAAATTTTAATTGGTTCTTGGGAAATAGCGATTATTATATAGATTTAACTATAATAATAGCAAAATAATTTAATTATCTATTTAATTATTATTTATGCTCAACGCGTAATTCTAAGATAATTTTGTTTTGAAGGTGCGAAGATATTGTAACTTAACCGACTTACTGTTAGCGATAACATCCCTTGGTGATTTAATCCGATATCGGACTTCTTAAAACGCACAGACTTTACCCGTTTCTTCTGATATGCCTCTTACTGACACATGAGGGTTTAGTACTATGAGTGCAAGGACATTTATTATGTTAGTTTCGTTTCTTACTGGTCGAGCATGTTGTGAACCCCTCGAGGTAGCAAAAGAACCCGTTCGCATTTTTCTTTCCACATTTGCAAAAGTGCAAAGCGATGGTGTGGGACGATCTGGAAACCGCTCCCTGTATAACCGTTGTGCATCCCGCGATTTTTTCTAGATTAACAGCATGTCAACATATTCGTTCGGAGTAAAAAGTGATGGCATAGTTATAAAAATTACTTACTACTTTGACCTCTTATCTTCTAGTTAAAAATTTATATCACTGTTGGAAATGTCAAAATTTATTTTAAAATGTCACTAGTTTGTTATTATAGTAATAGGTAATTATTGTTTACCTAATATTTCAAAGCATTTTCAAAGTTTTGATACTAATTTAATCTTACCATTATCTAGGAAACGGGCCACATTAGGCATAGAACATATCATAGATTTTTGATAAAGAATTGATTGAAGAAGCAATATTTGACATAAAATATAGGGTGTCCTATTTAAAAAAGTAAAGTTGATATTAAAAATTGTACTTTTGAGGCACCCTGTATACTTAAATGTACTCTCTGTAGAAGTAGTTCTTTAAACCAAGAACTATTTCTCTTGCCTCCTTATTACTGCGAATTAAACCCGATCGAACTTACATGGGCTCAAATAAAGACAGATGTCTCCAGAAAAAACGCGACTTATAAAATGGTGGATTTAAAAGACTCTTTAATGAAGCTAAGGGTAAAATCAGTGCGGAAAAATGGAAAAGTATATCGATCATGTAATAGAAGAAGAAGCAAAAATTAGGCAGGTAGATATAATAATCGAAGAAATGGTTGAACCGCCTATCATATACGATGTTAATAAAAGTTCATCTTCCGAATTGGACTACGATAAAGCCATAACGACGAAGTATTATTCGATATTTGAAAATTCTTTATTTGCAAGATACTATATTATTATATCTTGTTTTTGTAATTATATTATATCAAATAGTACCACATATTGTTAGTTATTAGTTAATACGGTTTTTTAAATGTTTTCATATGCTATGAATTCCTGCGAATATAATATAATACAATTTTAGGAGAATAGGCATGTTTAAGATTTTTAATTTAAAAACTTCCCCAATACACGCTTCTAAATAAGGGATTATACCTGCTTATTATGGTAAATCCTTAAATATAACAATATCTTGCGATAAATCCAGGGCGGAGCTACCTAAAGAATGCTCATTATTTGGATCCTTTAATGTAAACACAATAGATTTTAAAGGAAGGTGCTTAAATTGTTCTTGATACCCCGGTATGCGTCTTGCATATTTAATGAGCATTTATTACTTAGCGCCATATAAAGATCGACTTTAGTAACTAACGCTAAACCTATCTGTAATTATTGTGTGGAAGGATTAGAGTATGGCTCCCAAATAAACTTCCACAGACTGCTTTAAAGACTTCCAAAGGGAAGATCGAAAAGGAGTAAAAAAGAGACGATAACGTAGTCAAAAAGAAGATAGTCCAAAAGCAGACTAACAGAAGACGTAAGGAGGGAGAAAACACTTCGTACAGAAGACCCTAGTAGGAGCTTCTAGGGCCCTAAGGTGTTCCATTTGTTCCTAAACTATTTTTAGCCCTCTAGGTCTCAGTTTCCCTCGACTTGCAAGCAGTCGAAGAAGCATGAAGCTTTTTCCAATCAAGAACTATTACAGTAATTACTCCAGGATTTTGAATTGGAAAGTTATATTTTGTAGCGCCCGTAGCTTAGCCTTGCTTTCTTCTTTGAATTTTGGAAATATTGCTTTTCTGTTACTTCGGGGACAGAAAAACCACTGCGGTGGATTTTTGGTTTGCATATTTTCTTGCTGCTAAAAGTCGAAGATCGAAGGGCCAAAATACTTTTCGAGCACTGTGCCAGCTTTGTTGAGCCCCTAATTCAAACCTTACGTCATCGTCTTTATTTTAAGTCTTTTTCATTTTCCCTCTAGAAGTCATTAGTCTTCCTTTTGAGAAGTCTGTGGAAGTGTTTTTGGGAGTCATACCCTAATCCTCCCACCTAGGGATTGACACTGAATACAAATAAGTTTACTATTAGTTACAATTATAATTTATTTTAATAAAGCCATCTATTTATTTTTACTCGTAAAGTTTTATTTATAGAGCTCCGCTCTTGCCTCTTTTATTTTTGTTAACGAGGTGTCAGATAGCACGATCAAAGCTAACTTCACGACCATCTTGGAAGTTTCCAATTTTGCACGCGTGCTCCATACCGGGTGTTGCATCGTCGAGCGGGACATAGGAAATCCCATGTAATTTTAAATGGGGTCAATTATTGGCTTCCCTAATTATTTTAGAGAAAAATTCTATTTAGGTTTATTAAAGAGCACTAAAACCCACATTCAAAAGAATAACTTTAGATATTTTTGATGAGCCCGTTTACGGGTTATCGCCGATTTCTTTTTAACTATTTCTCCTTTTTATGGCCCCGTATTTGCGGGCACCAGTCAAGGTAAAAGATGACTGTCAAATAAAGTTGTCCCGGAGCACTGCGGCCTTAAGTAGGCCTATTGTGCAAACCTTCGTTTTATTGTATTCACTCGGTTATCTTGGTTCCGTGTATTAGTTTATACACGTCAACTACTGATTTAGTGGTTATTTCATTCAGTTCTAGTTTTGCTCTCCCGAATATGCCATAGCGTCTGCAATCCAAGGATTCGCATTGACAGACAACATGATAAACAGTTTCCCTATCCTTGCCGCAGAGCCTGCAGCTAAGATCTCCATTGTATATCTTCATTTTGTTCAGGTGATCCTTGACAGTCATATGTCCTGTTAGGATTCCCATTGTTGTTCTTAGTTGGTTCCTGCTAAGGTTGAGCAACTGCTTTGAGAATTTAGGACTGATACTCCCCATAACTCTCTTGCTATAATTAAGTCCCTGTCTTCTGTTCCAGTAGACATTGTTTTCATTTTTGGTCCATCGCTTAATAGCCTCTCGTGCTGTGCATTTAGGCACTCCTAGTGCTGGTTCAGGACCAATGTATGGTGTAGCTGATGCTTGCCTCGCAAACTCGTCTGCTTTTTCGTTGCCAGAAATGCCTCTGTTACCCGGTACCCAGAATAGTTCAACTGTACTTCTATCCGCCAGTGTTCTCAGTTCAATTTGGCATTCCCAGACTAGCCTTGATGTTACCCTCTGGCTCGTGAGAGCCTTGAGGACCGCTTGACTGTCTGAGCAAATATAGATTCGTCTATTTTGGTAGGCTCTTCTATTATTTTCCCATGCGCATTGTTGTATGGCATAGGCTTCTGCCTGGAATACTGTAGGGAGTTTTTGGTCTTAATCCGTGTATCCCAGCCCCTGTACCTTCTTTAGTCTTGGACCCATCGGTGAACCACACCAGAGCTCCAGACAGAAAATCTGGTTCGTTGTTTATCCACACGGTTCGATCCTGAATGGTTATCTCAAAGGGTGTGTCGTGAACAAATTTTGGTGTCAGGTGGTCTGATCTCATCTTCATCCCCGGCACATGTGCTATTTCTTCTATAAGTTCGTGACCTACCCTCTTTACTCTGGAGGTCGGCAGCATCATCTGAAGGCAGTGGAGGCCTGTTCTCGCCTTCTCCTTTATTGTCAAGTGAAGAGGAGGGAGGTCAAGAAGGCGCTCCATCGCTGCAGTAGGGGTTGATTTCATTGCACCTGTTATGCCTAAGCAGGCCAGTCTCTGAAGACTTCCTAGCCTGAGCATAGAGGTCCTCTGCAGAACTTTTGGCCACCAGATCACGGATGCGTAGGTAATTGAGGGTATCACCACTCTTGTGTATATCCAATGCACCATCTTGGGCGATAAACCCCATTTTTTTCAGTACATTCTCCTTGTTACTGCAAGAGTAATTTCAGATTTACGGATAATTTTTTCCATGTGGCTATTCCAAGTAAGTCTAGAGTCCAGGATATTTTACTTCCCCAGCCAGCTGCAACGTTTCTCCTTGAAGGATTAGAGGCCCTAATCCCTCTTTTTTCCTTCGCATTGTGAAGGGAACTATAACGGTCTTTTGAGGGCTGATGTTTAGATCTTCCCGTCTTATCCATTTCTCCACCACTTTAAGCGTCTCCCGCATTCTATCTCTCACAGTTGTGTTAAATTTTCCTTGTGTCGTGATGACCAGATCATCAGCATAACCCAAGATTGAGTACCCCGCCCCACTTAGCTCCCTCAGAAGGCCATCCATAACAAGGTTCCAGAGCAGAGAAGAGAGAACTCCCCCTGCGGACACCCCCCTGCCACTAAAACCGCCTGAATCTTGCCCAGAAAGGAGGTGAACATAACCCTGCCCCTAAGCATGTGATCTACCCATCGGCAGGTTTTCTCCAGTCCTATGTTTCTGGTTGCTCTTGTGATGGAAGCAAAATAAGTGTTATCAAACGCTCCCTCAATGTCTAGGAATGCTCCAAGCATTACCTCGCAATTTTCTAGCGTTCTGTCCACTCTTTTCACCAATTGGTGGAGTGCCCTTTCTGTTGATCTTCCTGTCCTGTAGGCATGCTGGTCTTGATGGAATGGTGTGTCGCCCATCACGTCATCCCTTATGTGTCTATCTAACAGTTTTTCTAGCGTTTTAAGCACAAAGGACATTAGGCTGATGGGCCGAAATGCCTTGGCGGTCGAGTAATTTGGGCGCCCATGTTTTAGTATAAACATCACCTTGGTCAGCCTCCATGATCTCGGAATGTATTCTAACGCCAAACTGACTCTTGGTATTAAACACAGTTTGCTAATGAGAAGGTCCGGGGCCTGATGTAGTATTGCTGGGCAAATTCCGTCCGGTCCCGGAGATTTGTTAGGTTCGAATGAGTTTACTGCCAATTTTATTTTATCAAACGTTACCACTTTATTTGCGATCTGCCAATTTTCCCGTGTTGCCCTGTTTGTGGTCCCGTCCGGTTCTTGTATTTACTTATATACTTGAAAAGTTGTGCTCCATAGTTGGTTCTGCTCGTCTTTTCTGACCACTACTTATATTTCTATTAATCAAATTATTTATTTAAATAATTTAACTAATTTCATTTTATTTTACTTTGAATAGTTCATTTATATCTTTGCGGTTTTGTTTATTCAGCGGTGCTCATCACAGCATCGCTCAAAAGTACAATATTTTTTTCCTTATATATATTTCCGAGTTAAACAAAAAGCAATATAAGTGCCTGTCGTAATTTTCGCAAAAGGAGGGAGTAGACTGGGTCACATACCAGCGGTACCGCTTCTTTGACGTTGATATTGATAAATCAAATGGGCCCCGACTACTCGGTTGCAGGTATTTAAAGAAAGTAAAATAATGCAGAGGTAAAGCCTGTCCAGAGATATAAGAAAGTTACACTTTGCCTTTAAATGGGATTATCCAAGGGTGGCCATAAACAAACAATGAATGAATGAATAAATGCAGGTAAATTATGGTCCGTACTTAAAAATGTCTTAAAGTAGAGTGCAAATCCGGAAGACGTAATTTCATTATTAAAGAAATAGTTTGGTGATTTTAAACCGATTTTTACCTGATTCAAGATAAGAGGGTTAATCCCATAAAACAAATTATGTTCTAAAGACTGTATATACAGCCACTCTAGTTTGTTTAAACCTTAGTAATTATTCTTACTTCGTGTGTAATACATCGTTTGTTTAATCGTGTGTTAGTCATGGAAAATATGTGCGAGCCCAATGTGTCTCAGGATAAAACCCCGTAGAAAAGCAGAAAACACTTTTCTGTGGAAACTAAGAAAGTTATAGACAATGTTTATTCAACTGTCATTAAACGTGTGGTCAGCAAGCAAGCAGCGTTAGAAGAAACGGCCACATTAACAAAAATTCCAACATCAACTATATGGAAAATTGCGAATAATCCCATTTTAGCGAGGAAAAAAAGAACCGATACTGGCATTTTTTTGAAAGTGGATGAAAGTGATCAAGATAGAATACGGCGTAAAGTTTACAAGTTATACGAGGAGCAAAGCATGCCTACATTAGATAATTTAATTAAGAGGTTTAAAAAAGATGAAACCGGCGTAAAATGTGGCAGAGCAACGTTATGGAACTGTATCCAACACATGGGTTTTAGATTTAAAAAAATTAACAAAAGACAAGTTTTAATGGAATCCAGTAGAATTCGGGAATGGCGATCCGAATATCTACAAAAAATTAGGATTTACAGAGACCAGCAAAGGCCGATTATTTACTTGGATGAAACCTGGTTCGACACATATATGATACCCCGGAAAAGGGTTGGGTTGACTCAAGCGGCAAGTGTAAAACAAGCGCGCCAGCAAAAAGAGAAAAACGAATTACGATTTTGCATGCTGGATCCAAAGACGGGTGGATTCAATATGGACTTTCTCTGTCTGCAAAAGATATTAAAGATTCTTCTCTGGATTACCATGAAGACACCACTGCTGATTTATATAAAGATTGATTTAAAAACAAGCTTATTCCAAATATACCTCCGAGTAGCGTAATTGTAATGGACGATGCAAGCTACCATAGTAGACAGTTGACCAAGACTCCCTCCTCAAATGACACAAAAGCAACAATCCAAAACTACATGTATGATAATGAAATTTATTTTCAGGAAGACTACACAAAAAGGTAATTAATTGAGGTTTTACAAAGTTTAAAACTACAAAAGGAATACTTCTGTGATAATTATGCAAAAAATCTAGGGCATACAATTTTAAGGCTTCCACCATACCATTGTATATTTAATGCTATGGAACATGTTTGGCACCAACTAAAATCTGCCATTCGTCGTAACAATATTTGCCCTACTATTAAATCCAGTGTACTTGAACTTATAGAAACTGAAGTTTTTAACATCCCTTTACAAAGTTGGGCAAATTCTATTACACATGTTAAAAAAGTGGAAAAATCCTATATCCATATAAACAATATAGCACAACTAATAATTAGAACAGATGATGATAGCGATAGTAATATTGATATATTAAGTGAATAATTATTATAAGCACCGAATAATTTGTATATTTTTGTAATCATAAATATATAATTTTTAATAATAAAAAAACTTGTAATTTCACATTTAAACATAAATAAAATATTAATTAATGTCTTAATTATTTTTATTACAAACCATAATTAAATTCTAAGCAAAATACAGACCTGTTCGGCCATATTTCAATTTTACAGCTGGCTCGGATCTTTCCTAATAGGGATCAGTTAGTCACTTTCTCATATCTCTGAACAGACTTTAGCTAAATTTAGTTATCATTTTAATATAATCTCGCTATATTTTTTCTCAAATTAACATTATTCCCAATACCGTCTTGTGCAGTATAAATAAGCTCGACAGTTGTTGAAGTTTTAATCGAGAGCTCAAGAGAAAAAAATCGTTGCGCGGAGCACTATTCTCGCCAAAAATTGAAAAATGAGACCACGTGAAGGCGGGACATTTTCTGCCAGGATGGGAAATGGGAAAGGTTTTAAAGGTTGAGTTATATCTTATAATTATCTTTTTAAACTCGGAAAACGAAAATAGCAGTTATATCGCTAGAATGTAAACATGGCAACAGCACAACGATCAACTATTATAAACGGTCGTCTTTTCGGCAGTCAGCTGATATCGTTGGACAATCTAAATATTTCTGTTTTCTTAAAGATTTTACGTCTCGTCATTTCTCCGTTTTTTCTTTTGTGATAGTTTTTGTTTTCTTTAACAATTAAGTGTATATTATGACTTCTATAAGTAATATTTTAGTGGAAACGGCAAAATTTTAATGATACATTAATTCGGAGAAAAACAACTTCGTATTCATGATCAACGTCTTCTAATTAGGCTTTAAATAAAAAATAAGCGAATAATTCGCTGCAGGTATCTAGTTTTTCAAATAATTACCGCACGCAATACCATAAGAGCTCAGATTTAGCCGGATATTTTTTATGCTTGGTATCGAACACTTTTTTATTTAGAAATCGACTTTAAAACAGCTTAAACAATTATTTAGTATTTGTGACAATAGCCTGACAGATGATTTAATAACTAGTTTAAAATGCAATTGTTACCACGGTAACGATTGGAGGAGCAGAAACTATATCCGATTTTTTTATCCAGTTACATTTCCTCTTCCTTCCTTTTTATCCGACAGCAAACTACGATTTTTGACATTTTAAATGGGACTATTTATATATGAGTGGAATTGCCGACAGCAAACTACGATTTTTGACATTTTAAATAGGACTATTTATACAGGGTGAGGATTTTAAAGTGTTACAACGCAATATCTGAAAAACGGCTATAAATATTTTAGTCAAATTTTGGGACGTGGATAGGGAGGTTGGGGGACAAATTTTAAAATATTTTTGATATTTACCCCCCCTCCAGATTTGATGTGGCTAGTGACAAATTTGAAATGTCAAATGGAAAGGTATTTTTTTTTTTTGATAATTCGATTCCTCGTCAATAACTACGTAAGTGAGCAGAAAATTGTTACATTTGCTCTACTAGTTGCTTAGTTACGAATTTTTCAATAAATAAAATAGGAATACTTAAAAATGATAATTCCTTAAAAAATCTAACGACGATCATGCTTCAAAAGGTGTTCGAAATGACCCCCATCCATTTCTAAACATTTTGCAATTCTTTTTTGACATGAGTTGCGCACGCGAGTTAACATTTGAGGCGTTACTAAATTACATGCTTGTTGAATACGATCTTTCATGTTTTCTGGTGTGGTCGGTGGTGTAGCCATAACTTTCTCTTTTATAAATCCCCACAAGAAAAAATCTAATGGGGTTAAATCTGGTGACCTTGCAGGCCAATTTACAGGACCACCACGACCAATCCATCTGTTTCCAAACATTTCATTTAGTGTATCTCGAGCTTGTCGGGCAAAATGTGGCGGAGCACCATCTTGCTGAAACCATAGTTCTTGTTGATTTCCATTATTATTCAGAAGTTGTGGCAAATCGGTTTGTAAAAAATTATTATACATTTCTCCATTTAGGTGACGGTCAAAAAAATGTGGTCCAATGACTCTATCTCCGACTATGCCACACCAGGTATTAACCGACCAAGGATGTTGGTTTGGCAGAAATCTCATCCAGTGAGGATTTTGAGGTGCCCAATAGTGTAAATTGTGCCGGTTGACCTTAAATTAAGAAAAGCAAAATTGATTGAATCAGTATAAAATTAAAAATAAATCTAAATGTATGTGAATATTCTCTAAACACCCGTTAACGGGTGTTTAGATATGTATTTATTTATGTACACCCATCAAGTAGTGGATTACATATTTTTGATTATTAAAAGTTACATTAATCCATATTGATTTAAATAATTACCTGACCACAATTGGTAAATGTAGCTTCGTCAGAAAATACTATCTTTCTTAAAAATGCATTGTTTTCGTGAATTAAAGTTTGTAACCACGTACAAAATGTAATCCTATTTTGAAAGTCTTGGCCATACAATTCCTGATGAATAGTTATGTGGTAAGGGTGAAAATTGTGCTTGTGTAAAATAGCCAGTACCGATTTTTGGCACATTCCTGAATCACGAGCAAGTTCCCTTGAACCAACATGAGGATTTACAGCTATTACACCCAACACTCCAACGGCCATATCGTCATTAGTTTTTGTTTGTCTTCTAACTCTGTTCTTATTTTTTAGGATTCCCGTGCTGCGGCCTCGATCTTCTAATCGCTTAAATGCCATATGAGATTTTTGAATGGCGGGAAACCTAACAGTCCACAATTGCGCCGCTTCCCGGTAGTTTTTTCTACATTCTCCCAGAATTAACAACATGTCTATTTCAATGTCATAAGATTGTTCCATAATTGCACTGAATAATGAACTTTATCAGATTATCACTACTTGTCAAAGTCAAAAGTGGTTTCCTAGGATACAACATAATTAAAGGTTTGGATAAACAATAATCATAGGTGTCATGATTTAAAATGTGTAGTTTTAAGTATTCCTATTTTATTTATTGAAAAATTCGTAACTAAGCAACTAGTAGAGCAAATGTAACAATTTTCTGCTCACTTACGTAGTTATTGACGAGGAATCGAATTATCAAAAAAAAAAAATACCTTTCCATTTGACATTTCAAATTTGTCACTAGCCACATCAAATCTGGAGGGGGGGTAAATATCAAAAATATTTTAAAATTTGTCCCCCAACCTCCCTATCCACGTCCCAAAATTTGACTAAAATATTTATAGCCGTTTTTCAGATATTGCGTTGTAACACTTTAAAATCCTCACCCTGTATATGAGTGGAATTGCCAAAAATAACCTGAACTAACATTTATAAAAAAATTTTTCTTTGGAAAATATTGCTTCATTCAACGATTTTTTGGCTATAATATGTTTCATTTCAAAAATCCAAAAAAGTTACGAAATTCGAGCTGACCTCTAAGCAACAAGAACCATAGTTTAAAGAATATTATATTCTTTAAACTATGCCAGAACCTTCCCAATATCCTCTACATTCGACGAATCTATGACCGGGGTTCACGGAACCATTAAAATACAGAACTTGATATATAGGTCATTAAAATTCTCGAAAAATTAGAAGAGAACTAACCTCTAAAGTTTTGATGGAACTAAAACTAACAATTAATATTCAGAAGCAAAACGAAGAAAAATTATCAGGAGTTACCACGAAAAACACTGTTAGAGAGAAAAAGTCCCAGGCATATAAGCAAAGTGCAATCCCAAGCTTAGCCAAAGACTGTAACGAAATAAAACTTATTTCGTTACACTGGATTTTAAAGTATCTTTAGGTATTGGCGCTGCCATCTATGGATAACTCTGCATACTGCAGAATATCGATTATTTAAGTTTGTATAAAGGAAAAGAGCAACTGAAAATTTGTCGTTCTATAATATAGATCTCTAGGTTATTCTTTAATATAGATTATCGATTTCCTACATTTAATTTAGTTCATATTGTCTCCGCGGATGCGTAAAGGCTCGACTCAGAGAAGTGAATTTAGGACCTCACTTTCGGTTTTATTCTGATACAGGTATGTCACGCTAAGCTTTTGTTTCACTAAATTTATATTTTATTTGATATTAAGTATGTAATTCAACTAATTGAACCATAAATATTACTTTCTAGAAACCCATGACCTTTTAAGCTATTTTTACACGAATTAAATTCCACATTCTTATGTTTTAAACAAAATAAAGACATGCCGACCATCATGGCGTGATATTTTAATAATCTTCATTCATCTCATTTATCCTTGTAAAGAATAGTGTTTTTAAAGATCTAAAAGCATCATCTTAACAGACAGAACGCAGTCATAAGATTATTTCTTCAGTCAGTGTGGAATTTCAATCAATATTTTAATAATTTTGCATTCAATTTGAATATCTTTTTAAGTCAATCAACAGGTCATGGTTTTGTGTGTTTTTCTTCATCAATTAATATCTAAACTCTCAATTTAACTTTATTTCTCGGGATTCTGTCGTTCTTTTACGTTTTAGCAAATATCATTGGCCAGTTGGTGGTTTATTTAAGTTCTTGATGAACATTGGTGAGGACCAGATATAGGGTAAACCTGGCTGGACCATTTACAAGGAGACCGACAGATCCAGGCTCTACAGAACTGGTAACTGACAGAATATTCAAGGAAGCTTATATCGAGGAAAGCAGGTGAGTTTTTCTTTTGTTTCTAATCAGAAACCTAAATTGAATTTGTCGGAAAGCTCACCTAGTTTCTCTCAAAGATATCTTTCAGAAATCAATTCTAGTTTAACATTAATTTCTCTTAAACTTCTTACTCAATTAGCGCGACATGCTTGTAATGGATGGATAATACCTTAAGTCACATTGTATATAAAATTTCTCTTGTACCATATCTATATCCTGAATCTATCTTGTACATATCTTACCTTGGGTGCCATAATTAAGACATTAGTCTGGTACGCCAATATCATGTGGTAACGAATGCCTGTAGCTCGTTCAAACCACTTTTATCTCGCAAACGATTGCCTTTTTGCTCGTTATGCATATCGAATCTGCACAAAAGTTCTAGATGCTTTTGAGTACAGCATTTTCTACTAGTTTAAATATCTGTATGATATATTTGTACATTTTGTATATTAATTACTTAACTTTTATCTTGTTGGCACAATATATGCTTCTTTTGGATTAACTTAAAACTTAGATACATTTTAAGTCAATCAAATCATTTGTTTTTCGTACTACTTAAACACGAAAGAAAATTTGTTTTTGACCTTATGTAATTAAACATGGTTATTTCATTTCTTAATTTAAAACTGTATGCATATTCACTTGAGTAACAGGGAGTAAAAACATCCTGTGACTATAGTATAGAAATTTAAGTTACAACTGGTACTGTTTACCATAAATATTCATTTTCAAACCTTTATTGCAATAATATTCGCTGGTCTAATGCCACTTTTCTAACATTACATGTAAACGAGCAAACCTGAGGCTGACAAACTGACAAGCTCATCAGATGTCATTACTCCTATCAATCGCTGTCACAAGAATTCAAGTCTAATCAAGTCCTGACATCTTCCTTAGCGTCTCCATTGCTGAAGTCTATGCATGGAACACCTTCTCCATTGCTGAAGTCTATGCATGGAACACCTTCTCCGTTGCTGAAGTATATGTATGGAACACCGAACACCTCATCGAGACAACTTACAGGTGAAGAGGACTGAATTTTGGACACACCTCATGGAAGACAATGCAGAGCTAAGTATTTGTCAGTCAGAAGGACAGCTTTGTAAAGACCAGTAGACCATTGCTATATTTTCATTTTAATTTTCACCTTCTTATACTGTAAACTGTTTCCTCAGAAACCAATCTCAACAACCATCATTATACAAGTATAGTTTAATAAACTACTAAGTGTTTGTAAAATTTTGTATTATTTCTGGTAGGATGGCGCCCTAAAAAAATTTGTCAGATAATAAGATAAACCCACACCTAACAACAAAAAAAAAGTCTTTTTAGCCGAGGCAACTCAACATCATTTGAATGATAATCATTAACGTTACAATGGCGTCCAACGTCATCGTTACAAGACATCGAAAGGAAAGTCCTTACCTTAAGTGGAAAACCGAGGTAAAATCGCTACTGGGGTATTCAGTAACCAAAATGAAGTACTTTTCTCTAGTTCTTAAAATTAAAATATAAGTGCGATATCACTTAATATTAACAGTCAAATTTTTATGACGTTATAGTAACAAAATCAAAATGTCACAATCGCAGTAAGGCCAATTTAACTCCGTTTTCATCTCCATTCTGGTGTATTTTTTGTAATTTAGATGTTGTTCCATGATTTATAGGTTTGAAGTGAATGAAATTGTGCGACATCGCTTGTAAGGGGTAAGGAGGCTAAGTTAAGTTTACTTTTTGTTATCGTAAGATGTTTATTTCGGAGTGTATCTAATGCGATGTCATCAAATCGTTGTAAATAATTTGTCGCCACCAGATATAATCCTTTCACGATCTGCATTTCAATTGTTGAACACTCGTATAACTTGGTCTAATGATTAATACTTATACAGGGTATTTAGAAAACTTATTTTCCCTTTTGTTAAAAAGCGCAGATGTGATGTGCTATCATAGCCGCTGAATGCGTAAAAGAATAATTTATTTTCTGCTATTATTTCCCCATATTGCAAGGTCATAGAAGTAAAGATCTTCTCAATTTTTCCTTTGCGAGGTTTTCGAAAATATGCATTTCGAATACCTATGCCTAGCCAGTGCTTTTAACAACAAAAATTGAAATATTGCTGGATGATTATTTACGTTCTAAAATAACATAGATTGAAAATATACCCTAACTCAACGTCTTGTATTTCAGAAACTATCCACCTGAGAAAATAAAGTTGCATACAAATAATGTGGGGAATTGAGTAGCCTAAATTCTAAAAAAGTGAATTTCGCCGACATTTTTCCAATATGGTGTCGCGAGCGGCAACGTCACAAGGTCTAAAAGTCAAAATATCAATTACAGTAAAACTTCTCATTTCGGCCACCCGCTAAAAACGGTCACCCCTCTGAACGGTCAGTTTTGGCTTCTTAAAATAAATCTTATAGCATTTTTAATAATAAAAGACCCCTCGAATACCGAAACACTTCTAAAACGGTCACGGTCACATGAATCCGTAACTTTTAAGAAAATTACCTTGAATTTTTACCCTTAATTGCGGTCGTCTCGACCCTTCTGGGAATGTTTGCACCCAGCCGGTACTTTATTACTGGTACTATTGGAAATACCGGAGAATGATAAAACCTAATTATGTAAATGGGTTTTTAGGTACGTACAAATATAATTTGTTAAATCTTAAGATATTTTCATAAAAGGTAAAATTTTATTCAGTTGTATTTTAACAGCACAATAGTCGATCATGTCTCTGAAACGTAAACGTTTATCTTTTAAACAAAAGTTCGAAATCATCGCGGATAGTGAAAAATATGGTATCAGTGCTCGAAAGATAGCGGAAAAGTTTGGTGTTGGAAGAACGCAAGTAAATGATATTCTAAAAAGTAAAATTGAACTGAAAAAACTTTATGAAGAAGGAGGAGTTAATGCAGATCAAAAACGGAAGTTTCCAAAAACAGACGGACTTGCGATTGACCAAATGGTTTATTAATGGTTTTGCAAAGCAAGAAACAAAAACATTCCAATATCCGGACCACTACTAAAGGAAAAAGCTCTGGAAGTGTCAGAAAATTTGAAAAATTGTGATTTTAAGGCATCAAATGGCTGATTAGATAGATTCTGCAAAAGACATGACATCAATTTTGAAACAATTTCTGATGAGTCTGCTGATGTGGATGAAGTGAGTGTTTAAGATTGGTTCACTAAGTTAAAATTAATTATCAAGGATTATGATGATAAAGATATTTTTAATGCAGACGAAACAGGCCCTTATTATCTCGCAATGCCAAACAAAACTTTTGCCTTAAAGAGTGACAAATGTGCTGGAAGAAAATCAGCTAAGCAACGAGTGACAATTCGTTTTTGCAGTAGCATGGATGGTGAGAAGGAGACCCCATTATTATAGGAAAAAGCAAAAATCCGCGATGTTTCAAAGAAGCACATGTAGACAAATTACCATTAGAATGGGTCTCCAATAAAAAAGCTTGGATGACAACAGAGATAATGATTTCCTGGCTAAAAAAATTTGACACCAAAATGAAAAAACAAAGAAGAAAAGTACTTTTATTTTTGGATAACGCAAGTTCTCACCCGAAAATACAACTGGAAAATGTTCGAATTGTTTTTCTGTCTCCAAACACTACATCTTACTGCCAGCCATTAGATCAAGGCATCATACAAAATTTTAAAATGATATACAGAAAATATTTGATAAAAATACTTTTAACTTTTACTAACACCGCTACTGAGGATGCGTTTGAAAAAGCAGAAAAGACCATAAATTTGTCAAGTGCTATGGTATGGATTGTTGCAGCATGGAATAGTAGATTCTGTAACGAGGTTGGAATGAAAATTCGATCCGAGTGGAAGATTCCGAACGCGAGCGTAGCGAGCGTGAGGAACCACGAGTATCAAATTTTCATTCTAACCAAGTAGCAGACTATATTTTCTCCACGACCAAAAAGTACGAAAAAAACAAATAAAATCTGTACAAAGCAATTAACTTATTTATTCGCAATATTCGTAATTTCAGGTGGAGTATTATCCAGTTCCATATCTGATTCATCCGATTTTTCACTCATTTTTTTGACTTGCACTAAAATTTGTCTGAAAATAATTATTACAACGCGGCCATTTTTATCTGACACTGACAGTTTCGAAATTCATGGCAACCTATGTCGTTTAGATCAATTACAGAATATTCATTCCGTATCTTATTATGGAATGAAAATACACGCAAAACGCATAAGAAGCAAGTGTTTCAGAATAAATATTCCAACTCAAGAGCGAGAATTTTTACATTCTATTATCAAAAATGATTTTGGAATTATTGCATTCAGTAATGGTCGTGGAGAAAAATGTTTCATCTAAAACGATTAAAAAATGTTTCCAAAAAGCTGGATTTATAGAAACTTACCAAGAGAATGAGATTTTTGAAGAAGAAGACGATATTCCACTAAGTCAGTTGTTTTCCGGTATCCCAGGAAATCCAAACCTGGAAAATTATCTTCAAATCGACTCAAACATTTCAACGGAAAATCCCAGTATGGAGATGCAGGAAATAATTCAGGAGTTTACCAGCCAATCTGAAACTACCGAAAATGAAGACTGTGAAAGTAAAGAAAACAGGAGGTTTTTAGTTCGTCTTTAAAAAGCATGAGTAAAGTTTGAGAAAAAATAAGAGACGTACAAAATTTTTTATTAGGCAAAGAAAATGGCAATTTGGCCATTGATATTTCAAATATCCTAATGAAATGTGAAAATGAAGCAGCAAAAATTAAAATTAAAAATATGAAACAGACTTCCATTGAATCTTTTTTTCACAAAGCATAATTTTTTTTCGTATGTAGTGCACATTTTTAAACATTATTATGTATACATATTATGTAGGAGTTATGAAATAAATAGTTATGTCTATATATTTACAGTTCATATTACATAATAACGTATGTGTTTGTAATTAGCCTTTTATTAATTAATGAAGTTGAATTTTATTGACATGACACATATGTTATATGTAGATATGTAATTTATTTTTTTCCTTTCCCTCAAAAACGGTCACTCCCTCAAACGGTCAATTTGTAATGAAATTTTTAGTGGCCGCTATTGAGAAGTTTTACTGTATTACGTAAAACTCAACAACTATTCCAAATATAAACTTTTCTTGACCTTTCGCAAGCTGAAGATTTTTTTTGGTCTATTGCCTGGACTAACAGGAAATTCTGCGAATCGAGCGTTATACCGAAGGTTCATATGGCTGTCCGTTAACAGATGGCGATAGTAGTTTAGTTGGTTGCGGTTGAACACCACAGTGAGATAAAAACTGATTTTTGATGCGATTGTTTACGGGTAAAACGTGTTAATTTGAATTATCGATTACTTATAGTGGTTTGTGTTGATCTGATAACTAAAATTATTTCTGATTTACAATCAAACAATACTGGAGAAATGCTTTTGACACTTTTCAAGTTTAGTTTTAATAAAATGGAAAATGATTTTTAAGATATGACTTGATTATAAGATTTTGTCGACGTAGAAATAATAATGATAGTCACATAATTAATTAAATAATTAGAAAAATCAAACCAAAATAAATCATATTGAATCAAATGAAATAAGACTAAATTAAATTAAACCCTCTCTACAAATTCTTAAAGGGTGCATTCTAGCTGATAAGCAGCTACTCAATATTAACCCTAATAGACCTCTGGGCATAAAGTGTGTCCCCCCGTTCATTTATGTTTTCCTTTTAAATAAGCCTTCTTCGATAATATTGGCATATTTAAGCAAACTTGAGCTTAATCTTTAAGTGACTGACTGAATGGCTGATCAGCCCATGGTAATAAAGTTAAAAAAAAACCTTTTTACCATAGAACCGTGAATTAACAACACGTGTTAATTCCCTAGTGGTTACATTTATTTTTATTGCGTGTCCTACAGGGTTGCTCACTGGTTCGTTAATTTTCTGCCACCTTTGATTAAGACAATTGTTTACTTAAACATTTGTGTTTTTGTTCCTTAATGCAGTTTATGGTAGCATATTACAAGGATTCATGACAAAGACACTGCTCGATACTTACGTCGCATTACTTACTGCTTCTTTACATTTTTTCCCTAACTATCAGTTTAAAGTCCATCACAAGAGCGCCTCGGTATCGTAGGGAGTTCAATTTCGTGCGTCAGATAACGCGGAATCGAGCTGCTTAGTTCTACTTAAAAAGAAACCATTAATTGCCCAAAAAGGCTTTAGAACCGTGGAGGCTACGTAAGGGCACTTGCTTTAAAAAGCCATCGTGAAATGTCCTACTAATTGCCCAAAAAGGCTTTAAAGTCGTGAAGCACACGGAACAGCACTGGCTTTACGGAGCCATCTTGGAAGACTGCCCTTCTCCCCTTTGCGCCGTGCTTCTTGTCTCTCGATCGACCGGCACTAATGTGGCGCCTTCAGGATTTGACTTTAGCTTACTTATACAGGGTGTTGATTAATGTCGTGCAGATATTTGTGGGGGTGATAGTACTCGTCAAAATATGAAAAAAATGCAAAAAAATGCAAAAATGAAAAAAAATTGAAACTTTGCCACCCTGTATAACGAAAATAACGAGTTTTAGACCATGCATATATTTGCATTTTTTTCTTATTTTGACGAGTACTATCACCCCCTGAAATATCTGCATGACAATTAACACCCTGAGTAAGAGTGCTAAAACTCTCACTCTAAAAGTAAAATAGCAAACCTACCCTGAGTTGAGCTAGATAAGGGGTGAGTTTTCAGGCAGCACAACATAGGTCATTTTTAGAGACTGTTGTCTGTATTACATACTCCAGGGTGTAGGGTTGTCAGAGTAAGGGTGGATAAGTTGCCTTGTCGCAGTATATTTTAGGTTATCCTAAGGTGAATACTGGCACCCAAGAACTATGGTGATTATAGCACCGCCGATTTATAAGGTAATAAGGAAGGTTACACTGGCGCCGATTTGGAAAATATTACAAACGTTATAAGTTATATGATGTATTCTTTGTCCAAATAATTATCACTTTTAACTATTTCTTTATCATTACTCGTTTCGTTAATATATTCCTATTTAAATGAGATTTCGATAAATAAAACATCATCCAGGCTTTTTAACCTCCATAAACGGATTATCCGCACATCGTCTTGATGTGATGATACTATTAGCTTATCTCTGATAGAGCTTCTCCAACCAACAAGCGTTAAATTCTGTTAGCTTTAAATCTTTAGCTGTCTCTAGTTATTTTGCTTGAGGTTTCTATTTGACACTTTTTTTTCAATATAGAGTGTGACTCTACATCGGCGTAGCAATGGAGGCAGATAGAGCCGGTCTAGCCAGAATCCTTCCGACCCACCCCAGAGATAAAATTAATTACGTCATTAATCTTGTCCGTTATTAAAAAGTCGTAATCTCACCTGACGAAATAAAACACATCCTTAGAAAAAAATCATGAAATAGGTAAAGTTGGGTGAATTCTTGACAAAAATTGGGCTTGATCCCAAAAATATCTTGCCTGTGACGTTATTCTGTTCCTATCCCATAGGATCCGGAATTTTTCAAACAATTCATTTGATGTCTTGCAGTTATCCAGTCCTAGACATTGAGCAGATTCGAGGGCTTTTGCTGCAATTATGAGCCAGGATATTGGTCAGAGGTTATTTGGCGCCTTCCAAAACCAGTTAAAAACAACTTTGTCCACTATCAGTCCTTCGGTTTTGGGAAATTTTCTTTTTTGTTCACCACTTCTTGAAACAAATTTCTAACTTTTGTTTTATTTTGAAGCAACATAGTCACTTGGGTCTTACCCACTTTAAATCTATTTAAGATCGACCAGAAAATATACGCTTTCTGGACAATTTTTCGTCCAGAAAATAACGTTTTGTCGATCAAGACCGGAAAATGGACGTGAGGGACCGGCAAAATATTTTTCCGGTCCCTGTATTTTCAGTTTTCCAATCGCTCTTTGATAATACAATCTACTTTGATTTGGTTACTATAATAACAACATTTCGATGTATTGTCGAGTGACAGTTCGTTGATTTTTAATTTGTTGTTTATGTCAAACTTGTTTCGCGAGTACGCAAATTTAAAAATATGAATTCAGATTTTGAATTATCCGACACGGAAAATGAGATTCCAGAAGAAATTTTGGAAGCAGCAAGGAAAGCGACTTACGATATATTGCCAGTAAAATCAAAAGCCCGTTACGAGAAGTCATACGACGCATTGAAAAATTCGTGTCGAGAAAAAAAAGTAAAAAATTTAAATGAAGAAGTCCTTTTGGCATATTTTGCTGAAAAGTCCCAAAAACTGGCTTCTTCAACATTATGGAGCTTATATTCAATGCTTAAATCTACTTTGACCATAAAAGATAATGTGAATATAATAATTTTTTCAAACTAATAGCGTTCATTAAAAAGAAGTCTATTGGTCATAAGCCGAAGAATTCTGTCAAGAGAACAAATTGAAACGTTTCTGAACAATGCTCCCAATAGCGAATATCTTATGCTTAAGGTAAGTTGAAATAAGAAACCAGTAAAAACTGGTTACAATTTACAATGAATCTTAATTCTGTTTTAGGTGCTTTTAATTATGGGTTCCGCAGGTGCATGTCGCCGCGAGAAACTCGTTAATATGACACTCGATGATATCGAAGATAAGGAAACAATGTTGATAGTTAAAATTCCCATAACCAAGACAAATACCATCAGGACGTTCATTGTAAATTCCGAAAGAGATTTGCAACTTTATAGGAATTATTTGCAATTGAGACCACCGCACACTAACCATAAACGGCTTTTTATTTTTTTTAAAGATGGGAAGTGCTCGACCCAAGTAGTAGGATTGCATTCTGTGGGAAAAGCCCCTAGCATAATCGCTTCTTATCTTAAATTAAAAAATCCAGGCGAATTTACCAGCCACTGCTTTCGTCGAAGTTTAGCAACTCTACTAGTAGATGGAGAAGGTGACATTATAAATTTAAAACGGCACGGGGATGGAAATCCTCCACTGTAGCAGAAGGCTACCTAGAAGATTCAATAAAAAACAAAATTGATATAGCAAGCAAAATCCATGCGGGATGTTCCAAAGACAATATACAGGAAACTAATTTTGTTACTACTACTACAAAAAATATAACAATTCCCAGCATTTCAGACACATCTTCCCTTCAGATATTTAACGTTCACAATTGTACATTTAACATAAATATTCAAAAATAACGTATTCATTCAGTTTATGCAGTTGTATCCAGTATCTTTATTCTTTTATCTTGTTTTAGTATTGTTAATCACTTTGTTATATAAAATAAAATAAAGAATTAAATGTATATCGAAGTGTCGGTCTTAAAAAAATATTGTACGTCACGCAACCGAAAATTAGTGTTTTGCAGGTCTCTCCAAGCTTCCAGGACTCGCCTACGGCTCGCCTGAAAAACACTACTTTCCGGTCTTGTAACGTAAATTACTATTTCAGCCAATTTTTAACAGGTTTTTTCACTTTCCTCGATTATTTCAATTTTATCGCTTAAAATGATTAATCTTACAAAAAAATGTTGAGAAAATCCCTTTTTAAAGAAATAAGTATGGACTATTATATATCTATAAACGGTTCTTAAAAAAAGGGATAAAACACGCAAATAATATATAGGGTATCCCATTTAAAAAAACACACGTTTGGGTCATAACTCGAAAACAAAACTGTATAGAAAAAAACTTACAACGCCACTGAATTCTACGTAAAGAACTTAGTAATAATCCATTTTTATCTTATTGATAAGTTATCAAATAATCGATATATAGGGGAGCGTCAAAAATCAGAAATTTTCAAAATAGCTCTGAATGTCAGAAACTGAAAAGGCTATGAAAATTTCGTTTGCTGCAATGAATGTTTCATAAAATATTAGAACCGTAAGCCGCAAACCCCATATTTCTATGTTTTGTAATAAAGGAGCTGGTATATGATATCACGAAAACTGGACACCCTGTACACTGAAATCGTATACCTGCTGTAGAATCCAAAAGAAGTTTAAATGTTGGGATTTTTAAAAAATGATGACTACGTAAATATGTAAATCGGCAATTTATGGGGAATAAATTGATTAATATAAAGTATTTATTGTGAGAAAGAAATTAATAGTTTAATTTTATAAAAAAAATAATATTTTTAATACCTAGTTAATTATTAAAATCAAACTTGACACCGTGACACTAACGACCTCAAAATGTTTCCATAGGTAATAAATTACACGTGATGAAATATACGGGGGTCAACATGTCTGGGACATTGCACACATTTCAAAAATGAGAGTATATTTTTTATGGAAATTTGCAAATCGACATAGTTAAAAATAGTAAATAAAGAAAAAATTATAGGCGTTTAGAAAGGAAGAAAACTGTTATATGGTACTGGTACTGTAACCAGTAATATAGGGAATCTAATTCTAATTTAATGACAAAGGATAATAACTGCATAATTTCAGATATCTCCCCTAAATTCTAATAACTTTCTAAATCTTTTAAGCAGCGTAGGTCTTAAGCAGATGGTGAACTTTCCAACCAGGGTAACCTCACATAGCTCTTCACTTTTGGATTTGATTGTTGTGTCTGAAGACTGGAGTGTTTTCGGTTTCGGAGTGTAATAGTATACATGTGTATTTCCGATCATGAGTTGGTTTACGCTGTTTTTGATTTTGACTAACATGATATGTCTAAGATCGAGCCTACAACATACAGAGATATTAAGAATATAAATTATTACGAACAGTTTTTTTCCGATTTGAAATCTATTCCCTGTATTTGATTGTAGTTCTGTTGACGACAAAGTTGAATTTTTAATCGTAACTTGAATGCTTTGCTTGACCTTCATGCGCCCCTTTAGAATTTAGTTAGATTTAGAAAATCACATAAGCCTTGGATAACAAGCACAGTTAAGATTATGATTAAAGAACGTGACAAATTATTTTCTAAATTTAAAAGAACTAACAATTCACGTGCTTTTGAAGAATATAAGGCGATGCGTAATTTCGTAAATAAATCTATTGAACGCGAAAAAAAAAAGCATACAGGGTGCCCGAAATTGGTGCTGACAGTATTGCGATCTCGGAAACTAGAGGAGATAGAAAGGCGGTTAAATAGGGAAAATTTTAGGCAATTATATAGGTAGTTTATTGGTGCTTACGGATCGATTCTGGTTCTTTTGGGTTTTGAGATATTTTGAATAAACCAAAATGTTGCATTTTCTTAGATCGGTAGTAACTTTTTTATTGCCCAATATTTTTAAATCCGAAAACACATTTTCATTGCCACTTTTTACATAGAAGATGTCTACCTAATCATATTTTGGTTACAACGTTTCGGTTTCCTGTAACCATCATCAACTTTCTTTTCTTCTATGATCGCCATATTGGATTTTTTACTCATCGAAAAGTACCTAATTTTTCCTATCCCTAAATAAATTTTTTCTAATTTTGTTTCATAAGAAATCTGTTTCGACACCGTTTTCAGTATCGAGACAGATCTGTTTCGGCACCGTTTTTTTATTTTTTAAAGGTTGGCATTGGTAATATTTAAATGTTTTATTCTGTTGACGTCTGACGTTTCCTGTTATTGTGATCCATGAGAAAAGAAAGTTTTCGGGATTTCTCTGGTAAAAGATGATTTATCGTTTTATTAGCAATATTCCTTAACTCAGGGTAAGTTGAACTTAAGGGGGCATTCCGATACGGGAGACCGCGACAAGCGACCGAGACCGAGCGACAAGCGACCAAAGGTCGCATGTCGCTGCGGCGACCAGTAGCATACAAATACAGACGACGCGACGCGCGACGTGGCGACTTTGGCTAGGTCCATTTTGTTTAATTTAGTAATTGTGTACGTTTTAGAAAACCATGTCTAACAATCTTAAAGTAAGAAAACATTCACTAAACCGTTTATTGAAAGACGAGGACGAAGATATAATTGTGTTGGCTTTACCCAAAAAAAAAAGACAAAAAATTAAATAAAATTCTATCCTTATAAGTCTGGAGAGTGCTGTCATATAATGGTGGGTGATTAGACACTAAATCGATGAACAATTCATCTTCCTGAGTAGAAAACGTCGCCATTCAACCCTCTCTAGGTATAAAATAATTAAAATAAACTATGCAGGTCGCAGCGTATCACTGCTTCCAGAGCAGTGTGGTCGCGCGACCGTTGGTCGCACGATGGCCACGCCTACCGTCTCGCGTCGCCGTCGCTTGCATCGGAAAGCACCACATACAAATCCGTTAAAGCGGTACGTCGCGGTCGCACGTCTCGGTCTCTCGGTCTCGGTCGCTTGTCGCGGTCTCCCGTATCGGAATGCCCCCTTTAGATTATCATGCTCCATATTTTTTTAATTATAATTATGAACAACTCTATGAAATATTAAAACACAAATTTGGTGACAATGACACAAAGAAAATATTATTTATTGTCAAGGCTACTATGACAAAAGTAAATTTATAGTATTACCAACATAGAATTTAGACATACAAATTTACAAAATTTGAAGGGTTGATTTTCTTTTTAAATATGTATTTTCCTATTGAAAAAAATACAAAATAGAAAAAATAGTATGAAGTACGTGTTTTATAAAGCAGTTAGTGCACTTGTCTCGTTAAAAAACTCACCGCAAACGTCTCTTTTTTTAACATGGACGTGTGCTATAAGATGATGCTTTATAAAACATGTACTTTAATATACTAAAATATACACACAAATCAAAGTTCGGCGATATACCGGCCCAATTATCGGATGCTAATAAGATAAATGATTTTTCTGTTCCCAATATTTTAACAGATCGTAACGTTATATCACAATATTACAATGGGGTACTTGATGGATTGCATAGTTATCTAAGTTTTAAATCTATAAATAAAGTTGAGGTAAGCCGCACCCTATTAACTATAAAAACTGGGGCCACTGGTGCAGATGGCTTAAACATTAAATTTATTCTGCTATGCTGTCCATTTTTATTAAGGTATATTTTTTATATTATGAATTTTTGTATTTTTACATCCAAATATCCATCTCAATGAAAATTAGCCATCCCAAAAAATAAAGATATTAAGAACTAAAAGATTTGCGTCCTATAAGTATTTTGCCAGTATTATACAAGGTCATTGACAAACTTGTAAAAAATCAACTGGTATTACACTTGGAGGAGAATAACATACTCACTGATACACAATCTGGTTTTCGTAGGGGGCACAGTTGTACTACCGCACTTTTGAATACGATGGATCATATTTTTAGAGCTTTGGATACCGGCTGACAACAGTTCTTGTACTTTTGGATTTTTCAAAGGCTTTTAATATAATTAGCCATCACGTTCTTGAAAATATTTTAAACTACATAGGCCTCTCAACTTCGGCAGTGCTATTCCTTAAGAATTATCTAGCAGATAGACAGCAGCAAGTGTGCCTACGGGGACAGCTGTCTGATAAGAAATCATTAACATGTGGTGTTCCTCAGGGGTTTATTCTTGGGCCGCTGCTCTGTTTATACGGCTTTTTTTTTAAGGTTCTTACCGACTGCTCTATACAAATGTACGCGGATGATACGCAAATATTTTATTCCTTTTACCCTTCAGAAATGAACAGGGCTTGTTTAATAATTGACCGTAACCTAGACTCTTTATACATTGTTAAACCATTCACTATTACTCAATCCTGGCAAGAGTAAAGCAATGCTGTTTTGTAGGCGTAGAGATCGAGAGTTTCTGAAAACTAATATTTTAATCTCTGTAGATCTGTAGATAGTGTGGAACTGGAATTTTGTGACAAATTAAAGAACTTGGGGCTATGTATGGACGCAGACCTAAGATTCAGTAGACATTAGGGTGGATCGAAAAATGCGAATTTTCGAATTTCGTGTTGAGACTTCGGGAAAACTTGTCACGTGTGCTGTATATGCTCCTGTTAGAAGAAAAAAAAAATAATAAATCCTTTTTGCGCCCCAACCCCCCTAAAAAAAAAATTTTAAAAAATCAACTTTTTTTTTCAAAACTTGGACAAAATTTTGGTATTGGTCCTCAAATACCACTACATAATTTTCAGAAAGATTGGAATGTTCCTTCTTGCGCCCCAACGCCGGTATTTATTTATATTATAATTATAATAGGGTTGGTTTGTGAATATCGTGTTTTAATATATTATTACCATCAGTTAAGTGATAATTGGTGCAGCTCCTTGCATATTTTAGTGTATTTTCTCTAAAATAACCCAGAACTCACCACGTGGAGGTGGCTGCACTTCGAGTTCCATCCGCCCACCCACCCTTAAGACATAAGTATTTAATTATTTGGTCTTGCCACGTACTCCTGTTTAGTATTAAAGCTAGGCATTAGTTTGCGGGATTCGAATATTGGAGGAAACTTTCAAAAGACCCTTGCACTGGTTTATATGCCAGCTTCACAGTAATGAGCTCCCTCTACGCCATTTGTTAGAAGATTTGGATGGACGAACTACCGGGCCACACTCTCACCTAGGTCTGATCGGTAAAAGTTTAGAGACCTGTCACCAGCTTGAGGTCATAGAATTTAAACATATCGACAGTGACATTCCTGCATTCGACAATACATGGGACCTTAGCACGGATCAAAAATACTTGATAGAAATCTGCAATTCCGTTAAACTAGGTCAATGTACAACTGAACTGGCTAATCGCGACCCAGGTCGCCTTAATCACGCCAGATGGCTTACTAAGGCTAATAGAATCTTACGATTATATATAGGAACTAAGAACCCGTCGCCGAATTTAACGGCAGTGGCCGAATTTATAATGAAGGTTTATGCTCCTCTTTGGTTTGCAATCAAAAATTCACCAATATGTATTAATGGTGCGAAACATGTTTTTAAAACTGTACTGGCTATCAGGTATCTACCTGAAAATCTAAAAAGGATAGTCGAACCTGTCATTCAAAGAAACGCATACTTTGCACAAGTCGAAAATCTATTGTTGTGTATGATTTCTGATGAGCGACAATCTATAAGGGAACTAGCAATAAGAAGAATAATAAAAGCAAGAAAAAATGATATAGAAGGTAATGGTAAAGTAAGAAGCTTTCAAATACCGAAACTTAACTTTGAAGCCATGGATTATATTGACCTAATTGACTGGACATCCTTTTTAGATTTTCAGGTAGATACCTGATAGCCAGTACAGTTTTAAAAACATGTTTCGCACCATTAATACATATTGGTGAATTTTTGATTGCAAACCAAAGAGGAGCATAAACCTTCATTATAAATTCGGCCATTGCCGTTAAATTCGGCGACGGGGTCTTAGTTCCAATATATAATCGTAAGATTCTAAACTGCTGGCCACTCGAACTTACCGATAGAGATTTTTAGGCAAAATTTAAAGTTTAATATTTTCAACAGGAATGTAAATTTTTCAACGCCGATTGCAGATTTTGAAAGCTGGTTTTTTTCGGATTAAGCTGCATGACGTATATTTATTGTAGGACCATAGGTTTATTATATACGGGGTGATCAATAATGTCATGCAAAAAATCAAAAAGTTTGTATGAGTGAAATTTCCAAAATAAATTTTTTTGGTCGTTGCAATAGGGTCCGTTACTTAGGTAACATCAATATCTCTAGACGTTTTTGTCAGTTTTTGGATTAAGGACGTTAGGTCTTGTACACACTACTAAACATAAAATGTGGGTAGCAAAATTTTTAAAATGCTATAACTTGACATTGGATGGACGGTTCTTGATGATTTTTGCGGATTTGGAATCCTTATTTCACGTAGATTTTCTACGATCTAAATATTTTATTTGAGGGTGGAAATTTACACATTATACCGGGTCGAAAATATGTACCCCGATGCCCATATTTATGATCGACTGTAATTTCTACGCGACGCGTCAATTTCAAAGTAGGCATTGCAAAAACCAATTTGTTGCTATGGAATTAAAAATAGTTAACATTATTTTAAAAATAACCTGACACATTTCAATGTTATAATTTTGTAAATTTTAATTAATATGAGGCGTTTAACCACGACAGAAAGAGAAAATTGCATTCGACTTCTCAACGAAGGAATGCTAAAAAAGCAAATTGCGCGCATTTACAATGTCAGCCAAAAGACAATTTATAATTTAAACCGTCGCGTCGAAACTACTGGTGATCATAATTATGGGCATGGGGGTGGACATACAAAAAAAATAAACCAAAGAACCCAAAGAATTTTAATTCGAGAAGCTATGGTGAATAGAACAAAGAACTCTAGGAAACTAAATGACTCTTTAAGGCAACAAACTGGGGTGAGAGTTTCGAACAGAACAGTAAGAAGAACATTGAATAAAAACAACTTAAGGTGAGAATTTATTTTTACAAAAACAACATAATGCCAAACATTTTAAATTTTAGAGCCCGTCGCAGAGCAAAATGTGTGTTGTTATTACGACACCATAGAGCGAATAGGCGGGCATGGGCAAATCGGCATGCGAATTGGGGTAATGCAGAGTGGAGCCATTGTTTATTTTCTGACGAAACAAGATTTAATTTGATTCACTCCGATGGCCGAATATTAGTTTGGAGAGGGCCAAATCAGCGGTATTTGGAGGAAAAGATGGCCCCTCAAGAGGCATTTGGTGGCGGAGGTGTAACAGTATGGGGAGGTATCATAAGAAATGGTAAAACCGAGCTATTCATTACCAACCAAACTGTTAACGCTAATGTTTATCAGGAGGAAATTTTGCAACCTATTGTTGTTCCTTTTGCTCGAAATTACGGTCCAGAATTTCTATTGGTGGATGACAACGCTCCACCTCATAGAGCGCGAAGGATCACAGAGTTTTTGCAGGCACAGAACATCAATAGGATGGACTGGCCTGCAAAGTCTCCGGATCTTAATGTCATCGAACACGTTTGGTCTTATTTAAAACTTAAAGTAAGATCGCGTGATGTACCCCCTGCAACCTTTGCAACGCTTAATGAGGCCATTCGTGAAGAATGGGAGAATATTCCACAAGATTTTATAAATAATCTTGTGGATACTCTACCAAACAGATGTCGGGAAGTAATACGTCGAGCAGGAGGACCAACAAAATATTAGTTCCTTTTTTTTATAATGCACCTACTTAATTTCGGGTAAATTATTACCAAAGATTAGGTATTTAAAGATAGGACACTTGGCATTTTTCCATTGATATTTGCCGGTTGCTTTTAATGACCTCGTCCTTTTAACACGCTTTTGCCAACAAATACCCAATTTCATTTTAAACTCCAAAAATGCAAGGTTGTAATTCCCATCTTTGACGCAGTGGGTTGAAAACAAAAATTAATGGACAAACAATTTATGTTTTTCAGGCCATTTTTTTTTATTAACTAAAAATTACCAATATCAATTATCACTAGGTATCCTTTTCCATACATACCTAATCTTTGTTATTACAGTATATCAGATTTTTTTAGGGATTGCAGTAACCTTTAAATTAGGCTTAGAATAAGAAATTTTGTAAGGATTGACTTTGGGCCGTTGTTAACCAATCTTGTATATTGTAGAATATAATGTAATAAACTTGTTCTTGTCGCTATGTTTTTGTCTATTATCGACCCGGTATAATGTGTAAATTTCCACCCTCAAATAAAATATTTAGATCGTAGAAAATCTACGTGAAATAAGGATTCCAAATCCGCAAAAATCATCAAGAACCGTCCATCCAATGTCAAGTTATAGCATTTTAAAAATTTTGCTACCCACATTTTATGTTTAGTAGTGTGTACAAGACCTAACGTCCTTAATCCAAAAACTGACAAAAACGTCTAGAGATATTGATGTTACCTAAGTAACGGACCCTATTGCAACGACCAAAAAAATTTATTTTGGAAATTTCACTCATACAAACTTTTTGATTTTTTGCATGACATTATTGATCACCCCGTATATAATAAACCTATGGTCCTACAATAAATATACGTCATGCAGCTTAATCCGAAAAAAACCAGCTTTCAAAATCTGCAATCGGCGTTGAAAAATTTACATTCCTGTTGAAAATATTAAACTTTAAATTTTGCCTAAAAATCTCTATCGGTAAGTTCGAGTGGCCAGCAGTTTAGAATCTTACGATTATATATTGGAACTAAGACCCCGTCGCCGAATTTAACGGCAATGGCCGAATTTATAATGAAGGTTTATGCTCCTCTTTGGTTTGCAATCAAAAATTCACCAATATGTATTAATGGTGCGAAACATGTTTTTAAAACTGTACTGGCTATCAGGTATCTACCTGAAAATCTAAAAAGGATGTCCAGTCAATTAGGTCAATATAATCCATGGCTTCAAAGTTAAGTTTCGGTATTTGAAAGCTTCTTACTTTACCATTACCTTCTATATCATTTTTTCTTGCTTTTATTATTCTTCTTATTGCTAGTTCCCTTATAGATTGTCGCTCATCAGAAATCATACACAACAATAGATTTTCGACTTGTGCAAAGTATGCGTTTCTTTGAATGACAGGTTCGACTATCCTTTTTAGATTTTCAGGTAGATACCTGATAGCCAGTACAGTTTTAAAAACATGTTTCGCACCATTAATACATATTGGTGAATTTTTGATTGCAAACCAAAGAGGAGCATAAACCTTCATTATAAATTCGGCCACTGCCGTTAAATTCGGCGACGGGTTCTTAGTTCCTATATATAATCGTAAGATTCTATTAGCCTTAGTAAGCCATCTGGCGTGATTAAGGCGACCTGGGTCGCGATTAGCCAGTTCAGTTGTACATTGACCTAGTTTAACGGAATTGCAGATTTCTATCAAGTATTTTTGATCCGTGCTAAGGTCCCATGTATTGTCGAATGCAGGAATGTCACTGTCGATATGTTTAAATTCTATGACCTCAAGCTGGTGACAGGTCTCTAAACTTTTACCGATCAGACCTAGGTGAGAGTGTGGCCCGGTAGTTCGTCCATCCAAATCTTCTAACAAATGGCGTAGAGGGAGCTCATTACTGTGAAGCTGGCATATAAACCAGTGCAAGGGTCTTTTGAAAGTTTCCTCCAATATTCGAATCCCGCAAACTAATGCCTAGCTTTAATACTAAACAGGAGTACGTGGCAAGACCAAATAATTAAATACTTATGTCTTAAGGGTGGGTGGGCGGATGGAACTCGAAGTGCAGCCACCTCCACGTGGTGAGTTCTGGGTTATTTTAGAGAAAATACACTAAAATATGCAAGGAGCTGCACCAATTATCACTTAACTGATGGTAATAATATATTAAAACACGATATTCACAAACCAACCCTATTATAATTATAATATAAACAAATAACGGCGTTGGGGCGCAAGAAGGAACATTCCAATCTTTCTGAATATTATGTAGTGGTATTTGTGTACCAATACCAAAATTTTGTGCAAGTTTTGAAAAAAGAAATTGATTTTTTAAAAAATTTTTTTTAGGGGGGTTGGGGCGCAAGAAGGATTTATTATTTTTTTTTTCTTCTAACAGGAGCATATTCAGCCCACGTGACAAGTTTTCCTGAAGTTTTAATACGAAATTCGAAAATTCGTATTTTTCGATCCACCCTAGTAGACATGTCTTGGAATGTACAAAAAAGACTATTTTTAAATTGAAAATGTTATATGGATCCAGACATGCTTTGGATTTTGGGTTGAAGCGTCTTCTCTGTGACTCCTTAATCCCGTCAACTTTTAACTTTTGTGATGTCATCTATGGTTCATGCTTAACTGCGCTGAATTATTAGCATGTTCAAAAAATTCAAAATTTTTGTATCCGTTTTATCTGTGTTTATCTGTGGCATACGTAGAAGAAATCCTGTAAGCCACAAGCTCAGGTCCTTAAAATAGTTATGCATGGGGGATAGGCGTAAGCTACATAGTGCAGCCCTGTATCACAGAATAATGCTCACCAAAATACCGTCTAACTTGTACCAAAAGATTTGTTTTGTATGAAAAGGCACAGCAGTGCAGGATAAATCTTTATGGCGCTCTGGGAGCGGTGCGTGTGCACAGGAAAGGATTTACGTTGGTCTTGAATCTTTGGGGATTATACTCGTTGGGGAATACGATCTCAGGAAGGTCGTTCCAGAGTAGTTTTTAGGACTAATATTTACAATCTAAATCTAAGACATACATGTACAATAACACCACCACGCCACAAGACTACAATGTTTCGGAGAAGTTTTACCTTTTAATTAATTTTTTTAATGCAGTTTTTGCCTATTTCACTGAAACTCCCGTATATTTTCAAAGTATTTTTGTCGCCATTTAATATTTTCTTTTTTTCAATTAGTAGGCTTTTTCGATTTCATGGAAGTAGTCCATCTCACAGTGGAGTAATATTTTAAGTGAGGAATGAAACACAAAGTCTGCTCCACTAATTTAACAAATAAGTTCAGATTAAAATCCCATACATGTTTCAAAGGTATAAACCTTCATCTTCAGTGGGTAATTATTAAGATGTTGTTATTTATGAAGAGACCAATGACATTGTTAAATTTTAAACTAATGTTGCAGAAAATTTTTTTAAGAAAACATATGTAACTTTAATTAGGTAACTAATACATATTGAAAATAAAATTAAAATTAACTAAATAAAATGAATTTAAAATGAATTTTGTTTTATTTTAAATTTATTGAAAAACCCAAATTTCACTGGGAAATTGAAATAGGGTACGACCATCATGGTGGAGTCGTACCAAAATTTCGATTTCGTTAATTGTGCCTAAAATTTATTTCTTTTTAAGATCGTTTAAAAAATGTTAATAATATTTTAGGCAAAGGTGTGTTTTCACTTATAATCTCCCTATCAGCAGAATTATCGGGAATTAATTCTGCTGCGTGGGAGATTCGGTAAGAAAATTTCATAAATTGGAGTTTATTTTAATATGATGAGAAGATGAAACCTACGACCTATTCTGCGTAGACGTCAAATTTTTTCTGGGTAAAATTTGACACTTAGGTATACTACTACGACTTAATTTTAATTTAAATGTCAAGTCATTTCGAAGTGACAGGTGAGACAAACCATCAAGTAACAGTCAGTTTTTTAGTCGTACCCGTGATATTTATTATTACAATAATATTGTGTAATAGATATTTATCTACTTTCATTTAGTAATATGAATTTTACAGTTCTGTAAATCGTTTTGTAAGGGCATATATTACAGCACTAGTGCTGTAATAGATGCCATTACAGCACTAGTGCTGTAATAGATGCCCTTACAAAACGATTTTTAATAGCAGGTGCATTTTTATTTTTAAAAATGCCTTTTGCCAAATATTTTTATTCATAGATGAAAGTAGATAAAATTTTGTATAATATTCTTGTTGTAAATTCATATAACTACACTCGATGTTTGATTAAACTCGGCTGACGCCTCGTTTAACAACTTTAACATCTCGTGTTGTAATATGAATCTTTACAACACTTATATCGTAAATAACTATTACGTTATAAGTCCGGTAAATCAACTTTTACGGTATGAGTGAAATGTTTCGAGACGGGGCGACGAAGGAGCCGAATCTGGAATTTTGAGACGAATACTGTAAAGGATTTGCCGGACGAATGACGTACAATATTTTATTTCATACTGTTCTGTTGAAAATTATAATTATGTTTTGAAATTATAATATATTTATTCTGCGTCGTATATTTGAAAAGTGCTTATATTTACTGGTGGAAACATTGTGTGTTTGGCATTGATTAAACTAAAACTTACAAATTTCAGTCCGGTAAAGAAATTTTACAGGACTAGTCCGGTAAAAAATTTTTACCGGACTTATTGCTGTAAAACCTTATTTTCTGGACTAAGTTCAAATATGTAAAGGTGTGTTTTACAATACAGTATGAAATAAAAAATGATTCGTTTTGGTAATGAATCAGCAAGTTCGATTGCTAACGAATTTGAGCAGTTAGTACACAATAATACAAGAAGATCAGAAGTTAGTGTGTGAAAATAATTTATGCAATTCTGTGCTGCAACGTGAGCGATCCTTCAACATCCATAGCAAATTTAGCATCAATATTAAAAAATTGGGCTTTCAACATGAAAAAAGAAAATTCTGAAGATTACAAAGAAAACGTTATTAAACTAACGTGGAATTCCACAGCGAAACAGCTTCAAGAATATTATTTTACCACATATAAAATTAAGTTTGATCCATTTAAAGATATAGAGTTTTTGGAAGCTAGAGCGGCAAGAGATACAAAACGTCGTAAATTGCAGATGGATGTTTCCAAACGAAAGAAAAGTTTTTCAGCATTATCGACTGCTGATTATAGTAAAATGGTGCATTTATGGGATGAAGATACACCTGAAGGTCTTCAAAAAAAGTTTTTCTTTATTGTTGCTCATGAGCTCGCATGGAGAGGCGGTGAAGGAGTAAACTGCTGCATTCATTACTTTATTGAAGAAATGGATAAAGGATACTCCACTAGCCGGACTGAATATAACCCTGTTTTTTTAAAAACCACTCAAGGAGGGTCTAGAAAACTTGCAGATAGCAAGTTTCTTATATACAATGTTGGTAATCCTGAAATGTGCCCCGTAAGATTATTTAAGAAGTTGATGGAAAAACATAGTATGTGTTTAATAACAACAGACCGTCTCTTTTTAACACCAAATTTAAAATGGAAGGTGTCCAACAAATGGTACAAAAATTCTCCAATAGGCAAAAACACAATATCTACATGGTTCAAACAGTCAGCAGCAAAGATTGGGATCGACACTAAAAGAACAAAAGTGACAAATCATTCAGCCAGAGCCACAGCAGTCACTAGCCTAGCACAGTCTGGAGTTGAAGAACAACAACTCATTAAAATAATAGGCCATTCCAGTAGTCAATATATTAAGCCTTACCTACCTACAATTGAATAGTTGTCACCACCAAAAGGTTATTGAGTCTATGCGGCAAATTAAGGCAAGTGAAACTACAACGTCTGCATTTGTAGAGCAATCGAATAATGCCAGTATTTCCGACCCTTCTTCCAGAGTTGTCTACAACAACTGCGTGTTTAATATTAATACAAAAAATCAGTCATAATTTTAAAGTTTTACGTTAAATCACTTTAATAAGAAGTGTTATACTAAATAGGCAATAAAAAGTTAATCTATTATGAATGTTTTAGCTTCTCTTTCCTGCTTTCCTTCTGAAATATACATTGTTGGACATAATACATAATTTTTTCTCATTGTAATTTTTTTGCTAAAATGCTACGAAAACATATTTCCGGCGGCTTTAGTTATTTGTAACTAGTTAGAGTTTTAGAAAAGAAGTTCATTTTAGCCGTTAGTAACTCATTTTTATTACTAAAATGTGAGAAACATTAAATAACAAATTTGTTATCTGAAATCCAATGTCTTTATAGTTTTAAATTCAAATAGAACTTTAAAAAACATATTTCCGATGAGTTTAGTTAAATATGACGCACTATATTTTTATAATAGAAGTTGATATTACTTGTTAGTAACCAAGGTTTATTACTAAAATTTCAGGAACATTAAAAACATTAATTCGTTTTCAACCATAACATCTGAAATTACATGTCTATATAGTTTCAAATGAGACCCAAAAAACATATTTTCGATGAGTTCAGTTAAATATGACGCACTATATATTTACAATAGAAGTTGATTTTACTTGTTAGTAACTAAGGTTTATTACTAAAATTTCAGGAACATTAAAAACATTAATTCGTTTTCAACCATAACATCTGAAATTACATGTCTATATAGTTTCAAATGAGACCCAAAAAAACATATTTTCGATGAGTTCAGTTAAATATGACGCACTATATATTTACAACAGAAGTTGATTTTACTTGTTAGTAACTAAGGTTTATTACTAAAATTTCAGGAACATTAAAAACATTAATTCGTTTTCAACCATAACATCTGAAATTACATGTCTATATAGTTTCAAATGAGACCCAAAAAAACATATTTTCGATGAGTTCAGTTAAATATGACGCACTATATATTTACAATAGAAGTTGATTTTACTTGTTAGTAACTAAGGTTTAATACTAAAATTTCAGGAACATTAAAAACATTAATTCGTTTTCAACCATAACATCTGAAATTACATGTCTATATAGTTTCAAATGAGACCCAAAAAAACATATTTTCGATGAGTTCAGTTAAATATGACGCACTATATATTTACAATAGAAGTTGATTTTACTTGTTAGTAACTAAGGTTTATTACTAAAATTTCAGGAACATTAAAAACATTAATTCGTTTTCAACCATAACATCTGAAATTACATGTCTATATAGTTTCAAATGAGACCCAAAAAACATATTTTCGATGAGTTCAGTTAAATATGACGCACTATATATTTACAATAGAAGTTGATTTTACTTGTTAGTAACTAAGGTTTATTACTAAAATTTCAGGAACATTAAAAACATTAATTCGTTTTCAACCATAACGTCTGAAATTACATGTCTATATAGTTTCAAATGAGACCCAAAAAACATATTTTCGATGAGTTCAGTTAAATATCACGCACTATATATTTACAATAGAAGTTGATTTTACTTGTTAGTTACTAAGGTTTATTACTAAAATTTCAGGAACATTAAAAACATTAATTCGTTTTCAACCATAACATCTGAAATTACATGTCTATGAAGTTTCAAATGAGACCCAAAAAAACATATTTTCGATGAGTTCAGTTAAATATGACGCACTATATATTTACAATAGAAGTTGATTTTACTTGTTAGTAACTAAGGTTTATTACTAAAATTTCAGGAACATTAAAAACATTAATTCGTTTTCAACCATAACATCTGAAATTACATGTCTATATAGTTTCAAATGAGACCCAAAAAACATATTTTCGATGAGTTCAGTTAAATATGACGCACTATATATTTACAATAGAAGTTGATTTTACTTGTTAGTAACTAAGGTTTATTACTAAAATTTCAGGAACATTAAAAACATTAATTCGTTTTCAACCATAACATCTGAAATTACATGTCTATATAGTTTCAAATGAGACCCAAGAAAACATATTTTCGATGAGTTCAGTTAAATATGACGCACTATATATTTACAATAGAAGTTGATTTTACTTGTTAGTAACTAAGGTTTATTACTAAAATTTCAGGAACATTAAAAACATTAATTCGTTTTCAACCATAACATCTGAAATTACATGTCTATATAGTTTCAAATGAGACCCAAAAAACATATTTTCGATGAGTTCAGTTAAATATGACGCACTATATATTTACAATAGAAGTTGATTTTACTTGTTAGTAACTAAGGTTTATTACTAAAATTTCAGGAACATTAAAAACAATAATTCGTTTTCAACCATAACATCTGAAATTACATGTCTATATAGTTTCAAATGAGACCCAAAAAAACATATTTTCGATGAGTTCAGTTAAATATGACGCACTATATATTTACAATAGAAGTTGATTTTACTTGTTAGTAACTAAGGTTTATTACTAAAATTTCAGGAACATTAAAAACATTAATTCGTTTTCAACCATAACATCTGAAATTACATGTCTATATAGTTTCAAATGAGACCCAAAAAACATATTTTCGATGAGTTCAGTTAAATATCACGCACTATATATTTACAATAGAAGTTGATTTTACTTGTTAGTAACTAAGGTTTATTACTAAAATTTCAGGAACATTAAAAACATTAATTCGTTTTCAACCATAACATCTGAAATTACATGTCTATGTAGTTTCAAATGAGACCCAAAAAAACATATTTTCGATGAGTTCAGTTAAATATGACGCACTATATATTTACAATAGAAGTTGATTTTACTTGTTAGTAACTAAGGTTTATTACTAAAATTTCGGGAACATTAAAAACATTAATTCGTTTTCAACCATAACATCTGAAATTACATGTCTATATAGTTTCAAATGAGACCCAAAAAACATATTTTCGATGAGTTCAGTTAAATATGACGCACTATACAGTGTCACCATTAAAGTCCGCACCATATGGAACTTTTTTTTATTAATGAGGTTAGTTAAAATTAAATTTCGGCAATCGTTTTTGCTTCAAATTAGACTAAAAATTATATAATCAAATGTCACCATCTGTCATTCGGTATCTGTGAAAAATTACATTTTAATCAAAAATGCTGAAAAATGGCATTGTTTTACCGAATTTCAAAAAATTTTATAAGAAAAAGTTGTTTCTAGTACAATTCTTGGCCTAAATACAAAGTTTCAGTTTTCTAGCTCAAAGTTGATTTTTTTGCCATTTTTTCTAATTAACTTTTTTTTTATTTAATGTAAGTTCGCTTAATGGATATTAAACTATTTGCTTATACCATACTCAATATTTTATTTAGTTTGTATGAGCTTTTTTTTACTAGAATGCCATTTTTTTTCGAAATTTAAAATTAGAGGCAAACAAATTTTGACACAGGTGGTGCAAAGTTATCCTAATTTAAAAATTTTAACAGATAGACGTCAGATATTCCATTTTTTTGATAGTACATACACCTAAGAAGTTTAAAAAACTTATAATAAAATTCCCAGATATCAGATTAGTTCAAAATTTAGACACATTTTCTTTCTATCCACAATAAAATATCAAGGCAATTTTGAATTTTATAAGTAGGCTATGGAAAAAAAAACGAATTAGAGTGCCGAATAAATAAAAGAAATGTCATAGATTTCAATATTTTCGCAAGTTATAGTTTTTAGGGTTATCACCAATGTTGTCCATTCAAGAAAAAATAGAAATTGTCTTAATTTGTGGAGAGAATATGCCTCACCGGCAAGTATCTGCCATTTTTAATGAGAGGCATCCAGAAAAAAATTTGCAGCATAGAGCACTATTTCAAGAATAATGTCAAAATTTAGAGAAACTGGATCTGTTCAAAATAATTTTAAGAAACCTCACGCGGCAAGTAAATACGATGAAGCAGCACAACTTGATGTTTGTTTAACTGTTATTGACCACGGTCAAACTAGTGTAACCAAGATAAGTGATTCAACAGGGTGCAAGAGGGAAAGCGTTAGAAAAATTCTTCAAAAAAATCGATTTCGGGCATATAAACCCAAGTTTATAAACACATTAAAAGAACGCGATTTTGATATCCGACTTGATTTTTCGTTTTGGTATCAGGGACAATATGAGGAGAATATTCTTTTTCCATACAAGATATTATGGACAGATGAAGCCACTTTCTCTTCGAATGGTACCGTGAGCTCACAAAATTGCCGATGGTGGTCCCAAGAAAATCCTAACTTCACAATTGAATGTCGCGACCAGTATCATTTTAAAACCAATGTTTGGTGTGGAATTTTGAAAGATGAGCTTATTGGACCATACTTCTTTAGAGTAAACTTAACTGGTGAAAGGTACCTGAATTTTCTTAATAACGAGATTACCGAAGTTTTGGATAACATGCCCTTACATCATAGACATAACTTATGGTATCAGCTTGATGGTGCACCCATACATCAAACTGTAGCAGTGAAAGAACGCATAAACCAATTATTTCAAAACAGAGTTATAGGGCGTGATAGAGAATGTCACTGGCCACCCAGGTCACCTGACATAACCCCACTAGACTTTTTTCTGTGGGGTTATCTTAAGCAGAAAGTTTATAAGAATCGACCGTTTAGAAATATCGAGCATTTGGAACAAACGATAAGACTTTGTTGTGCCGATATAAGACCAAGCTTTTTACAAAATGCTGTCAAAGACGTTTATAGACGGACGGGTGTTTGTATAGAGCGAGAAGGACGTCACACTGAAATGTGAAATTTATATTGCTTTTGTGTTACCTATTTAAAATGATTAAAGTTCCTTTTTGTTCCTTTTAATAATAATGATAGTTTTAAGTATAAAATAAAATTTTTATCAAATATTTAGATGTATTTGTCATTTGACAAACGAAACATCTGACGTCTATCTGTTAAAATTTTTAAATTAGGATAACTTTGCACCCCCTGTGTCAAATTTTTTTGCCTCTAATTTTAAATTTCGAAAAAAAATGGCATTCTAGTAAAAAAAAGCTCATACAAACTAAATAAAATATTGAGTATGGTATAAGCAAATAGTTTAATATCCATTAAGCGAACTTACATTAAATAAAAAAAAAGTTAATTAGAAAAAATGGCAAAAAAATCAACTTTGAGCTAGAAAACTGAAACTTTGTATTTAGGCCAAGAATTGTGCTAGAAACAACTTTTTCTAATAAAATTTTTTGAAATTCGGTAAAACAATGCCATTTTTCAGCATTTTTTGATTAAAATGTAATTTTTGACAGATACCGAATGACAGATGGTGACATTTGATTATATAATTTTTAGTCTAATTTAAAGCAAAAACGATTGCCGAAATTTAATTTTAACTAACCTCATTAATAAAAAAAAGTTCCATATGGTGCGGACTTTAATGGTGACACTGTATATTTACAATAGAAGTTGATTTTACTTGTTAGTAACTAAGGTTTATTACTAAAATTTCAGGAACATTAAAAACATTAATTCGTTTTCAACCATAACATCTGAAATTACATGTCTATGTAGTTTCAAATGAGACCCAAAAAAACATATTTTCGATGAGTTCAGTTAAATATGACGCACTATATATTTACAATAGAAGTTGATTTTACTTGTTAGTAACTAAGGTTTATTACTAAAATTTCAGGAACATTAAAAACATTAATTCGTTTTCAACCATAACATCTGAAATTACATGTCTATATAGTTTCAAATGAGACCCAAAAAACATATTTTCGATGAGTTCAGTTAAATATGACGCACTATATATTTACAATAGAAGTTGATTTTACTTGTTAGTAACTAAGGTTTATTACTAAAATTTCAGGAACATTAAAAACATTAATTCGTTTTCAACCATAACATCTGAAATTACATGTCTATATAGTTTCAAATGAGACCCAAAAAAACATATTTTCGATGAGTTCAGTTAAATATGACGCACTATATATTTACAATAGAAGTTGATTTTACTTGTTAGTAACTAAGGTTTATTACTAAAATTTCAGGAACATTAAAAACATTAATTCGTTTTCAACCATAACATCTGAAATTACATGTCTATATAGTTTCAAATGAGACCCAAAAAACATATTTTCGATGAGTTCAGTTAAATATGACGCACTATATATTTACAATAGAAGTTGATTTTACTTGTTAGTAACTAAGGTTTATTACTAAAATTTCAGGAACATTAAAAACATTAATTCGTTTTCAACCATAACATCTGAAATTACATGTCTATATAGTTTCAAATGAGACCCAAAAAAACATATTTTCGATGAGTTCAGTTAAATATGACGCACTATATATATTATCAATAGAAGTTGATTTTACTTGTTAGTAACTAAGGTTTATTACTAAAATTTCAGGAACATTAAAAACATTAATTCGTTTTCAACCATAACATCTGAAATTACATGTCTACTTCAAATAAGACCCAAAAAAACATATTTTCGATGAGTTCAGTTAAATATGACGCACTATATATTTACAATAGAAGTTGATTTTACTTGTTAGTAACTAAGGTTTATTACTAAAATTTCAGGAACATTAAAAACATTAATTCGTTTTCAACCATAACATCTGAAATTACATGTCTATATAGTTTCAAATGAGACCCAAAAAACATATTTTCGATGAGTTCAGTTAAATATGACGCACTATATATTTACAATAGAAGTTGATTTTACTTGTTAGTAACTAAGGTTTATTACTAAAATTTCAGGAACATTAAAAACATTAATTCGTTTTCAACCATAACATCTGAAATTACATGTCTATATAGTTTCAAATGAGACCCAAAAAAACATATTTTCGATGAGTTCAGTTAAATATGACGCACTATATATTTACAATAGAAGTTGATTTTACTTGTTAGTAACTAAGGTTTATTACTAAAATTTCAGGAACATTAAAAACATTAATTCGTTTTCAACCATAACATCTGAAATTACATGTCTATATAGTTTCAAATGAGACCCAAAAAACATATTTACGATGAGTTTAGTTAAATATGACGCACTATATATTTACAATAGAAGTTGATTTTACTTGTTAGTAACTAAGGTTTATTACTAAAATTTCAGGAACATTAAAAACATTAATTCGTTTTCAACCATAACATCTGAAATTACATGTCTATATAGTTTCAAATGAGACCCAAAAAAACATATTTTCGATGAGTTCAGTTAAATATGACGCACTGTATATTTACAATAGAAGTTGATTTTACTTGTTAGTAACTAAGGTTTATTACTAAAATTTCAGGAACATTAAAAACATTAATTCGTTTTCAACCATAACATCTGAAATTACATGTCTATATAGTTTCAAATGAGACCCAAAAAACATATTTTCGATGAGTTCAGTTAAATATGACGCGCTATATATTTACAATAGAAGTTGATTTTACTTGTTAGTAACTAAGGTTTATTACTAAAATTTCAGGAACATTAAAAACATTAATTCGTTTTCAACCATAACATCTGAAATTACATGTCTATATAGTTTCAAATGAGACCCAAAAAAACATATTTTCGATGAGTTCAGTTAAATATGACGCACTATATATTTACAATAGAAGTTGATTTTACTTGTTAGTAACTAAGGTTTATTACTAAAATTTCAGGAACATTAAAAACATTAATTCGTTTTCAACCATAACATCTGAAATTACATGTCTATATAGTTTCAAATGAGACCCAAAAAACATATTTTCGATGAGTTCAGTTAAATATCACGCACTATATATTTACAATAGAAGTTGATTTTACTTGTTAGTTACTAAGGTTTATTACTAAAATTTCAGGAACATTAAAAACATTAATTCGTTTTCAACCATAACATCTGAAATTACATGTCTATGTAGTTTCAAATGAGACCCAAAAAAACATATTTTCGATGAGTTCAGTTAAATATGACGCACTATATATTTACAATAGAAGTTGATTTTACTTGTTAGTAACTAAGGTTTATTACTAAAATTTCAGGAACATTAAAAACATTAATTCGTTTTCAACCATAACATCTGAAATTACATGTCTATATAGTTTCAAATGAGACCCAAAAAACATATTTTCGATGAGTTCAGTTAAATATGACGCACTATATATTTACAATAGAAGTTGATTTTACTTGTTAGTAACTAAGGTTTATTACTAAAATTTCAGGAACATTAAAAACATTAATTCGTTTTCAACCATAACATCTGAAATTACATGTCTATATAGTTTCAAATGAGACCCAAAAAAACATATTTTCGATGAGTTCAGTTAAATATGACGCACTATATATTTACAATAGAAGTTGATTTTACTTGTTAGTAACTAAGGTTTATTACTAAAATTTCAGGAACATTAAAAACATTAATTCGTTTTCAACCATAACATCTGAAATTACATGTCTATATAGTTTCAAATGAGACCCAAAAAACATATTTTCGATGAGTTCAGTTAAATATGACGCACTATATATTTACAATAGAAGTTGATTTTACTTGTTAGTAACTAAGGTTTATTACTAAAATTTCAGGAACATTAAAAACATTAATTCGTTTTCAACCATAACATCTGAAATTACATGTCTATATAGTTTCAAATGAGACCCAAAAAAACATATTTTCGATGAGTTCAGTTAAATATGACGCACTATATATTTACAATAGAAGTTGATTTTACTTGTTAGTAACTAAGGTTTATTACTAAAATTTCAGGAACATTAAAAACATTAATTCGTTTTCAACCAAAACATCTGAAATTACATGTCTATATAGTTTCAAATGAGACCCAAAAAACATATTTTCGATGAGTTCAGTTAAATATCACGCACTATATATTTACAATAGAAGTTGATTTTACTTGTTAGTAACTAAGGTTTATTACTAAAATTTCAGGAACATTAAAAACATTAATTCGTTTTCAACCATAACATCTGAAATTACATGTCTATGTAGTTTCAAATGAGACCCAAAAAAACATATTTTCGATGAGTTCAGTTAAATATGACGCACTATATATTTACAATAGAAGTTGATTTTACTTGTTAGTAACTAAGGTTTATTACTAAAACTTCGGGAACATTAAAAACATTAATTCGTTTTCAACCATAACATCTGAAATTACATGTCTATATAGTTTCAAATGAGACCCAAAAAACATATTTTCGATGAGTTCAGTTAAATATGACGCACTATACAGTGTCACCATTAAAGTCCGCACCATATGGAACTTTTTTTTATTAATGAGGTTAGTTAAAATTAAATTTCGGCAATCGTTTTTGCTTCAAATTAGACTAAAAATTATATAATCAAATGTCACCATCTGTCATTCGGTATCTGTCAAAAATTACATTTTAATCAAAAAATGCTGAAAAATGGCATTGTTTTACCGAATTTCAAAAAATGTTATTAGAAAAAGTTGTTTCTAGTACAATTCTTGGCCTAAATACAAAGTTTCAGTTTTCTAGCTCAAAGTTGATTTTTTTGCCATTTTTTCTAATTGACTTTTTTTTTATTTAATGTAAGTTCGCTTAATGGATATTAAACTATTTGCTTATACCATACTCAATATTTTATTTAGTTTGTATGAGCTTTTTTTTACTAGAATGCCATTTTTTTTCGAAATTTAAAATTAGAGGCAAAAAAATTTTGACACAGGTGGTGCAAAGTTATCCTAATTTAAAAATTTTAACAGATAGACGTCAGATATTCCATTTTTTTGATAGTACATACACCTAAGAAGTTTAAAAAACTTATAATAAAATTCCCAGATATCAGATTAGTTCAAAATTTAGACACATTTTCTTTCTATCCACAATAAAATATCAAGGCAATTTTGAATTTTATAAGTAGGCTATGGAAAAAAAAACGAATTAGAGTGCCGAATAAATAAAAGAAATGTCATAGATTTCAATATTTTCGCAAGTTATAGTTTTCAGGGTTATCACCAATGTTGTCCATTCAAGAAAAAATAGAAATTGTCTTAATTTGTAGAGAGAATATGCCTCACCGGCAAGTATCTGCCATTTTTAATGAGAGGCATCCAGAAAAAAATTTGCAGCATAGAGCACTATTTCAAGAATAATGTCAAAATTTAGAGAAACTGGATCTGTTCAAAATAATTTTAAGAAACCTCACGCGGCAAGTAAATACGATGAAGCAGCACAACTTGATGTTTGTTTAACTGTTATTGACCACGGTCAAACTAGTGTAACCAAGATAAGTGATTCAACAGGGTGCAAGAGGGAAAGCGTTAGAAAAATTCTTCAAAAAAATCGATTTCGGGCATATAAACCCAAGTTTATAAACACATTAAAAGAACGCGATTTTGATATCCGACTTGATTTTTCGTTTTGGTATCAGGGACAATATGAGGAGAATATTCTTTTTCCATACAAGATATTATGGACAGATGAAGCCACTTTCTCTTCGAATGGTACCGTGAGCTCACAAAATTGCCGATGGTGGTCCCAAGAAAATCCTAACTTCACAATTGAATGTCGCGACCAGTATCATTTTAAAACCAATGTTTGGTGTGGAATTTTGAAAGATGAGCTTATTGGACCATACTTCTTTAGAGTAAACTTAACTGGTGAAAGGTACCTGAATTTTCTTAATAACGAGATTACCGAAGTTTTGGATAACATGCCCTTACATCATAGACATAACTTATGGTATCAGCTTGATGGTGCACCCATACATCAAACTGTAGCAGTGAAAGAACGCATAAACCAATTATTTCAAAACAGAGTTATAGGGCGTGATAGAGAATGTCACTGGCCACCCAGGTCACCTGACATAACCCCACTAGACTTTTTTCTGTGGGGTTATCTTAAGCAGAAAGTTTATAAGAATCGACCGTTTAGAAATATCGAGCATTTGGAACAAACGATAAGACTTTGTTGTGCCGATATAAGACCAAGCTTTTTACAAAATGCTGTCAAAGACGTTTATAGACGGACGGGTGTTTGTATAGAGCGAGAAGGACGTCACACTGAAATGTGAAATTTATATTGCTTTTGTGTTACCTATTTAAAATGATTAAAGTTCCTTTTTGTTCCTTTTAATAATAATGATAGTTTTAAGTATAAAATAAAATTTTTATCAAATATTTAGATGTATTTGTCATTTGACAAACGAAACATCTGACGTCTATCTGTTAAAATTTTTAAATTAGGATAACTTTGCACCCCCTGTGTCAAATTTTTTTGCCTCTAATTTTAAATTTCGAAAAAAAATGGCATTCTAGTAAAAAAAAGCTCATACAAACTAAATAAAATATTGAGTATGGTATAAGCAAATAGTTTAATATCCATTAAGCGAACTTACATTAAATAAAAAAAAAGTTAATTAGAAAAAATGGCAAAAAAATCAACTTTGAGCTAGAAAACTGAAACTTTGTATTTAGGCCAAGAATTGTGCTAGAAACAACTTTTTCTAATAAAATTTTTTGAAATTCGGTAAAACAATGCCATTTTTCAGCATTTTTTGATTAAAATGTAATTTTTGACAGATACCGAATGACAGATGGTGACATTTGATTATATAATTTTTAGTCTAATTTAAAGCAAAAACGATTGCCGAAATTTAATTTTAACTAACCTCATTAATAAAAAAAAGTTCCATATGGTGCGGACTTTAATGGTGACACTGTATATTTACAATAGAAGTTGATTTTACTTGTTAGTAACTAAGGTTTATTACTAAAATTTCAGGAACATTAAAAACATTAATTCGTTTTCAACCATAACATCTGAAATTACATGTCTATTTCAAATAAGACCCAAAAAAACATATTTTCGATGAGTTCAGTTAAATATGACGCACTATATATTTACAATAGAAGTTGATTTTACTTGTTAGTAACTAAGGTTTATTACTAAAATTTCAGGAACATTAAAAACATTAATTCGTTTTCAACCATAACATCTGAAATTACATGTCTATATAGTTTCAAATGAGACCCAAAAAACATATTTTCGATGAGTTCAGTTAAATATGACGCACTATATATTTACAATAGAAGTTGATTTTACTTGTTAGTAACTAAGGTTTATTACTAAAATTTCAGGAACATTAAAAACATTAATTCGTTTTCAACCATAACATCTGAAATTACATGTCTATATAGTTTCAAATGAGACCCAAAAAAACATATTTTCGATGAGTTCAGTTAAATATGACGCACTATATATTTACAATAGAAGTTGATTTTACTTGTTAGTAACTAAGGTTTATTACTAAAATTTCAGGAACATTAAAAACATTAATTCGTTTTCAACCATAACATCTGAAATTACATGTCTATATAGTTTCAAATGAGACCCAAAAAACATATTTACGATGAGTTTAGTTAAATATGACGCACTATATATTTACAATAGAAGTTGGTTTTACTTGTTAGTAACTAAGGTTTATTACTAAAATTTCAGGAACATTAAAAACATTAATTCGTTTTCAACCATAACATCTGAAATTACATGTCTATATAGTTTCAAATGAGACCCAAAAAAACATATTTTCGATGAGTTCAGTTAAATATGACGCACTGTATATTTACAATAGAAGTTGATTTTACTTGTTAGTAACTAAGGTTTATTACTAAAATTTCAGGAACATTAAAAACATTAATTCGTTTTCAACCATAACATCTGAAATTACATGTCTATATAGTTTCAAATGAGACCCAAAAAACATATTTTCGATGAGTTCAGTTAAATATGACGCGCTATATATTTACAATAGAAGTTGATTTTACTTGTTAGTAACTAAGGTTTATTACTAAAATTTCAGGAACATTAAAAACATTAATTCGTTTTCAACCATAACATCTGAAATTACATGTCTATATAGTTTCAAATGAGACCCAAAAAAACATATTTTCGATGAGTTCAGTTAAATATGACGCACTATATATTTACAATAGAAGTTGATTTTACTTGTTAGTAACTAAGGTTTATTACTAAAATTTCAGGAACATTAAAAACATTAATTCGTTTTCAACCATAACATCTGAAATTACATGTCTATATAGTTTCAAATGAGACCCAAAAAACATATTTTCGATGAGTTCAGTTAAATATCACGCACTATATATTTACAATAGAAGTTGATTTTACTTGTTAGTAACTAAGGTTTATTACTAAAATTTCAGGAACATTAAAAACATTAATTCGTTTTCAACCATAACATCTGAAATTACATGTCTATATAGTTTCAAATGAGACCCAAAAAAACATATTTTCGATGAGTTCAGTTAAATATGACGCACTATATATTTACAATAGAAGTTGATTTTACTTGTTAGTAACTAAGGTTTATTACTAAAATTTCAGGAACATTAAAAACATTAATTCGTTTTCAACCATAACATCTGAAATTACATGTCTATATAGTTTCAAATGAGACCCAAAAAACATATTTACGATGAGTTCAGTTAAATATGATGCACTATATATTTACAATAGAAGTTGATTTTACTTGTTAGTAACTAAGGTTTATTACTAAAATTTCAGGAACATTAAAAACATTAATTCGTTTTCAACCATAACATCTGAAATTACATGTCTATATAGTTTCAAATGAGACCCAAAAAACATATTTTCGATGAGTTCAGTTAAATATGACGCACTATATATTTACAATAGAAGTTGATTTTACTTGTTAGTAACTAAGGTTTATTACTAAAATTTCAGGAACATTAAAAACATTAATTCGTTTTCAACCATAACATCTGAAATTACATGTCTATATAGTTTCAAATGAGACCCAAAAAAACATATTTTCGATGAGTTCAGTTAAATATGACGCACTATATATTTACAATAGAAGTTGATTTTACTTGTTAGTAACTAAGGTTTATTACTAAAATTTCAGGAACATTAAAAACATTAATTCGTTTTCAACCATAACGTCTGAAATTACATGTCTATATAGTTTCAAATGAGACCCAAAAAACATATTTTCGATGAGTTCAGTTAAATATCACGCACTATATATTTACAATAGAAGTTGATTTTACTTGTTAGTTACTAAGGTTTATTACTAAAATTTCAGGAACATTAAAAACATTAATTCGTTTTCAACCATAACATCTGAAATTACATGTCTAAGTAGTTTCAAATGAGACCCAAAAAAACATATTTTCGATGAGTTCAGTTAAATATGACGCACTATATATTTACAATAGAAGTTGATTTTACTTGTTAGTAACTAAGGTTTATTACTAAAATTTCAGGAACATTAAAAACATTAATTCGTTTTCAACCATAACATCTGAAATTACATGTCTATATAGTTTCAAATGAGACCCAAAAAACATATTTTCGATGAGTTCAGTTAAATATGACGCACTATATATTTACAATAGAAGTTGATTTTACTTGTTAGTAACTAAGGTTTATTACTAAAATTTCAGGAACATTAAAAACATTAATTCGTTTTCAACCATAACATCTGAAATTACATGTCTATATAGTTTCAAATGAGACCCAAGAAAACATATTTTCGATGAGTTCAGTTAAATATGACGCACTATATATTTACAATAGAAGTTGATTTTACTTGTTAGTAACTAAGGTTTATTACTAAAATTTCAGGAACATTAAAAACATTAATTCGTTTTCAACCATAACATCTGAAATTACATGTCTATATAGTTTCAAATGAGACCCAAAAAACATATTTTCGATGAGTTCAGTTAAATATGACGCACTATATATTTACAATAGAAGTTGATTTTACTTGTTAGTAACTAAGGTTTATTACTAAAATTTCAGGAACATTAAAAACAATAATTCGTTTTCAACCATAACATCTGAAATTACATGTCTATATAGTTTCAAATGAGACCCAAAAAAACATATTTTCGATGAGTTCAGTTAAATATGACGCACTATATATTTACAATAGAAGTTGATTTTACTTGTTAGTAACTAAGGTTTATTACTAAAATTTCAGGAACATTAAAAACATTAATTCGTTTTCAACCATAACATCTGAAATTACATGTCTATATAGTTTCAAATGAGACCCAAAAAACATATTTTCGATGAGTTCAGTTAAATATCACGCACTATATATTTACAATAGAAGTTGATTTTACTTGTTAGTAACTAAGGTTTATTACTAAAATTTCAGGAACATTAAAAACATTAATTCGTTTTCAACCATAACATCTGAAATTACATGTCTATGTAGTTTCAAATGAGACCCAAAAAAACATATTTTCGATGAGTTCAGTTAAATATGACGCACTATATATTTACAATAGAAGTTGATTTTACTTGTTAGTAACTAAGGTTTATTACTAAAATTTCGGGAACATTAAAAACATTAATTCGTTTTCAACCATAACATCTGAAATTACATGTCTATATAGTTTCAAATGAGACCCAAAAAACATATTTTCGATGAGTTCAGTTAAATATGACGCACTATACAGTGTCACCATTAAAGTCCGCACCATATGGAACTTTTTTTTATTAATGAGGTTAGTTAAAATTAAATTTCGGCAATCGTTTTTGCTTCAAATTAGACTAAAAATTATATAATCAAATGTCACCATCTGTCATTCGGTATCTGTGAAAAATTACATTTTAATCAAAAATGCTGAAAAATGGCATTGTTTTACCGAATTTCAAAAAATTTTATAAGAAAAAGTTGTTTCTACTACAATTCTTGGCCTAAATACAAAGTTTCAGTTTTCTAGCTCAAAGTTGATTTTTTTGCCATTTTTTCTAATTAACTTTTTTTTTATTTAATGTAAGTTCGCTTAATGGATATTAAACTATTTGCTTATACCATACTCAATATTTTATTTAGTTTGTATGAGCTTTTTTTTACTAGAATGCCATTTTTTTTCGAAATTTAAAATTAGAGGCAAACAAATTTTGACACAGGTGGTGCAAAGTTATCCTAATTTAAAAATTTTAACAGATAGACGTCAGATATTCCATTTTTTTGATAGTACATACACCTAAGAAGTTTAAAAAACTTATAATAAAATTCCCAGATATCAGATTAGTTCAAAATTTAGACACATTTTCTTTCTATCCACAATAAAATATCAAGGCAATTTTGAATTTTATAAGTAGGCTATGGAAAAAAAAACGAATTAGAGTGCCGAATAAATAAAAGAAATGTCATAGATTTCAATATTTTCGCAAGTTATAGTTTTCAGGGTTATCACCAATGTTGTCCATTCAAGAAAAAATAGAAATTGTCTTAATTTGTGGAGAGAATATGCCTCACCGGCAAGTATCTGCCATTTTTAATGAGAGGCATCCAGAAAAAAATTTGCAGCATAGAGCACTATTTCAAGAATAATGTCAAAATTTAGAGAAACTGGATCTGTTCAAAATAATTTTAAGAAACCTCACGCGGCAAGTAAATACGATGAAGCAGCACAACTTGATGTTTGTTTAACTGTTATTGACCACGGTCAAACTAGTGTAACCAAGATAAGTGATTCAACAGGGTGCAAGAGGGAAAGCGTTAGAAAAATTCTTCAAAAAAATCGATTTCGGGCATATAAACCCAAGTTTATAAACACATTAAAAGAACGCGATTTTGATATCCGACTTGATTTTTCGTTTTGGTATCAGGGACAATATGAGGAGAATATTCTTTTTCCATACAAGATATTATGAACAGATGAAGCCACTTTCTCTTCGAATGGTACCGTGAGCTCACAAAATTGCCGATGGTGGTCCCAAGAAAATCCTAACTTCACAATTGAATGTCGCGACCAGTATCATTTTAAAACCAATGTTTGGTGTGGAATTTTGAAAGATGAGCTTATTGGACCATACTTCTTTAGAGTAAACTTAACTGGTGAAAGGTACCTGAATTTTCTTAATAACGAGATTACCGAAGTTTTGGATAACATGCCCTTACATCATAGACATAACTTATGGTATCAGCTTGATGGTGCACCCATACATCAAACTGTAGCAGTGAAAGAACGCATAAACCAATTATTTCAAAACAGAGTTATAGGGCGTGATAGAGAATGTCACTGGCCACCCAGGTCACCTGACATAACCCCACTAGACTTTTTTCTGTGGGGTTATCTTAAGCAGAAAGTTTATAAGAATCGACCGTTTAGAAATATCGAGCATTTGGAACAAACGATAAGACTTTGTTGTGCCGATATAAGACCAAGCTTTTTACAAAATGCTGTCAAAGACGTTTATAGACGGACGGGTGTTTGTATAGAGCGAGAAGGACGTCACACTGAAATGTGAAATTTATATTGCTTTTGTGTTACCTATTTAAAATGATTAAAGTTCCTTTTTGTTCCTTTTAATAATAATGATAGTTTTAAGTATAAAATAAAATTTTTATCAAATATTTAGATGTATTTGTCATTTGACAAACGAAACATCTGACGTCTATCTGTTAAAATTTTTAAATTAGGATAACTTTGCACCCCCTGTGTCAAATTTTTTTGCCTCTAATTTTAAATTTCGAAAAAAAATGGCATTCTAGTAAAAAAAAGCTCATACAAACTAAATAAAATATTGAGTATGGTATAAGCAAATAGTTTAATATCCATTAAGCGAACTTACATTAAATAAAAAAAAAGTTAATTAGAAAAAATGGCAAAAAAATCAACTTTGAGCTAGAAAACTGAAACTTTGTATTTAGGCCAAGAATTGTGCTAGAAACAACTTTTTCTAATAAAATTTTTTGAAATTCGGTAAAACAATGCCATTTTTCAGCATTTTTTGATTAAAATGTAATTTTTGACAAATACCGAATGACAGATGGTGACATTTGATTATATAATTTTTAGTCTAATTTAAAGCAAAAACGATTGCCGAAATTTAATTTTAACTAACCTCATTAATAAAAAAAAGTTCCATATGGTGCGGACTTTAATGGTGACACTGTATATTTACAATAGAAGTTGATTTTACTTGTTAGTAACTAAGGTTTATTACTAAAATTTCAGGAACATTAAAAACATTAATTCGTTTTCAACCATAACATCTGAAATTACATGTCTATGTAGTTTCAAATGAGACCCAAAAAAACATATTTTCGATGAGTTCAGTTAAATATGACGCACTATATATTTACAATAGAAGTTGATTTTACTTGTTAGTAACTAAGGTTTATTACTAAAATTTCAGGAACATTAAAAACATTAATTCGTTTTCAACCATAACATCTGAAATTACATGTCTATATAGTTTCAAATGAGACCCAAAAAACATATTTTCGATGAGTTCAGTTAAATATGACGCACTATATATTTACAATAGAAGTTGATTTTACTTGTTAGTAACTAAGGTTTATTACTAAAATTTCAGGAACATTAAAAACATTAATTCGTTTTCAACCATAACATCTGAAATTACATGTCTATATAGTTTCAAATGAGACCCAAAAAAACATATTTTCGATGAGTTCAGTTAAATATGACGCACTATATATTTACAATAGAAGTTGATTTTACTTGTTAGTAACTAAGGTTTATTACTAAAATTTCAGGAACATTAAAAACATTAATTCGTTTTCAACCATAACATCTGAAATTACATGTCTATATAGTTTCAAATGAGACCCAAAAAACATATTTTCGATGAGTTCAGTTAAATATGACGCACTATATATTTACAATAGAAGTTGATTTTACTTGTTAGTAACTAAGGTTTATTACTAAAATTTCAGGAACATTAAAAACATTAATTCGTTTTCAACCATAACATCTGAAATTACATGTCTATATAGTTTCAAATGAGACCCAAAAAAACATATTTTCGATGAGTTCAGTTAAATATGACGCACTATATATATTATCAATAGAAGTTGATTTTACTTGTTAGTAACTAAGGTTTATTACTAAAATTTCAGGAACATTAAAAACATTAATTCGTTTTCAACCATAACATCTGAAATTACATGTCTATTTCAAATAAGACCCAAAAAAACATATTTTCGATGAGTTCAGTTAAATATGACGCACTATATATTTACAATAGAAGTTGATTTTACTTGTTAGTAACTAAGGTTTATTACTAAAATTTCAGGAACATTAAAAACATTAATTCGTTTTCAACCATAACATCTGAAATTACATGTCTATATAGTTTCAAATGAGACCCAAAAAACATATTTTCGATGAGTTCAGTTAAATATGACGCACTATATATTTACAATAGAAGTTGATTTTACTTGTTAGTAACTAAGGTTTATTACTAAAATTTCAGGAACATTAAAAACATTAATTCGTTTTCAACCATAACATCTGAAATTACATGTCTATATAGTTTCAAATGAGACCCAAAAAAACATATTTTCGATGAGTTCAGTTAAATATGACGCACTATATATTTACAATAGAAGTTGATTTTACTTGTTAGTAACTAAGGTTTATTACTAAAATTTCAGGAACATTAAAAACATTAATTCGTTTTCAACCATAACATCTGAAATTACATGTCTATATAGTTTCAAATGAGACCCAAAAAACATATTTACGATGAGTTTAGTTAAATATGACGCACTATATATTTACAATAGAAGTTGATTTTACTTGTTAGTAACTAAGGTTTATTACTAAAATTTCAGGAACATTAAAAACATTAATTCGTTTTCAACCATAACATCTGAAATTACATGTCTATATAGTTTCAAATGAGACCCAAAAAAACATATTTTCGATGAGTTCAGTTAAATATGACGCACTGTATATTTACAATAGAAGTTGATTTTACTTGTTAGTAACTAAGGTTTATTACTAAAATTTCAGGAACATTAAAAACATTAATTCGTTTTCAACCATAACATCTGAAATTACATGTCTATATAGTTTCAAATGAGACCCAAAAAACATATTTTCGATGAGTTCAGTTAAATATGACGCGCTATATATTTACAATAGAAGTTGATTTTACTTGTTAGTAACTAAGGTTTATTACTAAAATTTCAGGAACATTAAAAACATTAATTCGTTTTCAACCATAACATCTGAAATTACATGTCTATATAGTTTCAAATGAGACCCAAAAAAACATATTTTCGATGAGTTCAGTTAAATATGACGCACTATATATTTACAATAGAAGTTGATTTTACTTGTTAGTAACTAAGGTTTATTACTAAAATTTCAGGAACATTAAAAACATTAATTCGTTTTCAACCATAACATCTGAAATTACATGTCTATATAGTTTCAAATGAGACCCAAAAAACATATTTTCGATGAGTTCAGTTAAATATCACGCACTATATATTTACAATAGAAGTTGATTTTACTTGTTAGTTACTAAGGTTTATTACTAAAATTTCAGGAACATTAAAAACATTAATTCGTTTTCAACCATAACATCTGAAATTACATGTCTATGTAGTTTCAAATGAGACCCAAAAAAACATATTTTCGATGAGTTCAGTTAAATATGACGCACTATATATTTACAATAGAAGTTGATTTTACTTGTTAGTAACTATGGTTTATTACTAAAATTTCAGGAACATTAAAAACATTAATTCGTTTTCAACCATAACATCTGAAATTACATGTCTATATAGTTTCAAATGAGACCCAAAAAACATATTTTCGATGAGTTCAGTTAAATATGACGCACTATATATTTACAATAGAAGTTGATTTTACTTGTTAGTAACTAAGGTTTATTACTAAAATTTCAGGAACATTAAAAACATTAATTCGTTTTCAACCATAACATCTGAAATTACATGTCTATATAGTTTCAAATGAGACCCAAAAAAACATATTTTCGATGAGTTCAGTTAAATATGACGCACTATATATTTACAATAGAAGTTGATTTTACTTGTTAGTAACTAAGGTTTATTACTAAAATTTCAGGAACATTAAAAACATTAATTCGTTTTCAACCATAACATCTGAAATTACATGTCTATATAGTTTCAAATGAGACCCAAAAAACATATTTTCGATGAGTTCAGTTAAATATGACGCACTATATATTTACAATAGAAGTTGATTTTACTTGTTAGTAACTAAGGTTTATTACTAAAATTTCAGGAACATTAAAAACATTAATTCGTTTTCAACCATAACATCTGAAATTACATGTCTATATAGTTTCAAATGAGACCCAAAAAAACATATTTTCGATGAGTTCAGTTAAATATGACGCACTATATATTTACAATAGAAGTTGATTTTACTTGTTAGTAACTAAGGTTTATTACTAAAATTTCAGGAACATTAAAAACATTAATTCGTTTTCAACCAAAACATCTGAAATTACATGTCTATATAGTTTCAAATGAGACCCAAAAAACATATTTTCGATGAGTTCAGTTAAATATCACGCACTATATATTTACAATAGAAGTTGATTTTACTTGTTAGTAACTAAGGTTTATTACTAAAATTTCAGGAACATTAAAAACATTAATTCGTTTTCAACCATAACATCTGAAATTACATGTCTATGTAGTTTCAAATGAGACCCAAAAAAACATATTTTCGATGAGTTCAGTTAAATATGACGCACTATTTATTTACAATAGAAGTTGATTTTACTTGTTAGTAACTAAGGTTTATTACTAAAATTTCGGGAACATTAAAAACATTAATTCGTTTTCAACCATAACATCTGAAATTACATGTCTATATAGTTTCAAATGAGACCCAAAAAACATATTTTCGATGAGTTCAGTTAAATATGACGCACTATACAGTGTCACCATTAAAGTCCGCACCATATGGAACTTTTTTTTATTAATGAGGTTAGTTAAAATTAAATTTCGGCAATCGTTTTTGCTTCAAATTAGACTAAAAATTATATAATCAAATGTCACCATCTGTCATTCGGTATCTGTCAAAAATTACATTTTAATCAAAAAATGCTGAAAAATGGCATTGTTTTACCGAATTTCAAAAAATGTTATTAGAAAAAGTTGTTTCTAGTACAATTCTTGGCCTAAATACAAAGTTTCAGTTTTCTAGCTCAAAGTTGATTTTTTTGCCATTTTTTCTAATTGACTTTTTTTTTATTTAATGTAAGTTCGCTTAATGGATATTAAACTATTTGCTTATACCATACTCAATATTTTATTTAGTTTGTATGAGCTTTTTTTTACTAGAATGCCATTTTTTTTCGAAATTTAAAATTAGAGGCAAAAAAATTTTGACACAGGTGGTGCAAAGTTATCCTAATTTAAAAATTTTAACAGATAGACGTCAGATATTCCATTTTTTTGATAGTACATACACCTAAGAAGTTTAAAAAACTTATAATAAAATTCCCAGATATCAGATTAGTTCAAAATTTAGACACATTTTCTTTCTATCCACAATAAAATATCAAGGCAATTTTGAATTTTATAAGTAGGCTATGGAAAAAAAAACGAATTAGAGTGCCGAATAAATAAAAGAAATGTCATAGATTTCAATATTTTCGCAAGTTATAGTTTTCAGGGTTATCACCAATGTTGTCCATTCAAGAAAAAATAGAAATTGTCTTAATTTGTAGAGAGAATATGCCTCACCGGCAAGTATCTGCCATTTTTAATGAGAGGCATCCAGAAAAAAATTTGCAGCATAGAGCACTATTTCAAGAATAATGTCAAAATTTAGAGCAACTGGATCTGTTCAAAATAATTTTAAGAAACCTCACGCGGCAAGTAAATACGATGAAGCAGCACAACTTGATGTTTGTTTAACTGTTATTGACCACGGTCAAACTAGTGTAACCAAGATAAGTGATTCAACAGGGTGCAAGAGGGAAAGCGTTAGAAAAATTCTTCAAAAAAATCGATTTCGGGCATATAAACCCAAGTTTATAAACACATTAAAAGAACGCGATTTTGATATCCGACTTGATTTTTCGTTTTGGTATCAGGGACAATATGAGGAGAATATTCTTTTTCCATACAAGATATTATGGACAGATGAAGCCACTTTCTCTTCGAATGGTACCGTGAGCTCACAAAATTGCCGATGGTGGTCCCAAGAAAATCCTAACTTCACAATTGAATGTCGCGACCAGTATCATTTTAAAACCAATGTTTGGTGTGGAATTTTGAAAGATGAGCTTATTGGACCATACTTCTTTAGAGTAAACTTAACTGGTGAAAGGTACCTGAATTTTCTTAATAACGAGATTACCGAAGTTTTGGATAACATGCCCTTACATCATAGACATAACTTATGGTATCAGCTTGATGGTGCACCCATACATCAAACTGTAGCAGTGAAAGAACGCATAAACCAATTATTTCAAAACAGAGTTATAGGGCGTGATAGAGAATGTCACTGGCCACCCAGGTCACCTGACATAACCCCACTAGACTTTTTTCTGTGGGGTTATCTTAAGCAGAAAGTTTATAAGAATCGACCGTTTAGAAATATCGAGCATTTGGAACAAACGATAAGACTTTGTTGTGCCGATATAAGACCAAGCTTTTTACAAAATGCTGTCAAAGACGTTTATAGACGGACGGGTGTTTGTATAGAGCGAGAAGGACGTCACACTGAAATGTGAAATTTATTGCTTTTGTGTTACCTATTTAAAATGATTAAAGTTCCTTTTTGTTCCTTTTAATAATAATGATAGTTTTAAGTATAAAATAAAATTTTTATCAAATATTTAGATGTATTTGTCATTTGACAAACGAAACATCTGACGTCTATCTGTTAAAATTTTTAAATTAGGATAACTTTGCACCCCCTGTGTCAAATTTTTTTGCCTCTAATTTTAAATTTCGAAAAAAAATGGCATTCTAGTAAAAAAAAGCTCATACAAACTAAATAAAATATTGAGTATGGTATAAGCAAATAGTTTAATATCCATTAAGCGAACTTACATTAAATAAAAAAAAAGTTAATTAGAAAAAATGGCAAAAAAATCAACTTTGAGCTAGAAAACTGAAACTTTGTATTTAGGCCAAGAATTGTGCTAGAAACAACTTTTTCTAATAAAACTTTTTGAAATTCGGTAAAACAATGCCATTTTTCAGCATTTTTTGATTAAAATGTAATTTTTGACAGATACCGAATGACAGATGGTGACATTTGATTATATAATTTTTAGTCTAATTTAAAGCAAAAACGATTGCCGAAATTTAATTTTAACTAACCTCATTAATAAAAAAAAGTTCCATATGGTGCGGACTTTAATGGTGACACTGTATATTTACAATAGAAGTTGATTTTACTTGTTAGTAACTAAGGTTTATTACTAAAATTTCAGGAACATTAAAAACATTAATTCGTTTTCAACCATAACATCTGAAATTACATGTCTATTTCAAATAAGACCCAAAAAAACATATTTTCGATGAGTTCAGTTAAATATGACGCACTATATATTTACAATAGAAGTTGATTTTACTTGTTAGTAACTAAGGTTTATTACTAAAATTTCAGGAACATTAAAAACATTAATTCGTTTTCAACCATAACATCTGAAATTACATGTCTATATAGTTTCAAATGAGACCCAAAAAACATATTTTCGATGAGTTCAGTTAAATATGACGCACTATATATTTACAATAGAAGTTGATTTTACTTGTTAGTAACTAAGGTTTATTACTAAAATTTCAGGAACATTAAAAACATTAATTCGTTTTCAACCATAACATCTGAAATTACATGTCTATATAGTTTCAAATGAGACCCAAAAAAACATATTTTCGATGAGTTCAGTTAAATATGACGCACTATATATTTACAATAGAAGTTGATTTTACTTGTTAGTAACTAAGGTTTATTACTAAAATTTCAGGAACATTAAAAACATTAATTCGTTTTCAACCATAACATCTGAAATTACATGTCTATATAGTTTCAAATGAGACCCAAAAAACATATTTACGATGAGTTTAGTTAAATATGACGCACTATATATTTACAATAGAAGTTGGTTTTACTTGTTAGTAACTAAGGTTTATTACTAAAATTTCAGGAACATTAAAAACATTAATTCGTTTTCAACCATAACATCTGAAATTACATGTCTATATAGTTTCAAATGAGACCCAAAAAAACATATTTTCGATGAGTTCAGTTAAATATGACGCACTGTATATTTACAATAGAAGTTGATTTTACTTGTTAGTAACTAAGGTTTATTACTAAAATTTCAGGAACATTAAAAACATTAATTCGTTTTCAACCATAACATCTGAAATTACATGTCTATATAGTTTCAAATGAGACCCAAAAAACATATTTTCGATGAGTTCAGTTAAATATGACGCGCTATATATTTACAATAGAAGTTGATTTTACTTGTTAGTAACTAAGGTTTATTACTAAAATTTCAGGAACATTAAAAACATTAATTCGTTTTCAACCATAACATCTGAAATTACATGTCTATATAGTTTCAAATGAGACCCAAAAAAACATATTTTCGATGAGTTCAGTTAAATATGACGCACTATATATTTACAATAGAAGTTGATTTTACTTGTTAGTAACTAAGGTTTATTACTAAAATTTCAGGAACATTAAAAACATTAATTCGTTTTCAACCATAACATCTGAAATTACATGTCTATATAGTTTCAAATGAGACCCAAAAAACATATTTTCGATGAGTTCAGTTAAATATCACGCACTATATATTTACAATAGAAGTTGATTTTACTTGTTAGTAACTAAGGTTTATTACTAAAATTTCAGGAACATTAAAAACATTAATTCGTTTTCAACCATAACATCTGAAATTACATGTCTATATAGTTTCAAATGAGACCCAAAAAAACATATTTTCGATGAGTTCAGTTAAATATGACGCACTATATATTTACAATAGAAGTTGATTTTACTTGTTAGTAACTAAGGTTTATTACTAAAATTTCAGGAACATTAAAAACATTAATTCGTTTTCAACCATAACATCTGAAATTACATGTCTATATAGTTTCAAATGAGACCCAAAAAACATATTTACGATGAGTTCAGTTAAATATGATGCACTATATATTTACAATAGAAGTTGATTTTACTTGTTAGTAACTAAGGTTTATTACTAAAATTTCAGGAACATTAAAAACATTAATTCGTTTTCAACCATAACATCTGAAATTACATGTCTATATAGTTTCAAATGAGACCCAAAAAAACATATTTTCGATGAGTTCAGTTAAATATGACGCACTATATATTTACAATAGAAGTTGATTTTACTTGTTAGTAACTAAGGTTTATTACTAAAATTTCAGGAACATTAAAAACATTAATTCGTTTTCAACCATAACATCTGAAATTACATGTCTATATAGTTTCAAATGAGACCCAAAAAAACATATTTTCGATGAGTTCAGTTAAATATGACGCACTATATATTTACAATAGAAGTTGATTTTACTTGTTAGTAACTAAGGTTTATTACTAAAATTTCAGGAACATTAAAAACATTAATTCGTTTTCAACCATAACATCTGAAATTACATGTCTACATAGTTTCAAATGAGACTTAAAAAAACATATTTCCGATGAGTTTAGTTAAATATGACGCACTATATTTTTACAATAGAAGTTGATTTTACTTGTTAGTAACTAAGGTTTATTACTAAAATTTCAGGAACATTAAAAACATTAATTCGTTTTCAACCATAACATCTGAAATTACATGTCTACATAGTTTCAAATGAGGCTTAAAAAAACATATTTCCGATGAGTTTAGTTAAATATGACGCACTATATTTTTACAATAGAAGTTGATTTTACTTGTTGGTAACCAAGGTTTATTACTAAAATTTCAGGAACATTAAAAACATTAATTCGTTTCCAACCATAACATCTGATCCGGAGGAGACGAGTTCACTCCCAAAATATAAATATTACCTGACCTCCAAAAAGGTGATGGTTGAATTCACTCCCAGACGATTTTATACCGTAATTAGAATAAGTATTTATGATACCTTAAAATCTAAACACTGTTGCCAAGTCATTCTTTTCGCCAAAGTTATTTTATTTCTTAAAATAAAACAGTAGCAAATTAAAAAACAAAATTAAAAAAAAAATAAAATTTTATTATGTATACAAACTTTATTTCATTTTCACTGAATTGCTTATAGTTTGCCTGTTCAGAATTTCTTCAGATATTTTATCATGGTTGTGGAATAAACAAAATTCTATCACTTCAACACTGTCTGGTTTAGTTTTAACAAATGCTTTGCACGGCGGTTTCCAGGACGTACAAGCCCATCTTTTTAAAGTGCCTTTTGCTAACAACTTGTGAAAAGAAAATTTGAAACCGTTGATAACTAACATGTCTTTGCCTTTTTCACTTTTAACTATTGAAGCCTCTATTGCAAACTTTTATTACACACACTATAAATCACTTCGTTTTAAACAAATTTGGTATGTTCAATTTGGTATGTGCAAGTAATAAAGAATCACACTAAGGGTTTATTATTTCTATTATTTAACTCCTCCCCCAAATATGAATCAATTTGCTGATAATCTCTTGTTAATTATTATAGTTAATGTTAATTAAAATAATTTCTCTAAATTTGAATCAATTTGCTGATAATCTCTTTTTAATTATAGTTAATTTTAATTAAAATAATGAGTTCTCTAAATTTTGCAATTAGTTATTCTGTGATTTATTAATATCTTTTACACAGTACGTTTTTTCTTTCCTAAGAAAAAATAAATGACTAACTCACCGTGCTTTCATGGATAAAAATACTATTTGGGAACAATGTATCAATTTCTGAAAAGTAATACCTTTTAATCCTCCTTTAATGCATATTCGCTTGGGAATGAACTCGACCTATGTTGGGAGTGAATTCGACCCATGGAAAAACCACATGGTCAGGCCGGGAGTGAACTCGTCCCTGCCCCATCTGATCTACTGTTTTATAAATATATTCCAAGAGATCGTAAGCAGCTGTGCAAGTAGAGTAGTTTGAACAATACTAATACAAAATGAGGTAGGTACTATATTTTAAGACAGGACCTATCTTCACATTATTAGATAATGATCCTTTTATAGTGAATGAAATTGAGTCGAGTATAATCACATTGGAGTCTTCTTGAGTCCTGATAGGTGCTGGTAACTTTAGGTTGGTCATATCCTCTAACATCACAGTATATCACTGAGAAAAAGGTTAAAATAAAAGAAAGAACTAAAATTATACAATACATACTTTGCTTTCACTGCGAATAATCTCTTGAGTTATCGGTCTAGTTGAAAAGCATCTCATACCATAATCTCTTTTTATCTAAGTGAGTTTTCTGACACAAGTTGTTCTCAATTTCTGTTAAGCAGATAAATTATTGAATACTTTAATTTTCATGCAACAATCACATTCTACTGATGTTAATACATAAGAAGTGTAAGTCGGACTACAAATACAAATACAAATATTAATACAAATACTAATAATCTTTATTCACACTAGGAGCCCTAAAGTAATTAAAAGGATATTTAATATGAAGTAGTATGTAAACACATAATAGTTTAATAACTAACCTCTTTAGGTATCACATATTTTCTTTTACCATTTTCTTGGTGAAAGCTTGTCACAGTTACCAATTGAAATAAACTTTGTTTCGTGTCTTTGTTTTTTACTGGTTAATACTTTGATTTTAATCCATATTCTAAAAAAAAAACGGCTGTATTAATGTAAATATGTAAACAAGCATTCAATTGAAATATAGAAATAGGTACTTACCTACGACATAAAATAATGTATCTCGAACGCACACTAAAACCTATACCGTTAACCCATCGGAGATTAAAAAAGCACAGAACTTTAAAAACTTATAAAAGTAGTAAAAGCCCGGCGCCCACCTTTGAAAATATACGGATCTCTAAAATCTATACTAATCTTAGGTTAAGAATTCTGACACTAAATTCTGACAATCACATCCGATAACTTAACGGCTCAGCTGTTTCTCAACCACAGTGAAAAATCAACAAGTAGGCTGTTTTCGGTTGTTGTCATGGAAACACTTACGTTAAAAGTTAAAGTGAGCATTTGATCATAGGGCTGATTGTTATTTTTTATTTAACTTCAAAATAATTTAAATTAAATACTGTTGTGAAGTTATATTAGATCTGTTTGAATATCTAAGTTAACGTAGTTATAAACAAATTACGTAGAGAAAACACATTATGAATGTAGTGTTACATAATTACTTTCAGATGTTGACAATTAAGGACTTTTTCTTGAAAACTATTAGAAATTATTACGGACGTACAGACGTATCGACAAATCAACTTATTACCGATTCACATATAAGATTGAGACATATCGGAACGTACAAGTTACCTAAAGGCTGGCTCCATGTTTGTTCAAATCCCATCCCACAATAGTGGGGAGGCACTAAAATTGACATGAACAAATATTATATATATAACATAAAGGCGCCAAAATGTTTGCAAAATAACTTCTAAATTAAATCCGTAAGAAGCACAAACATCCAAGCAAGCATCTAATTACAAATTTCTACAAACCATAGAGCTAAATAGTAATAACGAATAATCAATAGATGTTAAAGGAGTTTCTCCTGACGTAAAAAAAACATTGAAAAACTTTAATTTAGAGCGCATCCTACCTAACTAGGAATTATGGATAATCTGACAAAATATCATGTTGGCCGCGATCGGTTACCAGACCGTGACGTTACTAGCAAAATTCGCTTGAGAACTTTGTCCTAGTATTGTAGGAGTTGTTGATAGGGGTCTCGTCTTCTGTATGACAGAACGGGTATAGGGCTTCCTATGCCAGACCCATACTGCTCATTAACTGTTTAGTGAGTCTAGTAGCAGACTTATCAATGCTCCGCACAATGTATTTAAAATAAGAATTATTTAGAAAGTGACGCTCTTTTAAGAAATTCAGCTTGTGCGTTATTAACGAGATCGGGGACCATTGGAAGTAGCCGTAAATTAAATGACTTTATTGTTACATTATCCCTACGTCGTCTAAGGTCATAATAGGTACCAGTAAGACTATGCTTTCTACTGGAGAGAATATTTTAGTGTACATCAGCGCTAAATTATTGATTTATTGTAACTTTGATCCAACCTCAGCTACCAAACTTTAAATTAAAATAAATCACAAAAGGTTTACGAAATATACTTATTTTATTTTACTAAACACAAATTGTATGTATTTCATTAAGTATGAAAAATGATATCAATTAAATGGGCGCCTCTGGACCTTCTGCAGCAGTCAATCCTTTTGAGGTAATTTATAAGTACAGTTCGGGCGGTATCTCCCCAATAACTTGGCGGATGTTGTCTTTTAGGTGCTCCAACGTTTCAGGCTTGTTGGCGTAGACACGACTTTTAACGTGACCCCACAAAAAGAAGTCCAAGGGTGTTAAGTCGCAAGATCTTGGCGGCCAGTTGACGTCACCGAATCGTGAAATAATGCGACCCGGGAACTTTTGACGTAAAACATCCAACGATGCACTCGCTGTATGGCAATTTGCGCCGTCTTGTTGAAACCACATATTTTCGACTGCAATATCTTCAAGTTCGTTCCAGAAATAATCGGTTATCATGCGCCTATATCGCTCACCATCGACTGTTACAGTCCCACCCTGATCGTTTTCAAAAAAGTAAGGCCCAATGACGCCGCCGGACCACAAAGTGCACCGAACCGTTACTTTCTCGGCATGTAAAGGTGTCTCGTGAATGCTACGATGATTTTCATCTTCCCATATGCGGCTGCTTTGTTTGTTAATATAACCACATAGGTGGAAATGTGCCTCATCAGAGAATAGGACTTTCTATGAAAAATCAGCATCAACTTCCTGCTGCTCTAGCACCCAATCTGAGAAAGTTCTTCGCTGCCTATGGTCTGTAAGCTTCAGTTATAAAAAACTAATAATTAAAATAACAGATTAGTGTCTTTAGTGCTCGAAGGGTCTGCTATCATGTTCCACACATTGCTCGAGCCTTTCTCGAGCAGAACAAACGGTAGCTTCTACTTCTACTCTTGCGATGCCACGAATTGCCTCTTGAATTCTGATCTTCATATTATCCCTGGTCAATGGCCTGGTTTGGGAAACAAGATCTTTTATTCGACCCCACAAATAAAAGTCCAAACAGGTCAAGTCGGGTGACCTGGCTGGACAAGGAAACAGGCTTCCCCTTCCGATCCACCGATTAGGATATACGTCATTTAGGTGTTCCCGTACGTTAATTGAAAAATGAGCTGGGCAGCCGTCAAGCTGTATAAACATATTTTGTCTGGTTGCAAAGGGCACATCTTCTAATAAATATAGTACCCCCTATTAAACCACACCACACATTAACACCCAGTGTCCCTGATGTTGGATGCGAGAATCCATTGAGGGCTTTTGACAGACCAGTAATGCATATTTTTTAAATTTACCCTACCGCTGCTATGAAAAGTAGCTTCATCGGTCCAAAGAACTTGGGATAACAATTTAGGGTTTTCAATTATCATGCACAAAGCCAATAGCAAGTATCAAGTCTCCCAACAAAATCCTCATACAATTGCACTAAAAAGGAACAATAATTTGACAGGGCCCTTTATATTAAAAAAATAGAATGTACAATAGTGTTCAAGTTTGAGAAGAAGAGCTTGAAAAGTTCGCCATTTTGGATCCGCCATCTTGAATTTTTTCTCCTAACAAAAGTATTGGAATGTATTGTCACCGGATCCCTATACACCGACCCAATTTCAAGTCTCTAGCTGATCGGGAAGTAGGTAAAAAATTCACAGATATTGCATCTTACGCAACCATCCTATGTATTGAAAATACCCGACACAACTTTTACATTTTAATGTTTTTCTATGTGATGTGATAAAAATCCCTTCCAATATAGATAATAATAATATACTGTTTACTAAGTTTATCTTAATTTGTTATTTGGCAGCATCTTATACCGAGTGGTGAATCGCCAAGCTGGCGACAGGAAATTCAACGTAATGAGAACCATACAATGTATGCTACTGCTACATAAATTTTTTTTTTTTGAATATTAAGGAGAATGCAAAATTGCAAAAGTTAAATAAAATAATGCCAGACACGACTTATACCTTCTGATGTTTAAATCTAATTACTCGTTACTATTATCAAGATTTTGATTTGTGTCAACATTAACCTTCAATTGGTATTTTGCCAAAACAACCAATTTAATTTTTTTAAAACTGGTGCTGTTTGCAGCATCTCAATCGCATTGCCATATTATCCTGGTTAATTATTATTTTAGCAACAGCTGCCATAGTGAGCTAAATGATACCTTTGAAAAATTACCTTGTTTGGCAATAACAACCCATTATTCAAGCCATTTTAAGCAAATTATTAAAAAATTACATTGGTTGTTTTTGCAAAATACCCTTCAATTAAGATGAAAAAATCAGAAAAACAAATATAAAATAAACGCATTTTAATATTCTTAAAGTACCTATGAAAAATGTAAACATTTTACTAATATACTTCTATGCGGGCCAGAAAGGCCAACAATACCTCTTCGCGCTCCATTTGAGTAAAACTTTAAAATTGCTTTAAATCGCATTAATTAAAAAAAAAAGTATGTGTCACTTGTCTTTTATGATGTTACAAATGGGTACAATTTCGACTTTAGTATTTTTAATCTCATTTGGAATACTACAGTTTTTGACCTGATTTACGGGTATTTATCATGGATATTTCATTTACGAGCTAGAGGACTATTTTGATGTGCTTCCGTTGGAACAAGAGCGAAACATCGTCTTGCAACAAGATGGCGCTCCACCTCACAGTGTAGTAGCTGTTACAAATTACCTTAATCAAAGGTTCAATGAATGGATTGGAGGGAATGCACCAATACAATTGAACTGAACATTTAAAAGAACTTATTTGAGCAGAAATTCAAATTCTGAATGAAGATTATTCTCAATCTATCACCGCCGCATTACGAAGGTTACGAAAAACGTATATCAAATGTATTCAAGAAAACGGTGGCCCAGTTGAGCAATTTGATTTGTAATTACCAAAAGTTCTTCTTTATTGTTAAGACATTAAATTTAAAAATTATTTTTAATTTTGTATTTCATATTTCATATAGGTACTTTTAGTAGTAGGTATATTTAAATCACTATTTTCGTCTCTTTTCATTATTCTCTTTTTTCTCGCTAGGCTAGATGTTTGTTGCAACTTTTCATAGATTCGATGGAATGTTTTTTTGTCTGAAACGTGGACCCGGCGAATAATTCTATGCAGTTCCCGTTCAGCCAATTTACCGCTATTGTTTGCTTTAATAAATGTTTGCAAAATTACTTGTTTTTCCCTTTCTAAATAAGGCATCTTTATCAAAAAAAAATGTTATATTTACTTAATATGTCAGTAACTGTCACTAATAAACATAGTTTTTGTTGCTCCGCGACCGCCTAATTCACGGCCACCTAAGAACTTTACTGAAATCTAGAATTTTATTTATATTTGAATGTAGCCGCTTAGGTAAAATGCGATTATTTCGAAAACTATTATATTTAGGTATAGGACATGTTATAAGAAAAATATTCAGAAGTTTTAGGAGATTCTAAAAAGCTAACAATATATAAAATGTACCATTTAAAAAAAAAATTTTAACCTGTGACTCATTTCTGCAATACCCTGTATATATTTATATTATTCTGCAAATAGCTTACATGATTCTGTACCTACAACTTTTATATTTAACATTTTTATCTAATGCAAAAAACAAAAAAGTTAAGAGGGGGGGACATAATAAATGATCACCGTGTACAATAGTAATTATCATTACCGGCCTGGTCCATATTGTTTATGGTCGTTTTTTGCCTTTCTGCACCTGCAAACGGCGGCGAAAAACCAGTGTTTCCTAAAATATTTTCCGTTGATGATTTTTGATTTTATTTTGATGGCGTTGGAACATTCAACAAGAAAGGAACAGCTTTGGCAGTAGTATCACTAAGAGTTCTTTATAGTTATAATAATTTGTTTGTTTCTTGCATTACGTGGTTTAATAGTTGTGTTCCCTTACCTATAAAATTTCCGTTTTTTGACAAAATCCCGTCATCTAAAATAGTAAAATAATTACTATACGATCCAGTCACCAGTATAATAGTACTTCCTACCCCTTTACGAAATTTTATTTATTTTATATTATACCAATTTGAAAACTATTAAACACCCAAACACCAAACTATGTATGTTTATTTATTAGACAAATTTGTCACCGATTAAATAATTTTAAAGTTCATTCATATTAGATACGCTAAGCAGTCTCGAGCCCGTAACCGCAATAGCGACTAGAATCAAAGACAGATGATATCTCACTGCCGACTGCCGCCGCGCGCCGCTGCATGTCGTTTTCTTCTGTTGCCCGTCGACTATTCCCATATAAGCGCGCCCATAAGTATTTTCAATACTAAAAAAACGATTACCAGATTTGACAGACATAGGATGGTTTTAAGTTAAATAAAATCGTATAGTAAGTCATTAGTAATAAACCAAAAAAAAGACCAAAAAAACGCCCTAAGGTTGTTTTTATATATTTCAATATATAATAAAACTTACCTATTGTCTTTTAAAATGTTTCGAATGGTAGTCCGAGATATTGGCAACTCTAAAGGCAATGCCCTAGTACCAACAGGGGGTTGAAACTCTATACAGGGTGTTTCAGAATAAGATGCTGATCCTTAACGGTGTGAATTCTTAGGTGATTTTAAGAAGAAAAGTTAAAGTTTTAAGAAAAAAATCGTTTTTCTATCATAACTTTAACAACTTTCTAGCTATTTTTATGAATTTTTCACACATGCCCTCGAAGCATCAATAGCCATTTTTTGGTGTAGAAAAATTTTAAATTTTTTTAACCAGTGGCGTCCTGAAAGGGTTTGGACTAGACATTTTGGAAAAATATTATATACGCCACTGCTTTTTCTCAAGATAAAAATTATCTTTAAAATACTTATTCATTTTAGGCCAAATTTAATATCTTGCCTTTTTATCGTCCGACAAACAGTTTCCGACAAAAAAAATAAAAAGCATTAAATGCGCATTCGCTATGTGCCCATTGTTTATTTTTTAACATTAAATTAAAACAACTAAAACTAAATAACGTGTGAACAAAAACGAAAATAATTTAGTTTAGCTGTTGAAAGTGGCCACCACCTGCAAGAATGCATGCTTCAGCTCTTCTCCTCATTGAGTCTCGTACCCTTTGAAAAATTCCTGGAGTATTCCTGATAGCATCGAAACAAACTATTATGCGGTTTCTCAACTCCTCTTCAGTATTTATTGGGATGCTGTAAACCAACGTTTTCAGATGTCGAATGCATTGCCGTCAGCAGCTGTCAAAACTATTTGGCATTAAATATTTCGTTATTGTCATTGTTTCCTTAACTCTTTGAGGTACGGATTAAATCGAAAATAAAAAACCCTTGCGATACAGAGTTTTTATTTTTAAAAATTCTATAAACTATAAACATTAATGGTGTTAAAATGGTCATGTAAACCACAACAAATAAAAAAAAATCCGAACTTGCTAGTTTTTAGTAAAAAAAAATGGAGGTACAATTTTGAACCCGTCATCCTTGACAGGCCTTAATTTTTGTGGTACGATTGAAAACATGTTTTATTTTTTCCAAGACATAAGGGTACCTTACACACGCTACACGTCCAGTATGTGCGTGTTTCAAATTCTTTATTGCTATAACTAGCACATTGCCGCACAACGAACAGGTTGGTGGGCACTCTGTGAAAATCGAATGGCTTCTGATTGTGTAGGTTTTCCTTTCTTCAATGGAATTGACAACTCTGTTGGTAAAGATAGTTGGTGAACCAATTTATCTGCAACCAGATGTTCAACAATAGTTAACCGAAACTTTTTCATGGTCATTTTGTCTCTGTTAAGTAGCTGGTATAGCACAAACGCATTGACAACAGCTGCATCCAGGAAATAAAAAAAAATTCTGTGCCACCATTTCTTGCTTTTCCTATCAATTCCATAAAGTGCCTTCATTTGATCAAATTTATCAACCGAATTCATATGTCTATTGTAATCCAGAAGAGCCGATGGGCAAGGTACAGTTTCAACTAAGCCTCCTCTATATTTTCTTTGCACTTCAGTTATATTTTCTGGATAATGAAAATTCGATAGGATGTGTACAGCCCTTTTGTCATACCATTTAAGAGCACATAATATATGAGTGCTACTGGTAAACTATTCATAGTCTCCTCTTTTCATGGTTTTATCTGGGCAAAACTTTGGCAAACCTTTCCTATTTTATCTGACAGTCCCACACGCATATATATTTTTATCAAGCAAGTCTACTAAAAGAGGCAAACTCGTAAAATAATTGTCAAAATATATTTTATGGTGGTTATTTTCCAGATCCAAAGTCAACTGCTTGACTACCCGAGCACCTAAGTTTTTTTCTACTTCATTGCCTTTCTTCCCAGTATAAATATCAAAGTCCAAGCAGTAGCCTTTTTCGTCTGCAAGCATCCACACTTTATAACCCCTCTTAATTGGTTTGCCTGACATGAACTGCTTTAAACTGGACCGACCTTTAAATTTAATCATCGATTCGTCTACGGATGTGGATTTAAACATGCTTTAAAATTTTGTCTAACCATTTCCAAAAATGGTCGCACCTTATATAACTTATCAAAGTCGACCATAGTTCTCTCGGGCATTAAAGTATTGTCATTTAGATGTAAGTTAGTTAACAGCCAACCAAAACAATTTACTCTTAGAATTTTGCTCACATACGGGTCATGTAAGATAGGATTGGTGCTCCAGTAATCTCGATAAGAAGGTAGTTGTTTTACGCCCATTAGTAAGTTCATGCCTATAAATGCCTGTATTTCTGCGGTATCAGTTTTGACATATGTTTTCCCAGTTTTGTTAAAATTTTGTTCGGCATATAGGTTAGTTATATATAGTTTATAGTCTGGAACACTATATAATCTAACACGTCATCCGTTACAAAAAGTTTAAAAAGGTTATAGGGGTTGGGATCTTCTAAATTATTAACAACCGGCGAAACTCCCGATGTCTTCGTAAAACCTAAATTTTGAACCATATTGTTTTCTTTATTCCATTGAATTGTGTCTGCATGTTGCTCGAATCTAGCTAGTTCTGCTAATGGAATCAGATCTTCTGCGTCCCATGCATCATCGCGTTCCTCCTCAAATTCTAAGACTTCATTATCATCCAATTGTGCAAAAGCAAATTCTGCCTCATCAACATCCGAGTCATTATCTTTGCCGTCGCTGTCATTTTCTGACTCAACAACTGAGGGAATATCGACATATTCCGTTTCTGAAACGTCAACGCTTTCAATTTCGCGATAAAGTTCTTCTTCAATCATACCAACAAGTCTGAACGGTAAATATTCTCTTTGAGCCATGTCTGAAAATATAAAACCCATCAGGTATGGTGTGACACATTTTGAACAAGCGCAAAAACGTCTGTTATTTTGTTAAAAAAAATTCAAAAAATTAATAAGTATGACTACCGCATGTTGTAGGTAAATATCGAGATAATAATGTAGTTATAACTCAAAATAAAAATATAAAACACATTAAAAACTTACCTGGAATGTAGGGTTATCTTGCATTTGATATGCGAAATAAACAAATTAATTCTCAGCGTGCTCAAGACAGGTCACAGCTTGTTTTTACTTTTGGTTCGCTTTACTTAGGCTTTTACAATATAGTAAAAGGACGGGAGAGAAAATAAACCGACATACTGCTACGGGACAATATATTTCATAGGTGGGTTATATTTGGCTCCACCGTACCAGTTCTGACAAAAAAATGGTGGTTCATTTTATGTCCCACGAAACCTCAAAGAGTTAACAAAGTTCATAGCCTACTTGTCAGAAACCATAGGCACATAGCGAATGCGCATTTAATGCTTTTTGTTTTTTTTGTCGGAAATTGTTTGTCGGACGATAAAAAGGCAAGATATTAAATTTGGCCTGAAATGAATGAGTATTTTAAAAATAATTTTTATCTTGAGAAAAAGCAGTGGCGTACATAATATTTTTCCAAAATGTCTAGTCCAAACCCTTTCAGGACGCCACTGGTTAAAAAATTTAAAAATTTATCTACACCAAAAAATGGCTATTGATGTTTAAAGGGCATGTGTGAAAAATTCATAAAAATAGCTAGAAAGTTGTTAAAGTTATGATAGAAAAACGATTTTTTTCTTAAAACTTTAACGCCCTGTAGTTCGAAAGTTGATAGGTTAAGGATATATGTTAATTTGAACTTTTCTTCTTAAAATCACCTAAGAATTCACACCGTTAAGGATCAGCATCTTATTCTGAAACACCCTGTATAGGCCAAAACATTGGTAACATTTTCCTCGGTTCTACCATTGTTATTACGACAACGTCTTTGAAATATAGGACGGCGAAATCTTTCAGTGACACGTAAGCGTTGCACTAACTTCATTGGATATCGCACTACATACTCTCTTTCAGCTATTGCTGAATTTTGAAGGCATTCAGAGTAAACAGCAATCTTGCCAACAGCCTCATCGTTTGAAAAAGGTATTTTTAAAGTAAAATACGATCCTCAAATTCAATGCAAAAAAACTCAAATTAAATGATTTGAGGTTTCTTCCCAATATTACCTACAATGACATATTTTTCTTCCTGAAGCCTACTTTTTTTTCGAAACAATACTTTATTATAATCAAAATTTAAATTACATACATATGCTTACATTTTAAACCCTTTAAGACAGTGTCTTGGACACTGGTATCAAGGATAGTACTAATAACTAAAGCAACAGTGAAAACGCAAAAGAAAAAAGAAAATACAGTCTAGTCAATCATATTATACATTGTTTCTACCATCTACTTATAATTTACAAATTATGTTTTTATTAATTCAAATTAATTCAAATTAATTCAATTCAAAGGAGCCAACCCAACCTAACTTAAATGTTGTTTTAGTAACTTTTTAAACGATATCGTTTTACCAACCGACCTGATGTTTTGAGGTAGTCTATTATATTCCTTGGACGCCTGATATATAGGGTTATATAACCCTTTATTTGTTCTTATATTATCTTGGTAAATATTAGAATGTGTTCTTGTACAATAATCGTGAACATTCTCAGAGAATATAATATTAGAGTTAGATTTTTGTTCACTATTTACAACCTTAAACATAAATTTTCCCTGCTCCAATTGCATTAAGTTTTTTAGCTTAAAAACACATAGCTCTCTATACACATCATCTGTGTGTGCTAGGCGCTCATAACCGAACAAGATCTTTAAAACTTTATTCTGTAGTATTTGCATTTTATTAAAGTCAGTCTTACTACAATTTCCCCAAACTGGGATTAAGTACCTAAAGTGAGATAAAAAGTAAGCGTTATATATATCCATTCTACTTTTGTAAGACAAATAGTTCCGACATCTGTACACAGCACCGACCATTGGAGCAATTTTATTCGTCACATGACACATATGCTCTTTCCAATTAAGATTTTCGTCCAGGATTAAGCCAAGGTATTTTATACTAGAAACTCTCTCTAAATAATTATTATTTAATTTAATTCGTGGTTCTCGGACGACCTTATTCTTTTGTTTAAATAGAATAAATTTTGTTTTTGTTACATTAATTTTAAGTTTGTTGTTTAATAACCAGTTATTATATAATTCAAGATCTTCATTTACACATCGCTCTAGGTTAGTTTCGTTCTCGTCTGTGTATAGCAGTACTGTGTCATCAGCAAAGGTGTAGTATCGGGCACTTAAACTTGCACATCTAAGACTTAGCACATGTAGGGAGTACAGCAGAGGTCCAAGTACTGAACCCTGCGGCACTCCACACTCATTTGTCTCCATTCCACTACAACACCCATCCAATTTTACATATTGCTGCCTATTGGTCAGATAGGATTTAATTAAAGTAAATATTGTTCCCCTAAAACCCATATTTTTTAACTTTTTTAGTAAAAGATCTATGCTGACAACATCAAACGCCTTTTTGAGGTCAACGAAAGCAGCCACCACTATTTTTTTTTTATCCAATTCAGTTGATATTCTATTTACAAGATCCATAGTTGCACTTAAAGTATTACTATTTTTAATAAAACCATATTGGTACTCATCTACGCTAATATACTTATCTATAAAACCTAACATACGTTTTTTTAATATTTTTTCTATAATTTTAGAAAAAGCGCTTATAACACTAATAGGTCGATAATTATCCATTTCCTCCTTGGAACCTGACTTAAAAATGGGACTTACATTACTAATCTTAAGGTCATCCGGAAAAATACCGGAAGTGAGAACATCATTCGTCAATCTTGTAAGAATACCAATCAAATCATCCCCCAAATTACATAAGTCATAGACCGTCACTTGATCATGACCTGGGGCAGAGTTACGTTTTAAATCGCAAATAACATTTCTCACCTCTAGCTCGGATGTTAACCTCACATATAAACTATTTTGACAATGGACTTCCTCTAAGTTATGAATATTTGGCGCCAAACTCTGGATATCAAAGTCAATATCCCTAATTATACTTTTACCCACACTAGCAAAATGATTATTTAATGCACTGGCAATTTCCAGAGGGTCCTCAATTAAAATATTATTTGAATTTATTGCACCAATACTAGTTTTATTGTTTTTATTTTTTACTAGATTAATTACCTTCCACTGCTTTCTTGTGTCGCTACCGACCTCATTCCATCTGTTTCTGAAATGTTGGTTTTTTAATGATTTTACTTTATTATTAACACTATTACGAAGTCTTCGGAACTCACTAATCAGATTACCATTGTTATTGTTTCGCATTTTTTTGTACACTCGGTCACGTTCCTGCATAAGTTCAAGGAGTTCCCTTGTGATCCACGTATTGTTTCTTCGACATTTTACAACCCTTTCATATTCGGCTTCCCACTTACATATTTTTATAATATTAACAAGTTCTTTGAATGTGCCAATATTTTTGTTGTTCGTTTTTTGTTGGAATGACCTCTTAAATTTGTTATGATTTATAGCTTTAAATCTATGGACCACTCTAGGCTGGTGCACCTTAACTTCCTCTTCTATGTTTATTATAAGTTTTTCATGGTCAGATAGTGGATTGGGTTCCACCTCAACTGCGCATCTGTGTTTATACTTTTGGTCGGCTATTATATGATCGATTATTGTTTGGGAGTTGTAAGTTACTCTTGTAGCACTATTTATATTTATGGTATTCCCAAGAGCGAAGTTATTAAGTGTTATAGTTTTTTTTGTAGCTTCTGACTTCAATATTATTACTATCTAATAGGTCCAGGTCCACGGGAATTGTCAAAGAACCTTATCTAGCAGTTAAAATAAAAGTCACAAAAACATTATCTAAATTGTAGCAAATAGAGCAAAAAAAAACCTCTTAAACGAGATCAAGCTATTTAAATTAAGTCAAGCCAATATTGAGTAATTAGTATTTAAATGAAGAAAAGTTTAACATTCCCCACCACCTTATTTTTAGAGATAGAGAAAAAAGTGCAAAACAAGAAAGAACCCAAATATTATAGGGAATGAGGAGCAATTATCTTCATAATATTATAATGGGATGAATTTCGTAAAAAATCTTTTTTTACTTGACCATAGCTATTACGCCCTCTGGTGTCTATTTTAGAAACTTAAAAATATTTTCCAGCTATTTCTTATGGCCACTTTTGTTAACTAAATTTTTTTTGGAAGTTGTGCAACTAATACTTTTCAATATACAACCACTTACCTCGCTTAGTTGGCTACCGTGTACCGGGTGTCCCACTAAGAATGGCTGTCGGTCGTATCTCAGAAAGTGTTAGTTGTATGGCTTGCGGAAAAGAGCTATATTAGGTAAAGTGGTCATGAGAAATTGCTGGAAATTATTTTCAAGTTTCTCAGACTGGCGCTAGAGGGCGCAACAGTCACGGTAAATATGAATCACGAAGTTTCCGCAAAAGTCGCCTAGTTAAGTTATCCCGAAAATAACATTTTTGTATATTTCGAAGTTTTATTAATAAGATTCACCTATAGAACGTGTTCGTCACTTTTCAAATAAAGTGGTGAGGGAAGGCTGAACATTATTTGTAATAAATGCTGATAACTCCGGTCTGGCTTAACTTGAAAATAATTTCTAACAATTTCTCATGATGACTTTACCTGATATATTTTTTTTCCGCAAGCCATACGACTAACACTTTCTGAGATACGGCCGACGGCCATTCTTAGTGGAACACCCGGTACATCAGCTCTAAATTATTGATTTGTTGTAACCTTAGTATGATCTTTAATAAGGTTTTACTCCAAGTTCCCCTATATGTAAAAATTAAGTGGTGCTCTTAAAACTGGAATTCCACATGAATGATACAATGTTACGAAAGCTACTTATTTATCTAATGAACTGAATCCTCCGCCGCCTTGACCAAGTTTCAACTTTTTTGTGAATTTATTCTGATAATTCCAATTTCTTCGTTTTTGCCTTAAACATCTTACGTTTATGCAAGAACAATAAAGTATCCGATTAAAAACAATAAAATCATTTTCAAATTTAACAATGAAGCGTTTATGGATTAATGGTAAAAATGTGTTTTACTTCCCACTTACAAAAAACTAAAATTTATTGTTAGTATTAGTTATAATTTGTTTTGTAATTGCAAATCGTAACACACCCAAATAAAAAATAATGGGTTTGACCCCTACTTCTTTAAGAGTTTTTATTTACTAGCAGCTAAATGTTTCGCTCAGATTTTTTATTATTAGTCCAGGAAACAACCCAAGGACTTTATAAAAGTCGTTTAGGGTTGCCAAGGAATGTTGAAATTCAAAAAATGTTTGACCAATCCTTTATGGCACCACTCACTTTAACTTTTAAATTTTCCTATTATTCACTTTTGGTTATCTACATTTTAAGCCTTAACTATTTACCCATAGGGGTTAGAGTGGCCCATTTTTATATAGTTTTTTTTTGTTTTTGAATTCCTGTGTTCTCACCTTTCAAAAGTATTTGAATGGCTACAAGAAAAATATCCTATGAACAGAATTTATTAAAAATAAAAATAAAGGCTGCCGCCAACAACCGAATGTATGATGTCTAAAAAAATTATCTTAGCTAATTTTATCACGCTTTCTGTTGTTTTGTTTCTTAAAAGTGTACCTCTTATTTGAACTATTTTATTACACACATAATTTAAATTTAAGCAGTTTGATCATCCTTTTTTTAAATGACAAGAATAATAGGGCGGCGGAACTTTCGGCCCCATATTGGGTAAGGTACCTGCTAGAAATTTTAGGTCAAGTAATCTTGCAAGAAATTTCGGCCCCAAACATTACAGGTAAGCTCATTATCATTTAAGTACCCACCAGGGGTTTTTCCCGACTCGGTACTTTTAAGGGATGGTCTTGAAATAATTAAATTGTTATAACAATGACAGGAAGGGTATTTATTTATGTTTAAAGACCGATTATAATTATTCCTTTTCAGTTCTTGGAGCTGTATGTTGTATGTAATCTTTTAAAAATGAGTTTAATTAAAAGTGCCGGAAACCGAGATTTACTTCTTGTAGAAAACTATACGTTTTGCAAAAGCAAAGAATTAAAAAGTGGTGAAGTATCGTGGAGGTGCATCAAGAAGAATTCAAAATGCTTAGCGAAAGTGGTGACAATCGGACCTGACGTTACAATAACGAAAGCTGACTTAGTGCATAATCGTGCAATAGATAAACGCAAGACGCAGAGAAAAATAATCACCAATTCGTGCAAACGAAAAGCTGAAGAAGATTTAACAGAAAAACCTGCTAAGATTATTCGACGAGCTATTGCTACAAATTCTTCAAATGATGTGACAATCTCAGACATTGAGGCTATTCGAAAAAATATTTACAACTGTCGTCGGAAATTGCTACCAAGTTCATTACCAAGATCCATTGAAGAAGTTCATAGTGCAGTGAGTGCTTATTCTCTTACAACGAACATAGGTGAATATTTTATCTTTATAAATAATCTTGAACATAATATAATTATTTTTTCATGCGAAACAAACATTCGTGCATTATGTGAAATGGAAAAATTATATATGGACGGAACTTTTTCATACTGTAGCAAATATTTTTGCCAATTATTTACTATACATGGGCTAGTAAAAGGGACATTATATACCGTTAGTATATTGTTTGTTAAGAGATAAAACAGCGGCCACATACCAAAATCTATTTTTTCTGCTAAAATCACGAATATTTGAAATTTTCAGATTGTCGTTACATCCTGCGGAAGTCTTTGTTGATTTCGAAAAAGCAATTCATCTCGCATTGCTAAATATTTTTCCACAAGTAAAAATTAGTGGCTGCCGTTTTCACTTACATCAAAGTTGGTTTAAAAAAATTCAATTACTTGGTTTGGTTCACGAATTTAAAAATAAAAATTCAGATATTGGAAAATGGCTGAGACATACATTTGGCTTAACATATTTAGCTCCAGAAGAAGTAGAGGACTGTTTCGTATTTGATTTAATGAGCTATAAACCAAATAATGACATTCTTAATAAATACGCTGATTACCTTTTAGAAGTGTACATTATTCAAAGTGCCCAATTTCCACCGACAATATGGGCAAACAAAAATCCATCAATTATTAGGACTACAAATGCTTGCGAATCTTTCCATTCTAGGTTTAATTCTTCTTTTTATGCACCACATCCTTCTATATATATTTTTATGGAAAAATTAAAAGAATTCCAAATAGACGCTTACATAAAAATGAAAAGTATTCATACAACGGCAAAAATTAAAGACAAAAATGTAAAAAATAAGTTGGCATTTTTAGAAAAAATGGTACAGAACTTTTAATTGGGGCATATCTCTAGGTTAGATTTTGTAAAAACTGTAGCATATTATTCCTGTAGTAGCAATAAGTAATTTTCAGATTTTGTATAAAGTATGTTGTAATATATATATATGTATAACCCCTACGTTCTTCCCTCCAAACTACAAATATATCATTCGTAGTTCCCTCATATATGACCAAGTTCCCTCCGATTGTGGAGGGAACTACGTTTTGCCTTGAATTTCACTTTGAACCATTGTCCAAGCTTCCTCCTAGCAACTGACGAAAAATTGCCTGGAGGGTAATTTGTGCATATTTATCTTGACAATTGATGGTTTAGTTCGACGTATTGCCGGCGGCGCTGTAATCGTGTTTGTAGGTTACATATTTCGTTCTAAGTTCCCTCCAGAATGTTATAGAAGATTTCAATTTAATTACTCGATTTAGTTCCCTCCGAAATCCGACAACAGTGTTTTACATGTGTTTTTAACATTGTTCTGCAAAAATGATGATCAAATATTAGATGCGAGTGGGGAATACCTAATTATTTATCGACTAGAAATTTATTGGCCGAGGGTTTAAAAAGGGTCACTCCGAACCAATCTTGGCGAATTTATTGCAGGGAGTAAGCTTTATGGTTTGCTAAAATTTTAGCTCTTCAACCCCTTAAATAAGGCTACTTTACCCTTAATATTTTTCACAAAAAAACATTGACCTAGGGTTGAAAACGGCCAATCTGAACAAAAGTCGAAACAGTTATTGTAGCTACTTAGCTTTATCATCTAAAAAAATTTCAACTAGCCTAACCCTTATATCAGGGTATTTTATCCTTGATATGTTTCACAAAAGAACATTGACCAGGGAATCAAAAACGAACAATTCAAACTAAAATTTACACATTTATTGTAGACAGTAAGCTTTATCGGTTGCTAAAATTTTAGGTTGCCAACCTCTCAAATAAGGGAACCTCACCTTTGATATTTTTTACAAAAAAGCATTGACACAAGGTTTAAAAACGGCAGATCCTAACCAAACTTGGCACATCTATTCTAGATAATACGCTTTATCATTTGCTATAGTTTTAACTCACTAACCCTTTAAACAGTAGTACGTTACCCATGGTACTTTTTACAAAAATCCATTGACCAATGATATAAAAACGGCCGATCAAAACCAAACTTGGTACATTTATTATAGATAGCACGCTTGATCGTTTAGGAGCAGAGCCCCAAATATGAGAACAGTACCCCAACGATGCTCTAACTTGGGCTTGATAGAGCATCAATAGTTGTTGAAGTGTATAGAGGTTCTTAGTTCGGAAAAGTATCCCACGCGTCGGCAAGGCTGCCCTAGCAATAGCCGCAACGTGACTATGCCAAGACATATATATGACTATCCAAATTGACGCCCAATAAATGAATTGATAAAGCCAAGGGAATCGAGTGTCCCGCCATGACTATATCCGGTTTTTCAATATTATCTTTTTTAGAAAAAACTACCGCCTGGGTTTTTTAGCGTTAAGTTCTACTTGGTCACTGTCACCCTCAGACAGAATTTATTTCAGGTCTTTGCTGAGATGTGAGACCGCTTGCTCCTATAGAGATGGGCATTGGCAGCCGATGTCCGAGCACTTAAAGTAAAAGATGAGACAAGTGTGCTGTCATCGGCGAAGCGATACATAGGATTTTTAGTTTTTTCCAAAAGATCGTTAATGTAAAGTAAGAAGAGGGTGGGTGACAATATAAAACCTTGAGGGACTCCGGCGTTGATGTTAAATGTGTCTGAAATAAATCCGTCTATCGCCACTCGCAGAGAACGGTCTTTAAGAAAGCTTGACAGCCATTAACAAAACTGAACCGGCATCCCGTATGCTCTCACTTTAGTTAGAAGCCCCTCATGCCATACTCGGTAAAAGGCCTTGGAAATGTCCAGTGCTACCGCCCGGGACTCCCCATGATGTTCTATTGCGTTGTTCCAAACGCGAGTAACATAAGCGAGAAGGTCTCCTGTTGATCTAGACTAGACTATCCATACTGGCGGTCACTAATAATGTTGAAGCCTTCTAGGTATTTTAATAGTTTTTCGTTGATAGCCTTCTCCATAACTTTTGATATAACCGAAAGCAATGCGGCTGGACGATAGTTGTTTGGCAAGGTATTCTTGCCTTTTTTAGGTATGGGTTGGACTCGCGCAGTTTTTCAGCAAGAGGGAATATTCCTTTTTTGTAAAATAAGTTAAGAAGTCTACAAAATACCGGTGTCAGTTCGTCAGCGCATGTCTTAATTACAATGACTGGAATATCGTTAGGACGCCTTTTTAGTGTCAAGACTTCTCAAGATTCGTTTAACATAGCGGTGCAGGAAAACAATTTAGGGCATTCCCGGTAGTTCAGGTTTGCTAAAATTTCAGCTCTTTAACCCCTTAAATAAGGCTACTTTACCCTTAATATTTTTCACAAAAAAACATTGACCTAGGGTTGAAAACGGCCAATCTGAACAAAAGTCGAAACAGTTATTGTAGCTACTTAGCTTTATCATCTAAAAAAATTTCAACTAGCCTAACCCTTATATCAGGGTATTTTATCCTTGATATGTTTCACAAAAGAACATTGACCAGGGAATCAAAAACGAACAATTCAAACTAAAATTTACACATTTATTGTAGACAGTAAGCTTTATCGGTTGCTAAAATTTTAGGTTGCCAACCTCTCAAATAAGGGAACCTCACCCTTGATATTTTTTACAAAAAAGCATTGACACAAGGTTTAAAAACGGCAGATCCTAACCAAACTTGGCACATCTATTCTAGATAATACGCTTTATCATTTGCTATAGTTTTAACTCACTAACCCTTTAAACAGTAGTACGTTACCCATGGTACTTTTTACAAAAATCCATTGACCAATGATATAAAAACGGCCGATCAAAACCAAACTTGGTACATTTATTATAGATAGCACGCTTGATCGTTTAGGAGCAGAGCCCCAAATATGAGAACAGTACCCCAACGATGCTCTAACTTGGGCTTGATAGAGCATCAATAGTTGTTGAAGTGTATAGAGGTTCTTAGTTCGGAAAAGTATCCCACGCGTCGGCAAGGCTGCCCTAGCAATAGCCGCAACGTGACTATGCCAAGACATATATATGACTATCCAAATTGACGCCCAATAAATGAATTGATAAAGCCAAGGGAATCGAGTGTCCCGCCATGACTATATCCGGTTTTTCAATATTATCTTTTTTAGAAAAAACTACCGCCTGGGTTTTTTAGCGTTAAGTTCTACTTGGTCACTGTCACCCTCAGACAGAATTTATTTCAGGTCTTTGCTGAGATGTGAGACCGCTTGCTCCTATAGAGATGGGTATTGGCAGCCGATGTCCGAGCACTTAAAGTAAAAGATGAAACAAGTGTGCTGTCATCGGCGAAGCGATACATAGGATTTTTAGTTTTTCCCAAAAGATCGTTAATGTAAAGTAAGAAGAGGGTGGGTGACAATATAAAACCTTGAGAGACTCCGGCGTTGATGTTAAATGTGTCTGAAATAAATCCGTCCATCGCCACTCGCAGAGAACGGTCTTTAAGAAAGCTTGACAGCCATTAACAAAACTGAACCGGCATCCCGTATGCTCTCACTTTAGTTAGAAGCCCCTCATGCCATACTCGGTCAAAGGCCTTGGACATGTCCAGTGCTACCGCCCGGGACTCCCCATGATGTTCTATTGCCTTGTTCCAAAGGCGAGTAACATAAGCGAGAAGGTCTCCTGTTGATCTAGACTATCCATACTGGCGGTCACTAATAATGTTGAAGCCTTCTAGGTATTTTAATAGTTTTTCGTTGATAGCCTTCTCCATAACTTTTGATATAACCGAAAGCAATGCGGCTGGACGATAGTTGTTTGGCAAGGTATTCTTGCCTTTTTTAGGTATGGGTTGGACTCGCGCAGTTTTTCAGCAAGAGGGAATATTCCTTTTTTGTAAAATAAGTTAAGAAGTCTACAAAATACCGGTGTCAGTTCGTCAGCGCATGTCTTAATTACAATGACTGGAATATCGTTAGGACGCCTTTTTAGTGTCAAGACTTCTCAAGATTCGTTTAACATAGCGGTGCAGGAAAACAATTTAGGGCATTCCCGATTCTACAGGAGGAGTGTTCGGTAGAGCTTTTCCCTGAAAATTATCCGTTGAATGTGAAGAGTATAGTTCCGCCAGTAAGTTTGCTTTTTTCTGTGCTTTGGTCGCAATGGTGCCATCAGAACATGTCGAAGGTGGAATGGTTGACTTGGTAAAGTTCTGACTGACGGTCTTAGCTACCGACCAAAATGATCTTGAGCCGTTAGGACCTTTAAGAAGTTTGCCTTTGATTCTCTGGTTGTGTGCTTTCTTGCTTTGGTTTATCGTTTGCTTCTTGCGTTAGTTTTGAGCGTTAACAAAGATGGTATGATTTTCGGAGGTAGGGTTTTGACGCCATTGTCGGTAGAAATAATTTGGTAATTTAACAGCTCGTTCGCAATTTTTGGTAAACCAAGGCTTGTTGTTAGAAGGGCACATTCTTAAGAAAGGGATGGGTAGATCATGAGAGGTAAAACAAACTTTCTGCCAAGGAAATGTTCAAAAATGGTCCTTTAGGTCATCCCATATAGCTGATGTATAATGCCAGATCTTGCGTAGTTTAGAAGGCTGTTCGGCACTAATTAGTAGTTTGTTTAGTGCCGAAATAAGGTTGTGGTCAGACATTCCTAGCGAAGGCCTCACGGTGGCAGTGTAAAACTCGGGGTTTGAAGTTAAGAAAAGATCCAACAAACTAGCAACATCGCCATCTCGGCCTGAAATCCGAGTTGGTTCACTTACGAGTTGGATGAGGTTAGAGCTGATGACTTCGTGACCTTACTTGTCGGTTGCGTTTGAGTATTTGAGCCAGTTAATATTACGAACGTTAAAGTCGCCAAGGATGACAACTTCGGAATTGGGATGGTGGGTTTGCAAGAAGTCGACTTAGCAGGAGAGGAGAACAAGTCTCTGTAATGGGTATCGCTTGGCGGCCAGTAAAGGCAGCAGATGAATTTAGTAATTCCCTGCATTAATATTTTAAAGCACATTACATCAGAGTCATTAGGGTCGAGTGTCTTCTCCCGTCGACAAGAAATATTACTGCGGACAAAGAGACAAAGGCCAAAATGGCGCCTAAATCGGTGATGAAAGTCGTATCCAGGATATAAATAGCTAACCGTACTAAATGATGATGTGAACTTTGTTTCGGTTAGTGCAAGTACATGAGGTTTGGTAGATTGTTGATATTGATGGACTGCATTGATGTTCGAGTTCAGTCCTCTTAAATTGCAGAAGTTAATTTGGAAGCTGGTAATCTCGGGTCTTTTAATAACTTAAGTTGTCACACCATTTTCATTTTGAATGCTGTTCGAAGAACCCGCCTATTGGACATGGTGGATGTTTGGATAATTTCGCTTGAGATCGATAGGGGGGGCGATTTTAACTCCGGAACATTTTGGTCTTGGAACCATCATCATAACATTTAGTGTGGTCTTCCCGAAAAAAATCTTGAATTTTTATTATCCTAATACCTTTAATTATTGTGTTTGTTAACATACCCATTCAAAAAGAAAGTTAACTCGGCGCTAAAGCAAAACATTATTTTATTAAGGTGAAGTCTTCGTCAATCCTTTGGCATATTAATTCAAAAAATTTGGTCCTTCTATCGTAATCGTCTTCGCCTTCGTCGAGACTGTCGGAATAGAAGCAGAAAATGGATCTACAGCGAATTGGCCGACTAGCTCAATCTGGCAAGCTATCCAAATCAGTTTTTGATATTTTTACTCTTACTTATCATGGATAGGTTCCGTTTATCCATAACAATATTTTCATTACAGTGTTATATAACGATATAGTATTTATGTCCTATAACAAAACATAACCACTGTAAGACTGTGGTGTTATATTAAGAAGGCAATAAATTATATCTGGACAGCATTACTATAGTGCCTCAAAATAAATCAAATTGTATTGTTTATTTCCAGTTTATGCAGCATACAATATTTTTTATAAAAAAAACCTTTACCGTTGAAGATTGGAAATTATACATTCAAAAAAAGGTACACAAACAATACAACCCTTATGACTGGGGTTTGTACGTCTATATATTTGCCGCAATCATAGCTATGAGGCAAATCAGTATTCTAGACCAGCACTACAATTATACCCTTTCTATCTGCAGAGTACAGATCAAAAATAAAATTGAATATGCGTAGAAAAATCCAAATAGCGCCAAAAAGTTGGATACTTATTTCTGTAATGTAAAAAATGTCAAAGGTGAAGTATCCTTATTTAAGGGGTTGGCGAGTTGAAATTTAGGTAGATGATAAAGCTTACTGTCAACAATGAATTATTCAGGATTGGTACAAATCGGCCGCATTAAACCCGTTAGCGAATTGTGATAAGAGGTGATAGATAAAAGAGTTTATTATAATCAAAAACTTTAACGAAATGGTCCAGTTAAGTCAAAAATTCAATAAATATTAAGATAAAAGAATAAATAAATATGTTTGTCTTAGAAACTTCAACACTTTTATTTTTTTTTTCGCGCCAGCTAAACCTTCACGAATACCTTATTTCATTACACCTTTAAAGAATATAAGGACACAATAATAATAACACGTAGCGCCCTCCACAAAATGGCAACTGCGCTGGAGGGAACTACGAGTAATTACCATAATTAAAATATATAAATTCAGAGGGAACTAATACTACATTTTACCTTGGAAATATATATAATTTTTTTTGGTACAATTCTTTACCCCTCTCTTGAAAGACGTAATAAGGCTCCTCCCCCAAATCTATATATACACACATTACGTTGTAACTGTAATAGAAATACCGGAGGTCGGTCCGCCTGGTGTTTATCATGGAGGGAACAACGATGGACCGATACATATATATATATATATATATGTAAATATATTAGTAATAATTGATGTTAGTGATTAAATTTAATTTTGAAATAAAAACCGAAATATACAAATCATACATTGCATTTTCATTTTATAAATGATTCAAAACACAAAAGATCATAACAAAATCAAAATGTTATAACGTTAGACCATTGGGGCCGAAAATGCCTGTAATAAAAACATGACCCTTCCATCCCGGGGCCGAAAGCTCCTGTCAAAATCGGGCTGCTACCTGGCCGGGGCCGAAATTTCCTACGCCCGAATAATATGATGTATATTAAAGTATTTAGATATTTATGGTTCTATGGTTAATCATTACCAAATTTAACGGCTTTTTGGGGGGGTCGGGGGTTTCCAAAAGGTTATTATTTTACTTACCTGATGATTTTCCTATGGCGAGTCAAAAATTCTCTCGAGCTGTCATTACTGCATAGTTTCAATCTATCTTTCGCGAAGAGAACGTACGAATTTGTGATTTATAGTGATTTATGTAAGCTGTGTTTTTCTCTTCCGCCATGTCGACTACTCGAAGTATAAGAAAAGATTATTGGGTGTACCTGATTGGCAATTATTAGACGTCACAAATTATTGGAAGTAAACTTCCTTCCAATAAAGATGTATTAAGTGTACTGTTCTTTAACTTACGTCAAGTGAAGTTAAAATTTCATCAAAGTGTTAGGTTAGTAATTGAGGAAGTACTTGTTTTCTGGAACAAAACCGTTATTCGAATTCGAGACCTACAGTATTGTATAAAAAAATTACAACACTAATATGAAGAAGGAAGGAGAGTCGTTTTTTGTGTAATAAGTGTATAGTCTTGAAATATTTTTAAAATTGCAGAGCGCTTTCGGCCTTAGGCCATCTTCAGTGCTTCCTAAAAGCGAGGAAAATCCAATTTGTAAAAAATTTGTGTTATAAAATTTAAGATGTCGTTGTTAGAAAGTTTATGTGAATTCGAGTTATTTACCTATTTTATATGTTAAAAAATTTTTTCTGAAAAGTATTAAGAAGTGTATTTTTTGGTTTTTACTCACTTTGTCAGGAAACAGGAAACTTCATTGACACAATTATTAAATAAGTGGGCCCTCATCAGCACAATGTAAAAAACTAATTAGTAAAAACAAATAACATGTAAAAATTGTAAAAAGGCGAACTACTGGGACGAACCACTTTTTAAATTTAGTTAATTAACCATCGTTTTTTATTTTCTTTTTCATAATTAAATTTTAATACACGTGGAACGTGTTCTCGAGTCGAAATTTGATGGTTATCTAAATTGTAAGACTAAATTTGTCTTGTCATTGAAATGACATTGTTGACGTTGTTGGGAGTAAAAAGCGGGTAATTTGAAATTGTCAAGGATAGAGAATATTGAGATTTATTTTATTTTATTTTAATTAAGAAGGCGTCTATGTAAAGGAATGTAACTTCTGTTTAGATTGACTTGAGTATTCAAACAAAGGCAATTGTCTAGTAATTCTTTATTAATCTCTATGTCCTCCATAAAATCGAGCCTGTTGAAATTTTTGGAAGATATATCATGAATAATCTTTGAATTGGAGGAGGGACTGAAAGTATGATTAGAAATTTTGAGGTGTTGGCCAAAAGCAGAAGAGGATCTTGAAAGGTGTTCTTTTATACGAGTCCTTAATGGTCTACAAGTGCGACCAATATAGGTGCTGTTACAAGAATTACAATTTAATTTGTAGATACCACTCTTAGAAAGATGTTCAATTTTATCCTTAGAATTTACAATGTGTGTTGCTAGACTGTTTTTGGTTTTGAAAGAAACACTGAGATTAGGGATTGATTGTGTAAGTATTTGTTTGATGTTAGAATTGGTGTTTTGATCTAGGAACGGTATAGCAACATATTTTTTATCGGTCGTAATGGGAGGAGGGTATAACTCGTTTCTAATTCTTCTGCATTTTGTTTTTGATATCAAGGAATCTATCATACTTGGGTCGTAGTTATTGTTGAAAGCTATTTGTTTTAATATATTTACTTCGTTTTGGTAATTTTCTTTTGTCATGGGAATGTTAAGAAGTCTATTTATGTAACAGTGAAAAGATGCTAATTTATGTTGTTGAGGTTGATTTGAATTATAAGGGATGACATGGTCTGTTTGAGTTGGTTTCCTGTAAATTTGAAATTGTAAGTTGTTACTGGATTTTTTTATGGGAAGGTCTAAAAAATTGATTGTTTTGTTGTTTTCTGTCTCAAGGGTGAAGGATATGTTGGGGTGTATGTTATTAAGTTTATTAAGTAGTTCTAAATTTCAACAGACTCGATTTTATGGAGGACCTAGAGATTAATAAAGAATTACTAGACAATTGCCTTTGTTTGAATACTCAAGTCAATCTAAACAGAAGTTACATTCCTTTACATAGGCGCCTTCTTAATTAAAATAAAATGACAATTGACAATTTCAAATTACCCGCTTTTTACTCTCAACAACGTCAACAATGTCATTTCAATGACAAGACAAATTTAGTCTTACAATTTAGGTAACCATCAAATTTCGACTCGAGAACACGTTCCACGTGTATTAAAATTTAATTATGAAAAAGAAAATAAAAAACGATGGTTAATTAACTAAATTTAAAAAGTGGTTCGTCCCAGTAGTTCGTCTTTTTACAATTTTTACATGTTATTTGTTTTTACTAATTAGTTTTTTACATTGTGCTGATGAGGGCCCACTTATTTAATAATTGTGTCAATGAAGTTTCCTGTTTCCTGACAAAGTGAGTAAAAACCAAAAAATACACTTCTTAATACTTTTCAGAACAAAATTTTTAACATATAAAATAGGTAAATAACTCGAATTCACATCAACTTTCCAACAACGACATCTTAAATTTTATAACAAAAATTTTTTACAAATTGGATTTTCCTTGCTTTTAGGAAGCACTGAAGATGGCCTAAGGCCGAAAGCGCTCTGCAATTTTAAAAATATTTCAAGATTATACACTTAATACACAAAAAACGACTCTCCTTCCTTCTTTTTTCAAAAAGTGTACACAGCCCTACCTGATCACTAATATGAAGAACTAAGAGGTGTACAAGAAAGTTCTCATAAAGCAACGGACGCCACAAAGGGAAAGAAGCAACGTTTGCCGATAAATTCAACGATTTGTTTGATATCGCTCACGCCCAGGCATTTAAAATGTTAAAAGTTAAAGAAGAAATACAGTTTTGGGTCAGTCAACGAAAAAAGATCGTCTTGGATTTATGTAAGGTGTAGGCAAGAAGCTGACCGAAAAAGAGCAAAGGTGCAAAGAGAGAGAACAAAGAACTCGTAAAAAAATTGTAAAAAGTACTAAAGAGATCGATGAGAGTATAGGAACCCTTGTAGCGTCGTCTAGCAGCTCGCATACAAGTTCTTACGACGAAGAAGTAGATCTTAAGAAACCAGGACCCTTAGAACCAAAAAGACAACGGTTGCTAGGAAGAGAAAATATAATAACGGGCATGACGTACTTTCTTCATTCATAGGTCGAACAACGATTCAAAGTTATAGACAGTAACTAACAAAAGATGGGGCGGAAAAACTAAAATTGACTTTTAAAGATTATTTATTTCTGGCTACTGTAGTTCCCTGGTATGGAAAATTTTTGGATGACCTAACTGAATCTGAAAAGTGTGACAGACCAGCAGTTATAATTACAAGTAGTGACACAGAACATATTCTAAGGATACCAGTTTTACACACTTCAACAAGTAAAGAGTAAGCTACTGCAGTTTATGAAGCGCTATTGGACTAAAATCTCCAAGATACAGTAGTTGCGTTATGTTGCGACACTACTGCTTCCAACTTGGGTCTTCTAAAAGTGTTTTATTAGAACGATTGTTAGAACGAAATTTAATTTATTTACCTTGTAGGCACCATATTTGTGAACTTATTTTGAAAATTGCTTTTAATATAAAAATGCCTTCTTCTAGTGGTCCCAACGTACCATTGTTTAAACGTTTTAGAGAATCCCGGTCTAAATTTGTTAAAGTTTTTTTGTTTGTTAAAATCAATAATTTGAATTAATAATCATATTATGATGAAAATATAAATACATTATTGCAACTTGAAAATTTTGTAATGGTTGACATTCTTAATTTTGTGGAACAAGCCTTAGATTCCCAGCAGCTTCGCGACGACTATAGAGAATATTAACATTTGACCCAGTTGTTTTTAGGAAAGGACAATGTAGAATTTACTATTCGTACTCCTGGAGCATTAGAGTTTTATTTATTGCTTAAAAATATATCTTTATAGCGACGAGTTCACACTCAACAGGAAAAGTATCAGAGATGTATGCATTTTTATCGTCAAAGTCAATGTTAATACTTGGTTCACCGCTCCCTGTCCATACAAAGTTCCATATCAAGATTTTCAATTTGCCAAAAATCTTATTAAATATAAAACTGTTGATCCACAGATATCTGAAGCAGCTGTTGAAATTATTGAAAATTAGCTGTGGTACTTGTCTTCTGAGATTTGCGCAGTATCATTCTTTGATGACGAAATCCCTGTTGAAATTAAAAGAAACATAATAAAGTTCTAGAAAAACAAAACTTGCTAGAAGGAGGTGAAACACGAGTTAAATTAAGTAATATATACGAAATATAATGAAAAGAACTGTAGGAGTTTATATGTAAAAATACTCTTGGGTTTTTTAAAAGGTTAGGGTTATCCACAAATCTTCTAAAAGAGAATCCAGAAGACTAGGATGATAATGATAAGTAGTACATAAATAATCTTTATGTTTTACCTATCTATTATTGATCTATAATACCTTAGAAACGGAATATGTTATGATAGCAATAATACCTGCTATCACACCTAGGGCATTATAAGCGGGCATTATGATAATGCCCGCTTATATTACCCTAATGCGCTAATATGGAAATTTTATTGCTTATCCAATTTTATTTCTCTCACAATAAAGATCAAGTTTATACAAAAAATAATTTTTTCTTTAAACAATACTAAAAATTAAACTTTATTTCCAAAATAAAAATTACAATTTTGAAATGTCCCGGAAAATGTAGCTGATCCCACTATAGAATGGTCGGTGTTTTTTGTGATGGTAGCAGCGGTGGTAGCACTAACGCTATTTTGTATAGAAGAACAGTCTGTTAAACATATGTATTAAAATAAAATCAATAACTTACCAGTTCCTGGAAATATGCCATTAAAACGTTTTCGGTTATTTGAAGAATTGTGTTCGTATCTTTCCAAATACCAAATATGCCATACTCCCGATCATACTGTTGCCTTGATTTAACTGGCAAAAGATTTTCGGTCGCTTTTATGACCTTTTCTCTTATATTTTGTGGAATTTCTTCCATTTTGAGCAAATCGTTAAATAAAAAATGCCAACTGACTAACTGACAGAAACATCAAAGTCAAACTTAACACCAGTCATTATCTACTTACGTATACAGGTACAGGTGCAACTTATTTTTTATATTGCGAATAAATAATGTAATTAGTCATTGAAAAACTCTTTTTTAGGTAAAACATAAAGCATTGTATGCACCACGGGCTTTACTGGACTATAATGCCCATCAGGCAGAAACCTATCCCTCGGGCCAGAGGCCCTCGGGCTATTTCTACCTTCAGGGCATTATAGTCCCCGTAACGCCCTTGATACATAAATAGCTATTATGTTTTACCTATCTATTATTGATCTATAATACCTTAGAAACGGAATATGTTATGATAGCAATAATACCTGCTATCACACCTAGGGCATTATAAGCGGGCATTATGATAATGCCCGCTTATATTACCCTAATGCGCTAATATGGAAATTTTATTGCTTATCCAATTTTATTTCTCTCACAATAAAGATCAAGTTTATACAAAAAATAATTTTTTCTTTAAACAATACTAAAAATTAAACTTTATTTCCAAAATAAAAATTACAATTTTGAAATGTCCCGGAAAATGTAGCTGATCCCACTATAGAATGGTCGGTGTTTTTTGTGATGGTAGCAGCGGTGGTAGCACTAACGCTATTTTGTATAGAAGAACAGTCTATTAAAGAATTTTCAATAGTCGCTACGGAATTAACCTCGGAATTAACTGAATTGGCAATCATTTTGGCTATTTTGTTTTTGGATGAAATACTTTCTTCTATATATCCTTCAGCTACTGAAGAGCTTTTCCATTTCCCATGTTGTTTTAGCGTTTCAAACGAAGCACCTGCCTCAACAAGTAAAGTTGACGATGTGCGACGCAAACAGTGGCCGGTGTAAGCTTCTGCATTATCCAGTTTTAAAAATTTTGCGATCAATGTTGGGACGCTTCCTATGGTATTTTTTCCAATGGGTTGTACTGTACATCGACCCTTTCTATAGGTAAGAAAGAATCTTCGCTCCTTTATTCCAGCTGGTCTTAATGTTGTATACTTTTTTATTAAATTTAAAGCGCCTAAATCTTCTTCGATGATAGTAAAACTTTTTGAAGTTGAAGTTTTAGTTTCTGGTACCTTTATAACCAAGACTGTTCCTCTATCTTCAATGTCATCAATGGTCATTTTGACCAACTCATCTCGTCTTAAACCTCCAAAAACACCCATTACCAATATGACTTTGTGTACCAAGTAGATATCATCAGGAGCCTTCTTAATAAATTTTAATATTTGTTCTCCTTCCAAAACTTTAGACTTCTTCGGGACGTATCCTTTCGACTTAACTTTTAAAAAAGATATGAGACGATGGTATTGCGAAATGTCTATATTTTCATAGACCATCAACGTAGACCTTAGGGTAGAATACTTGGTCCAGAGAGAGTTCGGACTGTATTTTTCCGACTAAAAATAATAAAGTTTGTTAAACATATGTATTAAAATAAAATCAATAACTTACCAGTTCCTGGAAATATGCCATTAAAACGTTTTCGGTTATTTGAAGAATTGTGTTCGTATCTTTCCAAATACCAAATATGCCATACTCCCGATCATACTGTTGCCTTGATTTAACTGGCAAAAGATTTTCGGTCGCTTTTATGACCTTTTCTCTTATATTTTGTGGAATTTCTTCCATTTTGAGCAAATCGTTAAATAAAAAATGCCAACTGACTAACTGACAGAAACATCAAAGTCAAACTTAACACCAGTCATTATCTACTTACGTATACAGGTACAGGTGCAACTTATTTTTTATATTGCGAATAAATAATGTAATTAGTCATTGAAAAACTCTTTTTTAGGTAAAACATAAAGCATTGTATGCACCACGGGCTTTACTGGACTATAATGCCCATCAGGCAGAAACCTATCCCTCGGGCCAGAGGCCCTCGGGCTATTTCTACCTTCAGGGCATTATAGTCCCCGTAACGCCCTTGATACATAAATAGCTATAATGTAGTAAAAAAGCTTAAAGTAGTGAATGATACAGCAGGAAGGGGTGTTAAACTCATAGATGAATATAATAAAATATGAAGAACAACGTCAGTGAATACTGCAAATTGTAAGTGAATATAGAAAAAAAATTAAAGATGTTAGTAAGACGACACTTGCGGAAACTCTATAAAAGTGATTAAAACAAATTATTTGTGTAAATATATAAAAGGGTTAGTAATTAATTAATATTATATGCCTATAATACCTATATAATATATACAGGGTGTTATGGAAATGACTTATTATTTTTTAACCCGTAAATATATAGGTCGAGACGAATTGGGGAAAAATTGCTATAAATGGCGCTCGAAGCTAGAAATTCGAGAAAAATGCCTTCAAAAATTTAGGTCCAAAACACCTACACGCCAATGACCCAAACAGCTGATTTGGGTAATTGTTTACTTTAGTGGAAATGTTGAATTTTTCGCTAAAATTTCGTATATAGGCTAATTAAGGGTAGCTGATCACAATTTTCCTTTTGCGTTTAGGCGGCAAATGCACTGGTTTTGAGAAAAAAAATGTTAAAGTTTTTCTAACTCACCGGTATGTTATTTTGCATGTAATCCTAAAATGTTGCTTATTTCCAATAAAATATTACTTGTCGGAGTCATAGTATACACTTCTGAGTTGAAATAAACGAAATATGCCACAAGGAAACTCTGAAAAACGGGATAACTTGTAAGCGAACAGAAAACTCTACGTTATCTGGAAAAAGACGGGGGCTCACTGACAGCTGGCCACCCATGTTGTCAGATTGTTAGTGTATTATAAATTGCCTATACTTGTCAATTCATTTTTATTAATTGAATGAATCCTATTGGCTCGAGCTAGCATATCATTCTCCTGGATGGAAGCCATTGATAATTACAAGAAAAAGAAGAACAATCTGGCAACGTGAGTGCAATGAATCTGAAAAGAGACGGTTCTACTTTGTCGGCGTATTAACAACGAATTTAATTAAATTTGTGCCTTTTCCATTGTTTTTTTGCTAAAATGTTGCTCTTATTTTATGAACAGATAGTTTGGTGAAAGTTTTATCACATATTTTGAAGGGAAAACCATAAAATCTAGGAAATTGAAAGGAAAGAATACCCTAACCTGTAAGTGAAAAACTTTAACATTTTTTTCTCAAAACCAGTGCATTTGCCGTAAAAACGCAAAAGGAAAATTGTGATCAGCTACCCTCAATTAGTCTATATACGAAATTTTAGCACAAAATTCAACATTAATTGCACTAAACTAAACAATTACCATTCCAGCAGTTTGTCTTGTCAAAAACACATGTGTTCAGGGGCATTGAACTATCATGGAAGGCGCACATAGTCCGGTTTAAGGGTATTTTACAAAATTCAAAATACTTCCGATTTTAGAAAAAAAAACTATCAAGTGTAACTCTAGACCACCTCAGGAGTGGCCCCTTAAAATATAATAAGTCATTTCCATAACACCCTGTATATTATATACAGGGTGGCGCACCGAAAACTTTCCACCCAGGTTTAGTTTCTTGTTAATAAACAAATCAAAATTCGCTGGAACACGGAAACCTTAGTTCTGAGGGGACATATTTTTTTGCTAATTACACCCTTCCCGCTTGAACCTCTACGACGGGGTGGCTTTCACCCTTAAAATCTTAAATAAAAAGAGAGGTCGAGTGATACCTTATGTTAAAGGGAATTCAATTGCCTTTCAAACGCGACCTTGCTCATTTAAATCGAGTGAATAGTTCCTGAGAAATAGGGCTAAAAAAAAAAGAAAATTTAAAAGCAATAAAATTTATTACCGCTTGTATCAATCAAGTAAATGTTGAAAATGTCCACCTTCAACCTCCTTGCAATTGTAAAAGCACTGCTCAAAATGTTCGCGAACATTATGGAGCATTGCGGGAGTTATTTGTCGGCACTCGTACACTATTCGTTGTCGTAAGTCTTCCAAAGAATTGGGTTGGGTTGCATAAATTTTAGACTTTAAATGTCCCCACAAAAAAAAGTCCAGTGGCGTCAAATCAGGAGATCTTGCAGGCCATTCAATAGGACCTCTTCTTCCAATCCATTTTCCTGGAAAATGTACATATAGAAACTGTCTAACATGGAATGCATAATGCGGGGGTGCTCCGTCTTGCTGAAAGTGAATATTTTCTGACCGATAACGGTCATTTTCCTCTATGACATTTGTTAAAGCATCTAAATGCACACTTGTGTCATACTTACGTGCTACAATTAGTGGCAAAATTTCGTGAAACAGGATCAGTACTAAACAAAAAAAGGATTGTTGAAAATCCTGTAAGAAATGAAGCTGTAGAAGTTGCAGTTTTGGGTCATATTGCCATCGATCACACACTTAGCACGAGGAAAGTGTCAGATGTATCGGGTGTTTCGCGTAGAACGATTCAGCGTACCTTAAAAACGCATAAGTTCCATCCCTATAAAATAAAACTGGTTCATGAGCTTAATGAAGACGATGACGATCGCCGTTTGCAATTTTGCGAGTTAATTAGTAAAATGATAATTCGCAATCCACAATTTATTCTTAAAATTTGTTTCTCCGATGAATGCATTTTTTTCTTCACGGTACTGCCAATCGACAGAATTGCAGGTATTTTTCGGATTCAAACCCTAGAATTTTTAGAGAAGTACATACTCAACATCACGAAAAATTAAATGTGTGGGCTAGAATTTTTGGGGACCGTATTATTGGGCCGTATTTTATACCTGGAAATTTAACAGGTGAAATGTGCCTGAACCTGTTTGACACCACTATTAACCCTGCTTAAACGAATGCCATAGAAGAAAATGACCGTTATCGGCCAGAAAATATTTACTTTCAGCAAGACGGAGCACCCCCGCATTATGCGTTTCCTGTTAGACAGTTTCTGGATGAAAATTTTCGAGGAAAATGGATTGGAAGAAGAGGTACCATTGAATAGCCTGCAAGATCTTCTGATTTGACGCCACTGGACCTTTTTTTGTGAGGACATTTGAAGTCTAAAATTTATGCAACCCAACCCAATTTTTTGGAAGACTTGCGACAACGAATAGTGTACGAGTGCCGACAAATAACTCCCGCAATGCTCCATAATGTTCGCGAACATTTTTGAACAGTGCCTTTAAAATTGTATGGAGGCTGGAGGTGGACATTTGCAACATTTACTTGATTGATACAAGCAGTAATAAATTTTATTACTTTAAAATTTTTTTTCTTTTTAGCCCTATTTCTCAGGAACTATTCACTCGATTTAAACGAGCAAGGTCGCGTTGGGAAAGCAATTGAATTTCCTTTAAAATAAGGTGTCACTCGACCCCCCTTTCCATTTAAGATTTTAAGGGTGAAAGCCACCCCGTCGTAGGGGTTCAAGCAGGAGGGGTGAAAATAGCAAAAAAATATGTCCCCCTGAGAACTAAGGTTCCCGTGTTCGAGCGAACTTTGATTTATTTATTAACAAGAAAGTAAACCTGGGTAGAAAGTTTTCGGTGCGTCACCCTGTACTATATTTCTATGTAGTCAGTGGTAGATATGATGATAAGTTTTAAAATTTGAAAACCTTTGTATTTCATTCCATCGGCGGCACTATTTTGGATTAATTAAATGACTTAAAATTTTGCAGATAACAAGAAACTAAGGTAAATAAAGTTGTAGAATTTTATCTAAACTTTTTAAAAAAATTATCACAAAAAACAAAAGACTGTTGGAACTTTAAAATTTTTGCACAAGTTTTGTCTTTTAAATGGAACATCAATTGATATCTGGGAAGAGTCTAAAAGTATATAGTTTGACACCTGTCTAACAAGCCATTTAGAAAATATTTAAATCAAGATTTTCTTTAAAAATTAATAATAAAATCGGAGTAGCCATGGATTAATTAAAAAATGTATTAATTTAAATATCGGGAATAACATCTACAAGATAGAATAATTACAATTGCTCAATATGACCGTCATTTCGATCTATACAATCTATGTAATCATCTTCCAATTTGTTAATAGCATTTGAAATGTATTCTGGGTAGTCGTTGTTTAACTTTTCGATTTCTTGTTTAATTTTTTCTCTCAAATGCTGCAAATGGCATATAGCATGTCCTTTAGATAACCCAATAGGAAAGCATCGAATGAGGTAAGATCTGGGCTGTTGAAAAACTGTGTTATGTGGCCGAGCTCCATCTTGATCCCATGCCATCTGACAGTACTCATTGATTGATAAATCCTCTAAACGAACATTTATTTCGTTGTTAAGAAATTTCTGATATCTTTGTCCATTAAGGAAGCCTTCATAAATTATAGGGTCTATAACTTTATTTTTAACTATACCGCGCGAAACATGCAAACATTTTCTTCCTTGAAATTTTATTTCTGCAATATCATGGAGATTAGTCCATACCCCATACGTGCGTGTTTCTCCTATTGAAAATTCCTGCTGTGGTAAATATCGCTTCATCACTCCATAATATTTTCTTAAAAAAAGTATAAGCCGCATTTTTCCTCTCAAGCATTCCTTGGCAGTATAACAAACGCTTACGCCTATGCTCATCTAATTTTTGCATAGATCTTGTAAGGATGCAAGGCATGTGATCGAAGCGTTTTCTGTATTTTTTTCCATGATATGTCTAAATGACTATAAGCATTTATGACAGTGGCAACCTTTTGTCATGGACAATAGGTTATCACAATCTGCTGACGGTAGCTCTTAATGTGGAGGCATTAGGTCGTGGTCCGTTATATTTACACCCTCCCTTCGTCGTTGATTTGCCTTAGGCGCTACCTGGTTTGACCAAAGTCCAAACCAGAAAAATATATCGAATGTCAGTTACTATTAAAAATCTATGCAATAAATAAAACGAGAGTCTTGCTAAACAAACAATAAAGAGTTTATTAAATAAAAAATACTTGAAAAGGAAGGATTTATGCTGGTTTAGGATCATAGTGAAATTGTTTAAAAATTAGTCTGAATTAAGATTATTTATGTTTAGGAATAAAGTATAAAAAAATTAAACTGAGCTTTTCATGACTCAAGGATTTATAAAAACCATGCCTTTATGTATCTATATAACCTCTGAAGATTTTAGAACCTTTAATACTTCAATTTGTTACATTTGGTTGTATTAAAAATGTGACCTCATGTCAAATTATCAAAAGGATATTATTGATTAAATTTAAGTTAATTTTGAAGTGAAATAAATAACTAAATACCAAAAAACCATCTATCTGGGCGGCTATGATAGATCCAGTTATGCGGCTACTTCCATAAACCAGTATGTCCCCATGTGGTTTCTTATGGAAGGCCAGGTGGAAATAGACTTTTCAGGTTTAGCTGGAGAACCTTAGGTTGTTATGTGGGCCTTAAAATCCCATGTGGTATATCAATTACAGGGCTGCCCAGAAGTCCGGAATAAAATTAATATAGCCTTAACCCGTAACTTTTGGGGAAAATGCTCGGACACGTTAATTTAATTCTATATATGCTCACATTTTGACGTTATTCGTTTGTTTTTTTAATAGACATTTGTCAAAGATATGACGACATCGACCTTTTTTTTAAATGGAAACATACAGCTTATGATACATCATTTGAAAACTAATATCTCGTACAGTACGCTCATAAATTTTGACGCGATTCTGTTAAGCTATTTCAAAATGGGGACTGTTAAGAGTTAAAAAAAAAATCCCTATTTAAATAAGCGGAAATGATAAATCATTGATGTTTTTTTTTATCTTTCAAGGTAAGAAATCTTCATTCTTTCACGTTCTGACATTTTGTGACATTGTGACTTAACAATAGTTATGGTTTATTTGTTATTTATTTTGTCAAAAAAAAAATAAAAATGTAACGAAGCAAAACAAAATACAACAAAAAGGTGGTTTAACGTGGCAAATGCTGGAAATGTCTTCCACCCTCTACTTAGCATGCTCCCAGATGATGGTAAAATCCGTCGACGGAATTTCGAATGGCTTCAGCCGGTATGTTATGTGTCTCCAATGTAATTTTGTTTTTCAAATCTTCAATATTATTTGGTCTATTTTGGTAAACTTTTTCTTTTAAATATCTCCAAAGAAAATAATCTATAGGCGTTAAGTCTGGGGATCTCGGTGGCCATTCAATTGTACAAGGTCGTCCAATCCAGCGATCTGGAAATATCTAATCTAAATATCTTCTCACATTGACACCAAAATGCGGGGGAGCACCATCTTGCTGAAACCAAATTGTTTCATTAGGTATATCTAGATCTACTTCCTTGGGAAAAATTACAGCTAGAGCAGGCCTCAACTCATAGGTTAAGAAATGCAGGTACCGTTCAGCTGTGAGGTTTCCTTCCAAAAAGAATGGCACTAAAATCTGGTTATTAATGATATCTGCCCATAATAATATGTTTACTTTCTGGGGCCGCTGAGTATGCGCTTCAAATATCCATCGTGGATTTTCTTGACTCCAGAAACGATAATTATGTCTGTTAAAAGTTCCGTTTAAATAGAAATTAGCTTCATCCGAAAATAATACGTTCTGTGAAAACCTATTATTCTCGTCACACCGTCTCATCATTTCTTCGTAAAATTGCAAATGCCTATCGGAGTCATCTTCTAAAAGCTCTTGGACAAGACATACTTTATAAGGGTGGTCTTTTTCTGCTTTCAAAAATCTTCCAATAGTACCTCTAGATGTAACATGATTTAGAGCCCATGAAACTATTGAAACATGCTTATTAGCCTGCAGAGATAATCCAGTATCCAATTTTTCATCGTCGCCTAAAACACGTGGCCATCTATTCCTAGGCAAGTCCTTTACTGTGCCATGTTCATCAAATTTGTGTAATATTTTACTAACAGTGCCCTGTGAAATTTAATTTTCCGGATATTTAGCATTAAATAAAGTGCATACTTCACTTTGACTTCTTATTTTATCTCCACATCCTAACAATGTCAAGACCTCGATACGCTGCCTTTACGACAAAACCATTTTTGTTTAGAAAATTGAAAAATAATACTTCGGAAATACCTAAATTAATTTTACAAGTTCACAATGTCACCAAATGTCAGAACGTGAAACAATGAAGATTTCTTACCTTGCAAGGTAAAAAAAAAATCACAGATTTATCGTTTATTCGTTTATCATTAGGGTTTTCTTAAGTATAGTCAATGACTTTAATATCATTTTGTTTATAATAATATTGCTTCATCAGCGGGTCTTCCATGGGGGGTTTGTTATTGAACATTTGGTTCTCATTGAGCTGAGCAGGTACAATGCAGTAGGGAAGTATTCACTTTTGAGTCATTTGATTCTTTTTATTCGGAACAAGTTAAGGTGCAGGCGGGGGGAGGAGACGAGGAAAGAGCCAGTCTCTCGGTAATCGGTATGGTTTTAAAGGGTTTCAAGGTACATGTGAGTTTGTTATTAAAGGGTTCAGGGAAGTGTCAGTCCGTTTGTAGTAGTCCACTATAATTTTGTCCATGTACTCAGTTATTGTCGGTATCTGTAAGTCATTATGTAAAGTATGAGTCATCGTATAGCAGGGCGCCCCCGTCATTATTCTTAAACATTTATTCTGAAACCTTTGAATTTTGAGAAAGTTTGTCTTCTTTATGGTACTCCAGGTGGTAATACCATATAGAAGTACAGGCCGAACAATAGTCTTGTAAATTAAAGTTTTTGTACGCAGATTTAAAGTACTTTTGCTGTTTATCAGAGCATAAATGGCACTCAGTTGACCATTCGCTTTTTTTCAAACGAGAGGCTGTGTTGTCGTTCCAGTTTAGCTGTTTATTGAAGAGCAGACCAAGGTATTTTATATTTTGACACCAGTTTAACCTAGTGTTTTTGACAAGCAATCTGGATGTAGGTTGAATACTTCTGCCCTTTGAGAAATAGATAGCCTGTGTTTTGGCATCATTTAGACGAATTTTCCATTTATCAAGCCACGCCTCGATAAGTTTTATATGAAGTTGCAGTTTCGAGATTACTACCCTAGGCTTTCTTGCGGTGGCGGTAATCGCAGTATCGTGAGCAAACAGGTATAATTGTGTTTGTGCAAATTTTGGAAATTCGCTGGTATAGATATTGTACAGGGCCGGTGCAATGGGGGAACCCTGCGGTACTACGGCTCTGATGTGTCGCACAGTTGATATTGCATTCTCTGACGAAACTGCGAAAATCCGGTCTGACAAGAACGAGTGAATTACCTTAATTAGGTAGTAGTAGGGTCGATATCCTGAAACTAAAGTTTGGTCTTGACCGACCTTTGGAATCAAGATAACTTTAGTTTTTTTCCAAAACTGGGGGAAGCGGCCCTTTTCTAAAATAGCCTGTGCTATATTTACTACGTCCATTAATACATTGTCCGGCAAATTTTTCAACGCTTTCATTTTTATACAGTCGAAACCAGGAGCCTTCCTAGGTTTAATGAATTTTATAACGTCTTTAACTTCTTCCATAGAAATATTGCGAATATTCTGTATGGGGTGCTCGATAGAACTATAAATTCGTATTGTTCTGGAAATCCTCGCGTCCCTCTCAGGATCGGTTGTTGGGTATTCGTCAAACTGCTCGTAGAAATTGTCCGCGAACAGTTCGACTTTTTCCCTGGGATCGGAAGTTAGTGCATGTGTTGTAGCATGTCTAATAAAAGACATTGGCTTTTTGTCGCCTCTTGTTAAAGTTTTTGTCAACTTATAAAGGCTGCCGTCTTCGATGTTGAGTCTGGCGACTTTATTGTCCCACAGAGAGGCCTCGTGAGCTCTTAAAAGAGCGCGAACAAGTTCAGAAGCTCTGTTAGCTTCTACTTTTATACGTGAATCTCCAGTGCGATACGCCCGATTTAGAATTATATTTTTTATTCTAATTTGTTCCTTGATTTCGCGAGGTAAGACTCCGAATTTGGTGAACCTGGTTATTTTTGTAACAGAAGCACTAGACATTGAGGTATTTATGACGTCAGTAACTTGTATAACAGCTGTATCCATATCGGTATCCAATACTATAGGTAGCAGCGGTTCCTTATTTTCTAACGTGCGCCTAAACAAGGCCCAGTTAACTGAGGTACTAGTGACAAACCCCTGCCCCTTTTCTTGTGGGTTTCCGTACTCGATCACCACTGGTAAATGATTGGATGTTAAATCGCAAAGCGCCTCAGGTTGACACAATATGTCTGTATTTTTTACTACAAAAATATCCAGGATCTCCGGGAGCCCATTCAAAGATGAATGGGTGTGCTCCCTCGGCGGTATAATATGATAATTATAGTGTAAAGACTTGTTAAACAGGATACGACCTCTGGTATTTTCACGACGGTATCCCCAGACGCGGTGTTTTGCATTCAAGTCTCCACCTATAATTGTCGTATCATTCGAATTAAAAATCCTGCCCAAACAAGTGCCGTCAAATTCGACGGCTGGACTGCAGTAAACAGAGCCCAGGTGAACCCATATGGTTTTAGTTTTTACACGGATGAATGTGCCCTCAATGTGCGGACAATTGCACGGGCCTGGCACGCCCTGAGCAATGATATTTTTCTTAACAAGAACCATGGTACCCCCAAGTGGTCTAAGTGGCCTGTCATTCCTGAAAATATTATAGTTTGGGAACGTGAAGCGTTCACCTTTAAACCATGTCTCTTGTACTAGCAAAATATCAATCTCATAATGCTCGACAAAGTTAATTATTTCAAGTTTCTTGCCTTTTAAACCATTTATATTGATCGTAGCCGATTTAAAGTATGCAATCTCAGACTGTAAAGTCATTACTTTTGGGTTAAAGTAAACGTCGATAGCATACTTTGAAGTTGCACCTGCATTTGTTGCTGCATCATCTTGGAAAATTCGCCTAAGTATGATTGTAATGTAGGCTTCAACGCAGCGTCAATTACCTCTGATGTTGGTACAATGTTTGAGTTTTTATTGCTCAAATTTGAATTGTTTTGGGAACCTCAAACACAATTGGGTGGTGGAATATTTGATTTACTCTCAATCGGAGTCTTATTTTTTAAATTAAACAAGTTGTTTGGGTATCTAGGACAGCCCTGGAAGTTTGCTGGATGTTCGCCTTCACAATTTGCACACTTTAACATATCAGCGGTGAAATTCTTACATTCATACGAAAAATGATTTTTCGCGTATTTTAAGCATGTTACCGGGGCAGTGCATTTAAACTGCGGGTGTCCGTAAAGTTGGCAGCGGTGACACTGCGAGATATTTGATTTAGAGCGCTGAGTTTCCACCTTGATTTTTAAAGAGTCCAAAGAGGTCAGATCATATATTCCCTTATCAGTTTTTGGCAAAATTACCAACATTAGAGGTTCCACCTGATGACCCTGGAGGGGTGAAAGCCCAACCCTTCAAGATCTTCCTTGACTTTTGACTCTGTCCAATATTCAAGTACGCCCCGTAATACTACATGGAGATCCTTCTCGTCCGGGAAGCGGAACGAGTGGTACGGTATTTTTTGGGCGTCGAAGAACTTAATGATCTTGAAATAATCATTGGGAGTCGAGGGGTGGAGCTTCACGCCTCCCTCAACGGTAATCGCTTTACCAAAGTCTATTTTGTTACTACGAAAATAGGTAGTAACCTCGTTATACTTACATTTAATGCGCAACACCACTGGGGGTACGCGCATTTTTTTTGGGGTACCTTTAGTGGTATTGGCAACATTGGTCGGGGAATTCGGTTTCGGAGTTGATGCGGTAGGTGCCACAGTACGGCCAGAGCCTGAAAAATTAGAATTTTTATGTTTGAAATGATCTTTAAGAGTTTTATTGCTGGTTGCTGGCAAATTTGGCCATGCTGCGGAGTCTACCTGAAGTTTTTTGGCATTTGATGTATCGGTGGATTTATTTGATCGTTTTCTGTTAGGCGTAACTGTTTTAAATGAAGCGTTAACAGAATCCTCCTCGTCGGAGTGCATAACCGCGTCTGTAGGTAAAGTGGTGATTGGACAATAATTTTGGGTTGATGTGGTAGTGTTGGTGGTCGTGCTGGAATTCGTCGATTCGCTGTTAATAGAGAGCTGGCCCACATACCTGTCTAGTTCTTTGCGTTGCGTATCAATCACGCCCTCGAACTCTTTAATTTTATTGTAATTATCGTCGAGTCTTCTCTAAAAATCCCTTTTAAGATCGTTCATTAGTTTTAGATAGCGGTTTTCCATGACTTCCTCTCTTTCCGTCGTTGGGTGATCTTGGGTTTCCATTTCGTCATCTTCCGAATCCGGGAGACCTGGAGGTATTTTAGCGATGGCTTAGATTGCAAACCGGCTAACTCCCAAAATATAAATTTTACAGGAGAGCAAAAAAACGATTCGGACTTCTACAAAATGACATTTTATGATTTTATTGGTATTCATTCCATGAAAGTGAAAATAAAACACAGTTGTATGAAGAAAAACACGTGATTTAATACCCAATATTGATATTACAGCAAAAATATGGAGTTAGACGTTTTTTTATATACGCAGAAAATATTTTTTGGAGTTAGACGTTTTTATTATTAATGTATTTTACTGTAATACTGATATTAGAAGACACATTTATATTTAAATACTAATAAATACGAAAAAAACATTATTGTCGTAATAATAAACAAAAGGAAACAATATTAATAATAATTCGTAACTTAATCTTAATAGGGAATATTGTCACAGAAATCATGAAAATCTTTAGGAATACTCTTTTTTAACTGTTATAGGTCCTCAAATTTCTTTTTCTTTATCTTTCGTCTGCAGGAATATAAACAAGGCAGTTCATTCCACTTCTTTATTATGACATTTGCATCTCGTCGTTGGGGCAGTATAGTCCACTTGTCTCCAAATCTTAGTTTAAAAAAAATGTCACCATCAGGATTGTACTGAATGGCTCGCAAATCAGTTACCTAAAATATATTTTTTTATGTAATCTAAAGGTTAAGTATTGTAATAAAATAACAAACCTTTGGATCGCCTTTTTTCTTTCCGGGGCGAATAGATGTATAAAATCGGATGCCATCAAATTTCTTAAATACCTCATGGGTTAGATACTGCACAGAGTAAGGTTCCGGATTTTTTCTTGCTTCTCTGCATATATTGATGTACTCAGCCGGAACGTTTATTATTTTATTTTTCAAGCGCTTCTCGATGGTGGCATGCATGCTGTCGGCCTCCATTTGTGTGTGTCCAACTTCTAAGAATTTTTGTTCGATTGTCACTTTGCTGGCTATGGCTAAATTTAGCAATGTATTGCTCATTACCGCATTGCGGTTTTGGTATGTACAGCCGTCACTGTAAAGTATACTTTTTTTCTTTGTCCCTGCTTCCTCCTCTGTTTGTTTAGGTATAACTACATCTGATAAAAATTTACCAACAATGGTGGAAAATTCTTCAGCGTTCAGGCCTCCTTCTGCCTCGTTTCACAAATAGCAGTTCCCTTGTTTAGTTTTTAAATTAAATACGCAAAAATTATGGACACAAAGTTTAGTTTTATAATATAAGCTGGATACATTGGACCTTGGAGCTAGAAGAACTGCTTGCAGATCCATGGTGAATACAAAAGTTTCGTTTTCTTTGTCTCTCTCGTTTTCTTTTCTCCCTTCTTCTTTCCTTTGGATATGAGCAGCATGCTCATCATCAGGATATTGTCCTAATTTGTGTGAATTATAGATCTGACATTGATCTTTCTTTGGCTGAAATAAAGATATATTTTTGATATCCATCACATTATTAAACGTACACACAGACAAAGGCTTCACATTATGATCCTTACACCAGTCACTTTTATAAAAATTGTAAAGAGATCTTTTTGATGGCCATTCGGGCAAGATGTAGTTTTTTTCAGACGATTTTCGACAGTAGTGTGACTCCATAGTGGGCAAGTTATCAAAAAACTCACATAGTACTTTGTTCTCCTCAGAAATAGGTGAAGTTTTAGAATCCAATAGTAAAACTACGTTTTTTCGTAAGATTATTGGGATCTCTGATTGTTTTTTTCCAGTTCAACACACACCATTTTCCAATACAAAGGGTATTTAAAAACATAGTTTTGCAAACTCTTATCAGTTTTTCGTCCTTTTTTAGATAGTAAATAATGGAACAATCCCTTCTTGACAACGCTGCATCCTTTCTATCTCTGTGACGATTAGTTGGCAAAATTGTTACCAAACTATTAATGAATATTTTTTTTTCGCCCCATGTCATCATCCAGAAAAAATTTAAAATTGTTTGTCTGTCCTCTTCTGTAAAAACGAATCATTTAAGTTGACCTTTTTCCTTAACTTTGCAATGCGTCTTGGTTGTTTTCAAATACAATTGGTAGACTATTTATAAAGTCGGCATTAGTTTAAAATTCGGTAACTAAATTTTCATGGCTATTTTGAATTTCTTGATTAAGAGCCATCATTAATATTTTGTTGGAACGTGAAGACATTTTGGTTTTATTAACCTGCAAAAACGAATTTTAAATTAAAATTATATAAGTATAACCAAATAGGTTTATCGCTTATTAAAAACGTGGTTAAAGCGAAATCAGACAAAAAAACTGCTTTTCCTATACAAAATTTCAGTCAGTAATAATTTAGAAATCATATCAAGCAAGTTATTTATGTATTACCTTTTAATAATTATAAATTAAAATTGTTGATAAATAATATTAATAATTATTTTGGTTTAAATAATTATTTTTATCGCCCAACAAATTAAAATAAAATCTAATAACTCACTAAAAAACAGCTAACTCCGTAATAAATGCATAATATATTAGAAGTGAAAAACAGCTAACTCCATTTTTATTAAAAATGGTGTAGATTAGCTAAAGTATAAACAATTATTAGCCTGTAAAATTATATTTCACTTACCTTATTAATGTTATTAATCACCAAGTACTTTTGCACACTTATTAACTATTATTTTCAATGAAAACTTGCAGAGAGTATGATTTCACGTGTATAACCTATCGTCTCAATAGTAAAAGGGCGCGTAATGCTGTAGTTAGATGTTTTGTCGTATACATATTTGAGGGCCATGGAGATAGACGCTTTACGTGCGTTGGTTTTTAAAGAAAACCATAATTATTTGGAGTTATTCGGTTTTTATATCTATAGATCTGACATTAAGCCAACTATTTGCACAAAAATCGAAATTTTCATAAAAAGTGGAGTTAGCCGGTTTGCAATCTAAGCCATCGTTAGGTGAATACCCTGCTTCCTCCATCGCAGGACTGTTACTCGGGCGTGCTATCTCACAGAGAAGCACTGAATATTCTGATGCGTAGGTTTAAATAAAGAATTTTTGTCAAAATTTGATATTTTTTGCAAAAAATCTGTCAGATTTGACAACACGTCGTTCTCGGATGAATGCCAAATGCGAACTGTCACATCATTTCCTCTTATTTAAATAGGGATTTTTTAAAAACTTTTAACAGTCGCCATTTTGAAATAGTTTGACAGAATCGCGTCAAAACTTATGAGCATACTCCACGAGATATTAGCTTTCAAATGATGTATCACAAGCTGTATGCTTCCATTTAAAAAAAAAGATCGATGTCGTCATATCTTTGACAAATGTCTATAAAAAAACAAACGAATAACGTCAACATGTAAGCATATATAAAATTAAATTGACGTGTCCGAGCATTTTCGCCAATACGTACAGGTTAAGGCTATATTAATTTTATTCCGGACTTCTGGGCAGCCCTGTATGTGGTTAAACCTATACCTGCCGAACGGTAGGAAAAACGGCAAAAACTTCCGAAACCAGCAAAACCCCTAAAAATAATACAGAAGGAAATTACCCACTGAATCCTAACAAACAAAAGAAAAGCAAAATAAGGAATAAAGAAGCTTACTTCTAAAGGAGGGGTTAGACCTCGTGGCTTTTTGATAAAAAAAATAGTCTTACGGCGGCTGGCTTGACCTTCTTGTCTGAAGGATTTTAAGAAAGTGAAATTAAAGGTCCCGAGAACTCCGAAGACACCTCTTCCCTTTCAACAATCACTGACACAAAATTTTGCCAACTTAACCTAACCTCAACAAAAAAGAAGAGAACAGAGACACACTACAAAAGATCAGAACGATACGAGAGGCTGGGCTTTTACCAGAACATAAATTAAATAATGAAATAAAGAAAATAATTCCAAACAACTTTGTTTTTACAAAGAATTGCCAAGAGTGAAAAATGGGCGTTCTGCGACTTGACGGAGAATGAAACGTAAATACATGGTCAATCTACTTGCAGCGCCTCGATATTTTTAAATGTATTTTTGGAAGCGGCAAATTAGGATTTAGTTGCCGATATTTTTGCCGCGCCCTGTATTGCTTTGAATTATTTTTATAGACTACACACAAAAACTTACATTTTCTTCCTCGGTAAACTTTACTTTCGTATGATAACAATATGGCGTGTCGAAGGCAAACAATTCATTTGTCCATGGTTACCCCGATTTTAATATTATTTTTAAAGAAAATTTTAATTAGGCAGTCCAAACAGGTTATGATTGCCTGCCATGATCATATTGGAGTCACAAAGTGCTTCCAATATGGCCGTCGACGGCAAACGTCAGAAAAACTAACTTTTATTTTTGTGTGAAGGTCAGTGTCAGCTTAAACAGCGATTTTGCTTTTGTGTGTTTTATTAGGTTATTGTTGCTTAATTTGTGTTTTCTTTTCTGTTATTTATATTTATTAATACTTAAAGTTTTTTGACCAACAATTTGGTCAATTTGGCGATTGGGCGGCAAATCGATTTTTAGGATCGTAACTCGACTGAAAACTAAGCATTGAATCCGTGTATATTTGGCCACATATTTGCCTTCCACGGCCATATTGAACTGTTCGTTAAATGTTTTTGAGTTCTGTGGAACGAATTCAATATGGCCGTGGCAGGCAAATCGTAATTTGACACATAATAATAATAATAATAACACATTTATTGTTTGCCAAAATAATCAATACACAATATAGACAAATTCTTAATATCTGACAAACAAGAGGCCTTATTTACTGCAGACATCTGGTTTTCCAGATACTGTTCAGGCCTTTATATCTATAGTACTACCTAAAAAAAATTCAACCTTTTTTTACCAAATTTTACACAATATAACTTAACCTAAAAAAAGGCAAGGGCCTAGCGACACATAAAGCACCGGTTCCCGTCAGATCACCGAAGTTAGGCGGTGTCGAGCGCGGTTAGTACTTGGATGTGTGACCGCTTGGGAAACACCGTGTGCTCTTGTCTTAGTCTGAATCCACATGCATCCGTGATCACGGACATCCGTATGCGTATAGGTGAATTTGAAATCATCCGAATGGAAACGCGTGATACGGACGTAACTGAATGAATACAAACTTGAAAACTATGTCAAATTAAAAAAGCCTGATAGTCGCATCTATTATTCCTAATATCAAATTTGTTACATAATCTCAGCACAAATACCAAAGAAACACGACTCAAAACTCTCCACTCAACAGATATTTTAGTATTCTAACCAAACATTTTAAATCAATACGTCAAAACACGGATAAGAGTTAAAATTAATCAACTTTTGTCCGTGATGACCTTGATGGGCTCCCTAAACAGATGTTTGATTGGCTATTGATGATTACGTGGTAACAACTCATCCATGATCACGTGGATTCAGACTTAGGGAAGACTGTAAAATGAATCGACGTCAAAACCATCCTATTCACGCCGGACAGGCCGGATGAGATCGGATATCTCGTAGGATGAAGGTGCCGTTTCACACTCCCCAGTCGGTAGACCGCACGATTAAAAACCGTACGGTCGATGACCGGTTCAAGATGGCCTCAGATACGCCGACGAACCGTAAAAATAGTAAAATAAAAAAATAGAAATTGCAAAACACAGGGGCACAGTACACCGACCAACTAACCTCCCTAGTCTATGCACAGTGACATTTCACGTACCTAATCATTGACAGGGTTATCGCTGAACTGAGAGCAAATGTCTCTTGAAATTATTTTTAAATGTCTGAGGTGACTGAAAAACATTGAGATTGTGAAATGTATTTATTAAATGAGAGACATTGTAAGAAAACGACCTTTTGAAAACTTCCTTGTGATGCTGCGGCACTGTAAGAATACCCCTTCTTCGCAAATTTAGATTATGGATATTCGTTCGTTAAGTTTTTGGAAGAGGTAAGGTGGTGATTTATATTTAAGAATCTTAAAGTAAAAGGTAGCCATAGATAATCTTGAGCGATTGAACATATTGAGCCATCCCGATTGAAGAAGATATGGGGAAATATGGACTCTCCTTCTTACGCCATAAATCAACCTTAAACAAGAATTTTGTATTTTTTGGATGCGATAGCGATTCACGGCATCCAGACATGGCATATATACGCTATTGCAGTGATTAAAGTGTGAAAGAACCAGGGACTCACAAAGTAGCCTTTTAACATCTTGTGGTGGCTGCCATCAAAAACTGCAAAAATGTCGTCGACATATCTCTTAATGACAATAATATGTGTAAAAAGGGCACTGTTCATGATCTTTGACTCAAGGTTAGACATAAAAAGTTCAGCTAAGAGTGGTGAAGGGCAGAACCCATCGCAAGGCCCGAACTCTGTCTGTAATACTTGCCATCAAAGACAAAGAAATTTTGGTCCAGCACTAAGTCTACCAGTGAGCAGATGTTATTGATATGTGACTGAGGTAGATCAGTAGTTTCTGTAAGTAAATTGTTGACAAGTAGAGTGCATTTAGTGGTGGGAATACTGGGGAAGAGGTTAGTCACGTCAAATGATACTAAAAAAGCTGAGTTAGGGGCTTCTAAAGTTGGTAAGAGCAAGAAGTGTGTGATTGAGCCAAATGCTTAACCTGTGACAAGGTGAGTTGCAGTAAGAGACCACTGGTCTAATAGGAATTTCAGGTTTGTGAATTTTCGGTAGGCCGTATAAGACTGGTGTAAGGGGATTAACAGGGGTTAATTTATATTTATTTGTATTGAAAAAGGTTAAGGTTTCATGAGTTTGTTTGAGAGTATTTCTGAATTTATTCATAAATTTGTCTATAGGGTTAATGATAGATTGGGTGAATTCCTCAGATGATAAAAAGTTATTAACTTTGTTGATGTATACAGGCTTATCTAAAATCACGATGCTGTTCGCTTTATCGGCGCGTGAAATGACTAAATTATTTGATGTAATTTTACGTTTAAGCGAACTTAGTATTTTTGTGTCCAGAGTCTGCTGTTGACCAGAAGTACTGTTATTCCTATGGAAATTATTAAGGTCAACAGGAGACTCTGGACACAAAAATACTAAGTTCGCTTAAACGTAAAATTACATCAAATAATTTAGTCATTTCACGCGCCGATAAAGCGAACAGCATCGTGATTTTAGATAAGCCTGTATACATCAACAAAGTTAATAACTTTTTATCATCTGAGGAATTCACCCAATCTATCATTAACCCTATAGACAAATTTATGATTAAATTCAGACATACTCTCAAACAAACTCATGAAACCTTAACCTTTTTCAATACAAATAAATATAAATTAACCCCTGTTAATCCCCTTACACCAGTCTTATACGGCCTACCGAAAATTCACAAACCTGAAATTCCTATTAGACCAGTGGTCTCTTACTGCAACTCACCTTGTCACAGGTTAAGCATTTGGCTCAATCATACACTTCTTGCTCTTACCTACTTTATAAGCCCTGTTTCAATCAAAAATTCAGCTCAATTATCTCAAGAACTCAAAAACACATACATCCCTAACTCAGTTTTTTTAGTATCATTTGACGTGACTAACCTCTTCCCCAGTATTCCCACCACTGAATGCACTCTACTTGTCAACAATTTACTTACAGAAACTACTGATCTACCTCAGTCACATATCAATAACATCTGCTCACTGGTAGACTTAGTGCTGGACCAAAATTTCTTTGTCTTTGATGGCAAGTATTACAGACAGAGTTCGGGCCTTGCGATGGGTTCTGCCCTTTCACCACTCTTAGCTGAACTTTTTATGTCTAACCTTGAGTCAAAGATCATGAACAGTGCCCTTTTTACACACATTATTGTCATTAAGAGATATGTTCACGACATTTTTGCAGTTTTTGATGGCAGCCACGAGGACCTCAATAACTTCATTACCGTACTAAACTCCATACATCCTTCAATAGTTTTCACTCACGAATCTGAGACTGATGGCTCTCTACCTTTCTTAGACTTAAAACTTACCAGATCACTTAATAAACTCAAATTTGCCATTTATCATAAACCCACTAGCACAGACTGCATTATCCCTTTCTCTTCGAACCACCCCTATAATCAAAAGTTAGCAGCTTTCCACTCTTATTTCTCTCGCCTTTTCTCCATTCCTCTTGATAATGCCGATTTTAAGACTGAACTTGATATCATCAGACAAATAAGCTATAACAATGGCTTCCCTCAAAAATTAATCAATAAAATATATTTCAAACATCTCAACAGACATTTAAACAGGAAATTAATTCACAAAGAACCTTCCACAAAAAACTTTTGTTCTTTAACTTTCTGGGGTCCTCTATCTTATAAACTTAAAAATATTTTTCAATCTTTCAATATTGATACTGCTTTCAAAACTCGACATTCTCTTAAATCATTCATAGGCAATTCTAAAGACAAAATTCCACCTCTCAGTAGATCCGGTGTGTACAGAGTCTGCTGTTCCACTGAGAATTGCAATACAGCTTATATTGGCCAAACTGGACGCAAATTTTCCACTCGTATTGGTGAGCATGTTAGGGAGATTGAGAGGGCCAGGAGACTGAACCTAACACCAGAAAAAATCAAATCTAATTTCTCGAGACACATAGTTGCCAATAACCACGAATTTAATTCAGATAACAATACAACTCTCTTACATTTCTGTCATAAAAGCAATAAACTTGACCTCCTTGAAGTTATGGAAATTAACGAAATGTTAAAAAATCCTTCTTTTAGCAGCGTCAATGACCAAATTAATCACTCCTCTACACATTTCTTCAATGCCCTTCATTTTAGCTAGGTTCACCTCCCTCTCTCTCTCTCTCTCTCTCTCTCTCTCTCTGTTCTCTCTTTTCTTGTTCAGCAGTGTTTCTACTATCAGGATTACACAACATTTTTATCATACATCTCACTATTTCATTGTTCATTTTACATTTATATAATCTTAATCTAGTAGACCTGTAATTAACATTCCATCTTCTCTATACTTTTCTTGTATTCATTACTAAAATAATCTTTCTCACATTGATCTAACCTTAATCCTGATCTAGTGTTTATTCAAATAACATTATAACCTCTCTAAACTATGGTTCATATAACCACTACTAATCTTAGGAACACCTTTTATTTTACTTCTGTATTGTTATGCGCCATCTATTGTTAATTGTTAACCACTTGTTGTACGTTTCACTTTGGCACTGTACCCAACTTAAACTTTGAACCTCGATGCCCAATTGTCGCCATAACCTGATCGTGGCCCCCCTGGTCACCTTTCTGTGGTGTCGGGAACCGACGGAACTCCGCAACCTTATTGCTTACCCTCACAAACTCCTATCCCCCACCCATTTAGTGTGGAGTTCAGTTCAGTACTCGTCTGTTCCCGACACAACTGATCGTATACCAGTGGTCGATCTTTGATCAATTTCTCGTACACCCCTGCGCCTCTTGCATGCGACTGTCACTGTATTTTGCTTTTTGACTTTTCAAGCTGTGATGACCATTTGACAACCAACATTTCCCTGCACGCCAGCATGGTGAAGTGAAGTATCTTTGAGCTGTAATATCATCTAATCAGCTAAAACAATGTGATTTTAACATAAATACTTCACTTCTAGTCAAAATGGTAAAAATCCAATTTTAATTTTTTTATATCTTTTTTACAATCATAACATTATGTTCATTTTCTACCCCCTTTAACCTAAAAAAAAAAATTTTGTTAGCCAATCCTTCAAGCATGGTTGGATGAAGCATCTTTGAGCACCTATCTACATCTTTTTCCTCTAATTACCTACAACCTACATAATTGCTTCACCACCTGCTCATTGGCTTCAAATTAATAAATTCCAACCTTAAAATAGTATAATTTCATTTCATTTTTTGTTTATCTCCTAAGAATATGTTATTCAAGTCTAACCCAGTATTTTGCTGACCACACCCTAGACACGGTTAGATGAAGCATCTTTGAGCACCTCACTTAAATTACTCTCCTCTAAATAGCTACAAATAACATAATTGCTTCATCACCTGTCTCAGTGGCTGCAAACTGGAAATCCCCTTATTCAAAGATACCTTGACCAAAATTTCAAATATTACATCTCATTCAATCCTGTACATTCATTAGAACCTACAATTTTCAATTTTAAAATACTTTTGATCGTCGCTTATGCAAGATAGAGCTGTCGTAATCGACTACTGGTAAGTCCTATCATTTTACTTAAAACGTTTAACTTACATTGTAAATTTCTTTTAGTATCCCTGATGATGGACATTTCTATGTCCGAAACATGTAGGATATAAACATATACATTGAAACACATATTGTGGAGGTAGACTGCCGTTGTTTTATTTGATTATATCAACTCCACTGTAATGGACTAGGGGAGTTCTGCCTAAAATGACATACTAGGGTAAAATGACATACCCCACTTATTTTAAATTTGGCGCTCTTGAGAGGCCTCTGCTGGGTTCCATTCGGGTTTAAGTTGGCACTACTGCGTTTCTACCTAATGGCGTCGTTGCAACTAGAGCGGTTTTGTTGTAGTGTGTTTATTAAAGAAATGTGAGTATTCAATGTAATATTTTTGGTTAGATTGAACCGAAATTATATAAAAATGCCAAGGGCAAATTAATCCACAATTAGTGGTGATATTAGTATGGTTACTATTCTTCATTTTGTTAATAGATAAACGCTATTATTGTGCTTGTATAAAAATTAAGGGCATGTGTAAGAAAATTTTCAATTCGGGGCAAAACGACATACCAGCTGCTCGGGCAAAAGGACATAGTATGTCATTTTACCCTTACAAAGAAGTGAACGCAGTTTCTCATAATTTTTTTTTGTACAGATGGTTGGACATTATGCAAGAAAAAGTAATCGTCAGAGCTGGAGTGAGAATGCAATGCAGCGCGCTATTGATGCTGTTAATAGCGGAGAAGCAGGTTGGCTAAAAGCATCCAAACTGTTTGGTGTTCCGCAAGCCACGCTTCGGAGAAGAGTACAAAATAAAAACTTAATTGCTAGTGGTACCAAGAAATGGTTAGGTCGCTTTCAAACAACTTTTAACGCTGATTTGGAAAGGAAGATTGTGGACCATATTAAACTTCTCGAGTCTCGACTATTTGGATTGACTTCGACCGACTTGCGTAAATTAGCATATGACATGGCCGACAAAAATGGTATAGAGCACCGCTTTAACAAAACTCTGAAGATGGCTGGCTGGGACTGGTTGGCTGGTTTTCGCAAAAGGAACCCGGATATTGCCTTGAGAAAACCAGAGCCCACTTCCAAAGCGCGCGCCATGGCATTTAATAAGCCTCAAGTATCGAAATTTTTCGAAACCTACCAAGAAATTTTGGAAAAACATAACATTTCACCGACAAAAATTTTCAATGTGGACGAAAGCGCTCTCTCCAATGTACAAAAACCACAGAAAGTTTTTGCTCAAACTGGAAAAAAACAGGTTGGAGCCCTAACTAGTGCCGAGCGCGGAATTCATGTCACTATGGTATGTTGCATGAGTACTACGGGCCACTTCATACCTCCAGCCTTGATTTTTCCCAGGAAAAGATGGAAGGAGGAATTAATAGATGGGGCACCGTTAGGCACCCTAGGTTTATTCCAAGAGAATGGATGGATGAACTGTGAATTGTTTCTTAGATGGCTGCAGCACTTTAAAAAGTTTGCCAATCCTACGATATCTGATAAAGTTCTCTTGATTGTTGACGGGCATATAAGTCATAAAAGTTATGAGGTTCTAACGTTTGCCAAAAACAACGGAATTATTATATTGAGTTTGCCAGCACACTGCACTCATAGGATGCAGCCACTGGATGTTACATTTTATGGACCTATGAAGACCTATTACAACCAGGAAATTTCTTTATGGCTTAAGGCACATCCCGATAGAGTTTTGTCACAATATCAGATAGCCAGATTGTTTGCACAGGCTTATTCCAAAGCTGCGCAAACAGCAATCGCCGAAAGTGGGTTCCTAAAAACTGGAATCTGGCCAGTTAATCCACACATTTTCCCAGACTATTTATTTTTACCAGCTGAGACTACAAATATAAGACAAGAAGAGGTCAACGATGCCAATAACGGGCAATCTGACAATGCACCTTCCAATAATAATAACGATGGTGATGCTGAAAACAAAGTTGAGTATTCTGGATTTCCTGAAAAGCAAACACCGATGCAAACATTTAGCAAATCACCACAGGAAAAACCGAATATTATGCGAGAAGGAGAGGCAGGTCAGCCTTCATGTTCCGGTGTAAAAAATTTATCTTTTTCTATAGAAGAGATTTCTCCGATTCCACAAGCAATTTCGGCTACTAAGAGAAAACGCAAAGCTACCGTATCCCAAGAGCTAACAGGTACTCCAAACATGGAAGATTTAAAAGCACAGAATTTAGCAAAAAATGAGAAAGCCAGAGACAAGGAATTACGGCGCAGAGCAAGAGAAACTAAGAGGAGGTTAGACCTGCACGTGCATGACTACGTTCCCCCGAAAGAAAACAACGAAATGGAAAAAAAAAAATGAATTACGCCGCACAGCAAGACAAACTAAGAAAACATTTATACAGTCAGATGAAGGCGATTCTAATACTGACGAAGATCCATTTAAAGATGACGGCGAAGAGGATACTGCCTGCCTTTATTGCAATTCGCTGTACTCTTAATCAAGGTCTAGAGAGCAGTGGATCAAATGCATGAAGTGCCAAAATTGGGCTCACAGTGACTGTGCGGGTGTCTCTGGAAACGTTAAAATTTATATTTGTGAGGTTTGCCGCTGAATATTTATGTTTATTTTCTTATTTTCTTTAGTTTCATTTGTTAATATAAATGTTCCAAGACTTTTTTTTAGATATTAAATGTCGTTTGTGTGTTTTTGTTGCATTGTTAAAGATTTTTTAAACCTATGTCATTCTACCTTCATATAGGCCTAAAATGACACACTAAGTACATTTTTTTAAAATATGATTTTTTTCTAAAATATTTTATTTTTTACTATTTTATTATGCCAGGTATGTGTGTTGATCTAACATCTAACTACTGGTTCGAAAAAAATAGCTATGAAATAATTTTGACACATTCTGTGATCGAAAATGCTTAGGGTATGTCATTTTAGGCAGAACTCCCCTACTTCTTTAACTTTCTAAATTGTTTGACAAAAAGGTATTAAACCATTTTTTCTTAATCAGTAAAAAAGCTCTTTCCAAATATCTATTGATATACAGGGTGTTCCATTCAAGAAAACACAACTCGCGCAAAAATTTTAAAGTCAACAGTCTGTTTTTTTTTGATAATTTTTTTAGAAAGCTCAGATAAGATTCTACAACTTTCTTCATCTTAGTTTTTTATTATCTCTATCAATAAAGCCGCTAACATATGGGTCAATATATACGGGCTGATCCTGTACATTTAATTCTAATTGCAGTGTATTTGCACATTGTTTATTTTTATACACATTCGAAAGCTTATTCACGTAGATAAGGATGTTTATTTTATTCAGGGAAAAGTATTGGAACGATGGAATGGCAGTCGCGTACGCTGGGTACTTGTAATCATAATATATACACAACAAATTTATAATTTATAGATAATTTTTAGGACTTTATATACAGGGTCATTTCATATCAAATCAACCAGAGGTTTGGCAGGTGACCTCTCCGATTTTAATGATTTTTGGTACAGTCATTCTACCCATCTAGTAGGTGAAAAATCCAAAATTTCAAATTTTTCTGACAAGTAGTTTTTTTTTAATTGAATTTTGAAAATCAAAAAAATTACCATTTGCCCTAAACATATACCAAGAGAAATCGAGATATCTTAAGAACTACTTACACTAGAGCAGTGAGCAAGCAAAAAATGATATTTATTTTAATAACAATGTAACACAAACAACGCCTATTACTTTTAAGAGAAACAAAATTTTACAAAAAGTCCAAAATCCACAATATACTTATTAAAATTAGATTTTAGCTTTTATTTTTTTTTCTAAAATTTTTGAAGAATTTAACATTTCTTCTTTAGTAAGTATGTAAGTTCGACCTGTAGCAGTAACCGGCTGAACCTTCTTTATTATTGAATCTCTTTTAATTACTTTGTTTCAGCAAACCTTTTTTCCAAATAAATTGCGTGCCTTTCATAATCAGCAGTTTTATTAAATCTAAAGTTTATACCTGGAATATTTTCTTGTGCAAATTCGAAAAGTTGTTCTGGCGTCATAATTTGATCCTCATAGGGCCTTTGTAGACTGGCCTTGGTTGCCAAACGTTTTACCGTACCACCTAGGCCATCGCAAGCGCTCTTTCCGTGTGAAGTAGCGAAGAAGTGCCACTCCGCTTTTATTTGAAATTCTTCTTCATGGTAACAGAGGTTAACAAAATTTTTTTCATTCTTATATTGGGCTGCGCACCCATCAGAAAAATAATAGATTTTTGTTACGTTTATGATTTTCTCTTTAAGTTCAGCTATTAACTGTTTCAGGAATAAATGAAAAGCTATAGTATTATGTATTAAACAGTCCGAGATGAAGACATAGTTTAAGTGCTTTATTTCACCGGCTTCATTTCTGTAGTAAATTACAAACGGGTGAAGTGTGGCCTGGCTGGTCGTCCAATGGTACGATTGTACCTCATCTTGCAGAACAAATGAATAATTTTCAGCAAAATCAGATGTAATAAGTACCTCGCCAATTTTAAAATTTGCTTTCGTTTCATTAAAAAATTCTGTTTGCATACTAGAAATAAATGAGTGCGTTTTTAATTTTAATAAATCTTGTATAAATTCTTCAACAAAATCTTCTACAGGTTTAATAATGGTCTCCATATTACACCTATCTGCTGAAACCCATTTTTTGTAAGTGATATTATCAATGAAGAACTCCTCAAACGGTTCGATTAAAATTTGTTTTAAATTTTCAATTCCTGGGCACATTGAACAATTATCAAAAAAACAATCTACGTTTGGTGGATTGCAAATTATTTTTAATAAACATGCGTGGTAATCAGGAAAAACAGCTTTGTTATTGTCATCAACGATGAATTTGTTTATTTTGGAGCCACTTATCATCAGCTTAACACAGTTCATTTCTTTTCTACGAAGGGGAGGGATAGTTAAGGCGCGCCTGTTAAGTAGTAATTTTAACAAGATTCTGCTTGAAAAAATAGCAAACAGGAGGATGGGTGGTAAGATGGTTAGGTTTTTGTTTAGGCTTTACTTTAAAAACACAAAAGCAAGTAAAAGCTCGGTAAAATCTGAAAAATGAAGTTTAAAATTAAAAAATAAACACTTTTTGGTCATTTTTGCTATGTTTTCAAATTGTTAATATTTTTTTCCCTAGGAACCCATCATTTCTCCATCCCAAAATTTCGTGAATATCTTGCTTAAATATTGACAAAAATAATATATTTTTTTGAAAAAAATAAAAAAATACTTTTTGAAAAATTTCATATTTTTATTATTTTTTTTCAAAATGTTCAATACTTTTTTCTAAACACCTACATTGAGTGGTACCTTTTAAATAAGATATAACTCACTACTCTAGTGTAAGTAGTTCTTAAGATATCTTGATTTCTTTTAATATATGTTTAGGGAAAATGGTCACTTTTTCTGATTTTTAAAAATCAACTTTAAAAAAACTACTTATCAGAAAAATTTGAAATTTTGGATTTTTCATCTACTAGATGGGTAGAATACCTGTACCAAAAATTATCAAAATCGGTGAGGTGATCTGCCAAACCTCCTTTTATTTTGGTTGGTTTGATGTGAAATGACCCTACAGTGAGTCGCAGAAAAAATGTTTAAATTCATTTAAAATTCAGCGGTGTGTTTTTTGGAAAACGACAGTTTCAGAGGGTTCAAATTCATAGACTTCATATTTTATATGCCCCATTAATAGAGATCTAGAGAGATTATATCGGGGGATCTAAAAGGTCAAGTAACTAGTCCGCCATTTGAAATTAATTTATCATCAAATGTCTGTCTTAGAAGAGTTTGAACCTCCCGAACATTATGTGCGGAACGACCGTCATTGCCACAAAAACATAACCGTGCGTTTCTTAAACATTGCGCACTTGTTGCTTGCTTGAATTTTGCTTGTTCGGTTTGAAAAGGAGTATTACAATATACTACATTTACAAATTATTAATGAACATATTATAATGGCATTTATTAACAGCCGTAGAAGAGCCTATTACGATACTAAAAACGGTAGCCAAACAGCTCTGTTATAAAACTAGAATAGAAAAAGGAGATGTTGGCATCCTATTTTTTCAACATTTTTGTGTTTTCAAGAAAATGTTACACGAGCAAAATTTTTTTTTAGCACAATTACCCTCCAGATCACAATGTGAAAAATAAATTTTGTGTTATGACATATAAATATGTATACATGTGAGAACTTTGTTCTCAAGCCACTTGCTGAGACCTTATACAATAAGGATTAACCAAATTATGCTAAAACAGTAGTAGTACTAACAGTGTTAGTCAAAATACGCCAAATTGTGCTATTTAATTCAGCGCTCGTTGGGGCATGTAGCCCAGAGAATAGCTGTTTTAGCATAATTTGGTTAATCCTTATTGTATAAGGTCTCAGCAAGTGGCTTGAGAACAAAGTTCTCACATGTATACATATTTATATGTCATATTATGATTACCACTTGCCAAGTAGTATTCTCTTACTATTTATTGTGTTATAGTACCATACGGTATCTTTCACATCAGATTGCTAGAAACTGCTGGAGGATGGCGCCACCTGTATTGTACTGCCTAGGCAGAACAATATTGTGGCTATAGGGTGTTTCAATTTTCCAATGGTAGGTGTGCTCGCTTGTCATGCTTGCCCTGTACTGACGAGAACCAAAGAGTTCGAAACCGGTCTACAGGTAGCAGCAGCGTAGCAACCTATCATTGGAAATAAAGATTCATTCTTTTCTTTCCCGGTAGTTTCTGCAATCTGAGTCTGTATTTTAGTACTAACAGTGTTAGTCAAAATACGCCAAATTGTGCTATTTAATTCAGCGCTCGTTGGGGCATGTAGCCCAGAGAATAGCTGTTTTAGCATAATTTGGTTAATCCTTATTGTATAAGGTCTCAGCAAGTGGCTTGAGAACAAAGTTCTCACATGTATACATATTTATATGTCATATTATGATTACCACTTGCCAAGTAGTATTCTCTTACTATTTAAATTTTGTGTTGTTGCTGACATTTAATATCTGAGGTAAGTGCTATAATTGTAAAGTTTAAAATTCTTTCTTGTTACCCAATATATCTCTTCATGCAAAACAATATCAACACACAAACAAATGCCTAGTCAATTCTTGATCGTATAGGAACAGTTGCGCATAAAACACCAATATGTGATTATTGAGAGCATTATAATTACACCACTTAAATCCTTCTTTCATATTCGAGGTCATAAATATTAAAATACACAATCCTTAAGCCCCGGCACAATGGTTTAACATGTTCGCCAATCGCTTCAACCCGCAATCATAGCTGGGTTTGATGCTTACTATAATTTATTCTTAATATGCATGGGGCGGATGAACTGTCTCTCCACATGATTAAGTTGTGTTGTCCAGTGATTGTATCATTTTTGGTTCACATTTAATGTCTGTATCACGAAATCTTTGGCTAGATGGAGGGTTACCATGTTAGTACCCTTACCTATAATAAACCACCCAAAGAACGTCTCCGACTTGAGGCCTATTAGCTTGTTGTCAATTTTATACAAGGTGTTTGAAAAGACTATTTACTTTTAGATAACTAAGAATCTCAATACAAATAATCTGTTTCCCTTATCTCAGTCTGGATTTTATAGAGGTTACAGCACGGCAACTGTTCTGGTTGAAGGTTTTGGATGATCTTATTGGCCGATAGGGGTGAAACTTCGGCGCTGAAATTACTTGATTATAGTCAAGCATTTGATACGCTTGATCATGCTCTCTTATGTGCTCAGCTTTGCTCTATCGGCTTAAATGAGTCTTTGGTAAAGCTCTTTGGAGAATATTTAGCAGATAGATCTCAGTTCGTCTTCTTGGAGGGCAAGCGTTCTAGTTTTAGGATTGTAAGAAGGGGTGTACCATAAGGTTCAATTGTGGGGCTCTTACTTTTTGTAGTGTATACGATCGACATGAACCTACATGTGAAGGATTGTGATATGCAAAGGTATGCCGATGATACATAATTAAGCATACGTTTTAATCAATCCAGTACTATTAAGGCAAGAGGCAAACTCTCCCAATGTATAAGATCAGTTTATGACTGTTCTCTAAACAGCGGCTTAAAATTAAGCCCCAGCAAACCAACAGATATTCTTTTTGTTTCTGATAGTAAATGGGCAATGAAAAATATGAAAGTGGATATGGCTGGAAGTGTGATATCTGTTGTGCAAGAATAAACAAACTTGGGTGTTATATTTGATACCAAACTTAGGTTTAGTGATCAATTAAGTAAAGTTATTGAAAATTCATATCTCTCTCTTAGAATTCTTTATAAAAGTAAACATATTTTGACCCTATTTAAGAGAAATACTATGTGAAACAATTGTGCTTTCTCATGCTAATTATTGTAACTTTGTATGGGTAGGTATGGACCGTATCTAGACTTCCAATGCAAGAATATAAACAGCGAATTCAGAAGTTCTGTGTTCGATTTATTTACGAACTGCGAGCAAGGGATCATGTCAGCTATAAACTGCCCGAGCTTAGATGGCTTAAAATCGTGGATAGACAAAAATTGAATTTTGCTTGTTTCTTGCATCGATTACTTTTCCTCAATATCTTCGTCAAAAGCTTCATTTTCGACATTCCATGCATAATCGCACAACGCGTTTTAATAATCTATTAAATCTACCAAAGCAACGAACTGCCCTCTTTCAGCGTAGCTTTTCTTATCTGGCTCCTAAAATATACAATACTGACATGGTTAAAGAGCTCGATAATCTAAGCTTACTTTCCTTTAAATCTAAATACATATAAATATTTCTTGTTAGGTCAATATAAATATATGAATAGGTACAAAATACGTTAAAATAGATTTATATTATTATATACATGCTAGAATTTAGTTGCCAACTCTTGTTGTCATATTTCTGAATTATTACTAAATAATATACTAAATGTAATTAGAATAATTTCCAATCAAAATATGTAGGTATTTTTCAAATTTGTTAAGTTTTGTGAACCTACAATGTATGCTCGATTAAGTAAACCAATATTTACGACATTTTTGTGCAATACTTTATTGAACCTTAGAAAATGATAGCTATGTTCACAAAGCACGACTGCTATACAACACTTCAATAAAAATAACTATACGACCACCAGAGCCGAGGCCGTAGACATGTCGAAAAAATGGGTACAGTACACTTTTCAACAATAATTAAATAATAAGAAAGCTTTGTACAAGACTAGTGTCTTGTGACTGGAAAATTCAAAGTGTTTTCAAACCAAGTGTACATTCTTGAGGTGCATACAGACTTGCAACAACACATCGAATTCAACCCAACAGAAAAGACTTTGGGGAAGCCTACCTGGAACCCAAAGCAGTGTCCTGAACTTTGTCATAGATACTCGTTTGATAGAGTAGAAACCAAAAGAAACACAATAAGCCTTGGACCACAACTCATTGAGATAGATAGATTTGCGGACTGTTAAAAGAGATACTATATTCTACAAATAATGCACTTACCGAAAATCCTTTTGTAACAGGTACTGCAATATTAAACACCACAATTCGAGCTTCAAATTTCGTTGAAACTTGGACTGGATTGTGAGGATAGCATAAAATGTGTCCTATCGAGACATTTTGCATTTCGATTCCAGATAGGGTTATCGTCACTTGGTCTCCTACAAATAAATATAAGATTAGAGCATTAGACAGAAAATAGTATATTAAAGTACACGTTTTATAAAGCATTATATTTTAGCACGGGTCCATGTTAAAAAACGAGCCGCTTGCGGCGAGTTTTTTAAGGGGACAAGTGCTATAATGGCTTCATAAAACATGTGCTTTATACTAGTTTTTCTATTTTGTCGTTTTTTTTTAATAAATAAACACATATTTAAAAAGAAAACAAACCCTTCAAAATTTATAAATTATTATGTCCAAAATTTATGTTGTTAACACTATTACAATTTTTTTATCAAGCTTGCCATGAAAATAAATAAATTTTAAATTGTGTCAGCCATTTTGCCACAATTTGTGTTTTAAAATTTTATTTATATTAACAAAATATTATGGAGCAAGATAATTTAAGTTTAACTCCCCCTGAGTTAAGGGATATTGCACATAAATGTATAAATCAACTTTTGCCAGAAAAATCCCGAAAATTATATGAAAAGGACTATGAGACCTTCACAAGTTGGTGCAATACAAAGGGCGTGTGTAAGATTTCAGAAAATGTTTTACTAGCCTATTTTGAGGAAGAAAGTAAAACCAAAATGTCATCCACCCTGTGGTCCTTATACTCAAAATTAAGAGCTTGCATTAATATTGACAAGAACATAGATATAAAGGATTATGCTAGACTGCAAGCATTGTTAAAAAGAAAATCTGTGGGCTACAAACCCAAAAAGTCTCTTGTTTTAGACTTAGACGATATTAATAAGTTTATAAATGGGGCTGATAATAGCAGTTATTTAGGATTAAAAGTAAGTAGTATTTACATATCTATATGCATTTTGTTTTGTACAATTTCACAGGTTTTATAAAAAAAATTTTTTTACAATAAAGTTGGAGAACGAACATTTTTAAATTACACCAATTTCTATTCTATCGTATGAACAGTAGGTAGACAGCTATCGAGATACAATAGTAGTAACTATGTAAATTCTAGGTTGCTTTAATTATGGGGTACAATGGAGCATGCCGGAGAGAAGAACTGACCAATATGGATGTAAAAGACATTCACTTTAAGGTTGCTTCCATTACAGTACACATTCCCAAAACTAAAACACATGTAACAAGAACGTTTCTTATAATTGATCAATCATGGATTAATTTGATTAGACAATATTTTGATTTACGTCCTAAGAATGTTACAACATCAAGATTTTTTCTTACGTATAGGAATGGGCATTGCATAAACTCACCTGTAGGTCTAAATACAATGGGAAAAGCTCCTAGCCTTATTGCAAAATACCTGTGCAAACCAAATCCAGAATGTTTTACTGGCCACTGCTTTAGACGGTCTAGTGTCACCGAGCTGGCCAACAAGGGAAGCGATTTGGTTACCATTAAAAGGCACAGGGGATGGAAGTCTTCAGCCGTGGCTGAAGGCTATATTGAAGATTCTCTAAAAGCGAAAATGGATGTAGCGCAGAGCCTCTCTTCTAGTTTAACACCTTCATTAATAGATAATATTGATAATACTGCTACACCCTTACCTGGATCATCAAGATCGACAATAATTGAAGGAGGAGAAACTGCTTTTCAACCAAGTCTAATTAAAAATGGATTGGATTCTGGGGTCAGTTATCACAAAGTTTCGCATACTATGAATACTCAAACTATGCCTGAATTTAAGGTTAACGCGTCCGACACGAGTACAGTGACATTAAATGTTTATAATAACTGCACTATAAACAATGCCTAATTAGCATTATATATAGTTGGAATTTGTATTTTTAAGATTTAATTGATATTTTTTGCAAAATAGTTCTCCTGTTAATAAAGTTAATATTTAATATGTTTTTTAATATTTTATTAACCAAAACAACACGTCAATCACGTCATACAGATTTGTAGATCTAGGCAACCAAACATACATACGTGGTTTTGTGTAGTATTTCGCACATTTGGACTAAAAAATATTAGTTATCTAGAATGCTATGCCGAACGGTGAAAAAAAAACATGTCAGTAGGGCCAACCTTTATAATAAATAATAAAATTCGGAGTTCGAAATGGATATATTTCGAACTCGCTAGCGCGTTCGAAATATCTATTTTTCTAATTTTGTCTCGAAAAATAGATATTTCGAACGCGCTAGCGAGTTCGAAATATATCCATTTCGAACTCCGAATTTTATTTTTTAAAAGTTGGCATTGGTTATATTTAAATGTTTTATTCTGTTGACGTCTGACGTTTCCTGTTATTGTTATCCATGAGAAAAGAAAGTTTTCGGGATTTCTCTGGTAAAAGTTGATTTATCGTTTTATTAGCAATATCCCTTAACTCAGGGGGAGTTAAACTTAGATTATCATGCTCCATATTTTTTTAATTATAATTATGAACAACTCTATGAAATATTAAATAACAAATTTCGTGACAATGACACAAAGAAAATATTATTTATTGTCAAGGCTACTATGATAAAAAGAAATTTAGAGTATTACCAACATAGAATTTAGACACACAAATTTACAAAATTTGAAGGGTTGATTTTCTTTTTAAATATGTATTTTCTTATTGAAAAAAATACAAAATAGAAAAAATAGTATAAAGTACGTGTTTTATAAAGCAGTTAGAGCACTTGTCCCGTTAAAAAACTCGCCGCAAGCGGCTCGTTTTTTAACATGGACGCGTGCTATAAGATGATGCTTTATAAAACATGTACTTTAATATACTATTTTCGAGACAAAATTAGAAAAAATATTGTTATTACCCATCAACTACATTTACCTGCAAAGACGACAATTTTTGGACTTTCCTCCACAGCTAATGTCTTTACAACTAACAGTTCTTTATTTGGACAAATCAAAACTTTGTCTCCTATATTAAGAAGTCCCGTTTCGATCCTGCCATCAACGCAGAAGCCAGATCCTGTGCCCTAAAATTTTACAATTTTACTGGGGAAAATCGTATAATTAGAGAGATGAAACAAAATTCGGTTATAAGTATCCTACTGCTCAAAAAATAAATAAATGAGAGATCAAATGTATCGAACGCCCCAGTAGCAAGTACAACAAGGCTAAAGGCTTAATAGCGATTAGCAACCTTCGCCGAGGTTAAAATAAAGACGTTTCTATCTATCTGTCTATTTATCTATATTACATTATCCTATCCTAAAGAAGCTGCAGCATGTTTTCGAAAATGCAGCTTTTTGGTTTTTTTAAAAATATATTAAAAACAACAACACGACGGAGTATGGTGACCTGTGCCATGCAAACTGAAAAACTCTGCTGGATCATGGGAAAGCGAGAATGCTGCTACTTGATTAGGCCGTCCTCACTTGTGGGAATAAATAGATAGGGAATTTTAGGGGAACAGTTTCTCTTTATTTTGCTCATGTTAGTCTAGGTTAGTTTAGTCAGTAATAAATGACATTCGGCCAAACTAGACCAACAATTATTAGCTGATTTTCACTTCGAAAGAGATTATGAAAACAGAAAAGCCGACAATGAACAACAGTTAAGATGCCGAATATTTAATAACGCCAGTCAACAACGAACAACAAATCGCGAAATAGTTTCACGCTACTAAGAAACGTTAACACAATAATAATTTCATATTTTATATTCTTATTGTAATTGTTTTAAACAATATAATACGTAATTACAATAATTTAATACTGCTTGCGGTACCATTTTTTAAAACTAATTACATAGATCAGGAAGTATGAACTTTATCCAAAATATCATATTATTTAACTCAAGGCGTTTCAACAACTGTTTGATAAATAAAGAAGATTGTATAAATACTCGTTTTTTTGTAAAATTTTAGACAAGCATTCTTTTGTTTAATGAAGATTAATTATAATCATGTAAGTACCTATATAAAATGTATTTACGCAGTAATCACCATGCATAGGTTTAGTTATATCTATATAATTTAGTTTTATTACCAATAGATTGTAACGTTTTCCAAAAATCCGCGGTGCTATATTATCGGGGGTAAGTGCACAAGTGCATCAAAATTACCGATAATTTTTGAATAAAATGTGTTTTTTTATAATTGCAAGAGTTTGTTTTCATATTTTCGCGAAAAAGCCCGACTCCGCAGGAGAAGGGCATTTTCGTAAAATATGAAAACAAACGATTGCAATTTGTAAAAAAAACACATTGAATAAAAAAATTATCTGGTTATTTTTATGCACGAGTGTAATTTATTTGAATATTTCCCAAATTAATTAAGAACCCGAATCAAGTAAATTTAAATATTTTATTTAACAGAAAATACTAACAATAAAATTAAAATGACTTTTTTGTCTGCTGTCACTCAATAAGATGACGTTAATTGCCAGAATATTACATTTTTTGACGTTTGTTAACAATAAAATCCCGCTTTGACGTTTCGTCAACAATATAAACTTGCGATGCAATTTTCGATTTCTGGCAGTGCTGTTTTCGGGGGTAAGTGCACAAGTGCATCAAAATTACCGATAATTTTTGAATGAAATGTGTTTTTTTATAATTGCAAGAGTTTGTTTTCATATTTTCGCGAAAAAGCCCGACTCCGCAGGAGGAGGGCATTTTCGTAAAATATGAAAACAAACGATTGCAATTTGTAAAAAAAACACATTGAATAAAAAAATTATCTGGTTATTTTTATGCACGAGTGTAATTTATTTGAATATTTCCCAAATGAATTAAGAACTCGAATCAAGTAAATTTAAATATTTTATTTAACAGAAAATACTAACAATAAAATTAAAATGCTTAAAAATCACAAGAATTGCAATGAAAAGTACAATTATTGTAATTAACAATATTTTTTGTCTGCTGTCACTCAATAAGATGACGTTAATTGTCAGAATATTTGATTTTTTGGCGTTTGTTAACAATAAAATCCCGCTTTGACGTTTCGTCAACAATATAAACTTGCGATGCAATTTTCGATTTCTGGCAGTGCTGTTTTCGGGGGTAATACCACGAGTGCTTAAAAATTACCGATAATTTTCATGAAAGCTTGTTATTTATAATTCCACGAGTTCGAAGAACGAGTGGAATTAGTATAACAAGCTTGAATGAAAATTATCTGGTTAATTTTTATGCACGAGCGGTATTTAGGGAGAATATTTCTAGAATGAAATATATATTATTTTTTCATTTATGCCATAATTATATCTTTGTCGTTATCTGTTGAGAGGGTTTGTTTTTCAAAAGCAATGAATTTCCCGAAGGGAACTCATAACAATAACGACCACGTTCGCAGTAAAAAGGTAAAAAAAAAAACTGTCTCGTCAAATAGGTTCGATTGTTGTGTGTTGGATATACAACGTTGTCTAGGCAACGTTGTATATCCGCTGATATTTTTTTATTTTTAACGTTTCTTATGGGAAAATTTATACATGAGTGAAATATTCGCTGTAATTTTGCGAAAATTGCATTTCTCTTATGGGAACTTTAACATATGAGGGAAATATTCATCATAATTCTTGGGTGCCAGTATTCACCTAAGGATAACCTAAAATAAACTGCGACAAGGCAACCTATCCACCCTTACTCTGACAACCATACGCCCTAGAGGATGTACTTCAGAAAATAGTCCCTAAGAATCAGGGTAGGTTCGCTATTTTTTTTTCTAGATTGAGAGGTTTAGCACCCTTATATAAGTAAGAGTCAAATCCACCTTAGTTTTATTTTACGTAAAAGCCTTAAAATGTCTTTAAAATCTTTCAAATTAAAGCAAAATTTTGGCAGAGGCCAATAAACTACTTGAACTACTAGAGACTTTTGTGACGTCTTAACGTTGTGTCGACATACGCTACACGTGTACAGTGCACAAGTTCTGTATATAACATGGGCGCAAAACTCTATCGAAACACTGTATATAGAACAATATGCAAATGCAATATATTAAGATTTTAAGTTGACTAAGTTTTTAAAGAGAAATGATCACAGTGTATATTATTTAATAATTTGTAGTGAGGTTCGTTACCCTGATTGCACCACAGTACTCAGGTTTTCACAGAAAAGGCTTATCTTAATAATAGCATACACGCCACGGGAAATAATATAGCAAATGTTGATTTTACGCTTTCCGGTCACCTACTGGGTACTCTCAAGGTTACGTACTACTCAAGAAAAATATTACTTAGCTGCAACTTTATGTGCTACCCAAGGTTCAAAAATACTCAATCTTCAGTAAAACACACCCACATGGTCTCTCACACCGCCCGCTAGTCTCCAAAAATTCAAATACTACATGGCAACTGGCACGTCCAATGTCCAGGCAACTCCAATAAGAAAACTATTAAGTACTCCAGTTTGAGCATTAAGCCACTACTAAAAAAACCCTAAAAACGAATTTTAGGCGTGCAACATGAAAGAAAAAACTTTCATAAGACCCATCGAGGAAATTAGATGCTAAAGTTTATACCTGCCTCAAATATCTAACGAGGGTTCCATTCCACAAAATGGCGCATAGGACCGCTTGTTGAAGTTGATGGAAAAGCGTTTTAAATCGGCATTCCGTCCATAGAATAGTCAAACTACAATGCCGCATTCTCTTTAATAAATTTGTGAAAGTTGTAATGGCACCACGTGGCCTTCCCTGCCAAAGAAAACTAAAATTTGGGAACTACTTCCACAAACGTGCTTTCACTTCAAGCGTCTATTGTCGAAAGGACTGGATATTGTTGTCTCCATAGTTACAAAAAATTGTCGACAAATTAGTCATACAAATCCATGAAAACTATAACCCCTTTAACACCATAAAAAAAAGTAAGGCAACCAGCGTCAACAGCAAAAATATGCATCAAATAACCAGATATGGTCGTGAAAATCCACAGAACTGTCAGTCTGACACTGACCAACTGATAATAGCCAAAACATTTGACCTACATCTAATATACAAGGTTAGGAAGATATTCCTATTGATAACTTGAAAAGTTGATTAATTGCTAATCAACTAAAACAAGGATTTGAATTAAGATCTGTCTACAAGTAGTTTGAAACAAAAGAACAGAAATCAATCAACTTGGCTATGTCCTACAACGTTCATGGAATATCAACTATATCAACTAAAGTTTTAAACTAAACATAGTGAACCTATTAGCTATTAACAGGTTACTAAAGTACTAATTAATGTTTAAGCTGAGAGTCTACAATATGTACAGGGTCATTCCGTATATTTAGACAGCGTCTGCAGCGTTTGTTATAAGAGATAGAAAAAAATTTTTAATATAAAAGTTGTAGGGTTTATCCTAAATCGCCAGAAAATGTTACGCAAAATAACAAATGAATATCACAAAGTTACGAAAAAACACAAACTTGGTAAATCTTTAATGGATCACCCTGTATATTGAAACAAAAATTATTAGATCTTTTTTTTCTGAATTCAAAAATATATGATATGTTGACATTTGGTTTAGTGACCGCCGTTATTTTCAATACATTTTCTGTAATCTTCCTCTAATTTAGATAAAGCATTGTCAATATACTCCGGATGTTCTTCATTTAATGAATCTATACTGCTTTGAATTCTTTGCCTTAAACTTTGATTTCTTTCTTTCTTCTTAGATAGCCCCATAAAAAATTGTCCAAAGGGGTCAGGTCAGGACTATTAGGTGGCCAGTTAATGGTCCCATGCGTTCCAATCCACTCGTTAAACCGGTTATTTAAAAAATTTCTTACGAGCATTGTGTTATGAGGCGGCGCGCCGTCCTGGTGCCATATTATGTTGTTATATTCCCTTATAGGAAGTTCTTCTAAGAAACCTTCAATGCCATTTAAAAACTGGATGTATTTATCTTCTGTTAACGAGCCCTCAAATATAACCGGGCCAATTATTCGGTTCTTAAGAATACCACACCAAACATTTAACGACATTCGACCCTGTATTTTAATTTCAACAAAAGAGTGGGGGTTCTCTGATATGTGTGTTTCCTCGGTTATACACCCCTGCTGTGGTAAACGTAGCTTCATCGCTCCACAAAATCTTATTAAAAAAATCGTTGTCTTCAGTTTTTCTAACCGACATATCATTACTATATGCTAGTCTTCTAATTTTATGATGATCTGTCAATTTTTGTACCGGCAACATTTTATATGGGTGATATCCATATTTGTGTAAAACAGTTCGAATCTTTTTTGCAGATTTTCCAAAGTATTTACTAGCATCGACTATAGATAACTTTGGATTTTCTAAAAATAACTAATAACAGATTGATAAAACAGATAAAATAATTAAAGATTCTTTTCCTACCTTCAAAACATAATAAAATCTGTAGTTCATCATCCTCATTTGCGATAACTGTGCGTTTTTTCCTATGAAGGGTTTTGCGCTTCCTCATGCTCCTTTCGGTATAATAAAAAGTGGACCTAGCAGGAACTGGCAATTCGCGATGAATACGCCGATACTCTGCTTGCGCTTGAGCAACATTATTGTTGTTTTTGTAAAATAGGCGAACTATTTATAATTTTTCTTCCTATGTGTAACCCATCTTACGTATGGAATAAAGGAAATCTGACAGCCATATAAATAATGATAAATAATGGCGTTCGAGTCATTTGTTAATTCATGGCAAGTGCGATTTAATTAAACAATATAATCACTTTTTTAAAATGCTTATAATTCGAAAACGGCTAAACCAAATGTCAACATATCATATATTTTTGAATTCAGAAAAAAAAAGATCTATTAATTTTTGTTTCAATATACAGGGTGATCCATTAAAGATTTACCAAGTTTGGGTTTTTTCCTAACTTTGTGATATTCATTTGTTATTTTGCGTAACATTTTCTGGCGATTTAGGATAAACCCTACAACTTTTGTAATCAAAGTTTTTTTCTCTCTTATAACAAACGCAGCAGACGCTGTCTAAATATACGGAATGACCCTGTACTTCAACAATTTGAAACCGAAAATTTAACATAGATAATCAAGCTATAAAAATACAATTTTCGAACCGTAACCAGATCCAAACTCAGAACGTCATTCTGGCAATATAACAAACACAAAAAATGTACCAGATGTTTAAGGCTAACCGAATCATAACACACATAATGTAAGATTAAAGGAAAACGTTCTTAAGCATATCATATAATCAATCATTAACTAACCTAGGTAACAGGTAATTGAAAAAAATAGAACTTCCAATTTCTGCAGAATTCATTTTTAACAAAATACATCGTTGCAAGCTGGTTTCCACCCCTCTTGTTATACGTCATGTTCCGACTAATATATTCGTGTGGTGTTGTTGTTGTCGTTCCGAGTCAAATCGACAACTTTGCAAAAAATTGAAATTTGCCTTTATTTTTTTTTAATTGCAATATTTTATAGGAAATGTACAGCACTGCAGAACTAATCCCTTGTTACGCTCTGCGAGCGGTGCGTGTGCGCAGGAATAAATTCACGTTGGTCCTGATCCTTTGGAGATTAGGTCGTTCCAGACTGGTGACGTTCTCCAGATGAAAGAATTTTTAAACAGTGTCGGTCAAGGGACACTAGGCTGAACCACATACAGGTGGGCTGCAGTATTTGCATTAGGCACCGCTCTGGGGAAATTAACTGACAACTTCAGCTAAGCACTGCCATGAAAATATTTGTAAAATAAAGCCAAGTCGCCAACCTGCCTTCAATGTTCGAGGCTTGCCAGGTTGTTTGTCAGATCATGGTCACCGATCAAACGAATTGCTCTTCTTTGAATGGAATCCAGCAATCTTAGGGTATGTTTAGGAGCAGAACCCCAAATATGCGAACAGTACTTCAGCGATGATTGAATTTGGGCTGTATAGAGCATTAAAAGTTGTTGGGGTGTATAGAGGCTTCTAGTTCGGAAAAGTATTACATGCTTCTGCAGGCTGCCTTAGCAATGGCCGCAACGTGTTATGACATATAACTATCCAAATTGACGCTCAATAAATAAATTGATGAAGCCAAGGGAATGAAGTATCCCGCCAGGACTATATCCTTTTTTTTTTAAGCGTTAAATTCTACTGGTTACTGTCACCCCAAGACACAATTTCATCCAGGTCTTTGTTGAGAGGTGAGACCTCTCACTACCTAAAGAGATGTGCGTTAGCAGTCGATGATCGAGCATCCAAAATAAGAGATGAAACAAGTTTACTGTCATCAGCTATACAGGGTGTCTGTAAAAGGCCTTTACAAAAACCTACCACATATTCTTCAGACCAAAATTAGCTGATTTAAGTAAACTTACCTTAGTACAAAGTTGCTTAGTTTGGGCGCTAGACGGCGCTGAAGTGACAGTTTTTAAATGGTTTTTCTGGAATAATTCAAAAACTGCTCATACCATTTTGCTGAAATTTGGTACGTTGGCATAGCTTTAGTGGCAAAAAACCCCATGCCACAATTCTGATTAATATCAGTCCATGGGCGTAGAACCTAGGTTTTTTACTAATTACTTGTTTCAGATTTCTATGCCAATAGAACAAGAGGGGTTTGGGCACACAATTCAGATGAACCAACTTATTTGCTACAGAAAAGATACTCTTGATAAGACTCGACTCCTCTGACGGTTTTCGAGAAATTTGCATTTTATTACTGAACTGAAACCATGAACAAAATTGAACCGGCATTTCGTATCTCTCACTTTAGTTAGGAGCCCCTAATGCCATACTCGGTCAAAGGCCTTGGAAATGTCCAATGCTACCGCCTGGAACTCCCTATGATATTCTAGTGCATTGTTACAAGCGTCAGTAACATAAAGCGAGAAGGTCTCCTGTTTATCTAGACTTATATATTATATGGAGTCCATACTAACGGTCACTAATAATGTTGAAGCATTTCTTTTTAAGATATTTATCAGCGCATGTCTCAATTACAATGAGTGGAATTTCGTCAAGACCAGAACCTTTTTTGGTGTCGAGACTCTTCAAGACTCATTTAATATGGCGCTGCCGAAAAGTAATCTCGGACATTCTCGATTCTACAGGCGGAATGTTCGGTGCAAATTATCCCTGAAAATTAACCGTTAAATTTGAAGATAATAGGTCCGGTAGTAAGTTTGCTTTTCCTGTGCTTTGGTCGCAATGGTGCCATCAGAACGTGTTAGAGGTGGAATGGTTGACTTAGTAAAGATCTGACTGACGGCCTTAGCTACCGACCAAAATGATCTTGATCCGTTGGGACATTCAAGAAGTTAGTCTTTGATCCTCTGGTCGTATGCTTCCTTGCTTTGGTTTATCGTTTGATGGCATTGGCTTTAAACGTTAACAAAGATGGTATGATTTTCGGCGGTAGGGTTTTGACGCTATTGACGATAGAAATAAATTTTTGATATAACAGTTTGTTCGCACTTTTTGGCAAACCAAGGCTTGCCGTTAGAAGGGCACTTCTTTGAGAAAGGGATGAAGGCTTCCATGCCAGTAAGGATAACCTCCGATACTTCTCTAGCACAGATGAATGGATCGTCAGAGGTAAAACAAACGTCCGCAAAGGAAAGGTTCGAAAATGATCGTTTAGGTCATCTCTTTAAGCTGATGTATAATGCCAGATCTTGCGTGGTTTAGGAGACTGTTCGGCTTTAGTTGGTAGTTTGATCAGTGCCGAAATAAGATTGTGGTCAGACGTTTTTAACGGAGGCTTCATGGTGACAGTGTACAAGTCGGGGTTTGAAGTTAAGAAAATATACAACAAACTAGCAAGATTACCATCTCGGTCTGGAATCCAAATTGGTTCACCCACGAGTTGGGTGACGCCAGAGCTGATGGCAAAGGTTTGGCTTTGCGACCTTGCTCGTCGGTTGTAATTAAGTATCTGAGCTAGTTGATTATAAACGTTGAAGTCGCCAAGGATGACAACTTTGGAATTGGGATGGTGGGTTTGCAAAAAGTCGATAGTATTAGCAAGAGAGGAGAACAAGTCTTTATAATGGGTATCGCTTGGCGGCCGGTAAATGCAGCAGATAAATTTAGTAATTCTCTGCGTTGATATGTTCTTGTCGTTGACAAGAAATATTACTGGGGACAAAGAGACAAAGGCCAAAATTGCTCCTAAATCGGTGACGGCAGTCGTACCCAGGATACAAATAGTTGCCCGTACTAATCGATGATCTGACCTAACCTCGGTTAGTGCAAGTACATGAAGTTTGATAGTTAGATGGACTACATTGATGCAGAAGTCAATTTGAAAGCTGCTAATCTTATGTCTTTTAACAACATCAGTTGTCGCACCCTATCCATTTTGAATGTTGTGCGAAAAACCCGCCTGGCTATTGAACATGGTGGATGTTGGGAAAATTTCGCTTCACGAGGCGCCAGGACCAGTCCCCATCGGGCGATGTGGAGCAAGCCAACATCTACCATCTACTTAAATTAGACTTCGGATATAGTGAAAGAGTACTTTTAGTACTTGATACTTTTACAAAAAAAAACATTTAAAAGAAACAGCTTTTCAATTAAAATATTCCCCAGTTCTTTGACTACAATAGTATTATTTATCATAAAGTGTAATTTTTATATATTACTAATATGAATTAAAATTAAATAACCAAATCTTCTTATGCAATCTCGCGTTTATTTGGGAATTGTAACGATTCACCAAAAAAAAACTATCTAATCCTCTAATGAACCTACATGTTAACATTTCACATTGTTAGATACATTGCAATAGGTTAAATCTTATTGTAATTTTATTTTTGTGTGTCAATGTACCTAATTCGTTTAAACATTATATGTAAATATTGTTGCGACCGTTCAGCATTCCTAAGTTGTAAATTCGTTATTTTAAATATTTTGATTGGCATAACAGAGGATACGATACGCATGATACGTATAATTAATTTTTATATTGTTCTGAGATTCTGCTGTAAAAATGAACATTGAACATACAGTCCTCGACAATAAATTCCGAACGAAGATAACGTTAGTAAGGTTTATAATTCTGCAACTTTTTAAATTGTTTTCTGATCTTGATGAAATTTAGAGCCAAGTGTAGACTTGTGCCTCAGAATGTTAGTTTTTACAAAATACTGATGTTGTAATCATTATACAGGCAGAAACAAAAGTTACTTTTATGCTCTTAATTTCTTAACGCCCAGGAAAAATTAGGCGGTAAAATGTAGCTACATTATATTATATTTTGTTTTAAAGTATGACCTTTTCTAACGCAGTGTTTATTGGTTTACGTCATTATCTGCTTTTTAAAAGAATATACAAATTTTTAAAGCTTTTCAGTTTTATTTGCATTTCAGAACATTACATTATAATAAATAATAAGGTAAATTTAATCAATCATTAAGGATGTACTCCTAAACATCATTTATTTTGTAGTTGTTATCATTAGTAGGTACAAATACCTACATTATGCTTATAGTTTTGTACCTACGTATATTAGGGCAAAGTTTTGTGGGTAAGTGTATCCACTCATATCTTTTTAAAATTGCAGCTAGAATTGATTATGAAATAATAACCTTAGGCAAATTTGAGATTAATGCACTTGGTTTACCTGTGCCCCGAACCCTTGGGCGTTATAAAACAAATATAATTTTGAAGCTAGCTTAGAGCTTCAGATGTAATGCAAGGACCATAACAATGCCACAATAATTAAAATGGGACATTACCAAGGATACAACAAGAGTGTTGTTCGTTTCACAAATAAGAAAATTTTTAAGTGGTAAAAGATGTTTTAGATTTAGACTAAGGTATACTTAACCAAATGAGAATTGCAGCACGTGGCTACATCTCGTGGCAACCACACGTATCAACCCAACCAGGACAGCGAGAATCCATAGAGGTTCAAACGCTGGCAAGGCGGCCCATCGCGGGCAAACTACGTTGGGTGTCGCTGGAAGCCAATGTATGAACCTATATGGATTCTCGCTGTCCTGGTTGGGTTGATACGTGTGGTTGCCACGAGATGTAGCCACGTGCTGCAATTCTCATTTGGTTATTTGCATTTCCGTGTGAAAACACTTTGAGGTCCCTTACCTTTTCGTCAGACCCGGAGCCATGCTGAAGAGCCGTAAACGGCGAAACGCGTCCAAGGATTGGGTCTGACGGAAAGGATAAGGGACAATTCTATGCACGAACTTATTATAAGTTTGTGTTTTTTGAATTTTCGGCTTTCGGTAGGCTGAACCGATACATTGGCTTCCAGCGACACCCAACGTAGTTTGCCCGCGATGGGCCGCCTTGCCAGCGTTTGAACCTATATGGATTCTCGCTGTCCTGGTTGGGTTGATACGTGTGGTTGCCACGAGATGTAGCCACGTGCTGCAATTCTCATTTGGTTATTTGCATTTCTGTGTGAAAACACTTTGAGGTCCCTTACCTTTTCGTCAGACCCGGAGCCTTGCTGAAGAGCCGTAAACGGCGAAACGCGTCCAAGGATTGGGTCTGACGGAAAGGATAAGGGACAATTCTATGCACGAACTTATTATAAGTTTGTGTTTTTTTTTTTTTTAAGGTATACTTTCTGACAGATACTATTATTGTGCTTGTCAAATTTAAGGTGGAAATCGATAATGAGCCCAAGATTTCTACCGTTACGATTGAATTAAAACATATGTGGATAGAAAGCTGTAATATTGGAGAAAAACTAATCAGAGGATTCAAGGTCTTTGAAGAGTTCAGTATTAAACCGTTCTCATCAACCCAGACTTTATTAAGTTACAAATCATAATTAATAGAAAAGCATGCACGATATTTGTCTATTGGTGGGAATTCAAAGATAAGCTGGATGTCATCAGCAAACAAATCTGATACTGCTACGAGATACTCTCCAAATCGGCTGTATACAGATGTTTTCATTCATTTCATCAAATTTGAGTAACCCCCAGAATTACTTTTAATACTGAATAAAATATTCGGGACATTTGCCCCAGAGACTAAAGAAAGTTCGAGTTCGCTGCGTGTTTATGTGAAATAATATAATTTATATTATCATTAGCAGGCGTCAAGCGATGAATCAAGTTCATAAAAAAATCATTAATTTTTTCAGGATCCAAAAGCTCTTCCGGAATGTGCAATTTTTTTTTCATTTTGTGTATAATTAGTTTGTTCAACGTATTCCAGAGGGCTCTGGAGTTCCTAGAATTCTTTTTAAGTTTAGGATAAATAGAAAGTGCATTATCTCGGATTTTGATCATGGTTTTAATTGTAAGAGTAATCCAGAGCGCAAACTGCTTAGTACTACGCACTTTTTGTATTAAGTAAATGTAAAATTTTTTCTTCAATAATGCTGAGTTTGTGATTAATATCATTCACACAAAATATGCTATAGTTTAATCCCTGTCTGTTGTTCCAGTAGATTTTGTATAGATTTCTTGTCCCTCGTTTTATGACATCTCTCACTGTGCACCTTGGGACTTCGAGTACCGGTTCTGGATCTACGGATGTGTTTTTCGACTTCTTTCTTGCAGGCTCGCCAGCCTTTTCGTTTTCTGTAATACCTTGATGTCCTGGTACCCATTGTAGTATTACTTTGTTGGGTTTTGCCAGGACCACTAGTCCAAAGTTACTCCAGGTATTAGACCTCTTTCGACAGTGAAATGTTTACTCCTTGTAGGGTTAGGGGTTCCAATTGCTCCTTTTTCCTGTGTTTTGTAAAGGAAATTATGACAGTTTTTTGAGGACTGATGTTTAGTCCTTCCTACTTTATCCATCTTTCCACGATATTGAGAACCCTTTACATTCTCTCTCTTACTGTATTGTTGTATTTGCTTGAGTCATTATTGCCAGGTCGTTCGCATAACTCACGATATGACATCTTTCTCTGCTGAGTGAGCATAGCAGCCCGTACATGACAAGGTTCCAAAATAGTCACCCGCGCTGCCAAAGTCCCACCAAGCAGATCCGTATATACAATTTTGCCTTGAAGCATACATTCTATCCACCTGCAGAAAGTTTCCTCCAGTCCGATGGCCCTGGTTGCAGTAGTGATTGACGTGAAGGATGTGTTGTCAAATGCCTCCTTCTATGTCCAGAAAAGATCCCAGAAGAACGTCAGTGTTTTTTAGAGCCTTCTCCACCCTGCTGACTACCTGGTGAAGGGTAGGTTCGGATTGGGAAAAGTATACTTGAAAAAGTTCGGTCATAGTTTCTTTCCCGGATTTAATGTACTCCCCTCCCCAGTGACTGTTTTTAAGGAATTGCTGGAGCTTTGTGGATTCGATAGTCTCACAGTGCTTCCTCTAGGATATTCTTTTAGTCTTCCTTAGCTCTCTTTGGTATTCAGTCAAGGATGCCTTGTATGCATCCCAATTTCCTGAAATTTTCGCTAAGTTAAAGTTTTTTTCTTACTTGTCTTCTAGTTGGTTTCCTTATTAATTAATTTAGTAAAAAAGTACTTAAAATTGAGCTAAGAAAGTTAAATTCGACAGATGATGTGTCTAGAAAATTTATAATAAAGTCACCTATACAAAAGGAATAAGTGAATTTCTTCTTGTAAACTCAATATAAACTTCAAATAAGTTATGTAAATACATACAGTTCCTTATTTTGCGGATGCTTTATATTATTATTTTGCATTATACTGGTTATTGATTAATTTAAATAGGTAATCGGATTTCGATCAAAATTAAAATATAGCGGCGCTTCTTCAGTAACTCCAATTTTAGTATTATTTGTCTTTCCCAATCTAAGCATATTCACTGATCTAGCAAAATATAGATAATATTATGTTCCCCACCACCAAGAAGGCGTATTTTTGAACGCAATGAGCAATTGTTCCCATTTCCCATTCCCATAATTTAAGCCGTACGTGGCACATTTTACAGGGTGTCCTGGAGAATATGAAAGACCTTTCGGATTTAGATAGAACATAAAAAAATAAGATGACAAGTTCCTATACGGAGATATGTGCCCCTGAAGGACGCCGCTAGAGATCGGTTTTTCTTGAATAACTTTCAAAGTACCTAATATAACTTAACAAGAATTAACTTTTTTAGTTTACCAGGGGCGGACTAAGCTTTAAGATTTAATGCTAAAATTTGTAACACACTCTATAATAAAAACCTAAAAAAATTAATCTGGGTAGCTTGCACCTTAGACTAAAAAAAAAGTACTTTTGTTTATTATAGATAAAATAAACCGTTTTCGGGGAAAATAATTATAAAGGAATTCATGGTTTATTTTTAACCCTTAAGTACTGACGTGTCGTCCAGCAGACTACGCGCAATTTTAAAATCCGAATATTTTCTTTATTTATTAATTTTACTAATTCTGTACCAGGGTAGGTACTCTCAAGTAGAGGTCAGGCACACATGCTTCCAAAGTATGAGCAGTCTAAGCCTAGTGTAACCGATATTATACGAATTAGAAAATCCAGGTTTGTCGAGTAGACTACGCGTCAGTACGAAGGTAACTAATTTCTCGTGTGCGTGTAATTTGTTTTCGGCGGTCGAAATGAGTTGTAAGGCAGGTACTTTAAAGTCGGTCAATGTGATGGATAAAAACTAACTAAACTAAGTCTGCTTTCTTGAAATAACTGGCCAAAGATTTAGTTGAACGACATATGAATAGAAGAGTAGCGAATCCACGCATTCCTATAGAGAACTAAAATTCTGCATACTTCGTCTTCTTGGCATTGAAGAGGAACCAGTATTATTGGATCCTGCTCCTGAACAATTTCTGGAAAAGCGGAAAATATGCTCTATTTGTCCTAGCAGGAAAAGAAGAATGACGAAATATGTTTGTCATCTATGTAACAAACCAATTAGTCTCCAGTGCGTAAAGAAAACATGTGTTCGATACGCCGAAAAGTTATAAATAACTTGAGTTTTTGATTATTGTAATAGCTTCTTTACTTACAATTTTCTTTCGATTTTTGCAGTTTATTTGTTTTGGTAGAGCCTTTATAGCAATTTGAAATATGATTCATATAGATATTAATATTAGTTCTGTGTCAATTTCGCTTTCAAAATATGTTTTTTTTTGTACTCTTAGCATTTTAACTAATTAAAACGTAACTTCCGAAATAACGTGTTTTAATTTTATGTTGTTCAGAGGATTTTTTTAATCTAGACATATATAATAAATACACATATTACAAATTTTTAAATAATATTGCAAATTTTGCTAAAGAACATTGAAATTTGTGGCGTAGTCTCACAGACGATATGTCAGTGACTACGTTCTAGATCCTGTACGTCAGTACTTAAGGGTTAAAGGACCATGATTTCTATTTTGTTTCTCGACAACAAAGTGTGATGCAAAAGTCATTCAAACAACAGAACAGTGATGTAATAGGAGGTACCTCAACGAAATTATTAAAAAACTTCATAAGAGGGTTCAACATGGGCCCCGTGAAGTCTGATGTAAATCTAAGGGCGTTAGATCGGGTGGTCGAGCAGGCCAGGCAATAGGTACTACCTATTAGGGTGAGTCATTTTTGTATGCAATTTCTAATAGTAAAATTATATTGCCTTTACCTAAAAACAGTAGAGTTGTAGAATTTGAAATAAATAGCACCTCATCTTCAGGTTGCGCCTTGTCTTAGAAGTTTAAAGAAATCTGTGGAAAATACGAAAAACTTGAATATATACTAGTAGTCATAAAACATAAATATCTTAAGAAAAACCGGGTTTTTAGAATGAAAAAATCGTTTATTAATAGCTAACAAAAGAATAAAACAGAACAAAAGAGTGCAAGTAATTAAATATTGAAGTCTTTCTTACTATCGAATTTAGGCATTTTCTTGCGAGATTCAAGTTTTAATTTTATCGAACCCTCTCTTGCCCTTTTAGTATACAATATTGTTGACGACTCTGTTACGATTTTGACGGCTCGTTCAACGGCCTTAGTGTGACTAGGTAGCCTCAAAAATAAAAACTCTTCCGCTCCTTTATTCTCAATCGCTAGGTTAAGTTGTTCGTTTGAAATTGTCTTTAATATTGGTGGTACATGCAAGTTTTCTTGCCAATCGATCAGGTCGTAACAGCATTGTGCCATAAAATTTAACTTTGGTAGGTGATAAGGTAGAATAACATTAGTTTTAGCCATATTATTACGTGCTTTTAAAATACGTCAAGCTCCGAGTTCTCGAATTTTTTCCTCGTCATCGGTTAGCATTGCTAGTAAAATATTTTCGGGGTGAGGGAAGTAGCTGTTACGCTGAATCACTGGGTCAACAATTTTTATAACATCATCTGACAGGTAGCGTGAGTCTTCAATTAACTGGTATAGGTATCGAGCTCCATCTTTACATGAAGGATGTAGTTTTACTCTAAACCACATTGGTGCGTAAACTTTCATGACGTAAGTTGCCAAATTTACCAGAGTGTCAGTAGGATTCTCGGTTGAAACGTATAAACGCAGGATTCTATTTGCTCGTGTTATCCACCGGGCATGTGAAAGTTTTCCCGGTGATTTATTTACTAAATCTTCTGAAAATGTTCCTGAGTTGACAGCACAACAAATTTTATACAGATAGGATTGATCGGTACTTAAGTCTGTTATATTTATGTCGGGTACTTTTGAAGCTAATTTTTGGTATGACACCGAGAATGTTTTCGGTCCTGATGTAGTTCCGTCAAGATATTGGAATAAATGGCGAAGAGGCAATTCATTCATATATAGAAGACATATTATCCACTGAAGTGGCCTTTGTAAATATATTTCAAGTAATCTAATCACTCCGGCATATTTTCCTGTGTTTGTGTTTGTCACATCGCATCCAATCGCACAAAGATCTGATGTGGATAAACCTTTTTCAAGAAAAAAACTTATAATTGACCTTTTAATGCCTTTGCCAGTCCCACAATCTGGCACAGTGTAACCCAAATACTGAGATTTTGGCTCTCCTATTAAAGATATATGTTCTTCAACGACTATTTCATTATAATACTTGCTGCCTTTTCTTGTCCTCTTTGCTGTCTTTTCGTCCGTCAAAATATAAAGCCTGCACTTCAGCTATTTTGGTTTGTGCTTCAATCTTTGTCCGCGCTTCAAACCTTTCTCTTCTGATTTTGCTTTTATCGACTATTATTCCAGGTTTTATTCCTTGCATTACACTTGAGACAATTGCAGCTCCAGCTCTGTCTGAAACACCAAACCTATCACAGGTCATGGATAAAGAAGAATAGTCTATTTCGTCCTTTTTTCTGTGCTTTGACCTGTCTTGATAAACTGTCTCCTTCTGGACCTCCTCATCTTCAAAGTCGCTCTCAGAGTTCGATATTAATTCAATGATTTGTTTACGGGTACTTGGTGATTCTTGTTTTCTTTCGCTTCTTTCTTGTCTATTTAACCGTGTTTCTAGCTTCTTACTTCTTTGTCAATACCACCTATAATCATTTTTCGGAACCTTCTTTTCTCTTGGGCAAACACAACAATCAAACTCCGGGCACTTGCAATACGAAATATCAAATAGTTTTTGACTTTGTATCTGAAATTTCTTTACCTTATCAGCAAAACATGGTTTACTGTGAGATTTGTTTATTTTTTTACATTTCTCACGAGTGAATTTTATAAGTTGAATTATTCTTGTATGCGACACGACCGGAATCGAAGCCAAAACCCAGATTTCTTCTAATTTTGATGTAATAATCGTAGCAACATCTGAAAATGACGGGTCTCTCCCATTTTTTTTCGATTTTTAATTGCTGTCTTGTCCACTCATAAAACTTTATTACATCTTCTTGAGTTGGCAAAACATTTGTTTTTAATTCACAACTATTTCCAAAGATAGCACACCTGAAAGCTTTTCGTGTTACGCTCATGACGAAATATTATAAAACTGAACAAAAATAACCACAAAGAACCAACCTATATCGTCCAGTGCGAGGTCGCGACACTCGCGACTAACGGGAGAATACCTGTGAGAGACTTGTCACTGCAACAACACACGCTCCCTCCCCCCTGAAACATTAGTGCGATATTGTACGGTATAAACGCTATTTGTGTGTTTAACTTGTTTTAGGGATAAAAATGAGTTATTAATGTTAATATTATTAAAAATAGTAATTTTCCGTAAAACATTATGATATAATTTTTTTTAATAAGATTTTAAAAAAATCAATCATAAGGCGATAAGTAAGTATGTAAAATAGTAGGGGCAGTGCGGGGACGCTTTGTAGAAGAGACATTGTGCCACTCTTTTTTTGTTGTAGACAAGAAGACTGACATCCCTTATAACATGCTAGGGTGACTGCAAGTATGGAAGTGGAAAGTCCACCGACTGTACTTCATATTTTCGAAGATGATGATTCTAAAAGTGTTATATTTGGAACTATTGATGGAAAAGTTGGTATATTAGATGTAGAAAAGTAAGCTAACTTACTTTATTGCAACAATTAATTACACTATGATATTTATAACTTTGATACCGTCTCAGATCTTTTTGGGAACTTTGGTACACATTTTTCAGAAAATGGTGCTCAGAATATTTTAGCATCCATTATTAATATAATAGGCTTCAAAGGAATATTTTTAGTTTGCAAGGTTTTCAACGATGGCTGATCTTCAATGACAAGAACTTAAGTCCCATTTTGTGCATTGACAGTTACGACATGTCTGGCAACGGCGTAAAAAATTTAATTTTATCGTATCGTAAGTAACAATTAATTTTAAAAATATTTCGTAGATGTCATAACATCACTTAAAGACAACATAATTTTGCTATTAGAAAAACTTATCTGAAAGTTCGGTTATTTGGCCCACCCTACTACCTATCCAATGGTTTGGATAGACGTTATTCAGGTGCTCCCGCACACCAACGCTGAAATGAGGTGGTGCCCCATTGTGTATGAAGTACATGTTTTGGCGGTTTTCAAGTGGTAAGTGTTCTATTAAATCCTGAAAAGTGTTCTGGAGGAACTCCAATAAAAGCTGTCCATTTAAGCGTTCTGGCAATACGAATGGTCCAAACAAAAAATTGCAAATGATTCCTGCACAGATTGAACTGATGTTGATGATGCGAAACAATAGTGGCTTGAGGATTTTCATCAGCCCCTATATGTATGTTGTGTAAATTAGTGATACTATTTTTGGTAAGCCTTGCTTTATCCGTGAAAAGAATAATGATAAATGAAGTTTACATTATTTTGTTGCTGATCCAATAGCCAGTTTGTAAACTGCATTCTACGAAAAAAATCTTCAGAAATCAGTTCATGTACTTTTTGCAAATGATATGTATATAGCAGCTGTTCTTGAAAACTTCATGTACTATTGTTTTCGATGTATTAAACTATGCTGATAATTTTTGAGTGGTCGTTGATGAAGTGTCATCTACAATATTTAAAATACTTTCCTCTAATTGCGGCGTACGTACGGTTTTTCTCAGACCAGAATCAGTTATATTTTTTCCAAGCTTTCCTAAAATTATGAAAAAAGTCAATAATATGTATTACCTTATTAACTGGAATATTCCCCCATTCTCCCTTAGACGTTGATCAACTACTCGCTGAAACGGCTTCTGGTTTGGCATAGTACGATTAGGAAATATCTCGTAATATATCCTTCTGGCTTCTAGAGCATTGCAAGACGCAAGATCATACATCAGATGCATATCTGCATACACAATAAATGTGTATTCCATAATTCGAATTGATTCACCACGAAATCCAAAAATCAGTAAATTAATATCGAAGTAAAGGATCAATGTGTCAGCGATGTGAAAGATGACAAGTTCTAAACTGCAGGATATCCTATTTATTTCGTGCCAGAGTAATGTTTGCAAAAACAATAGTTTTTTTTTGGAGCCGATATATAAATAAAACGCACATTCTTTGCGAACATTGGTCTTCTACAACTGTTGGTTTAATATTCTTTTCTCGAAAACGGTTCATTTTATCGACAATAGACAGCACATTTTCTTTAGTCTAAGGTACAAGCTACTCAGATTTTTTTTTTAGGTCTTTATCATACAGGGTGTTAAAAATGTAAGCATTAGGTTGTGAAACTTATTTCGCCCCTGGTAAACTAAAAAAGTTAAATATGTTCCAAGGACACTATATTTAGAGGTCCTTACTAATGTCCTTTACATTAAATTTCTATTTAAATATATTAAGTACTTGGCACGTTATTCAAGAAAAACCGATTTCCAGCGACGTTATTTAGGGGCAGTAGAGAAGGGTCTGTAAGAAAAAAAATTATTTGAACATGTCATCTTATGTTTTAATATTTTATTTGAATCCGAGAGATTTCCTTCATTTTCCCGGATACCCTGTATACTCTTTATGCAAGGCGCCTTTGCAAAAGGTCACGCCCACCGGTCGAAGACGCGTAATATTGCAAAATATGTCAAAATTCTTCGCTTGTTCGTCTCCGCATTATTGCTATATTGGGGAAAGATTTCTCTGTTTATCTTTAAATAATCTTGTATTCTGTTATGCAATATGTAAGATTTTGTTCGATTTCATTATACCAAAGGTCGATAAATAACAAAATTAAGAAAATACCATGAATATGCAGGAATTTACCTGATTTGGATGTAACGAGGAAGAAACGCGATGTTTTTGATATATAAATCGGTCAAGTTTGTGTCAAGCCTTAGGGTCTCAGGGTTTCACGACCTTTAACTTTAATTACTGGATTAGTTTGTGTGCAAACAACATTTAAAGAGTACGTGTTAAAAATAAACTAATAAACATGTTATACATAAATCCTAAAATGTTGGAAAGTGAATTATAAAAAATTATTCATGTAGATAATTTTGACCCTCTCAACTGTTTTCATTTTCAGACGGGTTTAGTTCTCAATGTTGATTACGATCTTTATTTGCAGTTACTGCCCCATCATAAACGTATTTAAACTAGTAATAAATAAATACACTACCCAAGTAGCATTTTTAGACACATTATGGTAAATGTGTCTAAACTATTGTTTCTGTTTCCGAAACAAATTGGAAATTGTTGGCAACAAGTATGGAAATATTTTCGAAACGTATACATTTTAAATGGCGCATTAGCACGTATTTCCAAGTGGTTGGTACAGGATGTGACTGTCGCTGTTTCCACGCAAAATCGAAACTTTTGTCGAAAATGTTTCGAAAATTTTTCGGAAAGTTTCGAACATGTTTCTATAAATGTGTCTAGAGTGACAGTTAATTTTATAAAGAGGGCGCTGAGTGTTGGAAATGTGAATTGTCAAAATGGAAACATTAGGGAAACAAATAATTAGATATTATACCTGTAGGTTGTAATAAAATAAAACAAAGTAAACAATAAATGAAGACAGCATAATTTGCGGGTCTAGGACTATTCAGCGCAGGCGTTTCAGCGCCGCCGTTTCAGCGCCGCCGTTTCATCGCTAGGACATTTCAGCGCCGGCCCATTTCAGCGCTAAATTATTTCTCAAGATTTTATTATTAAATATTTATAATAAAAATGATCTAAATAGAATTTATTAAATAAAATTAAAAAAAAAAAAACAATAACTAAAATTTGTTTAATAAATAAAATTTATTAAATAAAACTACAAAAAGATACAATATTGGTACTACAAACTAATAACATTTTTAATATAATATATACAATTAATTAATCAGTCATTTGGCCGGCCCATCTCAGCGCTAAATTATTTCTCAAGATTTTATTATTAAATATTTATAATAAAAATGATCTAAATAGAATTTATTAAATAAAATTAAAAAAAAAAAAAACAATAACTAAAATTTGTTTAATAAATAAAATTTATTAAATAAAACTACAAAAAGATACAATATTGGTACTACAAACTAATAACATTTTTAATATAATATATACAATTAAATAATCAGTCATTTGGTAATTGTTGGGCTATTCCTCTTAAATATTCTATTGGAGTTCTGTTGCCGTATTCGGTAACAATGCGGAGTATGCGTTCATCTGAGAAATAATTTAGCGCTGAAATGGGCCGGCGCTGAAATGTCCTAGCGATGAAACGGCGGCGCTGAAAAGGCTGCGCTGAATAGTCCCATTCCCATAATTTGCCATAATGAATTGGTCACCAAAGAGTATTTTCTATAAGTGATAGATTTATTTTGTATAGTTTATTGAAAAGGAGATCCAAAAATCAATGACGAAATAAATTTTATCGTGCAATTTAGTAATATAGCTTTATATTCTTAAGACGCTCCCAGTTTATTGACATCTACACATAAAATAAATACTTTGTCAAAAAATAAAATTTTAAATATTTTTAAAATTTTACTTAATTCTTTTTTCAATTGATTAAGCTAGCAAAATGGAACTAATATAACCACTTTTTTACACTTCAAATGAAGCAGGAAGTTAATTAAAGTCCATTTTAATAATATAAAAATGCATTTGTCAATATGGTCGACAGAAAGCGAGAATTATTCTGGTCCAAAATGGAGTCGACACACAATTTCTAGTATTTGGTTTCTATAATGTTTCGAAAATCATGTAGCTATAATTAATAGAAAATGTGTCGAAAGTAAAAATATTACGGTCCCGTCAAGCGGTAGGGTAAGCTCAGAAGCATAAAACTTCTGTATACCGTCACGTTATACACTGCCACTTGTCAAATAGTGTACTCTAACCTTAGTCTTCATTGAGTGTAATTACATTCTGTGATATACATAACCTACATCTTCATTTCTTGCACTACGGTAAAAGTAAATAGTTTAAAAAATGTACAACTACTTATTTTTAAAGAACTTACATGCCGTGGTTGCCGTGGATCGAGATGTCGATGGGACATCACTAAATCAGGTTGTGGCTTAATTTTTTTCTTTTGAATTTCGAATTCTTTCTTTTCCTTTTTAGTGTTTTGTAAAAACGTGAGGAATGTTTAAATTGTTGTTTTCTCCCCATATTATAACAAATAAAAAACGTAAAATGATTCAAGAAGATTTAAAATATCAAAAACTAAAATAACTCCAATGTAGAAATTATAGGTTATAGTAGTTAATTGTTCCGGGATTTAAATGTCTCTGACAGTTTCGAAAATTGTTTTCTTCACAAGTTTCGTAATTAAATAGATATCAATGTTTGGGAAATATTTCGAAACAGAAGAATACCAATTTGTTTTGATTAGCTTAATTCGAAAATGTGTGGCTACAATTTGGGAGCACATGTGTCTCACAGGAGTGTGGCAACATGGCAAGTTGCAATACCGTTGAAGATTCGAACAATAAAAAAGGTGAAATTATATGTTTTCATTGTGATAAGAAAGTAGTCTCGTTTATAAAGTGTGTAAAGTGCAATAACAGCTTCCATCCAGCATGTTTGCAACAGGCTAGTACGTGGCTACATCTCGTGGCAACCACACGTATCAACCCAACCAGGACAGCGAGAATCCATATAGGTTCAAACGCTGGCAAGGCGGCCCATCGCGGGCAAACTACGTTGGGTGTCGCTGGAAGCCAATGTATCGGTTCAGCCTACCGAAAGCCGAAAATTCAAAAAACACAAACTTATAACAAGTTCGTGCATAGAATTGTCCCTTATCCTTTCCGTCAGACCCAATCCTTGGACGCGTTTCGCCGTTTACGGCTCCTCAGCAAGGCTCCGGGTCTGACGAAAAGGTAAGGGACCTCAAAGTGTTATAAGTTTGTGTTTTTTGAATTTTCGGCTTTCGGTAGGCTGAACCGATACATTGGCTTCCAGCGACACCCAACGTAGTTTGCCCGCGATGGGCCGCCTTGCCAGCGTTTGAACCTATATGGATTCTCGCTGTCCTGGTTGGGTTGATACGTGTGGTTGCCACGAGATGTAGCCACGTGCTGCAACTCTCATTTGGTTATTTACATTTCTGTGTGAAAACACTTTGAGGTCCCTTACCTTTTCGTCAGACCCGGAGCCTTGCTGAGGAGCCGTAAACGGCGAAACGCGTCCAAGGATTGGGTCTGACGGAAAGGATAAGGGACAATTCTATGCACGAACTTGTTATAAGTTTGTGTTTTTTGAGGCTAGTACGGCAAAAACGGCCGTTTGTCAACATATTCCCCAGGAGAAATTTCCTAACCTACAAAGAGGCGATGAAATAGCGGAATTAAGAGTGTTATGTCAAGAATTGAATCAAAAATACCTGAAGTTGGAGCAAAAATATGATGCACTGAGAGGAAAATTGAAAAAGCTGGAAGATAATCAAAAAAGTTCTTCAATCCAACAGGGAACAAAGTCCAATTCCTCCAATCAGCCCGATTTCCAACGCAAAAACAAGAGAACCGGCAACAGTGACAACACAATCCGGTCGTACCACCCGTCTGAAGTCAGCTGCCGATGATAAAAAATTGACAGTGAATGATGTCGAATTCATCGATAAACAACCTGAGACATCGAAGTCTGCTGAAATACTAAAAAACGAAAATCCAATACAACGTAAAAATAATGATCACGGTATCGACACTCCTGAAATTGTCGATAGTAGGAAAAATGATCAGCGCAGGGACGTTCCAAAAAATAGGGATAATGAAGGAATACCTTCTAATACTCAAACTGAAAATAAACAAAATGAAATAACTGACAACACAAACTCTGACTCCACCAATGGATGGAAAATGGTGAGACAAAGGAGAACCCAAAGAAGAAATGATCAGGTCTCAGCGAAAACCTGAACCATTGAAGGGGGCTAGAACTGGTCAAAATAGTTCCCTCAAAGTAGCTGAAAAAATGAGTTTTCTGTTTATTACTGGACTTGTACCTGATATTTCTGAACTGGACATAATGGAATACTTAAAAGCAAACAATTTGGACGCCAGATGCAAGTGTGACAAGATGCGAACAAAACGAGAAAAATACTGCGGATCATTTAAGCTGGCAGTACCAGTGGGGAGGAGACAAGAATATTTATGTTCAGACCTATGGCCAGAAGGTATAACGGTGAACCATTTTTTAAATCTGCAGAGCCGAGGGAACACCAACCGGACACAGAGATCAAGCTAACGAGTGGTTCTGAAACAGAACTTTACTGCACCCTGAAAATTCTTCATCTTAACATAAGGTCAGTTAGGAATAAAACAAATGAGCTCGAGGCATTCTTGCAGGACTTACAGGTTGATGTGCTGTGCCTAACTGAGCACTGGCTCACCAACCAGGAAATGGAGGCTTTCTGTCTACAGCGTTACCCTGCCAGGAGTGTCTTTGCTAGAAGTAACAGTAAAGGGGGGGCTCTGCAATATTTGTGGTGCCTTCACTGGGGACATCTACCCTCAATTATGTTAATACTCTGAGCATAGAAAAATCAGTGGAAATAAGCTCTATTCTACTGTTAGATTATAATATTTATTTAGTTACCTTTTATAGACCTCCTGCTGGTAATTTTCAGATATTTCTGGAGGCTGTTGAGGGCGTGATCTCTAAGATTGGGTTAAAAAAAAAATTGTTCTTCTTGGTGACTTTAATGTGCATTTTGGCACTAATGAGCCTGAATGCATTCATCTCTGTGATATTCTTATAGGCAGCGGCTTTCGGCAACTGATTGCTGAGGGCACACGGCAGGATGCTTGTCTTGATAATATTTTTATACATTTTTTCCCAGAATTTATTTCAGTTACTACCTTGGATTCAAATTTGTCAGATCAAAGTAGTCAAATTATGCAACTCACAGTGGAGCATAAGAACCAAAGAGTGATAGAAGGGAAAAAGGTATGTAGACCTATAACTGAGAGGGGTTTGTATGCTTTTCATGGTTATGTTAGTGAAATTTCATGGGAGTTTGTCGAACAGGTGGACATTGCTGTAGATAGGAAGTTTGATATGTTTGTTGAGAAACTGTGGGAGGCATATCTTTGGTCGTTCCCTGAAAAAACTTATCGGGTTCGATCTGATCAGGCAAGGAATATTAGCTGGTTTAATGACTCACTTAGGGAAATGAGAGAAACTTTACGATTTCTGAGTGACCGAGCAAAAATGAGTGGGCTGGTACAGGATCGAATTGAATTGAATAAATTTAAAAACATATATAAACAGGCTCTTCAGGCAGCTAAGGTAAGTGCCAATGATAGATTGATAAATACGTCAAAAAACCTTGTAAAGAGGATGTGGCAATTGATTGATCAGTTTCGTGGTAAAAAAGTGCCCAATAAAGATACAAACTCTAGCTTAACACCTGAAGAATTTAATAACTACTTTGCAGACTGTTTAAATGTATTAATTTTTACATATTTAATTTTATAAACCTTATCCAATTTGCGAGATAACCAATGAATAATCAATGAATCAAATAATATTTTCGAATTTAATTTCATGCTTTCAATAGCAGTTACATGTTTCGTGATTTGATCTAACATTATGTTAAAATTATAAAAATTTTCTTTATTTAATTGCGAAACACTTAATAATTGTTGAAAATGGGTATCTAATAGAAATTGTTTTTTTATCAAACTTGCTACATAAATTATACCAAGCTTGTTCATATGGCTTTTCTACACCGTCAAGACCTTCGACAAACCTAGAAGCGTAACCTTCTAAAGAAGCCTTTAGAAATTGAAACTTTTGCAAATCATTTAAATTGGTGTTACTATCAATAATCGATATAAAACTAAGTTTAAAATTTAACCACTGCTCAAAATTTCCTGAAAAACTAGGTAATTTTAGTTTGGGCAGTAAAACGTTGTTTAAGGAATCAAAATTATTTCTTGAATTTGCAGTATTATTATTGACTTGAATAACAGGTTGTATATTGTTAGATACATTGTTTTTAAATTCTAATTAAAAATGAACTTACCCTTAACTAAAGATGATTTAGAGTGCGAAAAACAATTTGAAAATGATACATTTAGAAATGAACAGGGACAATTTGTAGTAAAGCAACCATTAAAATATTCTCCTAATATGTTAGGCAATTCTAAGGAAATAGCTTCTAAGAGATTTTTATCATTAGAGAAGAAATTTACAAATACAGATTTTAAAAAGTTGTATTTTGATTTTATCCATGAATATGAGTCCTTGGGTCATATGACCAAAGTTGTGGATAGTTCGAATAACAATTCTAATAACATTTCTTATTTTTTACCTCATCATGGTGTTTTAAAAACAGAGAGCATTACTACCAAGTTAAGAACAGTTTTTGACGCTAGTTGTCCTAGTTCTTCAGGTTGGTCTCTTAATGATATCCAGTATGTTGGGTCAAAAGTTCAAAATGATATAATAGATATAATTTTACGATTTAGAATTCACAAATATGTAGTTTCTGCTGACATATCAAAGATGTATCGTTGTATTCTAATGAATTCTGAATATAGGTCATTGCAACAGATTTTGTGGCGTGAAAACCCAAATGATAAGTTTTCAGTATATCAATTAAACACAGTTTCTTATGGGACAAGGTCAGCACCGTATTTAGCAATTAAATGTTTAAAGGAATTAGCTAACATAAATTTTGAGAATTATCCACAAGCAAGTCAAATAATTCATAATGATTTTTATGTTGATGATCTGTTAACAGGTTCCAATGATTTGACAGAATTAAAAACAAGATGTAAAGAAATCTATTCAATCTTAGAATCAGGGCATTTCATTTTGAGAAAATGGGTTTCCAATGATGCACAAGTTATTTCTGATATAAGTCATTCCAATATTTCAAATTCAATTTTAGATTTAGGAAAAAATGAAAGTTGCAAAACATTGGGCATTCAATGGGTTCCCGTTTCAGACAATTTAAAATACAATATCAAACAATTCAGTTTGAATACTAATAAGCCAGTGACAAAACGAAACATTTTGTCTATAATTGCTCAAATTTATGACCCTTTAAATCTTTTAAGTCCCACTATTATCACATTCAAGCTTATAATACAAAGGTTATGGTCTTTAAAAATACCATGGGATAGTTTGATCCCTTCAGATTTGGAAAAATTATTTATTTCATTTTTAAAAGGTCTACCTTGCCTTAACAATTTATTTATACCCAGATCAGTGATTCCTGAGGGTTTTAAATTAGTTGATGTTCATTGTTTTTGTGATGCTTCTAAGGATGCATATGCATGTTCAATTTATGTACGTAGCAAAGATATCCAAGGTAATTTTCAGGTTCATTTGTTATGCGCAAAAAGCAAAGTAGCTCCCTTGAAAACAATTACAATTCCCAAGTTAGAGCTGTGTGCAAGCCTACTTGGTTCTCAACTAATCGAGTTAGTTAAAAATGCATTGTCACTCTCTGTTCCGATAATTATGTTGTCAGATTCACAAGTTGCTTTAAGTTGGATTGGGACTGAGCCCAGTTTATTACAAATCTTTGTGGCTAATAGAGTTTCGAAAATCCAATCATGTAATTTAAATGATTGGAGATACGTAAATTCTAAAGGTATCCTGCGTGTTGGTGGTCGTTTAAAAAACACATATTTATCCTACGAGGTTAAACATCCAGTTTTGTTACATTCAAACCATCCATTTACAAAGCTAATTTTTGACTATAAGCATAAAAAATTATTACATCCAGGACCCCAATTATTATTAGCATCTATAAGGCAATTCTATTGGCCAGTAGGTGGTCTCAATTTAGCAAAAAAGACAGTTAAAAATTGTATGATATGTTTCAAATTTAATCCTACACCAGCAAGTTGTCCTATGGCTAGTTTACCCGACTATCGCATTAAGCCTAGTTTGCCATTTAAAATAACTGGACTTGATTATGCAGGACCGTTCTTTATTTTAAATAAACCTGGTAAAGGGGCTAAATTAGTAAAATGTTATTTAGCAGTATTTATATGTTTTTGTTCAAAGGCTGTCCATTTAGAAATAGTAAGCAGTCTTACAACTGAAAGTTTTCTGGCATGTTTAAAACGATTTACTTCTAGAAGAGGTTTGCCATCTCAAATATTTTCTGATAATGGCAGTACATTTATCGGCGCAAATAATGAATTAAAAGATTTAGGTAATTTTCTACAAACAAACCAAGGTTCAATTATTGATTTAACTAGTCAAGATAGTATACATTGGGTTTTTATACCTCCATATACTCCAAATTTTGGAGGATTATGGGAGAGTGCGGTAAAAAGCGCCAAACATCATTTAAAACGAGTTCTTATAAACCATAATGTTACATTTGAAGAATTTAACATGCTAGTCATTCAAGTGGAAGGTATCTTAAACTCAAGACCTCTATTTTCTATGTCAAATGACCCTAATGACTTAGCCCCAATTTCTCCATCCCATTTTCTTATTGGACGTCCCTTAAATTCTGTCCCTGAACTTGATCTACAAGAAAAAAAATGTAACCGATTAACCAGAATACAACATGTCCAAAAACTATGCCAACAGTTTTGGTCTCAATTTTCTAAACATTACATCTTCCAATTACATGCTCAATAGAAATGGAAAGAGGGACCTACAAAGATTAATAATGGTGCCCTAGTTCTACTACGAAACGAAAAGCAGCCTCCGTACAAATGGTCTCTTGGACGTGTTATCCAGCAGTTCCATCCAGTTGTCATCTATCAGATATCAGCAAAAAAGCTGACAACAATTTTTAATTCATTAATAAAACCTAATTTAAATACAGTCCACTAATTTTATTCTGCAAGAAGAAGGAGCCAGCATTTTAACACAGACATTGCTCATAATCTGATAAGAGGCATTGAAGATTCCAATATGTCTCCATTTGATAATCTGGAAGGTTTTAATTTGTGTTGTGAGAAATTTACTTTTTCTGATGTATCCTATATAGAGGTGCGAGATATTATTGACAACCTTGTTAATAAAAATAGCTCTGATTTGTATGACCTCAACGTAAAAATAGTTAAAACTATAAAAAATATAATTTATATCCCTCTAGCAAAACTGATCAATCAGTGCTTTCATTCAAACACTTTCCCAAATAAAATGAAAAAAGCAATAGTAGCGCCCATCTTCAAGGCTGGTGATGCTGCCTTGCCATCAAATTATAGACCCATTTCCTTACTCCAATATTTTCAAAAATATTGGAAAAGTGCATGGCAATTAGAATAGTAAACTTTTTTGAAGCAAATAATCTTTTCACACAGACGCAGTTTGGCTTTAGAAAGGATAGAGGAACGGTCCTAGGAATACTCAGTTTAGTCTCCAGTATAATGGAATCACTTGAGGGACATGAATATCACGCCTCAACTTTTTGCGACCTTAGTAAGGCTTTTGATTGTGTCACGCATGACATTCTCCTTCGTAAACTTGAATTTTATAATTTCCATCCTGATAGTATTAAATTGCTTAAGTCATATTTAGATAACAGGACCCAAGCTGTTCGTGTCGGGGATGTGGTGTCTGCGGAGAGGGTTGTTGATATTGGAGTCCCACAGGGGTCGGTATTGGGACCATTATTATTTATTATTTATATCAATGATCTTCCAATCAATGATCCAGGTGCTTTTACTCTCTTTGCAGACGATACATCTCTGTCCTGTAGCGGGGATTCACTTGAAATGACGATGGAGATGTTACGTGTGACGCGGTCAAGAACGGAAGAATAGTTTAAAGCTAACAAACTTTTATTAAATAAGGATAAAACCCATGAAGTGATTTTCGCCTTGAGAGACCTGACCGGTGTGCCTAAGAATCTTGAGAGTGTGAAATTTCTTGGAATTCATATTGATGTTGGACTTAGGTTTGAGCATCATGTTAACGCTGAATGTGACAGACTCAGGAGTGCTTATGCTCTGAGGCAGCTTAGTGCTGCTGTTTCAACTGTGACGCTGAGAACTGCTTTTTATGCGCTGGTGCACTCTGTCCTGTCATATGCAGTTGTTGTGTGGGGCCACTCGAGTCATGTGGGTATAGTCTTTCGACTGCAAAGGAGAGCAGTGAGGGCAGTTGCTGGGCTCTCGTTTAGGGAGGATTGTAGAGATGCTTTTCGATTGCATGGCATACTTACGTTTCCTTCGGTTTACATGCTGGAAACCCTTCTTTATGTGAGAAGTAACGAGGATAAGTATCTGACACACGGTGAGTTGCATAACTACAATACTCGCAGCAGAGATAACTTGGCTGTAGTTTATAGACGGCTAAAAAGATGTCAAAGTGGACCTGGCTTTTTGGGGATCAGGCTCTACAACAGGCTACCAATTGAGATTAGAAGACTGTCTCTTAGCGCATTTAAAAATAGGGTTAAGATGTTCCTTGTGAAGAAGGCCTTTTATTCCATTGACGAATTTTTAAATTGTAATGTTTGAAATTTTTAATCATATTTTTATTTTTTTTTTGTATAAGTACCTACTTGGTTATTTTAGTCTATGTGTTAAGTTATATTTTAAAATTTTTATATATAAGATTTATTATACAATATTGATGACTTATGTAAGTACTATGTACCCTAACATTAATAAATTATCTATCTATCTATCTATCTTCACACAATTTCATAATTTTATCCAAAAATGTTTCGAAAAATATCTTCCGTGCGTGTCGTAAATGTATCGACACTGTAGTTTGGAAAATATTTCGAAACTAACAGTTCTTAATTGTTTCCAGTAAATGAATTCGAAAATGTGTCGCAAAAATTTCGCAACACATGTGTCTCCACACAATATTATCATTTTAATCGAACATGTTTCGAAACGTTTCTCAGCAAAGAATTTGTGTCCAATTTGTGTCTACAAATGCTACTTGGGTAGCTAGAAGGTAAATAGGGGCAATATGACCCACGTTCAAATTTATGTACAGAGTGTCCCTAAAAGGTGCGGAAAAAATGCTACAACAAATTTCTGAGACTTAAATATGACAATCTAACCTAACTTACCTCAGTCCAAAAGTGGATGATTTCGGAAATACACAGTATCAAAAGTTCAATTTGGATTAGTTTTTCATTAATATTTTTTTTAGTAAGTGGTGTATTGTCACAATGTTCGGCTAGAAGGGTTTTGTGGGGTGAAAACTTAAAATCTGCTCTCATTTTTATTGTACAATTTAGAGGGCGCCACCTGCGGTACCTTGCACACACTTAAAACGAGACAACTTTTTTGAGTCACTCTGTATTTAACTTTTAAATAAAAATTCTTTTTTACTTCTGATCCCGATATCTATTCTCTTGAGAGTGCCATGGATCGCCATGCCACGGCCTCAGCTCAATGGTTCTCAGCAAATTGTTTGGCTTTAAACCAAGCAAAGACAAAACGGTTGGTGTTTTCATTTAGGCATCACACATTTGATAATGAGGAATACATTAAGTATCTAGGAGTGTCAATTGACCCTCTTCTCACGTGGGGATCCCATGTCGATAGCCTTTCGCGTAAGCTGAGTAAGAGTATTTTCGTGATTAGATCACTAAAAACCATTGTCCCAATGGAAACCCTGATAACTGGCTATCACTCCTTATTCTTTAGTTTGTGTTGCTATGCGCTTCTGTCATGGGGGCACTCCCCACATATGCATAGAATTTTCGCCCTTCAAAGAAGGGTAATCAGAGTGATCTGTGGATTAACATATAGAGCAGACGTAAAACAGGAGTTTAGTAGGTTGAACCTTTTGACGCTTCCCTCAAAGTATATTTATTTGTGTTTAATGCATGTCAAGATTAATATAGCGAGGTATCCGGTGGGTGCTGGGGTGCATGGCCATAGCACAAGGACTAGAGAACATATTAGAATGCCCTTTCTCAGGCTAACCCATAGCAGAAACGGCAGAAATTATTACGGTCCTCTCTTTTTTAATCTACTGCCAGCTGCAATAAAAAATCTAGAGACTAAAAAATTCGGGGCCATTGTACTAAAATTTTTAAAAAAAAGATCTTTTTATAGTTTTGAGGAGTTTCTGAGTATGGAACTTGACGAACGCCATTTTCTATGACTTATGTGTACTAAATCGCAATTGTGTAAGCGTAAAATGTCATTGCTTTATATTGGCTGTAGTTTTAAATTTTCAATTGTTAAATTTAAATTTTACTGAATCTATCGTTTGTATAAAAATGTTCTATAGACCTTTTTAGGGCAGTGTGCACGTTCGAGTCTGAGTTGAAGTCTGTGTGCGTGGTCGCTATTGATCTTTTATATTGTTTAACCTATTATTTGTTATTTATTACTTATTAGATCCTTTAATTTATAATTGAAATTTTATTTCATGCAAAATTGTAATTGTATATTATGACGTATGTAAAACAACCCATGTTATTGCATTAAATATATTTTGAATTTGAATTTTGAATTTGAATTTATTCTTCAACGTCTTTTACCTAAAAATGTATGCGTGGTAAGAGTTGATTTGTGCCCGTTTTTGAGATATCTGGATTTAAAAAACTCACTTCATGTATGGCCAGGTCTAAATTATTGTAATAATTGAACACAATTTGAAGCGAAGGCATTAAATTACAACAACTATCACTAAAACTGACTGGTGTCAAATTGAATCTAAAAAATAATTCAAGCATACATTTAAATTGTTAAACAATTTTTAAATTTCTTTTCGCCATGGCCGTACTGCATACCAACGAAGAAATGACCGATATATTATTGATTTTTGGATATTGCCAAGGAAATGGTTTAGAATCTTGCAGAGTATACAGTGAAAGATTTCCGAAATGCAGCAGTTGAAAGACGTATTCGTGAAACGGATAGATTTGCGCCTATTTCTAATAATTATGGTCGTGCACGAACGGTAAGAACTCCAGAGGTTGAGGAAGATATTCTAAATCTGATTGAGGAAAAACCTAATTTCATCAGCAGATGATTGGGCTTAGAGCTAGGGGTATGCAAAGATACTGTTAATAGGGTTACCAGAAAACAACTACTGCACCCATTTCATATTCATAGGGTACAAGATCATTTATCCCATGATTTTGAACCACGCCTAGCTTTCCGCCGGTTTATCCAAGAACACAAAATCAAGATAGGAGCTTTACACGAAGAATATTATTTATGAATAAACATGTCTATGCTGAGGAAAATCCTCATGCGACTAAAGTAATCCATTATTCTTTCATCTGGAGAACGTCATCACTCTGGAACGACCTCCCTGAGATCGTGTTTCCCAACGAGAATAATCTCCAAAGATTCAAGACCAACGTGAATCGTTTCCTGCGCACACGCACCGCTCCTAGAGCGCCATAAAGGATTTATCCTGTAGTGCTGTGCCTTATCATAAAAAAAAAAAAAATGATGTACCCGCAAATTGGCCAGCTCGATCCCTTCATATGACACCGATAGATTACTTTTTATGGGGGACTTTGAAAACCCGTGTGTATTCTAGGCCAGTAGATACATAAGATGAATTAAGAACACGTATTCAAACTGGAATTGATGCTTTGAGCAGGGTTGATAAAAATCATGATTTTTTTGATTTTTTAAAAAATTTTACCAGCTTTTACAAATATTATTATTTTTAAATATTTCTAACTGCTTATATTTTGTTTTGTTAAGTAAACAAATATTTTTAGGCAGGAATAGTACAGATACGAAGCAAAACTGGAGAAGTTTTAACATGCAAATTTCGTTCGCGTAGTTTTTGCAAGTTTGCGCCTTTGTCGAAACTTGTATTAACGTGAAAATTTCGTCCGCGCAGTATTACAAGTTTGCCGCTTTGTCAAAACTTGTAATAACTGGCAGAAAACGCCCGGCTATATAAACGATACGCACTTATTTTAGTTATCAGTAGTATTTTTGCTTTAGGGGTTAATCTATCAAAACATTTGAACTCATGACAAGCCGGGGCAAAAAGGAATTTAGTGTTTGGCAGCATTTTATAAAAAAATCACAACAACTGTTATATATACAACGTATATACAGGGTGATTCACGGTGGATGGAACATTAGACGTTTCTGACGAACCAGTAAAGGAATCGTTGCGAAAACTTGGTTGCTTACATAAACGGATATGCTCTACCCATCTAAAATATTTTTAACAATACAGTGATGCCGCTTCCACACAAAAATAATAGTAACTTTGATTTTTCAAATGGAACACCCTATATTTTATTTTATTTTCGAAACACCCATTACTTTTCTTACAATTTTTGTTAACTCTATTCTACACTTATCTCTTACCGTTTCTAAGATATAAATTAATTTCCGTTTTTTTTGGCCGAAAACTTCACTTTTAACAATGCTGATAATTTTGAACTCTAAAATACTGAAACCCTGAAATTTGGTAAATAGTTAACTAATACCATAGGGCTCTTTGCCCTACCCTCAAATCTTAGTTGCAATATACAGGGTGGTTAAAAAATACACTTATTCTGGTAACTTGAAAAAGTGACCATAAGTCCTTTTTTTGAAATGTAACACCCTGTATATTATTACGTATTTGAAAAGCTGCTGAAATTTCTCCTAATTCTTGTATATTCATACCTGTACCTAACTAACTCGTTTAACCATTTTTTTGACGTATTAAGCATGATTTGTAAAATTTTCTATACAATTCAATTTTCATTCGGTTATTAGTAAGTTAGCCATGACAAAAACAATGATGTTGACTTATGTTACTATGGTTATCGTTTTGACATTTCATTAAGTTTAGATACAAGATAGTTACAGTACAAGACAGTTTAAAATCATGGAAGAAACCTATACAAATGCAGTTCTTATGAATTTATTTATTTTATTTGGACAATGTGATAGAATTATCACCAGGACATGTATAAAGTTTAACGAAATGTACCCTAATTTACAGCCAATGTATCTCAGAAAATTCATAAGGATCCAGAACAATTTTATTAAATGTTAACTAGTGAAATAATAAAAGACTACTAAAATTATAACTAATAAAATGCTATTTTAACAAATGTTCAAAACGCTGGCCGTTTAAATCCAAACACTTTAATATGCGGGTGTTGACTGCATTTGTCGTTGCAGATCTAATTTCGGTTGGGTTTAGATCTCTAAATACTTGAGTGACTCGAAGTAGCAGCTCTTCTTTAGAATTTACGGGTGATTTGTAAACTTTTTCTTTGAACATGCCCCACAAGTAAAAATCCAATGGATTGAGATCGGGTGACCTTGGAGGCCAATTCCAAGGTCCCAAACGTCTTATCCAACGATCGTCAAAAATCCTATCAAGTTCTGCACTAACTTCCCTAGTGCAATGTGCAGGAGCTCCATCAAGTTGATACCAACAGCTTCGATAATCTGCAAGTGGCAGATTATCTACAAAATTTTCGACATCTGTCCTCAAAATATTAACATAGTTTCTCGAATTTAATGACTCCTCGTATATTACATAATTTAATTGATTATCCATTAACATGCAAAAAACATTAAAACTAAATTTTTCTTGAAATCCGGCTTCTTTTGTTACATGCGGGTTTTCTCTGGGCCAGAAATGACTATTTCGTCTATTAAAAATCCCTTCCCTTGAAAATTTTGTTTCATCGGTCCAAATTATCCTATTTAAAAAATTTGGATCTTCTTGAGTGCGCACCAATATCATTTCACAAAATTGTACTCTCTGTTGAGGATCTTGAGGCTTCATGGCTTGAACTTTTGTAAACTTGTAATCATGCATGTTATGTTTTACTAAAATTCTTTGAACTGATGAATATGTTATACTTAAATCGTATTGAGCACATCGTATTGAAGATTGGGGAAATACATGAAAATATGCCAAAACATTAATCTCGTTGTCTTCGTTAGAAGTCACGGGTCGAGGCAAGTTTCTTGGCGCTTTTAAAGCTGAACCAAAGGCAGTAAAATTGTTCTGGATCCTTATGAATTTTCTGAGATACATTGGCTGTAAATTAGGGTACATTTCGTTAAACTTTATACATGTCCTGGTGATAATTCTATCACATTGTCCAAATAAAATAAATAAATTCATAAGAACTGCATTTGTATAGGTTTCTTCCATGATTTTAAACTGTCTTGTACTGTAACTATCTTGTATCTAAACTTAATGAAATGTCAAAACGATAACCATAGTAACATAAGTCAACATCATTGTTTTTGTCATGGCTAACTTACTAATAACCGAATGAAAATTGAATTGTATAGAAAATTTTACAAATCATGCTTAATACGTCAAAAAAATGGTTAAACGAGTTAGTTAGGTACAGGTATGAATATACAAGAATTAGGAGAAATTTCAGCAGCTTTTCAAATACGTAATAATATACAGGGTGTTACATTTCAAAAAAAGGACTTATGGTCACTTTTTCAAGTTACCAGAATAAGTGTATTTTTTAACCACCCTGTATATTGCAACTAAGATTTGAGGGTAGGGCAAAGAGCCCTATGGTATTAGTTAACTATTTACCAAATTTCAGGGTTTCAGTATTTTAGAGTTCAAAATTATCAGCATTTTTAAAAGTGAAGTTTTCGGCCAAAAAAAACGGAAATTAATTTATATCTTAGAAACGGTAAGAGATAAGTATAGAATAGAGTTAACAAAAATTGTAAGAAAAGTAATGGGTGTTTCGAAAATAAAATAAAATATAGGGTGTTCCGTTTGAAAAATCAAAGTTACTATTATTTTTGTGTGGAAGCGGCATCACTGTATTGTTAAAAATATTTTAGATGGGTAGTGCATGTCCGTTTATGTAAGCAACCAAATTTTCGCAACGATTCCTTTACTGGTTCGTCAGAAACGTCTAATGTTCCATCCACCGTGAATCACCCTGTATATCAGTTATATATACAACGTATATATATCAGTTATATATACAACGTATATATAACAGTTATACACAACGAATATATAACAGCATATTAGTATATAATGTATACCAACGTATGTTATTGGTTTTTGGATATTGCCAAGGAAATGGTTTAGAATCTTGCAGAGTATACAGTGAAGGAATCGTCGCTTACCAAACCATAAAACATTCGCGGCAGTTGAAAGACGTCTTCGCAGAACGGGTAGGTTTGCACCTATTTCTATTAATTATTATTGTCGTGCACGTACGGTAAGAACTCCAGAGGTTGAGAAAGAAATTCTAAATCGCATTGAAAAGAACCTTAAACTCAGCAGCAGATGATTGGGCTTAGAGCTGGGGGTATGCAAAAATACTGGTAATAGGGTGACCAGAGAACCACAACAACTACACCCATTTCATATTCAATGGGTACAAGATCTTTTACCCCAGCTCGATCCTCTGATATGACACCGAGGGATTACTTTTTATGGGGAACTTTAAACACCTTTGTAGGCTAGTAGACACAGAAGATGAATTAAGGAGACGTATTCAAACCGAAATTAACACTTTGAGAAATAATAATGATGAAATGCTCCAAAGAATTCTTTAAAATGTATTTATCTTTGTACACACGAAAATGGAGGTAATTTTAAACAGTTGTTAAAAGCATATTTTTTAAATTAATTGGCATCATTGGATAGGCAATTTACTGCTCTTTACAACGATGTGCCACTCACTCGATAGGTTGTGCCATAAGACATTTAAAAGTGAGGTTCGCTTGAGGGGTGGAGGTCAACCAATTTTCAAATTCTATTTCCCTCAAAATCAAGGATATTTAGGTTGGTTCGTTTTGAAATGAAATTATAATTAATTTAGCTTTTTGATCCAGTGATCTTTTCAATTAGGAAAAAAGTCCTTTCTGATTTCAACACTTCAAATAATATCTGATTTAATCGGCTCATAATATGCGTTGTCAGCTTTTATCTGCGTTTTGAGCAATATTATGATATAATTAGACTAACAATCACCCTTGTAAATAATGAACTTCTAGGTTTAATGCATAAAAGAAGACCTTTTAAAACTGGCTTGACTGGCATTATAAAGAGAATTTAAATTACCCAGAACATGACAATGTTCCCGCAATAATTATATTAATAAGTTTGAAATATTTACGGCAATGAATGAAATAGGGTGATAGCTTGCCAATAAATTTTATTTCAGATGGTAAACAAGATGTAATAATAGTAATTACGAGGTTTTATTTGACGCGAGCTGTGCAAGCCATGTTAACAACATTTTTATGCAGATTCTTCACGGTTAGTATTTCTTAATGCTTATCCGTATGTGTCGAATATTGGCGTATATCCCCCCGTAATCCCAGAGATGGCATTTATATATTCAGATTCATTTGGTCACTCTCACTGATTGCAAAATTTAAACGATAATTTTTTTTAAATTTAGAATTCGGCTTAACAGCCGTACACCCAGTCACAGAGTGAAATTTCGTAATATTTTAAACAATATTTATACAAAGAAAAAGTAAAACATATAAACAGGAGTACACGCCACTGGGGTCTATCAGCGCCACTTTCCTTTTAAAAGACAAACTAGAAGACCACAACAAGGGGGAGAAAATACATAAGGGAAAGACACGGATACTCATTCTAACGTTATCAGCTTACAAAGTTAACTTTTCGGTTTGGCTTTAACGTTTCATGTTTTATACTAGGAAGCAAAATATTTTATAATATATTTAAAGGCCGCCTTAATGCAAGATCTGCCCTTAGCGGGTCTCGATAACTTTCATCTGCAACAAGATAGAGCACCCGCTCACAATGCGCTAATTATTAAGGCCTACTTAAACAATAATTTCCCAGACCACTGGATTAGAACTAATGGACCTCTAAGATGACCACCAAGGTCACTCGACTTGTTGGTTTTGGATTTCTTCTTGTAGGGTTACAAACACGGCCTTTAATTATTTTAAATTCATTAAAGCGAATAAGAACTATGTGTGAAACATGTCTAAGGCATAATGAAGAACAATTCGAGCAATATTTATGAGAAAGTTCTATAAATTTGCAGCTTTTGTTTCTAATGTTTTACGTAGTAAAAAACAACTCGATTTATGCATTGTTATTATTTTTACTGAAATATAACTGCTAATTAGATTAAGGAGTCCAAAATATATTTCTTCTGCAGTAATTATCATTCCAGTAATAGTTTGTTTAAATACCCGTCATGGCCTACTAACAAAAAATGTATATTTTTTTAATAAAATGTAAATTTCGTGCTTAATATTAAAAATAAAAATAAGGCATTATACCGGGTGTTGCATCGTCGAGCGGGACATAGGAAATCCCATGTAATTTTAAATAGGGTCAATTATTGGCTTCCCTAATTATTTTAGAGAAATATTCTATTTAGGTTTATTAAAGAGCACTAAAACCCACATTCAAAAGAATTACTTTAGATATTTTTGATGAGCCCGTTTACGGGTTATCGCCGATTTCTTTTTAACTATTTCTCCTTTTTATGGCCCCGTATTTGCGGGCACCAGTCAAGGTAAAAAATGACTGTCAAATAAACTTGTCATTTTGAAATGTGTGCTTTATTGTTATAAAAACTCGTACATCGAAAATATTAAAGGTGTATTTATGAGTACAAATTAATCTGAATAAAACTAAAATAAAGTATCCAATTACAAGGTTAATTATGACATTTTACATGTTTCAATATTTTACTAATTAATAGATAGGTACTATTAAATTGTTAGAACTTTAGGATTTAAGAAGATGTTCAAATATTCCTCAAAATGACAACTTTATTTGACAGTCATCTTTTACCTTGACTGGTGCCCGCAAATACGGGGCCATAAAAAGGAGAAATAGTTAAAAAGAAATCGGCGATAACCCCGTAAACGGGCTCATCAAAAATATCTGATGTTATTCTTTTGAATGTGGGTTTTAGTGCTCTTTAATAAACCTAAATAGAATTTTTCTCTAAAATAATTAGGGAAGCCAATAATTGTTGTTGTTAAATATCGCAGATTGACATAAGTAAGTTCAATAATAAAAGTTTTTGCGGTAACCGTGGTTACACTTTAATACCCATATACCAGGATATGCAAAAGACGCCTCCAATGTTGGTAAAGAAAATATAATATTATTATTATTTTTTAAATATATTTATAAATATAATGTAAAGTATTAAGTTGGTATTAAAATTAAAAAGTACATAATAAATAATATATTTATAAACAGTCAAAAATTATGGATTTGTATGATTGTTAGTACACAGTAGTAGTAAAAACTTGATTATGATTGATAGCTACCTACTGGGGGATTATCGCTTCTACTGTGGAATTATCGCTGTAATTCTTGCGAAAGACCACACTTCTTATGAGATTTTTTATATATGAGGGAAATATTCAACTAAATTATATTATTAAAAAATATATCCCGTCAGATCACCGAAGTTAAGCAGTTTCGAGCGCGGTTAGTACTTGGATGGGTGACCGCTTGGGAAACACCGCGTGCTCTTGTCTTAGGGAAGAGTGTAAAATGAATCGACATCAAAACCATCCTATTCACGCCGGACAGGCCGGATGAGATCGGATATTTCGTAGGATGAAGGTGCCGTTTCACACTCCCCAGTCGGTAGACCGCACGATTAAAAAAAACCGTACGGTCGATGACCGGTTCAAGATGGCCTCTGATACGCCGACGAACCGTAGAAAATAGTAAATAAAAAAAAAAAATATATATATGGGTTGACCAATTTAAGAAAAAACAAGTTTGTTTTTTTCTCGGAAACTTTTAAACGTAGAAAAAATCTGAGTACGTCACTGGATTCTACGTAAAAATTACAAACGGAGCATTTGTTTTCTCTGTGATAAGCTACAGGGTAACCTAAATATAGGGGGTGTCCCAAAATGTAAAATTTTAAAACATCCCCTATATCAAAAACAAGGTGGACCAGAAAAAATCTGATTGCAGCATCTTTTGCTTCACAAAAAGTAGTACAGTGCTGCAAAAACCTTATCCTTCTATCTTTACTAATAACGGAGATACCTTTAAACTTCAAACTAATTTATTCTTCTATACAGTGATGGGCTAAAATATGGAACAAATTCATTTAAAAATAAGGTATTAATTTTTTGAAAAAACGCTCGGACACGTCTATTATAATTTTTTCTTCCGGATTTTTTGCCTCAAAAAGAAATTATACAGGGTGTGTCAAAAAGTAGATGTAGCAAACATTTTTTGTATTTTAAATAGAACCCTATTTTTTTCAGTCGAATTTTGAATTCTACGTCAAATTCTGCGCATAATTCATGTAGCATACCCTATCCTTATCTCTAACGGTTTTAGAGAAAAATTACATCATAAAACGAAAATTATTTTATTAAGTGTTGAAAATGCCAACCATTGACTTCTTGACAATATGCCAATCTACTTAAAAACCCTTCTAAAACATTATTTACAGTATTTTCATTAATTTGCCTAATTTCATATCTAATTTTAAATTTTAAGTCTTCCAAATTTTGTGGTTTATCCTTATACACTTTTGATTTCAAATAACCCCAAATAAAGAAATCCATTGGTGTAAGATCGGGAGATCTTGCACGCCATTTTATGGGTCCTCTTCTACCTATCCATCGTTCGGGAAATACAGTATTGAAATACTCTCGTACTTGTCGAGCAAAATGAGGCGGAGGACCATTCTGCTGAAACCAAATAGACGCTTCTGGTAGATTAGGCTGATTCGGATTTGGAAAATCCGCTGCTAGTGTGGGAATTAATTCATTTTGAAGAAATTGTAAATACCGGTCTCCTGTAAGATTTCCATCAAAGAAAAAAGGTCCAATAATTCTATCATTTAATATCCCTGCCCAAACATTTACTTTTTGTGGGTTTTGCGTGTGCTGTTCTCTCATCCAACGGGGGGGATTATTTGTACTCCAATACCGAAAATTTTGTCTGTTTACCGAGCCATTCAAACAAAACGTGGCTTCATCGCTAAAAAGTATGTTGCGATGGAAAAATAAATTTAAGTTGCAAATTTCCATCATAGTTTCACAAAACTGTAGTCGGCGGTCGGGATCATCTTTGTTTAGCTCGTGCAGCAACCTAATTTTGTACGGATAGTACTTTTCTTGTTTCAATACCCGCAAAACAGATCGTCGGCTCACATCATTATTAAGGGCTACTTCAGTGGATGCACTATGGGGATTATCTTCAACTTCTCACAAAATGTTCAATTTTGTGTTTTCACTAATTTTTGGACGACCTGGCCGTAGACAATCCTTTACATTCCCTGTTTCCCTGAATTTCTTCTCAATTTTACTCACTGTAGATCTTGTAATCGGTCGTTCTGGATACTGAGCGCTAAACAAGTTACAAACTTCTTCTTGATTTCTTGTTTTGTCTCCACATCCAATTAAAATTAAAATTTCGATTCTTTGAGCTTTATTTAAATGCAACATGATCACCGTTTTTCAAAATTATACCTAAAATTATTTTTGATTGACACATGACTTGCTATCGTAGTGACAATTCATTTAAATGTACCTGGTTTAAACGAAAAATTTCGTTTTATGATGTAATTTTTCTCTAAACCCGTTAGAGATAAGGATAGAGTATGATACATGAATTATGCGCAGAATTTGACGTAGAATTCAAAATTCGACGGAAAAAAATAGGGTTCTATTTAAAATACAAAAACATTTTGCTACCTACATCTACTTTTTGACACACCCTGTATAATTTCTTTTTGAGGCAAGAAATCCGGAAGAAAAAATTATAATCGACGTGTCTGAGCGTTTTTAAAAAAAATTAATACCTGATTTTTAAAGGAATTTGTTCCATATTTAGCCCATCACTGTATATTATAAATTACAGGTAATATCACTTGAGGAGTATACAGAATTAAATACAGAATAAAACAAGCTAATAAAAATAAATTGTTCAAGAAATTAAAATATCTAGACATAATACAAATAAAATGCAAATAAAATAACAAATACATACAAAAGACTTGTAAAACACAACGAAGTAAAATGCAAAATACAACAAGAGAATAAAAGAACTAGAAATTTTTAAATTTCCATCACAGGAATGCCTAAAAATTCTTCCACAGAGTAAAATGCTTTGCTGATGGAAAATGCCTTTAACCTTTCTTTTAAATCTCCAATAGGTAAATTTCTCTGATGGTATGAGAGTTTATTGTAGAAGTAAATCCCAAAGAACCCAGGGCCATCTTGACACCTTTTAAGTCACCAATTGCTTGGCACAAGATTTGAGTTGTTACGAGTATCATGGTCATGTAGAGAACTATGAGTGGCATAATGATCGATGTGCGATCTGATATACAGTATAGTTTCTAAGATAAATAGAGATGGTAGTATCAGTATTCTATTACGAATGAAAGCCTGGCGACAATCCTCTCCATACCCCAGACCACAAACCACCCGGAGAGCCTTCCTTTGCAAAGTAAACACCAATGCAGCTCCACTACTATGTCCCCAAACCACTATAGCATAGTCAATGTTTGAATCGATAGTATCAAAATATGCATCCTTTAACATACACTTTGACGACACACATTGACCCAGGTTTCTAAGCATAAATATGTTTTTGCTTAGTTTTTTGCACACATGTGCAATATGAGCATCCCAGCGCAGCCACCTGTCTAGATAAACACCCTTACCAAGGTCACAGAAAATGGCCGTTGTAAATGCAGAGTTGTGAAAGGCATCAATTATACTTACCCCGTAAAATCATCGAAAACGGGACACCCTGTACAGCGAAAGTCATTAGAATATGTTTTATATGTATTTTGTTATTAGTAAAGGCGGAAGTCCAATACTAACTCCTTGAATATTACTATAATACTCATAATTATTAGGGGTGCAGAACGACGCGATTGCATTTAATATTTGATTTGAATTCCAGAAACTTTCACAAATTAGGAGAGAGTTTTTGTGATGTCAATACTTATTTGTCAGATCATAGTTATTAAGCGTAGCTATGTTACTAAGTAGATTTGTATCAAAAAATCTGTTCCTGAATAGAGATTTGGCACTAAGTGCTTCTCAACGGAGACAGCGGGGTGGTTCTAAAGCTTCAACTAGCAGCTATACGACATGTCAAAAACATATTTCTTTATATCATTTTACTTTTAATTGAGAATACATAATATATTTTTTCTACTACTAACTTGAGAAGTCGCCATTATTTACTTCATTTCTCTAATGAGTAGTAAAATTTCTCTACCTATAAATTGGAACATATTTCAAAAATTCACAAATTCTGTACAAACTGACATTGCGAACGGTGCATGTGTTCAGGAAAGGATTCACGTTGATCTTGAATCTTGGAAGATAATACTCGTTGGAGAATACGGGCCTGAGGGAGGTCGTTCCAGAGCGGTGACGTTCTCCAGATGAAAGAATTTTTAAATAGTGTCGTTCGAGGGGCACTAAGCTGAACTACGTACGGGTGGGCTGCAGTGGCTCGTCGTGTATTCCTACCATGCACCGTGGTACCATGCGGGTAATCTCACTTGATCACTTGCCTTGAAAATATTTTTAAAATAGACTCAAGTCGGCAACCTGCCTTCGATGTTCAAAGCTTTCTAGGTTGTTTGTCAGATCATGCTGACCAATCAAGCGAATGGCTCTTCTTTGAATGGAATGTAGCAATATCAGGGTATGTTTAGGAGCAGAGCCCCAAATATGCAAACAGTACTCCAGCGATGGTCGAGTTTGGGCTTTAAAGAGCATCAAAAGTTGTTGGTGTGTATAGAAGTTCTTAGTTCGGAAAAGTATTCCAAGCTTCTGTGAGGCTGGCTAAGCAATGGCCGCAACGTGACTATGCCAAGACATATGACTATTCAAATTGACGCCCAATAAATAAATTGATGAAGCCAAGGGAATCGAGTGTCCCCCTATGATTATATCCGGCTCTCCAGCATTAACTTTTTTAGATAAAGTGCCGCCTGGGTTTCTTGAGCGTTAAATTCTCCTTGGTTACTGTTACCCTAAGATGGAATTTCTTCCAGATCTTTGTCGTTACGGCTCATCGGCAAAGATATAGAGTCTGACGACAAGGAAAGGGACCTCACAGTGCACTTCAACACATAACACAAATTGTTATACTATGCGGTTAACCGCTGAACCAGAATCGGTGCCAGACTAAGGAGACTAGTAGAACATTTAGATATAATAATATCACCCAACATCAAAGCCAGTGCAGGAGTCTGATGAGCACAGAGTAGAAACCAAAACCGGGATCTTTGGAACGGACGCGACTTTTATTTGCGTCCCTACTCCAACGACGAGCACGGACTTGGCAATGGACATGGATTGAGAAGCTATTTCATTTTAAAACCTTCGAGGAATTAAAAGTCGACCGGTGAACCGAAGGATTACTCTGTAGAGCCTTCTGATCCACGGATGAGTACCTTTGCACATGTACCCCTCACCTTATCAGTGGGGACTGACGGTTTAATGGTTTTACCGATTCACCGTTACACGTGCGCTCAGCTTAATCAAGAGCGTACTCCGTATGTTTCACGGGGGTGTCACATCCCGCTATTCTTAAGAGTCAGCGATCCGGACATTCCACGATACAACTTTTAACCTAATCTCAAAGTCATGTTCCATTACGGTGTCCGTCGTTTGTCCCATCGGCTCGGTGTTTCGTCCTCTTGGACTCATCGCTACCCCGTCGTGCGTAGGTGCAGTAAATATATTAAGGGAGTTTCTCTTGCTTACTACCTACCATAATAACAACGCTGATTAATTTATCTCTTGATATCTGTACTGAACCTTATTGTTCTTTTGACCTAATTTCCATAAGACTTCAACAATTGATCTCTGTATATTAACTTGTTTTCAGCCAAGTTTCGGAAGAAACGGAGACATTTAGCGACTTTTACAGAGAGTACCCTTTTTATGGATAGGACAAAGAAAAATTATAATCTGATGTCAAAACGGCAAGAAATTAATGCCTTAGAGGAATGGGGTAAAAGAACTTACTAACAGTAATTTTTATCCCAGAGTTAGAAAGCTAGTTTATGAAGGCCATCTTTAAACACAATAACTCCCTGAAGAAGCGTTTTCGGACCCATGTTCATATGAACCTTATTTTTTCCCTGTATATTTCTCAAAAGAGAATTTTACCTATTGAAATATTTAGTAATGTACACGATGTACTATTTTAAAAACAACAACTTGGTGTCTTAAACAAATTTACGATGTTCATTTGTTGTATCCGATGACAAACTTTGGCGGTTTAGGAAAAATTATTCAATATTTGTAATTTAAAGTTCTTTCTAGCTCTTAAAATAAAGGCTCTAGGGGTGATTAAAAATAAACGAAAAACTTTTTACATATTATGCGAGATATTGCACGAGGCGACATCTTTTGGCAATCGTACAATCCATCCAACGAGACTAGCGAGGACTTAGTGAAGACCAAAGCGTCGCGGTACATGCAATAGGTCGAATGTCAACCAAAATCAATTTTTACTTTTTTTCATTTAGGTAATCAGAATCTTGGCCCTCATCGTTTGCAAAGTCTCTACGTCAAATATCGAATCAGAAGCGAGCATTTAAATTGTATTGTAAATGACCAATGTGAGGCGTCCTTGTATTGGTTCCTGCAAGTAGTCGTATGTCATTGTATACATGTGCTGCGAGACGTATTCTTTTTTAAAGTGGTGAATTTGTGAATAACCTAATGAACTGTTGTGTATACTTTTCTCATATAGAAAGAAAAAAGAACAATCCGATGACTACCCCAATGTTGAAACCTATACTGTAGATTTACAGGCTGTGCTATTGGCTCCGAGACTGAATGCATCGGCAAATTACTACAAGACTAAGTTAACGGTTCATAATGAAACATTCCTCAACTTAAGTACCAAAGATGCTGTATGCTACGTTTGGCACGAAGCTGCGGGAAGACTAGAAAGTGATGTATTTGCATCTATTTTTACAGACTTCCGACAAAAGGTAATTGAAAAAAGACAACCGAAAAAAATAACGATTTGGAGTGACGGGTGTGGATATCAAAACCGCAATGTAAAGCTTTCGAATGCACTACTTGAGCTAAGCATTAAATCAAAAGTTAGAATTGAACAGAAGTACTTGGAAGTTGGCCACACGAACATGGAAGTCGACTTCATACACTTCGCTATGAAGAAGAAATTGCGCAATAAAAGGGAAGCTTATACACCTGCTGACTACATTCCTATAATACAATCCGGTAGACCAAATCCAGGGCCGTACGAAACTCTTTACTGTAGTAGTGACGACTTTTATGCATGCCAGGGAGTGTTCTATAAAAGTATTCTGGTAATAAAGTTGGCGATCCCTATGTCAACGATGTTGTTGCTTTTCAGTATACCCCAAACAGCATATTTAGATACAAACTGAGCTTCGAAGATGAGTAGGCTGATTTACCTACACCTTCAAAACGTCTAAAAACACAGATAGACCACCCAAAACTTTACAGTGGACCAATTCCCATTGGGGCCTCAAAATATAGGCACTTACAAAAACTTAAAGAATTGATTCCACAAGATTATTGTTTATTCTATGAGACCTTACTTTATAAATAAGTTTATTATTGTGTAATAAAAACCTTTGTCTGCAATCAAAAATATATTAGTTAAATTTTTATGTTTAAAATCTGCAGAACAATTACACCTATGTCATCTAAATGGGTCTTGTTACCCATGTAATACATACTATGTCAACATTCTCCAAAAACTAGGTGAATGACCTCTATTCTCTTCATCATAATTTCATACCCGATTTTGATATAAATTTGATAAACACGAAACAAATTTGACTAACATAAGGATTAATAAACAGTTTCTCGTCCTTTCTGTAAAGTTGCAATTAATTCACATTCGACCTATTGCATGTACCGCGACGAAATGCTGGAATATAAGCCGCATATGCAGGTATGTCCGTCTGGTGGCGCTGAAAGCCAATTTATTAGTTCCTTAGGCTCTTATAACACACTTAGATTAGCGTGTAGAGCTACTGCGCTATACCCTGCGGTGCATCGAAACTATTTCACTAAGCCAAAGGTTTTAGCCCTTGAACAGTCATTCTTCGTTACTCTTAGCAAACAATATATCCCTTAGTTCTTTATTCTGCAGGCGCTGAATTACTCCAATGTTACTCTTACTGCACACCTAGACGGCTATTAATAATCTTCAGCCTATTAACCCCTTTCCCAGTTCTCTAACAAATCATTTAAACAAACAATGCAGATAATAAAACTAATATATTATAGACAATGGGCCCTCCATTGTCAGAAACCAAACTTGTAAGACGCATAAATGGCGCGTCCAAGCGACATCTCGCCGACTTTCTGATTTTCAACGAGAAAGATGATGGTAACGTGATAACAGCATTATTAGCCTTTTATTCGGGCAACCACATTTTTTATAAGGGAATTAAATGATAATTTTGGCAACATTAAATAGAGGAATTAAACGGGGTATGAAAGATTAATAGTAATATTTTTTAAACTTGAAGAAACTAATATTTTATCCTTATAGTGAAGCCTTAGTAAAAGAAAATCCGGGAAAAACTAGATTAGCAAACTTTAACTGAACCTATAAAATTTCGTTCAAGTTAAGAACATATTCGGCAATTAAATAATTTTACTGAATATTTTAATTAACGAAACATAGGCTATATTGCCAGAACTAACGGAAACTCAATTAAGTGTTTTAATTTGCGTAAGAAAAAGTTTTTGTCAGAGTGACCATAAAGAAAATTAAAAGGGTGAGAAATACCTTCCAAATGTATAATTAGGTATTGGTACATCAAAAAATTATTTCTACCGACAATGGCGTCAAAATTCTACCGCCGAAAATCGTACAATCTTTGTTAACGCTCGAAACCAATGCAAGCAAACAATAAACGACAGCAAAGAAGCACACAACCAGAGGATTAAAGACAAACTTCTTGAATCTCCTAACGATTCAAGATCATTTTGTTCGGTAGCTTAAGCCGTCAGCCAGAACTTTACCAAGTCAACCATTTCACCTCTAACACGTTCTGGTTAGGGTGGAGGAAAAACTACATTCCCCCTGTAGAATCAAGAATGCCCGAGATTCTTTTCCGGCACCGCCATGTTAAACGAATCTTGAGAAGTCTTGATATCAAAAAAACTTCTGGTCCTGACGAAACTGAAGTCATCGTAATTAAGGCATGCGCTGAAAAATTGACACCGGTATTTTGTAGGTTATTTAAATCTTACAAAAAAGCACTATTTCCTTCTTGCTGAAAAACTGCGCGAGTCTAGCCAATACCCAAAAAAGGCAAGTAGACCTTGCCAAACAACTATCGTCCAGTCGCACTGCCTTCGGTTATATCAAAGTTATGGAGTTATTTAACATTATCAGTGACCGCCAATATGGATTCCGTAAGTCTAGAGCAACAAGATACCTTCTCGCTTATGTTACTCGCGTTTGGAACAATATAGGGAGTCCCAAGAGGCAGCACTGAACATTTCCAAGGCCTTTGACCGAGTATGGTATAGGGGCTCGTAACTAAAGTGAGAGCATACGGAATGCCGATTCAATTTTATTCATGGCTGTCAAGCTTTCTTAAAAAAGACCGTTCTCTGTGAGTGGCGATAAATGGATTTATTTTAGACACATTTAACATCAACGCTGCAGTCCCTCAAGGTTCTATATTGTCGCCCCCCTTCTCTTTACTATACATTAACGATCTTTTGGAGAATACTGAGAATCCTATATATAGTTTCACTGATGACAGCACACTTGTTTCATCTTCTACTTTGGATGCTCGTACATCGGCTGCCAATTTACATTCTTAAAGGCAGCAAGAGGTCTCACATCTCAACAAAGAACTGAATGAAATTCTGTCTTATTTATAATTAATGATGAAGAACCAGATTTAGTCATGACGGGACAGTCGACTCCCTTGGCGTCATCAATTCATTTATTGTGCATCAATTTGGATAGTCATATGTCTTGGCATAGTCACGTTGCGGCCATTGCTAAGGCAGCCTTGCAGAAGCTTGAAATAATTTTCCGAACTAAGAACCTCTATACAACCCCAACAACTTTTGATGCTCTAAAAGCCTAAGTTCAACCATCGCTGAAGTACTGTTCGCATATTTAGGGCTCTGCTCCTAAACATACTTTATTCCATTCAAAGAAGAGTCATTCGCTTGATCGACGACCATGATCTGATAAACAACCTGGAGCGAACATTGGCGAACAACCTAGAAAGCCTTGAACATCGAACGCAGGTTGGCGACTCGAGTCTATTTTATCAATATTTTCATGGCAAGTGCTGAACTGAGGTTGCCAGCTTGATTCCACCCAGAGCGGTGCATGGTGGAAATACACGACGAGCCACTGCAGCCCACCCGTACGTGATTCAGCTCAGTGTTCCTCCAACGACACTGCTTAGAAATGCTTTCATCTGGAGAACGTCATCACTCCGTAAGGCCGTGTTTCCCAAACGAGTATAATCTCCAAAGATTCAAGACCACAGAATCGTGTCCTCCGCACACGCACCGCTCCCAGGGCGCCATAAAGGATTAATCCTATAGTGCTGTGCCTTATTATAAAAAACAAATCTGAATTCGAAAGCCGACCCTGTCCTTAAAAGAATATACTATTTTCCAATCTATAATACTAGTCTGGATTAAAATATTATGTAACTTTATAAAGGTGCAAGGCATTTGCATTTTTACACCAAGATGTCTGGTGCTATTACCATAAACTAAACTTTTATTAAAATCGATAATTCGGGTTTACCACCGACCGTGGCCGAATAATGGCCTTCATTAAATTTTAAAATATGTATATTTTAAGGTTATGAACTGTCTGCATCTTAAAATTTATAATAGGTATCTACATTTTTAAATAGTTTTTTTTTGGCGTGACCTCGGTCGCAACGTGGTGAAGAACCGGCAACGGGAAAATTTTGTGAAAATCCTGAAGGAAAATAGAAATAATCAGGGTAAATAAACAGAAAAACACCCAATAGGGACGCAGAACAATAAAAACTGGTAAGAGTATTCCTTTTTTCCTTTCCATCCTAACCTAACCTAGCTTTGGTAGCGCATTTGCATGGGGGAGGAGACTGGGGGGCTCACAAGCCCCCCAAACGCTTCGCAAGGGCGGAATAGAGTTATACACACGTACTACTACAAACAGCAGGGCCCATTTGACGTAATTGTAGAGGGAATTTATCAAAATGTAGGCAATATTCATCCAGCAGCATTAGGAAAAAAATTCAAAACAGCTAAAGTCAATGATATTCTTAGAATTAAAAGGAAAGGTAAAAACAGAATTACCATAGAGTTTACGACGGCAGTGGGAGCGAATAACTTCTTAAACAACGAGGTACTAAAGGCAGAAAACATTAAGGCATATATACCAGCATCAATGGCATCGTGCAAGGGCATTATCAGGGGGGTAAGCACAAAGATAAGTATAGAGGAATTCATTGCAGAGGCGAAATCTACAATTTCGATATTGGAAGCCAGAAGGATAAGGAAAAGGGTAAACGACAATGGCGACATAAGTTACGAGAATACAGAAGACATAGTTATAACCTTTAAAGGGACAAGCTTCCCAACATATGTTAGAATATATTACTTCGAGGCCTCAGTGAAACTCTACATCCCACTTCCAACAATATGCATTAAATGTCTCAGATATGGCCATGTGGCTGCCCAATGTAGAGGCAAAACTAGATGTGCTAGATGTGGAGACGAACATAATGCAAACGAGTGTCAGTGCACAACAGACAATATCTTATGTCTGTACTGTAAGGAAAATCAAGAAGTAACAGACAGAAGGAATTGCAAGGAATACAAACGGCAAAAAGATATAAAGAAATCCATGACAGAAAACAATATTTCATACTTTGAGGCCAGGAGTTTGCATCCGAAAACAACAAATGACGAACAATATGAATCAGAAAATAACAGGGATCACACACGCAGACAACCAAACTTCAATTACCACCACAGTGCATTTCCGAGACTTAACATGAAGGAACTTGAAACTGTAGACTTCTCACAAAGAAAGACTCATTTAACAAAACCACCAGAACCTAAGGCAACTTTTTTAGGGATTACAAGAAAGAGAAGGTTACTGACACCAATATCACCTGAAGTACAAGGATACGATCGGGAGGCACACAATAGATGCTTAATAGCCTCATCATGTAGAAGCCCCTCAAACAAAGCGGCTACACCTGATGAAGTGGAGGTAGTACCAGTTATGACCTTCATAGAAAATATAATTAATAAAGTCAATGTAACACACGAAGTTAAAAGTCACATTATTAGCGAAATTCAAAACGTGCTGGAAGGCAACACCAGTGATAACAAGGATGATAACCTGGGAGGAAACCCCATTGATAATACAACAATAACGACTGATGGCACTAAACACAAAAACAAAGATTATACAATGGAACATTAGGTGCCCGGTACTTTTGGCACTGATTAACTCATTTGAAAGACGATTAAAATAATCATGGTTTTCAATGTGCCAAAACCTACGAATCTATACTGGCATTGGCACATTCAAGACTCTGATTATTTTAATCGTCTAGCAAATGAGTTAATCAGTGTCAAAAGTACCGGTACTAGGAGTATCAACTCTAACAGAGACATTTTCAATAACATCATAATTGAAGAAAATCCAGACATTATTCTACTAAATGAAACATTTTTAAAAGCAAATCAAACATTTCACACAAAAAATTACACAACTACAAGGCAGGACAGACAGGATGGAAGGGGAGGCTTAGCCACCTTAATCCGACAAAACAAAATATTTAAAAAAATTGAAATAAATCTCGTTCTTCCACAAAAATTGCAGTTATTGATAATAGAGACTGGGAAAATTAGAAGATGCAATATATATGCCCCACCAGATATCTATATAACCATTGGGCAATTTATAAGAATAATTGAACTCCTAGGAGAAGAATACATAATCATGGGAGATATAAACGCACAAAATCAACTCTGGGGATCAACCATAAACAACAACAAAGGCATCAACCTGATAGAGGCTGCAAACTCAACTAACGCAGTCATCCTAAATGATGGCAGAACTACAAGAATCACAACACCGCATCAAGGTAATAGCTGTCCGGACATAACGATTACATCTAGTAGTCTAGCAACCAAATGTAAGTGGGACGTATTGGAGGACGCAGGTAACAGTGATCATCTGCCAACGGTCCTCAACTATGATCAGGGCAAGCTAGGAGAACAAGAAGCCTATAATAGATTCAAATGGAACATAAAAAAAGCCAACTGGGATCTTTATCAGGGAATATGTGCTCAAAGGGACCCCCAAAATTGGGAAGAATGGAAGGAAACCATCACTAACGCAGCAGAGCAAGCTATAGGAAAAGTGGAGATAACAACAAATAGAGCAGGAAGAATACGGAAACCCACTTGGTGGGATACGGAATGTGAGAGGTCAGATAAAGAAAGAAAGATGGCGCTGAAAATATACAAAGAACACCATACAGAAGAAAATTATATAGAATATAAGAGGAAAGCAGCCATTGCTACAAGAACGCTGAGGAAAAAAAAAAAGGAAAGTTTCATTCAATTTACAGAAAGTCTCAACGAATATTGCAAAAGTATGGAGGGTAGTTAGAAAGTTCTCAAACATCAACAACGCAACCAGGCAGCCAAGCGACCCTGCTGAAGGTTGGTTGGAGGAACTACTTTACAAACTAGCGCCAATATATATTCCTCAAGACACGCAATCACAGCAACAACAACCTGCAACTCCACTGGAATTCTCAGAGGAAGGGATAGAAGCGGTACTCAACTGTAAAAAAAAAGACTCGGCACCAGGTAACGACGCTATAACCTACTCAATGATCAAGAACGTACCAGTCAATATGAAAGATGCTCTTAAAACCATTTTCAATAACATCCTGTTGGGAAGGATGGAGGTACCAGAAGACTGGAAAATATCAACAATTGTACCAATCCTCAAAGTGGGCAAGAACGCGGATGACTGTAACAACTATAGGCCTATAGCATTAACAAACTGCACAGGGAAAGTACTGGAGGCACTCATAAAGCAGAGAATAGACTACTACATGGAGAATAACGAGTTCTTTGAGGAAGAAATCAATGACTTCAGGAAAAATAGAGGTACAATGGAGAACATAACTATACTCTCTTCAGAAATATATAGCGCTTTCACAAAGAATGAGACAACCACAGCAGTATTCATAGACATGGCGTCAGCATACGACAATGTCAATATATGGAAGCTTATAGAAAGCCTAGTAAAATATAACATAAATAACAATTACATTGGAATTATAATGCAACTTCTATGGGCTAGGAAAATTTACATAAGATCTTGTAAAACTGGAAAGATAGTAGGCTCACATTGGTGTTATAAGGGTATTCAACAGGGGTCCCCGCTCAGTCCTATCTTATTCAATATATACACCAACGACTTCAAAAAAAATGTCACAAATAACGTCAAGGCTCTGCAATATGCGGACGATCTAGTTGTCTACACTTCGGGAAAAAGCATTGAGCAATGTAGAGAAAATATCCAAAACACCTTAAACAACATAGAAGGATGGATGGAAGAAAAGGATATGGAAGTCTCAGTCAACAAAACCAAAACTATGATCTTCAGCAAAGGGAGAAGACATCCAACAAGCCCAGTCAGATATAGGGGTGCAATAATTGAACGCGTGGATAACTATAAATACCTGGGAGTCACATTTGACTCGCAAATGAGATGGACAGCTCACATAGACAACATGTGTCTAAGAGCCAACAAGGCTATTAATATAATGAAATCGCTCACAAGAGTATGGTGGGGAGCAGACCCAAAAATACTTATAAACATCTATAAAGGTATGGTAAGAACACACCTTGACTATGGTAGTCAAGCCATCTTTAAGACAACCACGAGAAACTGGAGCAGAATAGACAGAATGCAATATTAAGCATTAAGAATTGCTTTAGGACTGATGAAATCTAGACCAACGCACATCATCCTCTCAGAAGCCGGAGAACTACCGATGGAAATCAGAAGACATCTTATCTGCACAAAACTGTCAATGAAACACATGGCGCTTAGCACAAGTAGGGTTCATCAAGCGCTCCTAAACTTTTACCTGCTGTTCAACGAGGAACCATCATACTGGAGACACAATAAGGCGCCGCCAATACTGGAGGGCTTTGATCTGGCAATACAGTACACAGAGTACATAGAAAAAAACAGAAGAATGCCCTGTTATGACACAGAGTACGGAGGTCAATTCACCAAAATAGAGATTATCGATTCCAAAATTGGAAAATTCAGCCCGAACAGCCAGCAAATTTTTGAAGACATAAAACAACAAAAATATAGACAATACTCTACAGTGTATACTGATGCCTCGGTGGACCCGGAGAGTGATAGTGTAGGAGTCGGGGTCTATAGTTCAGATCTGGAAATAGAAAAGTTCAATCAGCTTGCAACCCATACTAATATCTGTACAGCAGAGATCCTGGCCATCAAAGCCGCTATACAGACAAGTAAAAACCTAGCAAATAATATTCTAATAATATCGGACTCAAAGAGTGGATTACAAAAACTCCAAAGAATAGGAATCCAAGGTAGAAATGATCATATCACGCTGCAAACTAGAAAAGAAATTGTAGGAGCAATCAGAAATGGAACCAATCTCAAAATTATGTGGATTTCAAGTCACAGTGGGATAAAAGGAAATGAGAAAGCAGACGAATTAGCTCTAACTGGAAGAAACGAGGGCACCCAAATAGACAATAAGCTACATTTTACGGATGTAATGAAAAAAGTTAAAGAGCTTCTATGGGAAAACTGGGGTAACATTTATAAAAGAACAGGTAGAAGAAAAGGGATATCATATGTAAAAATCCAACAACTCCCACTGAAGAAACCATGGTTCAACAAATACCAGTACACTAAGAGGAAGTTAATCTCCACAATGTGCAGAATGAGATCCTCACACTGCTGCACACCGGCCCACTTACATAAACTAAACCTGAAGGACGAACCAAACTGCGCATGTGGAGAGTATGGAGACCTGAATCACATACTCCTGGGCTGTGATAACGACCAAAACACCAAGAACCTATACACTTATCTCGCTTGTAAAATAAAAACCCCTATCCATATATCAAACATTCTAGGAAATCCCACGGGTGAAGCTGCCCTCTCCATGATGAGAATTATAGACAAAATCAGCATTAAAATATAACCTCTGATCAACTACCAACTTAACTGACAACTGTCAGTTTTGCATAGTATAGTATAGTAGAGTAGGAACGTATGAATTGAACCCATAGTAGATTAAAATAGCTTATCGCATGTAACATTTGCTTAAAGAGTAGAAATTCGCATGACGCTTAAAAATTAAATAAGAACAACGCTTAAGCTAAATGATAATTCCCAATTTCCTTGATTCCCCACAAACCCCTATAACCCTCATCCCTTTATTCACCAGATAAGAAGAATAAGTGCAAGGGAGATAGGCAGAGATCAAGTCTCGAGGCACATGCAAGTCGAAACAACCAAGAACCCAGAACAAAAATTGGCTGGATGCCGAAAGGCAAGAGGTCATAGAAAATTTCGAACAGAACAGAACAGAACATTTTTAAATAAATATAAAAATGACACCAACAATTTTTTTTGTAGCCAAACGAATAAGGTTCTTCTGAGATCTAGAAAGTAGGGAAGTAGAAAAAAGTTATTTTGTACAGCCGAATGAAAACCTCATAAATTGAATCACATTGAAATTTACGTGGGACCACCCGAAATATGAGTTTCTATTTAATAATATAAAATAAAAACAAAACTAAAATATTTTGTTATTGTCAGAAAAACAAATAATTAAAAGGAGGCACTAAATAAACACATTTTAACAACTTGAAGAGATTGTATATAACCACAGACTTTTACGTATTAAATCGCCGTGGATATGGACTAATCAAGTGTTTTTCAAAAATATTGAACTACCCCAAACCAAACAAACCTAGGCCAGGAAACTGTGCTGTTATTATACTTTGAATTTTTTTGATAATTAGTAGGGAATTATCAAGAAATAAAATAACTATACAAATTTTAAAAAGATAAAGACTGAGTGGTGCCGCCACTGGTAAGGCACGGGCGTCGCGATGCGTTCTGATGTCATAGTTCACCATAACCTGGACGTAGTAGTCGTCAGTGCGGGACTTTTATTTGACTGGTATGGTAAGAAGAAAACCATGGTGGCCTACCCCAGGTCCTCATGGTTCTTGCTGTTTCTTGGATTCGCCTTTATAGCTGCCACCTTCTAGGGTACGTTTCCCAAAATTTTGAAAATTGCGCTCGTGTGTAGTGGCATGCAAATAGGGCTTGGGCCCCGTGAAGAAAAATACGAATATCCCTAGGTACAAGTGCTTGTAGTGAACTTCGCTTAAACCTCAAAAAGTCCTGTGTCAACAATGTTTTTGAAAAAATACCAATTATGTAATAGCTTGTCGCAACCGCTTTTTGAGGTGCTAGAATATGATATTCCGTTATTTTTGGATCAGCAGGTTTCCAATAATAAAATTTACCGCAAATAAACTCCTTTTTGCTATGAATAAAATTTTTATCCTGCAATTTATTCTGCTACTCTTTTCATTCAAATGCCTTCTCTCTTCTCATGCAAATGCCGCACTGTTTCAACATGCTTGAATCTTATTTACACAAACTTGGTTGGCTGCACAGAAGCCGTAGCAGAGAATAATTCTTTCTCTGATAACGAAACTGTGTTATTTAACTCAGGAATTTTAAATAATCAATCACTCAATTTTAGTAAGGAAAATATAGAAAATTTTAACATAGTTCTAAAAGAGGAGGATTGGTCAATTATATAATATAGTACCTGATATTTTGAACAAAAATTCAATATTTTTTATACCATATTCTTGAATCATTTTAATTCGTTTTTTCCATATAAGTTCAGGTATTTTAGCTGTGATTATATATCGTGGGTAACACAGGAAGTTAAACAATCTAGTCAATATCTTAAGGACATGCATAGATTAAGACGTAAAAACCCGGACTTTGATGCGCTGTATGGGTTGGAGCGTGCTAAGCATAGGAAGTTGATGGAAACTACTAAAAAAATGTACTATCAACAAAAAATTTTAAGTGAGGACAACTCTCCGGGGGCTATTTGGTCAGTGGTATCCGAGCTGACTAAAGGAAGTAATCATCAATCGGGATTACATATAAAGATAACGCATCCAACCGGCGAGATTGTACAGGATTCTGGCTTGGTTGCCAGCCAGTTTAACCAGTTTTTTGTTGATGCCCTACTTTCTATCTTAAAAAACTTTAGCCAAGAAAAAAAAATCATTGTCAGATTTGTTTCGGATGAATGAGGGTGATTTTCCGGCCATGGAAGTACCTTTGTTTACTGAGGCGGAAATGTCTGATCTCATTTTCAAAAAAATCGAAAACAAACGATCAGCTGAACCTGGAGGAGTGGCTTGATATTTCAAGCAGAATAAACACATGGCTGTTTTCTTTGTTCCGGCAAACTAAACAACCATTCTGGAATCCAAACAAGGCCGGCCAGTCCCAAATTCAATTTAGTCTTTGCATGCGGCTATATCGCGAAACGTCAATACGAAAGCGGCTTTCTAAGCTACATGCTCTGCTGCCCTGCCGTTGCTGGTCCGCTGCATACCGTCCGCTTTTGGTCAATGCAAGCCGCCGCCGGCCCAATTTGCATATTATGCATTCCATATTAACCCTTGAAGAAACATTATTATACCCGTAAAGGAGTAGAATTCAAGCAAATCTTAAACTTAATCAATTTTGTAAATGAGTCGACATTTGTAAACTTAAAAGAGATAAGAACAAGCAACTGAACCAAAAAATAACTGTCGAAGTTTACAAGGGGGAACACCACTGTTAGGGGTAATATGTTTTTTTTTTGTAACTTTCTTAAATGATCAGGTGGCCCACTAAGAGAGCTGTACTTGAGTCATGCTTGAAACGCCCTGTAGTATCTAACTCAAATTTCGTTACATGGTTTTTTCTTTCATCCTAATAGAACGCTTGTGCCAGTGAGTATTCCATCTTCAAAAACAAGGGCGGAACTGTCAACTTCTTATAAGAGTAAAGCTGAATTTTCATGCATCCGATATCCGTCGGTACGATGATACGAAGTTAATCCTATTGGCTGAATTTACGGCTTTTCATTGGTCAGAAAATTCGTGGGATTTTAAATATTTTGCATTTTCATGCATCCGTTTCCGATGATAGGAATCGTTTGTGATTGGTCCATTGACATCGATAGTAAGATGTCAATGGATTGGTCGGGTCCCTGGTCAGTGGTCAAAAATGTTGACAGTTGTGAATATGCATCAGTGCAGTTTTCGTTTTGATTTTAATTTATGATGATAGGATTGATAGGGATTGTTTGTGGATTATTTGTTAATAATAGTAATTATTATAAACATGGAAGATAGTGAATATACAATTATTGAAGAGAGTGAGGAAACGAGGTTGGCGGTAACGGAGGTAAGCAAAAACATGTGTAAGCAAAAGCCATATTAGGGATATTCCAGAAATAAATCTTTAGCAAAAAACTACAAATAAGTTATAAATATTTTAGGAATCTGAGAATGTAACAGAGTACACTGTTGAGGAATTATTAATATCTTATATTCAAGCAAGGCCTGCCTTGTGGGACTTAAGGTTACCCTTAAAGGACAGATCGAAAACAGCTCGAGATCAATAATTATGGCTGGAAATTTATGCAGAATTTGGGGATAACCCTGAATTTTCTGTAGATTTTCTACAGAAAAAGTGGCTGAGTCTGAGAGATACCTTTGTAAGATTAAAGGGGGAATACACCTATAGTCGTTCTTCTGGCAAAAAGAGAAAGAAGTGGGCATACTTTGATCTGCTACACCGGTTAATACTGATGTTGAAAGTAAAGAAAAGCCAAAAAAAGTACATATTGAGGAAGCCATACTTAAAGCCCTTAATGAAGTTAACCACACAGTACCCCCCATTGTTCAACCTACTGTTTTTGAAGAAAATATAAATCCTTTTTGCATGAGGATTTCAGAGATGCTCAAATTTATGCCTCAAAATGCAAAAACCCAACTGGAAATTAAATTGCTAAAAATGGCATACGAAGGTAGCCAAAGGTATTTAAATTAAATTGATGAATTTAGTTACTTGAATAAACGAAGTGTTTCCGAGTATTTTTTTATTATAATATTAGACAGAACTATACTTTACTATATTATTAAACAGAAATATGCAGTCGTAATGTTTTTATTTATCCCATTGAAATGGAACTGCCCCATCTTCTACAAAATATTTAGATAATGTATGTCTCATATTTTCAGCTACTCGGTCATACGTATTTGTAATTGTTCTCTGTATAGGATGGAGATTAAGATTGATTTCTTTTTTCCATTCTCCTTCTATAATGTCTCCAACTTCATTTTCTCTATCCATAGTTGAAGAAGTACAATACCGTTTTTCAACACCTGCTCTTGATTCCCTATCGATCACATAATTATGCAAGCAAACTGTGGCTTTTACAATGGCTGTTACTGTGGGCTGGCTGGCTATAATTGGTTTTCGATAAATACACGAGCTTGCTGCTAAAATGCCAAACACATTTTCTATGACTCTACGTGCCCTGCATAATCTAAAATAATATAAATAATTTTAAATTTTTTACTGTTATTTTAATAAAGATATGAGATCTTACCAATAGTTAAAAATCCTTTTAATACGTGGCAGAAATCGACCTGGATAAGGGCGCATGATACAAGTTGTCAAAGGAAAAGCTTCATCAGCAGCAATATAGTAATTTATAGGTTCTCCTTCTTCAGTTAGTGTAGCAGGTGCTGTGAATTTCATTTGATTTTCTAAAACAAGCTTTCCTATATTGGAATTTTTAAAGATTCCTCCATCACTATGCCGTCCTTCTGCACCAATATCCACCAAAGTGAATTTATAGCTAGCATCGCACAAAGCTAGCAAAACAATGCTGTGTGACCCTATGTAGTTATAAAATGTGGATCCTGAATGAGTCGGGGCCTGAATTACAACATGTTTTCCATCCATTGCACCAACACAGTGAGGCAACCGCCATCTTTCTTCAAAGTCTTTGGCAATTTTTAACCAAGATTCTTTACTATGTTTTAATAGCACAGTTTCACTTAAACAATCCCATATAGCATTACAAGTTTCATATATAATATTTGAAACTGCACTAGCTGATATTCCAGAAGCATATGACATTGAGGTCATACTATCTCCACTGGCAAGGTATCTACATAAATAAACAAAAATCATATTCAGATCTATGATAGTATTTTTAAAAACAATAGGGGTCTACAGAAAGTATGATCCAAATGACTTGGTACCAGCTGAATGTCTATTGTCTCTGTTTATTTGGCATCTGATTAATCGGATCATAGTTTCCGTAAATCCCTAATATAAATAAGTGGGTATGTATTTATTACAAAACTAGGTATCTAATAGGATGGGTAATAGGTAAATTATCTTAGTGTAAGTGCTAGTCTTTCTCCACTGGAGATTGGTTCTCTTACACAATAAAGTTTTGTTAATTGAGGCCCCACAATATTAAGTAACTTGTTAAAGCTTTCACTGGACATTCTTAAGTAATTACAATATTTTTCTATATCTGTGAGCCTCATCTCATTCAGCAAATTATGGTAGGCGCCGTTGTTTGCGATTTTTAAAGATATCCCGTATCCAAAATCGTTTAGTTTGCCTTTTTCTTTTTGTTCTGATTATTGGCAGAAGTGATAAAAGCAACACATTATGCACTTTTCGGCGTCTTTCTAGTTCTATTTGTTGCTGCTGTACGTGGAACTGATAATTACCGCGATTCCGAGGGCGATTCATTAGTATTCTTATTAATATGTATAAGTAATTTGTAGAATTAAATAAATAATGGTCAAAAAACAAATAAATTCTAAATGTAAACAAAGTTCAAGCAAACCAAAAAGTGAGGTTAGAATTATACGTCAAAGTTGTCAATTCATACGTTATTGTACGAAAAGTTAAATTTATTTTAACTCTGTCCGATGACCGATGAATGTCAAACTATTCGGATACATATTGGCGCCAAAATGTAATGACCAATCAGAGCACCGACGGATCAACGTATCGACGGATATCGAATGCATGAAAATTCACCTTAAAAACTAATATTTTTCTAGAAAAATTAAAATATTAGAACAACTAGTAGGTTTAGGTATATAACATTGTTAACAAAAAAGTTATAGAATTTTATGCAAAATTTAAAAATAGATTTAAAAATAGGGCGTTTCATTTAAAAAAACTTATGTTATATTCTCCACGGTTTTTTATTTATTATAATTTTAAAATGTGCATCCTAACATTGTCTAAAACTTTTGTATTTAACGTTTTTTGGTAATTCCCGAAACAAATGAGATAATGAACTTTACTCTATGGCTGACTCACCCTGTATAAAAGTTAATTTTATTGCAGAAAATACCGTACGCCACTGCTTTTAACGTATCATAATTTTGTAAATGAATCAGTTAAACAGTCAACTGTTTCGGTAATTAACTTGTTCCTTATCACGCTAATTTAGATATAAAATATTTTTAAAAAGAAATATAAATAAGATTTGTCATACGCACGCCACTGGTTGTGTCAAATAATTGAAATTTTGTATTTGGTTTTTTAAAAGGTTGCCAAATTAATTTTTGATATTAGTTTTTACATAAACTAATCACTAAAGGTACTTTACTCTTTAAATTATTATTTTAAATCCGCTGTAAAACCGTACCATGCCTGCACCAAGACTTCAGCAATATGTGTTGCAGGACCGCAGAAATAATAAAATTCAGGTTGATGACCAAGTACTAAATTGCGTTGATAAATGATGGATTGCTGTCGACCAACATACCGCTACTTCCTTGACTTGCATACGTATACAGCAACATAATATGTTTGGTTATGACCAAATACGTTATGTAATTTTAACAAATTACTTATATTATTATAATAATTAGCGTATTTAAGTAATAAAAGGTTATTAAACATTGGAGAAAGATTCCCATTTAAAATAATGTTTTCCAAAATAATCACCAGCCTTGACTTTCTCTACGCATCACATTTCGAAAAAGGCTGAAAGATTCTTGGAGAATGACTAATTACGAGGGATCTTCTCTAAATACTTGTACAGTTAACATCTAATTTTAAAAATGATGATTTCATTCGTAATATTCCTCTAATCATTCGTCTTGACCACCATCTTTATTTCAATAATAGATATTAAAATATTTACGAGCACTTTGAACAATAATATTGTGTTGCCAATCTCTCTTCGATGTTCAAGGCTTTTCAAGTTGTTTGTCAGATCATGGGCACCGTTCAAGCGAATGGCTCTTCTTTGAATGGAATCTAGCAATAATAATAATAATAATAATAATAATAATAAAGGTCTTTTATTCATGAAAAAAAAAACTATTACAAAAGCAAAATAATTACAATTTAAAGGGCGAGATTCAGTTTATCCAATTCCGAAAAAAATGGATGCCTATTCTTACATCTAACCCTAGTAACAGAGAATTTATTTAAACATTTTATATTATAATAAGCTAAACTAGATTATAGTAACAAAATGAAAAGTAGAAATAAGAAAAATAGAAATAACAGAAATAACGCGCGGCAACAAACAAGTCTAAATATTTCCCTACAAAAACTATTACAATTATTTTCCCCCTCTCTCCTCCCCACTCAAACAGGTCAACATTGATCAGATATTAATTTTTTTAATATTTTCATTTTAAATATATTTTTAGAATTTACATCCCTAATTTCGATTCCTAAGTTATTTATGGTGGTTGCAATTTGATAACTAAAACATCTTTTGTACATTTCGGTCGAATGAAGTGGAGGCGTTAGCGTTCCCTTAAAACGAATGTTCAAATTGTGAACATCTGCGCGGTAACGCACTTTGTTATATAGATATGGGGGTGTTTTTGTGATTAGAATTTTAAAGAAAAAAGTAGCCGAATGTAATAATCTTCTATTAACCATGTTTAGCCAATTATTTATTTTGAGCGTATGACTTATAGTGTGATATTTCCTTATACCGTGAATCAATCGTAAGCAACAGTTCTGAAGCTTCTGAATTCGACCGATATCGGCACTTTTTAAACAGGGTCCATAAATAGTGTCACAAAAGTTAACCTGAGAAAGAACCAACGATTCACACACCATAGATTTGATTTCTCTACTGAGGAAATGTCTATATTGAAAAATTAACTTTAGATTAATATAACCTCTTTGAATTACTTTATTAACGTGCTGTGTAAATCGCAAATCATCATCCAGAACTAGTCCTAAATTCTTGACATTTTTATAGAATTTGATCGGTTCATTGTTAATTAATATGTCACTTTTATAAGACCCAACAAATTCATCCCTATCCCTTACCCGACCAAAAATCATGACAGCTGACATGTTAGAGTTTAATTGCAGGCAGTGTTTCTTGGAGAAATTATAAAGATTTTGTAGATCATAATTTATAGCTGCCACTGCTTGCTGGCTTTCAGTAGAAGAGAACGAAAGGTACAATTGAGTATCGTCAGCATAGTAGTGTTGGGTGCAAGAGAGAAAAACATCCTCAGGGTATGTTTAGGTGCAGAGCCCCAAATATGCGAACTCCAACGATGGTCAAATTTGGGCTTTATAGAGTATCAAAAGTTGTTGGGGCATATAGAAGTTCTTGGTTTAGAAAAGTATTTCAAGCTTCTGTGAGGCTGCCTTAGCAATGGCGGCAACGTGACTATGCCAAGACATATGACTATCAAAATTGACGTCCAATAAAAGAATTGATGAAGCCAAGGGAATCGAGTGTCCCGCCATGACTATATCCGGTACTTCAACATTAACTTTTTTAGAAAAAACTGCCGCCTGGGTTTCTTAGCGTTATATTCTACTTGGTTACTGTCACCCCAAGACAGAATTTCTTCCAGGTCTTTGTTGGGATATGAGACTTCTTTCTGCCTATAGAGATGTGCACTGGCAGCCGATGTCTGAGCATCCAAAGTATTCGATGAAACAAGTGTGCTGTCATCAGCGAAGCCATATACAGGATTTTTAGTTTTTTCAAAAGATCGTTAATGCATAGATAAAAGAAGGTAGGCGACAATATAGAACCTTGAGGGACTCCGGCGTTGATGTTAAATGTTGTTTTGATATAACTGAAAGCAATGTCACTGGACGATAGTTGTTTGGTAAGGTCTTCTTGCCTTTTTTGGGCATAGGCTGGACTCGCGCAGTCTTCCAGCAAGGAAATATTTCTTTTTAGTATGATAAGTTAAAAAGCCTACAAAATATCGATGTCGATTCGTCAGCTCATGTCTTAATTGCGATGACTGGAATATTGTCAGGACCAGAAGCTTTTTTGGTGTCAAGACCCTCAAGATTCGTTTAACATAGCGGTACCGGAAACAAATCTCGGGTATTCTACAGGGTTAATGTTCGGTGGAGTTTTTCCCTGAAAATTAACTGTTGAATGTGTCAGACATTGATTGTTCGTTTTAAGTTCTTTGTTGGTTTCTATATCTTCAAGAAAATCCAATCTAGTAAAGTTTTTAGAGGATATATTATTTAAAATTTTTGAATTTCTTCCAGGACCGAAATTATAGTTTAAATCCTTAAGGTGTGTGCCAAAAGCAGATGAGGACAAGCTAACGTGCTCAGAAATTGTAGTTTTAAGTGGTCTGCAAGTTCTAGCAATGTAGGTGCTGTTACAAGAGTTGCAATTTAATTTATATATTCCACTTTTTGAAAGTTTGTCTTTTTTATCTTTTGAATTTACTAAATTGGTGCCAATATTGGTATGCTTTCTTCGAAATGGGGATGTTTAAGAGACGGTTGACATAGCAATGGAAAGCTGCCATTTTGTGTTGTTGTGGATGATTTGAGGAATCTGATATTATATGGTCTGTTTGCGTGAGGTTCCTGTAAATGGAAAAGCTGAGACGGTTTTGTTTTGGAATTCAAGTTGGTTTACCCACGAGTTGGGCGAGGCTAATGGTAAAGGATTCGGCTCCACGACCTTGCTCGTCGGTTGTATTTGAGTCAGTTGACATTATGAACCTTAACGTCGCCAAGGATGGCAACTTTGAAATTGGGATGGTGAGTTTAGTAAAAAGTCGATGGCATTAGCAAGTGAGGAGAACAAGTCTCTATAATGGGTATCGCTTGGCGGCCGGTAAAGGCAACAGATGAATTTAGTAATTCTCTGCGTTGATATTTTAAACCACATTACATCAAAGTCATTAAGCTCGAGTGTCTTCTCTCGATGATAGAAAATATCACTGCGGACAAAGAGACAAAGACCAAATTTGCGCCTAAATCGATAATGGAAGTCGCACTCAGGATATAAATAGCTGACTGTACTAATCGATGATCTGACCTCAGTTGTCCCACCATTTCCATTTTCAATGTTGTTCGAAAGACCCTCCTGGCTATTGGACTTGGTGAATGTTTTGATAATATCGCTTGATGAGGTGACAGGATCCGCCCCCACCCAGAGATGCGATCAGGGGGCCATTTTAACTCCGGAGAATTTTGATCTTGAAACCATTATCATTACATTATTAATATAGTTTCAACCCTGACGTAAAGTAGATGCAGTCTTCTGCCACAAATATTTTCATTTTATTGAGAGCAAAATAAAAAATAAAACTAGGTATATCGCTACATGTTTGGACCGTATAAACAGTCATCTTCAGGGGTTAGTAACATGGGTCGAATTAAACAAAGGCGTGTGGTTGAAGACTGACAGAACGAGTTGAATGATAGAGGCTCTAAACGATTACCCTAGAAAGATGCCATCGTTTAAATAAAACCAAAACCTTTAGACCCTCACCTAAATAATTAAATCATCATCAAACGAACAATTAAAATGCTAGAATCATTCAAAACAGCTAAACGGTGGCATCTTCCTCGGATAATCCTTAACGATTGATTGCCAGCAAGTAACCGTCATTATACATGCGAAATATAAATCTTGGGTTACAGTGTGAACATATTATTTTTAGACCAAAAGTATTGTAACGTTGTTACTCTCGCGGTGTTCTGGTTATACTATTTGGATTGTCGTATAAATACCACTCTTAATTTTAGGTCCTGTTCGCTCAAATTTTCATTATTTTCTGTGACCTTTGCTATGGGCTTTTGAAAATTTTCTTCTAACTCAGCATTTTTGACTTCTAATCTAGTTTGAGGCACCTATTGGATCAGTCTCTATCACATTGCCGTCTCCCTACAACAGTGTAGCACTTTGCCGTTTTCATTTGCTGTTTTCACTTGCCGCTCTATTGAATCCTTGGATTTTTGGTCCTGATTTTCCGAGCATTTGTGAGGTTTATCTGTAAGAGTAGCTGAGCAGCAGCAAAAGACATCTCTTAACGAAACGAGCTAATCCCAGGAGGACCCTCCTGATACGTACCATTACAATATACAATATTTCTTTGGCTTTGGAAAATTCTTCGGGAATTGAATTTTGGATGAGCAGAATAGAATCAAAAGTCTGAATTGATCGAAAAAGATGAAATTGTATGTTGGAGGCGAGGTTATTTACGAAAAGTAAAAGATCTATGCAATAAAAATAGGAAATTGTACTATTTGGATGAAACGTGGCTAAACAGAGGTTATATAGTTCGAAAATATGACAGGATACGAATGTAACCTCTTCTCGTTAAGCGCTTTTAGATGGTCAATCTACGAAAATGAAAGCGCACTCTGGGAAAGGAAAACCCCACATCGGTACCATAGATGACTTTTATTGCCATTTCACTCAGTTCATACAGTCACTACTATGAAGATATGAATGCTGACGTTTTTGAAGACTATTTTGGGGGAAATGATTAAGTTGTACAATGGTCCATACCATTCAAGAAGATGTGAAGAGTTGCCTGCAATTGCTTGGAAAGTAGCAAAAATAATTCAGTGACTTTTAGAGAAACAAATACAATTTGAAGACGTTATGGTAAAAAAAGAGATGCTAAGAATTTTGTGAAGACGCACAAACATCGGTTGGTACAATATGCTGCTAGCGAAATGACAATAAAAGGAATATTACAGTACTTCCTATCATTGAGAACTAAATCCTATAGAATTAATATGGACTCAATGAAACGTTCTGTGACTAGAGAAAATACCACATATAAAATATTCAATTCAATTCAAAATCGCTTTATTATCCCAAAAGGGAAAAAAAAACCAAAGTTTTCATTTACAAAGCTTTCCTACATCAAACATGCCTAATCATAAATAAAATTATCAGGTTTAAAATGTAAAAATAGAATAATACAATACATAAAGAAGAAAAGAAAGAACAATAAAATAATGTACAATGCAAAGTGGCAGCGGTAAATGTGACAAATAATTTTAAAGATAATATGGAATCAATTAATAGAAAAAAAGTTTAAATTTTGTAGTAACAAAATAAGACAAAATTACAAGTTTTTTACGTCAACAAATATTAAAACTATACAAAAAATAAAAAAAAGAAAAAAAAAAAAACGTTGACTAGATTTATGATGATCGATAAAGCTTTCCTGCAGCTAACATGCCTAATCATAAATAAAATTGAGTTTAAAATCTAAAAATAGTACAATACAATGCAAAAAGGAGAAAAAAAGAAAGAACAATAAAATGTCCCACAAACAGCAGAAGCGGTAAAAATGTGATAAATAATCTTAAGGATAATATGAAATCAACAATAATAAGAGAAATAAAGTTCAAGTTTTGTAGTAACAAAATAAGACAAAATAACAAGTCTTTACGTCAACAAATATTAAAACTATGTCAAAAAAAAAAAAAAAAATTTACCTAATAATGCAGATATTGATTTATGATGAATTAATAAAAGTATTCATATACAATAACATACATACATACTTAGACGAGTACCAAAGCGGCAAATGCACTCAAAACAACATTACAGACAGACAGAAGGAGCCAAATCACTGCAATACTACAAGTTGTCCTCAAAAAACTCGTTCAAACTATAATATGCTTTCTGTAGTAAAGTATTTCTAATCATACTCTTAAAGAGCGCTGGACTATTTATCTCCTTCACAACAGATGGCAAGTGATTATACGTTTTCAAGACCTCGTACATAAGAGAGTTTTTAGTTAGGGTTGACCTTGGGATAGGCAATGGCAAACAATTGCTGTTTCTCGTTGGATAATGATGGGTATGCCGACTGTCTCTAAAACGCTTATAAACAAGAAGCACTGTCTCTAATATGAACAGACAGGGTAAGGTTAAAATCTTTTGTTGAATAAATAAGGGCCTGCAGTGATCCCGGACCCTTGCCTTACAAACATACCGGATTGCCCGTTTCTGTAAAACAAACACAGAAGAGAAGAGAGACCCGTTGCAAAACCCCCAAAAAGGAATTCCATATCTGAGATGAGATTCGATCAGGCAGAAATAGGCACTTCTTGCTATACCAGTACCCAGCTCATTTGCCACCACACGAACCGCATAGCAACCAGAGGCCAACTTGGCATTGAGAGCCTGGGTATGTATATCAAACCTCAGCCTCTCGTCCATTCACAGACCAAGAAACTTTACACTGGATTTATTAGTAACCGGACAATCCATACCTAAGGGACTAAATTTAAAAGTTAGTATATTAGTTTTATTTGCATTAAAACTAAGGTAGTTACCATCACACCAGGCCCGAACTGCACGCAGATCATGCGAGACAGTACTCATAAGAACCCCTGCATCTCCACCCGTCCATAGGATCGTAGTGTCATCGGCAAACAAAGTGAATTTGCCTTGCATACTGATTGTGGCCAAATCATTTAGGTATAGTAGAAACATGCTTTCTGTCAGACAAGTAAGATGAAAACCAGTTTAATGCCACCCCTCTAAAGCCATAACACGAAAGTTTTCGCAATAGTATGGAATGATTTACGCAATCGAAGGCCTTAGAGAAGTCGCAAAATACTGCTACGGCAAGTTCGCCCTCATTAAGTCCCAGAAACAAACTCTCGGAGAAGTGAAACACAGCATCTCCTGTACTCCTCCCACTCTGAAATCCAAACTGACAATCTAGCAATATGTTATGGCGCTGGATGAAACTGAGCACTCTTTCCTTAACAAGCCTTTCGATAATTTTAGACAGAGTTGGCAGGAGTGATATAGGGCGAAAATTTGCTGGATCATCGGAATCGCCACCCTTATATATTGGATTAATAATTGCCATTTTAAGGCAATCCGGAAAAATACCTCTATCGAAGGATATATTGATTGAGTCAGATAAAACATTAAGGCAATTATCGGGAAGGCTTTCAAATATTCTCAGTGTGATTCCATCAATCCCCGAGGAATTTTTATTTTTGATATTTTTTATTATAGTTTTAAGTTCCTCAGTATTTGTATGGTACAAGTAAAACGAATCCGCTATAGATACTTTGAGATAAGAAAGCGGGTCGATCTGAGACCTTAAGCCAGATATCAACCCATCTGCCACTGAGCAATAGAATGAGTTTAATGCATTGGAATCAATGTTTAAATGATCCCCTGGAGACACCGATGTTCCTCTTAATGAATTGACAATTCTCCAATGCTCTTTGGCTTTATTGCCAGCATTATTCATTCTATCATTATAGTATTTTTGCTTGGCTGCTCTAATTACTCGTCTGTATACAGTTCTGTACCTATTAAAGTAGTCATGAAAACAGGGGTCCGTGGTGAACTTTCGAATCGTATGCAGTGATCGAATATTCAAAGCCGACGTCCTGATTCCTACCGTCGACCACGGCTTACTCTTTTTTTTCCTAATTTTACGAATAGGGAAGTAGTCGTTAAACAACTTTACGACAGTTTCATTAAATTTCGACAAGGGATCCCCAGAACTCAGTATATGGAGCCAATTATTCTCAGCAGCCTATCGTCGAAACTTAAGGAAATTATAGGAGCTATAGATCCTGCCATATCGAAGGCCAACCTCCAGGGTCAAAGAGAAATTAAGAACAGTCACTATTGCCTCATGATCCGACATGCCTGATGGTTTAACAAAAGTATTACTATCAACCCTCTCATTAAAGTTCACACATACGTAGTCTATAAGAGATTTGGAGCTCGAAGTTATTCGTGTAGGTTGGTTAACAAGCATAGACAAATTAAATGAAAAGAAAATAGACTTTAGCTTGTTAGTTTCAAGAGACCCTACATCATTGTAATTAATATTTAAATCGCCACATAAAATAATTTTCGAGTTGACAGGCATCGCAGTTAAAAGCGATTCTAGTCTTTCCAAGAACTGTCCAACATTGCTTGATTGGGTTGGTTAATTGATGAAATAAATGATATTCAGAAGCATTTTGAGGACGCACTTAAGGAAGTCAATGCAGAGAAGGGGTGAAAGCATATTATAGAACAAGTAATTAAAGAAGAGCAGAACATGTGGGAATTAGGCGGTTTAATTGAAGAAACCGTCCAGCCAGTTGTTATTAACCCAGGGGCAGACCACAGTTCATCGGATTTTTCCATTTATGATGAAAATGTCTAAATAGGAAAACTGGTATGTTGTTTTGTATATAAAAAGTCTGCATAGGAATGTTTTATGATTTGATATAATTTATGTAAGTTTGTTAAAATTTATACGTAACTATTTGAATTTACTTAAGTGTACATGGGTGAATATCAAAAAAATTGCCATTGTTTTTACTTGAAATAAAAAAAAAAGTTAAATTAAAATGAAAAACCCAAAATTTGATAAAGTGCTGCTGGGATGTCAGTGATTCTAGAAAAAATACCAGCATCGCAGTTTTTTTATAAACTGGCCTGTCAAAGTGACATTTGATTTTCTTCTGCCAGGAGAGTGAGAAGGAACCAGGAGAGATATAGTTTTAGATTTAAAACCTCGAAATATAGATTTTCTTACATCGATTTCGTTTTTAAATTCAAGTTTTCTACAAAAAAATGCTAAGACGATGTGTTTTTATATTGCTAAACCATAAATCCCATAAAATCTTTGACAGGAGAGTGAGAACTTCGTTCATTTATCTATCTCTCCTGGAAACATCTCACTCTCCTGGCAATAAAATGAACCAGGAGAGGTAGTGGGCAGGAGAGGGAGAAAACATTACAATTAATTTTTTTTCCTATGAAAAACTAAACGATTGTGAAATATGGCTACTGATATATTTAATACCTAACCTCAACTCTAAAATTATAGCTTTTTGTTAATCTAACATTTTCGAAAAATTGTATACACAATACAGGAGAGGTAGACACAATAAATATAACTGTTTAAAAAAATGCATTTCTTACCTTTTTGCAAAAAAACCACGGCACGTTTTCCAAAACAAAACTACCACGTGTGTACACGCCAAAAAGCCAACGCCAACTGATACTGCGATATTCTTATTCGGCTGAAGAGAGTGACCTTCACAGCCGTTTTTATATGGACCAGGAGAGATAGTAAAAAATTGGGTGACAAATATTAAAGCCCTTTAATGAGTTTATAATTAGCCTTTTAACTTTTGATATTTATGCAAAATAAAAACACTACTCTTATGACTAAAAAAACATTAAAAAAATAAATCTAAATTTAATAGTAATTTGAATACTTATACATTTTTTAAAGAAAAAAATCTTATTGGTGGCATGCCAGGAGAGAGAGGTTTTTGACATATTTAATTTTTTTGACAGGTGCTTAAGACAGATTTTTCTTAAATTGTTAATGCACTTAATACTGAACCACATTTTCTATGCGCTGCTAAAAAATAATAACATACAGAAATAATTTGACTGAGAAAATAGGTGGTAACCTAAAAAGTGGCAATTTTTTGATATTCACCCACATAAAAAATTTACAAATAAATTATAAATATGCAAATATAAATAAAAACATTGCGCCGACAATAGCCAGTAATGTTCTTCATTTAACATAGATTTTAGAGAAACATAGCTACTCAAAAATCTCACCCCGAAGGCACGCCTATATCGGCAAATAACTAGCTGATCAAAACGCACGGTCTATTGTATTTGGCCCTTTTACAGGGCAAGGTAGGCCAAGGAAGCGTCCGATATGCAATGAGTTATGTCATTGGCTAACCCTAGATAATGCTGAGCTTGCCTATCATATCACGTTATAGTATGCAGCCATGGTAGAAGACCTTCAGTCGGTCAAAATCATTACTTGAAAAGTTATTCTTTTTATTATTATAATTTTCATAACAATATGTGTTTGTAAAAATAAATGTTTTTAAAAACAGTTAACCACGTTCGAAATAGTTAACTAATGTAAATCATAATAGAACCTATTAAAATTATTTTTATCACCTTCTGAGCGTCTTCCATATTAATTAGGATTTATTATTCTCTCCCAATCTCAAACAGAATATAGTAACATTTGACCTTATCATAATTATTACAGGTGGTTTCATTGAGGTTTGCATCAGAGTCGAATCTAATTATAAGAATTTTATTTAAATAGTTTAAGTGGACATTCAGAAAACAGAGTAAAACTTACTGCTAAACAAATGAGCTATTTCTACTCCACAACAGTAGAATTTGGAACAAGACCAAAGTCAACCTCTACATGGTTTTGGTCAGGCCAGTTTTGACCTTTGTTGTATAGTAAAGTTTACATTATATCGTTGACCTTCACTGCAATAAATCAAATACCTTCTAATCAGGTTAGTTAGTATAACCCATTGTGTAGGTCCCAACATCCTCAAACCGCAATAAGTATGTGCAGGCTCGGCTTCAAAATATAGCTATAGGCTATTGCTTAATGCCAGAGAGTAATACATCGTTATTGAACTATAAAACTCAGTGGTCCTCGCCGCAATCCATAGGTGTAGTCCAATTATTATTATCGTACCTATGTTTATTGTCAGGGGTCCCGATATCGGGTAGGTAGAGGCACAAGTAGTAAAGTTTACCTACCTGTGCCTCACTGTTTCAAAAATTTGAAATATTTAGTTACTTTCCGGCAGGTGTTAAAAAACTTCGTTCTTGAAAATGGTTAGGGTTTCTGAATTTGTTGCTGAGAAACGGATAAGTAAAACTGCGCTTTCTAAAAATGAGAAAATTATTATTCTTAATGTGTTCAACGCTCTTCGCCACCAAAATTAAACACTTTGAGTTGCAAAAATGGTTGAAATGTGTTCGAATATGACTGGAGTCGGACAATCAACAATATACCGACTTGTGCATGGACATAAACGCGGCCCCATTAGGTCACCAAAGAGAAGTACAGGATGAAAAAAAACCTGCAAGAAATGAGGATGAAAAGACTTTTATCAAAAGAATCATACACTCAATTTGCTTAAAAAAAGAAAACCTACATTGGACAAAATAATGTCTAAAATGATAAAGGATTATTTCCTTCCACCCATGGGTAAGAAGAAACTATAGAAAACTTTGAAGGAAATGAATTTATGAAAGAATTCAAAACAGAAAATTACTTTTATAAGAGAAAGACGAAATCATCCGCTGTCGACGACTATATTTGAGGGCAGTTAGACAGTTTCGAAGGGAGAACAGGAATATCTATTACATGTACGAAACTTGATTAAATGAAGGATAAACTGTTGGTAAAATATGGCAGAATTAACATATAAAAAGAGGACACACAAAAGCACAAGAATAAAATCACCCTCGGGAAAAGGCAGAAGGTTAATAATTACTCACATTGGTAGCAAAAATGGATTTGTCGATGTCGGCTTACTAGCATTAAAATCAAAACGAACCGAAGACTGTCATGAAGACATGAACGCTGATATCTTTGAAGAATGCTTCCAGCAAATGCTAGATCTTATTCCTCCTGGGTCTGTTATAGTCATGGACAATGCGAGCTACCACTCAAGAAATTCCGAATAAATACCAACGTCTTCTTGGAAAAAAAATGACATTATTCATTGGCTTACTGTAAATAAGAAGCTATTTCTTACAGATATGCTGAAAAAGAAGCTACTGGAGATTATAAAGTTGAATAAACCTCTTTGTACAAAATTTGTTGTGGACGAAACCGCCTTAAAACGAGATATAACGGTACTTCGGCTTCCGCTATATCACTGTGACTTAAAATCCATAGAGTTGGTGTCGGCGCAAGTAAACCATAATACCACTTTTAAAATGAGAGACGTTGGACCTCTTGCAAGAGGGAGTAAAAACAGTGCATTGTGAAAAATAGAGTAAGTGCGTATAATTAAAATAGAAGAAAGAGTGTGAGGAGCTGATAACATGCAAGAAAACACTGTAGAGCCCCTTATTTCTTGTTTGGACTCCAACGACGATAGTTCATCGGACTACTCGAAACATTATTACTAAAATTTAAAAATTAAGTTGTTGTATTGTACCGTGCGTTCAATTTATCTTGATAACATTTTGATTTACTGTAACTTTTTTGTTTTTAAAGATATGAAGGTAAACAAAAAAACAAAATGTAGGGCTGGTGGCCAAGTTTTTTTCTAAGTTACATATAAAACAAAACACTATTAATTTTCTGACATATAAGTCTACCTTATTTTTTTTTTAAATAGAACACCCTGCATATTATATATGTATTTAATAGAATACGTTATTCCGATTACAATAATATAACCCACTTTATACTTCAATCTACACGATTTTGACATATTGACAAAAATATGAAATTTTTATATTTTTATCTCAAAGAGTGCCGTGACAAAGACATTTTTATATTTGACATATTGTAATATAATATAACGTTGGTTGTAGAGTGATCGTGACAGTTATTTATATTAATAGTACATTATTTAACGAGCGTATAATGAAGGCTATATTACACGAGATTTTAAAACACGAGCCGAAGGCGAGTGTTTTAAGGATTCGAGTGTAATATAGCCATTATACGCGAGTCAAATACTATACTTTATCTACGACTATTCAGTATTCAAGAAGTTAGAAAATGGATTCAGAGCAACACATTTTATTACAATAGGATTATTATTAATGGTATTTCTTAACTAAAAAATACAATTCAACGATGTTAACCATAATTAAACAAAATACAATTGCAGCCCGAATTTCTGGAGGGGTACTTTGGATTTCGTTTTCGTCATCCGAAATCATGATATTTTACTTTGAAATCAACAACAAAATGTCACAGCGAAACTTAAATGACTGAGGAAAAAAATGATTCGTTTACTTGTCAATCGGTTGCTATGGTATTAATACCATTCACGCCTGCTTAAACTAGATCTGGTGCGTTTTTATCGTAATTCAGGTAACTTTGTTTTGTTGGGACCGTGGAATATGAAATCTCATATTCCACGGCTGTGGAATATGAGTAACTATGGTAATATGAACCACATTATATATGTACTAACAAACACATTATGCTTCTATTATTAAATAGTCGTAGATAAAATGGTTTTTTTGCGAATTTAGCATCCGTGAAAGGAGTGATATGCTTCAAATATACTTTCTGAATAATAAAAGTGCAACCGCTGCGCGTCGTCAGTATATTAGACTTTATCCAGAGCACCAAGCTCCTTCGAAACAGATATTTGCAAGGCTTGCAAAGAAATTTGAAGAGAACGTTAACGTGTTAAATGTTAAAAAGGTATGTCAGAATTATAGTGTTTTGAATGCACAAAATAAGACAAACATATTAGGATTCTTTGAAGTACATCCAGTTTCTTCTATTACCACAGTATATCAAGAGACAGGTATTTCTCGCGGTTCCATCCACTCAGTTTTGAAGGAATATAAATATAATGCATTTAAATTTCGTACAACCCAAAAACTAAGTGAAAAAGAGGATGCAGTTTTGTCTGGAATTTTTAAATAGATATAATGAGAATAATAATTTTTAAAAAAATATTTTATGGACCGATGAAAGTTCGTTTACTGCAAGAAAGGGTTGTAATAGGCAAAATACGCGATATTGGTCTATAAATAATCCTAGACAGATACAAAAAATAAAAACCCAAGGACACCACTCAGTTAATGTTTGGTGTGGTGTTATAGACATACACTATTGGACAAAAGTAGAGCAACAAAGTGCTTTTATTTCTTTGAGTTTAAAAAATTAATTATATGATTGTGATCCCCAGCTAATTTTAAGGAAATATTTTCCCCACAATATTAGTAATATTTCACAATATTTTGGTACGGTGCCGGTTTAGTATGCGGTCTACCTGCCCTTTGCGGTCTACCTAATATTATATCAGTTTTATTATGCGGTCTACCTAGTACCTACACCGTAATTATCCAATAAAGTTCACTTTTCATTATTACTTTAAGTAAATAATCCTATTTCTAATGATACTAATTCTCATTAAGTAATTTTCATTAAGGTAATTACGACTTTATAAAAAATGTATAAAAGAAAAGGACATTTTCCAAACTGTTTAATTTTACAGTGTATCGTGCATACCAGAAACATGTTGCTTCGCGATTTTTATATTAATATTGCCGCCTCCGAAGAAACTGCTGTTGCATTTCTTAGGTAACATCAATTACTAGATACTGCAAATGAAACGGATCATTGCACAAAATGTGGAGGCGAAATGCAAGAATAAAGAAAAAGGGATCGTGGAAGAGAATTTAGACCAGTTTTCCGGTGTCCGAGAAAAGGCTGCCAGACAGCGAGGTCAGTTCGTAATTTTCATCACATTTTTACACAATATGCGAACTGTATATCGTACTTAACTTGTAAATATATATCGAATAAATTGTTTTTGAACATTTATTTAGTTGTTTTTATTGATAATCTTGGGTAGACCGCATTCTAATTGGGTAGACCGCATACTAACCCGATAATCTTAGGTAGACCGCATACTAAACCGGCACCTTTGGTACACTTTAAACAACATGAAGGTAGAGAAATATTTATAATTATAAAAGTCGACGAAATGAAGTGCGACAAAAGTAAAGCAACAAATTGTGTCAACAGTACCTATTTTATTTTACATGTTATGATAAAAAAAAACATTAAACACATTTATTAATTACAATAGCTAGAAGTATTATGTTAATAGTTAATAGAATATCCATTATTTTTTATTACTTGCCGACAACGTCGCGGCATTGAGGCAATCAATTTTTGAACAGTATTTTCGGGAAGGTTTGTCCTAACTTCATTGATTTGATTTACCAATGATTGTTTATTTGGAAATAATTGTGTACGAATTCCACGTTCAACTTCTTTTCATAGATTTTCAATGGGGTTAATGTTTGGGGATTGTGCCGGCCACTGCAAGACCCGAACGTTATTTTCTTGAAACCACTCTTGAACAATTTGTGAAGAGTGTTTTCAACTCTTGCATAAGGCAAACTTACATTTTGCATTATATCTCTATAGACAAATCAATCCATGGTGTTATTAATGAAGTTTAAAGGACCCACCCCATTCCATGAGAAACAACCCTATAAAAAAACATTGCCTTTGCAATGTTTAACTGTGGGTGTAACGTATTTGGGATTAAACCTTGTGTTGATTGGCCGTCTTATATGCTTCACTCCATCAGAATTGAAAATTTTATAACGCGTTTCATCGCCAAATAAAACTTTTTCCCACTCGTCTACTGTCCAATTTAAATGTCGACGTGCAAATTCAAGCCTAGCCACTCTATTTCTTGCCGAAATAAGGGGCTTTTTAGCCGGGCGTCTACTAAATAACTTTGCGACTACCAACCTTCTTTGAACTGTCTGTGGCTAACCATAATTTCGGGAATTTCAGCAATAATTCTAGGTGCAGACATCCAAGGATCGTTTTTAGAAATTCTTTTAATGCGTCTGTCTGTCCAAATTGTTGTTTTTCTCGGCCTTCCCTATTTTGGTAGATACTCTAAATGTTCCCTTTGAATGTAACTTCAAATAATTTTGTATACGCTGTATCTGGGTAAAACAAACCCGTTTTGAAATTGTGGCTTGTGTTGTACCTTCTAAGTGTGCATTCACTACTCTCTGCTTTAATTCTTTCGAAATTGGAATACCTCTTGGCATGATTAATCCAGCACAGAAATATTAATTAAACATACAATAAACTCTGCAAAAATATTTTAACCTTTACTTTCACTAAAACCTTTCTTTTTTAGGAAAATATTAAAATGTTGCTTTACTTTTGACGCATTACAATACTGTATTTGAAAGTTTACATCAATATCAGTTCATTTGATTTGATTGTTGTAAAAAGCTGTTGCCGCCGATAACAGCAGCCTACTTTGATATTTAAGACACGATATATTTAAATACGATATCATGCATTTAATATTATAAAATCGAGATTTCTTTCACTTTTCGAAAGTGTTGCTCTACTTTTGTCCGATAGTGTATATATTTTGGGTCCGATATTTATAGATCAAAAGTTAACAGGAGATCATTATTTGCATATCTTAGAGCACCATATAACACAATATATAGAAGATCTACCCCTAAACATATCAGCGCAAATAATATGGCAGCAAGACGGTGCGCCTCCTCACAATGTTGTTCGAGTCAAAAATTTTTTAAACATGGAATAGGCCAGGGGTTGGATAGGGAATGGTGGAACTATTGGTTGGCCACCCAACAGCCCGGACTTGACATTAATGGATTTTTCTTTTGGGGACACATAAAAAATCACGTGCACAGAACTCCTTGTTGTAATGTCGTGGAACTTCGGCAAAGAATTTCAGCGGCAATCAATGAGTTAAGAGACAATTCGGAAATGTTATTTAATGCCAGAAATCATACAATTAGAGTAATTGAAAAATGTGTCCAGCAAAATGGTGGTCACATACAGCAGTGTTTAGAATAGTTAAATAATTTAAGACCTTTTTATTGTTGCAAATATATTAGTATTCTTGTTATACGATAATTTGTAAGTTCTTGTTGCAGTCAGTCACGGCACTCTTTGAGATAAAAATATAAAAATTTCATATTTTTGCCAATATGTCAAAAAGGTGTAGATTGAAATATAAAGTGTGTTATATTATTGTAATCGGAATAACGTATTCTACTAAATACATATATAATATACAGGGTGTTCTATTTAAAAAAACATAAGGTAGACTTATATGTCAGAAAATTAATAGTGTTTTGTTTTATATGCGACTTGGAAAAAAACTTGGCCATCAACCCTACATTTTGTATTTTTGCTTACCTTCATATTATTATCTTTAAAAACAAAAAAGTTACAGTGAATCAAAATGTTATCAAGATAAATTGAACGCACGGTACATAGTAGATTTTTTTTATTAATATTAATATTTATTCGAATTTATCTATTTTTATATTATTCTTACTTCTATACAGGGTGTCCGGATAAGGATACGGAGCGGCCATATCTCGGAAACGATACGTCCCACAGATCTGAAAAAAAAGCTCTCATCATAAAAACTGCCAAGAGAAATTCATTCAAAATAATTTTAAGTTTCGGAAATTGCCGCAAGAGGGCGTAACGGCTTATTTATTTTGTAAAGTTCATTTTACGGCAAAAAATGCCACTTAACCGTAGAAAAGCAAATAAATAATTAAAATCAGTAGATTGTTTACTACAACTTTTGTTATTGTTATTTTTTTGAATCTCGCCTAATAAAGGAGTGGGGGAAGCCTTTAGGACATTTTTCAAAAACTGTCATTATGTCGTTATCCTTCAACGGATTTTCTATAACTTGGACTTGTTTGAAAGGGAATTCCTTGGAGTTTAAATAAATGATTCAGGAATTGTCACAAGTTTCCTGATACAATTTTAAGATGGCGCTGTTATTCAATCTAACTTATTTTTTTATTTTTCTCGGTATTTGCAAATTGGATGGTATAATTTTTTTCGGTAGTAATAGGAGACAATTTGCATAGGGAACGATTAGTCCAAACCGCAAATCGATATCACCAGGGGTTTAAAAGTTATTTTGATTTTTCTTTAAAAAATGATACAGTTTCCATTTACCGGTACCCGGTATACCCCTAATAAGCAAGATAACAACTAATTTCATGGCCTACTGTTTAATAAACTATAAAATTTATAATAAAAGTTTAACGAGTCAAAGAAACATCAATAACACTGAATAAAATATGAATATTATGATAATATCATATTATGAGACTTAGACTATGAAAAAGTGCACAAATCTTAGAACTAGAAACAATTTTATTAGCAATTTAGCGAGACAACAATAATAATTACAAATGTTCAAAATGTTTTCCGTCATTTTGTAAGCACTTAATTATTCTTTTGTTAGTTGATAATACGGCTGCCTCAATTTCAGCCGTGGATAAGTTTCTAACGGCATTTGTTATCCTTACCATCATGTTTTCCCTTGTTGTTGGTCTCTCTTGGAAAACCAGGTCTTTTAACCTACCCCATAGGTAAAAATCAAGGCAAGTAAGATCCGGTGAACGAGCAGGCCAGGGAAACAAGCTTCCTCTTCCAATTACACGATGCGCAAATTACGATAGTAATGCGCCGGACAACCATCAAGTTGGATCCACATGTTTGTTCTCGTTTGTAAGGAGACTTCTTCCAAAAGAGGTGGAAGGAAAGTGGCCAAGAAATCTAAGAATCTTGCTCCATTAAGGGTTTGGTCAAAAAAATGGGGACCGATAATTTTTCCTTCCAAGATCCCGCACCAAACATTTAAACTCCAGCGGTTTTGAAAATCTACTTGCCTCATCCAATGAGGGTTTTGCTCAGACCAATAGTGCATATTATGCAAATTCACACCCCCAGCGTTAGTGAAAGTGGCCTCGTCGGTCCATAATATCCGTGAAAGAAAATTTGGATTTTCCCTAATCATATTTAATAGCCAGTGACAGAAATCCAATCGACGATCATAATCAGTATCGTTCAATGCCTGGTGTAAAACGATGTGGTAAGGGTGCATACTATTAGTTTGTAAAATCTCGTGGACATTTGTTTTTGGAACCCCCAAGTCAGGGGAAATTTTTCTGGTGCTTAAAGTGGGATCGTATTGAACGTAAGCCAAAACGTTGATAATATTTACCTCATTACGTGTCCTACGAATGCGTAAGGGTCGTTGAATGGGCTGCACATTACCAGTTTCAAGAGATTGAAAATACATATTCAACATATCATATGCTTCTGCGTTAGTAAACGGCATACTGTTTGTAGAAAAATGCAATATAAATGTAAAAAACAATGCTTAATATTATAAGATGCTTGACGTTTAAAACTCATCAACAGCTTGTCACAATAAATTATTAATTTGTTTTTTTCCATGGCCAACTTGGAACTTGTAATTTAGGCGAAAACATGATGGAAAGGATATGAAATGCCGTTCGAAGCTTATCCACGGCTGAAATTGAGGCAAGAGGCAAGTGTGTTTTTCACTGAAAGAAGAATAACTAAGAGCTTAGGAAGTGACGGAAAATATTTTAAACATTTGTAATTATTGTTGTCTTGCTAAATTGCTAATTGTTTCTAGATTTAAGATTTGTGCACTTTTTCATAATTTCATATCATAATATTCATATTTTATTCAGTGTTATTGATGTTTCTTTGACTCGTTAAACTTTTATTATAAATTTTATAGTTTATTAAACAGTAGGCCATGAAATTAGTTGTTATCTTGCTTATTAGGGGTATACCGGGTACCGGTAAATGGAAACTGTATCATTTTTTTAGAAAAATCAAAATAACTTTTAAACCCCTGGTGATATCGATTTGCGGTTTGGACTAATCGTTCCCTATGCAAATTGTCTCCTATTAGTATCAAAAAAAATTATACCATCCAATTTGCAAATACCGAGAAAAATAAAAAAATAAGTTAGATTGAATAACAGCGCCATCTTAAAATTGTATCAGGAAACTTGTGACAATTCCTGAATCATTTATTTAAACTCCAAGGAATTCCCTTTCAAACAAGTCCAAGTTATAGAAAATCCGTTGAAGGATAACGACATAATGACAGTTTTTGAAAAATGTCCTAAAGGCTTCCCCCACTCCCTTATTAGGCGAGATTCAAAAAAATAACAATAACAAAAGATGTAGTAAACAATCTACTGATTTTAATTATTTATTTGCTTTTCTACGGTTAAGTGGCATTTTTTGCCGTAAAATAAACTTAAAAAATAAATAAGCCGTTACGCCCTCTTGCGGCAATTTCCGAAACTTAAAATTATTTTGAATGAATTTCTCTTGGCAGTTTTTATGATGAGAGCTTTTTTTTCAGATCTGTGGGACGTATCGTTTCCGAGATATGGCCGCTCCGTATCCTTATCAGGACACCCTGTATAGGTTTTTATCTACTTAATATTAGAATAACTAATATCTAAATTATCTGCCAATCTTTATAATTATAATCAAGTATATTTCTTATTATACTTATTATTCTAATAAACTACCTGTAGTAACGCCGCTGTCACATTACTTTCAGTCACCAAACTCGTTTTTCTATTGTATGCAAGTTAAAAAATTAATTTAGGACCGATTCGGAATGTGTATAATTTACATTTTATTACTCTCTCGCATTAAGGAACAGAGAATATCTACATATTGATTTATTTTTATTTTGAATTAAAGAGACATTTCAAACGCAATGAATGTAAAGATCAATTATTATAAAAATAATATTTTGGAGACATAATATGTACAATAAAATATAATGAAATTCTAAAATAGATTTATTCGCTTCAATAAAAATTAAATTTTTACAGTCATCAACAAAGATTTCTACAAGTTATTATTATTTAAATTTACAATGTTGCGATTTAAAGTTAAGTTTAAGATTTAAATACAGTACAATGTGTGTACACGGAAAAATTTTACAATAATCAATTTTGACAACTTATATTATATATAATAATTCTACTTTATCCTAAATTTAGTTCTGTGTGACTATCAGCATCTTTATCTAAACTTAATATTCAGGGTTGAACATAAGTACCCATTCATACACATATAACAAATCTTCACCTTAATTATAAATTGTATACAGTTTTTTCAATTGTCTGCAGGAATGTTACTTACTATGTTTTTTAATAATTCTATTACAAGCAAGGGCCTATGGATTCAAAGGCTTATTCCAAATCTAAAACAATGGGATAAGAGAAAACATGGAAAGGTAACCTACCACATCATACAACTTCATGGTGGACACGGATGCTTCCAGTCTTACCGACAAAGATTTAGGAAAGTGGAAAGCGATGAATGTGTATTGTACACCGTGAAGCATACGCTATTTGATTGCCCTAGGTGGGATACAAATAGAACGACATCAAAAAACCACATGGAACAGATAGCTTCAAAAAACATAATACAAAAGATGCTTGTAAATGACGAACAGTGGAGAGCTGTAACCAAACTTGCTACAAATATTATAAATCAAACAGAAAAAGACTTTAAGGTAATACCGGAAGGCAGTTCTAAAAAGGAAAGCATCAACGTCCAAAGAGGGAAGGGTTTAGTAGGTAGGCATAACTCTTAGCAGGGCATGAATCCGAGACTCTGAAAGCATATAAGATTACTCGTCTGCAAGTCTTTCGAAGATTCCTAATCCTTTCATAAAAAAAAACAATAAAAAACTACAGATGTATTTAATGTGGGGGAAGTATTATTCCTTCTAATATTTTATTTTACTTGCTGCCATATTACTTCGATTAGATTAATTACACAATAGAATGGGGTGGGGGACGTAAAACTGTTTTCCTATTTATCACAAAATTTTGGATTTCTGCTTTTGTACTGTTAGAACAAGGAATCATTTTTACTTATAACTAGCATTTTTATAATAACTAGCACCGTCTATTACAAGAACGCTATTTTTGCATACATTTTTAAGAGGCAAATGTTCAAACAAATCTCCAAAAAGTTGTGCGGCAGTGTCTTGATAGTAATCTGGAAAAAAATCTCCTTTGTTTTCAGCTAAAAGCATCAGAAAGTTCGGAACAAATCCATTTTGTGAACCTGCGTGTATTATTGTTATTATTTTGCCTTTATTCGAAGAAGCCTTGTTTGACATTTTCTTAAAAAATTATTCTTTTCTTGCAGTGTCATGTGTTTCTAACCATATTTCGTCAAGGTAGATAACACTGGTCAACACATAATTTAGTGCCGGCAATTTTTTTACTGTTTTTAGGTATTTTGGGTCTGCTTAACCTAAAAATATTCTCAGATTTGCTCCATCAGATCGTTTTCAAAAACTGAGGCCATAAGCTATATTTTCGAGATTAAATGTATTTTATATCGCATAATTATATATATATATTACTGCTACCACCAAAGAAACGACTCAGGAATGGAAGAAAAATATTTATTGTACACCACAAAAAGTACAAAAATCATCTGTCAATAACATTAACAATATTAACTTAAGTTATTAATTTAAATTAACCTAAACTAATAAATAAGAATGAGCATCACCCAAAAACTTCCTTTTATAAGATTTTCTCGCATGAGATTAAAAAGGACAGTCTCGTTCTCGGTCTCGTTGTAGTAGCAGTAATCGGTCATCATGTGAATGTCCCATCTGCCCTGATATCTCTCTTCCATACTTTTTATATCTGGTGGAATCGTTCCCCCTGTTCTTCACTAAGGTCGCCAAGATCTTCTGGGAATCGTTCCAAGTGGCTGTGGATATAATGAATCTTAATGCTCATATTACACCCGTGTTGGTTAAAGTTGTTGAGCATATCTTCCACTATCTCTCGGTAATTTTTCGATTTCTTGTTTGCACAACTTTAAGAAAAGAGCACCATGTATTAAATTCAGTTTCAGTCATCGATTCTGTAAAATGTGAATCTTTTATCTCGGCTTTCAATTTCTCCTTGCCGAGTGCAGGAAATTTACTGGACAATTATGCAAAACACGCACCATTGTGGTCTAAGGCCTTTACAAATTGTTTCATCAGTCCTAGTGCATATGCAAGGGAGGAAATATGATTTTTTCCCGTTCAACCAACGCTTCATTAATTACGTTAGCTTCTCCTTGTACTAAAGCACCTCTACTCTAATCCAGTGTTGATCCTTAGCCCTGCTGTCTCAAAGACACAGGAAACAAGGATATTTCGTATAACCACCTTGCTGTCCCAGAAGGAAGTTCACCATTTTTAAGTTAACACAGATTACCTACTGATGTTCGTCATATTTAATTTTTTTAAACGCTAACGATATTGTTTTGTATTCTTCTCTTAATTTTGTAGAATGTCCAATTGGAATACTTCCATATATGTTACCGTTATGTAGAAGGACACGCTTCAAACTTTACTCTGTTATACCCATTTTCTCTAACATACCTTTAAAATCATTACAAAAAAAAACATATTATCCTCCTGAGAAAAAAATGACAAAAGATCCTTTTCTCTGTCACAGCAGTACGTAATTTTGGTACCTGGATAAAGAAGATTCTTTTCATTTAGTCTGGAGGCAAGCACTCTTTTGGGACTCTTGCAGACTCTTTTGGGAGGTTTAAATCTCTGACAAGGTCACTTAGCTCCTCCTGAGTAAAGCGTGCGGGACTTGTTAAATCTCTTGCAAAATCGCTGTCCTCTTTTTCAAATCGGTCACTCTGCAGCTCGTCAGATGACGTTCCGACTGTATCATCTGGTAACGTAAGCAGGCTGCTATATGTTGGAATTGGTATTTCTTCAGAATGCTGAACACTGTTCGTAGGGCGGAGTGAAAATAGCCGAAATCAAAAAATTTTGGAAAATGAAGTTGCCTGCATACGCAATAGGTGCCTTTTAGGGTACTTACCAACAGAAAAAAATATGAGTATCCTACGACAAATTCTTTGGCTGCCGAAATGACCTTGAAAGTTTAATAAAACAGGAATTTTTAAAAAAATAAAAAATGCAGCTCTCCGCTTGTTTTCTTTTTTAACAAATTAAAAAAACAACCCAGAACTCACCACGTGGAGGTGGCTGCATGTCGAGTTCCACCCTAACCCTCCCACCCCTACAGAAATTTATTTTTTTTGGTCTAAAACTTTAATAAACTGTTTTTTTGTTTCAAACTGTGGTAAAATTTTTCTCGATTCAATGTGAGCTTTTATGAACCCGTCTCGTGCTTCAGACCCAAAAACTGCTATAGAAGCTTCTGTTACTAGTTTTATACACCTTTCGACCGCCTGCGAATGGCAAGGAAATTTTAATAAGGGTATTTCATCCGGAATCACACAAATCATACTGGTTAAATTTTCGTCTGATATTCCCATTGTCAAGGGGGGTTCACTTATACTAACATTCTGCCAATCAATTAAGTCTACATAATCTTCACAATCAAAATTTAGTTCATTAACTCGAAATATTCGAACGTCCTCGGTTTTGACCGATGATTTTCTACATTTTAAAATTCTCCTTAAAGCCAACTCTCGAATGAATTTTCTGTCATCTGCTATCATTGCTATTAAAAGATTTTCCGCGTGAGCATAATATCCGTTTCTCTTTATTACAGGATCTATAAGGTGGCAAGGGAGGTATCGAGATCTTCTAATCATGTTGAAAAGATGTCTAGAACCATCTTTACAAGACCAACTGCTCTTAATTTCAAACCAACATACGGCATACACTTTAACTATAAATTCAGCTAATATTTGAAGGTTTTCAGATGGTTCTTTGGTCGCAACATATAACCTCAAAACTCTGTTGGCTGTTGTAAGCCATCTGGCGTGTGACATTTTCCCAGGTGATTTTAAAGCCAAATCTTCTCCCAAAATTCCATTACAGATTCCCTGACATATTTCAAACATGTATTTTTGATCTGTACTTAACGTTTCCACATCTATTGGAGGTAACACAGTTTCAATTCTTTTAAACTCTACTACAGGTAAGCTCTCGCATGATTCCAGAGATTTGCCAATTTGCCCCGAAAACCCACTTGGTCCGGAAGTTTTTCCATCCAAATAACTCATTAAGTGACGTAATGGTAATTCGTTCGTGTGAAGCAAGCAAACCAACCACTGTAACGGCTTCATTAAATCCGATTCTAGACCTCGAATTACTCCATTTTTTGAACCGGTATTTACCACAGTTCCGTCACAACCTATAGCCACAATTGTATTTATATCAGTATTTTTTTGTAAAAACTGAAGTATTGAAGTTTTAATTGCTTTTGCACTTCCAGATGTTGGACTTACGTGTCCGAGATATCTTGATCCGGGTTCAGAAACTAAAACATAATGTTCCTCGGTAACAGTTTTTTGATAGTATTTATTCCCTTTTTTTTCTTTGACCAAGGTTTTGTCCCTACGTCCATCAAAACAGATTCCTTGCACTTTTGGAGGAGGGTCCCCAAATATTTTTGTTAGTTTAGCGCGACTTTTAATTCGTTCTCTGCGTATCTTACTACGATCTACTATTTTTGAAGGATCGGTGTCTGATATAATCCCAACGTCTTTTAGAACCGCACTTACTATTATTGCCGCAGAACGATCGGAAATTCCAGTCCGGTCACATGCTTCTGCTAAAGTTGGCAAATGGAGTCGCATTTGGGAAGAAGATGGAGTATTGCCAGTCCCTGAACTTGAATGGGGACCCGGTCCTGAAGGATCCATTGCCTTGGAAGTAGATGGAATACACCCAAGTTCGTTTGGCTCACGCTTTTCCATTATTTGAAGCTCACTTTTCTTTAACTTCCTGGCTAATTCCCTGGATTTTCTTTCGTGTGCTTTTTGATTTTTTTTTGTGGTCTCAATATCTAAATTGCCGATTGCCATTTTTCGGTTTGTTCTTTGATCTAAAAGGAATTGTCGCTCGGCTATAGGTATTTTGTTTTTGCACTTGCAAGTTGAAAATTGTTTACATTCGCAGGTAGCAATATCAAAAAGTTTTGTCTCTGCAGACTCTCTAAATCTCTGTACTATTTTATTGTAATTATCCTTATATTTGGATTTAAGACTCTTCTTAATTTTTCGATATTTACCATTATACTGCTTTATTTGATTAAATATTTGTTGGTCTGATACCACGGAAATCGAACTTTTCTTCCATATTTCTTTGATGTCTTTTACTAGCTTTTTACAAACGTCACTTACACTGGGTTCTTGTTTATTTTCGTTCAATTTTTCTAACCTTAACCACGAATAATATTTAATAACGTCAGCATATGTTGGTAAAACATTTTCTTTGAAGGGTGTTAATATGCCAAAAATAGGACATGTCGTGTCTTTACGCGTTTTAGGCATTTTATATTATCTTGCACTCGCAAATAGAAAATAAAATGCTCACTATGATTCAAATAAGTATTGTAAGTAAATCACGTGCACGCACTTGCTTTAAAACTGATACAAAGGAGAATGTCGACTGGGATAATAGTAACCGCCCAAAAACAATGTAGACTCCATCCCTTATGTCGGCGCCATACGCAATAAACGGTACTGTTTATGACGACTGGCGCCAGGCATAATAATCGGTACTATTCATGAAGACTGACGCCGCAATTTTAAATATAATATATTACCTAAGACCCAGATGCATTAACATCTGTTTAAAATAATTTATAAATGATTAAAATTTAATTTATTCACAAATAGTAACAAAAACTTAAATAAATGAAAAAAAAATTAAATTGCTTAAATTTAGCATGATTTCGGCAGCCGAAGATATTATTTTTGGGAACTCAGATTTTTTTCCCTTATTCTGCCATAAAATAGGCAACTCTTAGGCATACAGGGTTATTAAGTTTCAAAAGTTGAAAAATTCACTCCCGCCCTACTGAACAGGCCTTCTTGCTGACTCCAGGTGAGGATAGTTCCACTTATGCCGATTGTTACGACTAATGCCCTTTATCTTCATAAGACAAAAATAACAATTGTCAAAGTGGCTTTTTTGTTCTCTCCATACCATACGGAACACCAAACTTTAAACACTTTTTATGCCCTTTTGTCCATTGTCGCAGGTGTTCGACACAGGTTTTGCATCCAACATGCGGAGCCCAGGGTTTATTTTGGTCTCCTAAGTAAACACCAAAATAGGCCAAATAAGCTATTTTCACAAAGTCAGCAATTACTCTTCTACTTTCTTTAAAAATGTACTCGCTACATATTTAGCAAAAAACGTCCGGATGGTTTACGCAACAACGCCTACTTGTAAAAGCCATGTTTGAATACGATTTTTCAAAAAACACACTCTTTCTTAAGTCTCAACTAAATGCATGCAGGCAATATTCCGCATAATAAAATCCCCATATTATGGGGATTATATAGTTACTAATACCGTAGGACACAAGCCAAGTTAACGAATTTATTTATGAGGCTTACAGTATACAATTTCATTTTCTTTTATTGCCTTCTATTGTATATTTCGTGCTAATTGCAAATACGAAAATAAGAAATCTGCAGGTGAAAAAAATTCCAGGAAAAATTATTTCTTATCTGTATTAATTATATGGCCTTTTGCCAATATAAGGCCTCGGCCACGATACGAGCGGTAAGCGGTGAGCGGTGAGCGGTAGGGCGGCTGAGCGGCGACGCAAAGTTTAATGTTTGTATTGTGCATACGGACAACGCCCGACACTGGCCACGACAGACGTAAGCGGCAGGGCGGCACCACACGGTGCCGCTGACCCGCCGCCCGCCGCTAACTTCAGACATTAAATTTTTCTTCTGCCGCTCATCGCTCAGTTCATTCTGTCACTTGCTGTGCATCATGTCGGACCCAAATGTTTTAGACTCCGTTGTTAAATCATCTAAAAAGGCAAAGTTAGGAAGTAAGCTCGTGGGTGCTAAATATGAAGTTCTCATTTCTGAAGCTTAGTCAAGACCTCCTCTTTGGAACGATTGTCACAATGACTTCAATAACAGCGTAGTCACCAGGAATCTGTGGAATGAGGTCGGAGCAGCAATTAACCTATTAGGTACTTAAGTTATTTAAAATCATAAACATGCATGGTGTTTAAATATAAGTGTACTGATAACTTGCCTGCATACTCATTGCATCGTTGGGTGGAAGTTTGCCATATATGCCATATTGAAATAATGAAACTTAGTTTTGTAACGAGAAATAGGTTTTAAAAGATTCTTACCAGGGAAAGGACGCATGAGGTAGGTTTTGAGAGGGAAGGCCTCATTTCCTATCAACACATGAGGTGCATTTAGTGTTTGTACCTGGAAGGGCCTTATCAGGTGGAACATTAAATTGCTATTTTCCAGTCTATGAATCAGCTTTGTTGCAATAAATACTCCTCCGTCACTCTGTTTACCTCTAGCACCTATATAAATTACTAAACATTTTTTATCTGCATCGGCAACCCCCATTAGAACTACTGAAAAATATTTAGGATAGCTAAAGTAACTGGATCCAGAGTGTGGTGGGCACTTCAGTTCACAATGCCGTCCACCGATAGCTCCTAGGCAGTACGCCATCCATTGTTGAAGAGGGCTTGCCGAAGAGTGACACTACTAATGCACAAGTACAAGACGAGGACGACAACACTGTTTTTAATGATACTGCTTCCTCCATTCCAGGAGTAAAGCAAGAATCGCAACAGCCTCAAAGAACACAGTCAGTTTCTCAAAGTTACAGCAGATTTGCTTGAACCCACTGTGCCAAGTCTGCTGGAATAAAGAAAAATGAAATTGAAATAAAAGTGATGCAGCTGGAGGAAAAGAAAATTGATGCAATACTAAAAATGCAAAATAAAAATGACCAAGGTGAGGACAACCATTTCTTCATGAGTTTGATGCCTTACGTGAAAGTGTTACACCCACTTGAAAAACCACAAGTTAGGTCCACTATTCAAGCTGATATAATAGAAGCATACAGAAATCACGAAGCCCGGAATACGCAGCAGTATTACTCCAGGCCTTCATCATCATTTAGCGCTGGTACGTCAATAACGTCCAAGTCCTCTGGACAACTCACTCCGGTGGATACGGATGAACAAATAGACGATATGAACGATGTTTGTGGCGTCGGTAACGCTTTTGTGCAGTTTCATGTGCCCTAGAATGATTTAGATACATCTCTTAAGCAGATACGTTATTGTTGATGCAGCACATTATTATGCTTACGGGATATTTTATTAATACAATTACATTATAGCGTTAAAAATTACATTTTCCTAATTAAACCAGTTAATGAATTAGTCAATAACCTACCTTAATGTTACAACTAGCCTCTCCTCTGGATTTACTTGCTGTCACAAAACCACTCTTTTCTTCTCCAACGTGTCTAATCTTGCTTAATATGTAGTCAAAAGTTCCAATTGACATTCTGGTGTACTCAAAAAACCGGGTTGCATCTCTTCTCAAATCGGCAAACAGATGATGATATTCACCGAACCGAACTGTAAGCCTGTCTATAGGGTGAACACCGTACATTTTACGCCTGTGTAACCTATCTAACATACCTCTTTTCAAAATGCAGTTTTGACTTAAGCACAGGAGTTGGACAACCTCGTCCGGAGACTCCATTTCGATGACTAAATAAAAATTAAACTCAAAAATACCGCTTGTATCGTGGCCACTACCGCTCTGCCGCCTTACCGCTCAGCCGCCCTGCCGGTTTACCGCTTACCGCTTACCGCTTACGCTCGTATCGTGACCGAGGCTTAAAGATTAGGTATTTTCAGTGATTTATAAATAAATAGGTATAATTAAAAAGACATTAGTCTTGGAATTAGTGAAGTTTTTAATAAGATGTATGACCATTATAATTGTCAAATATATTAATATTACAATTTATTATGAGTAGGCTTTATCTCAAAAACTAGAGTTGATACGAAGAAAAGCTAAGTGTTTTTGGAATCACCGCATTCAAAATAACTAAAATCAGTTTTTTCTTCTTCGGCACCAAGACAAAAAAATTTTTTTGTTGGGCTGTGTAATTTGTCGATTTTCTGCTCTATATTGTTTAGTAACCGTTAAATATTTATGACGCCATTCCGGTTGAGATTCCATTATTTGTCTGTTATCAATTGTGTATTCATTTTAAACAAAATTTTCTTAGGCTTAAAATGCTACAAGAAATGTTGGTTTTGTCGTTGGTAGGCCTCTATTATAAGGAAATCAGGGTGGGTACAAATTGTTCTTCAAACATGTGATATATCTTCCTTTTTAATAAATCTAAATCCTTTTTGTCAATACTTCTAAATGTGCCACAGTCGCTTCTTTTTGGGAATGATAGGTTTTAGTACTATTTATCCTTTACCGAAGATAAAAAGTACTTGGTAGAGCAGAAATCTCGGCTGAAGCATCACTTGAATTAAAATTTCTTTTCAGAAAAGATTGGTACTCATTTTTAATTACTTTTTTAGCATCGGGAGATAAATGCCCATGGACGCCACATTTTAATACTAATACAAGAAGAAAATATCATGCGCCGGTAAACCAAACACTAATACAGGGTGTCCCAAAATTAATGGGCACAGAGTAACAGCAAACTCCTTAAGGCGAAAAAATGCGATTTATTATTATTATTTGCCTTATCCCAAAATTGATAACAACCAAGATACAGAGTGTCAAAGTTTTGATTTTTTTTCGTTTTCTTGCGATTATTTTTTAACGGAACGACATAGCAGCACAAAATTAAAAGTTCTGGGGTTTTTGAGGTGAGGAATTCAAAATTATCCATAGTTTTTGTGTAACCAGTAGAGGGCGTTATCTACGGCATGCCCCACTCACTTTAGCTGGCATAACTTTGTTTAGGCTTCTTATATCGATCCGACTAATAAAAAAATAAGTTACTTTACTTCTTTTACATCAAAAACGTATAACTTATTGAAGTCGCTAGGAGCAACCGTTTTCGAGATAATGGCATTTCATATGTCTAATTAAACTAAGTACGTGATCCAAACAACGGTGAATTTCTGACTTAAAATTATTGTAAATCAGCTACATTTGCTAAGTGTCAAAATTAATGTAGATATTTAAGGTTGACTATTTTTTTTAATTAGGTAACATGCTTTTTCATATACGGAAATACTAATTTATTCTAATCAAAAATTTTACTTAATACTTAGTTCAATAACATTTAAAAGTAACCAAATAGTTAGAAATAAAAATGGTAACGCCGTGATAGCAATTGTTCAAAATGGCCAACATTGACCTTAATACATTTCGCCATACGTTTTACAAAAGACTGTCGGACTTTAAACAACAGATCTTCATCATTTTTGAGCAGATTAACAGAATTTATAATTTTTTGATTTAACTCATTACGGTTGTCTATTGAACTGTTATAAAAAATGGTTTTCAAATAACCCCAAATGCAGAAGTCCATTGGATTAAAATTCGGACTTCGCGCCGGCCAAGTCAAGGGGCCACCACGGCCTATCCAATGTTTAGGGAACTGTTCATTTAAACAATTTCGCACTTCTCTGGATAAGTGTGCTGGCCCCGTCTTGCATGAAATACATATTTCGCCGGAGGTTTAGTGGTACACCTTCTAAAAGCCCTCCAAGTTCATTTTGTAAAAAATTCAAATATGAATTTCCGTTTAGAGTTGGCAGTAATTCAAAGGGGACTATAAGATGTATTCCAATAATTCCACCTCAAATGTTGACCTTAAACTCGCGTTGGAAATGACGTTTTACAACTAAATGCGGGTTTTCATTTTCCCACGCATGTCTGTTTCGGTAATTTAATACACCCCGTCGAGTAAATGTCGCCTCGTCCGTGAACACCACAGGATTTAAGAACATTGGATCTGTATTTTGCAGATTTTGGAAGAAATAAGGAAACTGAAGTGTGACTAGAAGATCAGGCGGCAGTAAACACTGTACGGGTGTAAAGTGGTATGGGTACAGGCCTTCATCGTGAAATATTCCAACAATTAAAGATTTACTTACACCTGTAGCTGCCTTCAATCTACTGGAACTCACTTCTGGATTTTCTGCTAAACGAACTAAAATCTCTTCTTCCTGTTCTGATGTTATATTTTTTGTCGAAACGAACCAGTCTCTCCTAGTCGGTCATAAATATTTTGAAATAATTTACTGTTTGGTTGCCTTCTATTCGGGAACATTTCTTGGTACCTGCGCCCTGCACTCCGATCGTTAAAATTTTCTTGTGCGTAAATACAATGCATATCACGCATTTCCGCATTGGAAAATAAATTATGTCGAGGCATTACTAAAAAATTGAATAGTATCTGCGTATTGTACTTATAAAATTGATAACTTTGACAGATGATACTTTGTGTAACATATTGTTGCCTTAGAAACGTCGTTTGGAATCAAGGCCAGTTGTGATAAACAGCCCCGGATCGTGAATTTTTTCGAGGCGGGGCAAAAACTTAAAATTGCCGCCCTCGCTCATCCTTCTTTAAATTTCCGTATTGAGTTGTATTTTTTTGCATATTTAAGCAGAATAGGGGTTAGGATAGAACTTAAAATCAATTTTTTTCTAACAAAGTAACAAATCTTCTATTTATAATTTTTTGTAACGAAAAAAAAAGATGCACACTAAAAGTTATGTATATACACTATTGGACAAAAGTAGAGCAACAATGTGCTTTTATTTCTTTGAATTTAAAAAATTAATTATATGACTGTGATCCCCAGCTAATTTTAATGAAATATTATCCCCACAATATTAGTAATATTTCACAATATTTTGGTACACTTTAAACGAAATGAAGGTAGAGAAATATTTATAATTATAAAAATCGACGAAATGAAGTGCGACAAAAGTAAAGCAACAAATTGTGTCAACAGTATTTTATTTTACATATTACGATAAAAAAACATTAAACACATTTAATAATTACAACAGCTAGAAGTATTATGTTAATAGTTAGTAGAATATCCATTATTTTTTATTACTTGCCGACAACGTCGCGGCATTGAGTCAATCAATTTTTGAACAGTATTTTCGGGAAGGTTTGTCCAAACTTCATTGATTTTATTTACCAATGATTGCTCATTCGGAAATGATTGTGTACGAATTCTACGTTGAACTTCTTCTCATAGATTTTCAATGGGGTTAAGGTCTGGGGATTATGCCGGCCACTGCAAAACCCGAACGTTATTTTCTTGAAACCACTCTTGAGCAATTGGTGAAGAGTGTTTTGGATCGTTATCCTGTTGGAAAATAAAACGCAACGGCATTTCCCACTCTGCATAAGGCAACATTACATTTTACATTATATCTCTATAGACAAATCGATCCGTGTTGTCATTAATGAAGTTTAAAGAACCCACCCCATTCCATGAGAAACAACTTCATAGAAAAACACTGCCTTTGCCATGTATAACTGTGGGTGTTACTTATTTGGGATTAAACCTTGTGTTGATTGGCCGTCTTACACGCTTCATTCCATCAGAATCGAAATTTTTATAACGCGTTTCATCGCTAAATTAAAACTTTTTTCCACTCGTCTACTGTCCAATTTAAATGTCGACGTGCAAATTCAAGCCAAGCCACTCTATTTCTTGCCGAAATAAGGGGCTTTTTAGCCGGGCGTCTACTAAATAACTTTGCGACTACAAACCTTCTTTGAACTGTTTGTGGATTAACTATAATTTCGGGAATTTCAACAATAGTTCTAGGTGCAGACATCCAAGGATCGTTTTGAGAAATTCTTTTAATGCGTCTGTCTGTCCAAATTGTTGTTTTTCTCGGCCTTCCCGATTTCGGTAGATTCTCTAAATGTCCCCTTTGGATGTAACTTGAAATTATTTTGGATACGCTGTATCTTGGTAAAACAAACCGTCTTGAAATTGTGGCTTGTATTGTACCTCCCAAGTGTGCATTCACTACTCTCTGCTTTAATTCTTTTGAAATTGGAATACCTCTTGGCATGATTAATTCAGCACAGTAATGTTAATTAAACCTAAAATAAAATCTGCAAAAATATTTTAACCTTTCCTTTCACTAAAACCTCTCTTCTTTAGGAAAATATTAAAATGTTGCTTTACTTTTGACGCATTACAATACCGTATTTGAAAATTTACGTCAATATCAAATTATTTGCACGCTTCTCGGTCTCGTTTGCGGCGCCCGCGCTCCCTTACAGTGTGGCCAGATCGGGCGATTTTGAGGTGCGAATTAGCGCAGCGCTAAAATTTTTAGCAAAAACGTAAATCGCAATTTGGGTGATATTGTAAATAACTTGTCAACGATGAAAGTTTTTTTTCAGATTAATCGATTCATAACTTGGGTATTCTATATCGGCGTGACATACTTGAATTTGCCGCCCCCTGAAGCTGCCGCCCGGGGCAGGGGCCCCGGCTTGCCCCCCCTTGATCCGGGGCTGGTGATAAATAACACTAATACGAATACACAATTATTTTAAATATTTTAGCATTCTTGCATTAAAAATATGAAATGCCATTATCTCGGAAATGGTTGCTCCTAGCGACTTGAATGCGTTATACGTTTTTGATGTAAAAGAAGTAAAGTAACTTATTTTTTTATTAGTCGGATCGATTTTAGAAGCCTAAACAAAGTTATGCCAGCTAAAATGAGTGGGGTATATTGTAGATAGCGCCCTCTATTGGTTACACAAAAACTAAGGATAGTTTTGAATTCCTCACCTCAAAAAACCCCAAAATCTTTAATTTTATGCTGCTATGTTGTTTCGTTAAGAAATAATCTCAAAAAAATTGAAACTTTGACACCCTGTATCTTGGTTGTTATTAATTTTGGGATAAGGCAAGTTTGAATAAATCGCATTATTTCGCCTTAAGGAGTCTGCTGTTGCTCTGTATCCCATTACTTTTGGGACACCCTGTATAACATGATTCACTCGTCGGAAAACCAATTGGAAATAAAATTAGTGAAAACTCGAACATTACGAAAATTTGAAACTAAAATCATCACTGACTACTACAAACGAACTGACGTCTCGATAAGCGAACTAATAAGACACACTCACATACGATTGACTCCTTGTTAGGCAGTAAAAAAACATCATAAAGTCAGACATATTAGCACAGATCGAGACAACGCACTAATTCATTAAAGCACAGCTGATTTGAACAAAAATGTATGTCAAGAAAACAGGAAAGATCTCAATAAATTTACCTTTTGCTAAATAATTTGGCATTAAATTAAATTAATAAATATCTAACTTCCCCCGTATATTAATTCTTACTCATGGCGCCATATTAAAATTAAGCCTAGTCTTCCTTGACATTACCTTTTATATAATTGGCCGCAATTTGCCAAATAGACCATTTTGTAAAGTAGGTATACAGAAATTGATTAGCACCCATTTAAATATTTTAATAAGTACCAAAAATAATAAAGCATTAAAAGTAATAAAATATAAGAAGGTATTATGGAATAATTTATTACTCCTACGTGAAAACTAAAAATAACATCAAAAAGTACAAACAAAAATAAAAGATTTTTTTAAATGTTAAGGTTCTTTACGTGTGACATCAGCTATGAAATATTTTATTTGTAATGTTTTATTAGCAGTATGTTTAGGTAATTAATAAATTGAAATATTTGCTGAAATTACGCTCGTAATGCTCAACTCAACAGGTGGTAATGTTGCGGAACTTTTAAAAATGCTGTGATAATGTTAAAACGCGAATCTTCTTGAAGGTCAAAAGAATTCGTAAAAGTAAAGAAATGTGTATATGCGGAGGATCTTGGTGTGCGTCCTAAGAAATACAGCGCCGGCGGACGCATGATTTACAATCGGTTCGCGGTAAACGTTCTCTTTCAAGAAGCTTCAGGAAAAGAAATCTACCGGAGTCAGATCTGAAGATCTTGGAGGCCATGGTATGGGCCCAACTCTTTCAATTCACCTCTCAGGGAAGTTGTAATTTAGAAAATTTCTTACTGGTATTTCATAGTGTGACGGGGCACCATCATGTTGGATCCAATCACTAGGCAACAAATCTAAACTTTTTTAAAAATCTTTGGCAAAAATAGACCCAAAATGTTAAAAAAAAATTCCAAGGTCGTAAAAAAAAATAGGAGCTTAATTTTTTATTAACGATTATTCCAATTAATGAACTAATAACTTTTCTTCCGTTTTTTAATCTGTCTCTTATACACAGCCTCTGGTTGCTCTTGAAGAAGTGTCCAACACTAATCTGCTAACATTGAAACATTCCACATTCCTTGGTATCCTTTTTCCATTTTTGCGATTTCTTGATTGAATCGTTCTCAATGTTCGTCACTAACGTCTCCACAGTTTTCGGGGAAGTAATCTAAGTGTGAGTGTAGAAAATGTATTTTTAGGGACATACTACATCCCATATTTTAAGAGTTGATGTCGATGTCGAACACGTGTGAGTAGGTTTGCAAAACTGCTCCGTGTAAATTGTGTAGTTTTGTGGTACAATGGTGAATAATATTTAATATTTTTGTATATACCCTGGCTATAGACTGATTATTTATCATTTACGTAAGTAATTAAACTTTAATTACTGTGGGTAACTAGAAATAATACATTTAATATTAACCAATCAGGACAGGCTTCACTAAATCATAGCTAGCCCTATCTGCTTGATATAGTGGTAATCTGCAATAATAGAAATGGCAGGTGGTTTGAGAAGTAGTAGCAGATCAGACGATGATAGCATGGAAAAGTTAATTGAAAAAATCTGTGCTAATTTTGCTAATAAGCTGGAATCCAAAATTGAAGCCCGGATTGGAAAGCTAGATGAGAAATTGGATAAGCTGTGTGATTCCTTACACGATATTAAACGCAGTGTATCTAGTAACTGTAAAGCCATAAGTGACTTGCAGCAGCGTATTGATATCTTGGACCAAAACAGCAAACGCAATTCTGTACGCATATGCGGTGTCGAGGAGCTTCCGGATGAGAGGTTACCCGCTGTTGTTACGTCATTTATTTCTAATAAGCTAAATGTCGCGTGCGTGGAGAGTGACATAGATTATGTATATCGTCTTGAAAGTGGGAAAAACAATAATAATACACCTGGCACAATTATTCTCAACTTTACTAGCAACATTAAGCGAAATGAGGTATTTTTATCAAAAAAACAACTTAAAAATACCAATTATACAATATATGAAGATCTTACGCCTGCAAGATATGAACTTCTAGCGTCTGCCAAGAAAAAATATGGTAACACTAAGGTGTGGTCTGCGGGTGGAAAAATATTTTACTGGAACAATCAGCTAAATAAAAAGATACTTATTAAATCTAAGGACGATCTCTGAGAATTTATTAATCGATATAGTAGGACTATATTTATATTCACGTCTCATTACCCATTGGAATGTTTTTTATTTTTTCTCTCTTTATCGATTTAGGTAGAAATAATTTTAACTTTATGTTCTCAAAGACATTATCTTATGTTTGGCAATGTTCTTAAATATTTTTTTTTTATGTTTAGCGATGAAATTATCAAAAGCATATTTCTTAGTTTTATTTTATACTGAACATAAATTTGTGGATATGAGTATTGGTTTGGCTTTATTGTAATAAAAACCTTATTGTACGTTTATACGATAAACGATTATAAATATATTTTCGCATATTATTTACGGTTTTTGGGGTTGTGTGAGGGGGGATTCCTATTTTTATAATATAGTTATACCTAATCTATTTATTTTAGTTTAAATTTTTCTAGATCTAGATGTTATGTTTACAAACATTTCCCATTCTTAATAGTGCTTAGGTTTAAACTTATTTTTAAATAATGGGTAGTTTGATTTTTTTTAAAGGGAATATTGGTTCCAATGCAGTAATTGAATGTAAATCTAGTGCATAATGAACTATGTTTGTCAACCCCATTTTTATTTATTTTATTTTTTTTAGTTTGTTTTTTTATCTCTTGTCAGTTAAGGTTAATAATGCATATATATTTTTATTTTGTTCTCTCCCCTGTTACTAGGGGTACTACCACTACTACTGTTAGTATTTAAGTACAAAGCGGAGCATGTTTTGGTTTGTGGCCGACCGGATAGAGGCATGCAAAATAGGGATATGCATTTCAGTTTCTCTCATTTTAACGTACGTTCTTTAACATCAACTTTTGCTCTTTTTTTGGATTTTGTCTCGGACGCGGATATAGATATCATTGGTATCTCGGAAACATGGTTACATTCTGGAGTTTCGAGTGATGCTGTAGCCATACCTGGCTATACATTGGTGAGGAGTGATAGAGATGGGCGGGGAGGCGGCGTTGCGATGTATGTAAAAAATTTATTTAAATTTAACCTCTTAATTGTTCCTCGTTGTGATAGTGGTCTTGAACAGGTTTGGATAAGCCTTAAAATGTATGGTAAGAAGTTATGTTTTGGGTCAATTTATCGTCCTCCCAATACAAATCTAAAACTTTGTTTGGATGAGTTTGAAAATAGTGTCATAGAGTTTTTCCCGCAGTTTGACCATATCTTTTTTGGGGGCGACTTTAATGTTAATCTTCTGGAAAACGCAAACGGTTGTACACTTTTTAGGGGTTTCTTAAACAAATATGGTCTAACTCAAATAATATCTCAACCCACTCGCGTGACAAATTTTTCTCAAACTCTCTTAGATTTAATAGTTACTACTTCTCCCTCTGCGGTAGCTGGTACCAATATTATAGATATGGATCACTGCCTTGTTCTCTGCGATCTAAAACTGGAAAAGCCGCGCAAGGAAATTCAATTTAAAACTTACAGAGATTATAGCCACTTTGATTACAATAATTTTTTAAATGATCTTTCTATTGTCCATTGGGATGCTATATATGAATATGACGATGTGGATCATATGCTTGAATTCTTAAATTTTAATTTGGATAATATTTTTAATGTTCACGCCCCTATAAAAACGTCTCGGTTCACTAAGGCTCCGGCACCGTGGCTAACTGACAATCTTAAACTTATGATAAAGTTAAAACGGAAAGCGCCAACAAGGTATAAAAAAACGAAAACTGAGACTTAAAAGAATGAATATAAACAACTTGGAAATTTTGTGACGATGGCTGTTCGGAATGAGAAAAAAGGGTATTTGAACCATAAATTTAGGGTCGACCCAAAGGGTTTCTGGCAAACGTTAAAATATCTTAATATTAACTCTTCATCAACAAGCTTTTCGTCAAATATTGGCAGTGCGAATTCATTTAATACATTTTTTATTGATAGTGTACCCCGTCCGGTTGCGAACAGGGATAGTCTCATTAGTGATTTATATGACAATAAAACTCTACCATCTGTACAGAATCAATTTTCATTTTTTGAGGTCACAGAAGAGAAGGTTAGTAGAATTATCTCACAAATTAAAACACAAGCGAGAGGCATAGATAATATTGATATAAAAATAATTTCCTTAATAACTCCACATCTTACCCCTACTATCACCTTCTTAATTAACAAGTGCCTTATGTCTAGTAAATTTCCTTCCTTATGGAAAAATGCCAATGTAATCCCTATTCCTAAAAATAACAACCCTCTATCGCATTCAGATTTTCGTCCAATAAGTATATTATGTTGTATGTCTAAAATTCTAGAGAAAATAGCTAATGAACAATTGAACCAGCATTTTTTACACAGTAAGGCATTACCTTCTACACAATCCGGCTTTCGAAAAGCTCATAGCACTACAACCGCGCTTCTTAATGTAACAGATGACCTTCTGAGAGCTCGGGATGAAGGAAAGAATTCCTGCTTAATTTTACTTGATTTCAGTAAGGCGTTTGATACTTTGAATCATTCTATTTTGCTAACGAAACTAAAATTCTATGGTCTAAGTAACTCATCATTAAAGTTTATAGAGAGCTATCTTGGTGGGAGGAGTCAGCGTGTGCTATTACCTGGTGAAGCATCGCACTTTGTGACGACGCACAGAGGGGTACCACAGGGTAGTATATTGGGGCCATTGTTGTTTTCTATTTATACCGCTGATTTTTCTAATCATTTAAACAATTGCAAGTCTCATCAGTACGCCGATGATATGCAAATTTATTATTCTTTCTTTTATAATGATAATCCACCATCGGCGCACATTAACAATGACCTCGCAATTGTTTCTAAGTTAACAGCAGCCCATGAACTTATACTTAATAATAATAAAACCCAAATGATGATATTTGGGCGGGATAGAGATATTTTAGCCAATAATTTAAACATTACCTTAAATGAAGTCACAATAAACCCATCCTCAGTATGTAAGAATCTTGGTGTTTTATTGGATGTTGACTTGCGATTTGTCTCCCAACTTTTACAAAAATCGTTCATTAAATTAAAAACGTTATACATTCATAAAGATATTTTAGCTCAGGACATCAAACTTAGACTCTGTGATAGTTTGATTTTATCCCTACTCGATTATGCAAATGTTCTTTATTGGCCTGCACTGACCGTAGCAAGTAGGAGTAGTTTGCAAAAACTACAAAATTCATGCATTAGGTTTTGCTACGGTCTAAGAAAATTTGACCACATAACTCCATCATTTCTTGCTTCTGGGTGGTTTTCCTTGGCTGAAAGATATCGAATGCATTTGGGTACTTTGGTGTATAAAATAAACAAATTTAAAGAACCTGTATATCTCTATGAAAAACTTGTTAGAGGTCGCGATATTCACAACAGGGTTACGCGCTACAATGAACTTTTCCAGATTCCCAGACACAGCACTGCCGCCTTCCAGCGCTCCTTTACATATAACGCTATTAAAACATATAATAACTTACCACCTATAATTAAATCATGTTCATCTGTAAATAGCTTTAAGAATCATCTTAAAAAGTGTGTAATAAGTGAGAGGGGCTGAATTGTTTTCTAGCAAATTTTTACTTACGTTATATTTTTGTTTTTCTTCTCTATTTTAAAATAAATCCAATATTTGCGCTTTTTCGGCCAATTCCGGATCATGGATAGTTAAGTCGTTTTTTTTTCTTTTTTTTACTTTTGAAATTACTTAAGGTAATTATTTTTTGGTTTTTCGACATTATTATTATTGTTAAACTTTGAAATGTAATTGTCTGGTGGTTAGATGAACAGCTATGCTGGATCTCGCCACCTTTTGTATTTTTCCTTTGTTGTTGTTATTGTTATGTATTAATAAAAAGCCTTTATTATTATTATTATTATTATTATTATTTTCGCAAGCTTTGAGGAGCTTGTTTACAATTTCTGTATAATTGTCTCCTCTTTTATTTCCTAAGAAATCGGTTACAACCATTCTAAATGCCATCCATTACTCTTTTTCGTTTCTCTCAAGCACAGCGTCAAATGCAGGATCCCTAAGAAGTTGTCTTATCTCGGGTCTCACAAAAATTCCCTCCTTAATTTTGAAAATTGATCCTTTCCAAGACATAATTTTTAAATCAGCTCGCTTGGCCAGAGATGCGAAGCGTGGGCAACTGCAGGTAGCGCCAGAAAAGAGAAACGCAAGTTCAAAAGCATTCACAACTTTTGGAAATGGTGGAATGCTACGAAAAGAACAATCCTGACGGGTTGCAAAAATTTTTTTTCCATATTTGCTTCTTTGAACTTTCCTGGCGCGGTAATGAAGCTGCAAATTGCAAAATGCATTATTTTCAAAAGGAACTTGACTTTAAAGGTAATTTCTCTGGACGAATTGATTATGATCCAATATTCTCGAAGACTTCACAAGGAGGTTCAAAAGCGCTAACAAATAGTAAATGGCTAATAAAAAACAAAACCAATGAACGTATGTGTCCATGCCTTTGGGAATTAATACACTGATAAAACTGTGCTCCCTTAATCAAATAATCTGATTTATTTGGTGAATAATTATTGATAATAAATAAATGTGATTTTAATTAACTAAATTTGATTTAACTGAAATAAATGAGAGTATTTCGTTTTATTTGCAAAGTTATTTGACTGTTGGTTGATTTGTGTCAAATCATAGAACCCTTCAAACAAATATCTTACCAAAAAAACTACTAAAATAACAAAATCTAAATAACTAATTATTTAATCGAAGTACATTTCAAGTTAAGAACTAAATACCTTCAACTTTAATTTAAATCATTCATTGCCGAGCTTTTCAAACAATTTGGTCTTCGAAACAAATAATTAAGTTTTTAAATGAACTCCTGTCGCCTACTTTGGGCTTTGAGTAATTTGATTGGCTATACAAAAGTGGCCTGATCATCGCGTTTTGGTCAGTGGTGAAATCTTCTTTGTTAGTGGCACAGAAGTTAGTGGTTCCATCAAAAATTAAAACGAAGATATGGGGAATAAACGTAATATGAATAATTATTTAGAAGATTGGGGTATATCGAGGGGTATATCCCATATGTTAGATACTTTTCAAGGTAGGAAACTATATTTGAATATTGTAGTTACGCATGAAACGAGTTAAAGAAGTAAGATAAGAGACAAAGAAAAGATACTTGTAATACCTAATTTGAAATTTCGAACACAAAATCTTTTTAGAAAAATGTAGCCAGGTATTTATAAATCATGGCTACCTAGGTTACAAATAAGACAGTTTTTCTCAATTTTCACCATAATTCAATACCCATCAAACCTTCTAACGTAAAAAATATAATATAATTAATATAATATTAATAATTATTGTACCTAATATTTCCAAATTTGACTTTATTTAATTTTTTATCAAAGTTATTAACTTCTCTATAATGTTTTATTGACGTATATTTTAAGGGAAACAACAACTAATGGTCGGTTTATAGAGCAAGATACCATAACATAAAAATGAAATAACAGTTGAATCTACAGATCTGCCATAAGACGTTTATAGAAACACATAACATAACATAAAAATAAGAAATAAAATAAGAGATGGTTATCTTTTAAATTTTATGTTATTTTTATGTAAAAATAGTTATGCGCGTGCGCGTAATTTGTCATAACCTTTACTTTCGGCAAAAATGTGTTTTTTTTTCTGTTGGTTTGCCTTATTATTTGAACACTATAAACAATTTGATAAGGTTTGTGATTATTATGGTAGGTATAGGTACTGATTAAACCATATTCAATAGCAACATTTCAATATTTCTTATTTTTATGTGACGTCTGTATAAACACGTACTTGGATAAAATAAGAACTGATTTGAATGAACTTTCTGATCTATTGAAAATTAAAAAAAGGTATTTAAACCAAATAAATTTATATTTGATCTAAATAAATATAAAAGACAAGTTAAACAATTATGTACTTGAATAAAAAAACAATCACTTTGATGGAAATCACCGGTTTATTTAAATCAAATCACTTAAATTGTTTAATTAAATAGCGTTGTTGTTACGGCAAATACATGTAAAACAAAAGTAAAATAAATATGTACTTGATAAAATATATATAAATATCAATCAAATAAACATTTTGTTAACTTAACTTTTAACCTATTTACCTTAAGTCATTGAAACGGCTTATTTAAGTTAGGTTACTGTTAAGGAAATAAATATTTGCTTGAATTTTGTATTCAGTGATTAGTTCCAAATAAAAAGTAATTTGTATTAAATCAGATGATACTAATTGAGGCAAATAATCCCTTGGTATTTTTCAAATACATATTTGTTTGGCTAATAGGAAACAAATATTTATTTGAGTCAACTGTAAATTTTTTTAACTCAAATAATTAATTTTATCAGTGTACTATATCAAAATGGACAAAGCTGTTTGCGGAAAAAATTGGCCTGGACACTAAAAAATGTAAGATTACAAACCATTCCCACCGATCGTCTGCAATCATTACGTTGGCAAAAAAAAAGGAGTTGATGATCAAGAACTTATTAAGCTTACAGGTCATTCCAGTACCAACTCTTTGAAACCATACTTGCAACTTAATCCAGAACATCACTTAAAACTAGTTGAAAATCTCCGAGAGAATCAGGAAAATAAGGTCTCAGCTTCTACTTCTACTTCGAATGCAAGCCAGGTCCAGGTGCAAAGTCATTCTGCAGCTGTAATTAAAAAAAATAACGCGCAGATCATCAACTACAATAATTGTAATTTTTATATGTAGGTAGTTTTTATTACTATTTTTATTACTAAATTTGTTTAAAATTTAAATACAAGTTGTTTTAAAACAACCGTTTCCATTTATTCTCACTCCCGTAAAATAGTCATGTCAAATACCACTCGAAAAAAATTTAAGTATGCAAAATTTTTCTCTTGGTTTATTTAAGTTTATGGCTTTTAGCAATTTCGCTCATGAAATGTAACAAGCAACAAACTTTCATACCAATCGAAAATTTTGCCGACAAAATTTTTTCTTTTGTGGTATTATATATGACCATTTCACTAGAATGTTTTACACTGTCAAAACGTCATAGCAACGGCCTGTTTTCTACTGGCAAAATTACTACCTGCACCTACCTGGACAAAATTCACATGTGATTTTTACATCGACTATTCTACTCATCATAATTTGAACCAATCAAAATGTAGCAATTTTAGATATTTACCTGTTTTTGATCAAAAAAACCACTACCTTCATAATTTTGCCGACCCCACTGACCAATCAGAATAATTTCAGAAAATAGCTAGCAACATAGTTTTTAATCGGCAAAATTTTGTTACCTTAGTTACATTCACTGTTAAGATTGGTAATTAATGACTGACAGTAGATTATCACTGTTACTTTTGAAAGGTTGTAATCTCACGTAAATTTATTTATTTTTACCAATAAAATAAAATTAATTTATAATTCACTCTGTTAGGGGTTGTGGGCTTTTCCACTCCCTCAACTTCTTGGTTTATGTTCTGTTGATATGGCGTAATTAGCGCCAAAGAAAACACCGTTTCTGCATCACTTACTTTACCGACATTCCGGTATCGTGAATCAGTAAACTCGTAACAATTATTAATACGGCGATGGCCATACTATAATTAAAATAAAACTAGATTAAAAATCATATCTTAACATTTTAAAAAATGCCGGCTCGTTCGACGACCGTCAAGCATCAAGTCTGCCCCCAATGGTAATGACACACACACCCGTGTGGGTGGCGCTGTGTTTCGTAATACCAGGGTTAATAGAAAACTATACAATCAAAAGTGACATAAATATACAGAGGTCTGAACACACCCATATACCTATTTTTAATATTATTCGTGAAATAGTCTTGACGAATACCACTCAAGAAAAAAATTTTTAGGTAAAATTTTTTCTCTTGTGGTATTATATAGGACAAAATTTTAATATTTGATCGAAAGAAATTTTGTTACCATGGTTCTGTTAATTATTTAAAATGTCATTGTATTATTTCTTGTTAACAAACGTCAGATCAGCACAGTTCAAAAATGAGTGTTTCTGAAAAAAAAACATATTTGGAATACAATCCATAACAGACATTAAAAAGGTAGTATCGGAGAATATACCTCCAAATACGCGTATCTCCAAAACTTCCATTTGGCGACATTCGCAGTTTTTATTGATAAGAGATTATAAGCTTGAAAAGCATACTCCAGCCGAAGAATTGGCAAAAATTATGGAAGATTATGGTTACAACATGAAAAAACTAAACGGAGAGGACTACAAAGAGTCAAGTATCAAAAGCATATGGAACACCACGGCGCAGATGCTACAAGAAACGTACTATCGAGAATTTAATATACAAATAGACCCATTTACCGACATTGTTTTTAAATCAGCCCGTTTGGCAAAGGACTTAAAACGGAAACAACTTCAAGGTAACCAAGAAAAAAGAAAAGAAAGTTCGAAAGCCCTTATAACACAAGAATTATTGGAAATGATAAAAATTCATGACGAAGACACCCCAGACGGCCTAAAAAAAAATATTTCACTTATTTTCTTTTGAACTTGCCTGGCGAGGCAACGAATCTGTGAACTGCAAAGTACATTATTTCCAACAAGAATTAGACCTAAAAGAAGAATTTACGGGACGTATCGAATACAATCCCATATTTTCAAAGACCACACAAGGAGGTGCAAAAGCCTAGGCCAGTAATAAATGGTTGGTAAGAAACAACACTAACGAAGATCTTTGTCTTATTCGTCTATTTTTAAAATTATTTGAAAAAAGAAATACCAATCCAGAAATTACAGGTGACAGGCTTTTTTTGACAGTTCATTCAAATTGGAAAAAGGAATTTGGTACAAAAACATGCCTATTGGAATCAACAGCATGTCAAAATAGACCAAACTCTCAGCAGAAAAAATCGGCGTAAATACCAAAAAATTTAAAGTAACAAACCATTCACATCGCTCTTCCACTATTTCTGCCCTAGCAAAAATCGGCGTTGGTGAGCAAGAAATTATCAAATTAACAGGACATTCCAATGCCAATTCTTTGAAGCCTTATTTGCAGTTGGACTCTAAACATCATTTAAAATTAATTAAGTTAAGAAAATAAGCACCAGATCAAGTAATATCATTAAATCAAAATCAATCAAATAATGCACAAACATTTAATTATCACAACTGTAACTTTTATATCAATAAATAAGTTATTTTTTTGTTTTATTCTTAAATAAAAGCTCTCTAATTTTATTGCTCTTTTTCTTTTTTCTCGTGAAATAGTCATGTCGAATACCACTCGAGAAAAAATTGTGTAAGCAAAATTGTTCTCAAGGTTTTATTCAAGTTTGTTGTTTTTCGGCAATTGCCAAGCAACAAACCTTCATACATTTTGCCGACAAAATTCTTTCTCTTGTCTTTACAAAAAGAAAAGAAACAAAGAAAACTAAGGGTAGAGCTGCATAAATAAAAGAAGTTTATTAAAAAAAAATATTGCTGTCTTTATTAAAAAACCACTGTTATACTTGTTATACGTGCACAATCTAAAATTCACCAACCTGACAGCAAAATATTTCAAATTTGCAGATGACACAGTGCTAATATATTCTGAAGAAAGTGAAAAACAACTTGAAGAAACTGTCAATAGTGATCTAGTAAAGTATTTTAACTGGCTGTGTTACAATAAACTTTCTTTAAACGTCCAGAAAACAGTATTTATGGTTATTAGGCAGAAAAGTAAACCACCGTGCAATCCCCAAATCAAAATTAATAAAACAAATATCAAAAGAGTTACTGAATATAAATACCTTGGACTAACTATCACAGATAATCTATCCTGGAAAAACCACGTAAATGGTGTGATAAACAAAATAGTTCCTATGTTGGGCTCTATTAGAAGATGTGCTCACCAACTCAATAAAAAATCTGGACAGCTTCTCTACAACAGTTTTATAGAGCCACATATGCGATACCTAATGCCCTGCTGTGGAAATACATGTACTAGACAGTTGAATCAGCTCCAAAGACTACAAAACAAAGCGATTAAAGTGATATTCGGGATGAATTACTACACGCCCAGTGAGGAAATATATAAAAAAGTGACATACCTGAAAATAAATCAATTGAAAGTATTTGAACAAACGAAACTAATACATGATATACAAAATAATAAACTTAAAACCAGTGTAAAACTACAAAATAACAGACAATTCTACACATACAACACAAGAACAAACCATGAATTAAGAAATTCATATGCTGGAACTAAAAAGGGACAGGACTCACCAATATATAGAAGTATACAGGAATATAATAGGATTCCACAAAAAATACTCCATGGAAATACCAAGAAACTGACGTGCAATATTAAGAAATATATAAAGGAAAATAGAGTATAGACATTTAAGTGGCAGGATAAAGAAATATAAACTACATATTTTTGCCTTTCGGAATAACTTTATTTGAATGTTAATAATTATACCATACAATTTGTAGGCCTCGGTGCCAGTTTTATTGTAAACTGTTTTGAGGTCAATAATAAATTATTATTAAAAAAAAAAATGGGGGTTACTGCTTAAACCTGAACTTATAAAGTGGGCGGTGAACCTCTTCCAACAGAAAGGAGGATCAGACAACAAGCAGTCGATAGGTGTCGAAAAGAAGGTAAGATGTCAAAAAGACGGTGTCCAAAAGAAGGTGTTCAAAAGACCCTATTCGGCGCTCCTATAGGGTCCTAATAATTGCTTTTAGGGGGGTCACAAACTGGTGGGTGCTCCAAAATCTATTGCCCCTTTAGGTCCTGTAGACCAGACTTGACTTCACAGCGAACAACTGCAACACAAAATCCCACGTAGTGGTTTTCTGTCGCCCCGGATCGGCAAGCCAAAACTATAACAATAAATCAAAGCAGACTTAAGGGCAACAGAAAATAAAGCCTCTAAACCCAAAATCCTCTAAATATGACTTGAGCAGTCGTGGCTTTAGGAAGGCTTGTTGCATTGTCGGCCGCTGGAAGTCAAGTGAGGTGGGAAAAACGATTAGGTTAAGTGTAGGCCGAGACACAATCAAAAACTTAAGGAATAAAGAATAGGATTTAAGATTTAGGTGTTAAGGAATAGGAGTACAGGACAGAATTAAAATTTTATTACCTAAATTTAACCAATCCGGTTCCTTAAAAACGGCGCGATTTTTAAATTCTAAACTATTGGCCTAACCCCACTTTTTTGTTTACAAATACAAACTATTTTTACAACTTTGACAAGCTCACCTATACTTTTAAAAAATATGGAAGGCTTGCCAAAAAAGTCCTTAACTCTTTTGAATAGTATGTTTGCAATGTCGGCAGCGTTTTATTATTACCTTAAGAAACGAAAATACAATTTTGAGGTTATTAAATTGTCCAAAGTCAAACTCAACAAACATGCTGACTTCTGATTGGCTGATTTCCTATTCCTTATTTCTTAAAACCAACAAATCGGTTTTTTAAAGCTTAAATCCTATTCCTTAATTCTAAAAATTTCATTGTGCGTTGTTTACATAGGACAACATATGTTCGTTCTTAAATCTTAATTCTTATATCATAAATCTTATCTCTTATTCCTTAAGTTTTTGATTGTGTCTCAGCCTTGTCATTCCGTCTCCGGTACCATAGAGAGGTGAGGCGACGAGGAGATAAAGCACATTTCAGCGAAAAACTCCAGAACAGTACTGATCGGACCAAAAATAGACCGGTTCACATACTAGCGAATGATAATGAAATACGTCTAATGGGTTTGACTACCCAGTTGCAAGCATTTAAGTTAAGTGAAATAAAACAGAGGTAACCAAATTTAGTTATTCCTATATAGTCCATGCAACCTCACTATAGATTTTAATTCATTTATCATATTACTTTAGAATTTAAAAACAATGCATAACCCTAATAGCTTCGTCCTTCAACAAACGGCCCCGTCGCTAAGGCCAGTATCCTTCTTGAAAAACAGAAGTTAGCTTAGAAAATTTTATAACCAAACTGACAGGTAAACATTAAAATCCAAAAGAACAAAAAATGCTGTTTCATAAGAAAGGATTGGATAAGTACTGCAAGAGATATTAGATGAATTAAGATATGGACAAAATGTAATTCCGCCTGGCCAAAGACAACGAAGTAAGGTCCTTAACATAAGGTAGGTGTCCAGTTCCATATAGGAAACGCAACATTAAACGTTTCACTAGTTTCAAAAGCTAAAATTCAAGTCAGATATGTGATATAAGGTACCATGATTAAGCCAGTTCTATTAAGTTATTAGTGACAAAATTGAATTGTCACAAGTTGCGCCTAAAAAACGCTGCAAATAGAGACAACCTAAAAGAAGTATGTTACCTGCTTTATATCAAGATCCACCTTTACAAGAATCGTGTACCCATGGTAATAATATAAACTGTCCAGAAGAAATCAACAGTGATTTTCAAGTTAGAAGTAGTTCGTCACAACCCAGTTGCTCATACCACGTTCCTGAGAATCAAAAAACTGATAACCAAACCCCTAAAAACGGCAGTGAGGCAATAGGAAGAAATGAAGATAAAAAAGTAGAACAGAAGAATGTCGAAAAGAAAAAAAAACTAAAACCAGACAAACATAAAAAATACAAGTTATTTTGATGCTCTTAGTAGCCGACCAATACTTAACTTCCGGTATAGGTGTGCATCAAAGCCTAATATTAAGGAAGAAAGCATGATTTTTGAAAAGTTTAAAGCTTTTTATTTTTAGCCATGTATGTAATATTGACATTCCTGTCTTTTTAGAACTTTGAAAATGTCACATTTCTGTCTTCTTACTTCCGATCCACATTTTCCATCCTAGGACGGAAAATGCGTTTCCATCCTAAGACATTTCAATCCTCATTTTCTTGTCCGGTATTTTTGAGTAGGTCTTATAAAAACGGGGTAAAATAAGAACACAGGAACTATCCGATTCTTTATTTATTCATATTTTTATTTATACACCTTAATTGTTAAATTGGCATTGTTATTTATTACAGAAATTTTCAAACCCTCTTGAAGTTGAGTTTGGTTTGAAATTCGTATTTCTTGCGATGCAGCTTCACTTGAAATACTTGGTAAATCAACAGTTTTAGAGGAAGATGATAACATTTTAGCAGTCTTTGGTTTGTTCTCTAGTGGGGATTCTATATATACCTCCGCAACTGCACTCGATTTCCATCCGCCGAGTCATTTTAGCTGCAAAACATCAGCTCCATTATCAACCAATAAAGTAGCGGCTGTTCGTCGAAAAGCATGACCCGTGAAAGACATTTGGAAGTTTCAAGAAAGTAGCTATCTTTTGAGGAAAACACGCGATTGAATGATATCCAATAGCCTGATTATGCAATTTTCCATTTCTCCATTGAACGAAAAACCTGTCATTTTGAATGTTGTTCCGTAAAGTCACATATTTCTGAAAGACGTCAATCCAATTTGGGTCACTTATGATGAAGGATCTATTTATATATGTCTTCGTATCAGGGATTTCGATGACCACCTTTTCTTGCAAAACATTAACATGGTAAATTTTCATCTTTACTAGTTCATCACTCCTGCATGCTCCCGAGACTCCAACAATAAGCGCAATCTTCATACACAAAAATTCTTCAGGTGCTTTAACCAAAAAATCTCTGATGTTTTCTCTTGAAAATACACTTGACTTTTTAGGCCGACAGCCTACACTTTTTCGCTTCAAAAAAGCCACAAGTTTTGAATGCTTGGAAATGTCGACCTTTTCTCTAAGTTTTAGTATACTTTTTATCATACTGTAGGTAGCCCATAAAGTGGAAGATTTTTTTTTCTTTGGAGATCTCACCAAAATAGACCAACAAAACGGTCTCTGATGTAACATTGGTTGTTCCTCTGCTGCTGCACCACGCCTGGAATGTATTAAAAGCTTTCTCATAACGTAGCCTACTTTTTGTAGGTAGTAGACTTTCTTCAATCCTATCTGCTGCTTTTTTCAAATCAGGCGGAGTACAGCTAATTAACTCGTCGTCACTATCGGAGAACATCTTTATTATCATCATCTGTATTATTTTTCTTAAAAAAACGCTGACTTTCAAAAAATTTTAAGCGACAACTGCTCTCAACTGGTGACAACGACTAACAATGGAAATGAAAGGTAATAACCGGTGCGACAAAATTTATTATTTCAAAAAAGTCTATCGGTCAATATCATGAATATTACTATAAATATTACTTGAATCATAAATTCATGGCTAAAAATAAAATAGTATACTATCCTCGACGGAAAATTTCATTGCGGTCTCGTATTGTAATATACTATTCCACCAGTGTGGAACAAAATATTTATCCGAAAGGATGTATACAGCCACAAACACCACGACGTGTGAGATGCAGAAAAGAGGATGCACAAAGCAGAAGAAGAAGTGTTTCATAGAAATATGTAGTGCAAATAGGAGAAAAAACAGTACAGCTCTGTCAGAATGCCTTCTTGGATTTACATGGAATAAAAAGGTCCAGGCTTAGACGCAAAATCCAGACACCTTCCACTGTTTTAAAAAATTTAAAAGGCCGACACGAATCAAGGCCAAAACGCATTTGCATTGTTGCCTGAGATAAAGTAAGAAAATTTATCGAAGATGTCCCTGCTCGTGAATTCCACTATTCACGCGCGCAAAATAAACTGAGAAAATACCTGGAACCGGACTTATCAGTAGCCGAGTTACATCGTAGTTTTTTTGGAGCAAAATCCTGTTGAAACGAGAATCAGCTATAAAATGTTTCGAAGGGTATTTACTGAGGAATTTAAAATTAGCTTTGGGTTTCCCAGAAAAGATATTTGTACGACTTGTACCAAATTTTTGGTTTCTTTACAGTATGCAGATTTAAACGCTTATGAAGACCAAAACAAAGAGTTAAAAGTGCAACAGGAACTTCACTTGAGAAAAGCGAAGTTTCTTCAAGATGAATTAAAACAAGTTGTCAAAATTAAAGATCCAAACATTCTTGCAATATGCGTTGATTTCTTGAAAAATATGCCAGTTCCCGTCAGAAATATTCAAGATTAATACTATTTACGGCAGCTTTGGATACACAACTTAGGAATTAAGAATCTAGCTACTAGCGAAAGTTATATGTACATGTATGCTGAACATTTTGCACAAAAAGGACCTAACAAAGTCATATCATGCTTAGATGATTTCATAGCTGAAAACAAAACTATGAATCACAAAATTCTTAAGATTTACTGTGACAATTGCTTTAGTCAGAATAAAAGCCGATTTTTGTTTGCCTTTCTTGATCAGCTATGTTTGAAAGGTATTTTTGAGAGCATACAAATTTTATACCCAGTTCCTGGTCACAGCGTGATGACCGTAGATCGAGACTGGCTGAAAACTAAGAAAGTTGACAATCCAGAATACTACGTCAATTTACTTACGAATTGTAACAAGAAGAATACTTTTAGGTGTGTTTTTATCCAGCATACGTTGAGGTTAGAGGGCAAGCTTAAAGAAGGTGACAGCTTTATTAAAATAAAAGATTTTAAAGGATGACTTACACCACACCTTAAGCCTTCTCTTTTTGGCATTTCCAAAGCCAGGTGTACACAGTTTAATAAAGGAGATCGTCCAAAGATGAAACAAAATTATCATGGTGAAGGGACGGAAATGAAACTTATACTGCTTAAGTTTGTAACATCAGACATAGAATTTTTTGAAAGAACTTTAACCAAAAATAATGCAGCAGGTGTTACGCGTCCTGCTTTACAAAGGGAAATGGATGAAAAAATAGACAAAGACACTGATATCTATGAATAAGTTGGTGTTTCTTTAATCTGTTTTTATATCCTTAAATACTAAAAATAAAAACATTTTAAAAATATACACACGTACGTTTTTATCAAAATTTCATTAAATCCAAAGAAAAGTGCCTAAGTACAAGATAACAGCACCTAAGTCCATTTTTGAGAAAATTTCTTTTTGAAAAGTACGCCAGTAATCCTAATTCTATTTAAAGTCGCTCATTCTAATAATAATAAAATACAATGTGTAAAAAAATCAAGTAAATATTCGCAAAGGTAACATTTCCAAAAAGAAAAGAAAACTGCAAAATGTGACTAAGACACTTATTGCATTGGAGCCTTCAATTGAAATAATCGAGGAATGTGAGAAAACTGGTTTAAGTACCAGAAAATTGGCTGAGAAATTTAAAGTGGGTAAGACCCTAGTGACCATGTTGCATCACAATAAAGCAGAAGTTAAAAATTTGTTTCAAGAAGGTGGCAACGGTGAACAAAATAGAAAATTTCCCAGAACCGAAGGACTGGCAGGTGACCAAGTTGTTTTAAACTGGTTTTGTAAGGCGTGAAACAAGCACTTACCGATATCCGGGCCCATAATCCAAGCCAAGGTTAATAGCACTTCTAAAATGATTCTGCAAAAAATCAAGGTACACCTGACCAGTAAGGTTTTCATGAAAGAAATGTAGACCAATGATATTATTTCCTATTATACCAGCCCAGACATTAAGCGACCGCCGATGTTGAAAATAAGCTTCTCGTGTAAAAAAGGGGTTACTAGTATTATAATAATGGAAGTTATGTTTGTTCACACATCCGTTTCTATGAAATGTAGCCTTATCACTAAACATAACATATTCAAAATAACGAGGTTGTTGTTGTATCATACCTTCAGCCAACTGGCAAAATATTTCTCTATTTTCATAATCTTGCGGCTCTAATTCTTGAAATAACTGAATATGATATGGATGAAAATGTTCACTACGAAGCATTCTTGACACTGATGATGCACTAAACGGCAGTTCATTGCCTAGCTGTCGAGTACTCTTGTGAGGATCTTCAACTACACTTAAAGCTGTCATTAATTTATTGTCATTGTTAGTCGCTGGCTTGACTCGTTCATGTGTTTCATAATCGATATTTCCTGTTCTTTCAAACCTCTCTTTTAATCGCTCAAAAGCAGTTGGATGAGGATGTCTACTTTGTGAATGTTGTTGGGCATAAATCCTCGAAGCTAAAAATGAATTTCTTTCACCTGCTCCCAAAGCATAAGTCGTGTCAATAAGCTCTGCATGTGAAAAGTTCATGGTCCAAATACTCCAAGATCAAAAATAGTGATAAAGGAGAAAATTTAAACAATATTTACCATGTAATACCAATATAAATAAGTTTAAAGATAAATAATAATGACAACTTATGTCAAGGTAAAGAGTTTATTTTGCCATGACCATCTTGATATATGTTTCTATTTTCCCAATGAATATTCCAATTTTAATTATTTTGCCCATGGCCATTCTTGATTAAAATAATAAAATTACTAATTTTCGTGTAGCTTTTCATAAAATATACAATATTTTAAAAACTAAAAGATTTAGGTAGATGACATATTTAACAGAAAATAAAGGCATTTGAAAAATACACCTTATCAGTTGACAAAAAATACAGGGTGTTTTATTTAAATAAATTGACATAATGCATATTTAAATTAGCGAAATTTGCCAAGTCAACACGAACACCCCGTATATTAAATAGAACAAATAGTGATATGGTTACGTACCAACTACTTTAAGGTACTTATGGTAAACATTTTGTTTAATTCTATTGATTCTATAGGCAACTATGATTTTTTTAATAAGTCAAATAAAAATCATAAAATACCAGGAAATAATTATTTACTTGACGACGTCGCAATCAAATTCAAAAAAGTAAATATGACTGTAGAGATTCTTTCTAGCGGAATCAGAAAGAGACAAATATACAGGGTGTTTCATTTTAAAAAAATTATTTTTATGTAGTACCAATATTTTGAGCCATCCTGTATAATGCAAACTATTTTTACGTTATGCTCCATTGCAAACCCTATAACTCTTATAAAAAACTTTTTCTTGTATCTCATGCAGTTTAGGCGCTATCGAAGGCGAACCCCTTGTTGACACACCCTTTATATGTTAGTATGCACTTGCAGTATACAGGGTGTTATGGAAATGACTTATTATATTTTAAGGGGCCACTCCTGGGGTGGCCTAGAGTTACACTTGATAGTTTTTTTTTCTAAAATCGGAAGTATTTTGAATTTTGTAAAATACCTTAAAACCGGACCATCTGTGCCTCTATGAAAGTTCATTACCCCTAAACACGTGTTTTTGACATGACAAATTGGCGGAATTTCTACAGACAGCTGATTACCTTGCGACGTTGCCAAGTATTCGGGAAAATCTTTTTTTTAGGTTTTTTAAAAAAGATTAAATCAAAAACTATACTGCGATTTCAATTAAACAAGCCTTATTCAATAGGTATAGTTTTTACTCACCCCATGAAATTGTATTGCTATCATAATACTTCGCTGAGTAAAAATCGTAGATACCAACAACAAGCCCTGTCTGGAAATTTACACAGATAAACTATCACATCACAAAACATTCCCATCACATGTGTATCACATTATTCAACAACTATACACTCCAGCAGCAAAACGCAAACAAATTTTATGCCGTTGCAAGTAAATGAATAATAAGAAATGATATTAAAAACAAATTTATGAAGCCACATATGAAGCCATTGGGCGCATTCGAGAGACGAAACTGCTCCGCAGTGGTTACCGGTTATGATCCAACCGCTACCGATTCGTCGGCTTCCATGGATTTCGACTATTTCGACCAAAAGATCATCACGTTTGGTTCAAATGTCAAATCCATATCAGCTGTGCGTAACAAACATTAACCTTTCTTGTTTTGTGAAGCTTACCAATATACTCATCCCTTGGTTGAAACTCTTTGGTGGCAGTTAAAAAGTACGTTTTCCTGTTTAATGTATATGTTTTGTTCCTCCATTCTATTTACTACGTTCTTCGTAACCAAACTTTTGTTGCATACGTCATTTCCCCATTGACATAACGAACCGCTCTCTCCAAGCAGCGGAAGTGAAAGATGCTACCCAAAATGGCGACCGTTCCGTAACATGTTGGAAAGTGTCGTAAAAGTAGCGGTCGACACAACAAGACGATTTAGGAACTGCTCCGGAGCAGTTTCGTCTCCCGAATGCGCTCATTGACTTTGAACTGCTCAGTACCCAATCACAGAACAGCAACAAATCACATTTCCCGCCCCCTGGACTATCGTGTTTAAATGTTGTGTGTCCAGTTAAGAGGACTGGATTGGATACCGTAATTATTATTCTTAATTGCAATGGCCACCTGTCTTGACGACAATGAGCCAGCTATTATCATTACCAAGAAGAACAGAAGTCACAGAAGAAGAGAAAGAACATAACCGTATCAAACGTGTGTCGCGTTGTTTTCAATCCGGATTTTGTTATAAAGTATTTCTAAGTCTATAACTAGTAATTTCTTGTATTAATAACACAGAATTAAAGAGCTAATAACTTGATAATGACCCGAACAGTTAATGTGTTGTTAAAGTGAATAAATGTCCCGCTAGAATCATTTGAAATGGTAACGGTATAACGTGGATTTCTTGCCGATATGTTTTTTATTTCAAGGTATGTACAAATAAAACTAGAGCAATACGTAGACAATTTTTCGTGTAATAGGGTAGAAACTAAAGCATATTAAAGTTAAGTAGAAAAAATTAAATATTCAAAAAAGGTTATCTGATGAAACTGATGTAGTAAATGTGGCAACACTGGTCAAAACACATGTTTTGGGCTGACGATATCTAAAGACTATCTGACAGTAACTGTCAGATTTTTGTCAACAATTTTTTTTTGACAAGTAGTACGAATCAGCTGTTTGGGTCATTGGCGCGTAGGTGTTTTGAGCTAAATTTTTGAAGGCATTTTTCTCGAATTTCTAGCTTCGAGCGCCATTTAACGCAATTTTTCCCCAATTCGGCTCGACCTATAGATTTACGGGTTAAAAAATAATAAGTCATTTCCATAACACCCTGTATACATATTGGTGAATTAGCTTCATCTCATTTATTTTTAGTTCGGATAAATTTAACCAAAAATATTTGAAATTACTTACATATATGTAGATACTTATTAATAATAAACAAACACTGTAAAATGCAGAGCAGTTGTTTTAATTTTTCTGTATTAACCGACCATCCCTATTAACTGACCAACATTTGATTCCCCGAGGGTGGTCGCTATTGAGAGATTTTACTGTATTTTATTCTTAAACTACCTATGCGTTAAATTAGCCTTGATTTTACGTTCTGTTATAATTGTATAAATAAACAAGAGACCTGCATTATTGAAAAGTTCAAGGATTAATTATTTATAATCATCATGGAAAATAATAATGACCACGATAAAGCCGAATTAGTTTATCATCTTTTCCGTTAGAAAAACTTATTTCTTCTTTTCATAATTATGACTATGGTAACCTTAAACAATTATTTTATTCAACAAACAACGTGCTTTTTTATAAATCGTTATTGCTTTACCTAAAACTTGGTTGTGTCCATTTTTGATATTCAGCGGATTGGTTCGGTTTTCTTTTGATTTTTACCTTTCGACTCTTTATTATTGTTATAGAAATAGAGGAAAGTTATTAAAATAAATTATAACTTCATTTTGACCTATTTGAACTAATACCCGCTTATTTTCTTCATTTTAAAGGGAAGTCATTGAGTTGGATCAAAGTGACCCTTTACTCATATTTTTCTTAGATATGTCTATTTGATTACAATGGTTGGAATTTTGAGATTTTTGGTTTAGTTACTTTGATTGATGAAAGAAATATTTTATTTTGTGTTTTTAAAGATTTCTTTAAGTTATAGAATCTTTACTAGACCGGTAGCTGTCAGGGTGTTATCTCTCGGATATTTGTGTTTGTTTCTATGTATCGATCTTATGTGTGACTCGGTAATTAGCCTGTTTGTCGAGTTTTCGGGGCGCTTATAGTATTGAGTTATTATTTTATTAAATAATTGTTTAATAGTTCCCATTCTTAGGTCTAAATGCAGTAAGTCCATTGGAAAATATCTCGGCATGTTTGCGATTATTTTTAGTGCTTTATTCTGCGCCCTTTGTATCTTGAGATGATTTGTCGTACTTACGGTATACCAGGCTGTTATATCGTAAGTAAGTACAGGTCTTAATATTGTTTTATAAAGTGTATCTTTTGGTCTCAGACTAATTGCGCTATTTTTATTTATAAGAGGGTAGATGGCGAACAATTGCTTTTGTGCTTCTCGCATTCTATCAGTTGCATTGCTTTCCCAGGTCATTTTCTTATAAAAAATTATACCCAGATATTTGATGCGAGGTGACCATGATATTGATCTATTCATAACTTTTACTTTTGTTTCTGGAAGCTTTAATCGGGATTTTGAAAAAAAAAAATGGCCTGGGTTTTATCAGCGTTGAGACGGGGCAGCCAAGGGTCCACCCATCTCTGAAGAAGAGCTATATGGCGCTGAAGCCTTGAAACTGAGGTGGCGGTAATCATAGTATCGTCTGCAAACAGATATAATTCAGAAATATTACTAGTGTATATTTTCTATAAAATTGCAGCTAGCGGGGACCCTTGAGGAACTTTCGCTTTTATTTGGATTACTCCTGATGGCACGTCTTCAGACGATACCATGCAAGACCTGTCCTCAAGGACTGAGATGAATTCAGAGGTTTGGCATACCTAAATCTTATTAGCTTAAGTATGTGACCTTATCGAATGCCTTAGAAACGTAAGAAAGGACGACTTCTATTGACAAGTGTCTATTTAACCCTCTTAGTATGTTGATTGTCTACCGTGTTGCTTGGTGCACCGTGTAATGATCAGCTCCAAATCCGAACTGTTCCAGTGGTAAAATGTCATTTTTAAGTACAAAATCAGAAATCCGATTCAATATTATGTTTTCAATGATCTTGCCAAGGGACGATAATAAACTTATCGGCCTACAGTTGACAGCCAACTGAAGATCTTTACAAGTTTTTAGGATCAACACCATTTTGCCCATTTCCAAATGTCTGGGAAGCAACTCTTTCTGACAATTGCTCGGGCTATCTCCACAAAGTTCAACTCTGTTTTTTTCCGGCAGATTCGTTAGTGCTTTATTCTTTATACCGTCAAAACCAGGCGCCTTTATCAAGCTGTTCACGGAGGCTCTCCGCAAACAGTTCGATTTTTTTATTTGGATCAGTAACAATTCTGTCCCCGTCCGATGGGTCCCTGAGAAAGAATACAGGTATCCTGCCTCCCTTCATCAGGGACCTCGTAAACTCATAGACAGAACCGTCAGCGATGTTCAAATCTTTTATTTTATTATTTCAGAGATCCGACTTTGTATAAGGAGTCGTCGGATCTCCAGCACTTCTCTGTTCGCCTGCGCCTTGAGTCGCGGGTCGCCCGTTCTGTACGCTTGACGCATTGTCTTGTTTTTATTTTCGATTAGTTGAGAAAGCTCAGAACCTAGATTGCATCGCTTCAATAACCTTGACACTTTTGTTTTTGATGCGCCACTCATGGCTTCACCGATATTTGTAGTCAGTTGTTTCACCGCTTCTCCAATGTCCTCCTTAGTAACGATCGGGGACAACCTATTTTTATTTTCGAGCTTGTGTCTGAAGAGCTGCCAGTTCGTTTTAGTGATAGAGATAAAACCATGCCCCCTTTCCGCAGGATCTTCGTACTCAACCATGACTGGCCTATGGTCCGACGTCACTTCATTTAGCACTACTGGTGACAACTGTCCAGTGTTTCTTCATACAAAGATGTCAAGAATCTTCGGAAGAGCATCTGTTTGATGATGTGTGTGCTCCTACGGCGGCAAAATATGAGTAATCAGTTAAATTATCATATAGGGAGAGACCTCGAGCATTTGTCGATCGACAGCTTCAAATTCTATGTTTGGCATTGAGATCTTTGTGTATCTTAGGCACCAAAGATTCTTGCTACACAGTTCTTGCCAAAATTGACGCTGGGAGTGGTGTAGACGGAACCCAGTTTAATCCATTTATTTTTAAATTTAATTTTAATGAAGGTGCCCTCTATATGTGCACAATTCAATTAACCTTGCACAGCTTGGGCAATGACATTTTTCTTGCCACGAATCATGGTTCCTCCCTTTGTCATGCCCTCGCGGTCATCGCGAAAAACATTATAATTTGGTCATTCACTCTTCAACCATGTCTTTTGTACAAGCAAAACATCAATGGCGTATCTTTCAATAAAGTCAATAATCTGAAGCTTTTTACTTTTGATACCGTTTATGTTTATTGTAGTCAAGCTGAAAAATGCAATTTCTGGTTTTAACGCCATGTAACTGATGATATAGCTAGAGGTATTGACAAGAAAGAACTAACAGCTTTAGTGGCCTTGGACTTTTCTAAAGCTTTCGACACGATCAACCATGGTCTCCTACATGCTAAACTAATGTACTACGGTTTCTCCAATTCCGCTGCTCGCTTTATAAAATCATATCTCACTGACCGAAAACAAAGAGTACATATTGACGACCTTGTCTCATCTACTCAGGATGTAACGTCTGGGGTCCCGCAGGGATCTATCCTGGGGCCTTTGCTGTTTATAGTATATACGAACGAACTTTTTAACTCTGTCAAGAATTGCCAGATCCAAGCTTATGCGGATGACACGCAAATATATCTGAGCTTTGGACCGGATCAAGTCCAGGAAGCTGAAGATAATATAAATTCAGACCTAGATAATATAAGAAAACTAGCGGCGTTACACAATTTGAAACTAAACCCTAATAAGTCATACCTTATGGTTTTTGGTAATAATAATCTGAGACAAAATCTCTTAGGAAATTTTACCATAAAAATTGATAACAAAAAACTTGAAATTGTCAACACTATAAAGAACCTTGGAGTACATTTCGACCCCAATTTAAAATTCAGCCTACATGTTAACCACTTAGTTCAGCGCTCTTTTTCAGTTCTTAAGACACTGTATTCCCATAGACATGTCTTGTGCAATCCGCTAAAAAAACTACTTACTGACTCACTCGTACTATCGCATTTCAATTACTGTGACTCTGTATATGGACCTTTCCTTGATAAATTTCAGCAAAATCGTATTCAGAAAATTCAAAATTACTGTGCACGCTTCATTTTCGGCCTCCGTAAATACGACCATATATCAGCTAAAATAATTGAGTTGAAATGGCTCACTATGAAACAAAGAAGACGGGTGCACTTCTATTGCTTTGTCCATAAGATTACTGAAACCAAATACCCCGCAAATTTATATAACCGGCTAACCCATCGCAGCTCCCTCCATAATGCTCAAACTAGATCAAGACACTACATGCACATTCCCCGTCACAGCTCAGCATTCTTTCAAAAATCTTTCTCTTATCGTGCTCCAAAATGTTTTAATAGTGTCATAGTTAAGTTTGCAGACTTATCACAATCTAGTTTTAAGTATAAAATTAAAAATTATGTAAGAAACGAAGCAAACTTCTAAGTTTGCTAGAGGACTACCCTCATAAACAGCAGGTATAGGTATATAATTTTAATTCTTATAAATATTTTACATTAATTCTATATTGTACTCTCTAGTTATATCAAGTTATTTAGTATTTTATATACATAAGTACTTATTTTGCCCATACATATTAGGTTAAATGCCAGGAGTAGCTACTACAGCTAAATTTTCGCCTTCTCTGTATGTGTTTCTAATAAAGACGATTTATTATTATTATTATTATTATTAACGATTCGCGTTGTTTAATGTCGTCAGCATATTTTGGACCTCACATTGCATTCGCTCTTGAAACTCCGTCAATAGCGACTGCATTGATTTCTGCAATATTACCTGCCACCCCCTCGTGCTGCCTCGTTGTTGTTCTTATTCAACTAACCTGGACGATAGTTGTTTGGCAAAGTCTTCTTGCCTTTTTTGGGTATGGGCTGGACTCGCGCAGTTTTCCAGCAAGAAGGAAATATTCCTTTTTTGTAGGATAAGGTAAAAAGCCTACAAAATACCGGTGTCAGTTCGTCAGTGCATGTCTTAATTGCAATGACTGGAATATCGTCAGGACCAGAAGCCTGACGGCCTTAGCTACCGACCAAAATGATCTTGAGCCGTTAGGACATTCAAGAAGTTTGTCTTTGATCCTCTGGTTGTGTGCTTCTTTGCTTTGGTTTATTGTTTGCTTGCATTGGTTTCGAGCGTTAACAAAGATGGTACGATTTTCGGCGGTAGGATTTCTACGCCACTGTCGGCAGAAATAATTTTTTGATTTAACAGCTCGTTCGCAATTTTTGGTAAACCAAGGCTTGCCGTTAGAAGGGCACTTTTTTGAGAAAGGGATGAAGGCTTCCATGCTAGTAAGGATAACCTCCGATATTTCTGTTGCACAGATGGATGGATCATCAGAGGTAAAACAAACGTCCCGCTAAGGAAAGGTTCGAAAATGGTCCCTTAGGTCATCCCACTTAGCTAATGTATAATGCCATACCTTGCGTGGTTTAGGAGGCTCTTCGGCACTAATTGGTAGTTTGTTCAGTGCCGAAATAAGGTTGTGGTCAGATGTTCCTAACGGCGGCTTCACGGTGACAGTGTACAACTCAAATTAGTCTGGAATCTGAGTTGATTCACCCACCAGCTGGGTGTGCTCAGAGTTGATGGCAAAGGATTCGGCTTCACGACCTTGTTCGTCGGTCATGTTGGAGTATTTGAGCCAGTTGACATTATGAACGTTGAAGTCGCCAAGGGTGACAACTTCGGAATTGGATAGGTGGGTTTGCAAAAAGTCGATAGTATTAGCTAGAGAGGAGAACAAGTCTCTATAATGGGTATCACTTGGCGGCCGGTAAAGGCAGCAGATGAATTTAGTAATTCTCTGCGTTGATATTTTAAACCACATTACATCAAAGTCGTTAGGCTCGAGTGTCTTCTCTCTTTGACAAGAAATATCACTCCGGACACAGAGACAAAGGCCAAAATTCCGCCTAAATCGGTGATGAAAGTCGTACCCAGGATATAAATAGCTGACCGTACTAATCGATGATTTGACTTTGGTTTCGGTTGGTGCAAGTACATGAGGTTTGATAGATTGTAGATGTTGATGGACTGCATTGATGTTCGAGTTTAGTCTTCTTATATTACAGAAGTCAATTTGGAAGCTGCTAATCTCAGGCCTTTTAACAACTCCAGTTTTCACACCATTTCTATTTAGAATATTGTTCGAAGGACCCGCATGGCTACTGGACATGGTGGATGATTGGATAATTTTGCTTGATAAGGCGCCAGGACCCGCCCCCATCCGGAGATCCGATCGGGGGGCGATTTTAACTCCGGAACATTTTGATCTTGGAACCATTATTATAGCATTTTTCATATATTTCCCACCCTGGAAACCGAAGACATCGGCACAGCGACGAAACATTAGTTCAAAGAGCAACTTCACGTCACCTAAGCCGATGCGATGGTATTTCACCGGGCGATGTCGGGTGAGCCAACATCTACCATCTACTTGATGTTTTGTTAAGTTTTTCGGTTACTAAACCGACATGACGCCCAGCTCGGGCATAGCGCTGCCTAGCAAGGATTCCTGCAATTGTGACGTGTTGTCTTTGCAGGAGATCCTCTGATACTTTTGGCTTAGTAAGTCCATGTCAGAGGGCGCAGGTATGCTTAAGAATTGGTGTTCTTTACCAGCACCACGCGATTGAGTCATCTGGCTTCATTCTCTGTTTAATTTAATTTAGTGTTCTCGAGCATGTTGCGCAAAGTGTGGCTGATTTTTGTTATTATCCAGAAGTTGTGATAAATTGTTTCTTGAAAAAAAAATTATAAAGTCTCCATTTAGGTGACGGTCTAACAAGCATTGTTCAGTGACTCTATCTCCTACTATACCACATCAGGTATTGACCGGCCAAGAATGCTGATTCGCCAGAATTCTGATCCAGTGAGGATTCCGAGGTGCCCAACAATGTCAATTGTGCCGGTTAATCTTAAATCAATTAAAGCAAAATATTCACTCACTACAAACTTCAAACTCAAAATAATACAGATTAATTTAAATAATTGCCGGACCACAATTGGTAAATGCTGCTTCGTCAGAAAATACAAATAAAATTTGTTTTCGTGACCTTCAAGTTTTAACCAGTTACGAAATGTGATCCTATTGTAAAAATCTTGGCCATACAATTCCTCTTGAAAATTAAGGACATTTCATCTGTACCACTACCATTTTCATTTTTTGAACTTTTAATCACTCCTATTAACTCGCCTTCATCCACGGGTGTAAGAAACATGAAGTGCGGTATGTACGGATCCATCGTTTTGGTTTTATTTTGATTACTAGGTTTTTTTTGTTTTTAAATTTCTGTGTTCTCGTCCTTCAAAAGTGTTTGTCTAGCTTCAAATATAATATCCTATGATTAGAATTTATTTAAAATTAAAATAAGGGCTGCCGCCAACAGTGGCGGCTCGTGGGTGTATAATGGGGGGAGGCTATAAAATAGCGCCGCAGACGAAAATTTTTTGCGATTTCAAGGTCATTGGCTTAAAATGAATAGTTAGGAATTCAACCAGCAATATAATTACTTTGAAATACTAGGTTTCACGAAAAAAATATTCAATTTGCAAGGTCAGGGTCAACTTCTCTCAGTGCATCCGCTATTGTGTCTCTATTTTGCTCTACTCTCGTAAGCGCCACAGAATTCTTAATATTATGTTCTTTGGAACTTTCGTGTGATTTTACCGCCCGTGAAAATTTTTTTAAATCAGAATACCCACCCCCTGAACTCCAATTGTTTTTTACGCTGCCTAATAAAATACAAGGCCAACAATATAAGCTTTCCTTATAAATACTTCCGCACAGCCACTTATAGGTTTCGTACCAAGTTACCTGAAAAGCTCTTGAATATTGCTTACCCTGTCTCTTATCGTTAAATATTGCCGAAATTTTTGGTGTCGGACGACTACATAATATCTGTCTTTTTTCCGTTTCGTTTCTCCTTAAAAATAGGTATGAGAGAATAATATCATGAACAGGATTTATATTTTTTTAAAACAATAAAATTTAGCGTTTAATAATTAATAACATAATAAAGAAATCTTAAAACTTACCGGATCTTGAAAATATAAGCTTAATTTCACTTTAAGTCTTTTATAAACAATTTATCGTCGTAAGACAGTCGACTAAATCTATATTTTATCAAGTATTCGACGATATCTTTGCAATTTCGAACATTTATTTTATCATTATCTGTCTTTTTTCCGTTTCGTTTCTCCTTAAAAATAGGTATGAGAGAATAATATCATGAACAGGATTTATATTTTTTTAAAACAATAAAATTTAGCGTTTAATAATTAATAACATGATAAGGAAATCTTAAAACTTACCGGATCTTGAAAATATAACCTTAATTTCACTTTAAGTCTTTTATAAACAATTTATCGTCGTAAGACAGTCGACTAAATCTATATTTTATCAAGTATTCGACGATATCTTTGCAATTTCGAACATTTATTTCATCATTATTAGCATTACAGCTTCTACTATATTCGCCAATTTCAGTTACCTCCATTTTTATAATAATATAGAGATAAAATTAATAAATAAACAATAAAATAATAATAACTTACATAAAAGTATGATTTGTCCACACACAAATAAACAAATAGTTCCGTATACTGTGCCGGTACACACTACCGAGCTTCCCGCGAAATATTATTTGTGGGCGTTTCTGTCTCCTGGCTATCAGTTTTTCACGTGACAAAAACAACTCGCGTCGTGGTGACGCTCGGTTCTTGCATTAAAACAAGTGGACAATTATGTGTTATCCGTGCTGAAAAATTAAACCGTCGGAAGCTTGCGTCCGTTGATAAAAGTCTAGGCGCATATTCGCTGATGCGGGCAGACACCACCTAATAGTACTAAAGCTGAGCGGCAATAACAAAAATATTATATTATAAAGAAAGTGTTTTTCTAGAAGTAGCTAATTCAGAATTTTTGATACACTGAGAATATAAGAATATGAAAGTATCATTTTCAAAAATGAATAAAGTTATCTTTAAATAAATAAAATGTTATTTCGTAAGTTTTTGCTGGGGAGGCACTGCCTCCCCTGCCTCCCCTGACGAGCCGCCACTGGCCGCCAACAACCCAAAGTATGATGCCTAAAAAATTATCTTTCCTAATTTTATCACGCTTTCTGTTGTTTTGTTTCTTAACAACACGGGTCTTAAGTAAATAATTGGTCTTATTCTTAAAAGTGTACCCGCTATTTATAGTTATTTATGTACCAAGGGCGCTAAGTAGACTATAATGCCCGGAAGGCGAAAGCAACTAGCCCACGGGCCTTTGGCCAAAGGGATAATTTTCTCCTCATGGGCATTATAGTCTAGTAACGCCTGTGGTGTATACAATACTTTATTTTTCATTAATTTTAAAATATAAATAGTTAAACTCCTGCATTTTTGTTAACTATTTTCGCCAATTTTTAGTATTTAGAGTGAGCTTTGATCGGTTGTCATAGAATAAGTTTGACGGTTGCTAAGGGTTGTTTATTTTAAGCGTCTTTTAAGTTTTATAAACGAAAATATGGAAATTCCACAAACCGTTTTAGAAAATGCTGAAGAAGCTAAGAAAAACTTATTACCGGCAAGGTCTAAAGCCCTGTACGACAAGGAATATGAAAATTTTCTACAATGGAAAGTAAAAAACCAAATTACGGTGATTACTGAAACAGTAATGATGGCTTATTTTCAAGAATTTGTATGTAACTCTTTTGCTCACTGTTAATAACAATTTTTAATTATTTTTACTTTATTTTAGTCGGAAAAATATACCCCAAATAGCCTTTGGTCAAAGTATTCCCAGGTGAGGTCTAAACTTACAGTAAAGGAAAACATTAATATTTTAAGATATTGTCACTTAATAGCATTTTTAAAAGTTAAATCAAAGGTACGTCTTCCCAAAACGCCAAAAGTTTTGGTAGGTAAACAAGTTTTAATTTTTAACAAAAATTCGCCGAATGATACCTTCCTGCTGCATAAAGTGGTACTCTTAATGGGAGTTTTTGGCGGCCTAAGACGGGGTGAGATGGTAGAAATGACCATTGATGATGTTGAGGATAAGGGGCCTGTTATGCTTCTCGAGGTACCAGAAACTAAAACTTCAACGCCAAAATATTTTACTATAATCGAAGGAGACCAAACAGATGCCTAAAATTGGTTAGACAGTACTTTGCCTTAAGGCCAAAAGGAATTAAGGAACACAGATTATTCCTTACATACCGAAATGGTAAATACATAGCTATGCCTGTGGGTAAAAATTCACCAGGACGTGTTCCTTAAATCATAGCAATTTTTTTTAATTTAGAAAACGCCAAGGAATATACAGGACATTGCCTACCTCGGACCTCGTCCACACTTGCGGTGCTTCCCTTGCAATCCTTAAGCTACACGGAAAGTGGAAGAGTACTAGCGTAGCGTAGGGTTTTATAAAGGAAAGCATCACATCGAAAACCGAATACCAAAAATGATAGCTAGGTCTACTACCGAAAAAGAAAATATGTTAATTAATGTTGAAATGGAGCAGGAATCCGCATGCACATCGAGAAACTCAGCAATCGAATCGCAAAATTTCATAGCTGGTCCAGCTTCTTTCTCAGGAAAATTCAGAAATTGTACATTTAACATAGGAAAAACAGAATAATATTATGTAAAAGAATTGTTAAAAATAAATACAAATTTTGTTCAATATTTTCTTTAATAATAATGACCGGGCATAACGAAAATCATCGGGCATTATGAACTTTATCGCCCGCTAATATTTCCTATGATATTATGATGATGTTTATAGCAACCGTTTCTAAGGTAATATTTGATAGATGAAAAATAAAACTATTTTATTACACACATAATTTGAGTTTAAGCATTTTGATCATCCTTTTTATAAATGACAAGAATATTATGATGTATAATAAAGTAGTTATACCGGGTGTTGCATCGTCGAGCGGGACATAGGAAATCCCATTTAATTTGAAATGGGGTCAATTATTGGCTTCCCTAATTATTTTAGAGAAAAATTCTATTTAGGTTTATTAAAGAGCACTAAAACCCACATTCAAAAGAATAACTTTAGATATTTTTGATGAGCCCGTTTACGGGTTATCGCCGATTTCTTTTTAACTATTTCTCCATTTTATGGCCCCGTATTTGCGGGTACCAGTCAAGGTAAAAGATGACTGTCAAATAAAGTTGTAATTTGGAAATGTGTGCTTTATTGTTATAGAAACTCGTACATCGAAAATATTAAAGGTGTATTTATGAGTACAAATTAATCTGAATAAAACTAAAATAAAGTATCCAATTACAAGGTTAATTATGACATTTTACATGTTTCAATATTTTACTAATTAATAGGTAGGTACTATTAAATTGTTAGAACTTTAGGATTTAAGAAGATGTTCAAATATTCCTCCATTGACTGCTAGACAATAACCGAGGCGATCATAAAATTCTCTTCTTACATTCGCTAGTTGGTAAACTGAAATTCTATTGCATTCGGAGGAAATAGCATTTTTTAACTCGTCTAGATTTGGGTATTTTTTATCTTTGTATATCCTGTTTTTTAAATGACCCCAGAGAAAGAAATCATTTGGCGATAAATCAGGAGACCTGGCTGGCCAATTTACTGTATGATTTAAGCCAATAACATTTCCATTAAAAGCACGGTTTAAATATTCTCGGACAGCCAGGGAACTATGTGCCGGGCAGCCATCCATTTGGTACCAAACTTCCTGATTTTCCCTGGCGGCATCATGTAAAGTAGGTAAAATATGATCTTCAAGTAGTTCCAAAAAATATTCTGCATTTAAATTTCGTGTCAGAAATAATGGCCCGATAATATTTTCTCCGAAGATCCCAGCCCATACATTAACTTTTTGTGGATATTGCGTCCTTGTTTCCACAAACCTGTGTTGGTTTTCTTTGCTCCAATATCGATAATTTTGAACATTGGGTTCATTGTTTAAGGTAAATGTGCATTCGTCAGTGAAACAAATGTTTTTTAAAAATTCCCTATCCATGTTTGCTCTTTCCATCATACCAAAACAAAACTCCTGTCGTCGTATTTCGTCCCTATCTCTTAGCTCTTGGTGCTTTTCATATTTGTATGAATAATATTTATGTCGTTTCAAAGCTCGTAACGCTGTGGTGTGATCTTATCCTATGTCATCCTCAAGTTTCCTTGTGCTGATCTTCCCATCATTTTCTTCCACGCACAATAAAACTTGCAAGTCCCTATCATTTCTTGCATCTCTTCTTTGTTCCTGCCTTTCTTCACATCTGCAGTTATTTATTACAGTGCCTTTTGTCTCAAATTTCTTGATAGTCCTTTCGACTGTAGATTTTGCAGGTATCGGTCTATTCGGATACAGAGCAGCAAACATGTCTGACACATTTTGTTAACTATTTCCTTGATAATACCATTTAATCATCAATATTTTTTCTTCAGAAGCGTAATTCATGGCTAATATTTTCGATGTACGAGTTTTTATAACAATAAAGCACACATTTCAAAATGACAACTTTATTTGACAGTCATCTTTTACCTTGACTGGTGCCCGCAAATACGGGGCCATAAAAAGGAGAAATAGTTAAAAAGAAATCGGCGATAACCCGTAAACGGGCTCATCAAAAATATCTAAAGTTATTCTTTTGAATGTGAGTTTTAGTGCTCTTTAATAAACCTAAATAGAATTTTTCTCTAAAATAATTAGGGAAGCCAATAATTGACCCCATTTAAAATTACATGGGATTTCCTATGTCCCGCTCGACGATGCAACACCCGGTATATTTATGGTTCTATGGTTAAACATTACCAAATTCAACGGCTTTGTGGGGAAGGTCTGGGGTTTCCAAAAGATTATTATTATTTTACTTACCTGCCGATGTATCTGTTTTTCCTTGAGCGGGTCAAAAATTCCCTCGAGCTGTCATTACTGCTTAGTTTCAATTTATATTTCAAAGCAAGGTTAAGTTTTAATCTATCTTTCGAAAAGAGAACGTTAAATTTGTGCCTTAATTTTTTTTTAATATGATGCAAGGTTGCTAGCTCATTGAATGGATAAGCGAAGAAATTTCGTATCTATATATTATGGTATCCCTATACCTAACTAGCATAGTTTTGATTTTACTTACGGTGTTTCGCAGAATCCTCCAAATATCAAGCAGTTTTATCGATTTTTGGCAAGAAGATAAATAAAAAAAGAATACGTATCTATACAGATGCGTGTCATTGTCAGTTGCAATTATTTATTTATCGGCGTTTTGATACTGAGTTTATTCCAGAGAAATATTGTTGAAAAATGGAAAATAATTGCGTATTTAAAGAAATGAAGTTTTGTTATTTATTTCATAAAGATCAAAAATTATTACTTTCCAACTTCCCTGTATATATAATTTTATTTTTCGACAATAAATTATCTAGCACTATACTATCTAATGTCACAACCTAGCTTGTGAGTTTCTCTTTTTTATCTTTAAAAAGATATTCAATTTTAGGTGACACCCTGTTAAAGGTCAAGATTTGAGGAAAATAATTTTTATCTCAGAAACGGATAGAGCAGGGTAAAACATGTTTAATAAAAGTTATTGGTAATAAATAAAGGAACACAAAAGAAGTATATTACATAGGGTGTTCTATTTAATATAAGCAAGTTTGAGACATCTTCCGGCATAACCGAAACTCGCACAAGGTCGCCGTTATTTCCCCTGAAGAGAGCGTCTCTTTAAACCCCAATATCCAAATTTGCAGCATTCAAATCGCATTACTTTCCGAAATATTCTAATGGACGATCACCGTGAGACACCCTGTATACCATTCATAACAAACCGCATTTTTGAAACTTTTGTAATGTTCGCTTTGAAACTTTTTGAATTTATTGTATGAGACCAATTTCATAACACCCTGAATAAATATACAATATTTTGTGTGTTTGCTATTTTAATAACGTTGACGTGTGACTAAAGCTTAAAACTGCAATTGGAGCCAATAAAATTCAAAAAATTACTAATCAAAATAAATGCTGAGTGAAATGAAAACAAAGGATTTAAATAAATGCATTTTTGCTAATAGCATTGTAATGATGGATTCAAGGAAACTCTAATTTAGCCAATGACCTAATGAATCTTAAACAGAAACTTTTTAAAATATTTTTCAAACGTTTTGCCATTTACATTGCTGTTCTTTTGTGTGAGAAAGGTCGAACTAATTATGAGAATTTGTTTAAGTAATTATATGTATATAGTATGGTAAATAATAGTGAACTATCCAATTTGCGACACTGAAAAAGTTTTGATATTTTTTTATATACAGGGTGTTACAAATTCGACATACGAGTATTGGAATCTCGGCAACCATAGTGGTTAGAGAGACGGTTAAATGGGGGGCAAAGTTGTGCAATTCGGTGCTGATTAAAATGTCGCTTTAAAAGTTTCAAAATTCGGAATACTTCCGACATTATTCGAAAAAAACCGAAATTTTGCAAAATCGTTTTTATTTTTTCCTGAGCTCATTTGAATAGCTATTTAAAAATAAATGACACTTTGTCGTTGCAACTTTTTCTCCTCTACAAAATGACGTTATTAAACTAAAGATCCGACGTTTCGTCTCCGAGCGGCCAACATCAACTTTATTCTTTAAAATATGGACCTGGAATTTTTTTACCGATTTTTAAACCCCCCTACCCCCTACCCTCAAAATGTAATGGCGGTATTACTTTCTAATAATGAATTGTGTTTGCTTATTTCCTTTTAAATTCGTATTTTACATTTGTCAGTCCGGTCCTGGCAACGAATTTTTATAAAAACCTTTACAAATGGGTTTCATGAAAATTTGAGTTTATTAGGAAAGCTCTAATTTCCAAAATGTTCAAAAATATTTCCTTTAACCCATAGGTACCTACCTATGCACAGATCGATGTTTCTTATGATCCTTGCTATACTACCCCCTTTCAATTGACCTTTATAGCCTACGAACTGTATGTTGTATTATTCTTCCAATTCTTCAAAGTTTGTTTAAAGCAGTGGCGGCTCGTGGGTGTATAATGGGGTGAGGCTAGAAAATAGCGCCGCAGGCGAAAATTTTTCGTGATTTCAAGGTCATTGGCTTAAAATGAGTAGTTAGGAATTCAACCAGCAATATAATTATTTTGAAATACTAGGTTTCACGAGAAAAATATTCAATTTGCAAGGTCAGGGTCAATTTCTCTCAGTGCATCCGCTATTGTGTCTCCATTTTGCTCTACTCTCGTAAGCGCCACAGAATTCTTAATATGTTCTTTGGAACTTTCGTGTGATTTTACCGCCCGTGAAAATTTTTTAAAATCAGAATACCCACCCCCTGAACTCGCAATTGTTTTTTACGCTGCCTAATAAAATACACGGCCAGCAATACAAACTTTGTTTATATGAACTCCCGCAAAGCCATTTGTAACTATCATATTATGAAGTTTTAAATGATCGCGAACTTACCCGACCCACCCTCTTTTCGCTAAAAACTGCCGTTATTTTTGGTGTTGGTCGACTCTCCAAAATTTGCCGTTTTTCTATCTCAGGTCGTCGCGAGAAAGGGGTTTCAAGCAAAGACAAAACAATATCGTGAGAGGGATTCATAATTTAAATTAAAATAGGCACAAAGCACAAAAAAAATAATTCTATGTAACGAAACCTTGGACCTTGGCAATGGCAATACTGTATTAATTATTATAATAAAAAGCAAATCGGCTTACTCACCTGATGTAAAGGGCTCTTGCCTTACCTTACCTCCTATCACCAACCACAACCGACTCTAGGAGTCGGTATGTGCACCAACACAACAAGAAAACAAATTAATTAGGTGTCAGTATTTTAACCCGCAGACCTGCCTCGAAAATCTAAAATCACGATAGGTTAACAATCATAAACGAATGACACTAATTAAATCTAATAACCCGACACCTGATCCTACGAGAAGAAAAGATATATGAGCCTGTTAACAATAAAACATTGCCAAGTTTCAAATAGGCACTAGGCACCCACCTATAATCTTTAATTTTTATCTGTTTTTTGTTATTGGGATTTAATTGCATATTTATTAATAATATCTTATAGAACAATGAAAACATTTATCAATCATTTCTAACTTATTTTTTTATGTTTTTAAAAATAAAACATTTAAATAATAAGTAAATAAGTCAATAAGTGTCCTTGTTCAATAAACATTTGGAAACATGCAAGCCATTGCAAGCTACTGTAAAAATAATACGATATATAGGCCCAAATAAGTGGGCCTCACTCGCCTACAAAATTTGCCTATTCTTCCTGTTCTGCGCAATTAATGCGGTGGAGGTGCCGGGTTGGAGAGCATAGCATTTGTGACGTAAAGGAAGCTCAAGTTTTTGGGATTACATTTTTCTTTTTATGCGGTCAGGCAACGATTTCAGTTTTTAAAATTAATGTTGGATGGGGTGCGCGCTAAATTTAAAAGATAATATGTTGAACTTTGATGGTAATTCAATGTTCTATTGTTTTGATACTTTTAATGATTGTAAATTAGTTAAAAAACGTTTTATATTTAAATAAATAATTTATTAATTTTACATGTGAGGCCCGGCCTCAGTTGCTTTATACGACGAGCCGCCACTGGTTTAAAGTTGATCTTACTGCTAGGTGGATCGGAAATGTTGGGGCAATAGAGTCGCCAGCGAGGTCGCCAGATATTTCGCCTCTGGATTTCTTTTATGGGGGGCATTAAAAAATTTATTTATAAAAATAACTTAGATACCATGGAGGAACTGGAAGAACGCATACAGGTTGCAGTTGGTAGGATAAGGAGAAGATCGGTTGAAAGGGCTGTCGCCAAAATTGGAAAAAGAATCGATCGTTGCATTGAGCAAAACGGCAATATTTTTGAACATTTAGAAAATTAGGTTTTATAATTAAGAAATTTATAATTCTTAGAAAATTCTTGTAAAATAAATTATGTTACTCATGTATAAATGTTTTAAATAAAATAGAGTGTTTAATTAATATTGTGATTCGTTGCCAGGACCGGACTGACAAATGTAAAACACGAATTTAAAAGGAAATAAGCAAAAACAATTCATTATTAGAAAGTAATACCGAAATTACATTTTGAGAGTAGGGGGGTTTAAAAATCGGTAAAAAAAATTCCAGGTCCGTATTTAAAAAAATTAAGTTGATGTTGGCCGCTCGGAGACAAAACGTCGGATCTTTAGTTTAATAACGTCATTTGTAGATGAGAAAAAGTTGCAACGACAAGGTGTCATTTATATTTAAATAGCTATTCAAATGAGCTCAGGAAGAAATAAAAGCGATTTTGCAAAATTTCGGTTTTTTTCGAATAATATCGGAAGTATTCGGAATTTTAAAACTTTAAAAGCGGCATTTTAATCAGCACCGAATTGCACAACTTTGCCCCCATTTAACCGTTTCTCTAACTCCTATGGTTTCCGAGATTCCAATGCTCGTATGTCGAATTTGTAACACCACAGGGTGAGTCGGGAGGAACAGACCAAATTACAAGAGTGTGAGTATTATACACTTGAAAATAATGTGCCATTCAAGTTATACCGTAATTAACATAATCAAAGTATGAGTGCGTTCGAAATCCAAAAACGCTTGATAACTTTGAGGTCTTGACAATGTGTCAGTGTACTGTGACAGTAATTGAATGTTTATTTTCAAGATTTAAAGATTAAAGTGTTAAAAAATGCCAAACACTTATTCAAATTTAGAATATGCAAATATGGCTTTTATTTATGGTTTTTGTAATAGAACTGCTACAGGTGCTGTTAAAGAATATTGTCAACGGTTTTCACATCAGAAACATCCTAATAGAAACGTATTTATCACAGTTTTAAACAAATTGTGTCGACAGGGTTTAGAAGAAGTAGAAAATATTCTGGATTTAGTAGAAGAAGATGCAACGACCAGCTCACAAAGAATTGGTACTTAGTTGGGCATTTCAAAAAAAAGAGCAAGAAACGCACTCCACGAGCAAGGCCTTTAATTCATACCATGTATGGAGACTGTAGCACCTAAAACCGGAAGATTATGCCAAACTTATGAAATTTTGTCGGTGGATAAATAATAATCATCGTGTTGTATCGCGTACACTTTTGCGGATGAAGCAACATTCACCTGTGACGGTATTAATAATACTCGTAAGTCTCATGCATGGTCAATCAAAAATCTTCACGAAATAGTCGAAAGTAATTTCTAACATAAGTTTTCGGTAAATGTGTGGTGTGGTATGCTCGATAGTTATTTAATGGACCCTTTCATAGGAGACAACCACTATTTTCCATGGTGTTGGATTAGTCGTGGTAGTCCTATTAATTAGCCTCCAAGATCTCCAGACATCACATCACTAGATTATTGTTGATGTGCTGGTTTAAAAATGAACTATGTAAAGCAAGAGTGGACATTTGGGAAGCACTAATTCGACGTATTAGAAATACTGCAGCCATCCTTAAAGAGGATAGACATGAAGCAATTAGGAGAGCAGCAGGTGCTCTTTGTAGATGGAACAGAAAATGTTTAGAGGTCATTGGCGGTTTTTTTTTAACATATTTTAAAAAACGCTGTGATTAATAAGGTGTACAAATTGTCAAAATGTATTTATTTAAATACATATATATCCATTTAAATTAAAATGAACCCAAAAAATGCAAATAAATAAAAATAATTGAAATAAATACAAACAAATACAAATAAATTAAAATAAATAGAAATAAATACACGCATGATATACGTTTAAATAAGAATTTAACATATTGGACAGCATTTACGGATCCCAAGTAGAGCTTAACCTGAAGGTATACAATCGCGACATTGAAAGTTTTGATATTTCACCATACTTACAAGTTGGACTTGAAACGGGAAAGCTTCTAACTGCAAAAAAGAATTCTCTGTGTTTGTTACTGCAACAGGACCAAACGAAATTGAGCACCGCGACAAATATTAGGGTAAGAGTGTAAGAGGTACTAAAAAGGAATCTGAAAGCAGCAAGCAAACAATTTTACAAGAAAAACATATCATATTTGGATCGTGGTGTTTTTAACGACATTGGATAGATGTTGTGATTTTTTGTTAAAGAAAATGATAAAAATACATGTTTATATACAGGGTGTGTCAACAAGTTCGCCTTCGATAGCGCCTAAACTGCAAGAGATATAAGAAAAAGTTTTATATAAGAGTTATAGGGATGCAATGGAGCATAACGTAAAAATATTTTGCGTTATACAGGATGGCTCAAAATATTGGTACTACATAAAAATGATTTTTTTTTAAATAAAATATCCTAAGTAGGTATATATTTTTTCACTTTCTGATTCCGCTAGAAAGAATCTCTACAGTCATATTTACTTTTTTGAATTTGATTGCAACGTTGTCAAGTAAATAATTATTTTCTGGTATTTTATGATTTTTATTTGACTTATTAAAAAATTCATAGTTGCCTATGGGATCAATAGAATTAAACAAAATTTTTACTATTTATAATTTTTTTACATAGGTACCTTAAAGTACTTGGTACGTAACCATATCAATATTTGTTCTATTAATTATACGTTGTTTGTTCGTGTTGACTTGGCAAACTTCGCTAATTTAAATATGCATTATGTCAATTTTTTTAAATGGAACACCCTGTATTTTTTTTAACTGATAAGGTGTATTTTTCAAATGCCTTTATTTTTTGCTAAATATGTCATCTACCTAAATCTTCTAGTTTTTGAAATATTGTATATTTTATGAAAAGCTACACGAAAATTAGTAATTTTATTATTTTAATAAACAAACATCACAACTGATACATATTTTTAAGAGGTTTAGAAACGAAAAAATGCATAGGTATTCGGTCAACGAAAGAATATCATCTGTTCTTTTAAGTATTAACATTAAATGTATTATAATTAAATTAATGCTGGCCATTTGGTGTAAACCAGAGCCATAAAATATAAATAATAAAACAAAATTTTTAAAGAACATCTTACACATTTATATTATAAATAGACCAAACTAAAAAGAAATATTAGAGATAATAATTAAAGAAAAACCGTCTTGTTACAAATTTTGTACAATGTGTCCTCCAAAGTTCAACATGAACGAATTCTTTTCGCAAGTGAGTCGTTTATATTTCTCAAGTTATTTGCAGTGATGGTTTAAAACACCTCTCAAATTCGATTTTGCATATTCTCTCTTGTGGTAGGAGCCCTCTTATATACTATTTCCTTTACGTATCCCCATAAGAAAAAAATCTAGCTTAGTAAGGTCAGAAGACCTTGCTGGCCAAGATACTGGGCCCCCCCTACCGATCCAACGGACATGGAAACGTCGGTTTAAAAAATGTCTCACTAGTAGACTGTAATGAGCTGGCGCTACATCCTGCTGAAACATTATTTCCCGAGTATGTTCTGGTAACCCGTTTAATAGCACTTCTAAATGATTCGGCAAAAAATCAAGGTACACCTGATCAGTAAGGTTTTCATGAAAGAAATGTGGACCAATAATATTATTTCCTATTATACCATCCGAGACATAAAGCGACCACCGATGTTGAAAATTAGTTTCTCGTGTAAAAAAGGGGTTGCTAGTATCATAATAATGAAAGTAATGTTTGTTCACACATCCGTTTTTATGGAATCTCACTAAACATAACATATTCAAAAAAACGAGGTTGTTGTTGTATCATACCTTCCCACTGGCAAGATATTTCTTTATTTTCATGATCTTGCGGCTCTAATTCTTACAATAACTGAATATGATATGGATGAAAATGTTCACTTCGAAGCATTCTTGACACTGATGATGCACTATACGGCAGTCCATTGCCTAGCTGTCGAGTACTGTTGTGAGGATCTTCAACTACACTTAAAGCTGTCATTAATTTATTGTCATCGTTAGTCGCTGGCTTGACTCGTTCATGTGTTTCATAATCGTTATTTCCTGTTCTTTTAGATCTCTTTTTAAATCGCATAAAAGCAGTTGGATGAGGATGTCTACTTTGAAGATGTTGTTGGGCATAAATCCTCGAAGCGTAAAACGAATTTCTTTCACCTGCTCCGAAAGCATAAGTCTTGTCAATAAGTTCTGCATGTGAAAAGTTCATGGTCAAAATACACCAAGATCAAAAATAGTGATCAAGGAGAAAATTTAAACAATATTTACCATATAATACAAATAAGTTTAAAGAGAAATAATAATGACAACTTATGTCAAGGTAAAGAATTTATTTGGTCATGACCATCTTGATATATGTTCTATTTTCGTAATGAATATTCCAATTTTAATTATTTTGCTCATGGCATGCTTGATTAAAATAGTAAAACTACTAATTTTCGTGTTGCTTTTCATAAAATATACAATATTTCAAAAACTAGAAGATTTAGGTAGAGGACATATTTTACAAAAAATAAAGGCATTTGAAACATACTTACACCTTACCAGTTAAAAAAATACAGGCTGTTCCATGTAAAAAAAATGACATAACGCATATTTAAATTAGCGAAATCTGCCAAGTCAACACGAACACCCCGTATAATAAATAGAACAAATTAATAGTAATAAGGTTACGTACCAAGTACTTTAAGGTACTTATGGTTAATTCTATTGATTCCATAGGTAACTATGATTTTTTTAAGGCAAATAAAAATCATAATATACCAGGAAATAATTATTTATTTGACAATGTCGCAATCAAATTCAAAAAAGTAAATATGACTGTAGTGATTCTTTCTAGCGGAATCAGAAAGAGAAAAAATATATAGGATATTTTATTTAAAAAAAATAATTTTTATGTAATACCAATATTTTAAGCCATCCTGTATGACGCAAAATATTTTTACGTTATGCTCCATTGCAAACCCTATAACTCTTATACAAAACTTTTTCTTATATCTGTTACAGTTTAGGCGCTATCGAAGGCGAACACCTTGTTGACTCACCCTGTATAGAAACTTGCGATATTTCTAATAAAAACATTTTGTGCCTTGAAGCCTGGTATAGAGTAAAGAAAAGTGTACCTTAGAAATCGCAGTCCCTTTCAAAACTAATTTGTTATTCAATGACAATCTCAGAATCCATTTGGGATCAGGATTATTATAAAAGCGTCGAAAATATAGCACAAACAATTGTCAAACATATTAAGTAGTGCCAAGTACAGAACAAAGTAAAAGGAAGAATATCAATAAAACAAAAATCTGTCATACAAAATTTAGAAAAAGATACGTTAAGTAGTGAATATTACAGAGGATGACATTTCATTGCATATTTAGACAAGCGATGATTCTGATAGTAACTCCAAAGATGATAATATCAAAAAAGGAGACATTAATATTTCAAGTTCTTCAGATAGAAACTGCGCATAGGAGTTTCTATTCAATCGAGGTGGTAAAGGGTATGGTTCAATAAGATCGTCGCCAGTGATCCCTGCCCACACATTCACCGAAAATTGTTGCTGAAGACAACCTTCTCTAATTTTATATGGTTGAATATGGTATGAGTATAGTTGATAAAGATGCAAAACCCTCCTAGTTTAAGGATCATCTCCTATCCCTCGAAGGATAGCCTCTTCTACCTCAGGCTTGGCTAATGTTGCAAGTCTACCAGGAAGTTCCGTACTACGTTTAAAAGTCTCAGTGTCACTCAATCTTGCATGGAGCTGTCTAAACGTTTTGGCACATGGCAGTACTCTATTTGGATAACTTCTCTGATAAATTCGCCGAGCTTCTTCAGCGTTTCCATTTCCAAATTTTCATAGCCCCCTCAGTTTCTGACAGACATTATTTTGAATATTTGTCATTATTGACGCTCCCCTGTATCTCGATTATTTGATAACTTAACAATAAGGTAAAAATAGGCTATTATAGACCTCTTTATGTAGAATTTAGTGGCGTAGTTATTTTCTTTCTAAAAAGCTTTGTTTTTGAGTTATGACCGAAATTTGTATTTTTTTAAATGGGGCACCCTATATATTATTTTTTTGTCTTATCTCCCCTTTTAAGAGCTTTCCATAAATATATAATAGTCTATATTTATTTCTTTTAAAATTGGATAATTTTAACATTTATTGTAAAATTAATAATTTTTCGAATGCTCGCAAATAAAAAAACAAAATTAACAACACTCTTTTTATTATACAACTTTATATTAATATATAACCTTTAACCAATAATAATACAAATATGTTGTTTTATCAAATTACAAAAATTACTCGAATTGGGCTCCGTTGTGTTCTAAACACTTTCGACACACCGTTTTGATTCTTCGTAAAGCATTTAATAAAATAACTGGCCTTCCCTGCAAAAGCCCAAAGGTTTTATGGGTAGCTTCTCGAAGTTAATCAATATTGTGGTATTCTCAAACTGAAACTCAAACTCAAACTCAAAAATAATTTATTTACCCAATAAACATATGTGACAGGATATTCAAATTCATACATATTTCTTAATACTACGGGTAAATAGGGCAATACCGCGATTATAAAAACCGATAGCACAAAGCACAGAAGAACTGTGCCGGTGTGGTAAAGCCCTTGAACTAAAACTAAAAAAAGAAAATATCAAATAATTCATTGGTACATTGGTACATTGGTTCATTGGTATGGCGACGCGAGGACCGACCCAGGGGCAGGGAAGAGAAGAGGGGAAGGGGAAGGAGGGTAGATATTAAAAAAAATATATAAAAAAATAAATAAATAGGTGCAAGCAGCCCAGCAAGGTAGTAACATAGTATTTATATACTCTAAGCATATGCGGGAATACAACAAAAAAAAAAAATAGATAAATAAAAGGTGGCTAAACTTCACTTCTCTGGGTCTCTAAAAGATGTTTTTTTATATAATCCCTAAATTTATTAGGGGAAAAATCTTTAACATTATTAGGTAAGCTATTCCAAGTTTGAACTGCTTTAAAACTAAATAATTTTTGAAAATTTGCTGTACGATGCTGAGGTATTCTAAAGTAATTCAAATTTCTTGTCTGATGAGGGTGATTATATGACTGAAAATTTGTTCTTAAATATGAAGGTTCTCCATTTTTTAACAGTCGAAACACAAACTGACACATATTTTATTTTCTGCGGTTTCTCATATTTAAAATATAATTGTCATTTAGATAGGGAGTTATATGTTCTCTAAAAGGAATATTAAATGAATATCGCATACAAGAATTCTGAATCTTTTGTATAGAGTAAGATATTTTTTCTGTCAATGAGTCGCCATATACTACATCTCCATAGTCAAATAAACACAAAACAAGTGTATTACACAGATAATATTTAGTCTTAGAGGGAAGACAATGTTTGAGATGGTACAATTTTTTCAAGCGCATGTACGCAATTTTAAGTTTATTTTTTACATGTGCCTGAAATGTGAGACCAGTATCAAAATAAATACCCAAATTCCTTGCCTCCTTAACCAATGGTAAGGGGTCATTGCTAATATTTATGTGAAAATTATCGGAGATGAAGGAAAGAGCATTGTTATTATTACTGAAAAAAATAATGCAAGACTTAGCAGCATTCAACTTTAAATTATGTTCTTCTGCATAGGAGTTGACACTCACTAAATCCTCATTAAATTGTACTTGAGCAGTCTGCAAATTTTGAGTGGGAAAAGATATATATAACTGTGAATCGTCAGCATATTGCTGTAGTTTTGTGTATTTTAAAATGTCAATCATATCCGCAACATATAAAGAAAATAACAAAGGCCCTAAGATGGAACCCTGTGGTACTCCTGTTCTCATTGGTATGTAACTGGACTTTTGTGTAGTAGATTCTGATTTTAGAATAACACAGTGAGCTCGATCATGGAGATATGATTCAAAAAATTTTACTGCATTAGGTGATAGTCCGAAGTCGTGAAGCTTAGCCAATAACATTTTGTGATTTATAGTGTCGAAAGCCTTACTAAAATCTAGTAAACCTAAACATGTGTGCTCTTTTCTTTCTATATTTAACCGGACTTCATTAAGGAGATGAACAAGACTAGTAGTTGTACTAAAATTCTTACGAAAACCTGATTGACAATCTCGAATTACTTTAATTGAGTTAGCAAAGCCACATAATTCTTGATATATATGTTTTTCTATTATTTTGGATACTACTGGCAGGATACTAATAGGTCTTAAGTCTTATTCTCTCTTATATAACTGATTTTCTACATACTCCATAAAAAAAATCCAACACAGAAAGGTCAGGTGATCTTGGAGGCCACCTGACAGGTCCATTGGTACCAATCCATTTATCGGGAAATGTGGTTTCTAAATATTCTCTCACTATATGAGAATTGTGACTCGGAGCGCCATCTTGCTGGTAATAAATATTATTTAAATCGGCCAAAGGAACATTCTCTAATATTTCCATTAGTGCATCTTGCATTATATCAAAGTGTCTATTTCTGGTTAAAGTTCCTTCATAGATAAAATATTTAATTTTAGTGTCAAGAATAAAGCATGACACGCTAAATCCAAACCGACCTTGACATTCTCGTGGAATATTACGTGTTGGTTCTTTTGGAACCAGTACCTTGAATTGTTTCGGTATAAGACGCCAGAACTCGTAAAATAAGGCTCGTCGGGCCATATTTGCATTTTCCTGCAACATTTGTAGGTACCAGTTGCAAAAAACTATCCTACGTTCTACGTCACCGGGATGCAAATGTTGGACGAGATGGTATTTGTATGATTTAAATTAAAATTTTTTAGTATTAACTGCGTTCTTGATTTTTTAATCTCAACTTTATCATACACTTTTCTGCATGATATAGATGGTTGTACCGTAACAGAGGCCAAACCATTTATTTCTTCTTCTTCCCTGTTTCCTTATTGTAAAAACTAGGCCTTGGTTTTGTTTAAAAGATCCGTGCTCAATGAGATAGACTTGAATTTCTTGAAATATTCTTTTATCAAATGGTTGTCTTTCTGGATATCTACGAAAAACTTAAATATGTAACAAAAAGCTAATAGATTACGATATTAATTAAAACTTTTTATTTTTATTATGAATATTAATAGTACCTAACAAATGATTTTAAAACTTACCCATTAAGATATAGCTCCGAGGCTGCGTTCGCGTCTTTATTAACTTGGATAAAACAAACATACATACCGAGTTTTTCATAGTTTTAATATTTATTATTTTGTGCCATGTTGAACAAACTTTTCCAGAAATAAAAAATAAACTTAGAAAATCCGTAATACCGTATTTACAGAATTTGGTTTTCTGTCATGGCTATCCATGATTCACCATGGCATAGCCTTCTTTACAAAAAAATGATTATTTAAAAAAAAATGTTAAAATTATCTCTTCTTAAAATAAATTAATATGGACTGTTATAAATGTTTAAAAAGCTCTTAAAAATATGGATAAGACAAAGAAATAATATATGGGGTGTCCCATCTTAAAAACACAAGTTTGGGTCATTAACTTAAAAACAAAACTTTGTAGGAAACAACTAACTATGCCACTGAAATCTACATGAAAAACTGTATATATAATAACCCGTTCTTACCTTATTGATAAGTTATTAAATAATCAAAATACAGGAGAGCGTCAATAATGACAACTTTTCAAAATCGCCCTATACCTATGTCAGAAACTGAGAGGGCTATGAAAATATTAGAGCAGTAATCCGCAGACCCCATCTTTCTATCTTTCATAGTAAGGGAGTTTGGTATATTGTTATTCTCAGTGTACATATCGGTTTTTCCCAATGTTTTTCTCTCTTGCACCCAACACTACTATGCTGACGATACTCAATTGTACCTTTCGTTTTCTTCTACTGAAAGCCAGCAAGCAGTAGCAGCTATAAATTATGATCTACAAAATCTTTATAATTTCTCCAAGAAACACTGCCTGCAATTAAACTCTAACAAGTCAGCTGTCATGATTTTTGGTCGGGTAAGGGATAGGGATGAATTTGTTGGGTCTTATAAAAGTGACATATTAATTAACAATGAACCGATCAAATTTTATAAAAATTTCAAAAATTTAGGACTAGTTCTGGATGATGATTTGCGGTTTACACAGCACGTTAATAAAGTAATTCAAAGAGGTTATATTAATCTAAAATTAATTTTTCAACATAGACATTTCCTCAGTAGAGAAATCAAATCTATGCTGCGTTAATCGTTGGTTCTTTCTCGGGTTAACTTTTGTGACACTATTTATGGACCCTGTTTAAAAAGTGCCGATATCGGTCGAATTCAGAAGCTTCAGAACTCTTGCTAACGATTGATTTACGGTATAAGGAAATATCACCCTATAAGTCATACGCTCAAAATAAATAATTGGTTAAGCATGGTTAATAGAAGATTATTACAATGGGATACTTTTTTCTTTAAAATTCTAATCACAAAAACACCCCCATCCGCCATATCTATATAACAAAGTGCGTTACCGCGCAGATGTTCAAAATTTGAACATTCGTTTTAAAGGAACGCTAACGCCTCCACTTCATTCTACCGAAATGTACAAAAGATGTTTTAGTTATCAAATTGCAAACACCATAAATAACTTAGGAATCGAAATTAGGGATATAAATTCTAAAAATATATTTAAAATTAAAATATTCAAAAAATTACTATCTGATCAATGAATGTTGACCTGTTTTAGTGGGGAGGAGAGAGGGGGAAAAGAATTGTAATAGTTTTTGTAGGGAAATATTTGGACTTGTTTGTTGCCGCGCGTTATTTCTGTTATTTCTATTTTTCTTATTTCTACTTTTCATTTTGTTACTATAATCTAGTTTTAGCTTATTATAATATAAAATTTTTAAATAAATTCTCTGTTACTAGGGTTAGATGTAAGAACCGGCATCCATTTTTTTCGGAATTGGATGAACTGGATCTCGCCCTTTAAATTGTAATTATTTTGCTTTTGTAATAGTTTTTTTTTTATGAATAAAAGACCTTTATTATTATTATTATTATTATTATTATTATAGGAAAACCCACGAAAACTGGACACCCTGTACAAGAATTAGAAGAGAGTGAGGTATGTGTTTACCAGCATAAATGGCAACACTTTTCGCATGGTCACCAATACTGTGTGTCAAGAATGTATTAATAAAAGCGGCCAATATTTCGAATAAGTGTAGTAACTTACATATTCTTTCTTACTATTTTTCAAACAATAATTATTATTCATATTGCTTTTTTACTTTTCTTTCATTTTTTAATTTAAATTTCTTTTATTATTTTAAATTAATTTTCTTGTTTTTCAAGTCAATTTCATTTATTTACCAATAAGTGATACATCCTTGTAGAGCTGACTTCAATGGCTACCTTTTAAGTATAAAATACAATATGGCACCTACAAGAAGAAATGAGCCTGATATAAAATAACTAAATCGTCGTGTTCAAAATTCAATTGCTGAACTAAAATTTACTTAAAAAGTTGCTTCAAAAATGTTTTTACAGATTGCCAGACTAGTGAAAAATAAGAAAGATACAGCATATTTTCGAAAATGCAACTTTTTGATTTTTTAAAAATATCTCAAAAGCAAGAAATAAAGATAAAAACGCGTACTAAGCGGCATTAAGTTGCAAATATATTCGTCTAAACCTTTTCCCATTTAACTGTTTCTATATCTTCTACCGGGTGTTTCTTAAAAGACGCTCACCCCTATAACTTTTTTGTATTTATAGATATTAAAATGAAATTTTGGAATTGTGCATAAGGGATGAGTCTGCATTTATTGGCATAATTTTTGATTTGTTAGCACTTCCGGTTTAACCGGAAGTGACCTTGACTTTGGTATTTTAAATGGGGCACCTTGTATATTTTTACTTATTTGGATTCAGCATGATATTCTGAGTAAAATGACATCCCACAAGCATTTTTTTTTCAACAATTTGAAACCATACACTCCTATGCTATTTTAAAACTTACGTGATAAGAAATTGATCTAGGCAACTAGGCTTAATTAAAACTAAACTAAAAGAACTAAACAGTTAACTAATTCATTGTCAACAAACAAGTAATAGTAGATAGTAATTGTTTATCATTATTAATAAATCAATCTAGGACTTTAATTATAATACCAATTATCATCGCTCTAAATGTTCGAAATGTCCTCCCTTGTTGATGAAAACAAATTTCCACTTTTTCGACAGTTGCCCTCATTATATTTCTCAACTGGTTTACATTCATTTCTTGAATTGCAGCTCTCACTTTATTTTCAAGTTCTGCGCGGGTGACTGGTGGAACGTTGTAGACTTTGTTTTTGAGGGTTCCCCATGCAAAAAAGTCCAACGGAGTTAGGTCGGGGGATCTAATTTAGAAAATAAAAATGTTAAAGGATGAAAAGACATACCTACCAAAAAGCTTTATACCTTGCTGGCCATCTTATCAGTCCGTTAGTGCCAGTCCAATTTTCCCTATACGTGTTATGAAGATATTCCCTAACAGCACGAGAATTATGTGGTGGATCCCCGTCTTGTTGAAAAATAATAGCCATTTGTTCAACTACAGACAAATTTTCAAGAAATTGTTCTATTTCTACTTCCAAGAAACCTAAATATCTTTCGCCGGTAAGGTGACCATCAAAGATAATTGGTCCCACAATTCTATCTCCAATGATACCTAACCAGCAATTGAATCCAAATCGCTCTTGAAAATTGCGTTCTTCCATTAAATGCAGGTTATCTTGTGACCAATAACGCTTATTGTTTCTATTAAACATGCCCAAATTTGTGAATCGACTCTCATCCGAATAAAGAATTTTCGACGGAAATGTTGGATCTTGTTGATGTCTTTGTAAAAACCACTTACAGTATTCAAGCTTTCTGGCATGATCATTTTGATAGAGGTGTTGATGAATCTGGTATGTGTATGCATGATATTTGTATTTATGTAATAACCTCCATACTGACGAGCTACTAATATCACATTCAACAGCAATTTCTCTGACTGAGGCAGTAATATTTATGTTAACTAATGATAGTACATCAATTTCTTTCTCTTCACTTACAACATAGTTATTGACCGCATCCTCATTGGGTTCTGTACGCATTTTTTGTTCCAGTTTTAAAAAATAATGCCGGATTGGAAGTCGACGACCTGGAAATCTCTCTGCATACAATCTTGCGGCCTCAGAAGAATTTTTTCTGGTCTCTCCAAAAATTAAGAGCATATCAATTTGTTCATTTCTAGTAAAACTAACCATTTTATCTGACTTCCAATCTAAGTTTTAGAAACGAATGACATTTGAACAACTTTTAATTAGAGCCATAATGGTTTTGATATTCAATTCAATTGTTTTTCAAAGCCGGCTTTATATTTCATTTCTTTAGAAAGGACAGGGCGGCAATAATAATACATAACGCTTTTAAATATGTGATTGGGATTTGAGGCAAATTTTTTCGTGTTAATTTTAAAATAGCATAGGAGTGTATGGTATCAAATTGTTGGGAAAAAAATGCTCATTTCAAATATCCTAGTGAACCACTATCGTTCCATTTGAAAAAATGAAGTAAATGTCATTTCATTTTTTAAACGCTTGTGAAACTTAGAAAGTCAATTAATATGACATAATTTTATTTTTCGTAAACTACTTGACTATAAATTATTAACCTATTTAATTGATTCATGGCCCTCTAGATTCAATACAAAAAATGAGAATAAAAATGTTATAACACGTCAAAAATGTCAAGTGGGATGTCGTTTTACTCAGAATATTATGCTGAATCCAAATAAGTAAAAATATACAGGGTGTCCCATTTAAAATACCAAAGTCAAGGTCGCTTCCAGTTAAACCGGAAGTGCTAACAAATCAAAAATAATGCCAATAAATGCAGACTCATCTCTTATGGGCAATTCCAAAATTTCATTTTAATATCTATAAACACAAAAAAGTTATAGGGGTGAGCGTCTTTTGAGAAACAACCGGTATTATTTTTAAGATCCTCATACTCGTCCAATTTGTGCCACACTGTAATATATGGCAGTTTACGTATGGGTTATTAAAAAGCGTTTTTAATGATAATAAAAAATGTGTTGTTAATATTTTATTCTTTTTTAAGTGCACACACTTCGCAAGTAAATAACTGCAAAAAATGTTAACAATGTGTCATCTTCCAAAACCCAAAATCCGGCTCCAATGATTCATGTGAATAAGAAACATCTCAGGGCTTCACTAAAAATGAATGACAACACGTTTTTCAATAGCGCATTTCACAAATAATTTGTAATAGAAATAAATGCTTGGCAACATTAAAATGATCTTTTCTATCATGAAACATCTGAACTAACCCGTGATATTTCCGATGAAAAGGCGATTAATTTAACTACCTTTAGTCAAGTTGTGTACAGGGTGATTCCTCAAATGTTGACAGCTTCTGGCGACTTTGCTACTCGAGTTTAAAAAAAAACTTTTTAGACACAAGTTATAGGAATGTATTATTAGAAAATTAATTGAGTAACGCGCATGCGCAGTTGTAACAATTCCATAAACCTTTTTTAAATAACAACCTAACTTTTCTCGTAAATTTTCAAAATTGGTAACACCTATTTATTTTCACATGGTAATTTGTATTAATAATATGTTGTTTTTTACTCTTTAACAAAAGTTACGTTTTTGCATCTTGTGCAATCTAACTCTGTACAGGGTGTCCAGTTTTCTTATACCAGCTCCCTTATTAAAAAAGATAAAAAGATGGGGTTTCCGGCTTATTGTTCTATTACTTCTTGAAACTTTCATTGCCCCAAACGAAATTTTCATAGCCCTCTCAGTTCCTGACATACAGGGCGATTTTAAAATATTATTTTTTTGTTTTCTCCCTTTTTTTAAGGGCTTTTAAAAAATATATAATAGTACATATTTATTTGTTTTAAAAAGGTGGAATTTTAACATTTTTTGTAAAATTAACCATTTTTCGTACAAAAATTTCGAAAGTTTCGATTCTTCGCAATGCATTTAATAAAATAGTTGGCTTGCCCTGCAAAAGCCTAAAGGTTTGATGGGTAGCTTCTCAAAGTAAATCAATATAACTAAAAAAAAATCCAACACAGAAATATCAGGTGATCTTGGAGACCACCTGACAGGTTCATTGGTATGCTCCATTCCACAATAATTCGTTGATTTCTTGACTGCAATAAAATTTAAATGACAACCCTCAGTCGTAATCCCAACCATAAATAAGTTGTCTGACAAATATCTATTGTGTAGGCACCGGACCTTTTGAAATGGTACAGGTCCTGATTACCTACTAATTTCAATAGTTTAGGTTAGCTATTTTCAACAAAACCACAAATATAAAATAATAGGTAAGTATCTTTATTTTAATCATGTAATTAAATAGCTATTAATATTTATACAAAAATACTAAGCTACAATATTATAATAATACAATATTTAACTTAACCTACTCTATATTTAGCTGTTTCACTATCACTATCGTCTTCATCTATGCCTAAACTAAATATTAAGGGCCTTCCGTTACTATTAATTATGTTATAAGAATCTTCGACTTGGATCACGTGTCTTACAGAATTTTTCCAACTTTCTACTGGGATATTAATTACACATTTTATAATTAATTCTATAACAGAACAACTTAGTGTAGGGGATGTGTTTTCTCTTCTAATCATCGTCTTTAACTGGCTCCATATAATATGTTCTATTGGGTTAAAAATACAATAGAACGGAGGGAGGCGTAAAACTGTGTGACCATTAGCACTTGCAAGATTGTCAGAGATATATTCTTTTTCATTATTGAATGTTTTTAAAACATTTAAAAGGTCCTTTTTTTGTATAGGTTTCCTCGAAATATATATTATTTTCCATCATATAGTTTTGAATTTCCACTTTTGTATTTTTTGAATTCGGCACTTTACTTAGTTGGCGACTGTGGTAACTAGCGTTGTCCATCACAATAACACTATTTTTGGGCACATTCGGAAGCAGACGACTCTGAAACCAATCTTCAAACAATGTAGCATCCGTGTCCAATGGTACGATATTTAAACCCCATTGCTTTTACTATTCTCCAAAGGCTTGTCCTGCCACATGAAATGTCGGTTTCGTCTGCTGTAAGTACCTTTTTTAGCGTATCTATTGTTGGGACTATTTGTTTACTGTACATGTCATAAATTTTCCTCCGAATCAAGTCTTTATCAGCTTCTTCGATGCTTCTCAATTTTCCGCTGTCACACCGTTTTTTCCTTGGCTGGATGAGTTTGGTCACTATATCTTTTACTGTCGTTAATGCAACTTTGGTCAAAATACTCGTTTCACTAAAACTTGTACTCCGGTCATACCCTTTTTCTAAAAGGATACAGTAAACGTTCTTTATGAGGTTTTTGGCATTAAGTGATAAATGTTTCTTCTTCGTTACACCATAACTTCCGGAAGCAATATTATCTGAAGTTTTACACAGATCTGACATATTTGGGATGCTCGATAATACACACGAAAATACTTTTAACGCACAGCTTAACAAACACCAAACGACTGATGAACTAAGATGAAAAGACTCTGCTTTATATTGAACACCTGCAATTTGCCATTAACCTACCTAATATACCAATATAATAACATAATTAATAGTAACGTAAGGCCCTTAATAATTAGTTTAGGCATAGATGATATTATAATATTGTAGATTAGTATTTTTGTATAAATATTAATAGCTATTTAATTACATGATTAAAATAAAGATACTTACCTATTATTTTATATTTGTTGTTATGTTGAAAATAGCTAACCTAAACTATTGAAATTAGTAGGTAATCAGGACATGTACCCTTTCAAAAGGCACTTATTTATGGCTGGGTTTAAATTTTATTGCGGTCGGGAAATCAACGAATTATTGTGGAATGGAGCATACCAATCAATTTATCGGGAAATGTGGTTTACAGATATTCTCTAACTATATGAGAATTGTGACTCGGAGCGCAATCTTGCTGGTAATAAATAATTTTTAAATCGGTCAACGGAACACCCTCTGATATTTCCATTAGTGCATCTCGCATTATATCTAAGTGTCTGTTTCCGGTTAAAGTTCCTTCATTAATAAACTTAATTGTAGTGCCCAAAATAAAGCATTATACGCTAAATCCAAACCGACCTTGACGTTCTCGTGGAAATATAACGTGTTGGTTCTCTTGGGACCAGTACCTTAAATTGTATCGATTTAAGATACCAGAACTCCTAAAATAAGTCTTGTCGGACCATACCACCTTTCTTTCAAAATTTGCGTTTTCCTGCAACATTTGTAGTTTCCAGTTGCAAAAAACTATCCTACGTTCTGCGTCACCGGGATGCAAATGTTGGACGGGATGGTATTTATATGGTTCAAATTTATATTTTTTTAGTATTAATTGCGTTCTTGATTTTTTAATCTCAACGTCATCATACACCTTTCTGCCTGATATGAATGGTTGTACCGTAACAAAGAACAAAACATTTATTTCTTTTGTTTCCCTGTTTTCCTTGTTGTAAAAATTATTCCTTGGCTTTTTAAAATATCCGTGCTCAATTAGATTGGCTTGGATTTTTTGAAATATTCTCTTATCAAGTTGTTAACTTTCAACAAAATTTTTTAGAAAAGAACTAACTACGTCACTGAATTCTACATTAAAAAACTCTATAGTAACCCGTCTGATATGCCACTGGCTTATTTGAAATTTTAAAATTATTACAGGCGCTAATATACCTTTGTATCTATACTTTAAAATTTTGTATCGCTGTCGTTTTGGTGCCAGGACGTTTTAAAGCCGGACTTTTTTTTTAGGTACGTACTAATTCGGTTGAATTGGTGCTAACCAGCACCATGTAACCCATCTTTTTGTTTCGAATTAAGTAGCCTTTTTTTTGCAAAACAATAGTCTAGCGCCAAAACGGTCGGCGCCAAAATGTCCTGCTTCGTTACAATTACATAATAATTACGGAAAGCATATTCTCTGTTGGAAAACATGGTTTAATATCAACGCCCTATACCGGGTGACCACGGAAGGTGGCTCGCCCCTATAACTCTTTTGTTTTTAAAGATAATGGAATGAAATTCGGAGGATTCGTGTGCGATATAAAACTGCATTTTTTGACGGGTGATTCAATTTTATAGAACAAGGAAGTGACATAAACTTTCGATTATTCAATGAGATACCTGGTATATTTTTACTTTCTTTGAATCCATATGACATTCTAAATACAACCCCGTGTCACTTGTCACTTTTTGTCATAAAAAAAATAAATAAATAAAAGAAAAAGGAACTAAAAGTCTACATCCACATATCTATTAATTTGTAGGGTTGCAGATGTTCAAAGTGACCTCCATCTTGTTGCTGACATAGTCGTGCTTCTTCTACTGTCGCTCTTGAAACGTTTCTTAACTGCTGTGGTGCAATTATATGAATAGCTGCCCTCACTTTATGACAATGTCAATCTGTTGTTATGGACAACAGGTTGTCACTATCTGCTGACGGTAGCTCTTTATGTGGAGGCACTAGGTCATGGTCCATATACTTACACCCTCCCTTCGTCTTTGGTTTGCCTTGGGCGCCACCTGGTTTGATCTAAGTCCAAACCAGGAAAAATATACCGTATATCAGTTCTATTGAGAAATCTATGTAATAAATAAAACCAAAGTTTTCCCACACAGACAATATAGATGTTATTAAATAAAAAAAAGATTTAGGTTAATTTTATATGGTAGAGAAAAAATCAAATTATACAAGCATGATAAAAAAGAAAACTAGCCTTTCCGGGCGCAAGGATTTAAATTAAAAATTTGGTGTAACCCCAGGCAAGATTCTAGAACCTTGGAAATCTTTTAACTTCGTGTGGTTAAAAAAGTGTTACCCCTTGCCAAGATAGCTTTACAATGTTGATTTACATAAAAAAAGGTTATGGATTAATTATTAGTTAATTTAATTGAAATAAAAAAAAATAAATTAAAATGGCTTATGGTGGAAATATGGTGACGGTAACTTTAAATAAATTATTAAAAATACGGCTATACAACTTTTATACCACTCTGTGACTCTGTATAGCTGGATCTATCGATCAGGACGGCCCCATGTGGTTTTCTTTGGTTGGCCAGGTGGAATTGATGTGATAGCTCGTTATTTTTCTACTGGGGGCACATGAGGTAGGTGGTTTCCTAACCTTAGATCCCCGTGAACGGCAAAACCAAAAATAAACCCAAAACACAAAACCCCTAAAAATAATAGAAAGGAAAATTACCCACTGAATTTCCCACAAACAACAAACCAAGAACAAAAGAAATTAAAGCAGCTTACCTCTAAAAGGGAGGGTGATACCTCGTAGCCTTTCGCCAGAAAAAAATTGCCCAACGGCGGCTGGCTTGACCTTCTAGTCTAAAGGATTTTTAGAAAGTGAAATTAAAGGCCGCAGGAAATCTGAAGACAAACCCCCCTTCCCCTTCAACAAAATCAGCTGACTTAGTGTTGCTAACTTAACTTAACACCAAAAAAATGAAGAGAACAGAGACACACTACAAAAGATCCAAACGATACGAGAGTCTTTTACCAGAACCTAAGTTAAATAACCAAATGAAGAAAATATTTCCAAACAACAACTGTTTAAACCTAAAATTACCAAAAGTAAAAAAGGACGGTCTGCGACTTGACGGAGACGCAAAAACTGAAATACATGGTCTACCTATGTGCGACGCCTGATGCCATCAAACACAGAAAGGCAGAATCAGTGCGTTCGCCCCATACTCTGACTAACGTTCGGTAAACAAATAATATGATACAACCTAATAAACAATTTTTCGAGCAATATAATTATAAAATCTGCTCTTTTGTGGAAATATTACTGTACGAATCACAAGGTCAATAGTACATTCCCCACAAGGTCAATAGTGACAATTTTTAAAATTGCTACAACTTTCTCCTCTAATTCATTCCGTGTGGCAGAAGGTACATCATAAACCTCGTTTTTAATGGAACCCCATAAAAAGAAATCTAGAGGCGTAAGGTCAGGTGACCTGAAAAGATTGATAAAGGAACAAGTCTTAGTAAAGGTATAAATTAAAAACAATTCTGTTTTACCTAGCCGGTCAACTAACTTGACCTCTATTTCCAATCTAGTTTTCGTTGTATGATTCGTTCAAATATTCTGTAACTGCCCTCATGTTGTATGGTGGGGTACCACCTTGTTGGTAAAATAGTCCCACTCGATTTACTAATAGTATCTCATCCAAGAACTGCTCAATTTCTTGCGTGAAGAAACCTAGATATCTCGCTCCTATTAGCGAACCATCAAAGAATATAGGGCCTAAAATTATTTCCCCTAAAATCCTAACCCAACAGTTAAAACCAAACCGTTCTTGAAAATTTCACTCCTGCATCAAGTGTAAATTTTCGTGCGACCAATATCGCTTATTATTTCTATTGAAATGTCCCAAATTAGTGAAACCGCTTTCGTCAGTATAAACAATTTTTTGTGGAAATGTATTATCCTCGAAATATTTTCCTAAAAACCAATTGTAAAACTCAAGTCTCCTTTCATTATCGTTTGGGTACAGGTGCTGATGTAGTTGGTATTTATATGAATGGTATTTATTATTATTATTATTACCGGCAGAAGACTTACAAATGCCACATTCTAGCGCGATCTCCTTGTTACGCATTGATATTCACTTGCAAGTATGCCAGAACATTATATCTATTTCTTCACTCACAATAATTAGATCATTTTTATTATTATTAGGCTCATTTCGTATTTTCTGAACCAGTTTTGGACAATAATGCCGGGTTGGGTAATAGCGTTCAGGATATCTCTGTGCGTGAACACGTGCAGCATCGGTTGAGTTTTGTCCCCACTCTCCAATAACTAATAACATATCAACTTTTTCGCTCCTTGTATAAATATTATTATTTTAAATAATTTTTAAACAATAACCTACACAACAATTACCTAATTTACTTTTGCAGAAGCGAAGTTCCATAAGATGTTGACTTGTCAGTTTTTTACAAGACATCTTAACGTTTTTGTTTTAATGAGCCGTGTTGGTCCCAGGCTACTCGATTAAATCTTATTAAATTCTCAAAAGACGCTTTATTTTAGGAAAGTCGTACATAACGTAACATTTTTACAGTTTTTTAAATGAAGTCCTAATAGTGTGTGGTATCAAATTAATCGTAATAAAATGCTCTTTTTTCCTAACCCGACGAGCCACCATGTTGCCATTTGAAAAAAATGAGTAATACAGGTTTCAAAATTTAATTTGACACAGTAGATAGGTTTTGACCGACAACAGTAAAGTTGTATTTTGTCAAAGATGTTAGGACTGAAATTAGTGATTATAACGTATTCATGGCTTTCTAGATTAAAAAATGAAACAAAAATTAAAAAATGGTGACAAAAAATGACAAATGACACATGGTTATATTTAGAATGTCATATGCATTAAAAGAAAGTAAAAATATACCAGGTGTCTCATTAAGAAATTGACAGTTTATGTCAGATTCCTCAAGATTCGTTTAACATGGCGATGTCGGAGAACAGTCCCGGGCCTTCTCGATTCTACAGGGGAAATGTTCGGTTTTCCCCTGAAAATTAAGCGTTTGAATGTAAAGAGAATAGGGAAAGGGGAAAAAAAGTCAAAAAGTCTTTCTCCACTAATTTAATAGTGAGCTATTAAAGGCTCAATTTTAAAATTAAATTGTCTCTACATGTTTCGAAGGTAGTAACCTTCATCTTCAGGAGACCAAAGTAGTGCTGCAGTTATTATTAGCAGTAGAGAGAAAACTGTTGGTGGAAAATGACGTTGATGGAGCTTTTTTTATTTAAAAATATTTTGACAAGATATTAATAATTGAATGTAATCAGCATGTTAAAATTGGGATTGAAAGTGGAATGTTATACTTAAATCAAAGTTTCTGAAAAGACACTGTCAATCTGTGGTCGAATTTAAAAAGGGAAGATATTCGTTATTTGAAAATCATACGTCAGGATATATAAAAAGGATCTTTTGGACATTCTAGATCTTGTTAGAGAAAGATTTTTGTTTGTGATTTGTTTTATGAGTAATTATAATGTTGAAATTTCATTTGTAAAATTAGTTATTGGAGACCTAAGGTCCCGTCACCTTGCCAGTTAAAATACTGTGTTCGTCTCCCTATTTTAATCTTTAAGGGTATATAAAATATAAGATCTGTTTTTTTAATAATTTTATTTTAAATCAAATTCTATTGTTTTCCCTACATAATGGGACGAACATAACGCAAGGTGACGGGACCTTAGGTCTCCAATAACTAATTTTACAAATGAAATTTCAACATTATAATTTCTCATAAAACAAATCACAAACAAAAATCTTTCTCTAACAAGATCTAGAATGTCCAAAAGATCCTTTTTATATATCCTGACGTATGATTTTCAAATAACGAATATCTTCCCTTTTTAAATTCGACCACAGATTGACAGTGTCTTTTCAGAAACTTTGATTTAAGTATAACATTCCACTTTCAATCCCAATTTTAACATGCTGATTACATTCAATTATTAATATCTTGTCAAAATATTTTTAAATAAAAAAAGCTCCATCAACGTCATTTTCCACCAACAGTTTTCTCTCTACTGCTAATAATAACTGCAGCACTACTTTGGTCTCCTGAAGATGAAGGTTACTACCTTCGAAACATGTAGAGACAATTTAGTTTTAAAATTGAGCCTTTAATAGCTCACTATTAAATTAGTGGAGAAAGACTTTTTGACTTTTTTCCCCTTTCCCTATATTTCAACTCCACTTCGAGAATGGACTATTTCTTTAAAGTAAAGAGAATAGTTTTGTTAGTAAGTTTACTCTTTCCTTTGCTTTGGTCGCAATGGTGCCATCCGAACGTGTTAGAGGTGGAATGGCTGACTTGGTAAAGTTCTGACCAACGGCCTTAGGACATTCAAGAAGTTTGTCTTTGATCCTCTGGTTGTGTGCTTCTCTGCTTTGGTTTATCGTTTGCTTGCATTGGCTTCAGGCGTTAACAAATATTGTACGATTTTCGGCGGTAAGGTTTTGACGCCATTTTTGGTAGAAACAATTTCTTTGACTTAACAGCTCATTCACAATTTTTTGTAAACCAAGGCTTGCCGTTAGAAGTGCACTTTTTTGCTAAAGGGATGAAGGCTTTCATGCCAGTAATGATAACCTCCGATATTTCTCTAGCACAGATGGATGGATCGTCAGAGGTAAAACAATCGTCCCGCCAAGGAAAGGTTCGAAAATGGTCCTATAGATCATCCCACTTAGCTGATGTATAATGCCAGATCTTGCGTGGTGTAAGTCTGGATCCACATGCATCCGTGATTTGGTATTTATGGCGAGTTTATGCAACAAGTTTGATTTTACAAATAGGTGCGACTATCTGGCATTTTTATTTCACCTAGTTTTCAGGTTTGTATTAACTCAGATAAGTCCGTATCACGTGTCTCCATTCGGATGATGCCAATTTCACCCATCCGTAATACGCATACGGATATCTGTGATCACGGATGCATGTGAATTCAGACTAAGAGGCTGTTCGGCACTAATTGGTAGTTTGTTCAGTGCCGAAATAGGGTTGTGGTTAGACGTTCCTAATGGAGGTGGTTTCACGGTGACGGTGTTTAAGTCGGGGTTCGAAATTAAGAAAAGATCCAACAATCTAGCAAAATTACCATCTCGGTCTGGAATCCGAGTTGGTTCACCCACGAGTTGGGTGAGGCCAGAGCTGATGGCAAAGGATTCGGCTTAGCGACCTTGCTCGTCGGTTGTATTTGAGAGTTTGAGACAGTTGACATTATGAACGTTAAAGTCGCCAAGGATGACAACATCGGAATTGGTGAGTTTGCAAAAAGTTGATAGTATTAGCAAGTGGCAAGGCAGCAGGTGAATTTAGTAGAACTTTAGATATTGTGCCTTAGAAATGAAAGTAGTCCTTTATTAAACTTTAATTTGGCAGGACACGTATCTTAAACAGCATTTTCAGAATCCTGCAGTAGCAAAACCGTTTTAATCGTTCTATAAATTTGCACGTTGTGGAGCCTTAAATGAAAACTTTTTGTCTTTTTCAAAATTTGAGTCTACAGTCTGAACCGCCAAATTTTTCATGCATATTATCTCTCTATCTTAAATGAATTAAATCAGTATTCTTAATTTTTACCTTGTGCCCGTAGTATATAGACCTTAAAATAGACTTGTCATACATCATAAACCCACGCATCCATTTAACAATTTAAATATTATTATCCCAAGTTATATACAGTGTGAGTTTAAAAATAAATACCTACAATTCGTATACAACATTCAATAGCGTATTACTCTTGACGTCAAACTAGGTCGAACTTAGTTAGTCTGGAATGGATTTGTTTAGCCTATGAAGAGCGGCAAAGATTATCCTTTTTTTCGTTTTCCCTACAAATTTTGAAAACGTGCTTATTGATTTTATTGATTATTGGCTTATAGTCAAGAGCATTATTATAAAATGATAAATTGTTGAACAAATGGCGTCATCTAGTGGTAGAAAAGTATCGAAAGTGTTATAAAAGTGATGCACTAAGTAAACATTTCTTCTTACTTTTTATGTGATCAACTCGATGAGAACCTAGAACTACTTTCTCGGGTGAGCGATTTTACCAGATTCTGCATACCCCCATTTGGTAATTAAAAAATTTACTTACGGATAACTTTGTTGCTATTCTATCTCATAATTTGACTAGTTTTTAAGTTTTTAACTTCAGACTCCGACTTGTACACTGTCACCGTGAAGCCTTCGTTAGGAACGTCTGATCATAACCTTATATGAGCACTGAACAAACTACCAATTAGTGCTGAGCAGCCTTCTAAACCACACTAGGTGTGCCATCATACATCAGCTAAGTGGGATGACCTAAAGGACCAATTTCGAACCTTTCCGTGGCGGAACGTTTCCTTGACCTCTGATGATCCATTCGTCTGTTCTAGAGAAGTATCGAAGGTTATATTACTGTGATGAAAGCGTTCATTTGTTTCTCAAAAAAAGTGCCCTTCTAACGGCAAGCCTTGGTTTACCAAAAATTGCCAACAAGCTGTTAAATCAAAAAATTAGTTCTACCGAAAATGGCGTCAAAACCCTATCGCCGAAAATCGTAACATCATTGTTAACGCTCGAACCCAATGCAGGCAAGCGATAAACCGAAGCAATGAAGCACACAACTAGAGGATCAAAGACAAACTTCTTGAATGTCCTAACGGCTTAAGATCATTTTGGTCGGTAGCTAAGGCCGTCAGTCAGAACTTTACAACAATTCCACCTCTAACGCGTTCTGATGGCACCGTTGCGATCAAAGCACAGGAAAAAGCAAACTTACTGGTGTAACTCTTCTCTTCACATTTAACGGTTCATTTTCGGGGAAAAACTCCACCGAAAATTCCGCCTGTAGAATCGAGAATGCCCGAGATTTTTTTCCGGCAGCGCCATGTTAAACGAATTTTGAGGACTCTTGACACCAAAAAGGCTGCTTTATCTCGCAAATAGGGAATATTTCCTTTTTGCTGGAAAACTGCAAGAGTCCCAATACCCAGAAAAGGATAGAAGACCTTGCCAAACAACTATCGTCCAGTCGCATTGCTTTCGGTTATATCATAAGTTATGGAGAAGGCTATCAACAAAAAATTACCTGGAAGGATTCAATGTAATTAGTGACCGCCAGTATAAAGTCTAAATCAACAGGAGACTTTCGCGCTTATGTTGCTCATAATGACGCAATAGAAAATCACGGGCGATAGCACTGAACTTTTCCAAGGCCCTTGACTGAGTATGGCATGAGGGGCTCTTAACTAAAGTAAACGCATAAGGAATGCCGGTTCGCATCTCAACAAAGACCTGGAAGAAATTCTATCTTGGGGTGACAGTAACCAAGTAGAATTTAACGCTAAAAATCCAGGCGGCAGTTCTCTAAAAAGTTATTGCTGAAGAACCGGATCTGGTCATGGCCGGACACTCGATTCCAATAGTCATATGTCTTGGCAGAGTCATGTTGCAGCTATTACTAAGACAGCCTCGCAGAAGCTTGTAATACTTTTCCGAACTAAGAACCTCTATACACCCCAACAACTTTTGTTGCTCTATGAAGCCCAAATTCGGCCATCGCTGGAGTACTGTTCGCATTTTTTGGCTCTGCTCCTAAACATACCGTAAAGATGATTGTCCTGGTCTCTTGCCGGGTATCGTTAAATCTGCGAGTGAAATCTTATTTTGTGACATGAGTGCTTTTTTGGGCTTATCCCAGTTCAATTGTCTTGTGAATCATCACAATACTATACTGGTTATATGTTTTGCCAGCTTCGAACTTGACTTAAGTGTAAAGTATGATGGATTCGTTCGTTGTGATCCGTATCACCCACCTTTTGAGCTGTTCCAAGAATACAAAATATATTTGAACTGTGCTCTCTTACTATGACTTTAAGCAAGCGAATTTTGTTCTAATTAACAACTTTTATCATTCTTATGACTGGCTGTCAATTGTAGTTACTAATATTGATATAACATTACATAATTTTTATACTGTGGTATTTTACTGTTTTGAAATGTTTGTACCTTTAAGGCAGTTCCAATTTGGTACTAGATTCACAGTCTAGTTTTCACATGACCTTAAAAATCTTATTTGTAGTAAAAAAATTGTCCACAAAAGATACTAACGATTACAATAACTCTCATCTTTTACGTATGCAATTTAAATCACTTTCTAAAGAATGTTACATTTATTACATGACCCATGCAAAAGACAAATAAATAGCAATAGAACAATAAATAGCAATTCTAATTTCTTTTGGAACTTTGTTTGCTCTCCAATCCAATCAGGGTGCCTTTCCTAAGGAAATGCACCTTAATATGAACAGAGCCGATAATGGTGCTGATATTGCTAACCTTTTCGCGCAATACTTTTCATCAGGCTTCAATTCCAATAACAGTACAGTTACTATTCCTGTACCCACTGAGAAGTTCGAGATTATCACTAGCATTAGCATATGTGTTGGTAGCATTCAAAAAGCCATAGCTGAGCTTGATGTTAACAAGGGTGCAGGCCCGGAAGGTATTCCTAATAGGGTTTTAATATATTGTTCGCACTCTCTCTGTCTTGCATTGTATCATATCCTTTCAAAGTCTCTTACTTCTGGAACCTTTCCCAGTATTTAGAAATTGTCATATGTCCGCCCTATTCGTAAATCAGGCAATAATAAGGACGTTAAGAACTATCGACCAATGAGTATTCTTTCAGCTAAACTATTTGAGCACTGCATTGAAACTATTCTAACCAATACTTTCCAGCAAATAATGGTGAGTAATTAGCATGGATTTACCTCTGGTTCCTTTGGTGATACAGATTTGTTTATTTTTATTAATCGTATCAATAATGCTTGTGATAAGGGGGCTGAGACCCACGGTATCTATACAGACTTAAACAAGTCTTTCGACAAGGTCAATTATACCATTCTGCTTCCTAAGCTATCCAATTACGGGATTACCGACTTATTACTCTCTTGGCGGCAATAATACCTCTCTAAAAGAGAGCAACAGGTTGAGATCGACGATTATCTATTGGAACCATTTAAAGTTACCTCGGGAGTTTCCCAGGGATTTCATCTGGAGCCTCTCTTATTTAATCTCTTTATTAATGACCTGGGTGGTATGTTGACCTCTTACCACTTACTATTTGCCGACGATTTGAAAATTTTCACACAAGTAACATCTCTTCAAGATATTATCATCTCGTTCCAGAACGATATCAGCACTGTGTTTTTCTGGTGTCAACTTAATGGCATGTTACTGAATATCGACAAATATTGCTTTATGAGGTTCAGAAAGTCGAGAAAATTGTTGCCTCATCAGTATGTCATCAATAGTGTTGCTCTAAGAGAGGTGACTGTGGTTAAAGATCTTGCCGTGTACTTGGACACACAGTTAACATTTTCTGAACAATTTGAAAAATTAACGTCCAAGGCCAACATAATGCTGGGGTTTGTTAAAAGATCGTGAAGGGACTTCCGAAAAAGTTCATCAAGTATTCCAGATATATTCTTTTTAACTCTGGAATCAACTTAACCGACGACCAGGCTATGACTGATCTAAATCTGACGACGCTTTCCTGCAAAAGGGAGCACTACGATGTCTGGTTTGCCTCAAATATATTGAACAATATTCTTAAGAGCTCTAAATGTTTGGAAACTTTCTATATTTATCTTTCTAGTTACCAGACTCACAATTCTTCCCTCCTGCATGTTCCATTTCGCAGAACGAATTATGTGGCACATAGTCTTATTAACAGGATATCGACAAATGTCAATAAATTTTATGGTTCCCTTCGTTTCTTTAATCAGTCTGATGATAAATTTAAAATTCTTGCCAAAAAGGCTGTCCTAGGTTAGGTTAGTTCAATTAATTCTGTAATTCGTACATGTTTAATATCTTGAAAATATTGTTACGTAAATAAATAAATAAATAAAGATAGGTGGATTCCATTCAAAGAATAGCTATTCGTTTGATCGGTGACTATGATCTGACAAACAACTGGAAAGCCTTGAACATCGAAGGTAGGTTAACGACTGGAGTCTATTTTACAAATATTCTCATGGCAAGTGCTAAACTTGATTCCACCCAGAGCGGTGCATGGTAGAAATACACGACTAGCCACTGCAGCCCACACGTACTAGGTTCAGCTTAGTGCACCTCGAACGACATTGTTTAAAAATTCATTTATCTGGAGAACGTCATCACTCTGGAATGACCTCCTTGAGGCTTTGTTTCGCAACGAGTATAATCTCCAAAGATTCAAGACCAATGTGAATCAATTCCTGCGCACACGCACCACTCGCAGAGCGCCACAAAGGATTAATTCTGCAGTGCTGTGCCTTATCATAAAAAAAACTTCTTTTCTATGCCCGTGTACTAAACTCGACCTTCACTACTGGAAAGTAAATGCGTTTAAACTGGTCTATGTCTATGTTCGTAGAACATACGCTTAAAATTTTAATTAATAATGATGAGTTGATATTTTCAATCGCCATTTCCTCGAAAATGACAAATTTGGAACTTATCTTCATTTTTAAAAATGTGTAAACTTGATGTCTGACTGGTTGACACCCGGTATATGCTATCAAATGACCCTGACCGTTTAGTGAAAACATTTCTTCACCATATGACTGAATCATGATCTTAAATTCAATGGAAATCCTTCGAATTAGATCTGAAATTGTAATGTTGTATTGATTACATTAGCGACCTACTGAACTTATGACGCGCATCGTTAAAAATAATACTAGGATGGACTGCTTACATGCAGACAGGATTTTAACTATTGTCAGATAAAAGACCTTCCATTTCTTATTCTGTTTTCAGTGCACCTTTATTTATTCAAACTACAAGACACATCATTGCCCAACAAACATTTTCTTGTCATGACCACAGAAGTACGGACGTCAAGGTCGGTTCAACTGTGGGCAACTTCAGGAACCAAAATATACCATGTACTTAATTAACTAATAAAGCACAATAAAACGTCGTCATAAAACGTTTACAAAAACCTAAAATCCCTACTCTCCTAAATTTTCGTGAGTCGTTTGTTTAAGAATATCCTTAATTTCTATATTTAATTTTGCTAAGAAATTTGCGATATTTTTTTATTAGATGCAGAAAAAATATGTTAAGCATCACGTGGGCATAAAATTAGTTCGTCGCTCACTGCAATATGGTGAACTACGTAAGATGACCCTGTACCTTTTCTCGGAAACTGTAACAGTTACGAAAAAAGTTTATATGAAAAATTAATTTATTCTATAGTAGAGATTATTTAAAAAGACCGAAACCCCAATAAAACGTGCAACAAAGAACGTTACAGGGTATTCTTTGTTTTCATACAAATCAAAGCGAGTAAAATAATAAATCACATAAGACTTACTATTCTATCTTTTACCAGGTACCCAAGCGTGTACATGAGGAAGAGAGACATAATGTAATATGAGGGTGTATTTCGTATCCTTCTATAAACTGATTGATATCTCTGGTGAATGCTAGTGGGATATTGGGTCAGATGCGGAATGTGCTACTTCAGAAAAGTTAAGTAAAAATTAAAAATGAAACCAGTATTATTGAAATTACGTTTTATTTTACATACAGGGTGTCAATTTGAAAACTTCCCACCTTTACTATCTTTCTTGCAGTTAAAAATGTGAAAAATCGTCAATTTAATTTATAAGGGGGACACTTTAAATGAATATTTTTGGCTTCCTTGTTTCAACCCCCTACGAGGGGTAGATGTCACCCTTAGAATCTTAAATGGGAAGGGGGGTCAAGTGGCACATCGTTTCAAAGTTGCAGAAACAATTAAGCTTGCCTGCATTGAGATTTTGGTTTTCAGGTTAGTGTTTACACAAAAATTATTGCATTGGGTCTCCTTGTAGTAAAAATGATTAGAAAATTAGGCGGCACCGTTAAAATCGTTGAATAACAGGAAGAAAATCTAGTTTAAACAATTGACTTCTTATTTATTGATTATCTTACTTCGACAAAAATAACTTTTATTGCGGAAGAGAAATTTCTGCAATAAGACACATGGGATCTACTTACACACTATCTTATAAGTTGTTCAAATTGTTGTCCATTTTCCTGTATACAATAATAAAGTCTGTTTTCGAATTCCTCCCTAACATTTCGGAAAACTTCACCGGGAATTGACCTGCATTCTGCTGCAATTCGCCTTTTAAGATCATCAATATCAGCAGGTTGTGTTTTATAAACAATGGATTTAAGATGTCCCCAAAGAAAGAAGTCTAAGGGTGTTAAATCCGGTGATCTTGGAATCCATTCAATTGGTTCCCTTTTGCCAATTCATCTATCCGGGAATCTCTCGTTTAACCACTGTCGGACTGGAAGAAAATAATGAGGTGGAGCACCGTCCTGCTGGAATGTTATCAAATCCTCCTGTAAAACTAAATTACCCTCTGCATCAATTTGAGTTTCTAGCTCATGGGTGATAAGAGGATCAATAGTTTCTTCAAGCATACTAAGGTACAGATCACCTGTCAAGTTTCCTTCAATAAATAAAGGACCAATAATGGCATATCCAAGAATACCAGCCCAAACATTAAGTTTTTGGGGATATTGTGTATGTCCTTCTCGAAAAATATGCGGGTTTTCGTCACTCCAATATCGACAATTTTGTTTGTTAACATTTCCATTTAGAAAAAATGAACATTCATCGCTGAAACAGATATTCGGCAGAATATTAGGGATGGCGTTGACTTGACGACTCATGAATTCACAAAACTCTATTCTTCTATCAAAATCTTCGTCTTAGAGTTATTGAAGTATCTGCATTTTGTATGGATGGAGTTTATGCATTTTAGTGCCTTTCTTATAGTCTCGTGTGATATTCCTGTCTGTTCTGCTACTGTCCGCACGGAGCTGGTGGGCTTTGCAGCAAATAATCCCAAAACCCCAATTTGAGCTCCTTCATTTATCACTCGTTAGTTATTTATTTTTCTATTACTTACCGAACCAGTTTCGGAGAACTTTGCCACCAAATCCAGCAAATATCTGTGACTTACTGTACGATTTCGATTTCTTTCATTGAAAACCAATGCCGTCCTTCGTGCGCAATTTTTAACCTCTCCATAAATGAAAATAATTTCAGTTCTTTCTTGAAGAGAATAAACCATTTTTACACTTTATGCGCTTAATAAAAGTTATCACTGAACAGCCCAACAAGCAAAAGCGAATTAACAATAATATTCCTGTTTTGGCTACATCTTTTAAATTTGCTGACCATGTTTTTTTTTTGTTAAAAAACAACGTATTTTTAGAAATTGTTGATAGAATAGCAATGCTTTTTGTGGAATTTCAGTGATAAGTCATCGAATGAACGCAAATTAACTAGGTAGGTACTCGTAGTACCATCGAAATTTTATTAGATTACTTTTTGCGTAAATTTTTCGAGGTTACTTTGCCAATCCCCAAATAAAGTTTGAAACGGTGTCACCAATCGGCGTAGCGATCGGGAGGCAGGGGAGGGTCATGTCCCCCCCTGGAAGTTGCCACTTATTGGAATTTGATAAAAAAAACGTTAATGTTTATGATGTTTTGTGTTTATTAGTATTTGGCCCCCCTAGAAAAATGTCTGGCTACGCCCATGGTGCCCCCAATCTTCTAATCATTTGTACTACAAGGAGATCCAATGCAGTAATTTTTGTGTAAACACTAACCTGAAAACGAAAATCTTAATGCATTCAAGTTTAATTGTTTCTGCAACTTTGAAACGCGATTATTCGGAAACCTCTGGACAAAAATCAAGAAAGTAGGATATCACTGAAAAGAGAATTAAATGCCCTATAGAACGATGTGCAACTTGACCCCCATTCCCATTTAAGATTCTAAGGGTGACATCTACTCCTCCTGGAGGATTGAAACAAGAAGGCTAAAACTATTCATTTAAAGTGTTCCCCTAACAAATAAAATTGACGTGCCTTTCCGATTTTTCATATTTTTAACTGCAAGAAAGAAATTAAGGGTGGAAAGCTTTCAAATTGACACCCTGTATAATTTATAATGAGCTAATTTATTAATAACCGTAATATTTTATATTTTTGTTTTTTATGTTCAGTGGCGGCTTTAGGATTTGGTCTTTGTGTGGGGGGGGGGGGCAAGCAAATCTTAAATTGTGTGCATTAAAAAATACATTCATTAATACTTTTTAAATATAAATATAATAAAAAGAAAAAAAAAAAGAACAATATAAAAATACATGTCATATTTATATTTATAACATTTTTATAAAAAAATAAAAAGAAATAAACATACAACTACATACAAAAAAGTTAATCTGAATCTGAAGATAAAGAAATGTCACTTTCAAAATCTGAACCAGAATCTGACACATGAATTATCAGTGGCTTAACCTGAACATCCAGAATGTGTTCTTTTTACCAATAATCCCTTACAATATTATTTATATGGCAAACACAATCAAACCAGTTCTTGGGGGTAATGATTTGTAATGCCCCTTTCCAAACATCCAAAACGGCATTTTCATCTTTCCTGTCTTTTCCAATAATTTGTTTATTAAAAAATGTTTTGCATTGGGCCCAAATTAATTCAATAGTGTTGAAAATGCAGTGGTAGGGCGGCGATCTCAAAATTTGATGACCCACGGCATATCCTAATTTTGCTCTGTATTGTTTTACTATTTTTAGCAATTCGGGGGTTTGAGTGCGTTTTCCATAAAATTGGTATTTTTGCTTTGTAGCCAGGAAATGATATCAGCTTTTCTCGTTGAAGTATTTGCCACATTTTCGCTGAGCCCTGAATGGTACGTTGCATTGTCCATAACAAGAAGCAAGGGGTTTTTGAGCCGAGGTAGAAGCTGTTCTTTCAACCATTATTCAAACAATGTAGAGTTCATGTCCTCATTATAGTCCCATCTATAAAGCCATATGTGCTGCCAGCATGCAAAACTATATATATTTTGCCGTCTGATTGTTTTTTTATTTAAAACTGATTTGATGTTGTCATCATGCCATGTTCTAATGTCGCTACCATTTTAAAATAATCATGTTTCGTCTATAAAAACCACATCAAACGGAGTTTCTGATAACAAGTTTTCTGTATATTCTCTAGAAAATTTTATAAGTTTTGAAACAACATCCGGTTTTTCCATAATGTAGCGCCTGCCACTGTCCCTTTTAAATTTAAATCTCAAATGCTTTAACAAATGACCTAATGTGGAGTTGCTTAGGTCAATAATTTGTTTGGCATGCAATTCCTCGTTTAGCTTTTGCCGTATGACATACTTATGCTTGGAAATCATACTGTAAACTACGTTCCTTATTATATACAAAGAGAGGCAATTAAGGGTTTGTAATTGCTTATTTCATGTCTATGATTTGTTTAGAAGAAAGGAAGATGATTAAAAGCTGTAGCTTTCTTTGTTGCAGGTTTTATTGCCCTTTCGGTCTTTTTAAATAATCTCTACTATAAATATTTTATTAACTGACTCCGCCGATACTTGGTGGAATTCCATAACTAAATTATATATGAAAGTAAACACAATTTTTACTTTAATTCTACTATATTTGAAACTTTAAAGAATTATTTATAAAATTCGACTAGTTTTGCTATCACTACATGAATCATATAAAAGTGAAGGTGTATGAAACGTATAAATTCTGGTTTTCCTAACAATTATCTATATAATTAGGATAGATACTAAAATAGATTTAACAAAGGAGATTTATTTAAGTCTGTTTGGCAATTCAATAATAGGTCGGTATTTTTAAGTTTATTTATTTCCAGAGATTTCAACAAATACAATTTAGGGCCTTTATTTTCAGTGTGGAGAATTTGGTAATTTTGGTTAAATTTATGATGCATTCTAATAAGTGAATGGAATATTTAGAGCTATTTTTTTCCTTAATATAGTTTGAAAAATGTTCCTTTATTCTTTTATTCCCGCCGGGAACCGCTTCGATCGATATACAGAGTGGCAAAAAAGTCGCGCATAATGCCTGTTACTTTTGAATTATCTCGTATTAAAAAGTGACCTTTATAAAAGTTGTTCAGTATATCTTTCCGCACATTTTTACCTGCATAAATTTTTTCTGTCATTTCTGGTTTTGTTGCCATACAGACCAAGTCACTTTTTTTTTAATAGAACATCCTGCACATGATTGTATATTTGGATTCTATTGGGAAAACCCTGAATTTTTTGTACTTCAAATTTTCACCTAACTGCAAGCGTTTCCGAGATAATGGCAGCTCAAAAATGAAAAACTTCCCAATTATAATTATTCCTACCTAATACTAACCAGTTGAGTCGGGGTCTTTTTATGACAGCGACCTAAGAGGTGTCAATTTTGAGTTTCTGTTTAATTTTCTGTTGTCTGATTTCCAATTTGTTTACACTATGGTTCATCTGAATGTAAAACAACTAGTTGAAATTTTAATAATATAATAATAATAAAACCAAATAGGCCTCCAATAAATCAGTCAACGGTGTGTCCAGTGGTAAAAAAATTTCGAGGAACAGGCAGTGTTAGGGAAGCCTCTAAATCAGGTCGACCTAAAACAGCAACCGAGGAGACAAAGCTTTGGACATTATGCTCTCAATACATGAAAATCCAACACAATCATCCAGGCCAATGGCAATAGATTTTAATGTGTCTCATCAGTCAATGAAAAATTTGTTTAAGCAGGAGAAGTAGCATCCCTACAAGATAAAATTGGTGCACGAGTTAAACGAGGACGATTTTTATAGAAGAGCTGAATTTTGTGAGCTGGGCATAGTTGGTGGACATATTGTCGGACTTTTTTCATAGATGGCAATTTGAATGGCGAAAAATATTTGCACCTCCTCAGAAATCACATAATTCCTTCTTGCAGAATGGCTTTACCGGGTGTAAATAATGGCATAAATGAACAGGTATGGTTTCAGCAAGATGGAGCACCTGCGCACTATGCGACAAATGTTAGACAATACACAGGCGAACAATTTCCAGGACGTTGGATAGGCAGAAAAGGTGCTATTGACTGGCCAGCGCGATCCCCGGACTTAACCCCGCTAGACTTTTTTTTGTGGGGATACGACACTTAAAGAAAAAGTCTACGTTAACCATCAAAATAACTTAGAATCTTTAAAAGTCAGAATTAGTGCTGAAATTTGGGCCATTCCAGAGGGCATTCTTTTAAACTTTTTAGACGGGTTCAGGGATCGACTGGCGCTCTGCTTAGTAGAAAATAGTGGTCATTTTGAACACCTGATCCACTGAAAAGGTTTCACTGCTTTATTATTCCAATGTTAAGTTGTTCAATTTTCAAGGCTATTTATTTTGTTATTATAAAGTTTGTTACAATTTTAAATAAATAGAAATTTGAAATACAAAAAATTCAGAGTTTTCCCAGTAGAATCCAGATATGCAATCATATGCAAGGTGTTCCATTTAAAAAAAGTAAGTTGGTCTCTATCGCAACCAAACCAGAAAATTTATGAAGGTAGAAACGTGGGGAATAATTTACTAAACTATTTTCATAAAGGTCACAAAGTTACAGGCATTATGCGCGACTTTTTTGCCACTCTGTATATGTTAGTATGCACGTGCAGTATATTATACGTATTGGTAAATCGGCTTAATCTCAGTTAATTTTAGTTCAGATAAATTTAAACATTAATATTTAAAATTATTCACATATACAGATACTTACTAATAAAAAAACACTGTAAAATGCAGAGCCGTTGTTTTAATTTTTCTGTATTAACCGACCATCTAATTAAAGAAAGACTGGAAAAGGAGACAAAAGACAGGATGGGGATCTCACAGGAACAGTACGGCTTTCAAAAAGGCAGATCAACGCTGCGCGCGATAAGAAGAGTAATGGCGAAAGCAAGAGAAACAAAGTACAGAGGACCAGGAGAGATATGGTGCACACTAATAACGATAGACGTCAAGAACGCATTCAAATCCGCTTCATGGAGAATTGTACTAAACAGACTAAGAGAAAACAAAACACCGCAATATCTGGTAAACCTAATCAGAGACTACCTAGAAGAGAGATACATAATGCACGGAAAACAAAAAATCCGAACAACTGCAGGCATACCCCAAGGATCGGTACTAGGACCACTCTTGTGGATAATATATTACGACCCAGTTTTAAAACTAGAATATACAGAGGGAGTCACAGTGGTGGGTTATGCCGATGACATAGCAATCGTAGTGACAGCAGCAAAAAAGGAAGAACTAATAATAAGGACGAACAGCACAATGAAACAGATAGACAGCTGGATGAGAGAAAATACACTAGAGATGGCGCCGGAGAAGACTGAGGCGGTTATAACGAGTGAATTTTAATTATTTTGCTCAAGGGAGGCCATGCATTTTAAAAGCATCATGGCCGTACTGCGTAGATAAGATGACATGATTGTTTTATGACATTTACGTCTTATTTGAATTTGTATATTAGTAAAGTTTTTAAAATTGGAGAAATTTTGTAATTTTTGCAGTTATTTGAAGGTAGGTTACTATTGCTTTAACTAATATTTCTCCGGGGAGTCGTCTTTTGACTATTATAAAGTGCTATTTGCAGGATATGATTTAATTTTTAATTTTTTTTTTTATTTTTCTTGTTGAAAGTTTTTTTAGGAATGGAAACAAAATAGGCGGTGTGTGGAATTACTCTATGCATGACTGCTTTGATGAATTTCGAACCGAGTTTCCTGATGTTGCGGTGACCTTTCATAATTTTCGTACTGGGTCACAATACCTAATTGATAAATTTCGTCAGACTGGTTCTGTTCAACATAAAAAAGGGGCTGGAAGACCAACGAAACGATCGAATGAGGTTATTGAAGAAGCGCGACAAATTATGGAAAATAATCCTTCAATTTCTATTAGGCATTTATCTCAACAAATTCAGCAAACGGATTTATGCTACAGTACATGCCAAACACTTTTGAAAAAGGATCTGCATCTATACCCTTATCGTTTTACGGCTATTCATGAACTCCTTCCCAATGACGTTCCCCAAAGACTTAATTTTTGTGAATGGTTTTTAAACAATTTTCAAGAAGAAAATTGTGGTGCTTTTGAAAAAAAACATTTTTTACCGATGAGGCTTATTTTTATTTATCAGGCTATGTTAATTCACAAAATATGCGAATGTGGAATACGCAAAATCCGCATGTTTTTGTAGAAAGACCTCTTCATCCTCAAAAAGTTGGTGTGTGGGCAGCAATTAGTTCTAGAAGAATAGTAGGCCCAATTTACTTTGATGGCACAATTACAGCTGAGAGATATCGGATCGAAATTCTGACAACATTTATTAATGAGCTTCACGATGATGAATTGCGGGAAGGTTACTTCCAACAAGATGGCGCTACACCTCATGTAACCAAAGAAAATTTAAATTTTTTAAGTGAATTTTTTGAAAACAGAGTTATAAGCCGAAATACGCAACAAATATGGCCACCTCGTTCCTGCGATTTAACACCCTGCGATTTCTTCTTGTGGCCTTTTATAAAAAACTCCATTTATCGAACACCAATTGAGGATATAAATGATCTTAAACGAAGGATTTCAGAAAAAATTGCCGAAATTAATAATTCTCCAAACGTATTGGTTAATGTGTCTCTGAGGGTAAGAATAAACATCAGAAGGTGTCTAGAAGTAGGAGGCGGCCATATAAAGTAGGCTTTCAAAGTAAGATAGCTCAGGATTTTATATTACATACCGTCAAAAAACATTATTTTAGGTTTTCAACGTGACAACGCTGCTTTCTTGCAAATTCGCCCTATGATTTAATATACGCGCTACTGCTACACTATGTATACTGGGTCACAGCCGCCCTTGAGCAAAATAATTAATAATCACTCGTTACTTAGCGGAAAGCGGAACAGACAAGACATCACATTCGAAATCAATGGAATAACAATAATCCCAAAAAAGGCAATCAAATACCTGGGTATACCGATCGGTGAAAATGTGGGCTACGGAGAGCATATCAAAAACATAGCGAATAAGGGCTTAAAGAAAATGGGAGCATTGGGCAGGCTTATGCCCAACATAAAGGGACCAAACACGAACAAAAGAAAGATTCTGTATGGAGCAATACAATCAGGCCTCCTGTATGGGGAAGACATATGGTGTGGGGTAATGGCAATCTCCAAATACAAAAATATGATAGAAGGAGTACAAAGGAAGGCATTACTAAGGGTAGCCTGCGGATACAGAACCATCTCAACTGCAGCGATACAGGTAATAACAGGGACCCCTCCCATCGACCTTTTGGTGGAAGAGCAAAGATATGTGGCAACCTAAGACAGGAGAGAAGGAGCAAAAGAAAGAGCAAGAGAAAGAACGATCACAGCGTGGCAGCAAAGGTGGGAAATCTCACAAAAGGGAATATGGACAAAACAATTAATTCCAGTAATTAGGACATGGCTAAAATGTAAACACAAAAGGACCGAATATTATCTGACACAAATACTAACAGGGCACGGTAGCTTTATGAAATACACAAACAAAATACACAAGAGCATGACAAATATTTGTCAATATTGCCAGGAGGTGGATGATGCAGAGCACACGCTTATTACGTGCCCAAGGTGGGAAACAGAGAGGAAAAGGATTAGTAAAATAATTGATGTACAGGAGAACGACGTGACAACGGAAGCAATAATCAGAAAAATGGTTGAGTGCGAGAGTAACTGGACCAGAATACACAGGGAGATCATAGATATTATGAGGACAAAGACAGAGGAGGAAAGGGCGAGACAGCCAATACGAGTATAGAAGACAAGACCCTGCGGAGAAGCATACTCGCAAAGAGTGACACCACCAGGGTTTGAAAGGAATTGATTTCTCGCGGGTGGTCGCTATTAAGAGATCTTAGTGTATTACAAAAATCGTAAATAAAACAGCATTTGATTAAAATAAAATCTGACCTGGATTTTATCATGCTATATAATGACCAAAGTGTAGATGTTTATTTTATTTAAATTTTTATTCACTTCCCGCCTACGGGAAAAAGGTACACTCTCCTGCCGTGGGCTGGAAGTGAAAGTTAAAAAAGTGAGATTTCCAGCTTTTATAAAGTTTGAAATGTAAACTTTACGTAAATGGTTGTAAATAAACGAATTTTCAGAACGTTTTTGGAATTTTTAAAATATCTCACGTCATTCCCGGAAAATTATAGAGAATAATAAAAATATACGTTTTGTTTCGGTACATCCTGCGATGGTCGAACAATATTCATAATGAATTTCCAGAAGGCCAATAAATTATTTTTAAGAGTTTTATTTTATATTACTGTAAAATATTTTGTGAAATCAGTAATATCCCTATACCGTTACGTGGTATGTATTTCAAAATTTTAATATTAATTTAACATAAATCACGTACGAGTAACATCATTAAGTAGGGACCTCATTTACCACTAAAAGATATAGAAAAATCGAAGATTATGTTGTTCTCTTTGGTAAACTATAAATCAAAGGTCAACAAAAGAGCATAACATTATGTGTTATCTTGTTATTATAGGGAATAAATCAATTTTAATTTTAACACTTCTTGCAAAGCCTTTACAAAATTTCGCGGATAATTATGTTAAATATGGGTCTTAGCTTAAAGGTTAATAATAATTATTTAAGAAAATTATGAAAAGCTAGTTTTTGTAGGACAACATTGTCGCAGCATTAAAGTAACAATAAACGTTACTCCTAATGGCTAGATACAGCTATTGTCAGGATAGCACTATATCCGACCAAATGTATTGTTATGGTTCGAAAATTGCATTTTCATAGTTTGGTTATCTAGGCTAAGTTTTCGGTTTTAAATTATTAAAGTACCTAGGTAAACTCTCACCTTAAACATTCATTACCTGTTAATCGTTAATAGTTCCGCTAAAATCAGTTTGAAACCTTTGTTGATTATATATAGTAATGGTAGTTTCTTAAGTTGGAATCCTTTTCCTTTACTTCTTTTTAGTTGTAGGGATTTCCTTTTGATTACTTAAGTTAAGTTAATAGTTAATAATATATTTCCAATTCAATAATAGTACATACAATTCCTTGTAATAAAAAATCAAGATAAATGGAAATATAGGGAAATATTCACTGAAATCTCTAAGGACTTGTGCGTGAATATCTTATTTTCATAAATCTTGTAATTGATTCATTAAATGCTCAGAATTCTTATGATAATAGTAATGTGTACATAATACAAAAATTTAATATAACATAAATGTAATTTACGTTTGAAAAGTAAATAAACCATTATAATTGTGCAAACTTAATAAGCCTAAAGTAACAAGAAAAAAGTTAATATAGCATTTGTAGACGAATCATTTTCTTTTTTATTAATTATTTAAATATTAAAGGTAGAGAATACATAAAAATGGCGAAAATTTACCGAAAATACTCAGCGAGACGGAAATTTTTTTTTTTGAATCAATATAAGTGGGTAAGTTTGATAAGGTAGTAGAGGGGTGTAGGTGTAGGTTATGAGGATAAATCTATAAAATTACGAATTTGTTTCCTGGGCTGTGATAATATCCATGCTTTTGTTAACTTTTTAAAGCGCATGTAGCCATTTTCCAGCCTAATGTTTTCTGGAATTTGTATATAAATATATGGTGCTAAAAATGAAAAGGATCTCTGTCCAATCGTTTTATTAGCTCTAAGTGTCTTAGCGTATTTTGATTTTTTGTATCGGGTATCGTGTTTATGTGAAATTGATTCTAGTTCGTGTCTTTTTCTGTGTTGTATACAAACGATTTTAAAACAGTAGCTTTGAGATATGTCCAATAAACCACTTTCCGAAAATAATAAATCGCTAGGGTAATAAAAGTCCCTACTATAAATAGCTTTTATAAATACTTTTTGAATTACTTCTAATTTGGTTAAGTGACATTTATAAGCCGCACCCCATGTACTTATGCCGTATTGTAAAATAGAATATACCAAAGAATAATAAACAGTTTTTAGATGATTTTCAGATAATATAGTTTTTAATTTTTTAAATTTATACAGTATTGATCTACATTTTTTTGTTAATATTTTAATGTGTTCATCCCATTTTAAATATTTGTCAATTTAGACTCCAAGATATTTGGTGTTCGTCACTTCTTTAATAACGATATCCAGTTTATCTTGTTTTACTGTTATTTCTTTGTAGTGTGGGACTTTTCTTTTGCTACAGCTGAATGCAATGTAGTTTGTTTTTTCAAAGTTAATTGTAAGGAACATACTATCAAACCAATTTTTTAGTAATACCAAATCGTCCTCTGCATTTTTTTTGACTTCTTCCCAGGTATTTCCAGTATACAACACTACGGTGTCATCCGCAAAAGAGGAAATGGAACCAACACTTCTCAAACTAAATAACTCATTAATATATATGGTAAATAGTATTGGTCCCAAAACTGTCCCCTGCGGAACACCGCACTCGACTTTTCTGGGGTCGCTTAATTCTGTTATTTGTACATACTGCAGTCGATTATTCAAGTAACTTTCCATTAAGTTTAATGCTATGCCTCTAAATCCTAAGTTATTTAATATTTGTATTAAGATCTTATGATCGACAGTATCGAATGCTTTTGCCAAGTCTAAAAAAATTCCCAATACAGCCTTGTTTTCATCCAGACTTTTCTATATATTATTTGTTAAATATATAAGCGCATCTTCAGTGAAATATCCTTTTTTAAATCCAAATTGTTTTTTAGAGAGCAATTTAAATCGTTCTAGGTAATATACTATCCTCTTCTTGATAATTTTCTCAACAACTTTGGCTACGCTAGAGATTAGTGATAAAGGTCGATAATTCGTTATATCTAACGGGCTTCCCTTTTTTAATAATGGCTTGATAATGCCTACTTTAAGAGTTGAAGGAAATATGCCATCTTCAAAGATTTTATTTATAAGGTAGCTTAAAGGGTTTTTTATATATGGAGTCAGTATACGTAGATGTTCTGATGTAATACCGTCATTTCCAGGGGCTTTATTTGGTTTAAGTTCTCTTATGGTTTTTTCTACTTCTTCTGGGTCAGTGGGGTTTAAAAATATAGAATGATTTGTTACGTTTTTCATATTGGATACAGTAGTTTGTTTTGGGATATTTTTAGCCAGATTTTTGCCTAATTCTGAGAAGTATTTGTTAAAACAATTTGTTATTTCTGTTGTAGTTTTCAGAGTCTCACCTTCAAAATTTATTTTTGAGATACTAGTATTTTCTTTACACTTACATGTAAATTTATTGATGGACTTCCATAAGGATTTACTGTCTCCTCCATTTATTTCCATCTCAAGCTTAAAGTAGTCTGTTTTGGTTTTAAAAATTAATTTATTTAAGGTCTTCTTATATTCCTTATATCTCCTTTCTTTTTCAACATTTTCAATATCTTTCTTATATTCTGCATGAAGCTTTTGTTTATTTTCAATGGATTTTATTACTCCCAAGGTTTTCCAGGCGTTTCTTTTTTTGTATTTTGTTTTGTATTGAGTTTCTATTTTAGATTGTTCTAATCCGTGTTTAAGTTTTTCTAAAAAATACTTAGTACCGTCCTCTACGTTTACACATCTATAAACATTATCCCAGTTTTCGGTTTCGAGATATTTTTTATATTTATTTCCATCTATTTTAAATGATTTTGTTGTATGAAGTAAGGGGAGATTATTTTCCTGATTTAATTTTTTGATTTCTATCAGAGCCGCTATAGGAAAATGATCAGTTAAATCTGTATTTATAATAAAGGATTCTACCTTTACATGGTCACCGCCTTTCAAAAATATATGATCAATACATGATTTCGAATCGTTTTGTATCCTCGTTGGTTTATTAATTAACGATATAAAACCAAACTCACCCAATACATTGAGATAGTTTTGAGAGTATTCCTTGCTTGACTTTATGTCTAAGTTACGCCTACAAAAAAATGAAAATTAAAATTTCTATTAGCGTATCTATTGAAAAAAAGTCCTAAACGATCTATAAAAGCAATCGGGCATGTAGATGGTGGCCGGTAAACGGCACTTATGAGAATTTTTTGTCCCAATTTTTGAACTGTTATATTTAATATTTTAATATCTACGATAACATCACGTTCCAGGGTAAAACAGTTTTTGTAGTTTTCTTTTACATACACGATAACCCCATCATTTTTATTAATGTCTCCCTCATTATAAATTGCAAAGTACCCATCTATCTTAAAAAAGTTTAAATCTTGTATTCTCCATGTCTCGCTAAGTATAATAATATCAAAACAGTATTGAAAATCATGTATCATTAGTAACAACTCATCGAAATTTTTATTTATACTTCTTATATTACAATGTAGTATAGAAAACCCTCCATAACTCAATTGTTTATAAACGGGAAAAAATTGAGCTGCATTATCGATATCTTTTGATTCTATTTCAAGAAAGGATAATTCGTCTAGGTATGAATTCATTTCTGATTTAATTTTTTACCACTTAATCACCTATTTTATGTTAATTATATGTTTAATAAAAATAAATATTAGTAAAAGTGTAGGTTATTACAAATAAAGATAATTTCCGTAAAGTAAATATATTTAGTCCCTTTGTGTTGTAGATTTTGTTTGACTTCTGGTGATAATATTTGCACCAGCGGTATGGGGACTGTAATTGATTTTTGTCCTTTTCCTTTTTTGTGACTTCTTTCTGTCGCTTGACTTTATATCTGTGTTATTATGATGTGCTACTCTTAAGTCTGATTCTGCGTTGGAAATTTCGGGTTCTGAGTCGGTCGAAACGCACTCTTGGTTTTCCAGCTCCTTAAGTTTTTCCGCTGTGTATGGCTGATCATTAATATATAATGTCGCTCCTTTTATTCTGGTTTGAAGACCTTGGGCTCTAGCAATTTTTTGATGATTTACTAGGGTCTTTTGGGTTTGGCGGTCTTCTGGACATAAATCGTTGGATATAGATATATTCGTACCTTTAAGACGTTTTAAGTGCGGAAACAGCGACGATTTTTTTAAAAACGAAATGAACTCGATCACCACGGGAGGAGTCTCACTTTTGCCGATAAGTGAAATGTTGTTTATATCACTTTCCGATATTTGAACTGATAACAATTCACCGATTCCAGTAAGGCAAAATTTAATAAGATTTTCTGGCGAAGTATTTCGTTTTATACCAAATCCGAAGATAACAATATTGTTCTTTCGTAATTTTCTCTGCAAGTCTATATTGTTTTTCTTAAGCTGTTCAATTTCTTTGTTAGCAGAGTCAATTTTATCATTTACCGCCTTTGATATACTTTTTATTTCGCCCCGCAGCAATTTTGTTTGTTCCGCACTATTTTCCTGTATTTTTTTAAACTGCTGCTCATTAGTTTTATTAAGAATCTCGAAAAGTTTTTCTTCAGTAATTTGAGACATGGTCCTGACGGATATCCGTGGTGCAAAACATACATTTCTGTCGTACAACAAAAAGTACCAACAATGTTTATTGTTATTAAAATGTCAAGCGATTTTAAACCTAATGCACTAGTACTTACAGTCTTTTCTGCTGATTTTTAGATTTTACTGTTCTATTACATAAGTGACGCTTGTGTTTTTCACAAAAGTGCACTCAACACACATACAATTCATCATTTAACTGCACATATCTATTTAGTTCGCACTTTTACACCAAAAAATCACAACTTATAGCAGGAACTCATTGTAAGATGCACACAGTACGACAGCTGCTTGAAAATTGGTTGGAAGTTTTTTGTTTGAACTCTTTTATTTGTTTGTGATTATTTTATTGCTGTCTTCAAGATATTTGATTTTTGTATTTTTATGAATTTTGAAAATATTTTTTTTGAATAAATTCAGAAATTGAGTTGTGTTTAAATCTGTTAAGGAGGGAGCCAATCTCTTGGGTATTTATGTTTTTCGTTTTCGTGCGAGTGTATGTGAGATTCTGCAATTAGTCTATTTGGTGAATTGTCTGTTCTGCTATAGTATTTTGTTATTATTTTGTCTGTAAATTGTTTCAGTGTGTCAATTTTTAGGTCTAGATGCAATGCATTGTTCATCATGTACATTGGTGCCCCCACCATTACTTTTAGAATTTTATTTTGTACTCTTTGTACTTTTAACATTTTGGTCTTATTTACGGTACACCACGTCGTTATACCGTAAGTAAGTACCGGGCGTACTAGTGTCTTGTGTTGATTATGTTTATATTCCAGTAATGCTTTGTATCTTGTAAGACTTGTATAGCCAAGTGAATTGATTTATTCTGTTCTTTGTTTCTTACTACTTGTGGACAGGTTTTATTTCAAATCTTTGTTTTGATTGATTAGTAATTAGTCGTCCACTTTTTAAGTAATGAGTAGTAATAACTTCTTGTCGTTGTAAATCAGCTGTTTTAAGATAATCGATAATTTGTTACGCAAATCAGTATCATTAAAAGAAGAGACTGACAGTTTTGTGGATTTTCACTTTCGACAATAGACGCTTGAAGTGAAAGCACGTTTGTGGAAGTAGATCCCGAACTTTCGTTTTCTTGAGCAGGGAAGGCCATGTGGTGCCGATAAAACATCCACAAATATATTAAAAAAGGATATGGCTCTGTAGTTTGCCCATTCTTTGGGCAGAATGCCAATTAAAAATGCTTGTTATGAAAGTGTTCTCTTTCATGTTGTACATCTAAAATTCGATTTTAGGGTTTTTTTGGTAGGGGCTGAAAGTCCGAGTTCAAGCTGGAGTACTAGTTTTCTTTTATTGACGTGCCAGTCGCCATGTACTATTTGAATTTTTTCAGACTAGTAGTGTAACAGTATCCACATAACCTTTATTGTTCTGTGGTATCCACGTCAGCTGTTTGAGGGACCATGTGTGTGTGTGTTTTACTGAAGATCGAGTCTTCATGAACCATGGGTAGCACATAAAGTTTCAGCTAAGTAACATTTTCCTTGACTATTGCGGAACCTTGGGAGTATCCAGTAGGTGACAGGTGACAGGAAAGCTTTGCTATATCATTTCCCTTGGCGTGTATGCTATTTCTCATGATAAGCCTTTCCTGTGACCACCTGAGTACTGTGGTACAATCAAGGTAACGAACCTCACTTCAAAGTATTAAGTAATACACTGATATCATTTTTTCTTTAGGATCTTAGTCATATTAATATTTTGCATTTGCATATTGTTCTATAAACAGTGTTTTGATAAAGTTTTGCGCCCATGATATGTACAGAACTTGTGAATTGTAAACGTGTAACGTATTTAAACATAGCGTTAAGACGTCACAAGAGTCTCTAGTAGTTTAAAACATTAGGTGGTCTGTTACAGCTGATTTCGTGTTAAATATAGTTACAATTATTATTACAAAGTAAATATTTTTGTTTCCCGGCTAAACGCCATTTGTTTCTTCAAACTGTAACGCTTGTAACTTTAACATTTTAACTTATCTACGCCCGAGTGGATAGTATGCTTATCAAGTAACCACAGGTACTCGAAGATTTTGTATTGTACTTTAAGAATTCTCGTATGCTAAATTTAGTTAGTTGTGAGAGGTTCTTGCACAGACCTTGCGGAAATTACAAGTCTGAGGCAATGTCCTGGATGTAGGTATATGTGGCTGCCAGATCAGACTAGTCAGTCATTTTTTTACAGTGTAGGTCGGACAGTTGCTGTCTTGTGCTAGGCACTGTCAAACAGGGTTTGACTTTTACTTATTCTTTTAATGATTACTTTGTAATTTAAACCTTCAGAACCTTTATGTTAAACCGAATACTACCACTTGTTGTTACATTTCACTTATCTACCTTTAACTTTAAGTGCCTATTGTCCACTAAAGTAAGAGGAGCTTGCATTTATAAATCCAAGTAGCCAAGATCTTAACACGACATAAGAAATAAATATTTGTATTAGCCTCTGCTAAAATTTGGCTTTTATTTGAAAGACAGCGACTTTGAGGGACTTGAGTGAATGAGAGCTCGTAAGAAGCTATTGTAAACCGATTGTGACATAAGTGTTTTGTTTCCTAGTTTGTTTTTTTCTGGGGCCAAGCACTAGAACACTTAAAGGCTATTAAGTAAAATAAAACTTAGATGGCGCCTTTAGGATTTGACTTTAACCTAATTATATAAGAGTGCTAAACATTTCAATCTAGAAGCAAAATAGCAAACCTACCCTGAGATGAGCTAGCTAAGGGATGAGTTTTCAGGCAGCACAACATTGGTCATTTTTGGGGACTGTTGTCTGAAGTATATCCTCCAGGGCGTAGGGTTGTCAGAGTAAGGGTGGATAGGTTGCCTTGTTGCAGTATATTTTACGTTACCCTAACTGGCACCCAAGAATTATGGTAATAATAGAGCACCGAGGATTTAGGGAAAACGTTACACTGGCGCCTTTTAATGAAAAAGGATAACAGTATTTCATCGCGAAGGAGGTGGTCCTTCTTTATCTCATCGCATTTATTAGTGGGCCGGGTTTATAGGCGGGTAGGCGGGTAGGCGGGTCTTTTTTACTGGGTGGCCAAATCCTTGCTAAAAGAAAACCCGGGGACAACTAAATTAGCAAAATTTAACTGCAGCAATTAAATAACCCTATTAAAACAAATATACTTTTTGTACTATAAAATATGTCACTTGATGACTGAAACAGGCTGTATTGCCACAATTAACAAAAAATCTATTAGGCGCTTTAATTAGCACAAAAAATAGTGTTCCCTTAGTGATACTAAAAAGGATAGTACCGGGTCTCCCACTAAGAATGCCTGTCGGCCGTATCTCAGAAAATGTTAGTCGTATGGCTCGCGGAAAAAAAATATATTAGGTAAAGTGGTCATGAGATATTGCTGGAAATTATTTTCAAGTTTCTCAGACTGGCGCTAGAGGGGGCAACAGTAACGGTAAATATGAATCACGAAGTTTCCTCAAAAGTCGCCTAGTTAAGGTAGCCCGACAATAACATTCACAAACAAAATTCACCTATAGAACGTGTTCGTTACTTTCCAAATAAAGTGGTGGGGGAAGGTTGAACATTATTTGTAATAAATGCTGATAACTCCGGTCTGGCTTAACGTAATTTAGTAAACTTAGTTTTGTTAAAAAGGGCTTTTCTCACTCTATATATCGTCTTATGAACTATGGCAATAAGTGTTTTACACTAGGCGCTAGGGGGCGCTGTCTTACAACTTCACAAACATTGCGCGTTTTTTTCCATAATTGTAAATATAATAGTATATTCAATTTTACCTGATTACAAGGATGATTAAAAGTCTAAGAAGTCAGCGAAAACCGCAAGTTAATATCTATTTTTAATCCGGAGATATCAACAACAATAATCATAATTACGGAACATTATGATTTTATTTTCAAGTTGCCATTGTAAAGGTTTTTTTAAGAGTCAAATAGGCATTGGAAAAACAAAATATGAATTGAAACTGTGCACGCGTGTCACCTTTCATTATTTCGTCAAAATTTTTGTCGTGCCAGCAGTGTTGTGTCGTATTTGAATTTCAAAATGCCTCTGTTACTTGAAGAAGCGGTTGACATCATTGCGGTGTATTTTGAACGTTTGGGAAATGCAACAATTGCTGAATGGGTTTACGCAGTACGATACCCTCAAAGGTGCCGATACGACAGTAGAATGTTTAATCGTTTAGCTAGCCGTTTTCGTACTACTGGAAGAATTCGTCGCCCTGTATATCGCAGACGCCGCCGAGGTCCTTCCGAGGAAAACATTGTAAATGTTTTGGCATATGTGGAATTTAATCCACAAATTAGTATTAGATTAATTGTTAGAGACTTGGGCGTTACTCGCTCTACTGTGCAGGATTTTATTAATAGAAAGGTAAGTAATTATATCTATATGTTATAACTCTTAAATAGTTTAGAATAATGCCAATATTTCTCTTAATGGTCTCAAGTCAATGTAATAAGTATTTTGTTTTTCTTTAGGCTACATCCCTACCATATTGTGCTCCACCAGGCTTTGACCCCGCAAAATTATGATAGAAGATTGGATCATTGCTATTGGTTGCTCAATATGATATTGGAAGATAGAAATCTCCTCTCCAGAATTTTGTGGACTGATGAAGCTACTTTCCATAGTAATGGAGGAGTAAACCGCCATAATATGCATTACTAGTCGCGGGATAATCCGCATTGGATGCGAAAGGTGCAGCATCATGGAAGATGGAGTGTCAATGTCTGGTGCAGCATTTTGGATGGCAGAATAATTGGACCGTTTGTATTTAATGAGTCGCTTACTGGGCAAAGATATTTACATTTTTTAAATTACGAACCTGCAATTCTTCTCGAAGATTTGCCCTTGGATATTCGCAGAACTATGGTTTTCCAACAAGATGGATGTCCTGCACATTTTGCGGCAAACGTTCGTCAATTTCTTGACGACACATTTCCTGCAAGGTGGATAGGAAGAGGGAGTATATTTCCGTGGCCTGCCAGGTAATATTATAGGATATATTGTGATACTGTTAATGAAAGTGGTAATTTCTATTTTAGATCACCTGACTTAACATGCCTAGATTTTTATCTATGTGGGAGATTGAAGGATCTTGTTTTCGTTACCAGATCCACCACAAGGGAAAACGTGATAGAAAGGATAATGGACAGCAGCCGCCGTATCCCTATGTCAGAGGTGGAAACTGCAGTATTATCAACCAGGGAGAGATTGGAGTCGTGTATACAGAATGATGGGCGACAATTTGAACATTTAGGGCGCCACTGAGAATTATTGTCTTAACGATATATTTGCTTGAAAGATACATACCTTCATATTTTGTTTTTCCAAGGCCTATTTGACTTTAAAAAAAACCTTTACAATGGCAACTTGAAAATAAAATCATAATGTTCCGTAATTATGATTATTGTTGTTGATATCTCCGGATTGAAAATAGATATTAACTTGCGGTTTTCGCTGACTTCCTAGACTTTTAATCAACCTTGTAATCAGGTAAAATTGAATATACCATTATATTTACAATTATGGAAAAAACGCGCAATGTTTGTGAAGTTGTAAGACAGCGCCCCCTAGCGCCTAGTGTAAAACACATATTGCCGTGGTTCATAAGATGATATATAGAGTGAGAAAAGCCCTTTTTACAAAACTAAGTTTACTAAATTATGTTAAGCCAGACCGGAGTTATCAGCATTTATTACAAATATTGTTCAACCTTCCCCCACCACTTTATTTGAAAAGTGACCAACACGTTCTATAGGTGAATTTTATTAATAAATCTCCGAAATATACAAAATTGTTATTTTCGGGATACCTTAACTAGGCGACTTTTGAGGAAACTTCGTGATTCATATTTACCGTTACTGTTGCGCCCTCTAGCGCCAGTCTGAGAAACTTGAACATAATTTCCAGCAATTTCTCATGACCACTTTACCTAATATATTTTTTTTCCGCAAGCCATACGACTAACACTTTCTGAGATACGGCCGACAGCCATTCTTAGTGGGACACGCGGTACAAAGTTAGGAACGACTAATATATTAATTATTGTATTACGATTCGAATATAGTGAAGTTTTAATTATAAATGTGAAATTTTAATTAGTGAAGTAACATTATGGATACTAACTTGAGTTATAACATTATTGGAGGAGAAAGATTTTTTTTATTTATAAAAGTTTCTTAAATTTTTATATGACGATTAAGAAATATTAATTTTATTGTTTAAAATTGTTTTATATTGGTGTTTGTATTTAACATTTAGATATGTAATATTAAATGTGATCGGGATGAGTGTGAAATCAAATGGGTTCATGTTACATATTTTTGAAAAATAATAAAGTTTTTTCATTTTTAGGAAAAGTTTTTTTAGAAAAGGGGTAGGTGGTTATTAGAAAATTGAATATAACCTGTGCTAACCACAACCGTGTTGGCTACTGCAACGTGATTGTTGAATTGAAGTTAATTTAAAGAGAACAATGACATTAAAGGCGTATAACCAAATAATATTATTAAAAATCAAAATTATTGTTGAAATCAATTGCGAAGATTTAACGAACTCAATATTAGGTTTATAAAATCCGTACAGAATAAATTCGTCTTTAGTTTTCGTCACTGAACGTTTAAAGTACTTGAAAAGCGACAGCACACAGACTGTCAACGAATGGCCAAATTACTTGGTTTTGTTAAGAGGGGAGTTATAAATGTCTATCGAAGGGAGATAAAAAACTGCACTGCAATATTAGGCAATCCGAACAACCTGAGTTGGAAACTGACTGAAATGTGGCTTGTGTATTTATATTGTATGTTAATTAGGTGTTTCGTGATTTTAGGTACCTACAGAAGGTAAGCATTATTGGAAACAGCGATCCTTTTACTCTTGAGGACAGCGAATTGGATTTTTCTATCAAGGGAGTGCCGTCAGTGTCTAATATGGATATTGTTTCGTATTTAGTGCTAAACTACAATTATTACACAAAGGAAGAAATGCAAGTTTTTAAAGTCTACAATCCTATAAATATTTTGAGGCAGGATTTGTTGTGAAGTAGGCACAAAGTTAGTTTAGGTTTTATTTGTTTTGGTTGGAAAGAAATGCCATTTTATTTTCTGGCTTTTTGACTGACTATTAAATAAAGGTCTTGTTCTAGGTAAAACATTCCCAGCAGTGAAATTTGTAGTCACGTTGGAGCTATACCGTTTGCAGCAGAGTATGCCCATAAAATTAGGGTGGTTACAACTGGTACAGACATAAAGTCTGCCTGGCCTAGACCATCCCCGGTAAATGTTTTTATTGTTCCAGCTAGTGGCATGGACTGGGAAAATACCACTGTACAAGAACTAAAAGAAATTCCAGCAATGTCTACTATAAAAATAGATAGCTTGTTACAGAGAAATGAAGATCTTGGTTACAGCTCTGCACTAATGAAAATTGTAGATCCTTTTGCTTCCCAAATATCAGCATCAACTGCTAAAAGTTTACCATTGGTGTTAGACATAGATCAAGAGAGTTATTTATCAAATTTTATCCTGATAAAGTTTTTTAGGAAGAATTGTAAAATCGCCTTAAAATTTCATTCTGAAGTAATAATGCCAGAACTGTTGTAAAGATACTATACTTCTAAAGCTGGGACTGCGAAAGTACATTATTGGTGCATTTGTAAAGGAGTGAACGGTGTAAGGCCTATGGCAAAATGTGATCGGGATGAGTGTGAAATCGAATGGTTTCATGTTACATGTGTTGGGTTAAAAGACACCTGTTGGAAATGACAATGTATTGATTTTGTATAAAAATGTCGTTAATTTATAATTATTTATGTCAAAGCAGATTTACATACTGTAAAGATCTCATGACAAGCGAAACAGTAACAACAATTGGACAATACAAACAAAAGGTATTATGAATATATTTGCTAGATAAGCAGGGGCTATTTTGTAGTTCAAATTATAAGCCTTTAATAAATAAATAAATAAATAAGTGTAAACTTTGTTTTTATTGCTTATAAATTAATTTATTTTAGTTACTCCATATACACGATAGAAGCCATACTGTCAAGTTTTAAGCAATGTGTTATAATAATGCATACATCTCATTCTCTGAATTATTTTTATATTATAAATTTAGGTCGTATTTAAAGAAAATACAGAATTATATGAAAATAAAATAAACTTCCATTGTGCTAGCCTTGTGGCACCTTTATCAACCTTGATCTGTAGTAATTTCTCCTGACTGGATGTAAACGTATATTCCATAATTTGTAAAGGAACGTAATCAGGGTGTTTTTCTTCCTCTAAGCTAGCAGAATTTTCTAAAGGTACAAACTTGGCCTTATTATAAATTAAAATTATTGGTTTTAAATGCTTTTACCTGTTATGAAATGCTTGTTGCAAACTCTGATTTTTCAATATGGTGTCTATGAGAGCCTCTTTATTTAGAGCAGCCAGCCATCGATTTCTCTGCTTTCTGAATAAATCATTCAGGCGTGTTAAAAACTTATAGTTTAAGATGGTAGGTACATGATAAAACTTTTACAGCCGACAACTAGAAAAAAAACAACACTTTCAGATAAAAAAAATAAAACAGTTTTAAATAGACACATAAAAACCGGTAGACAAGGGAGATGCGCTTACGGGCCTTTAGAAAGTGGACAAACGGTCTAACCGAGAATTTGATCAATTTCACGGTTAATCGATTTTTAGGATTTTGAAGCGCACAGAACTCGACTGCAAACTCAGCATTGAATCCGGGTATATTTGCTACATTTGTTTTCCGCGGCCATATTGAATTGTCTTTTGAATGTTTTTGAGTTCTATGAAACGAATGCAATATGGCCGTAGGGGGCAAATAGGGAATTTGACACATCGTTGTATTGCCTAATACTTGAAAGGGGTGGTGACGATACTGATACTAGATGACTAGATGGCACAATAAATGTAGGAAATTTAAATTCTAGGAACATTTTTACAAAATTATTAAAAAATAGTGAAAACGTTTTTAAACTTCGAACAGTGGTTGAATACAATGAAAATATGTAAGGGAGTTTATTATGTTTAATTCGGATTTGAAGTTAGTTTGGTTGAGTGGTATGGAAAAGAGGCGTGAAAATAATGAGTGAAAGGCTGCAAACTTTTGGGTGTGTGGATGGTTAGAAGAACATGGGATGTCAGTGTTAGTAGGTTTATGATAGATGCTAGATTCCATTTTATTGTTAGATCTGGTCGGAGGCAAATCTAGGAAAGGAGGGGAATTCTTTACTTCCAGTTCTATTGTGAATGTAATAAATGGGTGTACGGAATTAAGAAAAATAGTGAAATCGGTAAGGTCCTGTTGGGTACTATTGAAGATATCAAAAATATCATCTACATATCTTTTAATGGCTATGATGTAAGAAAACAGAGGGTTTATTTTCATTTCAGATTCAAGAGAGATCAGCCAAGAGGGGCGAGTTTTGTTTAAAGAAATTGTTGTTAAAGAGAGAAAAGTCATTTGTTCAAGTACTAAAATTGACCAAAAGGCAAATACTATCTATATGGATTTTTTTATGATAAGGCACAGCACTGCAGGACTAATCCCTTATGGTGCTCTGCGAGCGGTGCGTGTGCACAGAAAACGATTCACGTTGGTCTTGAATCTTTGGAGATTATAGTCGTTGGGGAACACGACCTCGGGATGACGACGTTCTTCAGATAAAAGAATTTTTAAACAGTGTCGTACGAGGGTCGCTAAGCTGAACCACGTACGGGTGGGCTGCCGTAGCTCGTCGTGTATTTCTACCATGCACCGCTCTGGGTAGAATCAAGCGGGCAACCTCAGTGGAGCACTTGCCATGAAATTATTTGTAAAATAGGCTCAAATCACCAACCTGCCTTCAATGTTCAAGGCTTGCCAAGTTGTTTGTCAGTTCATGGTCATTTATCAAACGAATGGCTCTTCTTTGAATGGAATCTAGCAATCCCAAGGTATGTTTAGAAGCAAAGCCCCAAATATGCGAACAGTACTCCAGCGATGGTCGAATTTGGGCTTTATGGAGGGTTGGGGTTTATAGAGGTTTTTAGTTCGGAAAAGGATTCCAAGCTTCTGCGAGACTGCCTTAGCAATGGCCGTAACGGGACTATGCCAAGACATATGACTATCCAAATTGACGTCCAATAAATATCAGATAGATTGTTGAAATCTGTAAGGAGTGTTCTTATGAGTGGAATACCTACATTCGTTTGTAGGTATACTGAGAAATAAGTTGGTGACATCAAAGGACACGAAAAAGGCAGACTCGGGTATATTATGAAGATTTTGTAGATCATTAGCTTAGACAACGGGTCTGGTAGGGATGTCTAGTTTATGGATTTTAGGAGGCGTGGTGTGGCTGGGTTTATTGGAGTTAATTTAAATTTGTTGTTATTAAAATAAGAGAGTGTATCTTGTGTTATTTTGACGATGTCTTTGAATTTAATCATGAACTTGTCTGTAGGATTGGTTGGGATTAATGTAAAGCCTTGGATAGATAAAAATTTTTCGACTTTGTCAATAGATTGTGATCTATCCAAAATTACCAAGCAATTGCCCTTGTCAGACCTTGAAATCAACAAATTGTTTGATTTAATTTTATGCTTAATAGACTTGAGGATTTTAGTGTATAGGGTGGGGTGCAACCGAGGTCTGCTCTTGAAATGTTTATACAAGTTGCAGGCGGAGACTTTACAGCCTCCCTGAGAGTCACATCGTTACAAAAGGAAATATTATTTTCGCATTCGACAGCTATGACTACTAAGTCCTCAGTTTTCGAATTTACAAAAAAAATTGAATTTTAGTCCCAAGTTAAATAAGTGAAGCTTATTTGGGTCAAACTCAGTTTTACTGCATTTCAGTGTGCGATCATGAAACTGAAAGTCATTGGTATGAGTGTTATCTATGTCAGAAATGTTTAGTTTACATTTAAACAGAGAATTGTCGAAACTGAAGTCTTGAAGGTAGTCATTTGTTGCTTGGAAATTGGCTGTTGAGTTTGAAATGTTTGGATTATTTAGTTTAATTGAAATATTGGAATTTTTGTTTTTATTTGGTTTGTTAGAATTAGTGTATACAGGGTGTTCAGTTTTCGATGGTTTTACGGGATATCTCCGTTAATAGTAAAGATAGAAGAATACGGTTTTCGCACCACTGTACTACATTTTTGTGCAATAAAAGATGCCGCTATCAAAATTTTTCTAGTCCTTCTTGTTTCTGATATACGGGATGTTTTTGAAAATTTTACATTTTAGGACACCCCCCATATTTAGATTACCCTGTAGCTTATTATAGAGATAACAAATAATTTTCTTGTAATTTTTTTCGAGAATCCAGTGGCGTACTCAGATTTTTTTCAACGCGCAATAGTTTAAGAGAAAAAAAAATTTTTTTTTTTAATGGATTACTTTATATATTTTTTAATAATATAATTAAGTTTATAACAAGCTTCTCGGAAATATATAGTACCTTATTTTTATTTTTAATATTAAGCACAAAATTTACGTTTTACTAAAAAATATACATTTTTTGTTAGTAGGCCCTGGCGGGTATTTAAAAATAGCAAAGAACAGTCATTTATGTGATATTAAAAACTTCTTTAGTTTCTGTCAGAGTATTCAGGTTCTCTAAGTTGTTTTAAAATATCTAATTATTAGTAAAAAATCAGTTTGTCCTAATTATGGCGGAAAATGTAAACTTTGAAAATAATGAAATATATGACATGCTCGTTTGTTATGTCTATTGCAATGAAAATGCGGATGAAGCATTAAAAGTTTATTTCAATAGGTAAATATACGCCCTTTTGTAGTGGTGTAAAGACAGCCGGAAAAAAGAATTTTTCTGAGAATGAAATCAAATTTAATTCAACACGGTTCATTTTCTAAACCTAGGCCTAAAATTCTACAACAAGGAAAACCGCGAGACTGATGAAATAAATGTTTTAGTTTAAATTGAAACAAATCCAACTAGTTCTTGAAGAACGGTTGAGGGTTGGTCGGGGTAGTTAAATCAAGAGTTCAAACAAACCTAAGAAAACACAATTTTAAGCTATATAAATTCCATCTAGTACACAAAACTTACATCCTGGTGATGCACAGCGCCGAGTAGAGTTATGTAATTGGTATTTACATCCAAATATCATACAAAATATCAACAGGGAAAATAGTTTTTGAAAGAACCGTTATATGGTTCGATAAGGTTTATTTTACCATTGCTGGTATATTTAATCGGCACAATACCAGGTTTTGGTCTCAGGAAAATGAGCATGTAATATTTCCACTCGAACGGCACGGCAGGTTTGGCTTTAACGTTTCATGTTTTATTCTAGGAAGCAAAATAACTTGTAATATGTTTAAAGCCAGTCTTAATAAAAACAAATATTTGGAAATTCTGGAAAACGCTGCGTTGTGCTGGAAATAATAGAAGACGTGCCCTTAGCGGGTCTCAATAACTTTCATGTGCACTTAAACAATAGTTTCCCAGGCCACTGGATTGGAACTGATGGACCTGTAGGATGGCCACCAAGGTCACCAGATTTAAGAAATGCCACTGAACGAGTACTTTGGGAGTTACAAACGCGGCCTTTTATTATTTTAAATTCATTAAGGCGAATAAGAACTATGTGTGAAACAGGTCTAAGGCATAATGGAAAACAATTTCAGTAATATTTATGAGAAAGTTCTATACATTTTCAGCTGTTGTTTCTAATGTTTCACGTATTAAAACCTAACTCGATTTATGCGTTGTTATTATTTTTTTATGTTTTATATGTTATTATCATAACAGTAATAGTTTTTTTAAATACCCGTCATGTCCTACTGACAAAAAATGTATATGTTTTAATAAAACGTATATTTCGTGCTTAATATTAAAAATAAAAATACGGTATATATTTCCAAGGAGCTTGTCATAAACTAGATTATATTATTAAAAAATATATAGGGTGACCCATTTAAAAAAAAGCAAGTTTGTTTTCTTTCTCGGAAACTATTAAACGTACCAAAAATCCGAGTACGTCACTAGATTCTACGTAAATACTTCGAAAAAGACATTTGTTTTCTTTTTGATAAGCTACAGGGTAACCTAAATATGGGGGGTGTTCCAAAATATTAAATTTTCAAAAACATCGCTGCCTTCATCGATTTTGTCGTTTAAGGGTCTCACCGCTTTAATAAATAGACCTTTTAAGCTGAAAACCCCAATTATTTTCATTGTAACATATTTTTCCGTGACAAAGCTATTTAAGACCTATTTATTAAAGAGGTGAGCCACTTAAAAGACCAAATCAAGAAAGGCAATTTAGAAACCCCCGTAAGTAGAGAGATATGGACAGAACGAGACCAGTGGTGCTGGTGGTGCTGTTTTACGATCTAACCCAGGTGGTGCAGGTGGTGCGTTTTACGATCTAACCCGGGTGGTTCGGTGGGGCGTTTTATGATCTAACCCAGGTGGTGCAGGTGGTGCGTTTTATGACCTAACCCGGGTGGTTCGGTGGTGCTGTTTACAAAATAACCCGAAATTAAACCCGACTTTTTACGACCTAACCCAAGTGCTTTCGTGAGGCGGCTTCTTATCTAACCCTAATTTGAACCTTAATATTTATGAACTGACCCGAGATAAAACCCGACTTTTTACGACCTAACCCGGATGCTTTCGCGAGGCGGCTTCTTATCTAACCCTAATTTGAACCTTAATATTTATGAACTGACCCGAGATAAAACCCGACTTTTTACGACCTAACCCGGATGCTTTCGCGAGGCGGCTTCTCATCTAACCCTAATTTGAACCTGAATATTTATGAACTGACCCGAGATAAAACCCGACTTTTTATGATTTAACCTTAGTGAAACGCCGCTGCTAAAGCGGGATAATTAAATCCCAATTTTTATAAGCCATCCTTAAACCCAACTTTTTACGATCCGACCTGAGCCATCCTTAAACCAGACTTTTTATTATTTCCCCTTAGTTGAAACGCCGCTGTTAAAGCGGTATAGTAAAAAACATTATTTATATTTTCTAACTTAGTGAAACGCCGCTGGCGGGTAGTAAAGCGAAATAAATCCCTAATTTATATGGTCTAACAAGATAAGTATAATAAAGCGGTACATTTGTCACCACAATAATTATTTATACCTAAATGATCCTCTCAAACCCTCTGCCGACTCGATTTAAAAAGAAAGGGACATAAACCTTTATTTATTATTCCGAAGGACCCTCATTAAAATTCAGTAGCATATCTAATAATTGTTTCCAATTTTTGCACCACTTATAGAAATACAATAAAATAATTACTATCTAGAACCATTAACTAGCGATTTCTTTGTACTGGAAATGGATAAATTATAGGACTATCTTGTAATGAGAACAGAGTAATAAAAAGTAAATAAAACTTAAATACGTATAAAATACCAAGCAGGTATAGGTACTATACAACTTGTGTTCGCCATCAGGTAAAAGCCCTCATAATGCTTTTATAAAAATTTCGGATAATATCATAATATAAGTAAATAGGCTACAATTTCAGGAAAAAAGTAAAAAAAAATTAATTCACAGTGTAAAATTGTAGTTAAATGGATTGTAAATACGAAATAATATAAAAAGCTACCATTTGTTTGCGATGATGTATGCACAATAACTCTATATTATTCGGTCCTTAAACTGAAAATACCCACTAGATAGGTATCATAAGCTGTATTTGTCATCAGGTAGAACCCCCAATAAAATTATGAATATCAGGCGTAGGCAACAATAAGCAAATCACGTTGGTTTTTTAATTTATTATTAATCTGGCTAACTTAAGAAACTCACAATATAACGACCATCCAAAAAAATCATAATACATTACTGGGTGTGAAAGCAATTGCGCTGCAAAATATAGTGTATACCGACTCTGAGGTAGTTAATTAAAATCCCAATTAGCGCTAAAAAAAATCAATTAGATATTTACTTTAGATATTTTAATAAAAAAATTCAATATTCTCACCAACATTTAACTTTTGAAATTAGCATAATAACAAATCCTTTACAATGAATTAAACAAACGCATACATAATTTTAAAATCACATAATAAGAATATAAGCTAAAATCTAACAAGTTCGGACTACTCGAATGACGTCAGTTTACATCTGTAGAGAATACACAACTCTCGAATCATAAAAAATGGTCAAACTTTGTCGGCAAATACCCTTCTATGATGCAGGGGAAGGACAGGTAACTCGAGATGTTTATAAAGAAACGTTAAAGAACATTATTTGCTTATTTCTAGACTCTTAAAAATTGGATGCAATCGAACAATAAATGTTTTCATCATGTATATTTATCATTAACACATTACCTTCGACATACATAAATTCAAATTGATAATTACTTGTCTTAGTGCTTTTTTAGAAGCTTGAATCATTGCATATAACCGTCTGAGGGTACCCAAACTTCCCCTAACATATTTCTCCGCAGCCGGGGAAAAAGAGGTAGAAAAAGTAAAATAACAACTCCAAGTGTCTTTGCGAACAATCGCCAATAAAATAGAGTATTTCAGTTTTTAATTTTTCGTAAATAAAAGTTGGTTAGATTAATAGTCTCTGTGAATATAATAAATAACATAAACAAAGTGATATGCCGTAAATTTAGGAGTACAGTATAAATTATGCCTCTATTAAAATATACCGCAATAACTAACTACCAAAGGATTTTTGATATTTTGAATATATTTGATGCTCATAGCATTATCACATTTCCAAAGGCTCTAAATTTTAGAAAAATGTTCTAATAGAATATGTCTATCAATATAAAGTAAAGGTATTGTTAGGTTTTTTTAAAAAATACGACCTACAACAGTCTCTGCTACAGCATGGCTGACTCTGTAGAAACTTCTGTGAAACCATAATAATTATATCAATAATCGAGTTGTCCTTATGATAATATTTTCTTCCAATATCCGACTCCACTATCCATAAAAGTTATGTTAGAAAATTCATAATTGAGCGCATTGTAATTTTTTAAAAAGAAATTCACTTCACACACAAAGATGTAGCCATTCAATCCATGAAAATAATGCAAGTCAGTATGCGTATGTTATGGCTAACTGTTTAAATGTCTATTCCTTCCACGTTTATCGGAAGAAATACTTTTTTTATACTAGTATTTTAGTTGAAAATAAGATCATAAATCATCTATACAAAACAAGCGCCCCTTATGGATTTGAACGAAAATCATAGATTCGACTATTTTCATGAAAAATAAATCTAAGTACGGAATAATGCAGGAAGATTATCTATTTTCTTGGTTTAGAAAGTGATGTAGTTAAGATTTATAACTTAGGAATAAATAAATTATTATTAATCTTTTCGACCTATTTCTCTTGCATATTTAATTTCTTTGATAGTAAGAACTAATCTTTTTATTTTACAAAGTAAAAAAAAAAGCTAAAGATCGGCGTTGTCAGTCAGGTATAAGAACTGATTTAACACGATGGTTTTTGTACAAACGTTCACATACAATTGTATGCTTTTTAACCGATTGTGTCGGAAAAAATGACGATTTATAGATTAGATATTTAGACGAAGAGCTAACCTTCTCAATAAAGTATTGATTATTGCCCTGCTAGCTAGACAACACTTTTTATGTTAGTCAAAAAAAAATTTTTTTTTTCGGACGCTATTACAGATTTCATCGTTAACTAACAAACATTAAGACCAAAAAATTAGCGTGCAAGATGAAATGTATAGGTTCACTTCATTTCTACATTATTTTACAACTCTCAATCGCATTAAAAACAAGATCGAATAAAAAATAACTTATGACATATGGACGAAAAATGTTTTTCGGGCTATTTAGGTTAGCGACCGCATTACGTCTGAAATACTACATTTTTCGAGCTTATAACATAATTTACTATTTTAACGTTAAAATAGGGGAAATGATGTATCGAAATGGATACTTTTTTTTTTGTCGGTCACGAGATTATAGTTTCTTTTAAAATGAACTCTAATATTTACAACACAAATTATCCTTTAAGCCACATTAGTTTAAAACTCGTCTGTCGCTTTCCCTCTATTGTGAGTTTGATTAAAGTATAGCGTAGTATATATTTAGATGAATTTCGCAAATGTTGAATACTTTCAAAACTGAAAAAGCCGCCCTTTGCAATAAATATCTCCGTAGAGTTAGGTACCCTGCAGATTAAGGGTATTTCAGCGGATAATCATATACAAATTCAAAGATTTTGTCTATTTTAATGGATTAACAAACAATATCTATAGGATGACTTTACTGATAAAAAAAAAATAACAAAAATCCATAAAGTCTAGCCTCACATGAAATTCCATAAAGAGCAGCTGCATAGCCTTATCACATCAAACTATATTTTTATTTCGTTCTATTGTCAAAAGTCTGTGTTTAGGAGATTATCGTTTATTTTAAAATGAACTCTAATATGTACATCACCATAAACTACCTCTTAAGCCGTCGTAAAAATACACTTTTCGATTTACCTCTATATTGATTTTCTAATATTAAATATCTACAATAGTCGAAATTCGCTCGCTAATACCTATGTATGCAAGGTTTCTTCAAAAAATGACAATTTTGTTGTTTAATGGCTTGAAAAAATGGAAAAAGGAGGTTTTTGCATCCATTTATTTCCAGATGAGTGTTAAAAATACTTATAAAACTCGGTATACCGAAGATCAAGCATTAATGAGAGGGTTGAGTCCTGTTTGCCAAATCCTGATTTTTAATTTGACGTTGGCAACGGTACAATTTTTTAACATTTATCATAAGAGGCGTATATTTTTGGAGCTTAGATCTACCAGTTTATCCACGCCCCATTTATTGTTAGTGCTTTAGTAATTTTACTTTCCAATTATTTTTTACCAAAACGCGTAGTTGAAACAGTGTCTATATCAGACGATATAATAAATTTTAAGGATTAATTTGCTTACAAATACACTTCAATTTATTTAGGCTAAAGCAGCCAGACATATACTGGAACTACGAAAACCCTATTACAATTTGGTTGCCTAGAGAAAATTTTGTAAAAAACATAGCTTTCTACACAAATGCTTGCACATTATGTACCTATCATTTTAAGATACCTGGCGACATCAATGTAAGCATTGACATAATGACGCAAGATATAGGTAGGTACTAGAATATTCAAGATTTCTATTAACGATACACTTCAGCATACATGCGAGATGTCATTAATGTCTACGGAAGGCAACAGACATACCAGCTATTTTTACATGGGATTCCATAGACTTGGACGCTTCTTGTTTAGAAATATTTGATGTCATCTTGAGGAGTTTCAAAATGATCCTATAAACCAGCTTCACACACCGTAATTTGTGATGCTAACACGATTAATACGCAATAGAACAAGATTAAGAAACAAAATTTAAAGTAGCTCTTTATCACACGAAAATAATTAAATAATTTACGGCTACAGAACAATAATTATTTTAAAAAGCTGTATAACTAAATATATTATGTTATTAGGAATATTCTGTCTAAAGTAACAGCTGATCTTAGTCGAAAATGAGATCGTATTATTGATTGTTGAATTCGTTAGGTATGAAATAAAATTAGAGATTTCGTCTATTTTTTCACGATTAAAAAAGAATACCTCTATTTAGCTAAAAATGAAACGATTACAGTGGTAGATTAATTCACTTTACCAAGCATGTAAACTACTAATTTTGCAATAAATATCTTCTATATTTCTAGGTAGGTTTACTCGAAAATGTTGGGCTATTTTCATCAAAAATCCCGATACGAAATTGAAAAATTTGCCTATTTTTGTCGGTTTACAAAGTGATAGTGGAATATTGGTTTGATCAAAGAACAATAATTATTTTAAAAATGTTGTATAATTAACTAAATGTCGGTGTTATCAGGCAGGCAAGAAGTTATTTATCTGAATCTTATTTGTACCATTAGCGTTTATATACAAATGTTAGTGGTTTTCAAAAATTGATATCTCGGAAATTATTAGGTTTAGACTTATAATACGCTTATTAAAAAATAATGACTACTTTATGCAAAATTCAAAAATATTATAAGATGTAGGGTATCCCAGTAACTTAACCAAAGATTTTCGGTCTTCGTAAAGCTTTACACGTTTCTTCAGCGTACCAAACATTCACTTTTTTTAAATATTGACATCGGGTTAGGATTCTGAACATAGGATTAACATCACTCCAATAGTGAACATGTTGCGTTGTCACAGTTCCATTCGTTGAAAAGTAAACAAAACCGTTTGAGCTACGTGGGGAATAAATAAAGTTGGCTTGTTGAAAAATTTTAATATTTATTAAGGTAAAAGACTATAAATATATCGATACAACACTTTGGCATTTCTAATACTACAAACATGAATATCTAAAATGTGATATTTACAACCATCAACTCTCTCTCCCTTCTCTAATTTTGGTACACCAATGCTGTCTTCTAAGTTTATAATATATGGCGTCCTGCAGTTTAATTCCGAAAATGTTTTAACTAAAAATTCCTCTTTAACACATCCTTTAACGTAAATAATGTCTGCGTCTATCAGATTGTTGGATATGATATTATGTAGTTCCTTGTAATCGGTATCACCATAATTATAAAGGATACCATGATGATTTCCAAATAGATATTTGACTTGTTTCTTGCAAGCCTTACTTAAGGTGTCGAATGGTTTAACTGGTTTAAAAAAGTAACTTTTCATACTATTCCCATCATAAATAGCCAATTCTTTCGCGCAAAATTCAGGTATGTTAAATCCTTGAATATCGACTACAACGAACTTCATTGTCTGAAGACTCAAATCAAACAAGTATATTTTCATATTTTTATCGCTCTTAAGTTCGATTTCAAAAGCACACCCCCACTTTTCGATAATTTCACAGTCTTAGCACATAGATCTTATATTTTTATTTACGATCAATTCATCTTTATTCGCCAATCGTCTCAAACGAGTCTGCTTTTGAAAGTAATATAGCCTTAGTATTCAGAAAATATTAATGATATCGGAGCCTAAAACATCCTTGACACTAAAAAATCATCGTGTTTCCTAACAAAACCCATCATCTTGTCTATTTAGCTTGCTTTCCTATTGTTTAGCAGGTTAAATAAAATTATTATTTCGCTCTTTTTGTCTGTACTGAATCGTTAGGGGAATACGTTTCTAGTTCTATAAGAGAGACAGTTAAAATTTATGTAAGCAATCAAAAATCCTACACTATGAGCTACTTAGTTAAAATTTCATATTTCCTTCCTGGGTCAAGCAAAATTTGTGATGTGTCGGACAAAATTTATAAAAATACAAAAAAAAAATGCTGGATGCATTTTTAGCGTGACTTTCTATTTAATACCATCTTATTTCAAGGTATAATTCGGTTGTCAAAATGAGAATAAAATAATTTTCCCATGGTTTATGTCATCTTAAAAAAGTCAAAAGGTTATATTCTGTAGAGGGTCAGATACATTCAAATTTAAATATTTTCTCCAAGAAGAATTTTAAGATAGTATTATAGTAAATAAAAATTCTATACCTCCAATATTTCATGGAAACATATCGTGTTCTAGCGACATAACCCAAAAGTACCTCTATTCAGAAACGCATCGTACTTTTCTTGTCAATAATTGTCTCATTGTCCCATCCATTACATTATTATAATCTTAAAGCACCTGTTACCAGCATTATCTGTTTTTATGGTTTTCATAAAACATAGCGATTACCGATGAAAATTAAACGAAAACTTAATAAATAACTTTTTTTTCAACTGAAATAGACTGATTTTCGATGGAAAAATGTTACTTATAACTAAAAATGAATATAAGACATATACGCAATGATATTTAGAATAAATCAATCTTTTCTAAAATTACTATGAAATATTCACAAAATCGTTTCGTTATAACCAAAGTAGCAAGGCTTGCAGATTTCGTATAGAGTTCAAACGCGATACTGAGATGATCTTTTTTTTTTTATATTTTTGTAGGATAATGCACCACTACGTTGTAAGTACTTGAGAGAGGACTTTCTTGAAAAATCCTCAAATTTCTCTGCAATTTTGTTCCTTCTAGAGTTAAATTCACACAGAAAACCCCGTATTCTTATCTTTCAGGTTGGTATATTAAAAAGGGCTTATTAGTATGGTTTAGAAAACAAGCAATATTAATTAACGGATGTTTTTTCGTCGTATGAAGAGTTGAAAAATTTTTTTTTCCACTCCAATGGTTACGATGCAGAGAGTCGGGTTTCATCATAATCTTTCAGGGTAGCTCAGGTTTGATTGCATGTAGAGAGTCGGGTTTCATCATAATCTTTCAGGGTAGCTCAGGTTTGATTACATGTACTAAGGTTAGTGCTCCTTGCAATCGGTTTCAGGTTTGACGCGCCCCCCCTCAGGTTTGTTCAGGTTTCTCAAACGTTTGAGAAACCTGAACAAACCTGAGGGGGGCGCGTCAAACCTGAAACCGATTGCAAGGAGCACTAACCTTAGTACATGTAATCAAACCTGAGCTACCCTGAAAGATTATGATGAAACCCGACTCTCTACATGCAATCAAACCTGAGCTACCCTGAAAGATTATGATGAAACCCGACTCTCTGCATCGTAACCATTGGAGTGGAAAAAAAAATTTTTCAACTCTTCATACGACGAAAAAACATCCGTTAATTAATATTGCTTGTTTTCTAAACCATACTAATAAGCCCTTTTTAATATACCAACCTGAAAGATAAGAATACGGGGTTTTCTGTGTGAATTTAACTCTAGAAGGAACAAAATTGCAGAGAAATTTGAGGATTTTTCAAGAAAGTCCTCTCTCAAGTACTTACAACGTAGTGGTGCATTATCCTACAAAAATATAAAAAAAAAAAAGATCATCTCAGTATCGCGTTTGAACTCTATACGAAATCTGCAAGCCTTGCTACTTTGGTTATAACGAAACGATTTTGTGAATATTTCATAGTAATTTTAGAAAAGATTGATTTATTCTAAATATCATTGCGTATATGTCTTATATTCATTTTTAGTTATAAGTAACATTTTTCCATCGAAAATCAGTCTATTTCAGTTGAAAAAAAAGTTATTTATTAAGTTTTCGTTTAATTTTCATCGGTAATCGCTATGTTTTATGAAAACCATAGAAACAGATAATGCTGGTAACAGGTGCTTTAAGATTATAATAATGTAATGGATGGGACAATGAGACAATTATTGACAAGAAAAGTACGATGCGTTTCTGAATAGAGGTACTTTTGGGTTATGTCGCTAGAACACGATATGTTTCCATGAAATATTGGAGGTATAGAATTTTTATTTACTATAATACTATCTTAAAATTCTTCTTGGAGAAAATATTTAAATTTGAATGTATCTGACCCTCTACAGAATATAACCTTTTGACTTTTTTAAGATGACATAAACCATGGGAAAATTATTTTATTCTCATTTTGACAACCGAATTATACCTTGAAATAAGATGGTATTAAATAGAAAGTCACGCTAAAAATGCATCCAGCATTTTTTTTTTGTATTTTTATAAATTTTGTCCGACACATCACAAATTTTGCTTGACCCAGGAAGGAAATATGAAATTTTAACTAAGTAGCTCATAGTGTAGGATTTTTGATTGCTTACATAAATTTTAACTGTCTCTCTTATAGAACTAGAAACGTATTCCCCTAACGATTCAGTACAGACAAAAAGAGCGAAATAATAATTTTATTTAACCTGCTAAACAATAGGAAAGCAAGCTAAATAGACAAGATGATGGGTTTTGTTAGGAAACACGATGATTTTTTAGTGTCAAGGATGTTTTAGGCTCCGATATCATTAATATTTTCTGAATACTAAGGCTATATTACTTTCAAAAGCAGACTCGTTTGAGACGATTGGCGAATAAAGATGAATTGATCGTAAATAAAAATATAAGATCTATGTGCTAAGACTGTGAAATTATCGAAAAGTGGGGGTGTGCTTTTGAAATCGAACTTAAGAGCGATAAAAATATGAAAATATACTTGTTTGATTTGAGTCTTCAGACAATGAAGTTCGTTGTAGTCGATATTCAAGGATTTAACATACCTGAATTTTGCGCGAAAGAATTGGCTATTTATGATGGGAATAGTATGAAAAGTTACTTTTTTAAACCAGTTAAACCATTCGACACCTTAAGTAAGGCTTGCAAGAAACAAGTCAAATATCTATTTGGAAATCATCATGGTATCCTTTATAATTATGGTGATACCGATTACAAGGAACTACATAATATCATATCCAACAATCTGATAGACGCAGACATTATTTACGTTAAAGGATGTGTTAAAGAGGAATTTTTAGTTAAAACATTTTCGGAATTAAACTGCAGGACGCCATATATTATAAACTTAGAAGACAGCATTGGTGTACCAAAATTAGAGAAGGGAGAGAGAGTTGATGGTTGTAAATATCACATTTTAGATATTCATGTTTGTAGTATTAGAAATGCCAAAGTGTTGTATCGATATATTTATAGTCTTTTACCTTAATAAATATTAAAATTTTTCAACAAGCCAACTTTATTTATTCCCCACGTAGCTCAAACGGTTTTGTTTACTTTTCAACGAATGGAACTGTGACAACGCAACATGTTCACTATTGGAGTGATGTTAATCCTATGTTCAGAATCCTAACCCGATGTCAATATTTAAAAAAAGTGAATGTTTGGTACGCTGAAGAAACGTGTAAAGCTTTACGAAGACCGAAAATCTTTGGTTAAGTTACTGGGATACCCTACATCTTATAATATTTTTTAATTTTGCATAAAGTAGTCATTATTTTTTAATAAGCGTATTATAAGTCTAAACCTAATAATTTCCGAGATATCAATTTTTGAAAACCACTAACATTTGTATATAAACGCTAATGGTACAAATAAGATTCAGATAAATAACTTCTTGCCTGCCTGATAACACCGACATTTAGTTAATTATACAACATTTTTAAAATAATTATTGTTCTTTGATCAAACCAATATTCCACTATCACTTTGTAAACCGACAAAAATAGGCAAATTTTTCAATTTCGTATCGGGATTTTTGATGAAAATAGCCCAACATTTTCGAGTAAACCTACCTAGAAATATAGAAGATATTTATTGCAAAATTAGTAGTTTACATGCTTGGTAAAGTGAATTAATCTACCACTGTAATCGTTTCATTTTTAGCTAAATAGAGGTATTCTTTTTTAATCGTGAAAAAATAGACGAAATCTCTAATTTTATTTCATACCTAACGAATTCAACAATCAATAATACGATCTCATTTTCGACTAAGATCAGCTGTTACTTTAGACAGAATATTCCTAATAACATAATATATTTAGTTATACAGCTTTTTAAAATAATTATTGTTCTGTAGCCGTAAATTATTTAATTATTTTCGTGTGATAAAGAGCTACTTTAAATTTTGTTTCTTAATCTTGTTCTATTGCGTATTAATCGTGTTAGCATCACAAATTACGGTGTGTGAAGCTGGTTTATAGGATCATTTTGAAACTCCTCAAGATGACATCAAATATTTCTAAACAAGAAGCGTCCAAGTCTATGGAATCCCATGTAAAAATAGCTGGTATGTCTGTTGCCTTCCGTAGACATTAATGACATCTCGCATGTATGCTGAAGTGTATCGTTAATAGAAATCTTGAATATTCTAGTACCTACCTATATCTTGCGTCATTATGTCAATGCTTACATTGATGTCGCCAGGTATCTTAAAATGATAGGTACATAATGTGCAAGCATTTGTGTAGAAAGCTATGTTTTTTACAAAATTTTCTCTAGGCAACCAAATTGTAATAGGGTTTTCGTAGTTCCAGTATATGTCTGGCTGCTTTAGCCTAAATAAATTGAAGTGTATTTGTAAGCAAATTAATCCTTAAAATTTATTATATCGTCTGATATAGACACTGTTTCAACTACGCGTTTTGGTAAAAAATAATTGGAAAGTAAAATTACTAAAGCACTAACAATAAATGGGGCGTGGATAAACTGGTAGATCTAAGCTCCAAAAATATACGCCTCTTATGATAAATGTTAAAAAATTGTACCGTTGCCAACGTCAAATTAAAAATCAGGATTTGGCAAACAGGACTCAACCCTCTCATTAATGCTTGATCTTCGGTATACCGAGTTTTATAAGTATTTTTAACACTCATCTGGAAATAAATGGATGCAAAAACCTCCTTTTTCCATTTTTTCAAGCCATTAAACAACAAAATTGTCATTTTTTGAAGAAACCTTGCATACATAGGTATTAGCGAGCGAATTTCGACTATTGTAGATATTTAATATTAGAAAATCAATATAGAGGTAAATCGAAAAGTGTATTTTTACGACGGCTTAAGAGGTAGTTTATGGTGATGTACATATTAGAGTTCATTTTAAAATGAACGATAATCTCCTAAACACAGACTTTTGACAATAGAACGAAATAAAAATATAGTTTGATGTGATAAGGCTATGCAGCTGCTCTTTATGGAATTTCATGTGAGGCTAGACTTTATGGATTTTTGTTATTTTTTTTTTATCAGTAAAGTCATCCTATAGATATTGTTTGTTAATCCATTAAAATAGACAAAATCTTTGAATTTGTATATGATTATCCGCTGAAATACCCTTAATCTGCAGGGTACCTAACTCTACGGAGATATTTATTGCAAAGGGCGGCTTTTTCAGTTTTGAAAGTATTCAACATTTGCGAAATTCATCTAAATATATACTACGCTATACTTTAATCAAACTCACAATAGAGGGAAAGCGACAGACGAGTTTTAAACTAATGTGGCTTAAAGGATAATTTGTGTTGTAAATATTAGAGTTCATTTTAAAAGAAACTATAATCTCGTGACCGACAAAAAAAAAAGTATCCATTTCGATACATCATTTCCCCTATTTTAACGTTAAAATAGTAAATTATGTTATAAGCTCGAAAAATGTAGTATTTCAGACGTAATGCGGTCGCTAACCTAAATAGCCCGAAAAACATTTTTCGTCCATATGTCATAAGTTATTTTTTATTCGATCTTGTTTTTAATGCGATTGAAAGTTGTAAAATAATGTAGAAATGAAGTGAACCTATACATTTCATCTTGCACGCTAATTTTTTGGTCTTAATGTTTGTTAGTTAACGATGAAATCTGTAATAGCGTCCGAAAAAAAAAATTTTTTTTTGACTAACATAAAAAGTGTTGTCTAGCTAGCAGGGCAATAATCAATACTTTATTGAGAAGGTTAGCTCTTCGTCTAAATATCTAATCTATAAATCGTCATTTTTTCCGACACAATCGGTTAAAAAGCATACAATTGTATGTGAACGTTTGTACAAAAACCATCGTGTTAAATCAGTTCTTATACCTGACTGACAACGCCGATCTTTAGCTTTTTTTTTTACTTTGTAAAATAAAAAGATTAGTTCTTACTATCAAAGAAATTAAATATGCAAGAGAAATAGGTCGAAAAGATTAATAATAATTTATTTATTCCTAAGTTATAAATCTTAACTACATCACTTTCTAAACCAAGAAAATAGATAATCTTCCTGCATTATTCCGTACTTAGATTTATTTTTCATGAAAATAGTCGAATATATGATTTTCGTTCAAATCCATAAGGGGCGCTTGTTTTGTATAGATGATTTATGATCTTATTTTCAACTAAAATACTAGTATAAAAAAAGTATTTCTTCCGATAAACGTGGAAGGAATAGACATTTAAACAGTTAGCCATAACATACGCATACTGACTTGCATTATTTTCATGGATTGAATGGCTACATCTTTGTGTGTGAAGTGAATTTCTTTTTAAAAAATTACAATGCGCTCAATTATGAATTTTCTAACATAACTTTTATGGATAGTGGAGTCGGATATTGGAAGAAAATATTATCATAAGGACAACTCGATTATTGATATAATTATTATGGTTTCACAGAAGTTTCTACAGAGTCAGCCATGCTGTAGCAGAGACTGTTGTAGGTCGTATTTTTTAAAAAAACCTAACAATACCTTTACTTTATATTGATAGACATATTCTATTAGAACATTTTTCTAAAATTTAGAGCCTTTGGAAATGTGATAATGCTATGAGCATCAAATATATTCAAAATATCAAAAATCCTTTGGTAGTTAGTTATTGCGGTATATTTTAATAGAGGCATAATTTATACTGTACTCCTAAATTTACGGCATATCACTTTGTTTATGTTATTTATTATATTCACAGAGACTATTAATCTAACCAACTTTTATTTACGAAAAATTAAAAACTGAAATACTCTATTTTATTGGCGATTGTTCGCAAAGACACTTGGAGTTGTTATTTTACTTTTTCTACCTCTTTTTCCCCGGCTGCGGAGAAATATGTTAGGGGAAGTTTGGGTACCCTCAGACGGTTATATGCAATGATTCAAGCTTCTAAAAAAGCACTAAGACAAGTAATTATCAATTTGAATTTATGTATGTCGAAGGTAATGTGTTAATGATAAATATACATGATGAAAACATTTATTGTTCGATTGCATCCAATTTTTAAGAGTCTAGAAATAAGCAAATAATGTTCTTTAACGTTTCTTTATAAACATCTCGAGTTACCTGTCCTTCCCCTGCATCATAGAAGGGTATTTGCCGACAAAGTTTGACCATTTTTTATGATTCGAGAGTTGTGTATTCTCTACAGATGTAAACTGACGTCATTCGAGTAGTCCGAACTTGTTAGATTTTAGCTTATATTCTTATTATGTGATTTTAAAATTATGTATGCGTTTGTTTAATTCATTGTAAAGGATTTGTTATTATGCTAATTTCAAAAGTTAAATGTTGGTGAGAATATTGAATTTTTTTATTAAAATATCTAAAGTAAATATCTAATTGATTTTTTTTAGCGCTAATTGGGATTTTAATTAACTACCTCAGAGTCGGTATACACTATATTTTGCAGCGCAATTGCTTTCACACCCAGTAATGTATTATGATTTTTTTGGATGGTCGTTATATTGTGAGTTTCTTAAGTTAGCCAGATTAATAATAAATTAAAAAACCAACGTGATTTGCTTATTGTTGCCTACGCCTGATATTCATAATTTTATTGGGGGTTCTACCTGATGACAAATACAGCTTATGATACCTATCTAGTGGGTATTTTCAGTTTAAGGACCGAATAATATAGAGTTATTGTGCATACATCATCGCAAACAAATGGTAGCTTTTTATATTATTTCGTATTTACAATCCATTTAACTACAATTTTACACTGTGAATTAATTTTTTTTTACTTTTTTCCTGAAATTGTAGCCTATTTACTTATATTATGATATTATCCGAAATTTTTATAAAAGCATTATGAGGGCTTTTACCTGATGGCGAACACAAGTTGTATAGTACCTATACCTGCTTGGTATTTTATACGTATTTAAGTTTTATTTACTTTTTATTACTCTGTTCTCATTACAAGATAGTCCTATAATTTATCCATTTCCAGTACAAAGAAATCGCTAGTTAATGGTTCTAGATAGTAATTATTTTATTGTATTTCTATAAGTGGTGCAAAAATTGGAAACAATTATTAGATATGCTACTGAATTTTAATGAGGGTCCTTCGGAATAATAAATAAAGGTTTATGTCCCTTTCTTTTTAAATCGAGTCGGCAGAGGGTTTGAGAGGATCATTTAGGTATAAATAATTATTGTGGTGACAAATGTACCGCTTTATTATACTTATCTTGTTAGACCATATAAATTAGGGATTTATTTCGCTTTACTACCCGCCAGCGGCGTTTCACTAAGTTAGAAAATATAAATAATGTTTTTTACTATACCGCTTTAACAGCGGCGTTTCAACTAAGGGGAAATAATAAAAAGTCTGGTTTAAGGATGGCTCAGGTCGGATCGTAAAAAGTTGGGTTTAAGGATGGCTTATAAAAATTGGGATTTAATTATCCCGCTTTAGCAGCGGCGTTTCACTAAGGTTAAATCATAAAAAGTCGGGTTTTATCTCGGGTCAGTTCATAAATATTCAGGTTCAAATTAGGGTTAGATGAGAAGCCGCCTCGCGAAAGCATCCGGGTTAGGTCGTAAAAAGTCGGGTTTTATCTCGGGTCAGTTCATAAATATTAAGGTTCAAATTAGGGTTAGATAAGAAGCCGCCTCGCGAAAGCATCCGGGTTAGGTCGTAAAAAGTCGGGTTTTATCTCGGGTCAGTTCATAAATATTAAGGTTCAAATTAGGGTTAGATAAGAAGCCGCCTCACGAAAGCACTTGGGTTAGGTCGTAAAAAGTCGGGTTTAATTTCGGGTTATTTTGTAAACAGCACCACCGAACCACCCGGGTTAGGTCATAAAACGCACCACCTGCACCACCTGGGTTAGATCATAAAACGCACCACCGAACCACCCGGGTTAGATCGTAAAACGCACCACCTGCACCACCTGGGTTAGATCGTAAAACAGCACCACCAGCACCACTGGTCTCGTTCTGTCCATATCTCTCTACTCCCGTACTTCCGAAACGGCTGAAAATAAAGATCAACAACTATAGGTTTTTGAAATCGGACCGCAAAATGCAATTCACTCGTGTTTGCCATTTAAAAAAATTGAAAATAGCGTCGTATCTGTCAAATTTGTGAACCTTTATATGTTTTGACATTAAGTTTGGCTTCCTTGCCGAAAATTATTGAGAAATATATAATTTGTTTTTTATTATAGTCAGCAGGAAAATCGCCAATCGGGTGAGACACTTAAAAGAATGTCCCCGAACATAATATTAAAATCTTTTCGTTGTAATGATAGAGAATTGATTTTATTTTTTAGTTTTTGGAATTTAGTGTGTTTTTGATATTGAACTTGACTCAACGGGGAATCACAGAGAATGTCCCACTCTATAGGGCGTAGAATAGAATTGATTTTAAAATATAGAAACTTTAAATCAATTAGGTTAAGTTTGGAATAGTGTTCTTTCACCTCTTCTTTTACCCAAGTGGTTGTTGCAGCATTTATGGCTCTTTTACCTGATGAACTGTTGTGGTTAATTTTAAGTTTTATGTACTGTGGAAAAGACAGTTTTATGTTGACCTCAAAAATATGTGCTCTAAAAATCTTTTTAGTGAATTTTGAAACACCCTGTATATTAATTGTGTCTAGAACAATTTTTTAAAGTCAATCAATGTGCACTATTACCACTATCACCACCTATTTATGTTCCGTAATATTTAAAATTTTACTTTTTAGAAAAATAAACGACATTTTTATTTATTTATTTATTTATAAATGGCTATTTGCGTAAACATTTCCATTTCAAAATCCTACGCTCCATGACAACGAGTGGCAATAAAATTGCGACTGAGAAAAGCGTGGGTAAATTCTTTAAGGTATAAGCTGTTAAATAGTATTACGAACCGGATCCGGTTCATAATTTTTATTTTAAATTGTTATATAATACGATGTTTAATAAAGGACGTACTCATAAGGTCCAGCAGCTGCTAAAAAACTATATTATACAAGGTGTCTGGGAAAATGTGTGAAATCTCTCGGATTCAGATAGAACATGAAGAAATAAGATGACGATTCTGATAAATAAAGCTTAACATTAAATAGGCCTTTTGTAAGCATGTAGATATATGATTTGTAAATCTCAAGTTTTTATCCACTAACATACCCAGATTTTTTACCGAATCGCAAAATGAAATTTTCTCATTATTAAAAAAAACCGAATGATTATTATTTAATAAAAACCGATCCCTATCACCTTTTCTGCCAAAAAGAATTATAGCCGACTTGCTAGCATTTAGTTGTAAACAATGTTTAGAGGACACCTCAAAAATGTTATTTAAATCAAAATTTAATGCTGTTACAGCTTGCTTGCTTTCATCAGGAAAAAAAGAAATATAAATTTGAGCGTCATCTGCATAGTAATGCTGAGAGCATGATAATTGGAACTGTGTGAATTGAGAAACATATATACTAAAAAAAATTGGTCCCAAAATGGATCCCTGAGGGATACCTTTTGCCACCTTTAAGAATGAAGATGTTGCACCATTATATGTGACCGCCTGTACTCGATGTTGTAAATAAGATGATAAAAGTTTAGGTGTGTGCATTTTCTGACATTCCAATAAATCTTAAAATAGCGTTAAAAATTTGATGATTTAGAGTATCGAAAGCTTTCGAATAGTCTAAAAGGGTTAGAAGGGTTAACTTACCATTATCAGTGGCTGTGAATATATCATCCGTAATATGAAGTAATGCGGTAGTGCAACTATGTCCGGCTTTGTACCCTGATTAAGTCACAGGGATAATTCCATTATTATATAACTGCTTTTCCAATTGCGTATTTATAACTCTTTCTAATATTTTTGAGAATGTGGGTAGTATGCTTATTGGGCGTATATTATTGAAACTAGAAGGACTGGCTATTTTTGGTAACGGTATAACTAATGCCTTTTTCCACTGGCCAGAAAAAACAGAATATTTAAGACTATAGTGTATAAGGTGCGTAATATGAGGCAGAATGTGAGGAACACATAACTGAATTGTTGCTATGTTAATACCGTCACAACCAACAGCTTTAGATTTAATATTTTTTATAATTTTCAATACTTTTATCTCAGTTATAGGTGTAAAAGAAAATGTAAGGGGAATAGGAGAATTATCTCTATTTGAATAGAATGATATTAAGTCTTGATCAGGTGGAATGTCAGGAACTAATTTTAAGAAATGATTGTTTATGTCGGTAACATTACTTAGATTTGACGGAAGATCACTATTTTTTTTTATCTTTAATGCCCATAGCTCTTATACCTGCCCACACATTTTTTTGGTTATTATTGTTAAAGAATCTGTCATAATAAACCCTTTTTTCCTTTTTTAGTCAAAAATCGGAAAAGGTCGCAAACACAGCACAACAACACTATCTTTCCACGTAAAAGGAATAAAATAAATGAATCATATAAGATTTCGCGTCGCACGTGCTAAATACGTCCGTACAGCGTTGCCACAGGTATTTCCTTCTACTTATTGCTTAGTGTAATTAGAAAACAATAAATAATTTTAAAAGCAGAAATTACGTATCTTAATTCAGAAAAATAACACGCAAATAATTTAGTATAATATTCTTATTTACGCACACGAAAAGGGATGCATTTAATATAAGTAATAATACCCTTTGTTTTCAAACACAGGCAGTAGATCTAGGGCAATCCGCAGAAGTTCGCCAAAATTGATTTCTCATTAAAACGGTGTGTGATCGGGTTAAAGGTAAACAATTTTGTCTCTCTTTTATTATATGTCTATGGATAATACAGTGTTCTAAAACGATAACACCAGAAACTTTGCAGAATAGTATATTAAATGTTGGGCAATTTCTTTATAACCTCTTCCTTTTTCTGTTTACTTTTTCTTTTCATAGCTCCACTAGGGTAATCTCTTTTTCTTTCACTAATTTTTTTCACAAATAAAACTTTATTAACCAATAAATAATCACAACAAGATTTTATTACAATGTAATAACGTTTGAAGCGGATTGAAATAAACGAGTAACGTGGTTTGTGATTGTTATTCCCTTAAACGGAGGAATCCCGCAATAACTGGTGTATGCCGACACGCGTCGTGGGATTTAAGCTCGATTCATATCTACCAGCACGTAGCGTGTTCAGCACGTAACGTGGCAGACACGAAACAGACACAAGTTTTCATATCATGCGACAACCAGTCTCCGACAGGCAAACCAACTAGAAAGGTGCCCGCGTTGTTAAAATGTTTCGAAATTTTTCTATTGAAGAATTAACTGTGATAGCAATTTTACTGGAAGAAGAAGGGAAATCTGATTATGTAGAAATGCAACAGAGGAAACGGAGGTTTGCGCTGATTGTATCTGCGATCACTCAGGTATATATTCTAACTAATTCAATTACTTTTTCGTTATCCAGTTTTCTGATGGTCAACTGTCAAGTTGTTCTTCGTCGGTGCATGCACGTCGGCGACTACATTCATACTAACCGTTCCACAGTATACGGAACTATACAGTAGCGACACGAGCTGTCGGTCCCTTTGATCTCCAGGGGTCAGTTTCAGTGACAGAAGGATGAGAGTATTGTCATCTATTACACTGAGAAAACATGTGCAGTTTTATGTTGAAATCGCTTTTACACAGAAAAAAGTCAATTTAAAAACAATCAATAATAGCATGAAGATATTCAGTTCAGATTATATTTTAGTTGTTTAATAAAACTTATCCTACATGCTAACTAATTAAAGATACTAAATTCCCTCGTTTTTGTCGAGGTTTTTATTTACGTTAAGTTGCTTTTTCGGAGCAATATATACTCTTATGACCCGTTATTTTCAGTAATTGCACAAGTAGGTAGGTACACATCTAAAATTACCCTGTGTTGTGAACCAGAGTATGTTGCTTAAGAAGGCGAAGAAATAGACCAGCGTGAAGTTGTTGGCAAGTAATATACATACAGGGTGAGTCTGGAGGAATGGGCCTAACTGTAAGAGTGTTATCTATGCATCAAGATAATAATTCCAATATTCATTTGTTTTCAAGTTATAGCGCAAAAACAAAATATTGCATTAATTTAGCTTTCCTGTAATACTTAAATGTACACAGTGGTTGACAATCCCAATTAGATGTTTAGTTGACAGTATTATTTTTCGCTTTTGAGTAATACCTAATTGTTGTACTGTCACTAATTTTGTAAAAAAACTTAAGTAGTGACGATGCTCTGTACATTACACAAACCATAAATAAAAATCATATTGGCGTATTCAAGATGCGAATAAATGTGTGGGATTTTATAAAATTTAAATGATACAAATCCGAAAGTTAACGGTGAATCATTGTAACATTTTATACTGACACTAAAGGTTAGTGACAGCACAACAATTATTACTGAAAAGCGAAAAATAATACCATTTAAGTACAGGAAAGCTATACTCAAAACCCAATATTATAGTCAGTGACGTTGCTATCAGAACCATGGAAACGAATGCAAACCACCAATACAGTATTTTGGCAGTTTCTATGATTCTGATAGCTACGTCACTGACTATAATATCGGGTTTAGAGTATAAATTAATGCAATATTTTGTTTTTGCGTTATAACTTGAAAACAAATGAATATTGGATAACATTTCAGTTTTTTATTATTATTTTGATGCATAGATGACACCCTTAGAGTTTGGCCCATTCCTCCCGACCACCCTGTATATATCCTCTTCGGACCTTCGCTACACATTTGTGTACAAATCAAATCAAAATCAAATCAAATATACTTTATTGTCCAAAGAATACAAAATTCTCATTGACAAAGTCTATCCACATAATACATATCTATCTATATCATTTAATAATAACAACAATATACATTAACAACATTTAAAAAAAAAAACAAAAAACAAGGGTAGGCGTTAAAATTTGGTTATTTACAGCATGTCAACAATTATCTAAAGATATCAAATAAAACCCTTAAACAAACCTCGGAACATCGGAATAAAATTCCTCCAAGCAATAGTAAGCCTTCTCCAACAACATCTGCGTCACAGACCTTTTAAATAATTTAAGTGACTGTAGGTCCTTTAAGTAATTAGGTAAATGATTATACATTTTTACACTTTCATATACAACCGATTTTTTTGTAAGGGTTGAGGATGGTATTGGCAAAGGCAGATTACGATATTGTCGTGTCGTGTAGAAGGAGTCAGTATTCAAAAACCTATATCTCATCTTAAATATTAAAGTGACAGTCTCCAAAATAAACAATGATGTTAGTGTTAATATTCTTTTCTGCACGAACAATGGTCTGCATGAGTCTCTGGGTTTCGCCCGACAAATGCATCTCACTGCGCGTTTCTGCAGAACAAACAGAACACCGAGCAGTTGCTGACTAGAGAACCCCCAAAATGCAACTCCATATCTCAGATGAGATTCTATTAGCGCGTGGTAAACTGATTTCGCAATATTTGAACCAAGTTCATTAACTACCACTTTGACTGCAAAACATGCCGAAGCCAATTTCCTGCTCAGTGCCCTGATATGACTCTCAAATTTAAGGCCACTATCAATGACAAGGCCCAAAAACTTAGTACTAGGGCAATTCACAAGGGGTGAGTCACCAATGACCAAGCCCTCCATAGAACACTTAAAACCAACTACATTTGTTTTTTCGACGTTTAGAGACAGCATGTTTGAATCACACCATTCTTTGACCCTAACCAAATCTGAGGCAATAATGTCTTTTAACATAAGAGCATTGTTAGAGTGCCATAATATTGTAGTATCGTCAGCGAAAAGTGTGAACTCTCCCCCAATGTCGATAGACGTCAAATCGTTAATATATAAAAGAAATAGGTTTAAGGTCACTTTTCAAGGTTACCGTTTACGCAAATTGAGTTTAAGACGATACCTCCTTATGAACAGTGATCATTTTACCGCCTGACAGCGATATTTAGTACAGGGGTATGAAGCTTTTCATTGGGCATACGCCAACGTAGGCAAGGTGAGGTAACCACGATTTCTGGTAAGGGACGAGGTAGAGCGTCAATCAAGCTGTCAATGCTGTCATCTCATATGAAACCGAACTTGAGTGTTGCTATCTCTATCTATTAATAAGCGTGACCCAATGGTGCTAGTCTTTACTACTCCAAGACCTGAGTTGAGATTTACTTCGCGGTACATTCTGTTCGTAGTCTGGTCAGATGAGCATGTCATTTTATAAAGCTGTTTCTTTCTAATACGTATTATCGGTCACTAGTGTTTCTTCTAATTACTCCGAGATCTGATTTTAAACTAGCACTGAGTTAAACGAATTGTTCATTATCGATTTTTACTTGATTTTTACTGAATGCTAAAAAATGACAATTTTACCATGGAATTTTTGTCGCCATTTTATATTGATTTGTTTTGGCGTGGTTTTGTACCGGCATAATTTTAGTGTTATATCGTTTTTATTAATATTGTTTGTAATTTTTACCGTTCCCTTTTTGCGACATGGAAGGCAAGTACAGGAATCGCCAGAAAACAACTCTCGTATTGTGTCCTTTTGCCCTTGATGCCTAAATCGCGCTTATAGGTTAGGAAATCGTCATCCTCTTTATTTTAAAACTATTTGGTAAGTACCTATGTTCTCTACTTTACGTACATGAATCTATACCTAAATAAATCTGCTTGTATAATAACAAGTAGTTTAAAATGCTATTGCTTCTTTCTAAAGTACACTACGCCCATTAATTATCGAATATTCAAAAATGCACGCCCAAATTAATAAGCTGGTATTTTGTTAATAATGAACCAATTTTGAATTTTTTTTTCTTAAATGATAGATATAAGATTCTAGAGTTTAAGGCAGACTAGTGTACGTGCTGATACGTCTTATTGTACGGGGTAGCGCATAAAATCTAGATGCATGTAAATTTCCTAAAATTTAAAACTGACATATCTTACATAAAAATTGAATTTTATTTATTTTTTAAACTAAACCAATTAGACATGTATCTGCGTTAGAGACTGGCCAAAAAGTTTCGCCATGCCACTAGAGGCAAAGAAAAAATTACCATTTCTTCCGAATAAATTATGTTGCTGATAAAATGTTTGGTAAACAATCAATGCGTCATTTTATATCTTTTGGCTTTTGCTAAATTTAGAATAAAAAACATGTCAACAAATTAAGTCTATAATACAGAGTGCCACGCAAATATCTATCCATTTAATTCATTTACAGAAAATTTATACAAATACAAATTCAGATACAGGAATATCCAGTTCATTATTAGGTAACCTAGGATATGGTAAGTAAATGATATCTGTATGTTTGACATTAAAAGTTGTTAAAGTTTACCATACTAAGTAATTATGAACGCTAATCGATTTTTAACACCAGAACAATGTTCTTATGCTAGGGGGTTGTATGAACAGGGTCTTTCTCAAGCAGATATTGCTAGAATTTTAGCCAAAACTCAGGGAACAATATCCAAAATTTTAAGAAGATATCGAGAAACTGGCTCCAACCAAAGAAAGCAAGGACAAGGTCGACCAAGAAAAACCACCTATAACCAAGATAGGTTTGTTCGTCTGCAGTGTACAAGACAACGTTTCATTACCAGCACTCAATTACAGACGCAGTTTTCAAATACGTATGGTCCTATGCGAGTGTGCAAGCAAACGATCCGAAATCGCTTAAAAGAGGTTCAGCTTAGGCCATACGAGGCAGCGCAAGGCCCTAAATTGGAACCAGTACATCGACGTGCACGTTTAGGATATGCTAGGGAACATGTGGCTTGGGGTGAAGGTGAGTGGGGTAATGTTCTATTTAGCGATGAGTCCCGGTTTTGTCTGTATAGTAATGATAGGCGTCAAAAAGTGTTTCGAAGGCCTGGTGAAAGATTTGCACAGTGTAATTTTAAAAATACTATTAGTTATGGAGGGGGCTCAGTAATGCTTTGGGGGGGAATATCATTAGAGGAAAAAACGGACTTAACCTTTATAGAACGTTTAACGGCCGACCGATACATTACAGAAATTCTGCAGGAACACGTAATACCTTTTGCTCCTGCAATTGGAGAACATTTTATTTTTATGCATGACAACGCGCGTCCCCATACCGCCAGAATTGTCCAGGAGTATTTAGCTGACACTGGAATTTCCGTAATGAATTGGCCAGCTCGAAGCCCGGACCTAAACCCCATTGAGCATGTGTGGGACCGTATGAAGAGGCAAGTCCGTGCGGAAGTTAACCCGCCGCAAACTCTTCTACAATTAAAACAAGCGCTGCATCGAATATGGCAGAATATTGACCAAGATTTTATAAGAAATCTAATTTTAAGCATGCCACGACGGTGTCAAGAAGTGCTCAATGCTCGTGGAGGCAGTACCCGATACTAAAAAATTTGTAATCTATCGTTATTTTTGTATTTTTAATTTTCTGTAAATAAATAAATAAAGTATTTATTAAATGACGACAAATAACATCAGTATAAATATTTTAATGACGGCGAGATCTAGCATAGCTATTCATCTAACCGTCTGAATTAAATATTTAAGCAAATAAAATGCAGCAAGTAAATGAATTAAATGGATAGATATTTGCGTGGCACTCTGTATTATAGACTTAATTTGTTGACATGTTTTTTATTCTAAATTTAGCAAAAGCCAAAAGATATAAAATGACGCATTGATTGTTTACCAAACATTTTATCAGCAACATAATTTATTCGGAAGAAATGGTAATTTTTTCTTTGCCTCTAGTGGCATGGCAAAACTTTTTGGCCAGTCTCTAACGCAGATAGATGTCTAATTGGTTTAGTTTAAAAAATAAATAAAATTCAATTTTTATGTAAGATATGTCAGTTTTAAATTTTAGGAAATTTACATGCATCTAGATTTTATGCGCTACCCCGTACAATAAGACGTATCAGCACGTAAACTAGTCTGACTTAAACTCTAGAATCTTTTATCTATCATTTAAGAAAAAAAAATTCAAAATTGGTTTAATATTAACAAAATAACAGCTTATTAATTTGAGCGTGCCTTTTTGAATATTCGATAATTAATGGGCGTAGTGTATGTTCGAGTGCCTGGTCTGCATGCAAGATAAAGTCGAAGCAAAAATTGTTTCAACTTTAGATTGGTTTGCTGAGTTCGTGTTGGTGTAATTAAAGAAGGTATATAGGGTAAAGCTACATGTGTATTTGATTAGCATTTCTCTAGTTTAATCAAATTTGCATATGACCAAGAAAGCTCGGTGGGTGCATTACAATTCTTTGTGTGAATAAAGTGGATTTCATCATTTATTGTTAAAACAAGTCAAGTGACATTTTCTAAATTTAAAAATAAATAACCCAAGTGCAACACTTAGGGCTGTTTGTGCACTAGATGGTCAGAATGTGTTTGCAAAGTAACTCGTAAAGAACCTGTGATATTAATTATTTTTGTTTTCTGCAGAGTTTAAGCAGGCAAGGGAAAGCAGCCCCAGAAAAAGTGGGTCCATTGCAGACTGCTAATCTTTGTGTCAGGTTTGATAAAAATTCTGGTTAGTTTATTGTTCATCATTGTTTTTAATGTAAAAATGTAATTTTGTCTTTTTCCAATAAGACTATATATTATGTATAAACTAGTAATTTTTTCCCTCGTTTCAGGAAGCGTATTGATCAATCTGAGTAAGCCTAGCAGACTGAAACTCAGAGACAGCTACTTACACCTACTATGATGGCTGCGCAAGGCCCTAAAATTATATACATCTTCCTAGAACTGTGCTTCAGGTTAGTTCATTGTTGGGCATTGTTTCTTACAAAAAAAATGTAATTTAAAGTGTAATTGACTCATATTTTGTTTAAGCCTAAAGAATACTTATTATATTATAGTTGTCATTTTTTTCCTCGTTTCAGGAGACTGATATAGACTAATCTAAATATGCCTAGCAGACTGAGATATTGGCGACAGCTACCTAAAAGGATGTACAGCTTACTAGAAATTTACATTTGTGTAGGAATATGTTTGGGTGTTTCTATACGAGGGCTGTACAAGGATTGAAGTCATATACACTATCGTGACACTGAACAATATTGAATGATACCTACTGAACTGAACGTCAAGATGCACATCTTAATGATATTTGCGTAACCCTTGGCTTACTCTGCTAAAACTAAGGTCCTCACTACTTTCATAAATGATTGTATAAACTTTTAAAATATTTAGTTACTTATTCTGCATTTTTATTTATAGCAATTTATTTATTTCGCTAATATATAAGTTAGGTGTATAGATTGTTATATTATGTTTCATTATTTAAATTCTTTAATTTTTAGTATTTAGGTTGTTTTTACCCTCAAGACGTATTTCAATTCATTTTTGATGATGCCATCAGCAAAAATGTAATTAAAATGCGTCTTGAGGGTAAAAATAACTATAATACTAAAAATTAAGGAATTTCAAATTTCCCGCTCTGCTTTTACTCTCCTCCCCCGCTTCCGCCCTCATCCGACCGATCGATACAATAGTTCACGACCACCAGTTATAGACTGCGCTGCCGTCGGAACAGATGGTTTGAAATGTCTTTATGTTGTATCTCACTTTACATGGGAACCGCTCTTCTTAAGTTTTTGAGTTCTGTGATTTAGTCTTAAAACAACAGCGGGAGCGAATGTGTCTGTGTTATGGCGTCCACCAGTACAGCTGATTCCGAAAAGGCGAGGCCGGCTCGCGGTAAATACCAAATTTTGCATTAAATTAAACTATGTAAGTGGCAACTTTGTAAATTAGTTCCTATAAAGACTAAATAAGTGTTTAAAACACTTAAGTATAAAAATTAAATTTTAGATTGGGAATCACAGGTAACCAAACTTGTTTGTGCACATTTGTGTACGTTGGGAATAATCTACCAACACCATTAACACAAATGTGGACGTTAGGTCTATAATGTATTTTTTGTACAACTGTCAAAAAAAGTTGACATTTTTTCATCGCTATCGATACGTAAACCTTTTGTTTTTTTAACAGTGAAAAAAAGACTTTTTTTAACTGGAAAAATGATTTACAAAAAAAACGATAAAACATTACTTTTTAAAAAATGTATTGAATTTTTTTGTACAAATTTACTAATTAATTACCAACTACCAAAAAATCTCATTTGTTACAATAATAATTGATGGTGAAGTTCGAACAATTGCTTCCAATATTAATTCCCGAAGCTAGTCCACCTTGCTGCTGATCAGAAACGCCAGATATTCCTTGAAAAGTTGAGTCCACAATTGTATCAGTTATATTGATTTGTTTGGATGTAGAGGAACAATTTAATTTATTAGAAATATATCAATTTTATTACTCAAACTATCTTCTATATATCCTTCTGCTATGGCGGCAGATTTCCAACCACCGTGGCGTTTTATAGATGTCATGTTACCCCCTGCATTGGCTAAGAGAGTTGCAGAACTCCTCCTAAAACAGTGACCTGTGTAGCTCTTATGCAATTCTTTTCCCAGCCATTTTGCAATCAAGCTAGGAATTTCCCCTATTTTATTTATTCCCACATGTTGGTCAACACATTTTCCTCTTGAATATTTTAAAAATAATCTCTTTTTGTGTGTATGGGACGGCCTTAGTACTCTATACTTGCGATATATCTCAATATAATCAGAATTTGAAACGGTAAACATTCTTGGGCAATAGGTCTTTGTATCCGGTATTTTAACAATCAATATAGACCCGGTATCTTCAATGTCATCAATAGTTACCTTCAATAATTCTTCACGGCGACAAGCACCGCTGATTCCCAAAATTAACGCAACCTACAATTAAAAAAATATTGAAATTACTGAAATAATACAAAATTTTGATCATCTGTACCTTATAAAGTAAATTTGTTTCATCATCAGCTTCTTGAATGAATTTATTAATATCGTCTCTCGATAAAACTTTAGATTTCTTCCCTCGGTATCCGACGTTTTTGTTCTTAATAAAAGGCACCAATTTTGAAAACTTCTTTATATCAATATTTTCTTTAACATTCAATGTACTCTTCAACATTGAGTAGACACTCCATAAAGTAGAAGGTTTTACAGTTTTTGATTTCTCCTCAAAATAGCATATAAGTACCTTTTCAGACACTTTTTGTATATTTTTCTTGCCGCACCATTCACGGAATTGGTTATAATTTTTCTCGTATATAAATTTTGATTTCGCCGGTAACATGTTAGCTATAGCCGAATTTGCTATATCGGCTATATCTGAAGGAATCTCGCTATCACTATCGTAATCTACATCCATTTTAAGTACTTATACTATTTATTTAAAAAATTGCAATAAATATGAACAGCTATCAACGTATGACAACAAAACAAGCAACGTGCCAACAAACCATTTCTATAGTAACGACAGGGCTGTTAACTTGATTATGTGAAATTATATGGTAAAATTTTTATTATAATATACAATTTTACCGATTAATTCAAACTTTCAGTTGTACAAAAAATGTTGTTTGTATTTCGTTTGTGAAATTCGTGTTTTAATGGCACATTCGAGAGATGCCATTAAAAAAACACTCACTTCACGCACTTAATACAAAAATAACTATTTCTTGTTTAGGGCGGAAAAACTATTATACTGACGAGAAATTGGCAGAAATTTTAGAAAATAGCGACTTCTATGCCACAGATGAAGAAAGTGACTTCGAAATTACTAATCTTAACTACGAAAGTGACTCAAGTGGCGATTCTTCAAGGAATGAAAAACCACCAGTGGCACAAAACAAATTTAATCCTAGCGACGAGAAACATGATGCGATAAGTTCGGAGACGAGGAAGATTCAATTCCCCCAAGCAGACTTTTTGCACATTTTATTCGTCCGGTTCAGGAAGGCAGTGAAAGTGATGTCAGCAGCTCGTTTGATAACAGCTCATTATTAGAGGCTATAAAGAAGAAATCATCAAAAAAGAGGCCTGCAGATAAATTACTCCAATGGGGCAAAAGGCAAAAAACTTAAAAAGCACCTGTTCGAAATTGGTCTGACATAGGAGAAGACTGCGATTTGGAGACTGATTTTCCACAGTTTGTTCCATTATTAAGTGATGCTCAAAACAGGCAAAACTACTATCCAATTGATTATTTCTATCAATACTATATACTATAACAGAAATATATATTCATTTTCATCAATCTTGTAATACGTTACTTAATGCAAACAAAAACGAAATGCGTTGCTATGTAGGAATGACACTACTAATGAGTGTTTTGGGTTATCCTAGAATCCGCATGTACTGGTCAACTTCATTTAAACTTCCACTGAGTTCTAGTACAATGAGCAGAAATAGACATTTTAAACTAAGAAATTTTCTTCATGTGGTTAATAACATGGACGTTTCAAACGATGAAAAAGAACGTGACAAACTATGGAAAGTTCGTCCAATAATAACTCCCTTTCTTAATGCAGTTTTGCGGCTACCAAGAGAGGAAAATGTTAGTATTGACGAACAAATGATACCATTTTCTGGAAAGGTATCTTATGTAAAAGTTTGGTATTGGTATTTATGAGGAAAACATATAGATAAGTCCCAACCCTCACATTTGTGTACAAATTATTGTGCTGCCCTCTATGAGAGCCAAATTTGAGGCAAATAATAGTTTAAAATATGTATCTGGATGGCACTATGTATACCATATTAAAATTGCACACATTTGTGCTACGTGGGCCCGAAGAGGATATATTTTTTAAAAAATCCTAAAAAGGTTTACAAAACCGCAAAACTTGCATAAATAATTTTGCAAATGTTTAGTCGTTTTATTGGCGATTTGCTACGTTTCATCTTTAAAAGTGTGGAAGCAGTAAAGTAGAAAAATAAACAAAATTACAGTATTATATTCAAATTTAATAAACAAATAAAATACAAAAGGTTACAAAATTTTTACTGTATTATTAAGACAAATTTTGATATGCATTACAGTAATAATTTTTTGTGACTCAAAATTGATCAAAAGTGAAAAGTAAGCAAAAGCATAGAGAAAAAGACAGAGACAAGAAATGCGTATACCAAAATTTGTCAGAAATTGTAAAATATGAAATATAAAACTAAATAATGTGTAACAAGCATAACATGATATCCACCCTAATAGTTAAAGTTATGTGTAAATACAAGTTTTCAATTTTAAGGAATATCACTATTATTTACTGGTTACAGTAATTCAAATCTAAAATGCACATAGAAAAAGATAATCATACAAAATATATTATTTTATTGTTACCTCAAAGCCTTAATTTTCCCTCTTAATTTTTGCTTCCTTGGTGTTCCGGAGCTTAAGGTTGCCGGTGTTTGAGTTCATATTGTTGGGGAGTGCAATGGTAAACGAGGACTAGCAACTGCACAAACAATAGTGAGTCCGAAAAATGAACAGTGCTTTGGCCTTGAACAAAAAGTTTAGTTTATATACAACATATGTTATGACCGAAGCATACAGTAACCTTTTTTTTATGGTACTATAATCACTCTAGTTTTATAATACATTTTTCAAAACAAAACAACATACTGATAAAAGTATTTTATAAAGTACAATAAGATATAAACTTAAACATTGTTTATGATTTACAAAACTAAATTTTTTTTTCTCTCTGCAGTGAAAATTACACTAATTGTGAAATTGTGACACACAAATTATATAAAAAAAAGTTGCTGTGTGCTTATTATTTTTATTTGCGAAAATTATTAAGTGTTCCATTTCAAAACTTTTTTAAATTGACAATTGCAAAGACGTACAATTTTGGTTTTAATGGAAGTCACGGTATATTATAGCTTGTAACATATTTGTAAAAATATAAAAAAAATATTTTTGCAATTATCTCAAGCCTACTCAAAATTAAAAGTATAATTTGGGGGACTTTACTGCTTTCTATCACAAAAATTGTTCAAAGGTACAAAAAATGTAAACTTTTTGAGGAGTGATAAAAATAAATGTCATGCCTGAGAATGATGTTGATGCTTACACTGAAGGCTCAATACAAGCTCTTTTTGGCTGACTTGGTTGACTCTCATCGACACTTGAAACATCTACAAGTTAACATTATTTTAAATATAAAACAAAAAAGTAATACAAAATAAAGTATTTTTTACTTGTGACTCAATAATATGTTCAACCTTCCATAAGACACTCGGAACCAAAAATTAACTGTAATAGTAGGTACAGTATAAATGGATTATATTGTGGTAAAGGTAAGCCTTTGATTTTATCAATTTACCTGGTATTGCGTGTAAAAATAATGTGGGTTGGGCCCTATCCAACAAACGTGGTCGTACACCACCTTTGGATATAAACTTTTGTTCAAAGTTTTTATCACACAGCCGATAATTTTTATTGATTTTATTAGAATTCATGCCCAGTAAATCTTCCCTGCTGTTGCAAGCTTTCAGCCAGATTTTAGCCCTAAAATATAAATTAAATTATTCCTAAAAACAAATAACAACAAGGAGACAAACTGTTTATTTTAGCAGCGATAAAATTATTCTGCATTTATATTTCTGAGGATTTATCCACCGTTTTTACAGCTATAAAATTAAATTTAAAACATACCTTTCTGGGTCTTTAGGAAAAGCAAAAAAAAAACTAGTTGCAATATCACTTTGGGCAGGGCAAGGGCGATAAGCACATCTGCTCCTTCTTTTTTCTTTGGAATCCATCGAAAATCAGCAAAAGTTCGACACAAACACTTCAAACCACCTTGAAACACTTAAACGCACGATAAAAACCAATAAATTACAAAAACTAAACAAACTACAATTCACACAAGCTTTGTTTACCTTTCTGACTGACTTATTTGTCACTAAAAAGATGGCCGCTACGCGCATTGCGCAGATAAATTTGGGTCTGTCTAAATCGCCTCGTGTCGCTACTGTATAGTTCCGTATACTGTGACCGTACTAACCGACCACCCAGACATAAACAGACGTCGACAGACATGCGCCGTTACAGACAAAATATTCTTGTCGACAATGCTGCCCGGTGCTGGCTCGTCTCTGTATAGGCACGCTCCGTTCAAGTTCGCTAGATATGAATACGCGTATGCTCCATTCCACAATAATTCGTTGATATCCCGACCGCAATAAAATTTAAACCCAGCCATAAATGAGTGCCTTTTGAAAGGGTACAGGTCCTGATTACCTACTAGTTTCAATAGTTTAGGTTAGCTTTTTTCAACAAAACAACAAATATGAAATAATAGGTAAGTATCTTTATTTTAATCATGTAATTAAATACCTAGGTATTAATATTTATACAAAAATACTAATCTACAAAATTATAATATCATCTATGCCTAAACTAATATAGTGACGATAGTGATAGTGAAGCAGAGCTAAATATAGAGTAGGTTAAGTCAAATATTGTATTATTATAATATTGTAGATTAGTATTTTTGTATAAATATTAATAGCTATTTAATTACATGATTAAAATAAAGATACTTACCTATTAATTTATATTTGTTGTTTTGTTGAAAATAGCTAACCTAAACTATTGAAATTAGTAGGTAATCAGGACCTGTACCCTTTCAAAAGGTCCGGTGTCTACACAATAGAGATTTATCAGGCAAGTTATTTATGGTTGGGATTACGACTGAGGGTTGTCAAATTTTATTGCGGTCAAGAGATCAACGAATAATTGTGGAATGAAGCATACCAAACTGTTCGCTATTTTTTTTTTGTGTCTGTTAGGTAACATGCTGGACACGCTACGTGCTGGTAGATATGAATCGAGCTTTAGTAATCTGTGGTCGCGGATCAGTCGTGACGTGAGTTCTGTGTTGCCAACTTTTGGGCGCCCGCTTAACCCGGAGAAAAGAGGTTCCTGTTTGACTTTCGTAATTTTTGAAGTGAAAACTTCTTTACGCACGTTGGGCACTTTTTTATGATATAATTTCTTTGTCGGGAAGTACGGCCTACGAGTTTAAGTGAGATTGTGGAAAACATCTTACGAATTTCTTACAGACGTTCGGGGCCCCTGTAGCCCGGGGGCCCCGTATTAATAATACGGCTGATACGGCGGTAGCTACGCCCCTGGCATGCGCCCTTAAAACATCGACGGTTTTTGTTTTTGCCTATTATAAGTAGTTCTTCTTTCTCACTTTCCATATTTGCAATGAGCAGAATTGTAGATTGTTGTTTTTCTGTTTTTCTTTTTCCAGTACACTTGTCATCTTTCAATGCATATGTTTTCGTTGGCAATGCACGATAGTAGAGACCTGTCTCATCTGCATTAAATACTTTTCTTGGGGCATAATCACTTAAAATGGTCAATAGCCTTTCTTTCCAAGCAGCTACGTCTTCGATATTGATTGTGGCTGATTCGCCACATAATTTCTTGAAGGCAATATCGTACCGACGATAAAATTTTTCTAACCATTCATTTGATGCCTTGAAGTTATCTAATCCTAGCCATCGAGCAGATTCGAGGGCTTTTGCTTGAATTATGAACTCGGCTATTGGTAAGTGCTTGTTTCGTGCCTCACAAAATCAGTTAAATAGAACTTGATCCACTGCCAGTCTTTCGATTTTGGAATTTTTTTTTTTGTTCTTTGTTGGCACCTTCTTGAAACAAATTTCTAACTTATGCTTTATTTTCAAGCAACATACTCACTTGGGTCTTACCCACTTTAAATTTTTCAGCCAATTTGCTGGTACTTAAACTAGTTTCTGCACTTTCCTCGATTATTTCTATTTTTTCGCTTAAAGAAAGACATTTCCTTTTTCCCGCCGTTTTTAAATATTCACGTTAGTCTCAAAAGACACAAAAACTGTTCGAAATAAGACTAATGTTAACAACCGATTTATCAGCCTTTAAAGCAAATTGAATGGATTCGCCTGCAATAAAGTAATTAGTGTATGTAACTATATTTCTTAAGAGTTGTCGAGTCGTGCTTCACTGCCTTAATGGTGGATGTTTTTAGTATTAATGTTTACTAAAAATTTCGATGATAAGTACCCGCGGTAGTTTAACAGATGGGTCGGGTGGCCACTTTTAGAGGCGATCGCAAACAGAGGTTCTACTGTATTACATTTTTTTACCTTTATCCGATTTCACTTTTCTGGTACCCGATTGGTAGTGCCATTTGACATTTCAAAGTGAGGTTAGTTGGACTTATGGAGGTCTATAATAAAATTCTATTAAATGTGTAATTAAACTTGTTCCTTGATATTAAATTTGACGGGTATTTTGTCAAATCTTATTTCCGTTAATATGAAGGGTGGTTTGTTTTCAAATAAAAACCTTATACAATTCAAAATGTTTTGCACAACCGCTTATAATTAATTTGCTAATTTCAATTATTTCTGCCTTAGCCCTATTAAAAGAGAAAACAAAGTGATGCATTTAGTTCTGGTTATTTCCAGTAAGCTCCAAAGGATAAAATGACAGCTACTGCTAGAGCGAGAAGCAAGATTTGATTGATTACTATTCTTTTCCACGACTGATGTGTATTGATAACACTGTGCTGCGCTTTTGGAAATCAAACTTTCGCGGAAATGCGGGATTAAATGAGTCACTTTAGTCTCTGGATACATACTATATAAACATTTAAATATAATAAAATTTGTATTTGTGTTTGCATAGCAAAATGCTAAGTAAAATACAAATAATTGTTATTATTTATACCAAGAAGTCGTTAGAATACATATAACTGATTCTTTTATTTGCGTACCTTTTTAACGGCAAGGACGTTTAAAACTACTATCTAAAATTGAAAAGTCATGATAGTAGTAATAATTAACATGAACAGTTTTAATGCCAAATGAAGCTAAAATAACAATATTAAATCAATTCTCTCAAGTTTAAAATTAAATGGTAAAATACACTAAGTCGTTTGTTCCCCAATATTTGTAACAATGGTCCACTGTATAACTACCTACAGGGTGTCAATTTAAAAACGAACATCACGTAATATTTCTTAGGCTGATGGCACTTTGTTGAAACTCAATTTAGATCTGAAGGTGGGCAATTTTAGGCGTATTTGCTGTTGTACTAAATTCAACCCCTTTACCCCCAGCCTTAGGCCCGGTACTTTCACGTCGGAGTATCTTTATTTTCAGAATAATTGCTAGTTTCAATTATTTCGACAATTGTTTTCATAGATATTATTTGACGAATAGCGCTATCCGTAGATGAAAGGATCAATCCTAATAGTTTAAAATGTAGAGACCAAGGGAGCAGACCTCTGAATAAGTATTATCGTATTCCTTAGTCCCATGTTTCAAAGCGTTGCGCGTTGCTCCATATCATATATATGGTAATATAAGCGATAATACCTTCTGCTCATCTGCTATGATAAGAGTTGAGAGCTCGAGTGGAGACGCCTTTAAGCCTTTTAGATGGGTATTACATCAAGATATTATTTAGTTTTACCATTAGGTATCACGGAATAAAATTATAAATTTTATTTCTTAGCCACATTAAATTGCATCTTTAATTGGACGGTATAATCGCATATCATAGCTATACCCCGAAGACAAAATTATTATGTTTACTCGCGCAAAGAAGATGAAGACGAAGAAGAAATCGAAAGTGTTGCCTCACTTGACCCCCGTCGCGTCGTATTGTATAATTTTAATGTCAAATTGCCTAGTCCTCAATAGTCCGGTAGATTTGAAAGGGCACCTTAATGTCCTCAGGATGTGTAACTTTATACATACAGAGTGGCTGATTGGTATGAGGAAGTGCTATATCTCCGTTGTTATTGAAAATATCGGATATTTGTTAGTATAAAGGTTCTAGCATAAAAAAAGTGCACATCTTAAAAATATTTTGGGATATACAGGGTGCGCCAAAAAAGGGGGGCATCATAAAATAAATTTCTTTTAATGGTACCGCCCATTTCTTCTTATCGCATCGAATTCTGCATAAAATTTTACATCTGATACACTATTTTTTTTGCCATTTATACAACGTTGCTAGATTATTCAATCTTTTCTAAACTTTTCTCGGAAATAGTTATTTTCCTAACAAGTGCGCAAAGTGATACTTTTCCGCACGCAAGTATAGATGAACGAACAACGCGTAGCGGAGTTCGGATAAATTCTTGCGTGCGGAAAAGCACTTTGCGCACGTGTTAGAAACAATATTTTTTCTACGAGCTTCATATCAGATAACAACAAAAATAAAAATATGATAATTTATCCAATAATTTTTAATTTAATTTAAAAAAAAGAACTAGGTATAGTACAACTAAAAATTACATAACAAAAAAAAATAATAATAGAAAATTCAAAAATACATAACAATAAAAAATAATAATAGGAAATAAATTATTTGTTTATAACATTTATAACAAAAGAGCAATTGCTGACATTATGCAAATTGATAGCCGATGCAGTAAGTTCATTCAGTGGGTGGTTAATGGTATGGCTTGATGAGCACTGACTTGGCGTGGAATGACAGATGTTCAAATAGGTCGATGAAGGTGTTAACTCAGATGGATTTATGTAGCTTGATGAAGAAGGGCAGTTGTTCGTGGCCAATATTTTATTCGACATGTCCTTTTTTTGATTTGTCGAATCTTCAATGTAGCTCTCGGCGACAGTCGTCGATTTCCAGCCTCCGAGTCGCTTGACATTAGTGATTCCTGCTCCAGAATCGGCCAACATTGTAGCCGATGAACGACGGAAACTATGTCCTGTATAATGCTTTGGATTTTTCAATTGTAGATATGCAGCTATTTCCGAAGGCATCTTACCGAATGAATTTATTCCAATACATTGAGTACCGCATGTTTCTGTCGATACTGCACAAAAAAGCGCTTATGTCGTGGATGGTTTTCGCAAATTTGCATATTTATGATAGAGTTGTAAATAATATCCCTTATTTGTTTCATTAGATACTACAAAGATTCTTGAAGTATTGTTTATACTGTCAGGAATTTTCACGACTATCAAATTTCCTTTATCAAAGCTCATCGCGCCTGCAAGCACCGGCCAACCCAAAAATGGTCGCGACTTTTATTAGAAGGTAAATTTGATCAGGTGCTTCTTCCATAAATCTGGAAACTTCAATTTTGTCAAAAATTTTGGCCTTTCTCGGACGACCTCCAACATTTTTCTTTTTTAGAATCAATGTTAGCTTAAAATATTGACTTAAATCCAAGTTTATTTTGATTTTTAGGACACTTTTTAACATAGAATACTTACTCCATGAAGTATTTGGCTGAACTGATTTTCGTAAATCGGCAAAATACGCTAAGAAGACCTCCTCCTTAAAACTATTTGTCCCTTTGTTGCGGCACCAGTATTCAAATTGTTTAGATTGCTTCTCGTTATTTTTTGGAATTTAGAGGGCAATAAATTTAAATTTGCAGAGTTTGCGGCCCCTAGAATGGAATCTGGTAGATCCTCGTCAGAGCTGCTCATTTTAACAGCGTTTATACTTTTTGAGGATTTGATGGAAAGAAAAGTGTCGGTGTTTGTAGATTCTTGTTGACATAGAAACGGAGGAAAAATCTGACATCATGTGCCAAAATCAACATGTACATTTATTGTTGCTTGGCAATATTATAATCATTTATCACTAGACGAGGTACTTAAAAAATAGATTTTTTTTTCGTTTTAGGCTGAAATACGAATATCGTGAATTACGATTAAAAGGTAAAAGAGAATACACTTGCAACGGCTTCACACATTGCATAAAATTGTCTACAGCTACTAAAATAAATATTCCCTGCCAAGGAGATTTTTAAATAGTGCTACTTTTCCGCACCCGGTGTGGATAAAAATCTTATCCGCACTAGTGCGGAAAAGTGTAACTTTGCACACGGAAATGCGTGCGCAAAGTACTACTTTGCGCACGCTCGTAGGAAAACATCATATCAAAAAAATAATTTTAAAATATTACTAATCTAAACTAAAAAATAAAATTTTATCTATTCAAAAACTTTATAGCTATCTGGAAATATTCTGTTTTAAGATCAATATTTTATACAGGGTTTTTTCAATCGGTATAAACGTAGCAACCTTTAAATACATATTGCTCGATTTTTTCAAATGGACCCCTCTTGTATATTATTACGTCACTTTACAGATAATTCATCAGGATATTCATTTAAAACATTGTTGTTTATATTTCGAAATACTTGTGTGAGTTGTGCAGTTCTTCATATCCTCTTTTGTGATTGGAGGCATTTTGTACACTTAATCTTTGATGTAACCCCACAATAAGAAGTTCATTTTTGTTAAGCTTGGAGATCAATGTGGCCATTGAAATGGTCCATGTCTACCTATCCATCTATTAGGAAACTCATTGTTTAAATGATCATGGATTACTTCCGTATTGTGAACTGAAGCCTCATCATGTAAATATCACATGCTTTCTTTTTTGCAAAATACGGCAAATCATTTAACAGGCGTGGCAACTCACTTTGCAAAAAATTCAAATAGACTTGTCCAGTTAGTCGTCTTTCTCATCAGTTCTCTAGCATTGTCTAAACGTATATCAAAAGGGTTTTTTTCAAAACTACACCAATCAAACTTATGACAGTTTTGGTAATAAATATTCCAAGCCTATTTTATAAAACTTCTTTTGTCGCATCTTGTAAACGCATGAAATGCTGACATATATATATATAATTCGGTTTACAACGTTCTCCGACGTCTTCCGAGTTTTAGTCTCCATTGATCTCGGTCTTGCCAGAGGTCTTCCTCCAGCTGTCTTAACCTGATCTCCTTGTCTATCCCCTATTTCCAACTTTTCCTGGGTCTCCCTCGTTTTCGTCTTCCTTGTGGGGTCCATTTCAGTATCTGTTTTGGGGGTCGTTTCTCGTTCATCCGTTGTACATGTCTATACCACTTCAGTTGTTTGACCCTAGTATCATCCATTATGTCGTGTATGACTCCCATAATCTCTTTAATCCTCTCGTTAGTAACTCTATTCATCCTAGTTCTGCCCGCTGCTCGTCTCCAGTAGTCCATCTCCGTAGCCCTTACTTGCCCCTCGGCTCCTTCTGTGATTTGCCATACTTCACTACTATATGTGAGGAGCTATTTTTCAAAAGGTAACAAGTCCATTTTTTACGAATTATAGGTAAAGGTGGCGCTGCATTCCTTAGGACTGTACTAAATTCTCAGCAAACATTTTAGCATTCAAATCGAAACATGTCCCTTGCAAATAGATACACCATTTGGTATATATTTTACAAAATGTAACAAGTCCATCAAATTATATTTTTCAAGGCGTAACATGTCCACATTTTGTTTCAAGATGCAACAGGTCCGAATAAATACATACTCTTTCATCAATTAAATTATTGCGGTAGCGTGTCAAAGTTGGAGCAGTACTTTTGCTACAGTTTTATCATTTAAAATGGATGCGAATGAAGGTATTACTGTGTCAGAGCATAGTGTGGGCAGCCGCAAAAGATCCAGATTGGTTAGCAATTCGAGGATTGCGAGAAAAAACGAAAAGTAAGTATTAAGTGATATTTGTTAGTGTTGTGTTTGGACTGAGAACGTTGGCGGCCGAGGATCCAGCGATGTTGGGTCAGCGCTTCTTCATTTTCTTACACACTCTCAGTTCAACGAATCGGTGACGAAAATTCTTTTTTTTGTGACGGATGCGGGGGTCAGAACAAGAACAGCCATATCCTGCACATGCTGATGTACTGGCTTCATAAGGAATCGCAAAAGCATATTAAGGAAATTGAAATAATTTTTCCTGTGCGAGGTCATTCTTCTCTACCTGCTGATCGAGTTTTCGGACGAGTGGAGAAAGAATTACGCAGACACGACAGAATTATTTTACCATCAGATTATACTGATATCTACAAGACGTTTGGAAATGTATTTGAGTTGGAGAAGGACTGGAGAGTGTACGATCTGAAGAGTCTGCTTACGATATTTAAGAAATTCGACGGGATCAGCGAACAAAAAGTTGTTAATTTGAAGAAAACTTGGAACCGTGGTAAAAAACAGTGTTTTATAGAAATAAAGATCCGTCAAAAAACGAAAACACCCTTTTGAAAAGGGGGAAATCGTTAGCGAGTGTTTTGCTGAGACCATTAATGGGCAATTATAAGATTTCAGCTGATAAAGGAAAAGCAGTGAACAATCTTCTAGTTGCAGCTTTCGGTGAAAACTGGCGCCTTGAAGAAAGCTTACAGTGGTACTTTGAAGTGTTGATCAGTGACTTTCGAAACGATGCTGAAATTAATCAAGACGACCAAGTGAATTGCGACTGTACACAGGAAGAGCCAGCACTGCAAACCTAAAAATGCGAAATCTTAAATTCGTTCTTTCCGTTTTACTGTATTATTGGAAATAATTTTTTTTTTTCAAAATGTAACTAGTCCTAATTTCTCTTTCAAAAGGAAACAAGTCAATTCAAATAGTGGCCATAAAATTCTATAGGATCGATTTTGATTTACACAAAAGAATAGTTTCAGTTAATTACATATTCTTAAATAAAAAAAAATAAAAATCGGTTCTCTACGATTTGCACATATTGCCAAATCAGTTATTTTGCCATACCCACAAATTCAGAAAATGGACTTGTTGCCTTTTGAAAAATAGCTCCTCATGTGACAATACTCTTTATGATTGTATCAAATATTCCTTGTTTGTTCCGTTTTGATACCTGCTAGTCCCACAGTATTCCATTCATCATAGCTGTAGCTTTTCTTCCCTGCATGTTCCTTTCCTTGATTGCTCTGTTCAGTGTACCATCGCTTGTGATTTTTGTTCCTAAGTACGAATAGTTTTGGCATCTTTTGATACATTGTCCATCTTCCAGCATAAGGTCTTGCTGCAAGCCCCCAATACACGTGTACTCAGTTTTGTTTATATTTACTTCTAAGCCCCACTTTTTATATTCTTCTATTCGCTTTCTTGCCATATACTCTAGATCGTCGTACTCTTGAGCCACCACTATCTGGTCATCAGCGAAGCATAGGGTATACAGTATACAGTGTGATCTCGTTTAGTGAGATGCCCATTGTACTACATTCTCTTTTCCAGGGTTTAAGTGCTTGTTCCAGGTATATTTTAAATAATGTGGGTGAAATGCAATACTCTTGTTTAAGTCCTTTATCTGTTTTAAAACCTTTTGAAGTTTGTATTCCGATTTTAACCTGTGTCCTGTTTTTCTCGTACTAGTGACGGCAATGCCTCTGTAGTTATCGCAGTCATTCCGCTTTCCCTTTTTGTGGATGGTTCATATTAATGATGTTCTCCATTCTTTGGGTACCGTCACTCCATTTATATTATATTCGTTCGGAATAGATTTGTGAGACGTTGGTAAAGCTTTCCAGGGCCTGGTGTCTCTCTATGAAATGCTGGTATGCCATCACAAATTTGTTTCTCCAATAGCTCTGATATTATATGAACAGAGACAAATCTTCTTTTATTTAGCGCTGTTGTCCCATGGTCCTTTTTCATAAATTGTTCAGTAGATTTTAAATTTCCTCGTTCGAATAATAATAGTGTATAGTAGAGTAGTAAATTAAAACATCAGTATCGTCTAATTTAACCATAATATTTTATCTGTATTTTCATTAATAATGTAAAAAATTAGTCGGGTGTCTGTATCTTTATGATTAGGTTCACCGTAAACAGTTATCTTTAGTTTTAACACAATTTGATACCTACAATTAATAAAATAATTACAACAGTTCAATTTTTTTTTTATAAATAAACGTCTTACCTTTATACAAGAATTTCCATCGTGAAGATCTCTCCCATGTGCCACGTCTTTGTTATAAGACTGTTTTTGTCTTAACTCAATTATATGTTTGGCTATGAATCTAATCAAAGACAACTTGTTTGTCGTCGATTTTAGAAAATTTCTAGAGTGGGGTACATTACGAGAACTAATAATAGAATATGTTCCAACTTTGTTGTGTCCTCTCTTGTGTCTTTCTAAATCTTTAATAGAGCCTTCTATATAATGTTTATAGAATATTAGAAGTACTTTCTTGCAATATTTTATGTATTCTTTTTATAAATAAATAACACTTTTTAAACACCACATCTTCCAGATCTTTAAAAGTTTTAAATGCTTTTTCATTTAACTCTTGCAACAGCACCATACTATCAATAAAATATGATTTAGTTTCTATAGGTTGTTCATACAGTGTTTTTGAAAATGTTTCCAATTTGTTCGCCAATTTAGATTTGGCAGTATTTCTCATTGTGCGGTCTTTATGAAAAATCGATACCGGAATAGGACTCGTAACTAAGACATTAGCAAAATTAAGTTCTTTATACTGCGCTGCACTAATAATTCCTCGAAACATAAATTCAGAATTGACGAAGTTTTATATTTCAATTTTTTTGTAACAATATCAGAAGCAAAAGTCTTTGTGTAATATCTAGGTACAGCTTTCCAAAAACTAACTTCCCTGTTAATCGTTAATCTATCTTCTGCAAACTTTTTGTTACTGGAAGAAGCATTTTCTTTAAAATTTGGTAGTGATTGGTAAATATCATCTGAAGCTATTTTACTAGTGGTAATTTGATCATCCGAAAAGTTGTTCCTATCAAAAGAATTCTATTGAATCTAACATTTTTTTGACTTTGTTTATTTCTTCTCTTATCTTTTTCGATATTTTATTTTCCACAGCGATGCATTATACACATTTACGCATGGATTTATGCTAAAGATAAGGCAAAAAAAACGACATAAACCAATTATTGCATCTGCATCGGTTAGCTAGCGGTAAGCGTAAGAGCGAGAGGGATCACGCGACTCTGCCGCGGCCTCATGTTTGCTCTTCTTTAATCTGCTGGTATTATTGTTATTAATAAAGACTGACCTACTATTAATCGATACAACATTAAGTCAATAAAATTCTGTACTTTTTGGGGAGAAAATATATATAATAGCTTAATTTACAAAGAGGCAACAAGTTATATATTGTAATAATATATTGACTTTATATACTTCATCATAAAATGTATTAACATTGCAAACTGTCATGCAATAAAAATAGGACACATGTTTAGGTTCTAAATCTGCAATTGTTTTTTGTTTTAAATACTTTTAAAGTTATTTGCAGTTAAATCTGAAAATTAATAATATAAAAAACAATATGATTTTGGCTATACGGGGTGTTATTTATTAAGTATCCGATATTTTACAGGACAATTCCTCATTTATTTTAAGGTGAAAAGTTCATATAAGCATGAGTCTTCAAATCCTCCATTTTTGAGATACAGGGTGTTAAAAATTTATTTTTATTCTTGTTTTTGCTAACTAATTTTTGAATTAATGTTTATGTTTGGACGAAAATTGATATTAGGCGATTTTTTAATATGAAAAATTCAAATTTGATCTTAGTTTGGCCCTTGGTTGTAGGGGGCGCCACCTACAGGTCTTTTTCTATTTCGGGGAGTCACAACTTTTTTGTGCATGTATGTATCACATTTCCTAAAAGAGAAATCGATTCCTCTATCATCTCTACGTGAAACTGGAATGCTTGTCAATAGTCGCTACAAGCAGCCGTTTTCGCTCCTACTTCAAAAACGTTTTCAAAAATTCACGCTCGGTTGAGGGAAACAGGAAGATTTAAGAAAGCTACTTATCTGTCGGGTGTACAACGTACGGTAAGAACCCAAGAAACCGAGGAAGCAGTTCCTAATCTGGTAGAAGAACACCCGGAAACAAGCACCAGAAAAATAGCGCTGACGTTAAACATTTCTCATGTTCTAGTGTGGAACAGTTTAATTGATAATTTGTTATATCGCTACTACATTCAAAGAGTTCGTGCACACCTCTCTCGTAATTTTGCATTACGGATCAACTTCTGTCGTTGGTTTCTCCAATGCCTTATTCAAAATACTTTATTTAAAAATCAAGTCCTGTTTACCGACGAAGCAAATTTCTCACGCAACGCTATACGCAATTTTTACAACAATCATTTGTGGTCAGAGGAAACCCCCCATGCGATACAGGTATCACATTTCCAAGAACAGTTCTCTCTTAACGTGTGGGCAGGAATCCTTGGAGATTATTTAATAGGCCCATTCTTTATTCCAGGATGATTAAACGGAGACAGATATCGTCATTTTCTTGAAGAAGATTTGCCAATTTTACTGGAAGATGTGCCGCTTAGACTACGAAATGAAATGTGGTTTATGCATGACGGTGTCCCGGCACATTTTAGCATCCTAGCGCGAGAATTTTAAGATCGTACTTTCGGTGACCATTGGATAGGTCGGGGAGGGCTTCAACCATGGCCCCCTAGGTCACCAGACCCTAACAGTTTGGATCTTTTTCTTTGGGGACGTCTAAAATCCTTAGTTTACCAGACACCCATCCAAAATGAAGAAAAATTAAGAAATCGAATAATTAATTCTTGTAGAATGATCCAAATACTCCAGGAATTTTCCAAAAAGTGCGCGAATCAATGAGAAGAAGATTGGATGCGTGCATACAGCAAGGAGGTGGACATTTCCAACATTTATTGTGATTTTGATTTAGTTTTATATCTAGTGTTTTGTTGTATATTGTTGTTTAAAAGTTACCGTTTAGAATGTTTCTATGTTGATTAAAAAAAAAAAGTTTTTAAAATTGTTTCACTTTTTGACAAACAGATGCATCGATTAATTTAAATCAAAATATCTCAAAAACGGCTGCTGGTAGCGACTTTTGACAAGCATACCATTTTCACCTAAAAATAATGGGGCAATCGGTTGTTCTTCTATAAGAAGAAGTTATGACTCCCCAAAAGAGAAAAAGACCTGTAGGTGGCGCTCTCTACAATTAACGGCCAAACCAAGATCAAATTTAAATTTATCAAATTAAAAAATCCCCAAATACCAATTTTCGTCCAAATATAGACATTATTTAAAAAATTATTTACGAAAAGCAAAAATAAAAATAAATTTTTGTACAACTGCCATTAAAAGTGACACTTTTAATGACAGTCAACAGTGTTAAAAGTGATTCTTTACGTGGAAGCATGTTAAAAATATTTTTCTAATTTTGTCTCGAAAAATAGATATTTCGAACGCGCTAGCGAGTTCGAAATATATCCATTTCGAACTCCGAATTTTATTTTTTAAAAGTTGGCATTGGTTATATTTAAATGTTTTATTCTGTTGACGTCTGACGTTTCCTGTTATTGTTATCCATGAGAAAAGAAAGTTTTCGGGATTTCTCTGGTAAAAGTTGATTTATCGTTTTATTAGCAATATCCCTTAACTCAGGGGGAGTTAAACTTAGATTATCATGCTCCATATTTTTTTAATTATAATTATGAACAACTCTATGAAATATTAAATCACAAATTTCGTGACAATGACACAAAGAAAATATTATTTATTGTCAAGGCTACTATGATAAAAAGAAATTTAGAGTATTACCAACATAGAATTTAGACACACAAATTTACAAAATTTGAAGGGTTGATTTTCTTTTTAAATATGTATTTTCTTATTGAAAAAAATACAAAATAGAAAAAATAGTATAAAGTACGTGTTTTATAAAGCAGTTAGAGCACTTGTCCCGTTAAAAAACTCGCCGCAAGCGGCTCGTTTTTTAACATGGACGCGTGCTATAAGATGATGCTTTATAAAACATGTACTTTAATATACTATTTTAACACTACATTTTCTTATGATGAAATCGAATAAAATTATAATAATAATTTTAGGAGTTGCGAAGTTGCTCTTCTTGCAGACTCTTCAATATCCACAGGAACAACCAAATCAACACTTTTATTAATTATTCCACTATCGACAAACATATTAAGCAGTCAAGAACCAAAGACAAAAATTTGACAAGAACGCAATTATTTAAATGACAGCATCATTTTCTTTGTAAACAAGCATTTGTTAGTAACCATAGCGTTGGCAACGTTTATCATTCACAACAACCTTGTGATTATTTAAATATTAAAATGCATTTTGAAGTTTAATGCTATTCCAAATTCCCCTATTTTATTATCGAAATAGGGCAGTTATACAAAAAACATTATATGATATTTGTGTTAAAAGTAATTTTATTTTGTTCGTGAAATTGTTCAATTTGCTCCGCTACACTCCGCTCATTTCACAAACTTTTTCACTCACAAAATAAACCATCACTTTTAACACTCCCATCATAAACAACTATTTTAACACCCTGCATCTCAAAAATGAAGGGCTTGCGGACCCATGCTTATATGAACTTTTTTCCTTATAGATAACTGAGGAATGGTCCTGCAAAATATCGAACACTTATTAAATAACACCCTGTATTAGGGATGCGCATGATGTATCGATGTTTTGAAAACATCGATTTTTGTGCTTGGATTTTCGATGTTTATATCGATGTTTTTTTATTCGATATTATTCGTTAACATCGATATTTTTTGCGATGTTTTTTCCGATGTTTTTTTGAATTTAAACTCCACATTTTAATTTTAAAGAGTATTACAAATAAAATTGACCTATCCACATTTAAGGTAACTGTCCGAAAATCAGACAGTGTCCATTATTCCGTTACTAATTTTAAAAACTAATAAAAATAAGACATCTACTGTCAGAAACTCGAACATTATCCATTCGATTTATGTAGAAAACTGTACTTGGTAAATTATTTTTATATTTAACCTCAAATGCGTACATTTCAGTCATCTTGTTGTAAAGCACCAGATCATTTGATTTCTTTAGAAGGTAAGCGAATTTTCAGTCGATTTAATTGTATTGTTTTATTAAATATATCCAACCAAATAATATTAGCTATTGATATTTAGGTTTAGTAGGCACTAACGAGTCTAATTTTAATAAAAATGTGTGGTTTTTTCAACGAGTTTTATAAAATTTTAACGTGTCGGATTTATGTACAATATATAGTTGCCATAAATCAGACATAGGATGTCGGAATTGTGTACAATGTTCAATAGGCAAAATATATATTCTTTCTCTTTCATTTTTAATAATAATGTATGTTCTATCCTTCATTGCATTTGATAATGCGTGTTTATTCACTTGCCATAAATCCGACATAGGTGTCGGATTTATGTACACGAAGTGTCGAAATTAGGTTTAGCTGAGCTCAGTTAAATTGTTACCCAATATATTCATAGGAAAAAGTATAAAAATAATAATAAATAATATATATTTATTTTAATTAATTATAATTAACTTTTTAATGGGGTTTTCTCTTTTTAGCATGTCTACTATTAAAAAATATTACAAATATTCAAAAGAAAATCTTGAACGGGCATTAGACGCTATAAAAAAAGGAATGCCTTTTGCAACTGCATCAAAAGAATTTAATGTTCCCAGAACAACTTTAATCGGAAAAATAAAGGGAACTTATCCTGAGAAATGCAGAAGTGGGGCCTCAACAATTTTAACTTCAGAGGAAGAAAATTTTCTGGAGCAATGGATTATAAATATGGGTGCCAAAGGTTTTCCAGTCACTAAAGTTCAGCTACTCGACAGTGTTGCTTTATTAGTAAAGCAATCACGGCGTGGAAAAAAATCAAGACGAAAAACTAAAAAATTTGACATTACCAAATACTAAACACAAAAAATATTTTAACACCAAAAAGTCAGAACGAAAACGAAATGACACCAGAAAAAAAAGGGACAATAATCCATTAGAGAATCAACAAGAAAACGAAGTAACACCAGAACAAACAAGAGACTTAGGTATTAAAAAACACGAATGTTAAAACATCAAAAAATAAGTACGAAAATAAAGCAAACAAAGAAAACCCAACAAATGAACTAATAGAAAAAAATAAAGAGGATGAAGAATGCGAAAAGGCGAACAAAAAAATTATTAATTTAACCAAATGGACCACAAGAAGACAGTTTTTCCAGTATTCTTCCAGGGGTAACTATTCCTACTCCTTTTAAAAAATCGCTATTTCGGCCTGAACCATCGACAACAAAAATACTACATTTAAAAGGCAAACAAAAGTCAACAAGCAAACAAAAGACGATTCCAGAAAAGGACGCAAGAAAATATCCAAAGAAGATGAAAGTATTAACAATTTTAAGAAAAATGATACTAAGTACCAATGATATTAGTACAAACACTATTTACAATATTGACGATTATGTTATTGTCAACTTTGAGAATAAATTATATCCAGGAGTTATTAATAGTAAGATAGCCGACAAAACCGTGGTTAATGCAATGACTAAATCAGGAAGAGATAATTGGAAATGGCCAAACACCAAAGATGAAATTGGATATGATTACGAGGAAATAGTACAAAAAATAAAACCTGCACGCGAAATTAATCAAAGGGGATTTTATTTTATTGAAGAGCTTGAAAAATATAAAAATTGCGAGGACTACATCATTTGAGGAGTCTGTTTTTTATATTGAAAATTTATTTATAAGTATCCAAAATATTTTTTAATGTTTAATGCGTAATGTGATTTTTTGTTTCGTATTTAACCTAATAAAAATAATAACATGTCATTTTAGTTTTATTTCAAAACGTATTTTTAGGTTTTAAAGTATATAAGTAAGTGAATATAGGTACGTACTTGGCACTTAGGTGAGTAAGTACATGCTTTTATTCATGTGTCAGATTATTGTTCTTAAAATGACGGATTTAAAGCCACTGTCCGAATAACGGTCATGACAATGTCAGATTTATGGACAATTTCTTTTTTGCAATGTCGGATTTATGTTCAGATGTACAAAAAGATAAAATAATTATTTTTGTGTTTTTTTTTTTATGTTTGGTTAAAAAATTTTATGAAAATAAATTTTAAAAGGCTCAAACTTTTTCGGAAACATACCAAAGTAACTCCAAAAAGTGATTTAGGTACGATTCTGCTTAAAAACAGTACACAGTTTGCTTAAAGTGTCTGAATTTGGGTCAGTTACCTTATCAAATTAATTAATTAAATATTTAAAAAAGATTTTAATCTACTTACATCTAGCGATCCATATGTATTGTTTAATACTATTAAATAGCTATGTACTTTTTGACTTTTTACTTATTGTAATCCTTCAGCCTAAAAAATTGACTTTAATTGGCATAAGTACGGGACGCGGTATCAGTGTAAAGCAAAATGCAATATCTTCCGAGAAATAACGGCGCCAACGGGAAAAAAATTCGGAGTAATGCCCGATATGGTTTCACCTATTAAAAATATTAATTTATTTTTTGTTAAAATAATACGCTTTTGTCCGAGCTTTTGTCGGCTAAATTTTCTAGACAATAATTTTACGTTCCATCAACTAAGTATATAAAGGATAATTTTATACAGTGACCGGCAGAAAGTGCGCAGCATATGGGAAAGTTTTTTATCTTTAAGTTTAGAAAATTAATTTTATTTTAGATAGGTTCTGCATGTTCCCAAACCAAAATAACACCCATTAAATCCGGTAAAAGTCTTGTGGTATACGAGGTAGGATCAAAAATTTGAAATTCCGCTAAGAGTAAAGTACCTCCATCTTTCATTTTAGAATATTTTTTTACAAAGAATTATTGTTTTAATTTCAAAGTTATACCCAAATTCCAAGTTTCGCTTATTTTGGACAAAAAAATGGATTTAATCGTGTTTTCTGAATAACCCTGTATAAAAAATAAATGGCAACCGAACAGTCCGAAAATATGATTTTCTGCAGACTTTGTTAGAGGTAACCGTCGATCATAAGTCCGATTAGTTTGTTTTCATAATATTATGGCTTTTTAAAATAAAAACATAAAAATATTAAATATTTTTGCTGCACACCGTATTTAATTTTCTGAGGGAACAAGTTAATTTCATCTAACTGATATTTTTTTATTTATTTTGACTTAAAGCATCTCCTAAATAGCTTTTTACATTTAGTTAGTTCTGCTATAAAAATGGAAGTTGAAAAGTTGTCTTTACAGGAGAAAATTGCAATAGTTTTAATTCATGGTGACAATTATCACAGTTATCGCGAGACAGCAATTATTTTTAACAATAGATACAATAAAAATGTTCACAATTCCACTATATTTAGAATTGTCAATAAATTTAAACAAAGTGGATCGGTGGAAAATAAGTATAAAACTGTCCATAGAAAAACTGCAGCTACGGAAGAAAACGCTTTAAATGTTTTGTTATCAGTAAATGAAGTTCCTACAATGCCGTTGTGCGAAAGAGAAGAACAAGTTGGTATTTCAGAAAAGTCTATTAGAAGAATATTTAAGAATCACAAGTATTTACCATATAAACCCAAATTTCTGCATACCCTTCAAGATAGGGATCTAGATGCAAGGCTTGACTTTTGCTTTTGGTTTCAAGGCAAAAAAGAAGATGATCCACATTTTGGAAATAGTATATTATTTACTGACGAAGCAACCTTCACAAGCAACGGCACTGTAAGTTCCCAAAACTGCAGGTGGTGGGCTGACCAAAACCCCCATTTTATAATTAAATGTAAAGATCAATATTCTTTTAAGACCAACGTTTGGTGTGGTATATTAAATACTCAAATAGTGGGGCCATATTTCTTCAGAGAAAATTTAAATGGCGCTAGATATTTAAACTTCTTGCAGAATGAAATAAGCGATTTTCTCGATGATCTGCCCTTAACTTAAGAGAAAATCTGTATTTCCAACAAGATGGTGCTTCTATTCATAGTACCTTACAAGTAAGGGAATGGTTAAATCAACAATTTTACAACAAATGGATTGGACGGTTTTCAGAAAATCCCTGGCCTGCAAGATCGCCGGATATTACTCCTCTAGACTTCTTTCTCTGGGGTTACGTAAAAAACCAGGTGTATAAGTATCGGCCTTTCAGAAATTTGGACCATCTGGAAAATGTTATAAGACAGTGTATCGCTAGAATCAATCCGGCTTTTTTAAGGAACGTAGCCAAAGAATTTAACAAAAGAACTATACAATGTATAGAAAATGGAGGAGGACATGTAGAAATATAAAGTTATAATAATTATTGTTAATGTAAATAGTCTTAATTAGCATTTTTTGTTTCCTGTTGAGTTAAAAAATGTATTACCTATTAGTTGGATTATCCTAAAAGTGTATTTAATAAATGAAAATAACCTATATTGATCCTTATTTTGCGTGAGAAATAAAATCCATTCAAAATATATTTTTAATTTAAATTTTTTTCTTTATAAATCAAAAGGAAACTTTCTATGAATACTTCAATGTATAAAAAACTATTTGGGAGATGCTTTAAGTCAAAGTAAATCAAAAAATATCAGTTAGGTGAAATTAACTTGTTGCCTCAGAAAATAAAATACGGTGTGCAGCAAAAATATTTAATATTTTTATGTTTTTATTTTAAAAAGCCATACTATTATGAAAACAAACTAAGTAGACTTATGATCGACGGTTATCTCTAACAAAGTCTGCAGAAAATCTTATTTTCGTACTGTTCGGTTGCCATTTATTTTTTATACAGGGTTATTCAGAAAACACGATTAAATCCATTTTTTTGTCCAAAATAAGCGAAATTTGGAATTTAGGTATAACTTTGAAATTAAAACAATAATTCTTAGTAAAAAAATATTCTAAAATGAAAGATGGAGGTACTTTACTCTTAGCGGAATTTCAAATTTTTGATCTTACCTCGTATACCATAAGACTTTTACCGGATTTAATAGGTGTTATTTTGGTTTGAGAACATGCAGAACCTATCTTAAATAAAGTTAATTTTATAAACTTAAAGATAAAAAACTTTCCCATATGCTGCGCACTTTCTGCCGGTCACTGTATAATATAATATTATATATAATTTATTACTATTATTCAGAAAGCAGAGCAGCGTTGTGCATGTTCAGTGCATGTTAAAATTTTAATAAAATATTTAGTGACAATATTTTGTAATGGCTCCTCCAAAAAGTGATGTGTGGAAACATTTTTTCAAAAATAATGTTGGAACAGGACAAATGTATTTCTACTTTTGTTTTAATGGTTATATCTTTATTTGATATAAATATATTTGCATTTATTATATTGAAATGTATAGTTTATTTGAAACATATGTATCGATATTTATAATGACATCGATGTTTATAAATATCGATATTTTCTGTCAGATTTTTTTACAACATCGATAATCTGTATTCGATGTATCATTTAATGTCAACGTCGATGTTTTAAAAAATTTGCGCATCCCTACCCTGTATTATCGATCTCGACCAAAATAAAAGTTGGCAATGATTCTTTATGTAAAAATGCATGCTTAATAAGATAGTATCGGTCTGATAGCGTTATACCAAAATATTGGATTTTCCTTTAAAGCGACGTATTTTGATGGACGTGTGTTGTTTCGCTAAACCGCTAACAAATTTAAGCAAACAAGTTCTAATATTTGCTGATGCTACATGACTAAAAGGTGATTTAAAGATTGACTGAACTTAACATTATCTTAAAACCCTTAACCACTACCCCCGGGTCAATATGACCCAACGATCTGTCGATACGCGTGATTTCCGGCGAATCTAAGAAGTGGGGGCGGCATGCGGCGAGATATGCTTAGCGACGACGCATTTTAGTCCTATAAGTGCATAGTGTAAAGTTTGTCGCTTTGATATATTTTTTAGCGCTAGTGGGTCAAATTGACCCGCGGGTAGTTTTTAAAGGTAATTTTTTCTTGTGTTGACTGAAATGTTTTTTATGGAATTTAGAGCTTAAATCGTGGATGTATACTAAGTCTTGATTTTTATTTTAATAGAACATGGAGAATAAACCACTAAGCGATCATGATTTAATTGAGATTGTTGAAAATGACGACTTTTGGGTGGATATCGAAGGGGAAAAAAGCACGACAAGCGATTTGGACGTTGCGACATCAAGTAGTACCGCAACTGACAGCGAAGGGAAACTTATTGCCTGCAATAAAATTTTGAACAAAGGCGACGAAAGCGATCCAGATGAGAGCGATGCTGAAGAGTTAAGCGAACACGACATTAATGATGGCGAAATTGTTTTTTCAAAAGATCGTCAGAGAACCTGAAAATACGCAAGCAGTACGGAAAATTCCATCGTGGTACGCAAAAGATAGAACAAAGTGGTCGAAAACGGCACCAATAAGGGGAAAAGCAAAACAATAAAATATTATAAAAATACTTCCTGGTTTGAAAGGCCCAGCTCGATAAGATCCCCCAACTTCGCCTTTGGAAGCATGGAGACTCCTTATAACAGACACTTTGGTTGAAAAAATGGTTATACACACAAACTCAAAAATAAGAAACATGCAAGGTCAGTATAGTAAATTCAAAAAAAGGAGAAATAGTAGATTACTGTTTTCACCAGTTTTTATCCAAGAAACCGATAAAGTAGAATTAGAAGCATTATTGGGTCTTTTGTATTTGCAAGGGTGTTTCAAATCTGGCCATGAAGAACTCCGGTCTCTTTGGGCTACTGATGGGACTGGTAGGGATATATTTCGCTGCACTATGTCTTTAGCACGATTTTCTTTTCTGTTGTGTTGTCTCAGATTTGATGATGAAGCTACACGCCGCGAAAGGGTAAAAGAAAATAGGTTGGCTGCAATTTCAGATATTTTTGATCAATTTGTTGCCAACTCAAAACAATGTTATTCGCCTGGAGAATTTCTGACCGTTGACGAAATGTTGGTACCGTTTCGAGGACGGTGTGGCTTTCGAATGTACATACCAAGTAAGCCGGCAAGATACGGTTTAAAAGTGCAGATCTTAGCAGATTCAAAAACACATTACATGGTCAATTCAGAGATATACAGTGGGAAACGAAATGAGAAGTCCAAGTTTTCCGTACCAACAGAAACAGTATGTCGCCTCGTTCTACCTGTCGCCTTCACCAATAGAAATATAACAGGTGATAATTGGTATTCATCGTTGGAATTAACAAAAGAACTTTTAAAGCTAAACCTAACCTAGGTCCGTACGCTGAAAAAAAATAAGAGATTTATTCCATCAAGTTTTTTACCATCCAAACAGCGTGAGCCCGGTTCTTCTGTTTTTGGGTTTACTTCAAACCATACCATTGTGTCTTATATTCCAAAATTGAACAAGGCTGTCATGTTAATATCTACTATGTATAACGACAATTCTGTGGATGAAACAACAAAAAAACCAGATATAATTTTAGTTTCTAATGAAATTAAAGCTGGTGTTGACGCGTTGGACCAGAAATGCTCTAACTATTCTACGTCTCGTAGATCCCGCCGCTGGCCAATGGCAATCTTTCATATGATTTTAAATATATCTGGGATAAACAGCAGAGTATTATATCAATTTGGTACTGATGGAAACACAATTTCAAGACTGGACTACTTCAAAGTACTGGGTCGTAGTCTATGTGAGCCTCATATGAAGAGGCGTATTAACAACAATAAAATACCACGCAAACTAAGAGATTTAACAGCTGATATACTTGGGGTCATCATAGAAGTTCAAGACGTCCCTCAGCAGCACCAATCAGCATCAAAAAGGAAGAGATGTACTTTTTGCCCCACAAAAAAGGATCGCAAGACTAACACCTTTTGCGATTCCTGCAAATTACCGGTGTGTCAGCAATGTTTTAAAAAAATTTGTCCAAATTGTATTTAAACCTGTTTTCCTGTTTATCACGATAAATTAATGTGTTATCACTTACTTTTTAAGAATAAATATGTTTTTTTTTTCCTTAACAGGTTGAATGCCAACAGAAAATATGCATTCCTTAACCATAACCCAAAATGACATATTAACATATTTTATCTAACTAGCTTATATCTCTAACAGTTTATTATGACACTCGGTATCAGTTTGATCAATTTGACAGCTGTTTGACAGGTGTCAGTATACTGGACGCTGGGGTATTTTTAAAACTTTTATTCCACACACCACCGTCCAGTAAACTGGACAATCAATTATTATACAGGAAAAGCAAATATGATCTATCAAAAATGTGAAGTAATCAATTGCATTGTCTGCATCTTAGCATCGCACTCTTGTCCTTTACGGTGGGTCGAACCTGCACCATGTTCTCTAATAAGGGCCATAATAATATGTTCTCTAAATTTTAAGAGACGGATATTTCGATCTTTTAATTGTTTGTATATGTAGCACGAGTTCCAAATGCAAAGGTCAATTAAATGAAAAATATTTTCCTATACCAACGCAAAGTCTTTCTTGGGGTTGAGTAGTAGGCCAACATTTGGTCAGATCTGTCGATCCCAGACATGTTTTTATTATAGTCTTGCACACATAAAGGTTTGATTTTTACTAATCCCCCCTTTGTTTGAACCCCTATCATTTCATGCTTGTGTTTTGTGCTAATGATCTTGACATTTCGTTTGTCTTTCCAATTCGTAACTAGTACTGGACCCTTTCTCTTCCAAATTACTTCGCCCTTTTTCATTTTTTTCTTTACCACTTCCTTTGGATTTCCTCTCCTATTTTCACGCAGCGTACCCACGCATGTTGTTTTCTCCTTAAAAAGTGCTTCCGCCAAACTTACACTGCTATAAAAATTGTCTATATATATTGTGTGACCCTTCCCCAAGTAGTCAGTAAGCAACTTTTTGACAACAGACACTGAATGAGAGGTGTTTTCGTCTTGGAGCGTGCCCTTTTCTGTGTAGACAAGGACATTTAAAATGAAACCATCATATTATGTCGTTAGTTCATATAATTTAATCCCGTATTTGTGACTTTTTTTTTCATCCATTTTACGAGAAAAAAGTCACAAATGTACCCGCAAAGCAATACAACCACGCATCTCAGTGAATATCACTGCACTGTTGACACGAGCCTTTTGCTTAACTGAAATTGGTGCTCTTGGTAAAATCCGATAAAAATCGGAGTAAACTGTTTGTCTTTGTTCGGATTTATTTAAAATTTTGGCGCGAAATTATACATAGCCCGCAGCCGAATTTACAATTCATTCCCCGACCCCAGCTTTCTGCGATTCTCATTAAAACCACATTACAAATGTGTCCAGTTAACTGGACGCGGGCTCTCAGAAGAAACCAATGTGTCCAGTATACTGGACGTTGGCACTCAACCTGTTAAATCGTATTTTTATTAGTACTTTTTAAAAATGGGTCAGTTTGACCCGTGGGTAGTAGTAATGTATCTGTTTCAGGTGGGTAGTAGTTAAGGGTTAAGTGTACTTAAATCAGTCTGAATATTGGCAAGTTTTAATACACCTTGATGCCACAACTTCTACTTGAATATTCTATCCCAGAAGAATTTTGTGATTTATAGAATACAAAGATAACGTATTCAAGAACATTGGTTATTACAAGGATTTTTGTTAATTTAATTAATAAAGCGGGTTTGCAATAAAAGTTCACCTATTGAGACTAGCAAACACTATAGATTTCAGTCTGTGTTGCAGCGGAATTTTCACAGTCATCTACATCACAGAATTGTCAACTATAAGTTAATGCAAAACAAAAACCGATGCACGTCATCAATCATTTTTTTTTGGTGGCCGGTAGTTGGCAACACAACTATAAACGGTACAGTGGCGCCAGCTCGTTCGTTGGCTTAGTTTGACGTTTCATGCAGAACTAACCTTAATTGGTTGTGGTTTCGTGTGGCTGTACGTCTATTTAGTAACAAAAACTCCAGATTGTGGCGTAATTCTTTATCTTTAGGTTATGTGTATTCATAAAAAAAAACAAATTATATATTGTTGACTAAAATAGAAAATTGTTGTACTGAATGGTTGCCGCCAGCCTTTAATCAGTGGAGAAGGGCTAGGTTCAAAAGTATAAAAAAAAAGGGCGCCACATAGTTTAAACCACCAGTACCAACCAAAAGAAACTTCGTAAAACCATGAAACCGGAACCTCTTTCTATTCCCTGTTTATTTATTTTATAGATACACACTCCAATCCTTAATTATAGGCACAACAAGATAAAGGTAATGAGACACCGCATTAACTTTAAAACATTGGGTAATTTATTTCCACTATTACTTTAGACAAAATATTTTCCAACATCCAAATCTATCATCTAAAGCGCAGTATGTTAGTAGAAAGACAAAAAAAAATAAAAATAAAAGAAAAATTCTAGCACACCTGTGAAAGCCTTAGACAACTTATTAAATCACTATTTAATACTATTACTATTTCAAAAGGTTTCGTTGGGACAGGTGAATGAATAGTCACCGCTACCGCAGCTTACGTAAGCGTAGAGGAAGGGGAATGCCATATTTTAACTATATTATGTACCGATATTATTAGGTTATGCCCATCCACATGCAATTAATTGCTGGCATACGGTTTTCTCACTTTCACTTTGGACTATTACATAGAAATAAATTTTATATTACCCTTACGTCTAAATAAAAATTTCTATAACATTTCGCGGCACAACCACCATAATATTGCTAGCTACAAACCGCAATAATATTATAAAAACGTATACGATGGAAAATAAATAGTCATCCCATAAACATGGCCAGTGGAAAACTATTTTATAACTATGGTCCTATCGTACTTCAAGAAATGAATGTCCCATCAAGACTGCTTATAAAAAGAAGCAAATGGGCTATTCCATGAAACTGTTTTTTTTCTTTAAAAAAAAAATGGGCTGTTCCACCAAACCCTGAAAAAGTACAGGCCATAAATAAAAAGGAACGAACTTACTCAATTATGGTAGTCCAAACCTCCTTAGTTTCGGTGAGGGTCCATCGTATGATTTGTTCACGACAATCGGGATAATTGTCACCACCCTTAATAGAACCTAGTTGAACCCTTAAAATAATAGAAAAACCCCAATAAATTCCTAGTGATTGTACTAATGACGAGACACAATATAACGATGTACAAAAATAAAAGAAAATAGAGAAACATACCTGTGGATAATTATTCTAAACCACGCTTGCCGAGCCGTTGATGAAAATGGCGGCGTCCGTTACGACGAATTTCAATATTTAAATAGAGGAAAATGCTTCTGCACACGATAAATCTCCTTCAAAATTCTCCCAAACAAACCACAAGAAGCACTTATTATAAAAAAACTGTCTTCTAGATCCCACAATTCGCGGACGAACTTAATTCGTTAAAGATTACAGTCTTCTTTCGTCGTACTTTATTGAAAAAGCAGGCCACTCCGTTCTCCAGGAATCGACAATGCCTTCGCCCAAAAGCAGTCACCAAATTTCTTAGTCGCGTTACGCAAATACCTCTATCCTAACGCTAACGTTATTTATCTTTCATAAGTTTCCGGTCTATTATGATACTTATATTCAAAAAGAGGGTAGTTTTGGTCAACCACTACCACTTGACCAACTCTCAAGCAGTTCTTAAATAATTGCAACATCTGTTCCGGTTAATTAAAATATTTATAAAGAGAGAGAGAGAGAGAGAGCGCCATAGTGTTATTTAGCGTAATGCTGAAGATCTTTAATTTTGCTGATTTTTGGTTTCAGTCCTGAAACCTTAAAGGAACTAAATTTTCAGAAAGTGTTTGCCAATTTGTGCAAATAATTGCAACTAAAGCGAAATATCCATGACGTCATAGGTTCCCATTTTCGACCTAATTATCCACAACCAATACAATTAAACATTCGATACACAAAAAAAAATCGTAAAACTTCCACGGAAGATTTAGGGAAAAGAATCTGAATTTTACTTAATTTCTAGATATGGAAACGATATTACATATTGGAAACAGCCAATCCTGCTAAAATAAATTGTTAATAACAATAGCAAGAAAATCGGGCAACCTGCCGTGTTATCAGTGATTCTCGTGCGTAGATTTATTTCGCGCACACCTTGAAGGTAAATTTGACTTTCCGGTTTCAACAATGGCCAGTCCAAAACAACTAATTTGTGTGATGTTAATAACAATAATTTATTTCTTAAAGTATTCTTAGTTTTAGAATAATAAAGTGATGTGGACAATATGCTGGAATGATTGTTTTGTTTGTTTTAAATACTTGCTTCTCGATATGGTAGGTGATTATTTTGCAAATATTAATTTAAAAATTGCCATTGACAAGATTAATATTTTTGGCTGAATTTTATTTTGACTAGACCCCTTTTACGATGAATTTTGATAGCTAAATTGGGTGCTTATTGATTTTTTTCCGATGTCGTAAATATATTAATACTTGTAACGTCGAAAAAGGTCGTTACAAATTCTTTTCATAAATAGCATTAAAAAACTGTTCTATTAAGAGAAACAAAAGTGCACATAAATATCTCTGGCGATTAAGTTGTTTACTATTTTCCAAAAGTGCCGAAGCATTTAAATAGCCGGTGCAAAGAGCTAGTAGCTTCTTCTACTAAGCTGTTTTCAGGAAGAACTTGACAGAAGTACAGAGAAGCAAATATATAGAGTATGTTAAAGTCTAAATATTTTAATTATACTAATTTTTAGCGTGTAGCAGCTGCCTTAAATTTGAATATCTCCACTGTAAGCGCACTTTCAACAATAGTTAAAGAAAATAAATTATTAGGATCAACTTAAAACAAACGTTTTAACTTAAAGAAAGTTGTAAATGTGTGAAGATCGGATATAAGTTCTATCCGTGACACTATTTATGGAATGTATGAAACAAGTAAGTTGTATTATTTAAAAGTTATAATATTTTACATTGGTTATGCATAAGCTGTAACTTTTTTTAGAACATCATGAACTTTGACAACTTTAAGTTAGGAATCAAAAGACAGAGAACTGTTTGATGGCTGTCCTAACTCTTTAAGAATCCTCTTCAAGAAAATAGGCTTGGGATGGTAGAAAGATGAACTAAGGCGAGGGCTTATGGAACTTTCCCATGTAAAACGACTGGTATTTTCGAAAGAATATATTAAAGAGAAAGAAGCATTCTTGTACCAATTCGTTCTCTTAGATGGAACATGGATTATCCAGAATGGTACCATTGGTCGTTCTCTTCAAGATGAAAATAAAAGAAGTTTTAGATCTACTATAGTTGATAGTAAAAGTTATAAGTAAACAAATATATAATTCAAAGAACCCATCCATAATTCTCAAAGAGACCTTTATAATTATTGTAAAAGAAACAAAAATCAACGGCTCGGTCTCAGTATTTATTTTTGGTGACGCGTTTCGCCCTATGGGGGCATCATCAGACCTACAAATAAAATCACCCAATGCACAAAAGATAAAATTAAACACAATAGTTACCTTAAAAATATGGTCCAGTCACACTAAACCCGTTCACAGTACGGGAAAACAATAGAAAAATATTAAAAACATCAAAAAACATCAAAATACATTCATTAATTTCATTGACCCACCTTGTTACAAACTGTCAGCGTGGTTAAACCATACCTTGAGGGAGGTTACAGGTTTTGATAATATGTATGCCACTAAGAATTCCATCGATTTTGCTAATTGCTTAAAGGAGGTCAAAATCCCGGACGGCGCTAGATTGATTTCCTTGGATGTTAAGAACCTCTTCCCTAGCGTTCCTCCTGTTGATTGCATAAACTTAGTAAGAGGTCTTCTTATTAAGAGTTCCCTTCCAGCTTTAATCGTTGAAAATCTTATATCCCTTTTAACATTGGTACTTAACCAAAACTTTTTAAAGTTTAATGATACCTTCTTTAGGCAAAACGATGGGCTGGCAATGTGATCTTGTTTATCTCCATTCCTGGGCGAGGTTTTCATGCACCATTTAGAAACACAATTAATGGAGAGTAAGTTCGCCGGGTTCCTGTTGTTCTATAGACGATACGTGGATGACATCTTTATAGTTTGGTCGTGTGATGAGGGTGAACTCGCCGATTTTTTAGATTTTACTAACACATTACATAGAAACATAACATTTACAATCAAGAGAGAGGTGGATGGTAGGCTCCCTTTTCTGGACTTATTGTTGATCAGAGAACGGAACAACATTGAGTTCCAAATCTACACAAAACCATCCTCAACAGATAATGTTATCCAGTTCTCGTCTAATTCCGCACCCCAACATAAGTTTGCAGCGTTTAGCTCTCTCCTATTTAGACTTTTTAAGCTCTCAATTCAGTTGGGGAAGTTTTTTAAAAAATATGATTTTTTTTATTGCTTACAGAACGGTAAATACATTGGGTGAACATTTAATTAACGTTAAGGACAAAATGGATATACTATCAAAATCAGGGGTTTACTCTTTAAAGTGTGAGGAGTGTAACTCAGTTTATGTAGGGCAATCGGGGAGGAAAATATCCACCATGGTACAGGAACACTTAAGCCTGGTCAAGAAGTTCGAAAAGTCGGATGTTGCAGAGACCAACTCCGCCTTCGCCACTCACTTGCTGGTGAGCAAACATTCTTTCTCTCAAGAGGGCATTACTGTCTTACACGAGTGCCCAAAGGGTAAGAGATTGGATTTGTTGGAGAAGTTGGAAATAAAAAAAGCCAAGAAAAGTCCTATTTTAAACTGTGTACACGATATGTTTAATTTTGAGCCGGGTCTGATTTTTAATAATTTATTGAATTTTAACGACACATAAACCCTGTCCGTAGTGTAGTGGTCAGAATATCGGACTATTACCCTAGTCCGATATTCTGACCACTACACTACGGACAGGGTTTATGTGTCGTTATTACCCTTCTGACTGGGTTTTTTGCACTTTTTCCCAGCGTGCTTGTCATTGCTTTCTCGTTTCCTACATATCTGTTTTTATTGCTGTGGTTTGTTTGGGCAAATCAATTATTATATTCTTTCAGAATAACAACATTCCCTTAACACCCGTCAAGGTATTTACCGGTACGGTGTGATCAGTGCATAAGCAAAATTAAAATCTAACGCTCCACCCAAGGCCATGTACATCGGCCGCCTGGCTTACGCCAGGTCTTTGGGCGCATTTTGGGCCGTATGCTTACGGCCCATATGCGCCCAAAACATTGTAAATAATATAGGCTAGGTTAGGAAATGTAAATAGACTAGGCTAGTATATATTTAGTGGATAAGTTAGATTTATAACCAAATAGGTAATAAAGAATTTTAAAATGGAAATGGACTATTACCCTCAAGGTACTAGGTTCAAATCAATTGTAAGTAATAAATTTTTATAATTTTTGCCGATATTTTCTGTTTTGACTTTATTTAGCTAGTTTAACCTAACTTTTAATATTATTTTGATGTGTTGTAAAGACGTTCATGTCTATATTTTTTAATGTATTTTGATGTTTTTTAATGTTTTTAATATTTTTCTATTGTTTTTCCGTACTGTGAACGCGTTTAGTGTGACTGGACCATATTTTTAAGATAAATATTGTGTTCTATTTTATCTTTTGTGCATTAGGTGATTGTATTTGTAGGTCTGATGATGCCCCTATAGGGCGAAACGCGTCACCAAAAATAAATACTGAGACCGAGACGTTGGCTTTTGTTTCTTTTACAACAAATATTATATAAACTATGAAAAATCTGTGTATATTTATCTTGTTTTTATAAAAAAAAAACTGTGTAATGCACTCAATCGGATATTTTGTTTGTTACAAGCTGGCAGCACTGTCGATAACTGACGTCACTCGAAGGGTATGACGTGCATCGGTTTTTTTTGGCATTTAGTATACGTCACATAATCAAAAAATATAATTCTTAATTGAAGAAATAATTTTCTGATTCCTTCTTTAATGGTTAATGGCTCTCTGTGGCTTAATCGGAGAAAATAAATAAGAAAATGGATTTATTTCAATAAACAAGACCGGTTACTGTATTTTGTGAGTTAGGTGACAAGCTGATTTATTTATGCCCGATTTCCCAGCGATTGCCTTAAGTACGGAATTGTTAAGGAATACTTATTTTATAAGTAGCCCTTAGGCTTTTCTGCATTGTTCTGCGTTTTAACGACCATCCCTTAACAAAGAAGAGAGTACACATTGGCAACATTGCATTTATGTCCATAATTTTATGACAACAGCCTTTCATAACCTTACTTTGCACATTATTTTGAAAATTGTAAACCTGTGTTGTAAACTTTTAAAAGTCCAAGCACCTGTTTTCTGTCTTTTTTTGTGTGATTTTTCTAAAAATGGACCCAAAAAAGAAGCGGGCACCGAATTATACCACCAGAGAAAGGGAGGTAATTTTGTCTCTGGCATCAAAGTATAAAAATGTCATCGAGAATAAAAAAACCGATGCTGTTAATGTATCGGAAAAAAACCAAGCTTGGTTTAAAATTACAACGGAATTTAACTCGATTTCTGCTAACAGCGTATTTAGACCAACAGAGTCAATAAAAAAATACTATGGAAACTTAAAAGAAGACTTAAGGAAAAGAGCAGGGGAGGAACGTAAATCAATTTACAAAACAGGTGGAGGGCCTCCTTCTCCTAAGAAGAAAGCAGAGGACGATATATTATTAAGCATTATAAATAAAAATACTATTTTTGGACTTGAAAACCCATTTGATAGTGATGAGGTATCATGTTTTATGGAACAGCAAAATGACCAGAGCTTGTCAGATGCTGACTTCAATGTTAAGGTAAGACAGATAATTTAATTTTTCTCTCTGATATACAATTTATGTTTCTTTATAGAATATAGTGACGCAAGTAGTTATGACTTTTTTTATTGTTTCAGGAAAGAAGTATTACAGACGACACAATTAGTATCCCTGTAGAAAAAATCAATGATATTGAAATAATATACCAAGATGCAGAAATCAGTCATGAGGTATGTATAAATATACAATTACAATTTAATACTTCTCCTTGTCTTAATAACTACAGGCATTTTTGAGAGGGCATAAAATTTGCCTATAATTATGTAGATAACTGATTTTTTTTTTGCTAAATCAAATAAGTTGTGACCTTATTAAATGCAGTAATACTGTTTTAAAGTGATTCTAGTAATAAGTAATAAAAAAAAATATTTTTAGGGTAGTGGTGTGACCTTTGAAACTGATTGCAGTCAAGTATGTTCACATCAGCAAAATAATAATTGGGTAAAGGCAAAACCCGATAAACTAAAAAGTCCTTTGGGTCAACCTTTAAAGAGAAAAGTATCAATGGCAAATAGTGGTAAATCAAGTGGTAAAGAAGTAGCAGGTTCAGAAGCAGGAAATAAAAGGTTTTTTACACCCTCAAGAAGATGTCCTAGCACTATTAGGATGTTAACCTCCTCAGCTTTAGCTGAAAAATATGAAGACCTAATAAAGAAAAAACTTGAACTAGTGGAATGCCTTAAAAAGGAGCATGAAATGCGTATTAAAATATTAAATTTTGACATAGCGTTAAAGAAAAAAGAATTAAAGGCTGCAGGATATACAGACATAGATATTCAACTGTTAGATTCATGTGAACTAGGGATCTAGTATTATATTATTAATGTATTTCTTTTTAAAACACCATGCTACTTAAAGTGTCTGTATAGTCTTTGTTGATAGCTTAAGAGTTTATTTTTCACTGGTGCTAAAAGAAGGCCGTAAGGTGTTATTTTTTTAAAAATAAAAATATACCCTAATTCATCAGCTCATCAATTTTATTGTGGTAAATTTTCAAAATAGTTTATAATTTCATTTCTGTATATAAATCTATTAATATTATCAGCTCCGATATAATTTGGTTGATCAGCAATATTACCTATTTCTATTAAATAATTTAGCTCATTTACATTTACACCAATGTCTACAGGAGGTTCCTCTGGCTTATTCATATCCCGGGCTATATTGTGTAGCACACCAGTTGCCACAATAACTGTGAGAGCTGTTTCCAACTTTAAGCGAATCCCATAGGCCAAAACAGGAAATCTCCTCTTAATAACCCCATTGGTACGTTCTATGCTGTTCCTAGTTCGTATATGAGCCTCATTATACAGTACTTCCCCTCTACCTCTTGGATTGGTTAGAGGTGTTAGGAGATAATTCTGTAATGCGTATCCACTATCTCCTAGGAAATAATTTCAAATTTGTAATATTTTCTATAATTTTTTTACTTTATCATTTTATATTAATTTGTTGGCTAGTCAAGTAATACCCCCTCACCTAACAAAATGCAATTTTGAAATTCTGCATTTTCAAATCGGGTTTTAATTCTGCTATGGCTAAAAATTGTACTATCATGTTGTGACCCTGGCCATCTTGCTACGATGTCTCGAATTTTTAAATTTGCATCTGTTATTAACTGTACATTAATAGAATAATACCCTTTTCGGTTTCTGAACACTTCTCCATCTTCACCCCCTACAAATTGATGTACAAAGTTTATATTATTTTATTAAGTAATGTAAGTACTTTTACAAATTTGTCATTGGTATAACATGTTTTTTTATTATGAGATGAACCAGATTTATGATGAAAAAGTTTTATGCTGTACAGCAAGAATGAGTTATTTACCTACTTATGGAAATTATAAATTAAACTGTACATACCAGGGGATTGTATACGAATATGTGTACCATCAACACATCCGATTAGCCTTGGAAATGCGGCTATTTGGAAAAAATCATTTTGGGTGCGAATTATTTCGGCATCATTTTGGGGCATATTAATATAAATTGGACGTAAGGACGCCAACGCTTCCGATGTTCTCTTTACTATCTTGGACACTGTACTTGTATGCATTCCCATAAAATCTGCGACACTTGACAAGTGCCCTCCTGTAGCATAAAACCGAAGAGCTGTCAACAATTGATTTAACGGGGGCACTGTATTGTTCCTAAAAGTGAATTTAAGACTATTCTGTAAGATTTGGTTCTTTATGTACCTACAATTTACTTACCCAAACCTGTCTTCATCCGTTAATAATTGATCCCGGATCTGAGGGAGAATATGTTGTACTGTTTGTTTGGTCAATCGAAATCTTTTAAAAAATGTTAAATTATCCATATCATCAATATAATTCGATCTTTGATAGATTCTGCGTGGGAATCCGTGTTCAAAAATATCAAAGATATCCAAATCATCGTTTAAAAATTCCATTTCTCTTTAATACAATACTGAATAAGAGTCAAAAATAAATACACACACTGTGAAGCACGAATATAGGTTAGAATCCCGTACTTTAAACGTTAAGACGCCAATTTTCGCCACTTAAGTTAAGTGGCCTATAAGTTGTGTGTACAGTGCAGAAAAACCCAACAATGACCGCTAAGGGCTACTTTGCACAAGGGCACCCTTAAACTAACCTTAATGTGTGCTGGGAAACCGGGCATTAGGACTTAAAGAAAAATAAGTTAAAAGAAAAAAACTGCGCGGATCTTGATAAGTTATAAATCAGATAAATACTCTTGTGTAGAAAATCATAGAATAAAAACTAATTAGAAAAAATTAAATTGATTCTTTGCACGCCTTTTTTCAAGTTAAATGATAGGTACATACCCATATGTATTTCTTGTGGCATTCTTTTTTTAATATAATTGGAAAACATCCAAATCTTTATTACAGATAGGTACTAAAACTCCAAACGAAAATATCGAAAACATATAATATTAAATGGTTATTATACCAACCTATTATTCCACTGATGTAACAGACACGTTAATTACCATAAGATGTTTAAATAAAAAATAGTATGCAAATCCGTCGATAAATTAACACATCTACCGAAAAATTAATGTTTTTGAGTAATATTAGACACATATTATGGAAAAACCTGTAAACCTAGATAAACAGCAAAAAATGATTAGAAAAAAGAAGCAACGTAAAAGATTTATGTTTATTACATACGAACAACGTGGCGTATATTTACGTCCTCTAAACTATAACTTGTGCGTCTGTGGCCGTATCATAATATATTAACAAAATTTTAGTCAAAATTTAGCCAAAAAGACTGAAGACATAATAATATAAGAAAAACTAAATTTTTAAGTCCAGAGACGTCATTCATTTTAGTCAAAAAGTTCAGTAAAATCTCTCAATATCGACCACCCCCGCAAAATCAAACGTTGGTCGATTAATAAGGGTGGTCGGTCAATAGAGAAAAATTAAAACAACTGGTCTGCATTTTACAGTGTTTGCTTATCAATAAGTATTTACATATATGTAAATAATTTTAAATATTTTTGATTAAATTTATCAGAACTAAAAGTAAATGAGATGAAGCCGATTTACCAATATGTATTTTTTAAATAATCAGGAATCAATGATTGCTTAATATTTTTTATTTTAGTTTTATAAAATTCAGATTCACCTTTTAATAGCAATTGAGAAATATTTGTAGATTTGTCAAAATTGTTAACATTATTAAAGAAGTCTCTCAAGCTTGGGGAGGCTTCAGATAAGCTTGACATTTTCGACACTGGAGCAAGTTCAGATTCCTCTTCCTCCTTCTCAGAGTTGGAAGTAGTTTCATCCGTTTGTTGGATCTCCTCAATACACTCGATGATAGTCAATTTTGCACTTTCTGTTGACAAATCGTTATCAATAAAGGTAAATTGTTTCAAGTTCACAAATGTGTCCTTAATGTTAGGAAACAGTTGTGCGAGCGGAATATTATCTTCTTCTTCGAAGTCGTCAATATTATCTGTACTACACATAAATCCGGCTTTCATAAAGCATTTTTTTATCGTCACTGGGAACAAATTGCGCCAGGCCACGGAAACCCATATCAAGACGCTGGTTATGGTAATATTATTTTTGCTTTCTTGAAGAGGACAACCAGTGTCTATACATGTTAAAAGCCTTCTAATAAAGTAGCTTCTGCAGAGCATATTAAAATTCTGAATAATGCCTTGATCTAAAGGTTGGCAATGTGAGGTAGTATAGGGCGGAAGAAAAATAAGTTTGAAATTATTCAGTGTAATTTTGAGATGAGACGTTGAATTATCCAGAAATAATACCACTCTTCTATTCTGCTCCTTTATAATAATAACAATAATAATAATGCCTTTATTTAATATATAATAAATATATACAAAGATCATTTTACTATGGGTGGCGGTATCCAACTAGAGCTGCTCATACAACCACCCTAATTAAGTAAAAGCCAAAATAAAGTAACAAATAAGAGAAAAAAAAAAAAATCTATATCAATACATAGTTAAATTGATTGAACATAATATGTAACAAAAAACAATAAATTAATAAAATATTAATTCAGACAAAAAAATAGGCTGAATAGTTGGTGCATGGGGTACTAGACTCAGCGTAGCCTACGGTTGGCGAGGAGAAGATTCTTTACATCCCTGCAAAATGCAGCAGAGCTAGAAGCCATTCTGATATGATCGGGTAAAGAGTTAAATGCAGTTACTGCCACGTAACTAAAAGATCGCTGAAAAAATGCATGAGAATGTCTGGGTACACTATATAAATCTCTATGACGCGTTAGAAGATTGTGTAAATCAGAACGCTTAAGTTTATCAAAAATATATTTGGGAAGTTTGTTAATCCCAATCCTGTAGACCAGGTGGACAAGATGGAGCTCAAACCTTTCCTTAAGAGTAAGCCATCCTGATTCCGTTAAAGAAGGGGTGATATGATCAAATTTGCGAACATTAAAACTAAATCTAAGGCACGCATTCTGTAGTTTCTGTAGGCTCGCTCTATCTCTTTGTAAGAGAGCAGGCCAGTAGACAATATCACAATAGCTCAAAGGCGATAAAACTAAGGAATCGGTAAGGCGTAATTTAGTAGGTGTATTAAAAATATCGCGGTGCATATATAAAAGTTTTAATTTGGCGTAAGTTCTTTGAATAAGAGAGGAGACATGAGCTGAGAATCTTAGTTCTGAAACAATGTTCAAACCTTAGTTTTTACCGTTGTTCATAGGTTTTATCACAGTGCCATTAACGGAGATTTTAAATTGAGGATTATCAGCTATAGATGATTTAAACTTACCAAATAATATTAACTGCGTCTTTTGCTCATTTAAAACTAAATTATGGGATTTAGAGATATTTGCTATAATGTTAAGGTCCTGATTAATTTTATCCACAGACGTTGCCACATCAGAAGGTGGAAAAGAAAAGTAAATTTGAGTATCGTCTGCGTATTGGTGAGAATGACAAGCCTTAAGAGAACGAGAGAAATCAGAAGTATAAATAGAAAATATTAACGGACCCAGAATACTACCTTGAGCAACACCGCTGCTGATATTTAGGGTTCGAGAAGGGCAGTTATTAATTAGTACTCGTTGCGACCTATTGGAAAAATAATTAAAAAAGAAATTTAAAGCTATATCACCCAAACCGAAATACTTTAATTTAGCCTGTAGTATATCATGACTGATTGTGTCGAACGCTTTACTATAATCAAGCAATATAAGGCAGGTACATAGGTTTTTATCCCAGGCTCTAAAGATGTCGTCAGTTATTGTCAATAAGGCAGTAGTAGTGCTATGATGTTTCCGAAAACCAGACTGGGAGGGAGGAAGAATATTGTAAGTATTTAAAAAATTAGAAAGTTGGTTCGCTACGACCCTTTCAAGGATTTTCGAAAAAGAGGGCAATATGCTTATAGGTCTATAATCAGATAGCTGATTGGGATTTGATACTTTAGGTATAGGTACAATATTAGCAATTTTCCAGCAATTAGGGAAATAGCCAGTAGAGAGACACTTATTAATTATGAAACAGATATGGTCAGTTAAATGAGGGGTTATGTAAAGTAGCATTTTTAGGCTGATTCCATCGGTGCCAATTGCATTGCTTTTTAGGCAGTTAATTATTTTGTTAACATCTACATTTGTAACCTCAGTAAACTTAAATGATTCGGCCTGAGGTAATCTCTTATTAGCGTACTGGGAATCTATAAAAGTCTGATCAGGCAAACCCACATTAGGCAGAGAATTGATAAAAAAATTATTAAAATCATCAGAATTTCCTATTTTAAATAAGGAATCTGACTGCTGAGAGTTAGAGCTCAAATTAAGATATTTAATGGTGCGCCAAAAGTTTTTGGGGTCCCTTTTGAAAGTGAATTGGAGATAAGCCTTTTTTTCCGCTCTAACAGTGATGTTAACCTGATTCCGCAACATTTTATATTGTGTCCAAGTATCATCAGTTTTATGTTTTTTATACTTGGAGAAAGCCTTATCTCTAAGCTTCATCATAAATTTCACATTGGGAGTTATCCAAGGTGCAGGAAATTTAGTAATTCTGGAAGTTTTAAGAGGCGCATGTATATTAAATAGATTTATAACATTGTTATTGAAGTACTCCACCATTAAATCGATATATGTCAAGGAATGTATGTAATGCCAGTTAATATTACGTAGGTCGTCCAAAAAGTGATTATAATCAAAATTTGAAAAGTCCCGATAAGTTTTAAATGACGGGCTAGGTTTAGGTTTGGATATTTTAATTTTAAAGTTGACCAACTTATGATCAGAAATGTCATCCATATTTATTAGGGTCACATGCTGAACAAGATTAGTATCTGAGCATACTAAAACATCCAGAAGGGTATGGGTTACGTCAGTGACACGAGTAGGGTCTTTAACACATTGGGATAATCCATATTTGTTAAATAAGCTATTTAGAGACAAGCTACTTGGACAATTGGGGTTGCTAAGATCAACATTAAGATCTCCACCAAAAGCAATAAAGTCAAATTCAGGAATGACGTTAACCAAGGTGTTTTCCAACTCATCTATACATTCATTTAAATTAGAGTTTGGAGGTCTATATAAAGTACCCAGACACAGTCGCCTTCCACCCGTCTTGATTGATATCCAAAGTTGTTCCAAGGCGGCATTGCCATGATTAGTATTGATTAAAGAATATTTAAAGCATTTTTTTAAATAGAAGGCGACACCCCCACCGCGACCATTACGATCACTTCTAATTATGTTAAAACCCTCAATACCAACACCATTATCACCCACATCCGCGTTGAGCCAGGTCTCCGAGAGACCGATCACATCAAAAGAGCCCCCAGCAATAACATCAGCAAACAGGTCAAATCTAGAACATAGAGAACGCACATTAAAATGCGAAAAATCAACCCACGTATCTCGCATAGTACCATATGCCCCAGCTCAAAGGTGCAAGTAAATAAGAATAAAACAAAACTCCAATCCGAATAACAATAATACAAAGGCATACACCATTATCAAATAAAATAAATAGAATACCAAATACTTGACACTAACGCCAACATAATATAGAAAAAAACAGATAAAAGCATAGCAATTGTAAAATTTGAACAATACAGTGGATGCTGCAGATAAGATGTAACTTCATATTACCGACAAACATAATAATATTTCGTAATGATGGTCAGTTTTACATAAAAATTGAAATGGGAACAAAAAGTATAGAATATTTATAATATATTATACAAGTCAAAGCAAGATAAAATTGTTAGGCCTTGTTAAATAATTGTTTAGCCATTAAAGTAGGCAGCATTCACAGTACCTCTCTTAAAACCAAACGATGCAAAATAAATTCAAATATAAATCGCTGAAAAGATATTTCACCAAAAAACACTTAAGCATGATAGGTACTATTAAGCATATTATAATATTCTAAGCATTATATTAAAAGGCGATAAGAATAAAATAACAATCATTGAATATTAAAAAAAAAACGATTTGGCTTGAACGTACAAGATAAGATACCCTAGCATGTATAGTACTACCGCGACGATAAAATAGTGATTACAATATAATAGTTAATTTCTTTATCTCATTTAATCTTAGAGAAAAACAAAACACACAATTGATTAAGTTAAGCTGTCATTAATTTCTTTTTGTTTTCGGTGTCACTCCAACAGTAAATATTTCCACCGGCTGACCATACCTTGTTCTTGCCATACTTGTGTTTAGCATTCATCAGCAAATCGTAGCGTCTCTTGGTAAGATCCTCGAAAATAGCAAATTCAGTAGATTTAAGTACTTTTTTAGCATTGAACACCTCACAACGCATCCAATTTAGGGCGAATGTTACCAAAATGGGACGAGGCTTATTAACACTCCCCGCTTTACCCAACCGAAATGCAGAATCAATGTCACGTTTGGAGCACTGGACATTAAGGGTTGCATTAATGAAATTAATCACAATGTCCATTACATTTTCTCCGTCTTTTTCCAAAAGTCCAAGAAAACGAAGGGAGTTTCTCTTAGTCAGTTGCTTAGACTCATCCAGGTTTATATCCAGTGCTACGATTGCATCCTTATTACCCTTAACATCAGTAGTCAGTTTTTGAAAAGTGCTGGACATAACATTCAATTGCTCTTCAAGCTTATTAAACCTGATGTTAAAATCTACTCTCATTTGATTTGAAAAGCTGGTACATACCTTTTCAATAAGTTTTTCAGTGGAATCATCGGGGTTTGATGTACTTCTCGTTCTGTTTGCCATGATAAGGGTAGTTAAATACGTTTCCTATCACTAAGGCAACGATAGTTAGAGCTACTTATTTATCAAAATGATAGGACTAGTAAAACCGCCCGTCAGAACTAGCACACAAATTAACTTAATTACAGCCACAACGAAGTGATAAAAGCACCAAACTTTAACACGTAACAGGGCAAAATCACAATAGTTGCTGGGTACACTTTGTATAGTTTATAGTGAAAACAATACCGGAGTTTTTAAAGTTTTAAGCCAGAGCTCGAGCAAAACACTATCGACACATGGGCGACCTTCAACCTTCACGATCTTGGTATCAAATCTATAAAGCCATGTTGTCATGATATCTGCTGTCATCTACGCTTTTTTGTTCGATGCCCATTGGATAGGTAACTTATCAATATGTGCGCCCATAAAACATAGAGTGTTTTTGCTTTTGCCTATTATGTGTAGTTCTTTCTTCTCACCTTGCATATTTGCATAGAACAGAACTGTAAATCGTTGTTTTGCTGTTTTTTTTTTTCCAGTACACCGGTCACCTGTCAATGCATGTGTTTTTGTGGGCAATGCACGATAGTAGAGATCTGTCTCATCTGCATTAAATACGTCCCTGGGGCATGATCCTTTAATAGCCTTTCTTTCTAAGCAGCTACGTCTTCGATTGTGATATCGGCTGATTCGCCACATATTTTCGTGAATATAATATCGTGCCGACGACGGAATTTTTCTAATTATCCATATGATGCCTTGAAGTTATCTGGTTCTAGACATTGAGCAGATTAGAGGGCGTTTGCTTCAATTATGGGCCCGGATATTGGTAAGTGCTGGTTTCGCGCCTTACAAAACAAGTTAAAAACAACTTGGTCCACTGCCAGTCCTTCAGCTTTGGGAAACTTTCTTTTTTGTGCACCGTTGCCACTCTTCTTGAAACGAATTTCTAACTTCTGCTTTATTTTGAAGCAACATAGTCACTTGGGTCATACTCAGTTTAAATTTTTCAGTCAATTTCCTGGTTAATTTCAATGGGAAAGTAAACAAACTTTTTACTAAAATTCCACTATATTTGAAACTTTTTAAAACAAATTTATATAAAATTCGACTAGTTTCGCTAACACGGTAGCTTTTTCAAGAATGAGAGAGTAGAGAGGCTTACATCTAAGGTTAAATAAATTACAAATCCATAATATGCTTTTTCCATACTTTTAAGGTTACTAATTAGGGTACTAAAATAAATTCAACAAAGGAGATCTATTTAGGTCTGTTTGATAATTCAATGAGCGGTTGGTATCATGACCAATGTAAAATATTAGTTTTTGAATAATACAACTTACTTGTTTTATACATTCCATAAATAGTGTCACGGATAGAACTTATATCCAATCTTGACGCATTTACAACTCTCTTTAAATAAGAACGTTTCCTTTTAGGTGACCCCAATAATTTAGTTGTTGAAACTGCGCTTACATTAGATATATTCAAATTTAGGGCAGCTGCTACAAAAAACTTCGAAAAAAAACACGTGAATTTTAAATGAATTTGCTCCAACCTTAACACTCTCGCGTATAAATCTCTCGATATTAATGAAATACTCCTCATCTCGCTATATCTTCTTCTTTCTTCTCTCTCAGCCATTATCTGTCCACTCCTGAACAAAGGCCTCTTTCATTCGTTTCCATGTTGTTCTGTCTTTCGCTGCATGGTACCATCTTCCTCCCGCTATTCTTTTAATGTCATCCAACCATCTCCTCTGTGGCCTGCCGACACTCCTCTTTGTTTGCCGTGGTCTCCAGTGTACAAGCTTTGACACCCATCTGTCCACACTTAGTCTGGCAACATGCCCAACCCATTGCCACTTAAGCTCCGCGACTCGCTGCATTATGTCTGCCACCTTCGTTCTTCTTCTTATTTCTTCGTTGCGGATTTTGTCTCGTAAACTAACACCAAGCATTGCCCGTTCCATGGCCCGTTGCATTGTCCTAAGGTTATTGGTGTATTTCTTGGTTAAAGCCTTTGTCTCAAGACCATATGTTGCGACAGGCAGGATGCATGTGTTGAAGACTTTTCGTTTAAGGTTTATAGGGATATCAGGGTTTTTAACTATATGACTCAGTTTACCAAATGCTATCCATGTCAGTTTGATTCTTCGCTTTACCTCTGCCGTTTGGTTTTCCTTTCCCATTTTAATGACGTGGCCCAGATATATGTATTCATCAATATTATCCAAAGTTTTGTCTGCTATTCTTATGTTTTCCTCAGTCCTGCTCATTATTTTTGTTTTTGATAAATTCATTTTTAATCCGACGTTATTTGCAGCTTCGTTTAGTTGTTCTAGCATGTTCTTAAGTTCTTGGATGTCTGAACTAATGAGCACTATGTCATCGGCAAAGCGTAAATGGTTCAAATAGGTGCCATCAACGTTTACACCTTTGTTTTCCCACGGTAGCATTTTAAAAACGTCTTCCAAGGCCAGCGTAAAAAGTTTTGGGGATATGGGATCACCCTGGCGAACTCCCCTGTTAATTGGAATTTTTTCGGTTGTCATGTCTTCCGTAATTTTTACACGGAAAGTAGCGCTTCCGTATATATTCCTTAGAAGGGTTGAATATCTTGAATCGATCCTTGCTCCATCCATCGCACGCAGTACGGCCCATGTTTCAACAGAGTCAAATGCCTTATGAAAGTCTATGAAGGCGAAGTGAAGTGGTATATTATATTCTGTTGTCTTTTCTATTAACATTTGGATGGTCTGCAAGTGATCCATAGTGCTGTATCCCATTCGAAATCCTGCCTGCTCCACTGGTTGATAGGCATCCAATTTACTTGTTAGTCGGTTTGTAAGGATCCTTGTTAGTAGTTTATAAAGGTGGGCCAGAAGGCTGATAGGTCGATAGTTTTCAATGTCCGTTATGTCGCCTTTCTTAAAAAGCAGGATAACTTCTGCGTTGTGCCATGCTTCAGGGATATTGCCTTCAACTAAACATTTATTAAATAACACCTGTAGGATCTGTTCCATAAAGTCACCGCCCATTTTTAGCATTTCGCAGGTTATTTTGTCTTCTCCAGGTGATTTCCGGTTCTTCATTTGTCCTAGTGCCATCCGTATTTCCTCCTTGGTTATATCAGGAATTTCTTCAGAACCTACATTGCAGACGGTAACTTTCTGAGTATGAGGATCCCGCGCTACAGAGGTATACAACCGAGAATAGAAGTTTTCTACATGTTTACAGATTTCCTCTCTTTCAGTCAATATATTATTATCCTCATCTTTCATTTTGACAATTCTATTTTTTCCTGGCGAAAGTCTCGATCTAAGAACTTTCATGTTAGAGTTACCTTCGATTAGAGTTTCAATTGTTCTGGTGTTATAGGATCTCACATCTCTTCTTACTTCCTTCTGTATTCTTCTATTGAGTTCTTGGTACTCAGTTGCATCCCGGGATGTTGTTTTTCTTTCTTTTATAAGTTTTATTGTGTTTGGCGTTAGCTTATTGTCTCTTGGTGTTTTAACTTTGGAACAGATTTTCTTGGTTATTGTGTGCATGTCTTTGCTTATTTTCTCGGCGAGATGATTCAAGTTCATTCCATCCACGTTGACAATGGTTTTAAATTTCTTCACCAATTCTTTTCGAAAAGCCTCTTTGTGAACGCTTATTTCGTTTGCAGTTGGACATATATGCTTATTGACAAGTTTTGCTTTTTCAAATCTCAGGTTTAGGGAAATTGTAGCTCTAATCAACCGGTGGTCGCTTCCAGTATCAAACTGGTTTAAAACTATTACGTCGGTACAGATATTCCTCTTATTGCAGAGTATGTAATCAATCTCGTTCTTTATCATACCATTTGGATTTCTCCATGTCCATGTGTTATGTCTCCCAAAAATATTTCCATTTCTTCATCTTCTGATGAACTTGTAGGTGCGTATCCGTTGACTATTTGTAAGCTATATCTTTTGTTTAGTCGAAGCACCACGTAAATGACCCTCTCGGAAACTGAAACACATTTTAAGATCAATGGGATAGCTTTTTTATTGATAAGGATTGCGACACCTTCAACCCCGCTATATAATATACTGTAACTTAATAATTTATTAAGTAGCTTATATCATCGCACCATTTGAACGTAACTTAAAGTATGTAAATTGCTTGTTGTTAATTTTTATAAAATTATGTAAAAATCAAACTTACTGAAGGATGGTTTAGAATTTTAGAACTAGTTGATTGGGAAAAAACACCAATAATAACGTATCAAATTTAAAAATAAAAAAATACATACGGTGTTCCATCTCAAAAGCGAAAGTTGGTTTCAACTTCAGCCAAGGGACACATAAAAATATAATAAAATAAAAATGTATTTAGAATAAATTATATAAGAAAGTGAACACACTTTTTACTTTAATTCCACTATATTTGAAGCTTTAAAGACATATTTTTAAAATTCTGCTAGTTTCGCTCTCACTGTAGCTTTATTAAGAATGATATAAAAGTGAAGGTATGTAAAATGTATAAATACTGGTTTTCCCAAATATTATCTATATAATTAGGATAAGTACTAAAGTAGATTTAACAAAGGAGATTTATTCAAGTCTGTTCGACAATTCAATAAGCGGTCGGTTTTTTAAGTCTATTTATTTCGAGGGATTCCAGTAAATGTAATTTAGGGCCTTTGTTCTCTGTGTGTAATATTTGAAAATTAGGGTTAAAATTATGTTTGCATTCTAAAAGGTGATTTGCATAATTCGAATGGTTTTTTTCCTTTGTATAGTTCGCATAATGTTCCTTTATCCTCTTTGAAAAACTTCTCCCAGATTGGCCTATATAAGTTTTCGAACAGTCATTACATGTTAACTGGTAAACACCAGATTTATTGTTATTTTCTAATCTAGTTTTGTTGTTTTTTATAAGATTTCCAGATGAATTATTGGTTTTAAATGCAACATTGATATTGAGCCTGTTGAGGAATTTGGCAATGTTTTCGCTAGCTTGACCGATACAAGTAATTATTTTGTAGGTTTTGGTTTTTTCCTTAATGAACCGAGAAACCAAGTTTATAGTTTTTTTGTAGAGTTTTTTGTTTAAAATTGTATTGATTACTTGGGTAGTATATCCGTTATTGACAGCTATTTGTTTAATTATGTTTAATTCTGTTTGAAAGTTAATATTGGACAAGGGTACTGTAATTAATCTATGTATCATACTATAGAATGCTGCGTGTTTGTGTTGTATTGGATAACAAGATGAGTTGTGTATAGTGGTATCTGTGCGTGTGGGTTTATGGAAAATGGAAAAGACGTGCTTGTTGTTTTCTCGTGATATAGTTAAATCAAGGAAATTTATAGAATTATCTTTCTCCGTCTCTATGCTGAATTTTATGTTAGGGTGAATAGTATTTATGTAATCTAGAAATATTTTTAATTGTCTATCCGTACCGGTGAAGCAAGCCAAAATATCGTCAACATACCTATACCAATTAACGAATTTGCTGAAAAAAAAGTGATTACTTATTTTAGTTTCTAGCAAATCCATAAATATTTCCGCCAATAAGGGACTTAATGGGTTACCCATAATCAATCCTTCACGGCTAGAATAAAAGGTTCCGTTAAATTCAAAATAATTTTGTTCTAAGCAAATTTTTAAAGATTCTAAAATGTCATGTTTTTTAATGATATTTATATTTTTCATTGAGAGGAGTTCTTCAACTAAGGCGACAGTATCACTTGCAGGTATACTAGGAAATAGATTGCTAACATCAAATGAGATTAGTTTAGAGTGTGTGCGGAGCTTTAAAGTTTCTATTTTTCTAATTAGGTCTATTGAATTTTTTATCTGAAATTCGGCAAGGAAGTTTGTAAATTGATTAATTATATCAATTAATTTTTTCGAATGTTTATATGAAGGCACAGAGAAGAAAGAAACCACTGGTCTTATAGGATAACCTAATTTGTGAAGTTTAAGTAATGAATATAATTTAGGTGGTTGTGGATTCATTAATGTTAAACGGTTGACATCCCTCTCATTAAATAAACTTTTACAGTTGTGTATTATTGTTTTGACTGCTTTTTGAAAAAATTGGGTTGGATCCTTCTTCTAAACATTATACTTAGTAGGATTTAAGAAATCAAGAGTTTTTTGAACATATTCATTCTTAGAAATAGCTACAACAGTGTTGCCCTTGTCTGCTTTGGTAAAAATTACATTTTCTGCTGGGGATTTGTGTTTTATTTGTTTAATAATTTTTGTATCTATTTTTAGGGGGGACATTTTGGTTAAAAAGCCTTTGCTTGCTTAAAAATGGATTAGCCTGCAATAAAGTAATTAGTGTATGTAACTATATTTCTTAAGAATTGTCGGGTCGGGTTTTACTGCCCCTAATGGAAGGTGTTTTTAGCATTAATGATTACAGTTGTTTAACAGATGGGTCGGTAAAGAGGAGTATAAAAAAATTGGATTTTATAACTATCACAGATAGGTTTACGAAAACTTCCAAAGAATCAAGAATTTTCAGTTTTATCAATTATGAAGAGTCGCCTATAAAGCAAGCACGTGTTCGTAATTGGAAAGGAAATCGTTTTCAGCTATGGATAATTTAATAAATAGGTTCGCCGAACAAAAGGCAAGAAAAGTGTATATTATCTTATTTGAATTGTTTGGCTAGCTTAGTTCCTAGGAGTAAGTAATAACGTGTAATCAATATATAATTATTTCAATTCAATGCAAGCGTTTTTGTTGCTTTTGTGAAAAATCTTTACCCTTCATATGGGCCCCCAAACAAATTTTGATACAATGCCCTTCTAGTGCACGCTACGCCACTGGCGCACGTATCGATAAGTTACCTCTCCAATGGGTCTCAAACAAAAAAGCGTAAATGACAGCAGACACCATGACAACATGGCTTCACAGATTTGATACCAAAATGAAGAAGCAGAATTAGAAAGTGGTATTGTTTCTGGATAATGCAACGTCTCATCCCAAGATTACACTGGATAATGTCGAACTTATTCTTCTTTCATCTAATACTACCTCACATTGCCAACTTCAGAATTTTAAAATGCTCTACAGAACCTACCTTATCAAGAGGCATTTAGCATGAATAGACACTGGTTGTCCTCTTCAAGAAATCGAAAGTAGTATTACCATAACCAACGCCTTCATACGATTTTCGGTGGCAGAGAAAGAAGAATCTGAACTTGCTCCAGTGTCGAAAATATCAAGGCTATCTAAAACCTGCGCAAGTTTGAAAGACTTAGAAAACTTTTCTAATAATGTTATCAATTTTGACAAATCTACAAATATTTCTTAATTGCTATTAAAATGTGAATCTGAATTTTATAAATACTAAATAAAAAATATGAAGCAATCATTAATTTCTGATTATTTTGAAAGATTAGAATTTCAAAGCAAACATACAGTGCATTGTGTAATATACGTATGTGTATATGTTAGTATGGAGAGGGTAGTCGTTGCTGACTAGTTGAGAAATAGACTAGCGAATATTGGGGAGTGCAGCAAATGAAAGAATACTCTTTAAAGTTATTCCAAGCTTTCGGAAATCATTTATTTCATTTCCATCCTCAAAGAGACTACAAGTTTATATAAAAATTGAGATTAGGAAAATTGTTGTGAATAATAATCATAGTGTTTCTTTACAACTTTCTTGAGATTGTTCATAAAGATGTTTGTATAAAATAAGAGACATGTGAGAAGAAAATGTGTTAAAAATCAAAGTCAATTGCAATTAAAGCCGTCGTCTGGAGATACTATTAAAACCATTGTATATGGACGAAGAAACACACACTTTAAAATAAAAATCAAATTTAACTGATTACATTTTTGAACAAATTTGTTATATAATTCAAAAGTCTATGCGAATATTACGCAGGAAACCATGTCCTGCGTGCAGCAATTTTTATGTGAGTGGAGGTTGGATATCACAGTAATAAATTCTTCTCGATCTTCGGCTGTTCTTATAAGCTCTTTAAAGTTCAGTCCAGTCCATTGGCGTATGTTTCTCAGCCATGATAGTTTCTTCCTTCCAAGGCCACGCTTGCCTTCGATCTTTCCCTTAACAATAAGTTGTGCGTAACGATATTTAGGGTTTCTCAGAATGTGTCCCAAATACGCTGTTTTCCGGATCTTTACGAGTTTAAACAGCTCTCGTTCTATCCCCAGCCTGCGTAGAACTTCTTCGTTTGTGGTGTGCAATGTCCATGTTATTTTGAGCATTCTACGGTAGGTCCACATCTCGAATGCTTCTAATTTATTAATGGTTCGTGCTTTAAGTGTCCATCTTTCGGCTCCATACAAGAGGGTAGACCAAACGTAGTACTTCGAGAGTCTTAAACGCAGACTTAGGCTGAGTCGTGAGTCGCAGAGTAACTTCCTAAGTCGCATGAAGCAGTTTCTGGCTTGTTCTATTCTACATCTTATTTCTACGTTAGGGTCCAACTTGCAGTACATCCAACATCCCAGATACTGAAACTTATCCATCTGTTCCAGAACTTCGCCGGTTATTTGAATTGGTTGTGGGACATTTTTTGATTTTTTGATGGTCAAAACCTTGGTTTTCTTTATGTTTATTTTCATGCCAAATGCTTCGCAAGCCATGTGAACATTACTGAGGAGTCGTTGTAGGCCCAGATCCGAGTCTGCGATCAGGACAGTATCGTCGGCGTATTTGATGCTGTTAACGTTCACGCCATTAACCTTAACTCCGTCTGAAGAGTCCGCCAAAGCTCTGCCAAATATTAATTCTGAGTAAAGGTTGAACAGTAGTGGTGATAAAACGCAGGCCTGGCTAACACCCCTGTTGATCTGAATATGCTCGGACGACGATTCCTCAATTTTAATTCTGGCGTTCTGGTTCCAGTATAAATTCTGCAACAGTTTGGTGTCTTTCTCGTCCACATGCCATGAAGAGAGTCCATTAACAGGTCATGTTTCACTCTATCAAATGCTTTCTCAAAATCTATGAAGCAGATAAAGAGGTCTCTTTGTTGATCACAGCATTTTTGTGCTAATACCAGCAAGCTAAACAGGGCCTCTCTCGTACCCATTCCGCCCCTGAAACCAAATTAGTCATCTCCAATATTCGCTTCGCATTTGCGAAAGATGCGGTTAAGGATTATTCTTAGCAGAACCTTTAAAGCATGGCTCATCAAACTTATCAGTCGAAAATCTCCACAGTTTTTGGGGTTTCTTTTCTTTGGTAGTGGTATGAAAACAGATTCTAGCCATTCGCGAGTTACCTTACCAGTATCATAACTACGGTTAAACAGAGAGACAAATAGATCGGTGTTCTCCTCACTAATTAGTTTCAAAATTTCAGGGTAAATTTCGTCTGGTCCTGGGCTTTTGTTTGTTTTGAGTTGTTTTATCGCGTGGTGCACCTCTGACTCTAGGATATTCGGTCCCACCCCACACACATCCGTCTGGCGAGGTTCTTGATATATTTTTCCCATTCCTCCAGTTTTTTCTTCGTGGAGTCTAACAGTTTTCCATCTGGATTAAGTATGATGTGGGTTGTGAATTTCCTGTTCGTCGATGTGAATTCTTTCACCTTCTTATGGAGGTTGAAAAAGTCGTGGCGCCGCTGCAGATTCTCGATCTTAGAGCATTTACTCTCCATCCAGCTTTGTCATTGTCATCTATCATTCTGTATCATATTTCACTTTGCACCGGGGATTTTGTAGACAACGTCCGACAGTTGATTCGGTTGTGTTTTATCTTTGAGTTTTGAATGTATAGAGTTTATTGCAAGTACTGGTCTATATGCAATCTTTATATGATCTATTTCTCTAAAAAGTCTAGATAGTTTAGGGGTGACGTCCCTTATGTATGGCAATGAGGTGAATTTAATGTTTACAGTCGCTTCAGTTATGTTTCTGTTATTGTTGTTAGTATTAATATTATACACATTGGGTACTTGTGTTAAAGTGGAAGACGTGCTGAATAGTATCTCCTCTACCAATGGGAGAGGGTATGAGTTATCGGTGAAAAGTTGAAGAAGAATTGTAAGGTTTTTCTTTAGGAAAGATAAGTGTGAAATTTTCGCAACTCTCATTTTTATTTGTTTTATTAAGTTCACTTTAATGCTATGTTTGTGGTAGGAATGGGAGTTTAGATATCTACCTGCACTAGAAGGTTTTTGGTACCGGTTTATGGCAATTATGTTGTCTACATTGCGTATAAATCTGGTATCTAGAAACGGAACTGAATTAGAGTCATCCTCCGCTTCTATTGTGAACTAGATATATTGATCGTAATCATTGAGAGTCTCCACTATTTCAGTTATACCATCTGCAGGAAGTGCAAGGACAGTATAATCTACACATATTTTTAAGAAGAATGGTTTAAAAGAGAGGACTGGTAAAACGACATCCAGCAGGTCGTCCATGACATAGTTTGGCCAAGATAGGCGACACTGATGCCCTCACAGGCGTGCCAAAGGGTTGTTTATAGTGTGAATTATTAAAAGAGAAATAAGTATTGTCAAACAGGAAAGATATTATTTCTAAAAAGGTTTTCCTGTTAATGTTGCAGAAATTACTGATGCGATACCAATTTTTGTAGATCGCTTTTTTGGTAGCGTCAAGATAAACATTGTTAAAGAGGGAGACCACATCCAGGCTTGCCAGTACATAATTCGTAGGCAGTTTTAAGTTGTTGTATGTGTAAGCTATTTCAAAAGAATCTTTGATGTAGTATTCATTATCATAATCATATGCTTTTGTGAGAATATCTGTAACAAAGCTTGCAATAAACTCAGTGGGGGCGCCTATGGACGCTACAATCGGTCTTACTGAAAGGGTTGGTTTGTGAATTTTTGGGAGTGAATAAAATTTTGGAGAAATGCCCTTATAGTTAGTTGTTTTCTTTTTTGTAGCTGCATCTATTTGGTTAGTACTGTGTAATTTCTTTATTAAATTGTTACATTTAGTTTAGATAGACGATGTAGGATTATTACGCAATTTAGTGTTAGAAGAATTATTACTGATAATGTCGTCTGACAGTTCAATATATTGTGTTTTGTTCATCATGACTGTTACATTGCCTTTGTCAGACTTTGTTAAAATGATATTAGGATTATCTTTAAGAAACTTTTTTGTTTTATTGTATAAATTATGTATTAATGAATTCTGTTTTATGTTTGTATGTATGCGGTTGGTAAGGACATTTGTCGCTCGCGCTATTGCAATGTTCCTGGGGGATGAATCATCAATAGAGGAAGTGATGTAATACACATCTGCTAAAACATTTTTTATTGATATATCTTTGCCCAGAGTAGGCTCGATACTACATTTCCTAAGGAAAGGAAACTTTGTACATCCGTAGGTATTTGTGCGTCCGTGATGTTTTTTATCCATTTGGGTTTAGTATTTAATATTTTTTTGATTTGATTGTTTTGTAGAAGACTTAATTTATTAATATTTTTTGTTTTGATTTTATAGAAAAGTCTATTATAGTTACTCTGTTGTCTACCTGAAAAATTGCTATAAATGGCCTCATTAGTTTGAACGATAATGTCATTTTTTAAAGAGATTAATGATGTTACAAGTTTGCCTATGATTTTATGGTTAGTATTGATTTTAATATTGATTAATTTATTTCCCAACCTACGGTAGTATTCCACTGCATTGTGTGCATCTTGTCTTAGTAAATTCTCTACTAGGCCTGTAGAAGCCGTAATATGTGGTGGTCTGATGTCCATTTGTCTGCATCTTAAGAGAAAGTAAAGAAATAGTATGTATGTACATATTGGTAAATTGGCTTTATCCCATTTACTTTTAGTTCTGATAAATTTAAACAAAAATATTTAAAATTGTTTACACATATGTAGATACCTATTAATAAACAAGCACTGTAAAATGCAGACCAGTTTTTTTAATTTTCCTCTATTATCCGACCGCTCCTGTTAACCGACTAGTATTTGATTCCCCTAGGGTGGTCGCCATTACGAGATTTACTGTAGTAATGCAGCTTGTTTATTTAGTTTAAACAAATTACACAGACCTACGAAAAATGTCTGATTAGACAATTTTATTTCTTTAAGTTAATTTTGATGTACCGGGTGTCCCACTAAGAATGGCTGTCGGCCGTATCTCAGAAAGTGTTAGTTGTATGGCTTGTGGAAAAAAATATATTAGGTAAAGTGGTCATGAGAAATTGTTGGAAATCATTTTCAAGTTTCTCAGACTGGCGCTAGAGGACGCAACAGTAACGGTAAATATGAATCACGAAGTTTCCTCAAAAGTCGCCTAGTTAAGGTATCCCGAAAATAACATTTTTTTATATTTTGAAGATTTATTAATAAAATTCACTTATAGAACGTGTTCGTCACTTTTCAAATAAAGTGTTGGGAGAAGGTTGAACATTATTTGAAATAAATGCTGATAACTCCGGTCTGGCTTAACATAATTTAGTAAACTTAGTATTGTTAAAAAGGGCTTTTCTCACTCTATATAATATCATCTTATGAACTACAGCAATATATGTTTTTCACTAGGCGCTAGGGGGCGCTGTTTTACAACTTCACAAACATTGCGCGTTTTTTCCATAATTGTAAATATAATAGTATGTTCAATTTTACCTGATTACAAGAATGTTTAAAAGTCTAAGAAGTCAGCGAAAACCGCAAGTTAATATCTATTTTCAATCCGGAGATATCAACAACAGTAATCATAATTACGGAACATTATGATTTTATTTTCAAGTTGCCATTGTAAAGGTTTTTTTTAAGAGTCGAATAGGACTTGGAAAAACAAAATATGATTTGAAAGTGTGCACGCGTGTCACCTTTTACTAATACGTCAAAATAATTGTCGTGCCAACAGTGTTGTGTCGTATTTGATTTTCAAAATGCCTCTGTTACTTGAAGAAGCGGTTGATATCATTGCGGTGTATTTTGAATGTTTGGGAAATGCAACAAATATTGCTGAACGGGTTTACGCAGTACGATACCCTCAAAGGCGCCGATACGACAGTAGAATGTTTAATCGTTTAGCTAGCCGTTTTCGTACTACTGGAAGTATTCGTAGCCCTGTATATCGCAGACGCCGCCGAGGTCGAACCGAGGAAAACATTGTAAATGGTTTGGCATATGTGGAGTTTAATCCACAAATTAGTATTAGATTAATTGTTAGAGACTTGGGCGTTACTCGCTCTACTGTACATAGGATTTTATTAGAAGAAAGGTAAGTAATTATATCTATATGTTATAACTCTTCAATAGTTTAGAATAATGCCAATATTTCTCTTAATAGTTTTTAAGTCAATGTAATAAGTATTTTGTTTTTCTTTAGGCTACATCCCTACCATATTGTGCTCCACCAGGCTTTGACCCCGCAAGATTATGATAGAAGATTGGATCATTGCTATTGGTTGCTCAATATGATATTGGAAGACAGAAATCTCCTCTCCAGAATTTTGTGGACTGATGAAGCTACTTTCCATAGTAAAGGAGGAATAAACCGCCATAATATGCATTATTGGTCGCGGGATAATCCCCATTGGATGCGGGAGGTGCAGGATCAAGGAAGATGGAGTGTCAATGTCTGGTGACGCATTTTGGGTGGTAGAATAATTGGACCGTTTGTATTTATTGAGTCGCTTACTGGGTAAAGATATCAACATTTTTTAAATTACGAACTCCCAATTCTTCTCGAAGATGTGCCCTTGGATATTCGCAGAACTATGGTTTTCCAACACGATGGATGTCCTGCACATATTGCGGCAAACGTTCGTCAATTTCTTGACGACACATTTCCTGTAAGGTGGATAGGAAGAGGCAGTATATTTCCGTGGCCTGCCAGGTAATATTATAGGATATATTGTGATACTGTTAATGAAAGTGGTAATTTCTATTTTAGATCACCTGCCTTAACATGCCTAGATTTTTATCTATGGGGGAGATTGAAGGATCTTGTTTTCGTTACCAGACCCACCACAAGGGAAAACATGATAGAGAGGATAATGGACAGCAGCCGCCGTATCCTCATGGCAGAGGTAGAATCTGCAGTATTATCAACCAGGGAGAGATTGGAGTCGTGTATACAGAACGATGGACGACAATTTGAACATTTAGGGCGCCACTAAGAATTATTGTCTTAACGATATATTTGCTTGAATCATACGTACCATCATATTTTGTTTTTCCAAGGCCTATTCGACTCTTAAAAAAACCTTTGCAATGGCAACTTGAAAATAAAATCATAATGTTCCGCAATTATGATTATTGTTGTTGATATCTCCGGATTGAAAATAGATATTACCTTGCGCTTTTCGCTGCCTTCTTAGACTTTTAATCATCCTTGTAATCAGGTAAAATTGAATATACTATTATATTTACATTTTTTTCTTGTTTATTGGGTTTTTAGGTCATTTATAAATAAATAAATAAGGTTTAGTTTATGGTTGACGTTTTGGTTTATTTTACATTAAACCATCTTCAGAACTACAATTACAGGAAAATGTGATTACTAACTAGTTTTTAGGATTAAAAAGTAGACATACCTCTATAAAATCTTAGCACTATCACTTCCCACACAACCCACAAACCCAATAAACAAGAAAAAAATTTAAATCATAAGGTCAAGAAGAAAACTTTACTATGATTATATTTACATTTACGGAAAGAACGCGCCTAGTGTAAAAGACATATTGCCGTAGTTCATAAAGTGATATAGAGAGTGAGAAAAGCCCTTTTTAACAAAACTAAGTTTACTAAATTATGTTAAGCCAGACCGGAGTTATCAGCATTTATTACAAATAATGTTCAACCTTCCCCCACCACTTTATTTGAAAAGTGACGAACACGTTCTATAGGTGAATATTATTAATAAATCTTCGAAATATACAAAAATGTTATTTTCGGGATACCTTAACCAGGCAACTTTTGAGAAAACTTCGTGATTCATATTTACCGTTACTGTTGCGCCCTCTAGCGCCAGTATGAGAAACTTGAAAATAATTTCCAGCAATTTCTCTTTACCACTTTACCTAATATATTTTTTTTCCGCAAGCCATACGACTAACACTTTCTGAGATACGGTACACATTTTGACATAGATGGATATACACATATCACCATATTAATATGTTATTTCATCACAACTTTAATTTTAATGAACACTAATTCCCTGGTTCTTATGCCTTATTCTCTGAATAATATTAATCATATTCTTCTGCAACGTCTTAATACTTCACGGATATTGTATTTGATGTAGACTATGGAATATTTCTTGCAATACAGGAATAGTGATAAGGAGCTATTGGTATTTATGGGATTTTAATGTAAATCAAATAATATTGCAAAGTTTTGAGATTTTAACCATTCAATAATACATTGTCAACTTCCATGGGTGTTTTTCTCTGTATTTATTGCTGTATTTTTATTGACTATTAACTTGAAACAAAATTGACAATTTGCGAGTTAATAATTATAGGAATAATGATATTTTTTACACTTAAAAAGGTCTAAAATACTAATGACTTTTAGCACTTACTAGAATGGATATTTTAAGTACTATTATGCTTTGTTTGCAGTGTTGAAGTATCTATTATAGCAAATAAATTATATAAATAACCGACCTCTCTTAAAGGTGCGACAATTGTCATTAAAACCACAAAATGACCTCAGTCAACTTAACTTCAGTTCCCCCCTCAAACTCCAGTAGTGCATGAAGTTTATTAGTAGATATTGTTGTCGCTTTTTTATGATCCAAGGAGATGTATGGTTTGTCACACGGTTCTAGATCTACAACGCCTGATGTATAAAAAGTCTCTATGATGGTGCGGCGACCGGATAGTATTGCATGATAATTTTTTAAAAATTTTTTCAGTCTTTAATTGCGTAAAATATAAAAACAAATATTACTGGTTTATTGGCAATTCCTCGCTCTAACATTACAAGGTTGCATGTAATTACTTTGTTGGCTTTTTAATATTGCAAAGTCCATTGAGAAAGATACTATGTTACAACCTTAAAAGGAATACTTTCGTTAACATGGAACTTGGATAATCCTCAAAATAATCAGGGTGTATGTTCTTAAATGTGGGTTTTATGCAAAGCAAAGGTGTAGGCTAAACATAGAACTTTGTAAAACTAATATTCTAATTTGAAAAATATTACCCAGTTCTATGTTGTAACATACAACCTAATTACGTAACATTTTCAAGGGTATGTACTAGGATGCACCATATTTAACCCGAATTTTTTTTAAATTTAAATATCACGTGTCACCCTTTTATTCTATTTTAAGATATTAGAAACTATAATATTATTTTTTTCGAATTTTTTAATTGATATTTAGGGGTCGCTACCAGCAAATGAAAAAAAAAGAATTAAGAGAAGATAAATACTCTATATTAACAATGTAGTTTTCTTCCTATTAGGGTACTTTTGTCTAAAGTTTTTCACGACCAAACAGTAGCGGTGTTAGGGGTGGCAAAACTAGGCGACCGCCAAGGGCCTCGCGCTTGGATAAAAATTGAAAAGAATCCAAACATCGATATACCACACTGCTCGGCTTATTTAACGCATAACGAAAAACTTGCCTCAAACTTGATGCTATGTATTTTCCAAATTTGTTGTCAGTTTTTAATGATTTTTTTTTAATTGTAGGTTTTTTCTTAAACACGTCACTGCTTTTATTGTTTTGTTTAAAAAAGGAACTTTGGTATTATACCGGGTGTTATAAAAATGTTGTTTATTTTATGGAAATTCAAAACACCCTGTGGGATTTACTAGCCGTTGCAAGTTACCGCAATTATAGCAAAATGAAGGTCTCATGTTTGCTTTACATTCCCTTTTTTGATTCATTTGTGTATCTCGGTTTTTTCATGAAATACACAACTTTTAGTTCAACGTGTTTTTGTTGACCTAAAATGCATTTATAGGAAAAGTAGCAGACTATAAAAATGAAAGAAGAAAGAAACGTCATAAAGTGAAATGTAACAAAAGCGTTATCAGATTTTATTCTTCACTTTATTACTCTTTAGTTGGCTTTGCATACTTGTATTGGCAATTTCTAATTTTATTAAGTGTGATTAAAGACAAAATGGCCCAAAACGCACGTGTAAGAAGAAATCTTTCGCCTGAGGAATGTGCTGGAGCCATAGAACTTGTGGAAGAAGGTTTGCCACAATTGCAAGTGGCCCAACGATATAGAGTGACACAATCTGCTATCTCCAGAGCATTGGCATGATTTCGGGAGACTGGTGCTAATCAAAGAAGACCTGGACAAGGACGAGCAAGGGTGACAACGAATGACCATGATCGCTTTTTGCGAATACAGGCATTACGAAGTCGGTTTGTTACAAGCACTGCACTGAAGGCAGCGTCTTCAATTTGCCCAGGAGCACCAAAATTGGGGAGCCCGTGAATGGCGCAATGTATTGTTTGGCGATAAGTCAAGTTTTTGTCTTTTTTGTGATGACCGCCGTCGGAGAGTGTATCGACGTCCTGACGAGAGATATGCTCAATGCTCAATGCAACATTGTCGGAACAGTAAGCTATTGAGGAGGGTCTGTTATGGTCTGGGGTAGCATTAGTTTGGATGCTCGCGCGGAGTTAGTTGTGATTCAGGGACGTCATTGGACAGATGACCTATACATATCAGACATTTTAAAACCCCATGTAGTACCATATGCCCCATTTATTGGGGATAATTTTTTATTCATACACGATAATGCACGCCCACACGTGGCAATAGTGGTACAGGATTATCTCCAAGAAACAGAAATTTTACCTTTGCCTTGGCCGGCAAGAAGCCCTGACATTAATCCTATTGAACATTTATGGGATAACATGGGTTGACATGTTAGGGACTTGCTTCCTCCTCCTAGAAACCTAAATGATCTGTCATTTTGGCTTATGGAAATATGGAATCAGATTAATCAAGACGAAATCAGAAATCTGATTTTAAGTATGTTAAGAAGATGCAAAACAGTAATTAGAGCAAGGGGAGGCAATACCCGCTACTAAATGTTGTTATTTAATTTTTTTGAACAACTTCAGAAATTACAATTTTTTTCCCTGTATTTTTTTTGCGGATTCAATCAAATTATTTAACAGATACTGATTACTTATTTACTTTAAATATAGTTTTTTTATTGCTGTTGCATTAATTTAAGCATTTTGTTCATTTTGCATCTTTAAACTAAAATTCTTTTATGAAAACACAATGAACTAAAAGTTGTTTATTTCATGAAAAAACAGAGATGAACAAATCAATCGAGAAAGGGAATGTAAAGGAAATGAGACCTTTATTTGGCTATAATTGCGATAACTTGCAATGGCTAGTAAATCCCACAGGGTGTTTTGAATTTCCATAAAAAAACACAACATTCTTATACCACCTGGTATAATAACAAAGTTCCTCTTTTAAGCAAAACAATTAAGGCAATGATATGCTTAAGAAAGAAACCTACCATTAGAAAAAGAAATGATTAAAAACAAACAACAAATTTGGAAAATTAATAACATCAAAATTTTTTTCGTTATGCGTTAAATAAGCCGCGCAGTGTATATGGTGTGCATTTATTAGTGTTGGCAATGGACGTTTAAACGTATCGAAGTTACTTTTAAAACGATTTTCTAAAAAAAAAACGATTATTTCAAGGCCTGTGACAGGATGGGTGAGTCGCATCAACAGTATAAAAGCAGTAAGATTTCAACTTAAAGGTGTTGTCAAAGCTATGTCTGAATATCTTTAGAGTCAGATCTTGTGAATAAACATAAAGCTCAGTCATTGGTAGAAAAAAATGATGAAAATTGAGTTTGTCGTATGTCTGGTCATTTGGTATGATATTTTCCTTGCAATTAATGGCCTAAGTAAAAAGTTGCAGCCGAAAGACATGGCCTTAAATGAAACTGCAAAAGGGCTAAAAAGAATTAGGAGTTTTCTGTCTGAATATCGTTGTACTGGGTATGAGAAAGCAGTAGTTGTAGCTCGTCAAATTTTAAAAGATCTCAAAGTAGAACCAACATTCGAAACAAAGCGAATTCGGAAAATCAAAAAACAATTCGAATTCGAGTGTATGAAGGTCCACTCAACTCGGAAAAATCAGCCGAAAAAGTTTTGCAAGTTGAATTATTCAACGTCGTTGTGGACTGTGTCCGAATGGCTTGAGCAATATGAAAACTACGAAAACGTTTGTGGATTTCTGCACGATCCTAAAAAGTTGAAAACATTATCTGATGACGATTTATTAAAAACCTGTAGAGATTTAGATTTGGCGCTGCGTCACGAAAACAAGAGGGATCTGGATGGTGGTGAGCTTTTCTTGGAACTCAAAATTTTCTGGCATTTTATCATGAATGAAATGCAAAGCGCTATTCAGGTTCTTCAATTTCTCCATTCTTACGGTAGTGGTTTCTCGAATACCATAACCATTATAGAATAAAGGATTTTATTGATCATTCCAAAATCTGTCGCAAGTGATGAAAGATCGTTTTCAAAATTAAAATTAATCAAAAACTATTTAAGATTAAAGATTAAAGAAGTAGTCCATGGTCTGTGGTTATGTATTTTAAAGGGATTGAGATTAACTATGGCTCAGGGTCGCTTGACATCGCTTGAAATATTGTCGATCGAAAAAGATATTTCACGTACCATAAATTTAAACACCGTCATTGACACATTCACAAAAAATGAACGCGCAAAGTCAGTATCCTAACAATATCAATACTTCGATACGCTGCCTTTCCGACAAAACCATTTTTGTTTAGAAAGTTGTAAAATAATACTTCGAAAATACCTAAATTAATTTTACAAGTTTACAATATCACAAAATGTCAGAACGTGAAACAATGAAGATTTCTTGAAAGATAAAAAAAGCATCAGTGATTTATATTTTCCCCTTATTTAAATAGGGATTTTTTTTTTAAATTTAACAGTCGCCATTTTGAAATAGCTTGACAGAATCGAGCCAAAATTTATGAGCATACTGTACGAGATATTAGCTTTCAAATGATGTGTCACAAGCTGTATGTTTCCATTTAAATATCTTTGGCAAATGTCTATAAAAAAAAAAACAAACGAATGTCAAAATGTGAGCATATATAAAACTAAATTGACGTGTCCGAGCATTTTCCCCAAAAGTTACAGGTTAAGGCTATTATTTTATTATTTGGTAGAAGCGACGCCTATGGCCAGGAGTTTAATGCCTTTTCATGTCATCAAATTAAGCTTAAAACTGCTACTATTTTTGGAGGTATAGTAGCTCTCTGTACAACGCGCAAAAGCTTGAATAATTTGTGTTAGTTCCAGAACCGTGTGGTTTTGGACACATTTGGAACTAACAACACTTTGCAATAGACTAATTCTGGGGCCAAATTAATATGACACTTTCAGAAAACTTTATTTTTAGCCATGCAAGGTAGATAGCTCAAAAATCAAATTTTTGTAGTTAACTACATTTAAAACCAAGCCATCTATATGTAAGAATCGTTATTTTATTTAAATCAAGCCGAACCACTGACCGCGAGATGGTAGGCAATTTTTTTTTTTATAAATTAAGGTTGAAACGAAATAAAAGTTTTCGACACATCCACATTAAGAGCCGAAGTTATGGCAAACAACTTATAATATAATAAATTTCTAAACTGAACACGGATGCAGCATCAATATTCCATATTTGGCAATATCACTATACACTGAAAAAATCGCAAAACAAATTCTTGGAAATTCAAGGAACACTTCTACATTTAAAACAGGATTTTTATTTTACACTGCTAGGAAATTGTTATGAAGACGACCTCTTTGTGTAATTATCACAGTCATTAGAAGGCATAGTAAAATAAATTATATTTACCTTTTTTTATTTTCTGAATGTCATTTAATATACTAAATTACAGATAAAATTAACCAATAACTAATAGAGCCTTCATGCATGATAATTTAAAATATGTCACTATAAATTTAAAAATAGACACGAAAAGGTTACTTCAGGTATTATAGGTTTTTAAGAAAGGATTCCGTTTATGCATCGTACATAACACAAAGATTAAGTACGGTGGTTTAGGTGTTAAATTAATTGGTATACTCACTCAAGGCGGTTAGAGTAACAAGACATCAAAAATAATCCTGGTCATAAAACGGAAAACTGAAGTTTCAGCCTTTTGAAATGATTTTTAGGTTTACGTTAGTTTAAACGGCAACCATTCTTTAATGGTTTGAGTCCTGCTGCACAGAGCGAAATAGAGTAATAAAACAGGATTGCTAGAAATCATATCATAACAGTAATACCATTTTTAATAAGTTATATGCAACATAGTAGCTGAAATAAAATTGTTTTCTAAAGAACCGTATACAGAGTTGTTACCACGGGCGATGCCCATCTCGGTTCATTCAGCAGGTACCCAGAATAAAAATGACCCATCTCGGCCCTCACCTAAAATCGGCTCATTTTGAAATAGCCCAATTCGGCCCGTAATAATTTTTAATATCCTAATTACGTAAATAATAATAGTTTGTTTTCAGGTAGATCTTTTAATTTCAAAAATATTGGCTTACAGCAAGAATACAACAAATTGAATACAAATAATATATTTTTTCCACTACTAATCTATAACATCGCCATTATTGACCGATTATTAACGCTAGAAATCGTTTTTCTCTACCTTATAAGTTATTATTGACCATGGTCAATAATAAGCCATTGAAATCCATTATTGACCGATCTTTGACCTTAACCGAATTTTGTTTGAACGCAGGTAACTTGATTTTTTAATTCTACAACATCAATTCATTGTGGTTAGGCAACCAGATAATTATCAATACATATTAGATTACTTGATATTGTAAAATATCGATACAATCAACATTTTTTCTGCTTCCATCCTTAATTCGGGAGGTGTACACATAATATTATCACTAACATTTTCTTCGCTCATTTTTTAAAAAAACGCAAAACTCGTGAAATCTGATGACACAAATTGACATTGACAAAGCCACCTGAAAAAACAACAAAATATTTTGCCAATTCCAAAGCGCAGGTAACTTGATTAAAAAATATACTTATACCTACCTATAATTTTTTATAATAATTATTAATACTATAAAGATAAATGTCATATAAAAGTTTGTAGTAGTGGAAAAAATAATATATTAACCACGGTTTAGACAGCTTATTATAGCCCTCGCGTCTTAAATCCCTCGTCGCTTCGCACCTCGTGATTTAAACTCGCCGCTCGGGCAATAATGATGGCTGTCTAAACCTTGGTTAATAATATACTATTTTCCACTACTAACCTATAACATCGCCATTATTGACCGATTATTAACGCTAGAAATCGTTTTTCTCTACCTTATAAGTCATTATTGACCATGGTCAATAATAAGCCATTGAAATCCATTATTGACCGATCTTTGACCTTAACCGAATTTTGTTTGAACGCAGGTAACTTGATTTTTTAATTCTACAACATCAATTCATTGTGGTTAGGCAACCAGATAATTATCAATACTTATTAGATTACTTGATATTGTAAAATATCGATACAATCAACATTTTTTCTGCTTCCATCCTTAATTCGGGAGGTGTACACATACTATTATCACTAACATTTTCTTCGCTCATTTTCAAAAAAAACGCAAAACTCGTGAAATCTGATGACACAAATGAACACAAATTAACATTGACAAAGCCACCTGACAAAACAACAAAATATTTTGCCAATTCCAAAGCGCAGGTAACTTGATTAAAAAATATACTTATACCTAACTATAATTTTTTATAATTATTAATACTATAAAGATAAATGTCATATAAAAGTTTGTAGTAGTGGAAAAAATAATATATTAACCACGGTTTAGACAGCTTATTATAGCCCTCGCGTCTTAAATCCCTCGTCGCTTCGCTCCTCGTGATTTAAACTCACCGCTCGGGCAATAATGATGGCTGTCTAAACCTTGGTTAATAATATACTATTATTTTTTCTTTGTTAAACATTTATTGTACAATAATAATAATACTTCTTACACTATATATGCGAATAGTAATATGACAATATTTTCACATAAGATAGCTTTGATAGCGATTGGTTTTTATACTCCCTAATTTTATTAGCCACAAATTCCGGTTTCTTTCTCGTGGCAACATTTTTACAAAGATGTGGTAAATTAATACGATTACATTTAACATATGTTTCCAGTTGAACATTGAAAAGTTTCTGTATAAATACAAATATAGAAGGATGCGTGTGATACATGGAATTATTAAAAGGAGCATGAAACGATTCACATGCATTGGTGGTTTTATTTAGGTCGGCAGATGCGCTTGTCCAAATTCGCGGAGGAAATTTTGAATCGTCAGTTAAATACGTTTCTAACAGATAATCAGAAAAAAAGTCTAAATTATTGTTTTCAGGCTTTAGCTCGTACAGTTCGAAAAAGTAAAAATCTTCAACTTCATATGATTCTAAAAATAACAGAACAAAGCAACAATGCAACCACTTTCCAACTTCCGAATTCTTATCTTTATATTCTTGTGTTAAGCCAAGTTTTTGAATCTGACGGTACCAAGCTTGTGTCAAATGGAATCTGCAACCAGTAATCTTAATGTTCTGTCATATCTCTAAAATAGCGTTGTGGATCGATATCTCAAAATCTATAACTATTTCATGCGGGGAAAATTCTAAATTATATGTCTTACATGACTCTTGAAGATTTCTTAGGCATAATTCGTAGGTTTTTGCACTTTTGTCTTTAAGTAAACAGAATATCAAAGGAATATAGTTGCCATTGAAATAACCATGAATAGTAAAAAATTGTTTAAAGTATTTCGTACAGTAGGAAAATGTTCCATCCATATAAATTATTTTGGAATCACACAAGAATTTTAAATTCATGTGACAAGAAAATATTATAAGATTATTTAAACTATCGTTCCATAACAAAAAATCTTCATTCTTACTCTGGTACTCCTTCCTGATAATTTTTGCAAGCTTCTTTGCTATATCGCTTTCTGCTTTTTTTTTCGACGAATAACTAATAATTTGTCTTTGTAACTTATTTTCTTGCTCGGGTTCGTGTGAATGAGTCTGGTTTAAATGGGTTATCTCTCGATTTGAAGATTCCCCAAAAGTCTTCACAAAAGCACAACACTTATCTTTAATACACCTCCATTTGGTCTCTCCTGAGGTTAATTTGCGGTTTTGTTCTTTAAATTTAAAATTGTTTATCACTAACAGTGGCTTCCCGCGTTGGCTCATCATCTCGCTGAACTGCGGAAAAGTTTCCATTTTCGATAGACAATTATTGAACATCAAGCACTAGCGTTAAAATGAAAATAAATAAAATGTTTTTCAGACATCTAAATATATAGGTAATAATCAAGGACCAAAATAATTAAGTAATCCCTTATACTAATGATAATTTTAATCCCTTTGTCCAATACCTGCCAAATTCGGGCCGAGATGGGCGCCGCCCGTTACCACGTTATGTGCTGGGTATGAACCCCGCCAGTAATCATTATAACAAAATTATCATAAGGAATGCAATTTAATCAAATAGTCTTATTGGGAATAATATATATACCGAATATAAGACGTTTTATGTATTGTACACATTATGATGATAATATGCCTTTATAAAATGTTTTGGTACCTTTATGCAACATATCCAAAATGGCTGATGACAATCGTGTTTCGCGTTTCAACGCGTCAGTTGTATTTCAGACTCTATAATGACATGAACGAAGCGGATGGTTTCTCGGAAAAGAACTGAAAATTAAGGATCTATTAAATAATGTGCAATGGATTGTGCTGGTATTACACTCTTTAAGGTAAGCTCTTGCTATTGAATAGTTTTTCTGAAATGGTAAAATTAGTTATACAAAGAAAATACGTTTAATTTTTTGTCTTGACATGAGGCTTTGAATTTTACCCCTATTATTTTAAAATATGTTATGTTGCAAAAATTGCAATTGTAAATACATATTTGTTTTCTACGCTATAAAAACGGGGTTATAGGTAGCATTATTGAAGAATCTTGCTAAACATATTAGGGGCTACATTATTATATCTTATTTTAGGACGTGAATCAGTGACGGGGCTTTCCATAATTAGGCAATGGAGAACCCATGGCTTTATTTTAGAACAGATTCAAGCGAAACAATACTACACCCAGCAGCATTCCTTTAAGTCCGATTCCAATGGCGTCCACACAGTTTTGACGCTTGTCCTACCACTAAGTTGGCGCAGATAGAAATTGAAAAGTATACACATGTCTACTATAGAATTTTAAAAAAATATACGTAGGTGTTCGTACCATTTTAAAATTATTACAAGGTTAGTTTAGTGTTCCTAAATTGTTTTGTAAATATATTGTCTTTAATACAATTGTACAAGTCCAAATAAACACATCTCTCATTTTTATAAAACTGAATTATATCTACAGCCGCTAAGGCGCATACCCAATATAATAACATTGATAATGTATGTATTTCGACCGCTAATGCTATCTAAAAAAAATGTTCATTTACCTCTAAAAATTGAAAAAACTAAAAAAATCAAAGATTTATTTTAAATCTCTGATTTAGATTAGAAACGTTATTCTAAATAAGTTTTCTAATTAACATTTTGGTCAAAAATGAAAAGTAAAGATATTTTGCTCCTGGAGAAAAATCATGTTTTTGAAGTTTTTTCGAACCCTGTATAAAAAATCAAAATTTTCTCTTCGTGAATTGCATTTTTTTTACAAGTTAAACTTTTTATCAAGAATGACTATTTCCCGAAAAATGAAATTTTTCATCCATTTGTGCTATTGGAAGCCCTATCCGTGGACAGTCTGTATAAGTTAGTTTTATAGATTTTTATATTATGTTTCATTATTCAAATTCTTTAACTTTTAGTACTTTTTGGATATTTTTACCCTCCTCAGGACGCATTTTAATTCATTTTTCTGGATACAATCAGCGAAAATGTAATTAAATGCTTTTTTTTTGGCAAAAATAACTGTAAAACTAAAGATTAAAAAATTTCAAATTTCCCGCTTTGTTATTACCCTCCTCCCCCGCTTTCGCCCACAGAAATTTATTTTGACAGCCACCAGCGCACCTCTGTTGTTCTGTGGACACCCTCAAATGGCGGTCTAAAACTGTCGTTTGAAATGCCATTATGTTGTATATCTCTTCTTTACATGGGAACCGCTTTTCTTAAGTTTCTGATTTCTGTGCTTAAAAGGCAGTGTTCCAGTCCTTCTGTGAACCACCAGACAGAAATAATTCCACCCGATTGTAGTCGATTACTTATTTTCAATGAGGGGTAAAATTTTTTTATGTTGTTTAGAACCGGTTTCCCTAAACAAAGCCACGGCCAAAATCGTCCATGCATAAACGCTGATTGTATTGCCACTCACCATTGACTCTAACTCCGTTTTGAAAATGCGCTTTAGCCTTGAATTTTTTGTGCTGTCTCGTAAAAGCCATTGCGTGAACTATTCAAGAAATTGGATAAGTTAGCGATGAATCAAATTCCTTGTAACTACTGTTGAAGATGATGGAGTAACTGATTGACTAATAATGTTGCTATTTACTGACACCCAACAGGTATTAAGCTCTACCGCTAAGCAGTACAACCTTAGATGCAAAGCATGCTTTAATGATAATAATTTTTGCTTGCAACGTAGTAATTTTCCGCAATCTAAGCCGATGAGATGGTATTCTTTAATGTTTTATTACGAATAAGAGGAAAACTTTTGCGACTTTTCTGTTATTGCCGGACTAAAGCATGCAGACTTGTCACAAAAGTATCACTAATAAATCGATACCATACTAATTTATTTAAGCTATTTTTTATAGTAAGTATTAAACTAATATATTCTAGGCATTAAACTTAAAAACAATAACTCATTAGTTTTAATCTTGTTATTACATTTTTTTATGTTTTCAAGGACCGATGAATACCAATTTTGGTGGGCAGTTTACAAAAGAGCATTTAAAAATACAACGTTATAAATCTTCAATATCCCGGATGCACAAATCACCAAACCTCTTCATCTAAAACCTTCTCTACCCAGTAACAAGAATCCATGGGAATCCGAAGGTGAATCTGCTAAAATACATATTTCTTTTTATTTATGCAAGGATCTCAACATCGTTACAAGAATAGGCTTTCTGTGTGAGTAACATACTCGAAACCAAGAAGTTGCAGAAGCAATTATTAATGTTGTTACTAAGAAAAGTTGATTATATATTTTAACGCGACAGCATAAAAGAGAATATCGAATAACTGAACCTGATTCGTAAGAACTTTGATCATTAACATTCATTAAAGCTTCACTTATTATTATATTAGTATCGTTTATGAACCTGAGACTTTTTCAAGACAGGACCTATTATGATATATATTTTGAATATTTTCTTAAATGTAGGGTGTTTCCTAAGTTTAATCTGTAATTGAAGACATGAGAATGATTAGTATACAGGGTGTCCGGGAAAATGTGGGAAATCTCTCGGATTCAAATAGCACATCAAAAAATAAGATACAAATTCCAATAATTTTCTTACAGGCCCCTCCCTACGGTGATATGTGCCCTGATGGACGTAGCTGGAAATCAGTTTTCCTTGAATAACTTTCAAAATACTTAATATAATTTAATAAAAATTTAATGCGATGGACACTAGTAAGGACCTCTTGAAATATTGTCCTTGAAACATATTTAGCTTTCTTAGTTTACCAGGGGCGGACTAAGCTTTATAAGTTAATGCTTAAATTCTTAACACCTTCTATGATAAAGGGTTAAAAACAAAATAAATCTGGGTAGCTTGCACAATAGACTAAAAAAAAAGATACTCTTGTTTTTTGTCGATAAAATTAATAGTTTTTGAGAAAAAGAATAATAAGCGAACTCATTGTTTATTTTTAATGAAGGGGATCATGATTTCTATTTCGTTACTCGGCAATAAAGTGTAATACGAGAGTCATTCAAACAACACAAGAGTTTCATTTTAATTGATGTAGATGAAGACTTCATAAAATAGTTCAACATGGGCTCGACGAATTGAGGACTACTGCACCCACCACAATAACCCATCCTTGGTCCTTGTCACATCACAATGAAACATGATTCTCTGTAGAAGTTCCTCCCTAGTCCCGACCGGGGTGGAATACACCTCCCTCAGGTCTCCCCACAGGTAAAAATCCAACGGCGCTAGGTCGGGGGATCGAGGAGGCCAGGCAATAGGTCCTCCTCTACCTATCCAACGGTTCGGATAGATGGTATTCAGGCACTCCTGCACACGACTCAAGATCATTTTGGTCGGTAGCTAAAACCGTCAGTCAGAACTTTGTCAAGTCAACCATTGCACCTCTATCACGTTCTGATGGCACCATTGCGACCAAAGCACAGGAATAAGCAAACTCACTGGCGGAACTATTCTCTTCACATTCAACGGTTAATTTTCAGGAGGAAACCCTACCGAACATTCCCCCTGTAGAATCGAGAATGCCCGAGATTGTTTTCCGGCACATGTTAAACGAATCTTGAGGAGTCTTGACACTAAAACAGCTTCTTCTCCTGCCGATATTCCAGTCACCGTAAATAAGACATGCGCTGACGAATTGACACCGATATTTTGTAGACTTTTTAACTTATCTTACAAGAAAGGACTATTTCCTTATTGCTGGAAAACTAGGCGAGCCCAGCCTATACCCAAAATAAGCAACAAGACCTTGCCAAAGAACTATCGTCCAGTTTCATTGCTTTTGAAAAACTATTAAAATACCTAGAAGGCTTCAACATTATTAGTGATCGCCAGTATGAATTCCGTAAGTCACCGTTCCATTAAGCATTCAAAAGATGGTCCTCGTAAATCCTTACTGCCAAGAGACAATCCTTTTCCGCCTCGTTCAGTATATAAATCCTATCATTTAATTCATTTTTAGGAGAATCCATAACTATTTTATTTTTATAGGTACGTCACTTGATGAAGAGTTTTATAGGACCTATCGGAAAAAATAATAATTGGATTTGAAAAAGTTGATATTTATTAATTTAAATTAGTCGCAATGTATAAATTTATTTTGAACGCCCTGTAGCATCTAACTTAAAATTTGTTAAATGTTTTTTTTTTATTCCAATAGAACGTTTGTACCAAATATGAGTATTCCACTTTCAGAAACAATGGCGGAACTGTCAATCTCTTATAAGAGCAAAAGCTAATATTTTTCTAGAGAAATTAAAATATTAGAACAACTACTAGGTTTAGGTAGGTAGATAAATTCAGTTAGTGACAAAACGTAGAACTGGAAAAATTTTCATTAACACGAGTAAATTCTGACAGGCAAATATTTTATATTATACGAACTGTAAGATGTTGACTACTCAAATATTCAGCGGTGTTCTCTGAGCCAATTCTGTTATATTACCTAGTTGACTAGAAAAGCTGCTTATTATTTGTCTTTGTTTGTATGTATCCCATTAATATACCTAACTGTTCAATTTTCTGACTTATAACCATTTATTTGATATAGTTGCATTTGGATTATATTCAGTGTGATATCACTGTTATAATTGGTATGTTTAAAAAAAAATCACCAACAAATGGTTTCCAAGCATTAATAACATTTTAGAAAACCCAGAGTCAAAGGGGAAAAATCGACTACCTGCAATATTAGGCAAACCCGCTAAGAAAAACCCAACAATTTAAAATGACTAAGGACTGTTAGGAAATTCGCATTAATCTGACAAAACCCCAAAAAAATAACATGATACAATTTGCACTACCTCTCTAACCACTGAAAAGAATACATGGAAATCAGAAGGCGAATTCAATAATATGTATATATATTAAGTTTTAAATTTGGACAAGGGATCGTTAACTGAATATTTATCGTGTGATAAAAATGGGCGGATGTAAACTGGGCACAAACCTGCCTGTATGTTACATTCTATATGAAATTTGAGCACCAGCCAAAATTGCACGCACTTACAAAGAGTATATGTAAACTGGGTACCGCACTTACTACTCTTAATTTGAAAAAATAATACGAGTATATTATGGCGCTCTGCGAGCGGTGCGTGTGCGCAAGACACGATTCATGAGATTATACTCGTTGGGGACCACGGCTTCAGGGAGGTCGTTCCAAAGTGATGACGTTCTCCAGATGAACCACGTACGGGTGGGCTGCAGTGGCTCCTCGTGTATTTCTACCACGCACCGGTCAGGGTGGAATCAAGCGGGCAACCTCAGTTGAGCACTTGCCATGAAAATATTTGTAAAATACACTCAAGTCGCCAACCTGCCTTCGATATTCAACGCTTTCCAGGTTGTTTCTCAGATCATGATCATCAATGAAGCGGATGGCTCTTCTATGAATGGAATCTAGTAACCTCATGATATGTTTAGAAGCAGACCCCCAAATATGCAAACAGTACTCTAGCGATGGTCGAATTTGGGCTTTAAAAGGCATCAAAAGTTGTTGGGGTGTAAAGAGGTTCTTAGTTCGGAAAAGTATTCCAAGCTTCTGGGAGGCTGCCGTAGCGAGGGCTGCAACGTGACTATGCCCACCCCTTAAATTTTAAATGGAAAGCGGGGGTCGAGTGATACCTTATTTTAAAGGTCCTGCAATTCCCTCTATAATGATGTAAAATTCATGTACTTCAGTTTAGTAGTTTTGGAGATTTATTGATTTAAAGCTTAAATAAAACTCTAATACATCATCATTAGTGGAGATCAATACATTTGGCAGCAAGGTAGTGTAAAAATGAAAAATGGACTGACCCGTCAGCAAAGTAAATGTTGGAAATAACCACCATAACTCTTCATGCAGTAATAAAGATTTTGCTCAAAACGTTGCCGCACATTTTGCAATATTTGAGGAGTAATTTGAAGGCACTCATTCACAATTTTTTGTCGCAAATCTTCTAACGATGTTGGCTGAGTAGCATAGATTTTGCATTTTAAGTGACCCCACAGAAAGAAATCCAAGGGTGATAAATCTGGCGATCTTGGGGGCGATTCAATGGCACCTCTTCTACCAATCCATCGACCTGGAAACGTCTGATCTAAATCTTGTCGAACACTGCGTAATGTGATGGGGTACCATCTTGTTGGAACATTAACCTATTCGCAATGTACCGCCGATCATTCTGATTTTCAATTATGGCGGCTGTTAATGCAGGATCTATGGCATCTTGCAGTAATTCCAAATACATTTCACCGGTCAAATTTCCAGATAAGAAAAAAGGACCAACTAAATGATCGCCAAAAATACCAGCCCAAACATTTAATTTTTGTTTATGCTGTGTGTGTACCTCACGATAAATTCTGGGATTAGAATCGGACCAATATCGGCAGTTATGACGATTTACTACGCCATTTAAGAAAAAGGAACATTCGTCGGAAAAGCAAGTGTTGAATAGAAAATGTTCATCGTATATAATTCGTTCACTCATATCTTCACAAAATTGTAATCGCCGATCAAAATCGTCTACACTAAGTTCTTGTACAAGGTGAATTTTATACGGATGAAAACTATAGGCCCTTAGAATCCGTTGGATACTACGTCGACTAACACCACACACAGTATCCAATTTGCGGGTATTTAACGTGGGATCTACATAAAACCAAAAACCCCCACTTACATTGCTTCGTTCCTTATGGGATTTTCAATGTTGCGTTTTTTATTGGCGACTGATCCAGTTTCCCGAAATTTAGCTACAAGTTCTAGAACATATTTTCGATGCACGTTACTGTTCTCATGTCGCTCATTAAATATTTGTGCTGTTCTATAAGCGCACTGATTATTTCCGAAAAATATTTCGATAATTTCAACCCTCTCTGCCGTGGAATATAGATAGCATGGTTAATTTATGTATAAAGCGTTAAAAGGTATTTTAACAACAAAGTTTGGTCGAATCAATCGCAAACTATGTACTAAATTCCTATTTAAAATAAGTACGAGACATTCCCTTCTTATTTTTTCGAAGAAACAACTTTTTTTTGCCACAAAAAACGCTCCAATCGCTATTTTCAACACCAAAATGATAAACAAAGAAAAGAAAAGCATTTACTTATGAGGTAAATGATTTTACTCAAATTTCTTCTGAAAGTAGTACAAACTAATCTGATGTACCTATTAAAGTCTACTTTAAGCTTTAAATCAATACATCTCCAAAAGTACTGAACTGAAGTACACGAATTTTCCATCATTATAAAGAGAATTGAAAGACCTTTAAAATAAGGACCCCCATTTCCGTTTAAGATTTTAGAGATGGTGCCACCCCCGCCCAGGGGGCTGCACGTGTTAACGTGATCTTTCGCCAATTTTATGTCCCCCTCGAAAACAAAATCGACGGGTCTGAGCGTTTTCCAAAAAAGAACTGAGCTGCCAGTAAATGTCTTTATTTCGTTCTCGATGTGCCACCCTGTATAACTATCCAAATTGATGCCCAATAAATGACTTGATTAAACTAAGGGAAGTAATCCATTATGGGTAAAAATTAAATTACTTGTTATGTTTCACTATTTATTCAGTTACCTGACACGCGTGTTTCGACTCTTTCGGGTCATATTCAAAGAAGTACTTCTAAGTAACTGAATAAATAGTGAAACATAACAAGTAATTTTATTTTTGCCCATAATGGATAATATACAGTTTCACCAAGAATGTAGCTAAACGCAAGTTAATTACATAAGGGAAGTAAGTTTGCTTTTTCCTGTGCTTTGGTCGCAATGGTGCCATTAGAACGTAGTAGAGAAGGAATGGTTGACTTGGTAAAGCTCTGATTGACGGCCTTAGCTACCGACAACAATGATCTTGAGCCGTTAAGACATTCAAGGAGTTTGTTCAATCTTACCGTTTATCCCTCGTATTATCAAACAAATTAAAAGTACAGTCCACTATCTCCATCTATCAAGAAGCGGCAGAACTATAATTCGACGTCCATCCCTTGGATAAGAAGAAGACGACAAGAACTAAAACGGCAACCAACCAGGGAGAAGATCTGCAATCACGCGAGAATCAGGTGTTCTTACAATCGTGATCGTAATGGGCCTATGGGAAGGTGACTTGTCGCTTGATATACCGTATAATCGTTTAACAAAAATCATTGCAAAGTTATAAATAAATCACGTAAATACCAATCGTAAGTGCTTTTCAATCAAGAAACTCTACAGAGTTTGTCTTTGATTCTTTAATTGTGTGCTTCCTTGCTTTGGTTCATCGTTTGCTTGCATTGGTTTCGAGCTTCAACAAAGATGGTACGTACGATTTTCGGCGGTAGGGTTTTGACGCCATTGTTGATAGAAATAATTTTTTGATCTAACAGCTCGTTCGCAATCTTTGGTAAACCAAGGCTTGCCGTTAGAAGGGCACTTTTCTGAAAAAGGGATGAAGGCTTCCATGCCAGTAAGGATAACCTCCCATACTACTCTAGCACAGATGGATGGATCGTCAAAGGTAAAACAAACGTTTCGCCAAGGAAAGGTTTGAAAATGGTCCTTTAGGTCATCCCACTTTGCCAATGTATAATGACAGATCAGAATCAGAAATGCTCAGAACGGAGGCTTCACGGTGATAGTGTACAAGTCAGGGCTTGAAGTTAAGGTAAGATCCAATAAACTAACAATATTACCATCTCGGTCTGGAATCCGAGTTGGTTTACTTACGAGTTGGGTAAGGCCAGAGCTGATGGGAAGGGATTCGGCGTCGCGACCTTACCCGTCGGTTGAAGTTGAGTATTTGAGCTAGTTGACATTATGAACGTTAAAGTCGCCAAAGATGAAAACCTCGAAATTGGTATGGTGGGTTTGCAAAAAGTCGATAGTATTAGCAAGTTAGGAGGATATATCTCTATAATGGGTATCGCTTGGCGCGGATGGTAAAGGCAGCAGATGAATTTAGTAATTTTTTGCGTTGATATTTTAAGCCACATTATATCAAAGTCGTTAGGCTCGAGTGTCTCCTCTCGTTGAGAAGAAATCTCACTGCGGACTAAGAGACAAAGGTCAAAGTTCCGCCTAAATCGGTGATGGAGGTCGTACCCAGGATATAAATAGGTGATCGTACTAGTCGATGATCTGACTTTTATTTCGGTTAGTGCGAATACATAAGATTTGGTAAATTGCAGATGTTGATGGACTGCATTGATGTTCGAGTTCAGTGCTCATATATTGCAGAAGTCTATTTGAAAGCTGTTAATTTTGGGTCACTTAACAACTTCAGTTATCACACCATTTCCATTTTGAATGTTGTTCGAATGGCCCGCCTGGCTATTGGAAGTGGCGGATGTTGGGATGACTTTGCTTGATGAGACGCCAGGACCAGCCGCACGCGGATATCCGGTCGGGGGGCGAGTTTAGGTATTTTATTAGACATTAAGTTATAAATTTTTGTATTTCTCTAAATAGAGTCTATCTAATTTCAAAAATTAGTGTTTGATTGCTTGCTAGCATGGATCCCCCTTTAAGTTTTACTATAAAATCAGGGGTGGAGTGGCGTAAGGCAAGACCAGTATTTATGCTGCCCTCTTTATAGTTTGTAAACTGATCAAATCAGTTCTAGAATAGATGACATATCTACTAAATGGGTTATCCTGTATAATAAAATTGTACACGTATAAAATCGTATATGGTAAAAATTTCCCGTGTATAAATGCACACATGAAAAAAAACGCAAATATTTTATTATATTAGTTAATAGGTACGTAGTTAAAATTTGCATATTATTGAACGCACAATGTTTATACCTAGAATCTAATTATTAATCCAATATATAACATACCTAATAGGTATAAAAACAAACAGAAATATTACCTACTGTAGATTAGCTATTCTCCTTAAGTAAGACAACTTGTCCTCTGTTTCATGATATTTTTGTACTGAAGTGACTACAAGGGCGTAAAGTTGTCTTCATTTCGTTTTAGTAGGTGCCAGTTGCTTAGTTTGAGAGTTCACTAATGTTAGCTTGTGAAACGCTAAATCTCTTCTGAATTCATCGAAAGACGAAAGAGTCATACAATGGTGACTGCAAGGAACTATAGAGTTAAGGGCATTGTGAAACCCTTCGCAACAATTAGTTGTTCTTGGCGATTCATCAAGAGCTGCATCGTAATTGTTCCATGTTCTAGGATGAATTTGTGGATTTCTTCCTGCGGCACCTTGTATATATAGGGTGTCCCGAAATTAGCTGACAATATTTTAAGGGGATAAAGTATATCCAAAAATAAGACTAAAATCCTCTATTAATATACTGTCACAACTTGGGGGTAGGTTTCCCTAACGGGGCGTGAATAAAAACGATTCGGCTAGAAAACAATACAGACTTTTATCTATAATTGGTTAATTATTTACCAGGTAGCCAGAAGGAAACCCAGCATGTCTTCGTGGCGGCCAGCACTGTCGAATGGGGACTCTCAGAGGATGCGCCTGAGGGGCGTTATGTGGCTACGTCTCCGGGGGACCAGAATGGCTTACGGGGCCCAGGAGAGAGGCCTGGAGTCTATAAGACTATAAGAAATTGTGACTCTTGTTTAATTGAACTTGACATTGTGTGGCACAGTGGTCCGCGACCTCAACGCAGAGTGGGCTCGAGGTGTAAAAAAGATAATTATAATGTAGAGCCCGCCATTTTGTTAGCAATACCTTCAAAAACGCTTCGCTATGGGGGTAGAGCCCCCCGAATGGGAGCTATCTCAGAAACCAATTAGGGTATCAAAACAAAATTTGATACATGTTTTACCCATGACAAGACGCAATAAACGGTTTATTTAGCTTAACTGTATTTCTTCCAGTGGCGTCCCACTGGGTAGGCAATGAGGAAATTATTGCCCTAAATTTTTTATTTGTAGGATTTTTTAACTTTAGGTGCAATTTTTAGAAGCCTTCAAGTCTTTTGTTAAAAAAAAAAAGGTACTCTTTTTTCATTTCGGTAGGATTTACGATTTTCCAATAAATCGATTTTAAAATTTTCGGTGTTTTGAAAGCCGTTGAAAAGGCTAAGGTAAGTAATAATTTATAATAGGCGGCTATGGATGATTTGATACCACGGAAACACAATAAAGCTTGATAAGTATCAATTTTTGGTTGTCAGCAGTTTGATGTTTTAAATCTTGAACTATCTCGTAATGGAAGGGGTGTGACCCTTGTATTTGCACCATTCTTCCTATCTAAAACAAACAAGAAAATGTTAAGTTGGCGTTCTAAAAATTCACCTGTAATATTACTTACGATTGACTTCGGTATATTGCAGCGCCTAGCTAGCGTTCTTGTTGCGATGTTTGGGTCCTCTTCCATTAAATTTAGTACATTTTCCCAATTATAGTTTCCAATCGACCGACCTTGTCCACGAGCCCGTCGAAAAGATCAATTTTCAACTAAATTTCTGTGAACCCTAGCAAAAGTCCAACGACTTGGTATTCTTCTTTGTGGAAATATTCTTCGATATTCCACTAACGCAGCAGTAGAAATGCCGTTACAGAACCCATAAACAAAATGTATTTTAGTTCGTAATTTGAAAAATTTTGCATTTTGTTGTAATAATAATAATACAAAATTATTAATCTATGATTTTTCACCAAAAACATCAAACTGCTGACAACAAGAAATTGACACTTATTAAGCTTAATTGTGTTTCCGTGGTATCAAATCATTCATAGCCGCCTATTATAAATTATTACTTACCTTAGCCTTTTCAACGGCTTTCAAAAAACCGAAAATTTTAAAATCGATTTTATTGGAAAATGGTGAACCCTACACTGATAAAACTGTGCTCCCTTAATCAAATAATCTGATTTATTTGGTGAATAATTATTGGTAATAAATAAATGTGATTTTAATTAACTAAATTTGATTTAACTGAAATAAATGAGAGTATTTCGTTTTATTTGCAAAGTTATTTGACTGTTGGTTGATTTGTGTCAAATCATAGAACCCTTCAAACAAATATCTTACCAAAAAACCACTAAAATAACAGAATCTAAATAACTAATTATTTAATCGAACTAATTTTTATTTAGGAACTAAATCCCGTTAATCGCTAGTTAAATCACCCAATAGAGAACTATTTAAATGTCTAGGTCATTTAAACTAAATAATTATGTATTTACATTAAATCGTTAATATAAAACAAACAAATATTTACAAATAACTAATTATTTAATCGAAGTACATTTCAAGTTAAGAACTAAATACCTTTAACTTTAATTTAAATCATTCATTGCCGAACTTTTCAAATAATTTGGTCATCCAAACTAATAATTAAGTGTTTAAATGAACTCCTGTCGCCTACTTTGGGCTTTGAGTAATTTGATTGGTTATACAAAAGTGGCCTGATCATCGCGTTTTGGTCATTGGTGTTCGATTTTGTCTTGTACAAATTTATGAGTGAGAGTGAAATCTTCTTTGTTAGTGGCACAGAAGTTAGTGGTTCCATCAAAAATTAAAACGAAGATATGGGGAATAAACGTAATATGAATAATTATTTAGAAGATTGGGGTATATCGAGGGGTATATCCCATATGTTAGATACTTTTCAAGGTAGGAAACTATATTTGAATATTTTAGTTACGCATGAAACGAGTTAAAAAAGTAAGATAAGAGGTAAAGAAAAGATACTTGTAATACCTAATTTGAAATTTCGAACACAAAATCTTTTTAGAAAAATGTAGCCAGGTATTTATAAATCATGGCTACCTAGGTTACAAATAAGACAGTTTTTCTCAATTTTCACCATAATTTAATACCTATCAAACCTCCTAACGTAAAAAATATAATATAATTAATATAATATTAATAATTATTGTACCTAATATTTGCAAATTTGACTTTATTTAATTTTTTATCAAAGTTATTAACTTCTCCATAATGTTTTATTGACGTATATTTTAAGGTGAACAACAACTAATGGTCGGTTTATACAGCAAGATAACATAGCATAAAAATAAAATAAGAGTTGAATCTACAGATCTGCCATAAGACGTTTATAGAAACATAACATAACAGAAAAATAAGAAATAAAATAAGAGATGGTTATCTTTTAAATTTTATGTTATTTTTATGTAAAAATAGTTGTGCGCGTGCGCGTAATTTGTCATAACCTTTATTTTCGGCAAAAATGTGTTTTTTTCTGTTGGTTTGCCTTATTATTTGAACACTATAAACAATTTGATAAGGTTTGTGATTATTATGGTATAGGTACTGATTAAACCATATTCAATAGCAACATTTCAATATTTCTTATTTTTATGTGACGTCTGTATAAACACGTACTTGGATAACATAAGAACTGATTTGAATGAACATTCTGATCTATTGAAAATTAAAAAAAAGGTATTTAAACCAAATAAATTTATATTTGATCTAAATAAATATAAAAGACAAGTTAAACAAGTATGTACTTGAATAAAAAAACAATCACTTTGATGGAAATCACCGGTTTATTTAAATCAAATCACTTAAATTGTTTAATTAAATAACGTTGTTGTTACGGCAAATACATGTAAAACAAAAGGAAAATAAATATGTACTTGATAAAATATATATAAATATCAATCAAATAAACATTTTGTTAACTTAACTTTTAACCTATTTACCTTAAGTCATTGAAACGGCTTATTTAAGTTAGGTTAGTGTTAAGGAAATAAATATTTGCTTGAATTTTGTATTTAGTGATTAGTTCCAAATAAAAAGTAAATTGTATCAAGTCAGATGATACTAATTGAGGCAAATAATCCCTTGGTATTTTTTAAATACATATTTGTTTGGCTAATAGGAAACAAATATTTATTTGAGTCAACGGTAAATTTTTTTAACTCAAATAATTAATTTTATCAGTGTACCGAAACGAAACAAGAGTACCGTTTTTCAACAAATGAGTTTAGGGCTTCTAAAAATGTGGGACGCCACTGGAAGAAAAAATACAGTTAAGCTAAATAAACCGTTTATTGCGTCTTGTCATGGATAAAACATGCATCAAATTTTGTTTTGATACCCTAATCGGTTTCTTAGATATTGTGAAGAAACCGCTTGTCATAGCTCCCATTCGGGGGGCTTTACCCCAATAGCGAAGCGTTTTTGAAGGTATATTAATTGAAGGTTTTAGTCTTATTCTTGGATGTACCTTATCCCCTTAAAAGCTAATTTTGGGACACCCCGTATATGTAAAAAAAAAGTAGGTTAGGACGTCGTTAAATATCTTTTCATCAGGAAAAGTACTCGCAAGGCTAATACAATTATCTTGTAAGTCTTCTAACGGCATAAGCGATAATGTTGCCAATGACTTAAACTTTAATTTTTTGTCGACGTTCGAATTGAATTCTGATTTTCAGCCTACTGCATTAATTTTTCTTATGATGTTTTAGCACAACTGAAAATAGCAACCTTTAATTTCGGCTTCTGGAAAAGTTCGTCTTGCAGCATTCATGCAAGCCTTCTCGAAGTCTAAAAGTATCTTCTCAGGCGTCATATTTGGAACTAAGTTTTTTAAAATATTGAACATCTCCAAGTATGTTGCTTCATTCTTCTTTGCCAGTAGTATATATCAGGAATTGCAAAATGTATCGTCGATGGATTCGGCAAGTACTTGTATGCCCGGTGATTTCGAAGAGTTGTAACAAGGGATAATTGCTGTGGCAGGTCAGCAAGTGTATCTTTGCAAAAGGAAATTTAAATTCTGTATCCTATTTATAAGAGCACTCTTACCTGCCCTTATGTAATGAACATTCCTTATTTAATTAAGACAAAAAATTATCTCCAAAAAATGTAATAGTAAGTTTTTCGAAATTGTAATAATAATTAGGTAATTAAGGCTGAACGTGCCAGAAATAAATAGAATAATAAGTACCTATGCCTCATAGTAATTTAATATTTAGGAAAATATATTAATTACTAATACCCAATAATTATTAGGATAATTTATGCAAATACTTATTATGATTTGCTGTTGTAGAGTGTGTTTTATTTTGAAAACATAAAAAACAAACAAAAAAGTAATTATTATGTAATATAATATTTAATGTGTTTGCTCCTGTAGAAAACCGAGTTAGAAAAAGTATAAGTGACTTGCCGTTTCCTCCATGAGCGCATTTATACACGTGATATTTTTTTTGTGTGCAATTTTATCCGTGTGTGCAATTTTATCCGTGTGTGCATTTTTCCACGTGCGTGCGGATATTTCTTGTGCGCTTACATAAAAGTGCGCTATTTCTGTGCGGTTATTTCCTGTGCGTTTATTTCCTGTGGACTTATTTCCGGACACCGTTGATTGTAACTATTTGTCTACTTTTTGGGTAAGGAATCATCACACGAGCGATGGCACATGTTATTTGAAACACCCTGTATAAGTGTGTTTTTAAAAAACAGGTAAGTTGAACAAAAACAGTGTGATAATGAATGTCACGTACATAATATTTAGGTTGGTGATAGTACTCGTCACAAAAAGACAAAAATGCTTATAAACATGCGGTTAATAAGGCGTCAGTCGATATACATGGTGTCAAAGCTTTAATAGCGGGGTTTCAAGAACAATTGAAACACCATTCCTTAAAATCCATTGTGTTTGCATTAAAGGATCCTAATAATGAGCATCTTTAGGAAGGTCCACCCTAAATTTAATGCAAGCTATTGTTATATTTGAGGATCTCCCATTGTTATTGGGAAAATCCCTTAGCCCGGAGCGTGTATTGAAGAAGTTTTTAAATTATAAACCTTAAACATGCCTATTCTCCTAAAATTGTATTATATTATATTCGTAGGTATTTATAACCTATGAAAACAGCTAAAAAATCGTATTAACTAATAAATAACAATGAGTGGTACTATTTTACATAATATAATTACAAAAACAAGATATAATATAGATAGATAGATAGAATCGTCTTTATTTTTTACTCGGCGAAGTGCAGCATAGCTGTTTGCTTAACCGAGCATTCAAAATACAAGTTTACAATATAATTCTACATTATTTTACTAATAATCTAAATAAGTACCTACTAAGTATAAAACAATATAATAATACCTTCCTACAACTAGTAATCACATACTCAAAGAAAGTAATATATAAAAATAAAAATTACATTCAATGTTGTTGTTACAAAAGTATTTTAAATTTCCCTTTAAAAGAATTATATGACATATTCCTAAAATATAATTCATTTTCGTTAAACACTTTGGGAGCCACATATGAAAAAGATCGCTGAAATAAAGCTGTGCGATGCCGAGGTAAATTAAGCAAATTATTTTGGCGAGTGTCGCGGTTGTGAGTTGCATATCTAAAAGAAAGCTTCTGATGGAGATATTGGGGAATCCCACTCTCGAGCAGCTTATATATAAAACAACCAAGATGTAGTTTCAACCTATCTTGCATATTTAGCCACTTTTATGTTTTTAATGTATGAGATACATGGTCACGCATTTTTAGTCCACAAACAAAACGTATACACGAATTCTGAACTCTCTGAATCCTATTCTTTGACTGTAAATCAAGGCACGATCCATAAACAATGTCTTCATATGTGCAGTGAGAAAGAACCGGAGATTCACATAGTTGTCTTTTTAGAGAAAAATTTAGTATTTCTTTATTTTTATAAAGATTTTTCAGGGATAGAAAGGACGTTTGTATTATTTTAGATACCTGCTTCTTAAACCTAAAACTAGAATCAAACACAATTCCCAAATTTTTGTACTTTACAACTACAGGAATCGGAGTATTATCAATAGCTAGTTGAATGTTGTGACTAGCCCAGTCCTTGTCCGGACCAAAAAACATGACAGCTGATTTATTAGGATTTATTTTTAGGCCGTGGTTTTTCGAATAGTGATAGATAGACTCTAAAGAATTATTCATTACTTGATTAGGCTGAGGTGCCCCTTCTTTATTAAAACTTACACGCAACTGAGTGTCATCGGCATATCTTTACATATGACAGTTTGTAATGGTCAGGTTCATGTCAATAGTATAAATTAAAAAAAGCAATGGCCCCAAGATAGAGCCTTGTGGTACACCACGAACCATATCGATAGAGTCTGATATTACCTCCTCTACAAGTACTCGCTGTGAACGACCCGTTTGATAGTTCCCAATAAACGTCACAGCTCCCTCCAAAAACCCGTAATAACATAGTTTAGCACACAACATTCGATGATCTAAAGTGTCGAATGCCTTACTATAGTCTAATAATACAAGAGCAGACGTGTCACCACGATCTGCAGCTCGAATAATGTCGTCCAAAATACTGAGTAGTACGGAAGCGGTGCTGTAATGTTTTCAAAAACCCGACTGTGAATCCGGCAATAGACTATTTTGATGTAAATAATTAATTATCTGGGAAAAAACAACTTTTTCGAGTAACTTAGAAAATATAGGCAATATATAGGTGTTAAAGAAATGAGTTAAAAATGGAACAATTATTGGACAGCATAATTTAACCATCTCCAAAGATATACCATCTACTCCAAAGGCGTTAGATCTTAACTGAGAAATCGCGTTAATAATATCATCGTCTTTAACCAAGCCAAGTGAAAATGTCGCTAGTGTGGCGCGGCCATTTATATAGGTCTCTATAGTTTCATCACTAGCCGGTGTTGCTACAGCATCTTATAGACTTTATAAAAGTTATATAGAATCTTACAAACAAAGCATTTTCAAAAATCGAATAATACCTTGTCGTTATGGCTTAATCATAGTCCGATTCGGAAGATGAACTTTTATTAACATCGTTTATAATAAGCGGTTCAGCCATTTCTTCGGTTATTATATCTACCTGCCACATTTTGGCTTCTTCCGCACTAATTTTACCCATAGCTTCATTAAAGAGTCCTTTTCAATCCATCATTAAATAAGTCGTGTTCTTTCTGGCGATATCAGTTTTTATTTCAACCCATATAGTTCGACCGGGTTTAATTCGCAGTAATAAGGTCTGAGCACAGATAATCCTCGTTACTTTGCCATTTCATCGACTCTAGGGCGTTTAGAGAATTGTTAAAAATTCCAGGTAAATGTGTACGGCTCTATATAATTTTAAGCTTAAAAAATTTAATATTAAAATATATATTCGAAGACAAGGCTTGAATTTAATGTCGATACTTGCACTAATTCTGCACAAATTTAAAAATTCAGGCCAATTAAAATCTATACATGCCGAAAAATTCTGCACGCCCATGGAGAAGACGGTTTTGATTGATTTATTACTTCGCATCATTTAAAGATCGTTGTTTAACAGACGGAATAACAGATATTTCGAGATAATCATTGATTAACGTTTTAATCAGTATTTAGGCGACCTGTACAAACGGGACTTAGTACTCATGCGTAAAAATGTGCAGCTATTTTATTAAACATAATTTATTCCTCTTTACTTAAATAGACCTGTTGATGTCCACTAGGTAATATTTTTACCGAGATATCAAAAATTATCTTGGTTGTCCCGAAATGGAAAACAGATGTCTTAAGAATCAGATGCGTCCGATTTCCGATGGCACGATTATCCGACGACGTTCTTGTTGGTCAAATGTTAAACACATTTGGCGCCCAAGCTTTCTAACCAATCGGTTGTCCCATTGAGTCATCGTATTGTCAGAAATCGGGTGCAAGAGATCCCACCCTTAGCCTTCTGAAGTAATTAAGTCTAGGTTAGTTTGGATGTCAATCGTTCTGTGATATACAGTCAAAATTTGTCAAACAATTCTGGTGAAGTTTTCTTGTTATTCACTTCCTTAAATATCCACGTGACATTGATTAACACTCTGTATATCATATCACCTCTCCTCTGACCTAACCTAAACTAATTAAAAATCCAAAATGTTTTTGCAATCTTGCTAGCGTAACAAGTATGTTTTTAAAAGCTTAAATGACAAGACGTCACTAAGCTCGACCAGGATACACAATAGCTTGGTAGCCAAGACAACCGTGTAATTAAAGGAGATTCCGATACACCCATCGCGGCGCTCAAGGAATACCACATAGTTGGAGGTGGCATACCGTGCAGACAATGAGTCAAATGCAAAAGATGATCCGCGTATAAAAACGAACATCCCAATTTGGCGAGATCAGTACACATTAATACTCAATCAAGTGAGAGTGTTCAAAATCGAGGTGTGCGACAAAACCATTTTTTTTAATTGTAAGTACGAAGTACTAAACATCGTGCGAGGGAGAGACAAAGAAATATTTTACGCGAAATATGCCTTGATTTCATTCATGCATTGCCTAAGGATTCTTTCATTGAAAGGACTATTTGGTATTCGCCTTGTGATATAAATAAGGACTGTTACAGTGTGTGTCGTCAGTGCCCTTTTGGATTATTTTGGCAGTGAGAAGTAGTGATATAAAAGGTGCTTTTAGTGATGCTATGCTATCATCATGGACTACTAGGATGTACTACAGTGAATCTAATGTAAAGAAGAATAAAATATTTTAAAGCTGCTTTCATTCTAGAAATGCATCTAATTTTTAGAATTACGTTCAGCCAATGCCAATAGTTTTGAAACACTTTTTTATTAACGAAGTTATATTTTGAAAGACATTTTAAAGTCTTTATTGTCTAATTACTGATGCTCCTTGTTGTTAGGTGCTATTAATTGCAGTTATTCATTAAGGACAAACTTTTAATTACATTAAAATAACAACTCTTATATTCCGTTGATTAATTCAAATTAGCGTTTATTTTTGTATTGGTTTTAATTATTTTTTTAGGGTGCAAGGGTTAACCAATATTTTTTGGCAAAGGATTTTTAATAAGTTTGAATTTCTCGCAAGTTACCTACAAACGAAAACTATATACGTATTTTCTGTTTTACATACGTATTTTCTGTTTTACAATTCAAAGTAAATTTGTAAATTGTTATTTTATTGCAGTTAGGTTAGTCCTAACTAATATTTTATCGATAATAATTTTGGAAGGCACATGCGTGTGAACCTACAAATTTATTGTGTTTATATAATTGTAGTTATTAACTAGTAACTTTTAGCAGGAAAGTATTGGCACATTGACTGATCTTTTTGTGTTTCACAGAAAGTTTGTTATTAAAATGTCAAAGCAGCTTTAAAATATGTTATGTATTCGCGAGCCTTTTATATCACTGTTTTCGCACGCCAGTTTAATATAAGGCCTGAGTTAAAAAAAAAATAGTAAAGGGTTAAAATTTAATGGATAGTGTGTTTTTTCTTTTAAGTATAAGGGTATTTTTCTAACTGTAATTATACAGGGTGGAAGACTATACGAAAACTATAGAACTTGGCGAAAACATATATTTGTGTTATAATTGGGGTGGCCCGGATGCAAGTTTTAAAAATATTTTACCTTATATATGGTGGCCCAAAAAGTTTTTTTGATATAGAGTTATGTTTTTATTAAATAGGACATCCTGTATAGGTAAACGATATGGCCAATAAAACCTAAGGGATCCAATAGATTAGAGCAGCTAAACCAACCCCGCCTAGCAGATAGTAGACCCTGAAGATGTTTATTTCGTAATAATTTCGAAACCAATAAAGATAAAAACTTCCAATTTATGTACTCTAGTAAGCCTTACAGGCAGAATCGAAATAATGTCGTTAAAATATCGACAATTGACAAGCAGCGTCAGAAATAGGGGAGGGCGGAGTTAAAATATACCTAACATTTTTTCAAATTGATAATTATACTTTTTTATGTCGAATTAGGGAACTCAACGTTTTTTGCAAAAGAAAAAAGGTTGTCTTTGTTAGACATGATTTAGGGCATTGTTTTCGAGATAAATCGATAAAAAAATTATCCTACATACCAAAATTATTGTATTTAGCTAGAGTAAAAATAGTGATTAAATATGGAATTTTGGGTAAACAATATTAATTAGGTTAATTAATCGGTTAGGGGATGATAGCTAACAAAATGTTACTTGACTTTCCAGACCCTATTTTGGGTCGATATACCCAATTCCCAAGTTTTAACCACACCTTTTAGGGTACTCTGTATTTTATAATTTTAAATAATAGCCTACATCATCTTGATCACTTTGATATAAGCTGATAAGGGTCATAAATTAGCAGCTTTTGGAAAAAATGATTTATTTCTTTTTTTTTATAAAAACAAATGAAACTATTACGAAATTGGGATTGGAAGATAATACAAATTTCCTATAGAATCTGCGTTATTATTGATGAATGTCGTTAATTGTTTTATTAAGCAAGTTCAAATTAATATTTCAGAAAACCGAATGGTTTTAAATAAAAGCTGATTGAAGGTGCCTTTTCTCAAAATAATATATAAAAATAATTGCACTTGCTTGAAGATCCTGTATTAATAGTAAGATTTGGAAACAGAACTAGTATAATTAAATAAACTACAACATCCAAAGCAAACTTTTGTAGGCACGACTTTTTTTTATTTGATGTTATGTCCTGGAATATAAAACGTTTTTTATAGAAAAGCCTAAAAAGTTCATTTTCCCCAAAAACTACTAACATCTGACCATTACAATCTGGTATGAAAGTGATCAGGTTAATGAAGACTATAATTTAAAATCATAAAATATATGGTGTTCCATTGAAACTAACATAGTTTTATATCATAAAAACTTTTTGGACCACCCTGTTTAATGCAAGATACTTTTAGAACATGCGTCTAGGCCACCATAATCATAATACATACCGGGTGATGCTTGGCTTAGTTGAAGATAGGAAATCCCATGTAAACTTTAAGGGGGCTAAATATTGACTTCCCTGTACATTTTAGAGAAAAATTGTATTATAATTTTTTCAAGAGACCGATATAATAAACCCATGCGCCAAGTTTGAATAAATTTTAATAAGCCGATCCTAACTTATTCAATTAAATGTGATGGCAAAATTGCGAAATTTTCATAGTTTAGGTAATACAGCAAAACACCAGCAAATAATTACTATGACGCTATTGTCAAAAATTGACGTAAAGCTGGACATAATGAATAAAGATTATAACGCATTAAAACACATTTTCGTTTCACCAATCCGGCAATTACACATCCAAAATAAAAGACACCATTATGTTTTCTTACTAAACCTTTAATTTAACATAACGTGCCTAAGGCTACAAATTTTTACAAAAACATTATTTAATTAAATGTTCAAACAACCCCCTCCATTAACAGCTAAACAATATCCTAAAAGATCATAAAATTCATTTCTAACTATTCGGGTTCTTGAAGGTATTTTTACGTCAGGATTTTATCTTTTGACATCTGTTACTTATTGGTACGGTTTAGGTATTGTCGTTTATAAAAGTTTTGATATCGGCTTTTGCCTTAATTAATTTTGGTTCGTGCGTTTTCTTTTAAAAGTTTTTGTCTGCAAAGTTTTGGCGCCTTTTTCTATTATATATCATATAGTGCCTCTCTACTATGGATTTGGATTTGGACCAACAGGGAGCCAGTCTTTTGGTAGTTTATATATCATGTCTTGTCTAGATCTCGTATGTGAGTCTGTGATTAGTGGGTTTGTCGATACGTCTGAGCGTCGGTAATAGTCTTTAATAATTTTCAAGAAAAACTCGTTTATCGTCTGCATTTGAAAGTCATGGTGAAGTATTCTGTTGGATGTATATCTAAGTACGTCCGCGATAGTTTTTAACACCTTGTTTTGAATTACCTGGAACTTATTAAGCTCCGTCTTGCTTATGTTACACCACGAAGGTGCACCATAAGTGAGAACCGGCCTGACCAATACCTTGTAGAGGTTGACCTTAGTCCTATTTGAAAGTCTACTCCGCCTGTGAAGCAGGGGGTAGGTAGAGCCTAATTGACGCAATCCAAGCTTTACACTATTAATTGAATTGAGCCTCCAGTTAAGCCTTTGGTTAAAAATAAGTCCCAGGTATTTCACCTCCTGGCACCAGTTCACTTTGACCCCATTAACCCGAAGCCTTGTTTCAGGCCTGCGCATGGTGCTCTTTGAAAAAAATATGACTTTCGTCTTTGCGGGATTCAGGTGAATCTTCCAAGCCAAAAGCCATTTTTCCAGCTCGATTATGTGACGCTGCATCCGACTAACGGTGACTTAGAAGTCGAAGTAATTGCTGTATCGTCAGCGTAAATCTATCTCGCGGAATATCATGAGTATAAATATTATACAACATCGGAGAGAGAGGTGAGCCTTGCGGCACTCCCGCCCTGATGCGTTTATCGAAGAAAGTGCGTTCTCTGACGAGACCGCAAAAATTCTATTCTCCAGAAAAGAAGCTACCACCTTAATTAAGTAGTTCGGAGTTCCGAGCCTTAACATTACTGAGTTAATATTGAGAAATTCTGTCCCATTCTAACGAAATACAGTTTTTTAGCTGGTCTAGATTTTCAAATTTTACATCTTTATAAATAAAATTTTTTAAGTGACCCCACAGAAAGAAGTCCTTTGGCGACAGGTCAGGACCCCTGGCTGGCCAAAGGATTAGATGCCGTGGGCCAATAATATTTCCGCTGAAAATATTTTGCAAGTATTCCCTAACCATGAGAGAATTATGGGCAGGACAACCATCCATTTGATACTAGATCTCCTGATTTTCGCTTTCAACTTCTTCTAGTGCGGGTTCATCTCAAAAATGGTCCAATAATGTGATCCTACAATTCCCGCTCATATATTTATTTTTTGTTGCGTTAGAGTATGAAAAAGACGATGTTCATTTTCTTGACTCCAAAACACCGGCAATTTTGAACATTTGATTCGTTGTTGAGGGTTAATGTAGATTCATCGGTAAAACAAATAATTCTCAAAAAATCCCTAGTTTTTTTGGCTCTTTCCATTACCTCAAAACAGAATTCCATTCTCCGTTCTTCATCCCTTGCCGTAGCTCTTGATGTTTTTCATACTTGTAAGGAAAATATGTATTTTTTTTAAAGTGCGCAAGTCTGTGGTTTGATGTTATCCTATGGCTTGCCCAAGAGTCCCCGTGCTAATAATTTTATTTTCCTATACGGGCAGTAAAATATCAAGATCTCTATTATCCCTTTCTTCAGCTTCTTCTACTTATTGTTATTATAGTACCTTTGGACTCAAATTTACTAATGCTAAGTTTAATTAATGAAATGGAAGGGATAGGCGTATTAGGGAATTGAACTGAAAATATTTCAAACACTGCTGTTAAACTGTTTCCCGTATAATACCACTTATTCATAGTTACTTTTTCCGTAAATGCAATAGCTCATATTTAGCTATAATTAAATTAATTTTGCAATCACATTTAATTGAATAAGCTAGGATTGGCTTATTAAAATTTATTCAAACTTGGCACATGAGTTTATTATATCGGCCCCTTCAAAAAACTATAATACAATTTTTCTCTAAAATGTACAGGGGAGCCAATATTTAGCCACCTCAAAATTTACGTGGGATTTCCTATGTTTAACTAAGCTATGCATCACCCGGTATAGATATTTTGGCAAAATTCTTTAGTTTTCGTAAAGTATCCCACCAGAGTTTTATTAAACCCTAAAAATATGTGCCCATTATTGATAAATTGTTATCTTTTTATGCGTTATTGAAAATTCAAATTTGGTTTTGTAAAATGAGATAAAAGTCCAAATGATCAGTTAAATGTCGTGGTAAAATATTATACCCTAATATTTGACAACGTAATAAACGGATTTGTTCCCATATTTTTTTTGCAATAACTGAAGTACGCCCCTGGTGGAATTTAAAATCAACATCAATCAAATCAAGTTTAATTGAAATAAGCAACAGGTAAATCACAGTTGTGGTCCAACACCCTAACCAGTTAACATTTAATAATCTAATAGCATTTTTATACAGCTTCTATTTGTTTAGGTAACATTTTAATTTGATTTAAAATTGACCTCATTTTTAATTTATTTCTAATTTTGAATTTGACGTTACCAAATTTGTTATTTACACATGGTGTCATAATGCAAGCATGGGTACCAAAAAATTTGTTTGAAAACTGTTCATAAATATTACATGAGAATTAAGAACAAAGAGAATTGTATCTTATAAGAAGTCCGAAAATGCAGAAAATTTGAACTGTACAAAATATTTCTTTTGTTTCATCCTCGTATTTATTGGTGATGGTTCTTTTGATATAGTCAAGTGCCCTTTTAATGGCACAATATTGTAGCACTGTGGAGACTGAAAGTAAGGTTTTAAAGGAGTCATAGCTGCTGGTGCCAAGAAAACATTATTTTGCCCTTTAATGAACCATCGAAGTTTTGGTTGCTTTTTAAAATAAGTTTTTAAAACCATTTAATATTTTCTCTAAATTGGTTTCACAAAAAAGCAATTTCGATATCGTTTTCAGTATCCGAATGAACTTTTTCTACTGACGTTTTATAATAACCACTTTTTGATTGTTTTGATTTTTAAATAACCTCATTTTAGACAAAGCGTGCTTAAAAGTTTTTTAAGCACGCTGTGCGTAAAAGTAATTATTTCCAATTAAAAACTAAAGACAGACTATAATTTTACCTATTTATTATAAATATGGGGAACAAGGTTTACCATTGCCTTATTTGAGGCATTTTCAATGTCTGAGTCTTCTAAATCACTCATTTTTTACTTAATATTTGCCGCAGTACAGGTAATAAAATGTTAGGTAAAATAAATTAGGTTTTTTATTATAAAACGCCTGTAGAAAAAATATTGTGTACTATGCGTTACGAAACAATGTATTTTAGTCACTCTGACGTGTTGTCCAACTCGGCTTCGCCTCGTAGGACGATTTTCACGTCACGTCCCTAAAAGACCCTTATTTCGTAACTTGTCGCATAATAGTAGTTTCTGTAACGAGGTTGGAATACTCGCTACGCTCGCGTTCGGAATCTTCCACTCGGATCGAATTTTCATTCTAACCGAGTAGCAGACTATATTTTCTCCACGACCAAAAAGTACGAATAAAAACAAATAAAATCTGTACAAAGCAATTAAGTTATTTATTCGCAATATTCGTAATTTCAGCTGGAGTATTATCCAGTTCCATATCTGATTCATCCGATTTTTCACTCATTTTTTGACTTGCACTAAAATTTGTCTGAAAATAATTATTACAACGCGGCCATTTTTATCTGACACTGACAGTTTCGAAATTCATGGCAACCTATGTCGTTTAGATCAATTACAGAATATTCATTCCGTATCTTGTTATGGAATGAAAATACACGCAAAACGCATAAGAAGCAAGTGTTTCAGAATAAATATTCCAACTCAAGAGCGAGAATTTTTACATTCTATTATCAAAAATGATTTTGGAATTATTGCATTCAGTAATGGTCGTGGAGAAATAGCTATTTTATGAAACAGTTTTCTTTATTTTTCTAAGGTTGGTAATAACGTTCACAAATGTTGTATTTTGCCATCGTGTATGTTCGGTTGCATTAATTCTATGAAATGGAGACGAGTTAAAAAATATCAAATAATGTTACAAATTTACTTTATTATAAAATATAGAACTATAAAATTTAGCGCAATTTCCCTTAACTTTGAGGGAGTTGAACTAAACTCAGCTTGCTCCATATTTTAAAATTATGTAGGTATGTTAGAAAAATTACACAACTTCGTGACAAAATGGCTGACACGGAAATACAATTATGTATTTGTTGATTTCAAGGCTACTATGATAAATAATTTGATTGTATTACCAACATAAAATTTAGACCTAAAAATTTTGAAAATTTGTATGTTTTATTTTATTTTTAATGTATATTTATTTATTGAAAAAAACGCCGAAATAGAAAAAATAGTATAAAGCGCACGTTTTATAAAGCTATTAGCGCAATTATTGTCCGTTATAAAACTCGCCGCAAGCGGCTCGTTTTCTAACATGGGCGCGTGCGCTAAGTTCAGCTTTATAAAACTTGCACTTTAATATACTATTTTCAAATAAAACGGTAATGTCACAAAATTGACAATTAACTAACAAGATAAGAGATATTGATTATTTATAAGTTAAAGCTATCACATATACACTATTGGACAAAGGTAGAGCAACAAAGTGCTTTTATTTCTTTGAATTTAAAAATTAATTATATGATTGTGATTCTCAGCTAATTTTAATGAAATATTATCCCCACAATATTAGTAATATTTCACAATATTTTGGTACACTTTAAACAAAACGAAGGTAGAGAAATATTTATAATTATAAAAATCGACGAAATGAAGTGCGACAAAAGTAAAGCAACAAATTGTGTCAACACTATTTTATTTTACATATTACGATAAAAAAGCATTACACACATTTAATAATTACAATAGCTAGAAGTATTATGTTAATAGTTAATAGAACATCAATTATTTTTTATAACTTGCCGACAACGTCGCGGCATTGAGGCAATCAATTTTTGAACAGTATTTTCGGGAAGGTTTGTCCAAACTTCATTGTTTTTATTTACCAATGATTGTTTATTTGGAAATAATTGTGTACGAATTCCACGTTCAACTTCATTCCATAGATTTTCAATGAGGTTAAGTTCTGGGGATTATGCCGGCCACTACAAAACCCGAACGTTATTTTCTTGAAACCACTCTTGAACAATTCGTGAAGAGTGTTTTAGATCGTTATTATGTTGGAAAATAAAACGCAACGGCATTTCCCACTCTGCATAAGGCAACATTACATCTTGCATTATATCTCTATAGACAAATCAATCCATGGTGTCATTAATGAATTTTAGAGGACCCACCCTATTCCATGAGAAACAACCCCATAGAAAAACACTGCCTTTGCCATGTTTAACTGTGGGTGTAACGTATTTGGGATTAAACTTTGTGTTGATTGGCCGTCTTACACGCTTCATTTCATTAGAATTAAAAATTCTATATTGCGTTTCATCGCTAAATAAAACTTTTTTCCACTCGTCTACTGTCAATTTGAATGTCGACGTGCAATTTTAAACCTAGCCACTCTAATTCTTGCCCAAATAAGGGGCTTTATAGCCGGGTGTCTACGAAATAACTTTGCGTCTACCAACGTTCTTTGAACTATCCGTGGACTAACCATAAATTCGGGAACTTCAGCAATAATTCTTGGTGCAGACATCCAAGGATCGTTTTGAGAAACTCTTTAAATGCATCTGTCTGTCCAAATTGTTGTTTTTCTCGGCCTTCCCGATTTCGGTAGATTCTCTAAATGTCCCCTTTGAATGTAACTTGAAATTATTTTGTATACGCTGTATCTTGGTAAAACAAACCGTCTTGAAATTGTGGCTTGTATTGTACCGTCCAAGTGTGCATTCACTACTCTCTGCTTTAATTCTTTCGAAATTTGAACACCTCTTGGCATGATTAGTCCAGCACAGAAATATTAATTAAACATAAAATAAACTCTGCAAAAATATTTTAACCTTTACTTTCACTAAAACCTCTCTTTTTTAGGAGAATATTAAAATGTTGCTTTACTTTTGACGCATTATAATACTGTATTTGAAAGTTTACGTCAGTATCAAATTATTCGTTTTGATTGTTGGAAAAAGCTGTTGCCGCCGATAACAGCAGCCTACTTTGATATTTAAGACACGATGTATTTAAATACGATATCAATTATTTAATATTATAAAATCGAGATTTCTTTCATTTTTCGAAAGTGTTGCTCTACTTTTGTCCGATAGTGTAGCTGTTTTCTTCCAAGAGTTTTTGCCGTCCTACTTATCGAACTAAAATTCCCCCCCCCCCCCCCCGCCCCCCCGATGTACATTTTTTATTTTTTTTTCTAATTATCTCCCGTTATGTGTAATTTTGCGAGAAAAAATGAAGAGTGAAAAAAGAAATCCCATAAAATTTTACATAAGTTGACTATATTAAAAAATAGTATTTTGCAACAGTAACGTTCTACAGCAGCGTCTTAAAAAATCAAATAATACTTAAAAAAAAAATTAAACTTTATGTTTTGTGCAGGGTGTCAATTTATCGATTTAATTGCAGAGTAACTCGGTAACTAGTAAAGATAGAGACTTGCGGTTTTTACAATACTTGATAGTTACTATTAACAATAAACGCAGAAGTCGAAGGATTTAGAAAATTAGGGTAGTATAGGCCGTGAAGCCATTGAAACAAACAAAAGAATATGTCATGACTGCTAGAATAAGTATTATGTAAAAATAGACTAATATTACATTAACAACTGGGTTTAATGTTAATATAAATATTATATACTTTTGAAGGGCTTAAAAGTAGCCCAATCAAATAAGAGAAAAAAAATATGTTTGCTTTAAATCTGGTAAAGTAAGACTCCCAGAAAAGAAGTAAGCACACCACTGAATTCTACTTAAAAAACTCTCTTAGGAAGCGTTTTTAATTGTTTAGTAAGTTGAAGACTAACCGAAGTACAGGGTGCTGTTAAAAAGCAAACATTTTCGAGAATACCCTGCAGCCTAAAAACTAAGAAGGCTATGACAGTTATGTTCACGGCATCTTTTGTTTCACGAGAAAGTAGCAAAGTAATGTAAAATCCGCAAGTGTATCTTTACTACTTACCGAGATAACCTGCAATTACATGGAAAAAATAGACACCCTGTACATCGGGGGGGTTTCTAACCCCTGAGGGTTGGGGAGTTTTAATATGATAAGTAGGACGGCAAAAAAAACAGCTTTATATGATTTATTATTTTATTATTATTAATTATTATTATTATTATTATTTATTTTATACAGGGTTGTTGGTATGTGTGGAAATGGTCGATTATTTCTTAAAGTACAACAGCTAGCAAAAAATATTCAAGACATAAGTTTGAGGGTTTTTTAAAGTCTATCAGAATTTAAAAAAATTAAGTATACAGGACGAGTCAGAAAGCCGTAGAGAAGTAAAGTTATTTTTTTTAACGGAACACCCTATATCTCAGAATATTTTTGGATATAACATAATATTACAATTACTTTTTAGTAAGTTCATTATAAGTCTAAACTTAATAGTTTCCGAGATATCGATTTTTGAAAAATGACATTTTTGAATTTTGACAGCTTCTAGCTTTCTAACGCTACGTCTTAGAGTAAAACGGCTTACGTGTCCCTATCTTAGTTTTTAATTATATTTCCAAAAGTGTCAACTTCCGGTTAAACCGATGTAATTCAAAAGCCGGAAATATAGCACTTCCGTTTTAACCGGAAGTTGGTATTTTTAGGAAGATAATTAAAAAGTAAGATAGGGACATGTAAGCCGTTTTGCTCTATGACGTACCGTTAGAAAGCTAGACGCTGTCAAAAATCAAAAATGTCAACATTCAAAAGTCAATATCTCGGAAACTATTAGGTTTATGCTTATAAAGATTTTATTAACAAATAATTATAATTTTATGTAGAATTCAAAAATGTTGTAAGATATAGGCTATTCCATTAAAAAAAAGTAACTTTGTTTTTGTACGGCTTTCTGACTCATCCTGTATACTTTTCTTTTTTTAATTCTAATAGACTTTACGAAACCATAAAACTTTTGTCTTGAATATTTTTTGTTAGCTGTTTTACTTTAAGAAATAATCGACCGTTTCCATACATACCAACGACCCTGTATAATTTAAGACATTTTTTTTAATGAAATAATATACAGCAAATAAAATTTTATCGGCATTTTGAGTATACCTACAATAAAAAATCCACATAACTATAAACGGAAATATTATACATTAAATATTTTGTAACACATTATTACGTAAGACATACCAAAAAACAAAGCTAAAAAACCAAAAATAATAAAACATATTAATTTACACCCACGCATTGCTAAATGAATATACCATAAAAGACAGAACGCGAGGGAAACGCACAATATCAGAAATTTAACATATTTGCTATGGAGTTGTAAGAAAATTACCATTGATATTAAACCACGGCAAATTCATTGTAGGTGGGCCATTTAACATCTTTAAATTAATATTTTAAAGATTAGCTGATTTTAAAATTAAAATTTTATTAAATTCAAATCAATAAATCTAAAAATCTTTCAACAAGTCACCGAAATCGGTTAACACGATAAAATAATGAGAGTAAAAGTTTGACGACTATCTCAAGAAAATTTACGTGCAACGACGATAATACACGTAAACAGGTAAATAGTTACAATAAGGTTGCAGGTCGCATAGCCCTATATCAGCCTTTTTTACGTTAAAAATATGTCGAATTATGGAATTTTCGATTACAATAATTAATAACCGGAAACCTATTAATTCATTTGCCGGCTTTTCCTGACAGAGTATTCTACTGCCAACAATTTTTTGTGGTACCTACCTAATGAAATGACGCTCCCTACAAAATATTAAATTTAAATAAAATATATTTTGTTTTATTTTTAAAATAAACTTTTGTTTTAAAATGCCTGAACCGTTTTATAAATATCTTAAAAGAAAACCTGTAATAGCTATTTTGATCCATTTACGTATTATTGCAATATTTCTGAAATGACTGTACAGTGTACAACGCTTAATCACAAGTTCTTTAATTAAAAAATAAGGCGATCAAGGCAAACTTACCAATATGCAATGTTGCTTCGTTTTGTCGCTACAGGGCGGTAAAGTTCTCAAATTATTATCGTTTTTTCGAATAATTTCTAAACGCCTTTATCGATTTTGGGACTAAGAATTACTACTACTCTCTACTACTCTTACTAAGATCCATGCTAACCTGAACTAACCTGCCCGCAGTGTATGGGAAAATTCGACTATTAAATGAGAAGTACCTGGATTTATTATACCAGATCCAATGGATTCAAACGGTAGTGTACTGGAAAATGTCGCCGGCCCATCAACCTCGCAAGACTCCGATTTTGTCTGTGAACTTCCCAGTAAAAACCCTCACAAAATAAGTCAAAGTGAATTAAGTGACCTTATAAGGGATTTGAAATTGTCTAAAGAAAAATCCGAATTATTGGCCTCTCGATTGCGACAATGGAACTTACTTCAAGATGAAGTAAAAGTTTCTGTGTACCGAAGCCGTCAGAAAAACCTAACACCATTTTTTAACATGGAAAACAATTTGGTAGGCTGTAGGGACATTAGCAGCTTTAAATCTCGACTATAATCCAAAGACTGGAGACTTTTTATTGATTCCTCAAAAGTAAGTCTTAAAGCTGTGTTACTCCATAATGGAAACAAGTTGCCTTCAGTGTGAAGGCCATGGACAAGGATGGCCGTGCTTTTAGTTATTTAAAAGAAAAGTTCCTTCGAATCAGTGACACTAAAATTAAAGAGGGAATATTTGTGGGTCCCCAGATTAGGAAACTTTTCAGAGATGCGCAATTCGATTCCATACTTGAAGGCAGGGAAAACGACGCTTAGAATGTCTTTAAAATGGTTGCAACAAATTTTTGGGGAAACATGAAAGCAGAAACTATAAAGACCTGGTTACCCAACTTTTTTTATGTTACCACAACCTAGGGTGTAATATGTCGTTGAAAATTCATTACCTGGATTCTCATCTGGATTATATTCCGGAAAATTGTGGTGCTGTAAGTGACGAGCACGGTGAGAGGTTTCACCAGGATATTTCAAACATGGAAAGAAGGTATCAGCGAAAATGGAACTGTCAGATGTTAGCCGAATACTGTTGGATTATTAAGAGAGACGCCCCCGAGGCTGCTTTTAAAAGAAGCGTAAAATGAGTGTCTAAACTTTAGACTCACTGACAAAAATGTGCTATTTAATTGCTATTGTTGAACCAACAATATATTGTTTGTATGTTCATTGTAAATGCCATAAATTAAAATGTTCATTGTATATGCCTATAAATTAAAATTTTGTAACAAATAACTCAAATTTTTTTACGAGCTAACTAAAATCTTTAATAGCTATTTTTTAGTTACTTGGGTGTAGTTCAATGAAAAAAAAAATAGGTTTTGTTCAGGAAACAAAAAAAAAGTTGAAATTTGTTCCCCAGTGTTATAGAAAAAATCATGTGTGTTAGCTATTGTGTATTAAGAGCGCAAAGTGATACATTGCCGCTCTTAGCAAGAAGTTTGAAGCGCGACGCGTAGTGGAGCGCGGCTCTCTGGCAAGAGCACCAATGTCACTTTGCGCTTTGCTTAATACACAAATAGCTACTGTTGTTTACAAAATTAACAAATAAGAATAGAGAGTAAGTAAAATAAAGATTCAAAACAACGTGAATCGTTTCCTGCTCACACGCACCGCTCGCAGAGCGACAAAAAGGATTAATCCTGCAGTGCTGTGCCGTATCATAAAAATAAATAGAATCAAATGTTTGAAAACAGATTGATTGGTCGTGGTGGTCCTGTGAACTGGCCTGCAAGGTCGCCGGGTTTAATCCCGTTGGATTTTTTCTTGTGGAGTTATATAAAAGATAAAGTTGTGGCCTTACCACCGACCACAATATATAAGAGCCTATTTGACAAGCATGTGATGGCGTGCGCTACTAATCATTATTATACTATAATTGCAAAATGTTTTAGAAGTAGATTGGAAGCACGGCCGCCGTCAAGTTTAAAACAGTAAGATAGTTTTAAATAATGTTCTAATTTTATAAAATTCGTAACTAAGCAATCAAAAGAGTAAATATAACAAGTTTCTGCTTACTTTCACAGTTGTTGACGGAGAATCGAATTATTACAGAAAATAAACACCTGGGGAATGTCATTAGTATTCAACCAAGAACATGCAATTCGGCTTATTCAACCATAGTTACGAGATAATAACATCAGACACTTTTCTGCCCAAATGCTTAATCCCCTGACGTAAGCCCTATAAAAAGTATATCATCGAAAGTACTAAACGAAATAACAAATTGGGGGTGAAACATTTTTAAAATAATAAGCATGTTGATTATTAAAATTATGGAAGTATCGAAAATGTTCCAGTTGTGTGTCTTTAGTATCATCAATGTATCGAGCATGTGCCAAGGTAATTGCTTATAATTGAATATTAGGAGTTTAATGCTTTTGTAAGCTATATTCAGGCCAGTTAAAATCGAGTTTAAAATGCAAGTAATGATTTTCAGTGAAAATGGGTTGTTGCAGTATTTTCGGTTCTATTAATTTCAGCACTTTGGTAATCTGTTTATCGTTAGAGTATGGACATTAATAATTATTTCTTTTTATGTAGATAATGACTTTAAGCTACAAGAAAATAAAAATATAACTAAGTTGTTTTCAATATTACCGACGTTTCATCAAAAATATTGCGTGCATCTTTTTACAGAAATGCTCACATAATTAGGTGTTATGTTTTTCATACACATCTTACATAACCAAAAAAATGCTTATCAAAGAATAGAAACCTATTTTTCTTAGTCCAAATATTATAAAAGCCACCATATTTTACTATCTTAATTGGAATCGTGATTTTACAGACTCGATAGGCGAAAGTTGATATGTTAGTTTTTTATGTCTAGGTTCCTTTCTTAAAGAAATTTTAACCTGTAAACAATAAACAATCGATTGTGGATGTTACCAACATTTAAATATAACCGTTCCTAAAATAGGTATCACGAGAAAAGGAATGGGTTGAACATTTTGAATATTGAAGCAGTATTTATTTAGGTTGGTGAGTTATATGTATATCTACTGGACGATATTCCGTTTGAAATTCGAGGAGAGTAATAAATGAAGATCCAGTGGCATTCCATAAGAGTGCCTGCCTAACGTCATATTTAATATTAATTCTTAGAAGCAGTATAAAATAGCTGTTTTAGACAGGGGTTCGCCCTGGCCTCACATAAACACTGTATCACCCACAGTATAAGGTTGGCTCGCTTTATTTTTGCTAGATCAATTAAACTGCAATGTCTTTTTATTCTTCCACTATTGACCACCCTTACAATGTTACACTATTTACATTGTTGAACACGAATACATCATCTTAACAACCCTAAAACACTGCACCGAGATACCGTTAGGATCTTATTGGTTTTAACCATAGAGAATGAATTGAAACTAGAAATTATAGCCTCATTGACGTCTGAATATCACGAGGGTTATTCGAAAGATCTGTTCTATATAGAACGGAATATTTCGAGTATTTACGCAAACTGTAAAACACTGAGGTGCAACTTCGTTCACCAAACACAAAAAATGTAGTCTATTTAACTGCGAAATTCACAGTTCTTTTACTGTACGTTTAAAAGAATAGGTAACCTCTGTTACTGGACACGCGTCTCCAAAATATCAATTACGGCGCAACAATTCACTTTTCTGACTTCCTTCTTTTGAACTGACCTTTGATTGCGTCCTCTTACTACTTTTGGATCCATGCGACGATGTGCATGGTACCAGACTAGATTTGGTAGTTTGAGGAAGTGTTTTATCGTGGTCTTCGACGTCGAGAGTAGCCTTTTCCATTAGACGTTTTCGTCTACGCAAATTACAATTTAATGACGTGATTTTACCATAAGCTCCATTCTGTTAACGGCTAAGGATCATTTTTGTTGCGTTTCTTACCTAGAATAGGATATAACTGAATATATATCTGGTCGAACGACGATTTTTGTTAGAAAAATAAATTTTACTTGTCTACTTTTTGAAGTATATTTTTTATTATTTATTATTGTCATTCTTTTTTTTTTCTTTTCAACTATGACTATTTTAAACAATAAATTAACTAGTTCAGGTAAATATATACAAAGATAAACATATTAATCATAATTTAAAATGTAACAACATTGCAGTTTAGTACTCGTACAATAAGAAATAGATCTCCAATAATTGTCCAAGATTAAAAAGTTGAATTCTCTGCAGTAAAACTAGCAAAATTATGCTTGGGCATCATGTTTCCCCGGTCATAAGCAAGATCAGGAAAATTATATAACTATCCAATAATATGAAATATCGAATAAATTGTATAATTCATTTAATATAAAATTTACACAACAGAAATAAATTTCTCTTTTAAAATCTCCGAAATATATTGGACCAGCATGCAACTCCATAACGCACGCACCATTCTTAAATAAAATATTAGGCACTAAGATTCTTACTTTCGATTTTATCGCAATATAAATCTTCTTCATGGGTTTCCTAACGCGCCGTGCGAAACACCTTGTGTGTTTTATCATTTATACATACTTAAGATGTAGATTTGTTTGTTTGTATCATTGTATCTGTGCTGGAGCAATGGCTTTCGTAATTATCTAACTACCTAATTTAAAATCTAATAGACACTATTAATTATTCTCAACAGATGCTTTAATGGTACGCTTTTAAAAAATCCCGCAAATTATAAATTAATAGACATTAGATTTCCAAAATCGATTGCATAGCCAGTTCTTTTTACACACTTTCGTTAGTGTAACATTAGGTATATTTACGACAGGGTGGTGACAGACACTACTTAGGGTGGTTCGTTTAATATAATATGAAGAAACAAAAATTCGTTCAAGTTCATCAAGTGCACATTGTTGCTGCGTTCTGCAATTGCCTCGGAGATGAGATCGGAGAAGAGTAGATTTAGAGCAGAGATACACAGACTTATATTTTTAAATAGTATGAAATACAATGATAAAAATAAAAGAACCGGCAAAAATGTTTGTTGTAATTATGTAATCGTAAGGTAATCTAATTATTACAATGTAATATTTCATGTTTTATTATTTTGTTGCATGACATTGCATTGAACTAACAAGTTTTTTTATATTTGGCTCCACATTACTTGTCGCCACACGTAAAATTGCTTCCAAATTTTCATTTGCCAGACGGGTTCGGTTTTTCGTTTTGTTTAGTTTCATCACTGAAAACGTTTGTTCACAATTATACGTTCATCCAAATAAGCTTGCGCATTTCAATGCATTTATGCGCACCTCTTTATAAGCGTTTTTATCAACGCAACGGTAGAAGTTGAGTAAATTATCTTCATTAAACTTGTTTCGTAAACTACCATCATTTTGCATGTCTATTAATTCCAGCTGCATTGATTCCGGCGCATTTTCGGGTGAAATGTTGAAAGGATTGCTGAAAATGTCCAATAGGGGTTTAACTTTTTTGAAGTCTACAAAACGATTTTGAAAAGCTTGTATCAAAATATCAATTTTTTCAACATGAGCGAAATTGACGTCAGTTTTATTGACTTTCTCCATAATTTTTTTGTAGTTCGGAAAATGGCTGTAATTGGTTGAACTGATTTGTGTCCTGAAAAGACTCAATTTGCATTGAAAGGACGAAACATGAGAGTATAACTGCGAAATTAATTGATCTTTGCCTTCTTCTTCTTCAAGTGCCTTGTCCTCTTCGAACGTTGGCAATCATCAACACTATCTCTGCCGTCATAAGAAAAAAGGCGGCAACTGTTACAAGCATTGTTTCGAGAAAAACTCAAGAAACCACTTTCAATCGTTTAAAAGTGTTGGGTTAAATTTTATGCAATTTTTTTGTTTTTTGTCGGTATAATAAATTTATATTTATTTATTTAAAGCAGAATTTCGATTTTTACTGTGTTTTTGAATAAAATATGCCTATTACGGCCTTTATGCTTCTTATTTTATTACTAAAAACTACCGCATTTGTAAGTGAAAAGGCGGCAAGTAACAAAACTTAGCTTACTTGCCGCCTTTTAATTTATACTTGTTTGAAGTGCCGCCACTATCTTTAATTGCAAGAAGAACTTTTTTTAATGACTAAACAAGCATATTTTTAATAACTTTTTGTTTTATTTGATTACAAATATTATTAAAATATTACTTTCTTCTAGTTTCTTAATTTTTTTGCTAGTGTAATGTTAATAGATTTTGTTTTTATAGAGCTTTTCGTTTAGGTATACCTGAATCTATTTCTATTAAAACTAATACTACTTTAATAATAAAAAAAATATTTTAAATTTCAATTTGCTGTATTATTGAAAAAAAATTATTATAATTTTGTATAAGTATATAAGTAAGTTACTTATTTATAAAACAACAATATTTATTAAATTACGGTAAGTAAGTATAACTTAAGTTTGTATGTAATAATCTTTTAAAATTAAGATATAGGTATAATAGGATAAAATAATAACTTATTATATTATGTATACAAACAAAACAAAAAAACAAAACAAATCATTTTATATTCTAATGAAAGGATTCACTTAAATCGTTGACTTTGGCTTCTTTAATATTTGCCCAAAAATTTCTTGGAGATTCTTCCATCAACGGACATAGATTTTTAATTATAGCTTGCTTCTTACCAGTTGATATACCCGTACATCTTTGTGAGTTTCGGGAAGGGAAATACCGTTCTTGAATTCCCATATTTTTAAAAAATCCAATTTAACTGGCTCTTCCAAATCAAAGTTTGTCCAATATTTTAATGTTCGGGTGCCTTTAGTTGCTACTATCTTTACAATGTCGCTTAAATATGGCCTGGGGTTCGTTTTCTTAATTTTGATTGGGGAAGTACAATCAACCCAGTTATGGAAATCGTTAACAGCTAGTTCACGTACTAATACATTTCCAGAGTTAGCTAATCTGACAGTGTTTATAAAATCTTGAAAATCGCAAATCTTTTTATTTTTCATGCTTAATTCCACTTGGTGGTGGAAACTGTCAGCACTATTAAATGTGTGGCCTGGCTCAAAATATTTCAAAACAATTTCTTCACATTTCATCAATGGCGAATTAACTATATGAATAAGAAACGAAAACAAACACCAGTTTTTTTTTTAGGAAGAGCAGCTTTCTAACCAAATAGTTATTTTTTTAGCATCTCTGTTTCTTGGAAAGAAAGAATAGAAAGCACTCATTATGTCTTCCTTTTTTCGTCCTGATATTCCCTCATGCCAAAGTGCAGCAATTGGCTTAAGATTTTGTTTCTTGCCCACTGGAACAAAACTTTCATTAAATAATACTATCCTAGAGGTAAATAATACTACTTTAAATGTTTCCATTCTTGGTAGAATGATAACTTTTTGGAGATCTGCAGAGTAGCAAACATCATTTGTATCATGTCTTTCCTCGGCGTCTTTACGATAATATTCTCTTGCAGAGGCGGCGCTTTTCTTATGCTTAACATATTTGCTACAGATTTCACAATCTTCGGAAATATTTTCTTCGGTATGTACGTGTTTTTCAAATACTGTACATTGTCCGCATTCTTCGTGCCCCAATTTGGTAAAAGCTATATTTAATTATTTGAGAGTCCACCGGTATACTTCTGATGAACACTGAAAATCTGGGTACTAGAAGTAAACTTAGCTTTGTCGCCTTTATACTTAGTTATGTGTACGCACCCCCTTTTAGCTTAGAGGTTTAAAGACAATTTTGAATCAGTTTCTAAATAAAAACGAAGTAATTTAATAAATACCGCCTTTATGTTAAGGTTTAGTCAAATACCACCTTTTAATTTAGATAAGCGATTACGTAGCACACTTACTGCTAATTTATTATTCAATTTTTTCGATGAAAAAAGAAGTTTTTTCGGCAAAAATAATTTTTTTGAGATAGACGACATCGGGGACAACCCAAAAATGCCGAAAACATAAAAATTTCAAAAATTCACTTACCGCCTTTTATCTTATGACGGCAGATCTGCACCTTATCCACTGCTTTCCTAGAGAGACTCGCCGTGGTCTCACCATACCACTGTCTCAAATTCTTTAGCCACGATATTCTTCGGCGTCCAGGGCCTCTCTTTCCTTCGATTTTACCTTCTATGATCAGTTTGAGAAGTCCGTACTTGTCATTCCTAAGTATGTGTCCGAAGTATTCTAGCTTTCGCTTTTTAAGTGTGAACATGACCTCAAGATCATTTGACATTCTTCTAAGCACGTCTTTATTTCGCACTCTGTCCATCCAGGAAATTCTTAACATCCGTCGATACGTCCACATTTCGAAAGCCTCCAGCTTTTTGCACATGGCGTCTGTCAGAGTCCACGCCTCAATTCCATAGTAAAGAATGCTGAATACATAGCAACGTAGCACTCGAGTGCGAACGGAGAGCGACAGATTTCGGCAACACAACCTTGACTTCATTTTCACAAATGATGCTCTGGCTTGCTCAATTCGGGCACGAATCTCCTGCATATTATCCCAGCTTTCGTTGACCTGACATCCTAGATATTTGTATGATTGGACGCGTTCGATTTGTTGGTTCTGTACCTGAAGTATACCTCCATCAACTTGGTTCTTACTAATCGCCATCCATTTAGTTTTTTTGGTGTTTAAGTTTAATCCAAACTCTGCACTCCCAGCTGCCACTCTATTAAGTAAAATCTGGAGGCTCTCCAGAGAATCCGCGATTATAACAGTATCGTCGGCGTAGCGAAGGTTGTTAATATTTACGCCATTAATGGAAATTCCCTCAGTGCAATCCTCTAACGCTCCTTCAAATATTTCGTTTGAGTATATGTTAAAAAGAAGCGGTGAAAGAATGCATCCCTGCCGAACACCTCTCTTGATTCGTACTTCGTCTGACATTTGTTTGTCTACTTTGATGTGTGCGGTTTGGTTCCAGTATAGATTTGCGATTATCTGAAGGTCTCTATCTTCCAAGCCTATATCTTTAAGGATTTCCATAAGCTTTTCATGGTGCACCCTATCAAAAGCCTTCTCGTAATCTATGAAGCAGGCATAAACAGGGGCCGAAACATCCCTGCATCTTTGAACCAGAACCTGGATACTAAACAGGGCCTCTCTCGTGCCAAACCCCTTACGGAAACCGAACTGGGATTCGCCCATGAATGACTCGCATTTTGTATATATTCTCTTATGGATGATCTTCAGGAATATTTTTAGGAAATGACTCATCAAGCTGATGAGGCGATAGTCGCTACATTTCTTTGCAGAGCTCTTTTTTGGCAGCGTTACAAATGTTGATCTAAGCCAGTCGGAAGGAATGATGCCAGATCGGTAGACCATATTAAATAGTTTCACGATCACGTTTAGTGATTCCTCATCCTTCAAGATTTTAATTACTTCCGAATACATACCATCTGGACCTGCCGCTTTTCTGTTTTTTGATAAAGAGATTGCATGTTGAACTTCTTCCTTAGTTATATCCATTCCTTCTCGTGTGTACTGTTCCGGAGTGTTCGACCTCTCATCCTGAAAGATATTTTCGATGTAGTTACACCACTGTTTCACTTTGTCGTTGACGTCAAGAATGATCTTATCTTGGCTATCCAGCAGGATACCAGTCTGTCGAGGTTTATATACACCGGCAGCTTCCTTGATCTTCTTGTGCATGTTAAAACTGTCATATTTGGCTTCAAGATCCTCGATTTCGCTAGTTCATTGAGCCACTTCTCTTTAGCCATTCTGATTTCGTTGTTTATTCTGCGATTTAACTGTTGGTATCCTGGTTGATTCTTTTTCGAGCGCCTTTCTTCCATCAATTTGAGAATTTCATCGGTCATCCAAGCTTTCCTTCTTATCCTAGTATCACTTGGCAATAATTCCGAGCTTGCGCTAATGAAAGCTTCTCTAATATCGGTCCAAACAGTTTCTACCTCGGGACTACCTGTCATGTCAATTCTGTTCAGTTTATTGTCTAGTTCGTCTCTGACTTCAGCTAACATTGTTGGGCTTTTCAGCTTTGTCAGATCCGGTCTTGGGCTGTTCATTCTAACTGTACACTTTTTCAGTTTTAACTGGATGTTTGCTACAAGTGGATTATGATCAGAACTTATGTCTGCGCCAGGGTAAGTTATTACAGATTTAATGCAGTTTCTGTAGCGTTTATTTATCAGTACATAGTCTATTTGGTTTCTGACTATCCTCTCCGGTGTACGAGCGTTAGAAGTCCAGGTGTACAATCGCCTTGGTGGGAGCTGAAAGAAAGTGTTTGAAACTACAAAATCCATCTCTTGACAGAACTGGAACAGCCGGTCGCCACGTTCATTCGCAACACCCAATCCACATCCACCAACTACATCACCCCTCGCACCATTGCCAATCTTTGCATTAAAATCACCCATGACAATCGTGATTTCCGACATTTTAGTAAGTTTTAAGGTGCTCTGCAGTTGCTCATAAAAAGTTTCAACAACTTCGTCCGAGTAGTCGCTCGTCGGTGCATATGTCTGTATAATATTTATATTGCATGGCTTGGAATTTAGCTGTAGAAGTGCCATTCTTTCAGAAATCGGAACAAAAGACCTCACCGCTCTCTGTACCTCCGTGCTCACTATAAGCGCCACGCCGTTGGAGTGATTTACATTATCATTTCCTGCATAGTAGACGTGATGGTCGCCGATGTGACATTCTCCGGAATTAGGCCATCTCATTTCACTGATCCCTAAAATTTCGATCTTCATTCTTTTCATCTCTTTAATGGCGTTGTGGATTTTTCCTGTTTGAAACATACTCTGAACGTTCCAAGTAGCAATCGTCTTCATGACTGGCCCGGAGATTCTTAGTACCCTCTGGTCATTTAAGACCTGCCGGGGACTGAGGGCCTGGGCTTTTGGTTTTCCAGTCATGTTGATGATTTTTCCTGGGGATGTCCTGGGGACCCTTAATGCAGTGGTTTCCCGTTGCCTTCTGCATCTCCATGCCGTTGAACTTGTGGACAGTTTTATCCGCCTTTAGGAAGGATTTCTCCTTCCAGGGACAAGAAGGTGTCCTCACTCTTGTCAGCTCGTTCACCCGAAGCTGTTGGCCAACAAAAGGGGATTACTTATACCGGTAATCATTCGGTCGACAGAGCCTCGTTAGTTTCTAGCAGGGTGCACCACGTGCAGGTGAGGTTGTCATTTGGGTCAGCTATATGTATGCTGTCACCCCTTACACCCCGATCTTTGCCTTGGAGTCGCGTATTTAAGACATTCAAGTGATTTGTAATGTCTACGAGAAACGTCACACAGCCGATCAGGGTTGTCGAGTTCGGGGACGTCGTTTTTCTTTTCTGCCAGAAATAATTGGATTTCTTCAATCAAGTTAAGAAACCGCTGTAGTGTCAACCCACGACTTAGCCACCTTACTTCAGGGTAAAACAGGAGATCACCATATTCGCTTTCAATATCCTCGAGAAATTGTTTGAATTGTCGGTGATTGAGACCTCGTGATTTTATAAAGTTTACAGTAGGTACTACAACTTTAATCACATTTTCAAATCCCAATAATTTTGAACAATTGATGTATAATGCAATATAACTGCATAAATTCCTTGGTATTTATGTTTTTAGTTTGTAAATATTTTTTTAACATAGTTACTATCCCAGATTTACTTTCAACCATTGAAGGTGCTCCGTCAGTCGTAATTCGAAATATTTTCGTTAAATCCAAATCCATTATAGAATATTTTTCCAGAAGAGCTTTGAGCATGTCACTCCCCTTGGTTTGACTTGTCAAAGAACTCATACCAATCAGATCTTCACTCACTTCAAAATTTTGCGTTACACCTCGTAGGAGTATTAAGAGTTAAGCAGTGGAACTTATATCTGTAGATTCGTCGAGTGCTATACAAAAATACTCAAAAATTCTCGATTTCGTAGCTAATTGCTCTTCTATATTAGCTGCTAATGCGGTAATTCTTCTTTAAACAGTCATCCGATTTAACTGAATTTTTTCAAACTTCTTTACATTTTTCGGACAAATTTTTTTTGCGGCGATATCTAAACATTGCCTAACAAACTCACCATCTTTAAAAGGCCGACAAGTTTTCGCTATTATTCAAGATATTTCAAAGCTAACTTCAGCAGCTGTTTTAGCATCTTGAATTGGTTTTGTAAACATAGTTTTCTGGCCTATTAGTTCCCGTTGTAAAGTGAAAATTCTTTGCGTTCGATTTTCGCCAGTTAATTTGGTAAAAGTAGGATGCTGGGTTTCATAGTGCCTTTTTACATTATATTCCTTCGGAATAGAAACACTATTCTTGCATATTAAACAGACAATTTTGTTATGCGATGAAATAAAAAAGTATTTTTCGGTCCAAATATCTTGAAACTGTCGATTTTCATCATCAACCTTACGACTACGTTTCTTACCGGGGCCTGGTTTATCCATATCAAAATTGACATTATATTGTTACGTAGGTAGAAGTTAAGTTTGAATGACGAAATATTTACTCGTCACAGATTACAGTTCTCAATCAGTATAACGTTCGCCTGTCCGTAGTTAAAACTTAACTGTAACTGCCCCGGTAGTTGGCGATGCGTCGTATTTATACGAGTTACCAAACATCGAGAACCTTCCACTTTGTTCGGGGATACTACCGACGTGTTTCGCGAATCTTAAAGTAATCTACTTGATGCGACAGATTTCTAGTCTCGTGACAATATGCTAAGACCGGAGCGCGGCGAGTAGAATACTTTTAAAATTCGTTGGCAGGCCGCATCAATATCGCTTTTAAAATTCGTTGGCGGGCCGCATAAATATCGACAGCGGGCCGCGGTATGTGCATCCCTGATCTAGAGTCACGTGGTTCGAGATCTGTCAGCGATAACATCGAGCACGGAAAAATAAAAGAACGGTTAAGAGCAAAATTTTAAAATTTTCGCTCCATTTTGAACGTCAATAGACTTTTAGGTTATATTGTTTTTGGTTTCTGTTTTCTCATCCTTCTTGTTATATAAATTGTTATGAAAAATCTAGTGGTTCAAACAGATGATGGCAGATTACTTTGATTAAATCCATACCTACCGAAAACTGTCAATATCGGCTGTTTGGAAAATCAATTTCTGGATGACCAGCAGGTATATCTACAGCTTCTTTTGTGTGTATGTATTGCATGTGGTCCCTATTAGAATCTCTTAGTCAATACACGTTGAAAGTTTGACGGCAACATTTTAAAATATTCTCTAAATTGATGATCTTCAAAATGACAGTCTTCAGCATAATTTTAATTTTTTTCCAATATGACCTCGTCGTCGTAATCGGATTCTGAATTCATGGATCACTATATTCCCTATGTTGCAAATTGATAATCAGCAGTAATAGTAATCAATATTATCCATTTTTAAACAGTTCTTCATAATAAATGTATATTCATGTAAAGAGAAATAAACTTGTTTCGGCGCAAACAAATCAAAAAGTTAGGTTATTAAACCATCAAATTTTAAGTAGATCTGCGAGCTCTCTTCGACAAATTAGAGTAAAAAGATTTCACTCGACGGCCTCGCAGAGGTGGAAAAAGAACGAGCTAAGATTCACTCCGCGAACGCCAGGGGAGCTGATCGAACAAGAAGATCGTATTGCAGAACGCAGATAAGAGTTAAAAAAAAAACAATGTAAAAAATTAGGGTCCTTTTTTTTTTTAAGTTACTACCTTCGCACATCACTAGCGCTACCTCTTCCCTCGACAGAATAGTCATTATTGGTCTCAGTAGTTGAGAGGATGTTGTTAGGTTCAGTCATGTTTCATAATTTTCTACTTTTAAATGTCGGTTTTACGAAGTGATTTGTAATGTTCTATATTCAGTCATGGACGGGATTTACCACGATCAAGTTTACCAATGTACCCAGATGTCATATTGTATTCTTTGTGGCTCAGTCGTAATAAACTAAAGCGGTATAAGAAAGCAGTTAGTAATAATTGTCACGAAGTCTCTAACAAAGTGATTAGGCAGTGGTAGTTGGCTTCCATTCCACCAATAGACCTTCGCGCTTTTGTTAAAAAAATGAAAGCATATCATGATAAATATCGAAATATATTAAAACTATATGCGTCAAAAATATATTGAAATCTACCAACAAATAATTACGGTATTTCAATATGCACACTGTAAAAAATCACGAAAAATATCTGTTAAGGAAAGATATCTTATAGCCACACTAATGTGACGTATGTAGCAAGCTTAATAGAAAAAGAGAATTATTATTATCCATCGTTGTAGATAAAAACAATATTAGACGTGTTCGTGAAACAAAGAAGGTATTTGGTTGATGTTCCAGTACGCTTAGAAAATGAAAATTTTTGAAGATTCAAGAATTAGTCCATTTTCTGTGGCGAGATTATGAAAGATAAAACCCTTACAATGGTTAAGTCTAAAAGAAAGATTCAGATATCAGAAGAATACATTAGCTTTGTTAAGGAACCAGGATCCGAATACATAGACCACATCTCCTTGCAATCTGGAAGGGTCGTAAATGTTAGTAAAAATATTTTAAAGTTTTTACAGACGAAGAATATATTGATCATTGCGATTATAATACAGTATGTAACAGTAATGGAGGTATCATACGATACCTGGAAATTTATTTAAAATTGCCTCTGCAATGGTTCGTTTGTCAACTACATGCGGATAAGCTTTACTTGCGTCATCTGTTTGAATTTCTAGATGGTGCTACAACTGGACCTCAAAGCTTTATAGAACCCATAGGAAAAAACTTTGAGTGATTGTGCTCTATCAGACATATTAGACAAAGAAGACTTAAACACAGATCAACCCCGATAATTTGTCAAAGAAAAATCCAGGCAAGATAGTGCATTTAAGATTGCAGACGATGGCAAATAGGCTTCTTAAATTATATGTGTCCTCACCTGAACCGGCTATTAATTTTGTGGCGTTGGTAAATTTTATGTTAAGGATATATGCACCTATGTGGTTCAAAATTAAGACACTTTGGATTTACAGTGCTAAACATTTACATAAAAGTGTAAAGTTAACGAGCTATCTGCCAGGCAACTTAAAAAAATTATTGATTCAGTAATACGAAGAAACGGATTATTTGGGCATCCTCAAAATATCTTGATTGCGGGCGATTCCCAACTCCGCCCGGCGCCAGGTACACGAGGACAGACAGTACCCATCTCCGCCCCGAAATATTTTCGCTCCCTTATCTAACTACCTAACTCCGCTCCTAATCCTTAATGCGAAATAAAACAAACAAATCAATTAGGAACCTTTAATGTATATAAAATTACAAATTTACACTTTGATTGTACATTGCAGGTAATGCGAATTGAACCAAAAAGGTGGATTAGATGCCGTGTTAGCGCTGTTTAACCAATATAGGTATATATTTATAATATATATTTCGGGGCGGAATTGGGGTGCAGGATTAACATACCTGAGAGGTCACTATTTTTGGAATAATTATGCGGGCGGAGTTAGGCACTGCTCTTGATTGCTATGTTGACAGATAGAGATGAGATTTTAAGAAAACTGGCCTTGCGAAGAATCCTAAAAGATGGAGATCGAGAATCACAAGTTTTGTCCTCCTGCATTCGTATTTTTGAACTACTCAAAGTTATTTTTGAGGCTGGAAATTATGTAGACATTATAAATTGGAATAAAGTGATTGTGACTGAGACACCCTTGACTAAATTCTAAAGCCGCGATGAAATTTTACGATATCTCCAAAATTTAAACGTGATAGATGATATCATAGAATTTTAAACTTCCCACACGCAAGCAACTGAAAAGTGGAAAGGACGGAAGCGTCTGCTGCGGTTTGTGGTCCCTTATGATGAGAGGAATTCATTAAAACAAGGTTAGAGCGGTATCGAAATATGCTGCAGCATAATTTGGACGAATGGTTTAATTTTAACTTACCACTAGCAGAAATCAATAGCTTTTGGTTTCAACAAGATAGGGCCTCTGCTCATAATTCGAGACTCGTCCAAGAATATTTAACAAATATTTTCTGACAGATGGATAGGTACGCATTTAACTGTTTTTTGACCTGCACGATCGCCTGATCTTATTCTTTGGACTCTGGGGGTACATCAAAAACTATGTGCACTAAAGTACGGGGGAAGAATTGCTTCAACTAGTTTTAGAAGCTGCATTTCAAACGATTATACCAGATGTACTTAACAATGTTTTGGGTTCCCACAGTTAGGCGATGTTACCTATGCTTAGAAAATAATGGGCATTTGTTTGAACACCGTTTGGAATTAAGTCTAGTTTGTAATTTAGAATTATGTTAATAAATGTTTTCCGAGCATTTAGTTCCGAACTATGGAGAATCTTCTTGAATAATTTTAAATGATAGCTAAAAAGGTGAAAACATGCTTAAAGCATTGCAAGTATTTTAGAATTCAAAATGGCTTTCAATTATTTTAAAAAGTAAAGTTTATGATGTTTTTCAAAAACGAAACGTCGTACTAGAAATTTTTAAAGGCTATTTTGTTCAGCTTAAGAAGTGACAATGAAAAAGTATTTCCTATTCTTTTATGTGTTTTAAAATAATGTAAAAAATAAATAAATAATAATATAGCAAAAACCCCTTTTTCTAAAAAATATCAAAATTGGTTAATAATAGTTTAGTTTGGCAAATCCCATGTAAGGGCTATTGAAATTGTGCAACTTTTTGCTCATGTAACCAACATTGTAATTCCTACCGTTTCCAAGATTCCAAAGCTATCCCATTCTTATCTTTGACACCCTGTATACCGCTCTGCTTAAGAATATTTTTTTGGAACGCAACAGCGTCTGTTAGCCTCCAAGAATAAACTCAAAAATTTGATACCATGACGCCAAAACTCTTGATAATACAATAAATATTATAATATGTTCATGAAGGCAAGCGGAGTGGGAACATTTCGTGTTAACATAGATGGAAAGGCATTGAGAGGCCTCAAATTGGCCGACGACATCATTTTAATGGCAGATAAAATCCGAAATGCAACCAAAATGCTGGAAAGCTTGCAAGATGTGTCACCAAAAGTCGGTTAAAAATTGAATAAGTTAGTTAAAGACACAGTTTATTACTTTATATTAATTTAGTCAATCTGGGGTATACCTGCATTTATTCAGAAGTTTATTGAATTTGATTAAAAATGTGATCACAGTGTAGTTATGCGAATGTTAAAATTATTCTAACATAAGAATTAATAGTTCTTTGGCATTTTAATTAGGTTTTTAAACATTTGTCTAACCAGTTATACTATCACCGCTATTGCATGTAGTCAAGTTGATGTTGCATAACAAATTTAAAATATCTCGCGGAGAAAATGTTAAGGACAATTTACATTTATGTTGGAAGCATCTCTCATTGAAAAAACAAAACAATTAGTCGGACATTCTTTTCGTGCTGATAAATTAAATAATTTTATTAGCTGTTGCGTGTCTTTCTAGGCTAAAGTTTACTTAATCAAGGGCGTTGATAATTTAATTTGTTGAAAAAGAGGGTTAAGATGATAACTAAAAACTGGTAATCTCAAATATTATTAATTTATTTAAAGTATGTAACCTACTTACGAAAGGAAACTTATTCCGATCTGTATAAAGAGGCTGTTATAAAACATTTGATTGAACGGGGAGTGCAGGAAGCTTTACTTTATTTTACGTTACTTTTGTAAAATATATACTTGGCGGTGGCCAATAGTAGCAATTTTTATAATTATTGTACTTGTTGGGAAACACGGATTCAGGGAGGTCATTCCAGAGTGATGACTTTCTTCAGATGAAAGAATTTTTAAACAGTGCCGCAGGACGAACACTAAGCTGAACCACGTACGGGTGGGCTGCAGTGGCTCGTCGTATATTTCTACTATGCACCGCTCTGGGTGGAATCAAGCGGGCAACCTTAGTTTAACACTTGCCATTAAAGTATTTGTAAAATAGACTAAAGTCGTCAACTTGCCTTTGATGTTCAAGATTTTAGGTTGTTTGTCAGATAATGGTCACCGACCAAGCAAATGGCTCTTCTTTAAATGGAATCTAGCAATCTCAGGGTGTGTTTAGGAGCAAAGTCCCAAATATGTTAACAGTACTCCAGTGATTGTCGAATTTGGACTTTATAGAGCATTAAAAGTTGCTGGGGTATATAGAGGTTCTTAGTTCGGAAAAGTATTCCAAGCTTCTGCGAGGCTGCCTTAGCAATGGCCGCAACGTGACTATGCCAAGACTTTCTTTAGTGTATCTCGAGCTTATTGCGCAAGGTGTGGCGGGGTACAATCTTGCTGAAACCATAGGTGTTCAGCAAGTGCTTGTGGCCAATCGTTTCTTAACAAATTGTTAAAAATTTCTCTACTTCAATATTTATAATAGACACCAGAAATTAACTGCCAGAGAAAGTTGATTCAGAATAATTCTCATCCAGTGATGACTTTGAAGCGCCCAATAGTGTAAATTGTACCGGTTGACCCTAAGCTAATAAAAGCAATATTGATTCACTTACTTTAGAACTTTTAAAATTTAGACTTAAAATGATCCAGATTAATTTAAATAATGACCTGACCACAATTGGTGAATGTAGCCTCGTCAGAAAATAATAATAATAATAATAATAATAATACATTTATTGTTTCAACCATTCAACAGTTAAGTACAAACATTTTAGAAAAATGGCAAAAAATGAAAAAAATGGCAACAATAGGCCTTGGTAAGGCAGACATCCAGAGGACCCAGATACTGTTCAGGCCTTAATTTAAAATTATAATTTCATATAATACAGAACTACAAATTAATATAATAATTACTCCAAGCGAAGTACATTAAATTTAAAAATAAATATGTTTAATGATTTGGCTAAAAACTAGAGATAGGATGGGTGGGGGGGGGGGGGGGGGGGGTTGAGAAGCAGAAAATAAAATAAAAAAACGAAATTTATCCTATAGGTACTAACTCTGCATGGTCATTGCAGCGAAAATAAATGATTTCTAATACTATTTTTAAAACTCAAAACGGATTGGTTTGTATTTAAGGCCCTTACAGCATTAATGCAAGAAGCGACACCATAGGAGAAAGACCTTTTATAAATTTCTTTGCGGTGTTGGGGTACGGTCAGATAGTGCCTACGGCGTAGATTTAAATTATGTACGTCTGTTCGAAACCTAATTTTTTGGTATAAGTACGCGGGTGTTTTAAACTTAATTATCTTAAACGCAAATGTGGTGAAATGTAGTTTAAATCTGTTATTCATATTTAGCCATCCTGAAGTAGCGAGATAAGGGGAAATATGGTTTCTTCGCTTTATACCGTATATTAATCTAAGGCATGCATTTTGAACCTTTTGGATTCGGTAACGATCGGCAGCATCCAAACAGGGTACATATACTCCACTGCAATGGTTAAACTGTGACAGAACCAGAGTATCGCACAACAATTTCCGAGTTTCGTGAGGAAGGGAATGTCTATTACCATAAATAAGCTTTAGATTGCCATATGCAGATCTTAATTTAGCTGTCACGTGTTCTTTAAAGCGCAATCTAGAATCGATCGTTAAGCCCAGACTTTTACACGAATCACAGTAAGGTAACGTTAAATTATTTAATTTGATTGTCATATTGTTCTTCACAAAGTTAATTTGGCTTTCATTTCCGAATAAAATTACCGAAGATTTGCTAGGATTGAGCTTTAGGAGATGATCTGTGGCCAAATTATAGAAGTTGGTTAAGTCTGACATAATAGCAATTTCGGCCGCATTTAGTTCATCCTCAAGGGGACCCAAAATGCTACCCTGTGGAACTCCTATGCGAACATCTAAGAAAGATGAATGTTTTTGATTACATTTAACTTGCTGAGTCCTGTTAGATAGAAATGAATTTACAAATTGTTCAGCAACATTAGAAAAACCCACGTAATGAAGTATTGCTAAGAGCACCTCATGATTTAGCATGTCAAAAGCCTTGCTAAAATCCAGCAAAACTGAAGCACTGATTTTATTTTGATCTGCAGCTTTTAAGATGTCGTCAGTGATATCAGACAAAGCACTCTCACAACTATAACCAGTTCTAAATCCTGATTGTTTGACGGGTAAAATATTGTTTAAGTTTAAAAAATGTACGATTTGTCTATTCATAATTCTTTCAAGAACCTTCGATAATGTGGGCAATATGCTTATAGAACGTAATTGACTGAATTCAGTTGGATCTGGTTTTTATGTTTTTTACTATGTTAAATATTTCATTTTCTGTAGACAGCACAAAGTTAAAGGGATCATTCACATTATGCAAAGTATTATTATTGTAAAAGTTCAGAAGGTCCTGTCCCGGTAACATATTGTTGATTGCAGAATTGATAAAGAAATCGTTTATATCGTTAACATTATTTAAATGATCTGGTAATGTTTTTTGTTTATTTTTTGTTATACTAAGATTTTTTAACTCAGACCATTTTTCTTTCATGCTACAGTTTTGAAATTTAAATCGTAAATAAACCTTTTTTCCGCTCTTATTGCCGAAGTCGTATAGTTGCGTAGCTGTTTATAATACTCGTAATGCGCTGGAAGTTTCGTTTGTTTATATCTTTTTAATGCCCTATTTCTTAGTTTTTGCAAAAGTTTAATATTTTCCGTTATCCAAGGTGCATATTTATAATTATTAGCTTTACAAAATTGTTTTAATGGTGCATGTTTATCAAAGAGACCCAAAATGCAGTTGTTAAAAAAACTTAGCTTATCATCAATATTCTGTATATAAAAAATGTTATTCAGAGGCAACTGCTCCAGGTCCCGCTGAAACTTGTCTAACTTGATTTTTTTAAATGATCTATAAAAAAAGGTTTCAGGTTCAACGAATTGCATATTTAAATTTAGTTTAAAATGAACCAAAAAATGATCGGCTGTGCTTGAGTCCAAAACACCCACATCAGTAACTTCATCTATATTAGTAAATATTAGGTCTAAAAGAGAAATAGAATTCGAAGAAATACGGGTGGGCTCTTTTACTCGCTGTTCCATATTAAAAGTAGAAAATATTGCCTCCAGCTGAGATGCAACGTTTGTATTTAAGTTTAACATGTTAATATTAAAATCTCCAAAACATATTATTTTGTCATATTCTGAATATAAATTAGACAACGTATCTTCAAGAAAGTTAAAAAATTGATTTACATCGGAGTTAGGTGGTCTATATATATTACCCAATATTATAAACTCACCGTTAAATGTAAGTTTTACCCACAAATGCTCAATATATTGTAATGAGGCGGATAGCATCATTTCACAACTTATGTTATTCCTGACGTACAGCCCAACACCGCCACCGCGTCTGTTACAACGATTTTGTCCGAAGAATTTATAATCAGCAATACTTACCAAGTCGTTACCGCCCCCGAATGAAGCCACGTCTCTGTGACACCAATAATATCATAGCCGTTGCTTATTACATGATGCTGAAAGGGACCAAAATTTGCAAGCAAAGATCTATATTTCTTAAAAATACATTGTTTTAGTGAATTGCAAGTCTTAACCAGTTACAAAATGTGATCCTATTTTAAAAAATTTTGGCCATACAATTCCTCATGAAGAGATATGTGGTAAAAGTGAAAACTGTGCTTATAGCCAGTACCGATTTTTGGCATATTCCTGAATTACAAGCAAGTTCCCTTGAACAAAGAACTACTACACCCAAAATTCCAATTGCCATATCGTCATTGGTTTTGGTTTATCCTCGAGCTTTGTTCTTATTTCGAAGGCTTCTGGGACTACGTCCTCAATCTGCTTATCGCTTTTAATGCCCCATTTAATTTTCACAGTTTTCCGTGGACGAGCTATTTACAGCATCATCGAATACGACAGATGTTAAAAAGTGACAGATAAGAGGTCGTTTTTAATTTTGAAATGTCTACCACAAATGTAATGCATTTATCTATTTAAAAGAAATGCTCACATCCACTTTAAAAAAAAATGGAACCAATTTTGCTGCATCTTTCAAGTAACTAAGTTTTAGAAAAATGCTGGAACAAGAAATAATTTATTTAATATTTTCTCATATGTTAACATTATTTTTTGGGTTCGTTGGTTATTATTGTGAGAAACAGCGCCATTTTAATATTTCTAGACGCGGAATCTCCATTAATACAGGGTGTCCGGGAAAATGTGGGAAATCTCTCCGATTCAGATAAAGCATAAAAAAATAAGGTGACGAGTTCCTATAAAACTTTTTCTTACATGCCCTCCCTACGGAGATATGTACCCCTAAGGGACGCCTCTGGAAATCGGTTTTTCTTGAAAAATGTACTCTTGTTTATTGTCAATAAAATGAACAGTTTTTGAGAAAATGAATAATAAATGAATTCATGGTTTATTTTTAATAAAAAGGACCATGATTTGTATTTTGTTTCTCGACAACAAAGTGTGATACGAAGGCCATTCAAACAACAGAAGAGTTTCATTTTAATTGATGTGTTAGGAGGCGCTTTAATAAAATTAATGAAAAACTTCATAAGATACTTCAACATGGGCTCGACCAATTGTGGACTGCTGCACCCGCCACAATAACCCATCCTTGGTCCTTATCACATTACAATGAAACGTGATTCTCTGTGGAAGTTCCTCCCTAGTGCCGAGCGGGTTGGATACACCAAGACCGGGGTGGAATACAGTCTTCAGGTGTCCCCACAGGTAAAAATCCAACGGCGTTAGGTCGGGAGATCAAGGAGGCCAGTCAATAGGTCCTCCTCTACGTATCCAACGGTTTGGGTACACGTTATTCAGGCGCTCCCGCACACCAACGCTGAAATGAGGTGGTGCCCCATCGTGCATGAAGTACATGTTTCGCCGGCTTTTAGGTGGTAAGTGCTCTATTAAATCCTAAAAAGCGTTTTGGAGGAACTCCAAATAAAGTTGTCTATTTAAGCCTTCCGGCAATACAAATGGTCCAATTAAAAAATTGCCAATGATTCCGGCCCAGATATTAATTGATTGGAACTGATGTTGATGATGCGAAACAATAGTTGCATAAAGATTTTCATCAGTGTAAATTGGTGATACCATTTCTGGTAAACCTTGCTTCATCCGTGAAAAGAATAATGCTAATGAAGTTTTCATTATTTGGTTGCTGATCGAATAGTCATTTTACAAACTGCATTCTACGAGGAAAATCTTCAGGAAATGAGTTAATTTTGCAATGATATGGATATAATAGCTTTTCTTGAAAAACTTCATGTACTATTGTTTTCGATGTATTAAACTGTGCTGATAAGTTTCGAGTGCTCCTTAATGGAGTATTATCTACAGCATTAAAAATATTTTACTCTAATTGCGGCGTTCGTTCGGTTCTTCTCAGACCAGCATCAGTACTACTTTTTCCGAACTTCCCTAAAATTACGAAGAAAGTCAATTATATTTATTATCTTACTAATTGGAATCCCCCACCATTCTCCCTTAGATATTGGTCAACTCGTTGAAATGTCTGCTGGTTTGGCATAATACGATTAGGAAATCTTTCGTGATATAACCATCTGGCTTCTAAAGCATTTCAAGACGCAAGACCATACTTCAGATGCATATATGTATATACCTACTCAATAAACGTGTATTCCATAGTTCGAATTAATTCACAATTAAATTCCCTACGAAATACGAAAATCAGTAAATTAATATCGATGTAAAGAATCAATGTGTCAGTGACGTAAAAGATGACAAGTTCTAAAATGTAGGATATTTTATTTATTTCGTACCATAGTAACGTTTGCAATAACAATATGTTTTTTTGGTACCAATAAATATTTAAAACATTTTTTGCAAACATAAGTCTTCTACAACTATTCGTTTATTATGCTTTTTCTCGAAAACGGTTCATTTTATAGACAATAAACAAAAGTATCTTTTTTTTAGTCTAAGGTGCAAGCTACCCAGATTTTTTCATACAGGGTGTTTAAAATTTAAGCATTAAGTTGTAAAGTGTAGTCCGCCCCTTGTAAACTAAAAGAGCTAAATATGTTTTCAGGATACTATTTTAAGATGTCCTTACTAGTGTCCATCACATTAAATTATATTATTTTAATTATTAATTATTAAGATTTCCAGCGGCGTCCTTCAGGGGCACATCTCCGTGGGCAGGGCCTGTAAGAAAAAAATGTATAGACACTTTTCATCTTATTTTTCCATGTTCTATCCGAATCCGAGAGATTTCCCGCAGTTTTCAGGACACCCCAGGAAAACATGAAAAGAAGATTGATGTAATTGCAGAATTTTATATACATAAATATAAAGTGTGCAGCAATATGAAAGGATACTCTTTAAAGTTTTATTCCAAGCTTTCGGAATTCTTTATTATCAATTCCATCTTCAGGGAGACTTCAAACCACATTCTATAAAAAAATATGTAGATGATATCATCATTGCATTACCACAGGATGGGATAACAGAAATAGTAGATACTCTTAATGACTACGACCCTTACATACAGTTCACAATAGAGACAGAAGATGAATTTCATTCTGTCTCTTTCCTTGATACTAAGTTTATACGTGATGATAACAACAAAATCACCATAGACTGGTACAGGAAACCCTGTAGTTCGGGCAGATTCTTAAACTATTGGTCCTATCACAAACATAGTACTAAAAAGAATTTAGTCACACAAATGAAAATGAGAGTTTCAAAAATTTCACATCCATCCTTCCTCAACAAAAATCTACATATACTTCTCCAACTTTTCATAGATAACTCTTACCCAAAAAAACTCCTAAATAAGATTTTGTTCAATACGTCGTCAGACCAAATTAATAATCCTCCTATTGTTGAAGCAAGTATGAATAATAATAACACAGTTGCAACTGGGGCGACACAACTTTGTAAGTATACCTCACTACCTTTCATTAGGGACATCACCCCTGAACTCTCTAGAATTTTCAAACAAATTGATAACATAAAGATTGCTAACAAATCTGCCCTCACAATAAGATCAATATACTCAAAAACAAAAAACAAAACTGACTTAAAACAACAATCAGATGTAGTTTACAGTATTCCATGTGCCGATTGTGATAAAATATACATTGGTCAAACTTCCAGACCGTTATCTGGCAGAATCACTAATCACAAGAGTGACTGTAGGCTTCACCCTGAGAGATGTGCCCTTGCAGAACTTGCCAATAAATTTCTACACAACATAGACTACAACTCGGCTAAAATATTAACGATTCAATCAAATCAAACGAAAAGACTTTTCCTTAAGATGGCTTTTATCGCACAGGAACCACAATGCATAAACAAAAGAACAGATATTCAACACCTCAGTGAGATTTACTCATACCTCCTTTTCTTAGATAAAAATGAAAATAATAACTTTGATCATAATAACATAAATAATTCATCTACATAAAATTAAAATTAAATCAAACGATGTCAACAGTTTACTGTATAATAAAATATAAATGACAACCTTGCACACCATGGTGATTAGATTCCGCTTTCTTCGTCTTCTTCTTCGTCTTTAGTTTTGTTAATGCCTTGATTTAAATAACCCACATAAAATGGTTTGCACGTTTGTCTGTTCATTCGCGCCAAATGACTGATATACCTTTTAAAGTTGGCTAAGCTAACTTAATCAATTAAATAAAAATTCTTATTAGGTATGTGAATGTAACTAAGTTTTCCAGTTTAATGTTCGTGTTTCGTCCTTATACAATTTTAAAATCTACCTAACTTATATGAATTTTTTGGTTTTTTGTCTTTAACGAGCTACTTTGATGCTCTGATTACGAATTTCTAAGATCCACATGATCACCCTCAACAAAGTGTAAGTACTTAAACACTAATATAATTGTATAACAGCCTCACTGTTACCGGTTTTCTCATTTTTGTAGTCTCCCTGAAGATGGAATTGATAATAAAGAATTCCGAAAGCTTGGAATAAAACTTTAAAGAGTATCCTTTCATATTGCTGCACACCCCAATATTCTACTAGTTTGTCTTCTAACTAGTCAGCAAAGACTACCCTCTCACATAAATATAAATATACAGGTTGTTACAAGAAAAGGATCCATGATTAATGGTGTGAGAAATTCAATAATAGGATTGCAAAATGCAATTTACTCGTATGGTTATTGGTTCACGTAATAACGAAGAATCGAGTAATCGAAAAAAATAAACACCTTTCTATTTGACATTTCAAATTCGTCATCAGCCAGATAAAATCTGGAGGAGGGGTAAATGTCAAAAACGTTTTAAAATATGTCCCCCCAACTTCCCTATTAGCGTCCTATAATTTGAATAAAATATCTCCAGCCGTGTTTTAGATTTTGCAATGTAATATTCCATTTATAATATGAACATCCTATAGAAAGGATTTCATTTTTAAGTCACTGGTTTCCATTCGAATTAAACAGATTGTATCTTGTGTGAGTTTTTTTAGGTCTATCAGACCAGAGTATTGAATTTGCATGCCCTCATTGGTTCTACTTCTTCAATATTTCTCACACCCGATAAGATATCGATTCACAAAGGTTGCTTATGCAAGTAATAATGTAGCCTATAATTGTTCATAAATATCTATTTTTGCTTAAGTAATCACTCAATTTATTAATAACTATAATTTAAACACTTTCTCTAACGTAATAAATTTCCAAAATTTCTTTTCTGCGTTTATCTTAAGTTTGATGCCAAAAACATACTAATCTGTTATTGGAATTTTTGTATCGGCAAGTATTGTCTATTTGTAATTAAAAATTAATTATATAGACGCCTGGATGTTCAGTTTGAAATTACAGTGTACGTTGTCAATAATTAAAGCTTTATTTAGAATTTGTAGGTATCAAAATAACAAACACATACATATATTTTAATATACTTCAATCTCTTTGGTGTTGCCATACTTACTAAAATACGCGTTCAATAAGGAAACCTATGTTGGATTGAATCCTTTTATCTATTCATAGGTCAAATCCCCAGCAATTAAAATAAAAACACAAATTTAATTCAATAAAGTATTCTATATAATATTTAGATTGTACAATGAACATATCAGTAACTTTAAATTTTTATAAGAAAACAAGACAAGACCATTTTAATTACATGATTTTTATCCGCCTCTAAGTTATTGATTAACAAATAAGTTATGATTGATTGATTACTAAATTGAATAATGGTGAAGCGCACTTAACTACTTAAAATGATGATAACATAATACCAGGAATTTGCGTTCTATTGTAAAGTGTATATTTCTTTTAGACCTCGACAGTCGATGAAGCAAGAAATTATATACGTTATTTTTCAAAATAATTTTTAATTTTCCGCAAAAAGTTTCTAATTTATTAATTTATCATATATTGAATATTAATAGTAATAATAATAATAATAACAATAATAATAATAATATTAGAAATAGAAGCGCTCACAAAGAGTATTGGACCACTTTAATCTTACATAAGTGGGATTAGATCAGCAAGAGTACTACTATCTGACTCAAAACAGGATCCACTCAAGACAAGATGCAGAAAATATCTCCACATAACAAGGCCTTGATACATCAAAACAGAAACTGTTCGTATACGCAGGCCGTTTGAGACGATACAAAACCAATAATGCGAGGAGACAAGACAACGCTCTATTCCAAAGATCGGAAAAAGCTTTCTACAGGGCACTAAATGATGGAGATAAAGAGCACACTTCACTTTGACTTGTTATTTTATCTCCACATCCTAACAATATCAAGACTTCGATACGCTGCCTTTCCGACAAAACCATTTTTATTTAGAAAATTGTAAAATAATACTTCGGAAATACCTAAATTAATTGTTAAAAAGTTCACAATGTCACAAATTGTCAGAATGTGAAACAATGAAGATTTCTTACCTTGAAAAGTAAAAAAAAAACATCAATGATTTATCATTACCGCTTACTTAAATAGGGATTTTTTCAAAAATTTTAACAGTCGCCATTTTGAAATAGCTTGATAGAATCGCGCCAAAATTTATGAGCATACTGTACAAGATATTAGCTTTCAAATATCACAAGCTGTATGTTTCCATTTAAAAAAAAAGATCGATGTCGTCATATCTTTGACAAATGTCTATAAAAAAAACAAACGAATAACGTCAAAATGTGAGCACATATAAAACTAAATTGACGTGTCCGAGCATTTTCTCCAAAAGTTACAGGTTAAGGCTATATTAATTTTATTCCGGACTTCTGGGCATTTACATTGTTTTATGTCTTTGGATCTTTAAATTGTAGTCTGTAATAGTCTGTAGGTTTATTTTGTTGATGAGAAATTAGCATTCTTTAAAAAATAAGATACATATCGATTTCATTTGATTTGATATATCGTTGTGGAATCTCTTCCCCTACTGAACTCTCCAAGATTTCCTGGAAATTAGTTCAGTCATAATTTTCAAACAACCTTCTACTAATTCTCAAATAAATCCAAGTTTTTTCTTACTGCACTGGCTTAAAATCTTGAAGTTAAAGGCACGTCCAGTACAGATATTTGCGTCGTCGTTCCAACTAACACAAAAACATGCACATTTGATAAAGCCGTCTTGCTGTCCCAGCAACACATAAACAATTTTCAAACCACCACATTCTTACTGTTGATGTTGCAAAAGAAAATTCAATTTTCTGACCCTGCAAACTTTATTTCTTTTCCCAGTCAGGGAAGGAACCTGCCTGAACTGAAAAGAAGTATTAATCACATTATTTCCTCATTACGGATGAGAAATTTTAATGTTAATGTTTAAATTGATATCTTTAATGATGTGCGATCATCATGATTACACACTAGGAAATACCACAAACAAAACACGTATATGCAATGAAAATTAACGTACTTATTCAAATTCGCCGAGATAAAGGATTAAACTATACTAACACTCATCTCACAAACAGCGTATGTCAATAGGAAGGTGAATGTTAGTAAAAAATTATTTATGCATATTCATAAGTTATTAATAAAATTATCAACACCAAGTAAAAGTAAATCTATTCCTGTTATTTACAATTTGTTGCTGCTCAAGAATGTATGTAATGTAATAGTAATTTACGTGGAAAATACTTGCCTACGGCTCGTCTTGGAATCTTGTCTACTCCTCCACAAAAAAACAGTTTCTGGTCGCGTTGCGTACACTAATTTTTCGGCAGCCGTGTGGAATAACAAATAAATTAAACACGTTTCTTTGTATGTATTTGAAGAACAAAATTAGGAATATTCTAATTCTTGTTTATATTATTATTATTTATATTGAAATTCGAACAATTGCCAATATTAAAGGGATCCAACTTTTTTGAAATGCTTGGCATATTTAAATGTCTATTGTTGAAGTAAGAACATAAAGACAAAGTATCCGATTCACGCTGATTATTTTCATGTGATAATATTTAAATGTTCTTGGCAATTTTAATTTTGTTTGTAAGGAAAATGTCTATATTTTTTTTTGTAGCGGGATGTTCCATGTGTTTTTAAATTAGGTTAGCCTGTGGCTTCTATTATTTCCTTGTTGACTTTTTCGGTATTGTTAATATACTTTTTTATTATAATTCGGCAGTGGCTTTATTTCTTTGTGTGTCGTGCGTGCTTACATGGGATATTGGTGCTGCTTGTTTTTGGCGCCTTTTTTTACCGTCCTTTTAGACGGTGCTGTTTTGATAGTACTTCTTCACTATTTCTAGTGCCTCCCTACTTTTGAATGGGCTCGCCAGAAGGAAGCCAATCTTTAGGTAGTTTGTATGTCGAGTCGGGTCTTGCTCTTGTATGTGACTGTGTTATGAGTTCGTTGGTCGACATGTCCGTACGTCTGTAGTAGTGGGTCATGATTTAAAAAAAAACTCGTTTATGGTCTGTATTTTAATGTCATTGTGTAGAACTCGGTTCATATCATATCTCGGTACATTTGTTATTAGTTTCAGTGCCTTGTTCTGAACTACCTGGAATTGACCTGGCCAAGACCTTGTAGGGTACCTTTGTCCTGTTGCCAATTTTACTCCTCCTGTGAAGCAGAGGGTAGATGGAGCTCAGTTATCGCAATGCAAGCTGTACTCTGTTAACTGAATTTAGCCTTCAATTCAGCCTTTGGTCGAAGATAACTCCCAGGTATTTAACTTCCTGGTATCAATTCACTTGTATCCTGTTGACGTTGAGCCGTTGAGCCTAGTTTCAGGTCGTTTACCGTTGCTTATCCTTCAGCGACATTGATAGACTTCCAGCTACCGTGTCTATTTAAATTTATAATATTTCCACCATTATCAGAAAATAACGTCGCCGAAGCTCGACGAAGGCAATGGCCTGTGTAAGATTTAGGATTGGGTAGCTTTAAAAACTCTGCAATCCTTTTTCCTGAAAATATTCTTAATTCTAAAGTACGTAAAAACTATGCGAATCCTATATATTATCAACACTCTCATATTGCATCTCCCTTTATTATCCATGCTTAACACAGGATGATAAGCGACGCCTGCAGAAAATCCAAAATAATTCTTTTAGATTCATTTACGGCTTAGAAAAATATGATCACATATCCGAAAAAATAAATCAATGCATTTGCATTCTTCTAACGTAATCAGCCTACATGTTCATGCTATTATTTGGTTATTAAGTACAATCACAGCAACGATGTAATTATTCTCGGACTAGGCCGGAAAAGTGCTAATTTCTTAAAGAAAAAGCGGGCAGGTAGTGGGTACTTTCCGGACGATGACCGAAAGAATACTTTATGTTAAGTTGTGGCAGAATACTTTCTTATACCTTCTATAAACTTACGTATTGAAATTAAGGGACAACGCACATACTTCATGGGAAATGTTGTAGTTCTTGACCTCCTGATCAAAAGTTCTCATGAGTGCAACAAAACCATAGCACTTGTTTGGATATAGAGGGTGTCAGACTTGTTTTTTAATGAAGAATTGCATTTTTTGTTTTTTAATCCTTGCAGAATCGTGGGATCATGGCCAGCCCCAGGCTCATAAAAGTGACTGAGTTTTGGTAGCCTCATAAAGTAGAGTAATTTAGGTGGTGACTGACTCGCGTACTTAACTTGTCGTATGTTTTGAAAATGTGGCGTTTATTTAATAATTAATTAGTCTAATAATAAAATTGCAATATTTGGTATTTCAGGGAGTCTAATGACTAGACATAATAAAAGTCCAGGAAAATCGTGGGGGAAGCAGGAATGAGCCTCATATTATGAGGAATATTATTTGGTTTCTATTTATGGTAGAATTTGCAATATCTTTTTATAATCTCTTGTTTTGTGGTGGTAAGTGCTTTGCGATCGTGTTTATGTGAATATAAATATAAAGAAATAAAATTATTTAAATAAATAAAGATTATTTTTGTTTCGATTCCTTGAGATGGGAAAAACAGAATCTAAAGTCTCTAATTAATCGAAAAATACGAAACTGTATGTTGTAGATTATTTACGAGACGTAAGAGATTTCCGCAATCAAAATATTACATTGTTCTATGAATAAAAGCGCACTCTGGAAAAGGAAAGCGCCTAAGCGTTACCCATAACAGTAGCATTGGTCGCTTTTTGAAAGGTGGTTTCTTGTTCATATCGATGACTACCACGAGGATATGAATGCTGACGTTTTTTATGACTATCTTGGGGAAATGATCCAGTTTACTCTATCTTCCTTGGAATAAAGCAAAAATACAAAATTGAAATATGACAGTACTTTGACTTGCTTCCTACTATTGTAAACCCTATGGCTCAAGTAAAAGGTACTGTGGCTAAAAAAAAAAACATATAGAATAAACGATGCTCAGAAGCATTCTGAGGAAACACAAGGAATTCAATGCAGAGAAGTGGTGAAAATGTATAAAACGCGTAATTGAGGAAGAGCAGAAAATGGAAATTATACCGTTTAATTGAAGAACCCCTCAAGCCAGTTGTTATTAACTTAGGGGCAGACGACAGTTTATCACATTTTTCTATGTATCGCGCTTTACTCTACTTACTTAATTTATGTTTCGGATGAATTTGACTCCATAATACGTAATTAGAAAGAAGAAAGTAAAAATATTGAATATAATAGTAATTTGAAGAAAAAGATGTGGGTTGCAATATACATTTTTTGTAAGCCCTAAGATTTTGACCTCCAGAATATTTGCTGAAGACATATTTTGCTAATTATCCATATTTTCATCTATTGACTTAAATTTGGACAGTGAGTTAGATCTTAATCTTTGACTCCTTTTTTTATTGAATTTCTGTTGAGAAAACCTTCTAGGGTGGGTTTGGGTACTGACGATTGTATAACTGCTGCTTTTCCTATTTTTTCAATATTGATATTTTTGTAATTTTCTAGTGCAGCTTGCCTTTCTTAAGGTGGTACCAGTCCCGTGGGAGTCTCTATGTATATATTGTGTTGCTTTATGTTTTAACTGTATTAATGGTGAACGCTAAAAAGTTGGAAAAATAAATCAGTTATAGGAATACTATTAATTCACCAAACTTTATTTTTAATAAAAACTAACTGCAATATTAAGTTGTCCTTGAAGATATATTATTTTAGATGGTATTTATAATGATGCGTGACTATATTTACACTATCAATTCACAAAACCGCTTAATACGGATTTTAAAGCTCTTTATCGCGTAGCGAAAATTCCATCCTCAATATCAATTCGCGAATTTTTAACAATTCTATTACGTGCTTATTGACACAAAAGCCAATAACCAATACCTTTTTTTACAACTTATTTAAACATTTTGTTAAAATAGTTTCGTAACGTAGTAATGTCTATTTTTAAACAGAAAACACGTTTGATATAATATTTATATTTACGTTGGGACAAAACTACAGACACGAAGCTAGTAAACCCACTTAAAAAATTAACATTCTATAGAGAGAAAGGTCACTTATAATTCATATAATCTCCTCTTACACCATATAGAAAAGTTTGGCTCAAAAAATCTAATAAGTGCATTTTTTAGAAAAATAAAATTAGACAACCTAAAAAAAATATCAACATCTTCCAGAGATACGTTAATATTATTACTACCAAAATTCTACTGTACAAGTTAAATATATGTATTAAACCGACAATTGGCTTTAAGCGCTACCTGACGTTAGATAGATAGCTGCTTATACGGGTTCCATTCCAGCGTTTGGTCTTCTTCAAGACCTCGCTGGTTTTATTAGACTTTATATCCTTGCCGAAGAGCCGTAATACGGCTAAACGCGTTCAAGGATTGGGTCTCACGGAAAGAAAAGGGACAAACGTCTTTCTTGTTTAATGAATTATTAGGGGTATTATTTTATTTATAGAATCTCTATAAGTTTTCCTTAATATTTCCCTATACTATTTTTTTGGAGAGACATGATGAAAACAAATGCTGATATTTATGAACTCTGACATACTACGACACTGAAATTTCTGAGTTATGCAATACCCAGAGTGTTCTTCATTTATCTTTACCATATCTGTATGATCCATTCCACAATAATTCGTTGATTTCTCGACCGCAATAAAATTTAAATGACAACCCTCAGTCGTAATCCCAACCATAAATAAGCTGCCTGACAAATATCTATTGTGTAGGCACCGGACCTGTTGAAAGGGTACAGGTCCTGATTACCTTCTAATTTCAATAGTTTAGGTTAACTATTTTCAACAAAACAACAAATATAAAATAATAAGTAAGTATCTTTATTTTAATCATGTAATTAGATAGCTATTAATATTTATACAAAAATACTAATATACAATATTATAATAATACAATATTTAACTTAACATACTCTATATTTAGCTCTGTTTCACTATCAGTATCGTCTTCGTCTATGCCTAAACTAATTATTAAGGGCCTTACGTTACTATTAATTATGTTATGGGAATCTTCGACTTGTATCACGTGTCTCACAGAATTTTTCCAACTTTCTACTAGGATATTATTTACACATTTGTTAATTAATTCTATAACAGAACTACTTAGTGTAGGGGATGTGTTTTCTCTTCTAATCATCGTTTTTAACTGGCTCCATATATGTTCTATTGGGTTAAAAATACAGTAATACGAAGAGAGGCGTAAAATTGTGTGACCATTAGCACTTGTCAGAGATATATTCTTTTTTAATATTGAATGTTTTTAAAACATTTAAAAGGTTTCTTTTTGTATAGGTTTCCTCGAAATATATATTATTTTCCATCATATAGTTTTGAATTTCCACTTTTGTATTATTTGAATTCGGCACTTTACTCGGTTGGCGACTGTGGTAACTAGCGTTGTCCATCACAACAACACTATTTTTGGGCCCATTCGGAAGCAGACGATTCTGAAACCAATCTTCAAACAATGAAGCATCCGTGTCTTGATGGTAATCCAAAGATGGTAATTTTTTTCGCGGATAATAATAGAGCGTTCGGAATAAATCCATTTTCTGAACCTGCATGTAATATCGTAATTCTTTGTCCTTTGTTTGAGGGAGCTTTAGTTTGACATTTGATTGTTGAATCGCTCCAACCTTTTTTAGGAGTGTACCTTTTTTAGCGTATCTATTGTTGGGACTATTTGTTTACTGTGCATTTCATAAATTTTCCTCCGAATCAAGTCTTAATCAGCTTCTTCGATGCTTCTCAATTTTCCGCTATCACACAGTTTTTTCCTTGGCTGGATGAGTCTGGTCACTATATCTTTTACTGTCGTTAATGCAACTTTGGTCAAAATACTCGTTTTACTAAAACTTGCACTCCGGTCATACCCTTTTTCTAAAAGGGTACAGTAAACGTTCTTTATGATGTTTTTGGCATCAAGTGATAAATGTTTTTTCTTCGTTACACCATAACTTCCGGAAGCAATATTATCTGAAGTTTCACACAGATCTCACATATTTTGGATGCTCGATAACACACACGAAAATACTTTTAACGCACAGCTTGACAAACACCAAACGACTGATGAACTAAGATGAATATTTCCCTCATATATAAAAAATCTCATAAGAAGTGTGGTCTTTCGCAAGAATTACAGCGATAATTCCACAGTAGAAGCGATAATCCCCCAGTAGGTATATGGGTATTTAAGTGTAACCACGGTTACCGCAAAAACTTTTATTATTGAACTTACTTATGTCAATCTGCGACATTTAAAAAGTGAATTGATTACAAATCAAGATTTAATTTAATTTTAAGTATATTTTTAATAAATTTGTTACTTATTACGTAATTTATTGTACAATAATGTTTTTTTTTTAATATGAAATACAATTTTTCGGGAAATATTCCACCGAATACCACTTGTGCATCAAAAATAACCAGATAATTCTGCTTTCAAGCGTGTTGTAGTATTGCAACTGCATTCGGTTATTTTCATTTTTGATTAAATCTCGAAATTTTCTCTCGGATTTAATCAAAAATGAAAATAAACTCATTCAGTTACAATACAACACGCTTTCAATCAGAATTATCGGTAATTTTGATGCACTAGTGGTATTATACCCGAAAAGACCATTAACCTACCTAATATACCAATATAATAACATAACTAATAGTAACGTAAGGCCCTTAATAATTAGTTTAGGCATAGATGATGTTATAATATTGTAGATTAGTATTTTTGTATAAATATTAATAGCTATTTAATCACATGATTAAAATAAAGATACTTACCTATTATTTTATATTTGTTGTTTTGTTAAAAATTGCTAACCTAAACTATTGAAATTAGTAGGTAATCAGGACCTGTACCCTTATAAAAGGCACTTATTTATGGCTGGGTTTAAATTTTATTGCGGTCGGCAAATCAACGACTTATTGTGGAATGGAGTATACCACATATCTTTATTTTTAAATAACTAACATTGAATTAATACCATTTAAACAATATATTAAACTTCTCACTAACTAGCAAGAAAAATTATTTGTTACATTAATGTTAATGTTTGTATTTACACAGTGCGTTAAGTTAAACGTAGGAATCGTACTTTAATCTACATTGATATTTTGGAACAACTAACCTTTTGACGTTTCAAATTAAAATTAAAAGGCGAAGTGCAACTGTCAAAATAAAAACAAGATGTCATGGTGTTGACATAGCAACAAGCGCTGCGACTTGACGTTTATGGCATGCTCTGTTTTTTACTGTACGTACAAAATCCTATTATTAGTAGATTATACCACGAGTCAATAATGATAGCTATTATTCCCGAGGAATATTTATGAATCGAGCCGCGTAAGCGGCGAGGGAGTAAATATTCGGGGGTAATACCACGAGTGCTTAAAAATTACCGATAATTTTCATGAAAGCTTGTTATTTATAATTCCACGAGTTCGAAGAACGAGTGGAATTAGTATAACAAGCTTGAATGAAAATTATCTGGTTAATTTTTATGCACGAGCGGTATTTAGGGAGAATATTTCTAGAATGAAATATATATTATTTTTTCATTTATGCCATAATTATATCTTTGTCGTTATCTGTTGAGAGGGTTTGTTTTTCAAAAGCAATGAATTTCCCGAAGGGAACTCATAACAATAACGATCACGTTCGCAGTAAAAAGGTAAAAAAATAGGTTCGATTGTTGTGTGTTGGATATACAACGTTGTCTAGGCAACGTTGTATATTCGCTGATATTTTTTTATTTTTAACGTTTCTTATGGGAAAATTTATACATGAGTGAAATATTCTGAGGTAATAATAGCCATTTTTGTGAGTAGTATACTCTACTTTATCTACGACTAATTTATTAATTTGAGATTTTTAATGAACAACTTTATTTGTCAATAACATTAAAATTAGTAATAGTACGATTAATAAACTGTATTGGTCGAGAACTATGAATAAGTTTGGAAGAGTTTTCAATACAAATATTTGGAATGTCGGTTGCTGCAAAGGAAGAAGATGCTTCATTACTATTTATTTGTTTAGTAATAGTATCTGCTGTAGTTGTCTTGTTTCTCATAGACTGATCAATGTAACATTCAGCTACTTGTGTAGATTTCCAGCCCCCATGACGCTTTAATCCAGTTATATCGCCTCCTCCATTAATGTACAGAGTGGCAGATGATCTACGATAACAATCGCCGGTATAAGTTTGAGGATTTGGCAAGTTTAAATATTTGGAAATTTGTCTACCAATGTCTGCAAATTTGTTTTTTCCTATACGTTGTATTGTACATTTGGATTTTTGATAATTTAGAAAGAATGAATTGATTTTTACATGTGACGGGCGGAGATCGATGTACTTCTTTATAATGTTGTAAAACGTACTGTTTATGGCGAATGTTCGTACAATTTTGGTTTTAGTCTTGGGTATTGTTATTAAAAAGTTTGTTTGAAGATCCTTTACGTCTTCTATATTCATTTCATAAAGCTCGTTTGACCGGCATGCGCCCATAATTCCAATAATTAATATAACCTGAAGCAAATAAGAATATGAGTTTTTTAATAGATTAGATTAAATACCTATGTATATTTACCTTATGTAAAAGAAAAACTTCATCAGGAGCTTTGTCAATAAATGTCTTAATTTCTTTCGAGGTCAGAGTGGAAGATTTCTTTGCTTGAAATCCTTCAGATTTTCTTTTTAAAAACGCTCGTAGTTTTCCATATTTTTCCAGATCAACGTCATGGTTTATTCTCAACATAGATTTAATTATTGAATAAAATGATCATAATGAAGATGGTTTGTATTTTGCACTTAGTTCAGCGAAATAGGCTAGTAGAACATTTTCGGAAAATGAATTTGTGTTATTTCAAAGACGCCATTCGTTGAAGGTTGCGTATGTTTTATTATAAATAGATTTCGATGTTTCCGGTATTAAGGTAGATGTTGTTGCTGTAGCTAGTTGTACAATTTCTGGAGGTGTACAAGTAAAAGCCTCTTCATTTTCATCCATCCCAATACGAATACATAAACACTACGCGTTTGACAGTGACACTTTTGACTTGGTGTACTTTGTTTCCATGGTATTATTTGATTTGAGAAATTTTGTGATTGGAGCGGGAATAAGGACTATTAATCTCTTGTCATTATTCCTAAGGGATTAATAGGTGACATTATATTGCGAAAACCACAACTATAATACTTACATTATACATTAGTCGTAGATAAAATCATATGATTTCATTATATACCGTGTATAATGAATATTATACACTGGTGTATATTGGATATTATTATTATTAAAGATACACATGTATAATGCTCATGTTATATAGTAGTCGTGTGCAAACACATTTATAACAAAGCCAGTAATACTTCTCTTGTACTTTTTACAATAAAGTTACCGCAAATATAACAAAAATCATCAGGCTTATTTTTTCAACTTCGACGGAACATTTTTGCAACAAATTATTTTACCGAAACAAAAACTGAAGTTATTATTTAAGTGCCATAAATTAACCTAAATGTGATTGATATAGTGCTTCTTAAACGAAAACAATAATCAGGAAATTATTCTTTTTATACAGCGTGTTACTTAATAAGTGTCCGATATTTTACAGGACGATTTTTCAGTTATTTATAAGGTGAAAAGTTCATATAAGTATGGGTTCGCAAGCCCTTCATTTTTGAGATACAGGGTGCTAAAAATTCATTTTTATTTTTGTTTTTGGTACTTAAATAATTCTTGAAGTAATGTCTAGATTTGGACGAAAATTGGTATCTAGGGGTTTCTTGAAATGCGAAATTCGAATTTGATGTTAGTATGGCTTCCACTTGTAGAGGGCGCCACCTACGTGTCTTATTAGTCTTTTGAGGAGTCATAACTTTTTTATACGTGCTTGTATTACACTTTTAAAATGCATACATGGTAGAAGTCGCTACGAGCAATCGTTCTCGAGAAAAAAAATAATAAAGAAATTAATGTCATTTATTTGCATATCGCTATGCCTATATCAGAGTTTGATAAAATAGCATTTATCTCCTAAACAAAGCCAAAATCAAAAAATTATAAAAATGTACTTTGCATTAGCCAATAAAGTGCCCACATAACAGTGTTATCAAAACAAAAAACGGCAGTGGCGTACATATTTTATGTTCCTGTTAAAAATTTTAACACCCTGTGTCTCAAAAATGAAGGGTTTGCGGACATGCTTATAATATGAACTTTTCACCTTATAAATAACTGAGGAATCGTCCTGTAAAATATCGGATACTTATTAAATAACACCCAGTATAATATGGCAATTTTATAGAAAAAAAAAACTGTACGTGATAGAAACACACGACGATTGATTTGGTTATTAGTACTAGGCCAATGCACTTACGACTTGACCCGGAACAAATTAATATAGAGATGAGACTAGTGGCAAGTAGTAGTGTTTTATGCCCTGATTAACATACTAAAAGTCCCAATCCCTCCGTTTCGCATAACACCCTCAAATTAATGTCGCCATCTTGATTTTTGGTACCTTTTCAATAAAAACCTCAATAAATCAAAAACCACTCCACATTTAAAAAAAAATAGAGGAGAGGAAAAATAAAGATAACAAAAAATCACATTAGATAAAGTTACTTTTGGATCGGTGCATATCTATTCTTACTACTTATTGGCCGATGAAAAAGAAAATTAAGTAAAAAAATAACAAAATAAATTTTTATTTAAGCTTACATAGGTACAAATACTATGTATACCTACTACATAAATCAAAGAAAAATGGCAATGTACATAGATATTAATATAAAACATTAAAATTTACATAGTTTATAGATACAATTTCTTCCATACAGGGTAGGGTGTATTTATGAAACTGTTTATTCTGACAATATTGTTAAGACGAAAAGGATAATTATGACAAAGTAACAACTAATAATAAAATATGGCTCTAAAAATAATCCCAGCTATTTAGGCTTCTTCATCACTTTCTAGATAATTTTCGTTAAAATGAGGAATATTGCCACAAGCATTACCGTTATAAGTACTGCAGAGATTGGAACAATAAACGTTCGATTTTTCTGCATGAGCAATAATTTTTACAATCACTCTTACAGTTGCAGTAAATTAATTTTAAAATAAAACTAGGATCGATCAGATCTGTTGTTGTTTGAAGAAAGAGAACATTATTTTTTGCAATCCACCCCCACTCTTTTGGATCTAGTTTGTTGTCCAACCATTCTTGTACTTGTAAGTATACCCTAAGAAAATGATACTTAGGCGAAATCGAAGTAGGGGGAAGTATTGAAACTTCAAAGTTATTACAAAGATTTTGACGTGCTGTTAGAGTATTATGTCTATAAAATCGCATAACGTTTAACACTTGCTTTTCCCATACAATGTCATTAAAAATGATTCTTCATTTTTTACAATATCGAATCTATTATTTAAAGGATCTTTAAAAACTCGAACCGACCTAGCCACACCTTCGTTTTGAATAACTCTAAGAGCCTTAAGCTTCCCTTGATTGTAAAGGCAAGAGGTTGTATCAGTACCTGTTGCCGCATGTAAGAATAGTATATTTAATGATCTTTTATGTTCTCGCCTAATTTATTTTGTAATTTGTCTATGTCTGTAATTCGGTCTGGTTTTGATTGTCTACCGGGTCGCATCATAAACATTCCCCAATTTTTGACAAAATGAATTAAAAGAACGAGTAAGTGTGTATCTTCTCCAACCAATGTTACAGAATTATTATTTTCCTTTAAGGCTATCGTTGTCTCTACAATTTTAGTATCAGCATCAACTTCAGCTTGAATTGTGGATATTTGAGCAGATGACGACGTAATTGCGCTTGGTTTTTGTGGTCATTGTTTCATAGCCCTCAAAAACAATTGTACAATTTTTGCCGTAATGATACTCGACATATTTAAGGTATTGAGAAAAGACGCTGTCATATGTAGAAGAAAATTGCCAGACAAACACTACCGTTTGCTACCAGTCTAATCTTTATATTAATGTGTTCCGGGTCAACCATATAAAAATTTATAAGTGCTCTGGCCTATACGTCAAAACTAACTTAAAAAGGCAAAAATTGTCTAATCACAAATTTCTCCAGGCCTGTGTTATGGAACAAGTCCTGTTCATTTCTGAAGGAAGAAATGAATAACATAGTTGTGTATCATCCGCGTACATATGGAGCAGTCGGTAATAAACTTAGAGCAAAATGCTGTGTATACAGAGAAAGACACCGGTTCAAGAATTGACCCCTGAGGAACACCACATGTTAATGGTTTTTTCTATCAGACAACAGCAGCGGTTCTCGCAGGCACGCTCGTTGCTATCTACCTGCCAGATACCTAACTCTTAAGGAATAACACCGTAGAAGTTGAAAGACCAATAAATTTTAAGTATTTTCAAGAATATGATAATTGTATCAAATGCCTTCCAAAAATCCAAAAGTACAAGAACCAACAATAAAATAGTAATAATAATAGTAAAATAAATATAAATATTATTCTAAATATACAATAATGAGAACCTAAAGAGCTAGGAAAGGAAGATAGTTTATCTTAAAGTATTTCCCTTACTAATAGCTAGATATTAAATTAGAAAACAATATTTTGAGAGTCCAAGTATTAAGAAGTTATGTAGATGCGTTGGGTAATATTTAAATATTTCCTAAAACAGGCTTCTGACATTTGTTTATAGCTTTATGCTTTTTAGCTGACCCTTACATTCACTTGATATTTAAAATGTTTAAACGAGACAAGTTAAATGTAGGTATCCTGGTTTGCAATATTTAAATAATATTAGGTGACCGCTCCAAAAATAGAACGAAAGTAAATACCATAAGAGTATAATTTCAAGATGTTTTACAGGGTGAGTGAACCATACAGTAAAATTCATTATCTCATTTGCTTCGGGAATTACCAAAAAACGTGAAATACAAAAGTCTTAGTGAATGTTGAGATGCACATTCTTAAATTATTTTTGAGTCTGCAGGGTGGCTCAAAAAGGTGGGGCGAATATAATATAAGTTTTTAAATGGAACACCCTATTTTTTAATATATTTTTAGATTCTGCATGAAATTCAATAACTTTTTGGTTAATAATGTTATATACCTAAACCACTAGTAGTTGCTCTTTTATTTCAATTTTTCTAGAAAAATATTAGTTTTTACTATTATAAAAAATTGACAGTTTCGCCATTGTTTCTAAAAGTGGAATATTCATATTCGGTACAAACGATCTATTCGGATGACAAAAAAGGAACATGTAATGTGATTTGAGTTAGATGCTACAAGGCGTTCAAAACAAATTTATACATTTAGACTAATTTAAATTGAAAAATATCAACTTTTTTAAATGACATAGCCTGTATATTATTATTTGTTCTAATAGGATTTTTAAAACTCTTCAACTTTCATTAAGTATGTCATATAGGTACCTATTTTTAATAGTTTGCGATTTATTTTGATTTTTCTCATTTTTACCCTTGTTTTCATTACACTAACGGGACTAACGCTATAAAATAAATAACAATAATTTTTCTGCTAACTAACTTACTTCATTTTTAACTATTATGACGTAATAATAGCCCTACAAAAAGAAATCTAAAAGTGTTAAGTCACATGATCGAGGGGCCACCCGATGAATCCATCTCTACCGATCCATTTATATGGGTAATGATTGTTTAAAACTTCCCGATGGTAATGAGCAGAAGCTCCGTCTTGTAAAATCCACATCCACAAAAGACGATTTTTTTCGGTAATTCCCGAAAGAAATGAGATAATGAACTTTACTCTATGGTTGACTCACCTTGTACAATAAACGATTGTTTTATACTTGTACCGAAATCATTCCAAACGTTGGCAATTAAGACAATCCTTTCAAAATATATTAGCAATATAATTATTATAAATTACTATTAAGTGAAGGTACCAATACATATTACCTAAAAATAATACAACAAATTCCAGCATCTTTAAAAATTACCTAAACATTTCTTAATCCTTTATATCTGAAATTATTCTCCCAAGCTTGCTAAATACCTGTAATTATTTATTATAGAATAATAAATCTTAGATTTTTGGAATTTTTACAATTTTGTAAGACTCATGGACGTAGTAAACTTTGGAAGAGTGATGTTTCACTACTTGTAATACCACTGGAGCTTCAATTTTTACCGAAAATTTTTTCGAACACAGGAATATTTTGAAAATTATGCCAAGACGAAGATGGGGGATAATTATCCAAAAATATTACTTAAATGCATGTTAATAAAAATCTCTTTGATATACGTTTTAAAATGATTTGTTATTTTAGATAATGTCTAAGCTCTTTGTTGCAACTTTGTCCTATTTTCTTGCAAAAACCCCTGAAGATGACTATTTAAATGATTGAAACGTGTATGGTGTAATTTATTAATTCAACTCAATTCTTTATTCGAGTTATACAAAATATGATTAATCTTACTTACGTCAATAGTAGAATAGTAAATAGTAGAAAGTGAATTAGAATGACATCAAATAACATTACTATGAACGCCAGATATTGGTAACCATGCTAACGTTCAAAGAGAGTTTGTGGATAGATTGGGTCATTGTAGAGCTGTGAACGGATACCACTTCCAACATTTATTAAAATAGGCAGGCATATTCCTTTATTGTAAATAATGTTCATTAAATAAATAAAATAATATGTTTAAAATTTAAAAAAGTGTCATTTCGTTTATAAAAACAAACTTGAAATTGATACTAATTTTTTGAGACACCCTATACGAATGAAAATAAAGTTGGGAATAATAGAAATATTAGTGAATAGGTTAAGTTAAAAAAAAAAACACTAAAACAATTCAAGTTATATTTTTATTTTCATTGAAGATGTCTAATTTTCAATTGTCAATAATTCGTAAACAGTTGAAGATAGGTATAGGATATCATAAACGAAATCTGCTTAGAATCTTGCGTGGAATCAAAAAATGAAATAATATACAGGGTATTCCATTTACAAAAAGTGACATTGACGTGATAATTCATTTATGTAACACCCTGCATATTCTAGTATTAGCTAAAAAAATGCAGAAATAAAAATAAAAATCGACGTGTCTGAGCGTTTTTTTTTTAAGTTAACCTGTTCAGAAATATTCCTATTATTGCAAACTTTATCACCCTGTATCTTCTGTCGTACATTAAGTGAAACATCTTCAAATCGGTTTTGTCAGCGATTATGACTGGACCGATTAATTGACTATTTAACATACCACACCATACATTAATGCTAAATTTATGTTTAAAATTATGTCCTACAATAGCGTGAGGATTTTCATAGGACCATCGGTGTTTATTGTGAAGATTATTAATACAATCGCGAATGAGCTGTGCTTCACCAGTGAACAGAACACACTTATACAGTCTTCGATTTGCAATAATCCAATTGCAGAATTGCGTCCTTAATGCAAAGTCACCATCCCTCCAAGCAGACGGTTATGTAATTTGATAGGTATCGGCAATTCGCCTTGTTCTTAAGCTTGATCATTTTCGACGGCGTTAAGGATAGGATGCCCTACTATAAATAATTTAATAGAAATTTTTATTTGAATATTGTTTACCCCTGTATTTCGGTAACGGCCGGGAATAGGACCCATGTTTATAGGAACTTTTACGTTTATTTTGGGCCCCGAATACGTACCTAATATATTGACGTTATCTCCTGAATTACCCTGTACACATGTTACAGATTACAAATTAAAATGTTAAATAATTAAATGGAAGATAAGAAACCCAAAATCTATTCACTTCCATGAAGTCATCTATACTGTAGTAAGCCCTGGCGGTTAGTTCCTCTTTTAAGTAAGAGGTGAAGGCTTTTTCAGGCAGGCTCTTAATTTCACTTGGTAACTTATTATAGAACAAGGGACTATAGTAAATAACCGAAATCCTAGTTCGTTGTATTCTATGGAAATATATTCTGATATTATCAGCCGCCCTATAGTGGGATAATTATGATATGAAGAATAAGTAATGTAGCGATGCGTGTTCTTGTGACAGTAAAGAATGCACTTGTATATGTATCTTCCCGAAACTGTTAAAACTTTAAGATCTTCAAATTTTTGTTTGACGTCGCCTCTGTATCCCAGACCCATCACAATGCGTACCGCCCTTCTTTGGAGAGCAAAAATGCGTTTTGCATGGGCAGAGTGACCTCATGCCATAATGGCGTAGACAGCGATTGACTGGAACACCGCGTGAAAGGTCTGCAGCAGTGCTGCTACCGGAAGTACCCGGGCCAGATTTTTTAGAAGATAAATATTTCCGTTGAGACGCCCTGCCATGTGGTCCACATGATTTTCAAATTTGAGCGTAGGGTCTAGATACACACATAGAAATTTTACCCCCTCTATATTCTCCTCTATTTCTCTCAACCCATATGTCATGCTCATTGTCTTTGTTTCGTTCAAAGTAAGCTTATTTGTAGCAAACCAGTTTTTCAGGTCTTTGATCTTGGCGTCCATGCCTCCCCTCAGCTCAGCTAGGTCATCACTACCCTGAACCACTGATGTATCATCAGCAAACAGCAGAACTTTCGCGTTTGGGAATGCGTTGTTAACGTCATTAAAATTTATCAGCAAATGGGCCCCAGGATTGAACCCTGAGATACTGGTGTCAACCCTATGAAAACTGTCTTCTGCTGTCTACCTCCAAGGTAGCTCTTCATCAGCGCCATACTCCCATTGTCGAGCCCATAGAAGGATAATTTCCGATCAAGCACCTCATGGGACACACACACACAGTCGAAGGCCCTTGAGAGTTCGCAGTACGTCGTCACCATTTATACCGCCCCCCTCAAAAGCATCCGCCATGTACTCGAGTAAATCTTAAATGGCCGGGGTAGTGGAAGAGCCAGTCCTGAAGCCAAATTGACTGGCAGTAAACAAGTTATCATCATTGAAATGCTTGTATAGCTGTTCTTCTAAGATAAATTAATAGATCTTATATAGGACCGGATCAATGATATTGGGCGGTAGTTATTTATGTCGCTTTTCCCCCCTTTTTTGTACATAGGTACTACTTTTCGTTAAAATGGTGGTTATGCTTATTTATCAGATCTTCTCTGGTGTCTGTGAACTGGCGATAAGTATACAAGCCTCTTTAAATTTTTCCATAAATAGGAATCCAATGGAGTCATGTCGACTCCGTGGTCAAAAAATAGGTTCACCTCGACCTATTTATCGATTACCAAAAGTATTCGATAAGCGCTGATGCACTAAATTGCTAAAATGGGGCACTATCGTGCATGTACCAATAATTTCTATGGGCACATGTTCGAATAAACTGTTTAAGTTTTGTTGCAAAAATTGCAAGTACCTACATGGCACCTTTTAATCTGCCTTCAATGAAGAAAGGTCCAATGAGATGATTCCCAAAAATCCCCGGCGACATGCTAACACACAATAACCCTTTGTTGGTGCTTTGTCTGTACTGTTGCATGGGGATTTTCTTCATGCTAGATATGCAAATTATGACAATTAATTACTCCGTCTTGGGTGAGACCGGCTTCGTCCGTGATCAAAACAAAACTAGTAAAAGTATGATATTGCCTAAATCGTTACAAAAACCAATTTTCGTAGTTGACTCTTGCAGGATAATTAGCAGGAGACATGGCATGTACCTTGTTGACTTACAAGGATGTAGCAGTTGTTTTTGGACGGTCTCATAATATATAAATAACCCACTTTGTCGCATAAACTTGGACCGACAGTTTTCTTCACTTATTAGAGGGATTTTTAGCCATCGCATCCAGAATTTCCTCTTCTACTGAGGGTTCTTTGCTCTTCTTGGAGGCCCTTCTCCACCATGATGCGACAAGAAACTTCCTAAAATGGATTAGCAAAAGATTAGCTACTCTTAGAATCTTTTTTTATTTCATTTGACTTTTTACCTTTTTCTCCTAGGCTATGATCAACCCTTTCAAAAGTCCCTTCGCGCGGTAAACGTCGATTTGGAAATGTATCAGAATAAATTCTTCTCGCCTCTACACAATGGCCGAGTGCTTGTCCATATTTATTTAAAGTCGATTTAGGCGTGAGAAATTTTAGTTTCAGTAAAGCAAATAATAACATAAAATTTAAGAAAATATAACTTAGATTTATAAAAGATGTTACTCTGTTTATTCAAAATATTTATTAAATTATAGATTTTTAAGGTTGGTTCTTAAACAATTTTTGCTAAAATTTTTAAAAATAATCAGCCGGTTCCGGACTTTTTGGACTTTGTTTAGGGTATGTCAATTAAATGTAAATTGTTCGCGCACTGCACTGCCGAAGCAGCCAGGTTCGTCTAACGCAATACTACTAATTTAGGTAAAGTAATTAAAATATTCGGTTAACAATATGAGTTTAATGTTTGCATCACAATCACAATGAGATATGCAAGTCCTTTCATTATCTAGTTTACGAATTTTGTTTTCGAGACTCTCAATCTAATTTTTTTACTAAATTGGATATTATGGTAATTAAAACAATTTAATTAGAGAATGCAATGTTAAAATGTTAACTAACTATGATTCAAGTCCAAATTTTCTATCAGTGACCTAGCATATAGAGAGCCCCAGGTTGTGCGATGGCGAGGGAATGCATTCCAGTGACGTGAGCATTTTAAAAAATAATAAATGATGAAATTTTCATATAATTCTTAATACAATAATACATCGTTTTAAAACGAAAAATCCTGATCCCGATATTTCCTGGAAAACGCCAGGCGTTTACGGCTATTTGTTTAGTTCATTTCCCCGCTGCTCTACCATCCGCTTCAATATTATCTTTAAAATATTTTTTTACTTTTTTTTAATAGTATTTAAAATACTCCGGTACTCTTAGTCTTTGAATATTTATTTTTTCCGATGCACTGCAAATAATATTCCGGCATTATTACTGGTGTTCAATAAACTAGTTCTCCTAGATGTCCTCAGAAGTATAAGTTTAAGGGATTTAGGTCTGGAGACCTTGGTGGCCATATAACAGGCCAAACTCAATCCCTAGATCAGGTGGCCGAATTTTACACCTCACACAATAGGTTATTATGACGGTAAGGGATTAGCATTTATAATGAGTTTGTAAGATAGATAGACGGAGTATACCATAATATCGTAATTACATTATAACATAAATAAAATCCTAATTTATTTAAAAATTATTTATCACATTTATCAGTGTAATCAGCTCCTGAAATAAATATAAAAAACCCACCAGACTCGCCGAAAAAAAAGATAATAATTAATTTATTGATGTAGGATCTTATGCAAATAATAAAACTTGTGAAGAAGATCCGCATACCTACCGTATTATTTTATTGGGTTCTATTGTTACAAAAATATGGAGTTTTCGTATGTTTACGTTTACTAGAGTTGGAACGTACGTATTGAATAATTAAAAATTCAAAGGATTTTATTTACAACCATGCATCTAATTATGACATTGAAAGGTGGAAAGTTGACGTTTTTTTACTTTTAATTTTCTGGAAAGTAAAATAGTTATTTTGTTGTAATTTTATTAAAAATCGATATCTCGAAATAATATACGAACACACCAACATAGACGCTCACACTCATTACACAAAAATTTAACGACAATAAATGTTTATTTTTTAAATTAATTTTATTGGCAATATTGTAGGCAGTCACTGATATGTTCAAACCTTGCTGAATTTCTTTTTTTAAGAGGTTTATTTCATGATTATTTGAAGCTAAAGTAGTTTTAGTAAAATTTGAGCTTGGCTTTGAAATCAGTTTTGCCGTATTAGCTTGAGTAGCGACCGAACTATCTATGTATTCCTCAGGTACTGTGCTAGATTTCCAGCCTCCTAACCGCTTAATTTGCATGCGGTCGCCACCGTTGTTTGCGATCAAAGTAGCCGCTGTTCTTCAATCGCGACCTTTTCTTCTAAAAAGTGAACGTCTGTAGTTTTCATTTTTTATAATTCATCTGATCGGCAGGGGCCTGAGACACCAATAACCATTGCGACCTACAAATGTATAAAATAACAAGTTAATATAGAAATTGTCAACCCTTTTGGTCTAAAATACCTTTTGAACAAGAAATTCCATGAGTGCTTGTTGTAAAAAAGTTTCCATATTTTCCATAGACAGTGTGTTCGATTTTTTCGGCTTGTATCCTTTGTTTTGCTTAGAAATGTCAATAACTTTGCGTGTTTAGATATGTCTACTTCTTCCCTAATTGATAGAGTGGTTTTCAGCATTGAATATACTGACCAATCCGTTGATATCTTCTTTGTCTTGACATTCTCACTAAAATAAGCTATAGTTGGGGTCAAGCAAATATTTGACGCGTGACACTTCCATATTGTCATTGGTGTCAAATACGGCAGGCCACTCATAATATAAAAGTTACTAATGGCTAATTTATATTATAATAATTACCACCCACTCGAAGTATTTGTATCTTTATCCTTTTATATGACTAAAAAGAGATATACATAAACCGAGTTACCTTCTCGTCGATTTGGTCAAATCATATGGGCTGCAGATCCGCATTTTATTTATTAATTTAATCGTTATACGTTACTAATCGTTATACACTACTAAGATTGCTTTTGTTAAGACCTGTGATATTAATGGTCAATCCTGAATCCCACCATTACAATGCACAGAATTTATCAAAACAAATTTATTTATATTATAATTCATATTCTTAGACCAATTTCCCAGCAATCATTTTCTGCAAAGGTTTATAAATAACAATATTCGTCAATCCAGCCCTGACTATGTATCAGCTGTAATAAAGTAAAATCGAAATAACCTAGTATTGGACAAATATGACAAGATGGAAGTGTCACGCGTCAAATATTTGCTTGACTCCAACTATAGTAGCGCCGATTCAGAACAAGGATTTTAAACTCTGTTTTTCGTACACCATTCTTTAAAACTTTTATATGCCTTGTCATATCTCGGGCGGCTTTTAGTTGGCAGATGATCTTCTTCTACTATTTTTACTGCTTCTCGAATTTCTGGTGGAGTAGCAGCAAACTTAAATTCCTCATCTGATTTTTTCGATGTTTTGCGAAATTTTTGACACTATACATACGTTTTCAAAAAATTATATATTGTTTAGTGACATGGAAACCATTTTCAAAAAATGATATTGCCATCTTGATGTGTATTACTATTTTACCACTTGCTGTTATTTGAAATTCTATTGTCTGTCTAATTTTTAAATGAAATAGTCAATACGACATTTCGCTTTTAATAATAATTTTAATTCAAAATAATAAAAAGTGGATGAAGTGATTGTAAATAAAATGGTTTACAAACCTCGGTGTAAAGTTTCATTACCGTCTCGAGATTCAGTTAACTTACTACCGTCTCTCTCGACAGTAATGAAACACTTTCCACCTCGTACGAATAATAAATTTGACCCTATTCCCAAACCCAATAAACTATTTTTAAAGCTGAATATCCAATCCTTGATTTGGCGTTTATAAAATATGCTCTTTAAATCATAGTTTGTGATCCGCTATATGTCCCAGATTTCTAACTGACTTTTTGAAGGATATATTATTTTGATCCAATTGAATACTGATTGTATTTAGGATATTTTCTCTTATACTGCCGTTACAAAAGGGAATAGCGGCTGACTTACCAGGATTCATTTTTAGAAGACGATTTTTTCTATTAATCAATAAGTTATCCAAGTCATAGCAAATGAGGAGGGATTAAAGGTAAAATATCTCTGAGTATCATCTGCGTACATATGACCGCTATTGAAATTGCGAGGTATAAAATGTATATTAGAGGGCCAAGGGTATTTCCTTGCGGAACTCCGGAAATTACGTCGAGGACATTAGATTTACTTTCATTGATAACCACTCTTTGTATCCTATCGGACAAATAGGATGAAATTAATTTCAAACCATTTTTATCAAAGCCGATATAATTTAATATTGGTATCAAAATTTTATTTTTTTTTACGGTAAGGCACAGCACTGCAGGATTTCTCCTTTAGGGCGCTTTGCGAGCGGTGCGTGTGCGCAGAAAACGATTCACTTTGGTCTTTAATCTTTGGAGATTATACAAGTTGGGGAACACGGCCTAAGAGAGGTCGTTCCAGAGTGATGATGTTCTCCAGATGAAAGGTTGTTTGTCAGATCATGGTAAGCGATGGCTCTTCTTTGAATGAAATCCAGTAATCTCTCTCAGGGTATGTTTAGGAGCAGAGCCCTAAATATGCGAACAGTACTCCAGCGATGGGCGAATTTGGGCTTGATAGAGCATCAATAGTTGTTGAAGTGTATAGAGGTTCTTAGTTCGGAAAAGTACCCCAAGCTTCGGCAAGGCTGCCCTAGCAACAGCCGCAACGTGACTATGCCAAGACATATGACTATCCAAATTGACGCCCAATAAATGAATTGATGAAGCCAAGGGAATCGAGTGCCCCCAAAGCGGAATTTCTTCCAGGTCTTTGTTGAGATGTAATACCTCTTACTGCTTACAGAGATGTGCATTGGCAGCCGAAGTTCGAGCATCCAAAGTTAAAAAATAAAACAAGTGTACTGTCATCAGCGGAGCCATGTATAGGGCTTTAAATTTTTTTCAAAAGATCATTAATGTATAGTAGAAATGGGGTGGGCGACAATATGGAATCTTAAGGGACTCCAGCGTTGATGTGTCTGAAATGAATCCGTCCATCGCCACTCGCAGAGAACGGTCTTTAAGAAAGCTTGATAGCCATGAACAAAATTGAACCGTCATTCCGTATGCTCTCACTTTAGTTAGGAGCTCCTCATGCCATACTCGGTTAGTGCTACCGCCCGTTGTTCCAAACGTGAGTAACATAAGCGAGACGGTCTCCTGTTGATCTAATGATAAAGCATATCAAAGGCCTTACTGCATTCAAGTAAAATTAAAATAGATAGAATATTATTGTCAATGCCTTGAAAAATATCATCTGTAACTCTACAGAGGGCTGTCGAACAACTGTGTCTTTGATATAATGTTATTCAAATTTTAATAAGCAACACTCTTTTCCGAAACCTCGGAAAGAGTAGGTAAAATAAAAATTTAACGGAGTTTATTAAGGTCTCTTGGATTATTTACTTTGAGAACAGGAGTCACATTGGTTTGCTTCCATGGCTAAGGGAAAATAGGAATTTTCAATGCAGCTATTTATAATTTGCGTCAACGGGCCCAATGTAGCCGGACAGCAAAGAAATATTAATCTTATATTAACTCCGTCTCAGCCAAAAGCCTCTAATAGCCCACAGTAATTTTATTTAACGAAATGTAGCTTTTTGTTCAAGAGTGAAAGTGTTGCGGTCCATCAACAAGCATTAAAAATTATACGAAGAAATTTGTTCGGTTATTTGTATTTATTTTATGTCACTGTTTGCATTGTTTTTGAGGTTGGATTTATGGACTTCGTGACATAAGTGAGACGTTTGGGTGCCTTTTCGTTTTAATTTATTTGTAGCGTTGTGCATTGAATGATAAGTTCGAATTCGATACAAGTAGATTCACCACAAATCAAGCTTATTCACAATGAAAGGTTTAGAGACTAGAAATGAATTTGTAAATTTGTGTATTTCTCTCATTATGTTATAATAATTATCAAAGGGCGGAATATATGCAAAGCGCATATATATGCATTTTTTGCATATTTTTCTCAATTTTATAATAAAGTGCATATTCTTCCCGAATTATTATTTTATGAGCATATTTTCATATTTTTTGCGTTATCAAATAATTAAAAATGCCCGGTCATGAAAACTCGTAGACTCACAGGTTTAAGGTTCAGTCCGGCACTTGTTTTAGGGATTTTCCAATCTGAAGATAATTATATAATAATTAATATTTACATTTTGTTTATACACAAGGTATTTATTGGGGGTTTCCGGGGTATGCAGGTATATTGTTAGGCGTATTTATTGTCATTAAATAATGCCTTATTATTACCTGCTTAATAAACTGTATTTATATCGGCTTGCAATACGTACTTCTGTTTCAGCCTGTCGAAAGATTTTAGTATTTTCAGTATAAAGCTAGTGATTTCAAAATTTTATTCAAAATGTCTAAAGTGACGAAAACGTCTTCGTGGATTAAGAATTTCCCAGAGTTAGAGTTTAGGGGAGAAAAAGTCTTCTGTAAAGCTTGTGCAAAAATTATTGTTTGTGAAAAGAAGTTCCAAATCGATTAACATTTGAAAACACCGCTGCATAAATTAAAGTTACAAAAAATGAAATCTGAACCAGTTCAGCTAAGTGTAAAAACTGTATTTCAGAATGTAGGAGAAAAATTGAAATCTGAAAAGAAAATTTGTCCAGAAGACTTATGTTAGTAAGGCCTTGGTCGCAGCAAACATACCCTTAAAAAAATTGCAAAATCCGCAATTTATAGGATTTTTGCAAAAATGTTGTCAACAAACCATTCCTGACGAATCCACGCTTAGAAAAAAGAATGTCCATTCAGTATACGAAACCGTTTTAGAAGAAATTAGAGCTTCACTGGGGATAAAAATGTTCACATCATTATTGTTGATGAAGCACAGATGCTTGTGGCAGATATATCGCACATCCTATGAATGGATCACTTCAAGAAGATAAAGCAACAAACCCAAATTTAATAGCTTCTAGGCAGCTACACAAAACTAATTATTTTAACAGATTTATTCAGCCGTCCCTATCGAGCTTTTTCTCACCAAATCCAGTCCCAGATGAGAAGTTTTTAGTGCTTTTGTCTGATGCAGCACCGTAATGGTAAAAATAGACCAAAATTTAAGAATCTGTAGGGAAACTGAAAAGTTTCCCCAAAATCAAAAGAGAGTGACCCACGTACTTATTAGTAGGTCAAGAAAATTTAGATGTATATATACATTCTTGCATTCCTGTATATCTCACAAGCACCAATCTCACTTAGTTCAAAAAATAGATGATTTTGCCTTTTAATAAACTAACAATTTTATTTGTCACTAAATTTAATAATCAAATTATCAATACAATTCAAAATAATATTCTAAATCTAAATCATGCAAATTAGATAAATTAGACGCAAAAATGATGGTGGTGCGATCTAAATATAGGTTTAAATTTATGATGAACAGAATAACAATTTGTTTTTGCAATACAGATACCTACGTCAAAAAGTGAACAAATTCATTTTAAAGTTAGACAAAGAAACCTAAAACAACATTCTCAGCCTTGTGGGTAGTTATAAACATGAGAAGGCTCTTAAGTCTGCCGCTTTCAGTTATGTTCAAAATTAAAATGATCACCCTTTGCAAAAAAAAATAGAAAGTGAAATGAATTTATTTACCTAATAAAAATTAAATTTAAATACCATGCTTCACCATTTAGATCCAAATTTTTAACCAATTAATGGAAGTATCTATATTACTGTTGAAATGAATATGTTTTAACCAATTATAAATTCAAATTAGCCTAGAAATGATTTATAATTACCACATACCTTGTCAAAAGGGCGTAATAAATCTTATCAAAAAAAAGGATATTAAGTAAATCCTTTCCTTATCGTCAACTTTTAATATTTTCTACTTGCTTTGATCATCTATTTTAAATTTACTGCAATGGACAGGACATTATTTCAAAAGGGGGGTCATGTTATTATAGTCAGGAACTTTAGTGTTTCATTATAAATTCTTTGACTTCTTTTTCTATATTTGGAGAGAATGTTTTTGAAGTTAACAAATTTTTCTATCTTTTTCTCAGCTCGATTCTGTTGCTAATAAACATATCACTTGTTCTTTTTTTTTTTAATTAGCCGCCGCGTGTCTTTCCTACACATGACAGACCCATCAAAAAGCAGGTATTTTTAGTTGTCAAACAATTTTACGATTTTTGGCAGGTGTTGACGTTTTCCTCTTTGCGAGATGAATAATTAAATAAAAAAAATAAAAAGATAATAGAAATAGTATATGTTAGAAATATTGTTGGAACTAGTTTTCCAACAGAATCTTTTACCCCAATATGGCACATGTGACTTGTCTTGTACATGAAATAAACTGAGTCGCAGAAACCATCTGATCTGAATATCCTTTAGTAAGTAAGTTAGTTTCAAATGTAAAAAAAGTGTTTCTAAAAGTAGGAGGTCAAGTTAGAAACAAATTGGATGTAACTGTAAAAAAGAATGAAGGATTTAAATTCTTAACTGCAGTAAAAAGCATTTATGAAGGTAAACCATCCAACGAAGTTGTATCTTGGCCTTATAATTTACTACCTAAGTTGCAGTATTGTCCGATTACATCAGAAGATGTTGAAAGAAGCTTCTCTTTGTATAAACATACTTTTACTGATAGAAGACAATCCTTTTAGTTAAAAACTTTGAAAAATATTTAGTAATAAATGCTTTTTATACAATTTTAGGTTAAAAAATTGTAGACTTTTATTTTTCTTTGTTTTTTGTGCATTTGTTTTTTTAATAAACATCTTTTTTAGAACCCAGTGTGTACTATAATAAATTAAGAAATACAGTGAAAGCTCCCTTTGCGGACAGCTCCTATAAGCGGACATCTTCCAGATCCGGACAGTTTTTCTGGAACCAAATTTTTGGGGTATCAATTCCTATGTAAAACAAGCTCTCATAAACGGAAGCTCCGTCGCGCGTCGGACGGACACGGACAGCATAATTGTCACCGACAGGCTCGAAACGCTCTTAAGAGCGGACGCGAAGCTCCAACAACGGACGAAAATTACATACATAATAATAATATAATATGTATAGAAATCACTCTTTTCTTTCGACAGCCCTGGTGTTTCCCCGCAGTATGTACAGTATGTAGGTGATTCCCCTTCATGTAAATGCCCTGCGTTGCGGTTGTTATTTCATTAGTTTGTTATGTGTCTTTTATATGTAAGTGTCTTGGAAGGTGTATATAGCAATGGCGCCAACAAAAATTTTTTAACTTCAAGACAGAAAATGGAGGTAATTAACGTTGCAGAACAGGAACATGTAAGTGTTCGCAAATTGGGTGAAAGGTATGTGTTAGATTATAATTGGGTTTTATTAAAAAAAAAATAATTTTCTATTTAAATTATTTTAGGTTTAATATAAGTAAAACCCAAGCAGCAGAGATTGTTAAACAAACGGAAAGCATTCGTAGACAATGGCAATCAAGTGATAATTTAGACCAAAAAACAAAAAAATTAAAAGGTGACGCTGCGCAGATTGACAAGAATTGTTTAGAGTGGTTTGTTCGAGCTAGAAACCAGCATATTCCAATATCGGGGGAGATGTAATAAGTTCAGCGCATCCGATGGATGGTTACAAAAATGGAGAAGAAGGCATAACATTAGCTTTAAGTGCATCTCTGGTGAGTCAGCGGACGTTAATATGGTAGATGTGGACCAATTTTTACAAAAATTGCCGGCAATGCTATTGGGGTACAAACCTCAGAATATTTTTAATGCAGTTGAAAGTGGATTGTATTTTAAGGCTTTACCAGACAAAACTTTAACATTTAAAGCTGAAAAGTGCGTAGGTGGCAAAATGGCAAAATAAAGATTGACCATAATGTTTTGTACTAACATGATTGGAGAAAAAGAAAAGCTTTTGGTTATTGAAAAAGCTGCTCCACCACGGGCAATGAAAAATGTAGCCTTTAGTAGTTTGCCTACCTGGAATTTCAATAAAAAGGCGTGGATGACAAGAATTATAATGACTGACTGGCTTCTGGATATGGACAGGAGAATGGGAATTCAAAAACGTAAAATTTTGCTTTTTCTGGACAACGCTGGGTCACATCCTAGAGATCTAAATCTAAAAAACATAAAAATCATATTTTTACCTCCTAACACCACATCTGTTTGTCAGCCCTTGGATCAGGGCATAATTCAAAATTTGAAGTTTTTTTTATCGTGGTCTGATTTTAAAACATGTTCTTTCAAAAATGGATAACGCTTCCTCCGCCTCAGAACTATCTAAATCGATTAACGTTTTGGAAGCTATTTACTTATCAAAAAGGCATGGGGCAAGGTAACTCCAAATACCATTCAAAACTGCTTCGGCAAAGCAGGTTTTAAAAAAGCTGAAGCTGAAGGGGTGAACCTGACGGAATATGACGTGGAAGATGATATGCCTCTGGCAACCCTAGCAGAGTATTGGAGAAACTTCACTGAAATTGATCAATCTAAAAGCCAACTGCATGATGACTTTGTTAATTTGGATCAAATGTTATCAGTTGAAGAGTCATTTAATGAAAATGACGGAACCGAAAATAATATAGCAGAGACAGTAGCAGAGGATACTTTAGATATGCCAGAAGAGAGTGACAAAGAAGAAAATGAAGATGCTGGTCCAATTAACTCGTACGCAAGTGCCTTAGAGGTCGTTGAAAACCTAAAAAAGTTTTCGAAATTAGATTTTGTTGCATTCGAACATTTAAAAAATATTGAATCGCATTTTTAAAATTGTTTTTTGCAAGAAAAACTTAAAAAATTAAAGCAGTCAAAAATACTAGATTTTTTTTTAAATAACCTTTTTTTGTACGTTTAAATGTTAAGTTAGGAGTCGTTTTATTTTGTAATCAACCTAAAATTTTATATATGTGTGTGTTACTATTTGATGTAACTAGTTATATTATGTTCATATGTTTTCCAATATTTTTTCATAAAAAAGTTACCTATATATTTTAATTACGATTTTTAAAAAAAAAATGTATTTACCTTTCTTATATGCGGACACCTCCCATAAGCGGACAGAAATGTTGGAACCGTGAGTGTCCGCTTATAAGAGCTTTCACTGTATTGCATACCAGTTGCACATTTGGTCAAAAAAATGCATATAGCTGCATATTCTAAAGGCAGTTTTGCGCATATTTGGCTGAGTTTAAGTTCATATATTCCGCCCTAATTATCATAAAATTTTTAGATTTCGTGGAACACTACACATACTAAGAAATATGTGTTCTGTGATTGGTAACATAACCATTTCCAGATATGTAAAAAATTCTTGCTTCAAAAATCAATCGACTTGTTTAGGTGTTTGTTTTTTCGTTATATTATGCTTAAACTTTAATTAAATTTGTGCAAAACAGAAAGTAAAATATAACAAATGCAATGTAGTATTTAACCCAGTAGAAGAAGATTTATTAAAGGCCGTCCGCCACATAAAGCACAGACATAAACATCCGTATTGTGGTTAATGTCTCTAACTTTGTTACCTTAGCAACAAATTAACCGATTGCTGACATTTAAAAATTATTCGAAAATGAGATGTCAAGGTAACTTGGCGTTTCTCACGGACTCTTCTTCAATATAAATGTGATGTGCGTGGGATGTTATTAAAACATTCTTAAAGTTATAGTCAAAGGTTAAAAGAAAAGACGGGCGTGGTTTTACTTTGCATGCGATGTTTTCTTTTTACAGGAATGGCACTAAGGACTATGTCACAAAGCTAACATTGATCCAATAATTTATAGCTCGAGCTGCCTTCTTCTGCTTTTCTTCTTCAGCCGTTCTCTGTCCATCCTTGAATATGGGCCTCTCCTTCCGACAATGTCTATTTTTTTTCGGTATTTTGTTCCACCTAGGTATTCACTGTACCTTTAAGTCCAGCTGCCTCTGTCACTATACAGGGTATTTCCTCAAATTTTGACAGCTTCTGGCGACTTTATTATTCCAGATAGAAAAGAATTGTTCAGATAAAAATTTTAGGGTAGCATCCAAGCAGTCCGAATTTACTACTTAGAAACAATTGAGTATCACCAGTGAACTTTATGACTTATTGTATACTTTTTTTTAATGGAATACCCTAAATATTATGTGTTTGTTGGATAACGCTTAATATCCTCTTTTCAAAAATATATAAGTTGCCTATAATTACTTCATTCATTGTTGAAATATCCGCTATTAAAAATCAAAATGTTACTAATTTACTATATGAAATAAATCACAGTAACCATTGAAATAATTAACAATTTTAATACCAAAAACAATAAAAAATTTGATTTAACATTAACAATATAAAGTTTTTAAAAATTTTCTATATGCCCGCCATTTTGATTTAGGCACTTTGTGTAATCATCTTCTATTTTATCAATAGCATTCATAATAAAATGCGGCTTTCCTCAACTAATTTATTTATGCAATTTATAATTTTAATTCTTAACTCCTCCCACGATGCGCTTCGTTCTTTTTAAAGTGTGTTTTTCACGTAACGCCAAAAGAAAGAATCTAAAATTGTTAAATCAGGGCTATTGGGTGGCCATCCAATGCTGCCATTTCTACCGATTCATGAGGGATTTCGATTGTCGAGAAAATTGCTGACAACCAAGACATTATGGGGTGACGCTCCATCTTGATGCCAGATTATGTCATTATACTGACGGATAGTCAAATTTTCCAAATAATTTAATGGGAAATGAAAGTCTGTCTTTACCACCAAAATTTTTTTATAGTAACTACACTACACCCTAGATTTGGGTATCGAGGGCATATATATGGGAGGGATTCACCATATGAGTTAGATGTTCAATATAAGTTTGAAAATTGAGTCGGACTAGTTTCGACCTTAGAAAAGATCATCATCAGCAACTCTATATAATTATAATGTAAACAAGGTAAAACACAGTAGTGGATGGTTCAATGAATGTGTATGCCTGCCCATGGACTTGACTGGGAACGTCCCTTTGGCTACACAGATGGTTAAGAATAAGGGGTTAATTGATACACTTGTTGAGTATCGAGTGTAGAGGTTTTATATTTATTTGACGTAAGCCAATAACTGTAAACAGTAGGAGAAATAGGTCTTAAACAAGTTTGTTTTTACTCTTGACACATGCTAGTAGAGAAATGATTTTATTTATTTTCATTACATATATTATTGAGAGAAAAGGATTATGATTTTGAATTTGTGGTGGTATTCTTTGTGGAATAGACTTTTTAATTAAGGTGGGTTAATTTTTAATTTTTAATGTAACATTTTTAGATGTAAGATAGTACTAAAGGTTTGTTTTATGTTAAATTTAGGTTTTAGTTCGTTTTTTTATTTTATCCTTATTTCTAAGCCTCACCTTTGTTGAGTGACTGAGAAATAAGGATAAAATAAAAAAACGAACTAAAACCTAAATTTAACATAAAACAAACCTTTAGTACTATCTTACATCTAAAAATGTTACATTAAAAATTAAAAATTAACCCACCTTAATTAAAAAGTCTATTCCACAAAGAATACCACCACAAATTCAAAATCATAATCCTTTTATCTCAATAATATATGTAATGAAAATAAATAAAATCATTTCTCTACTAGCATGTGTCAAGAGTAAAAACAAACTTGTTTAAGACCTATTTCTCCTACTGTTTACAGTTATTGGCTTACGTCAAATAAATATAAAACCTCTACACTCGATACTCAACAAGTGTATCAATAAAACCCTTATTCTTAACCATCTGTGTAGCCAAAGGGACGTTCCCAGTCAAGTCCATGGGCAGGCATACACATTCATTGAACCATCCACTACTGTGTTTTACCTTGTTTACATTATAATTATATAGAGTTGCTGATGATGATCTTTTCTAAGGTCGAAACTAGTCCGACTCAATTTTCAAACTTATATTGGACATCTAACTCATATGGTAAATCCCTCCCATATATATGCCCTCGATACCCAAATCTAGGGTGTAGTGTAGTTAATATAAAAAAATTTTGGTGGTAAAGACAAACTTTCATTTCCCTTTAAAATACATAACCACAGACCATGGACTACTTCTTAAATAATTTAATCTCGTTCTCGAGGAACTCTAAATATCTTTCACCATTTAAATTAAATTCGTAAAAAATGGGACCTATAACTTGAGTGTAGAGAGAATGCCGCACCAGACATGAACTACACTTCGGCCCTTGGAATTTAATTTCACACATTCCGCGGGGGTTTTCTAATGCCCATAATTGACTATTTCGCCTGTTAAATATCCCAGCCGTGGTAAAAGAAGCTTTATCGCTCCATAATATCTTTTTAAAAAAATCGTTATCCCTTACTTTCCTTTGAAGCATGTCTCTGCAGAAATTTTGCCTACTAACTTTTTGTTCCTCCGTTAACTTCTGAACAAGTAAAATTTTGTATGGATGATATCCGTATTTACGAAAGGTAGTACTAATTTTCTTTTTAGACCTATTGAAATATTTACTGGCATATTCAGTTGAAAAGTAAGATTCTCTACAAACACACATTTAAATTAATTTTACAAAATTTAAAGTCCTAATTAGTTATTTACCTTCTTCGTCCTCATTTTATATTCACAAAAATCGTCCTCATTTTATATTCACAAAAATCTTTTTTCCTTTGCAAGTTTTTGTGAATCCTAAAATGTATTTTTATGTTATAGCAAATGCCTCTTGACGGCACCGGCATACCTGGGTGAAAAACTCGATAATCGGCTTGTGTTGCACTGGCATTTTTATTATTCTTATAAAAGAAATTTCCCTCTATTCCTCTTTAGTATCAAAATTTAAAAACGAATTGACAACTAAATGTTCCATGTCGCATTCCGCCAGTAATGTCATTTAACTAACTTTGTTTTCCAATGGTTACTGTGATTTATTTCATATAGTAAATTATATTTTATATATATTTATGTTTTACCTATCTATTATTGATCTATAATACCTTAGAAACGGAATATGTTATGATAGCAATAATACCTGCTATCACACCTAGGGCATTATAAGCGGGCATTATGATAATGCCCGCTTATATTACCCTAATGCGCTAATATGGAAATTTTATTGCTTATCCAATTTTATTTCTCTCACAATAAAGATCAAGTTTATACAAAAAATAATTTTTTCTTTAAACAATACTAAAAATTAAACTTTATTTCCAAAATAAAAATTACAATTTTGAAATGTCCCGGAATACGATGGTATTGCGAAATGTCTATATTTTCATAGACCATCAACGTAGACCTTAGGGTAGAATACTTGGTCCAGAGAGAGTTCGGACTGTATTTTTCCGACTAAAAATAATAAAGTTTGTTAAACATATGTATTAAAATAAAATCAATAACTTACCAGTTCCTGGAAATATGCCATTAAAACGTTTTCGGTTATTTGAAGAATTGTGTTCGTATCTTTCCAAATACCAAATATGCCATACTCCCGATCATACTGTTGCCTTGATTTAACTGGCAAAAGATTTTCGGTCGCTTTTATGACCTTTTCTCTTATATTTTGTGGAATTTCTTCCATTTTGAGCAAATCGTTAAATAAAAAATGCCAACTGACTAACTGACAGAAACATCAAAGTCAAACTTAACACCAGTCATTATCTACTTACGTATACAGGTACAGGTGCAACTTATTTTTTATATTGCGAATAAATAATGTAATTAGTCATTGAAAAACTCTTTTTTAGGTAAAACATAAAGCATTGTATGCACCACGGGCTTTACTGGACTATAATGCCCATCAGGCAGAAACCTATCCCTCGGGCCAGAGGCCCTCGGGCTATTTCTACCTTCAGGGCATTATAGTCCCCGTAACGCCCTTGATACATAAATAGCTATTATGTTTTACCTATCTATTATTGATCTATAATACCTTAGAAACGGAATATGTTATGATAGCAATAATACCTGCTATCACACCTAGGGCATTATAAGCGGGCATTATGATAATGCCCGCTTATATTACCCTAATGCGCTAATATGGAAATTTTATTGCTTATCCAATTTTATTTCTCTCACAATAAAGATCAAGTTTATACAAAAAATAATTTTTTCTTTAAACAATACTAAAAATTAAACTTTATTTCCAAAATAAAAATTACAATTTTGAAATGTCCCGGAAAATGTAGCTGATCCCACTATAGAATGGTCGGTGTTTTTTGTGATGGTAGCAGCGGTGGTAGCACTAACGCTATTTTGTATAGAAGAACAGTCTATTAAAGAATTTTCAATAGTCGCTACGGAATTAACCTCGGAATTAACTGAATTGGCAATCATTTTGGCTATTTTGTTTTTGGATGAAATACTTTCTTCTATATATCCTTCAGCTACTGAAGAGCTTTTCCATTTCCCATGTTGTTTTAGCGTTTCAAACGAAGCACCTGCCTCAACAAGTAAAGTTGACGATGTGCGACGCAAACAGTGGCCGGTGTAAGCTTCTGCATTATCCAGTTTTAAAAATTTTGCGATCAATGTTGGGACGCTTCCTATGGTATTTTTTCCAATGGGTTGTACTGTACATCGACCCTTTCTATAGGTAAGAAAGAATCTTCGCTCCTTTATTCCAGCTGGTCTTAATGTTGTATACTTTTTTATTAAATTTAAAGCGCCTAAATCTTCTTCGATGATAGTATAACTTTTTGAAGTTGAAGTTTTAGTTTCTGGTACCTTTATAACCAAGACTGTTCCTCTATCTTCAATGTCATCAATGGTCATTTTGACCAACTCATCTCGTCTTAAACCTCCAAAAACACCCATTACCAATATGACTTTGTGTACCAAGTAGATATCATCAGGAGCCTTCTTAATAAATTTTAATATTTGTTCTCCTTCCAAAACTTTAGACTTCTTCGGGACGTATCCTTTCGACTTAACTTTTAAAAAAGATATGAGACGATGGTATTGCGAAATGTCTATATTTTCATAGACCATCAACGTAGACCTTAGGGTAGAATACTTGGTCCAGAGAGAGTTCGGACTGTATTTTTCCGACTAAAAATAATAAAGTTTGTTAAACATATGTATTAAAATAAAATCAATAACTTACCAGTTCCTGGAAATATGCCATTAAAACGTTTTCGGTTATTTGAAGAATTGTGTTCGTATCTTTCCAAATACCAAATATGCCATACTCCCGATCATACTGTTGCCTTGATTTAACTGGCAAAAGATTTTCGGTCGCTTTTATGACCTTTTCTCTTATATTTTGTGGAATTTCTTCCATTTTGAGCAAATCGTTAAATAAAAAATGCCAACTGACTAACTGACAGAAACATCAAAGTCAAACTTAACACCAGTCATTATCTACTTACGTATACAGGTACAGGTGCAACTTATTTTTTATATTGCGAATAAATAATGTAATTAGTCATTGAAAAACTCTTTTTTAGGTAAAACATAAAGCATTGTATGCACCACGGGCTTTACTGGACTATAATGCCCATCAGGCAGAAACCTATCCCTCGGGCCAGAGGCCCTCGGGCTATTTCTACCTTCAGGGCATTATAGTCCCCGTAACGCCCTTGATACATAAATAGCTATTCTGCAAAGACAATTTTAAGCGCTATCCAATAAACACATAATATACAGGGTGTCTCTATAAGGTCTGTACAAAATCTGTGCACATATTCCTGAGGCCAATTTAACCTACCTTGCCTAGCCAACAGCAAAATTCTCGCATTGCAGATAATTTAATACTGTGATATTTTAAAACAAAATATATGATTTAATCCTAAATTACAACGGCTAAAAAATACATATCTATAAATATACATCACTGCATAGCCTTGATGATATCAATTTTAACACAAAGAATTATGCTGTATTTGTTCTAATATTTTAATGACAGCAATGAAGAAAAATATGTTTTTTTTAATTATAACCCAAGTTGAATCGAAATATTCCTCACATGTTTTTGAAACAGGTATTGCCATAAGCAAAACAGACTTTGTGCTTTCCGGAGTTATATTTATTCGGTTTCTGTTTCGATGGTCAGTTATTGGAAAAATTAAAATAGTCTGTGGTTTTTAAAATAATTGCTTACAACAACTAATACTAACCAAACAGATTAAATGTGTAATTCTTATTATAGTACCTACCAAAATTATTCATTTTTTTGTCTTACAGAATAGAATTAACAAAATACAGGAACTTAATTATTATTTTAACATGTCTCTTTACAGAACTGAAATTGAAACAAGTTAACAACATTATTATTCGTTAATCTTTCATTCCCAGGTCATCTTTTGTTAATCGGACAGTAATTATATAGATGCAAAAGCAAATAGCTACAAGTACCTAATAATTCATTAACTAACTAACTTTTTTACCATAAAAGGTTAAATTTAAACGCCTCACAATAATTACTATTATTTTAAAAAGAGCGAGACTAGTATAAATGGTAAGCGGGAAAATAACTGAAGTTCTTAATGATTATGGATTGTTAAATGTCGAGATTAAATTTTTAATTGTTTGTTATTTAACACAAAATTTCGAAACTGTATTAATTTTTGATTACAGCCCCTTTATTTTACCTAGTGTTAATTGATAAGATAAAACAACATAAGCTTGGACATTAGGGTGGACCATTGGCATATGGGAAATTTTAAGTACGATGTATTTCAGTCTTCTGTGGCTTTAAAAGATGCTAAACAGAGTAAAAAAATATGTTAATAAATTAGAGTCAGGAAAAAAAAAAGTCTTCATGGTGCGCAAGCCAAATGATGTCACAACTGAAAATCCGCCTTGCGCGCCATGACGAAATTGTCATATAAAGTAGAAATTTTTTTTCGCATATTTCTCAACTATATGGACATCTTTCACCAACAGGTAAATAATATTATAAACTTTTTATTTTTTCGAAAGAAAATCGGAAATAATTTTTGAATAATTTTATTTCGAACGTAAGAAACCAGTAATAATATTTTAAAAAAATTAAGCACAAAAGTTTACAAAAGCAGAAACATTATTTAGTACGATATTCTGATTTGGTTTCAAAAGATGGCATTAAAGCTCTTGATTTTAGGGTAGCTCGGACATAACTATCACGAGATTAAATTCAATTCCAACAAACAATACTATAGAAACTCTCTCACAGTTTTCTAACTGCTTTCCAATAAGCCCTGAAAACCCGCGCGGTCCTGTGGCTTTGCCATTCAGATGGTTTATTAAATGGCGCAGTGGCAGTTCGTTGGCGTGGAACTGACACACGATCCATTGTAACGGTCTTTCTAGTTTTTCTTCTAAAAGTCTAATGACACCGCCTTTCACGCCAATATTCACCGCAGTTCCATCACATCCAATTGCAACAATTCTTGATACAATTTTTTCATGGTATTGCAGAAAGGCCATAATACATGCTGCAATTTTTAGGCCGGACCCGGAGATTGGAGTATTATGGCAAAGATGCGTTGACCCTGGTTCCTCGATTAGAGATACATGTTCCTCGGTTATTGTAGTGCGATAATATTTTCCATCAACAAAGTCTTGCTTTAAGGTCTTATCCTTTCTGCCATGAAAATATAAACCAAAATTAATGTTATCATGGAGTGAGTCTTTGCTGCTTAACTCCTATCGACATCTTTTTCTAGATCTTCTAATCGTCATTCGATCAATAACATTTGAGGTATCATCTTCTGCTACCAGACCAATATCTTCCAGCACGACGCTGACAATAGTGGCAGGAGATCGATCGAATACACTAGTACAATCACATGCTAAAGCCAATGATGAGAACTGCCGACGGTATTTTCCTTTTGACGTTGAGGGCTGTGGCGACAGTGATGTCTGCCGAGGATCTAGTACAATATTTGTCGTTTCATTATCAGACGTTTCGGATGAGCTGGAAATTACTGCCTTCAAATCTTGGGTGCTTGCTTTTTTATGAATTTAATTTTTCACAGATTTTCCTTCTTGCACTTGTTTTTTGATTTTCCTAAGATTTTTGTTTGTAGTTACTACATCAACTGTGCCTATAGCCATTTTACGGGATGTTCGCTGATCTGCTAAAAATGGTTTCTCTATGGGTGGCATTCTGCGAATTTGCAAGCAGCGATATCAAAACAACGAACGCTTCGATTCTTCTTGAAATTTTTTTACTTCAATAATATTTGTTGTGGATTTCCTGCGTGCATCGGAAAAATTAAAAAGCTTTCTGTACTTATTGTAGTATTCTTGGAGTAAATGAATAACTCGTTGGTGGCTTATGGTCGGTATAGATGCTTTTCCCCCATTTTCTCCACTTTGGATGAAACAATTTCGCAGATTTATAAAATACCTGGCTCTTTTTTTCTGATTACCATCATTTGATATCTGGTGTGCAAATAATCTTTATATAGTCTGTGATATTTCTTCGGGAAACCCAATATATCGCACTTATTCTTGTTATGGCTAAAATGTTCATGTTAGATTTACAAATTTGACAGATGAGACGCCATTTTGAATTTTCTCAAATGGCAACCCCCATAAATAACTACACGATTGCATTGCATTTGGCGATCCGATTCTAAAACTATATAGTTGTTGATACTTATTTTCAGCCGTTTCGGAAATACGGGGGTTCCTAATTTGCCTCCATCGATTTTGTCTTTTAAGTGTCTCACCCCTTTAATAAATAGACCTTCTAAGCTGAACACCTTAATTTTTTTCACAGTGACATAATTTCCCGTGAGCAAGCGATCTGCGCTATAGTCAAATCCGACAGATGTCAAAAAGTGATAGAGACGACGCCATTTTGAATATTTTTGAATGGCAACCCTCATAAATAACTAGACGATTGAATTGCATTTGGCGATCCGATTCTAAAACTATATAGTTGTGGATATGTAGGATAACATTTTCATTAAGACACAGCTTACCAGCAAAAAAATTGGGGTTTTCAGCTTAGAAAGTCTATTTATTAAAGGACTGAGACATTTAAAAACAAAATCGATAAATGGTTTTAGAATCGGATCACAAATGAGGCGTCTATAAGCCAAGGGGTATAAGTGCATTTTACTTAGTTTTTAGAAAATCGTGTTTGAAGTTTAACATCTTTTCCAAATTAGACTGGTTGTTATTTTGAGTATTTGGTTATTTCGTGATCTTTTTAAGTTGGACAACTTATCATTTTAAAAGAACTACCGTTTTAAAAATTATTTTAGGTTTTAAAATGGTACTTGTACCCCTTGCCTTACAAATAAATAATTCAAATTTACTTGAACCTCTAATCTTGTAAGAAAATTATAATAACAATTACCAATATAAACGATTTTTATTGAAAAAATACAAAATCAAACTAGTGGGACTACAAAAAACAAAGAGTAGACATTAAATACAAAGTCAAACTAATCATAATCGCTATCAAAAACGGTATCTGGTTCATCGAGATTTTCCTCAACGTCATTAGGAGTGTCTTGAACTGTGTTTTGTTGTCCATTTCGATCTTGGTGGGGCAAATTTCGATAGAAATCATGATAAATGGGTGGAACAAATTGAAGTAGTTCCATAAGGTTTGCATACTTTGCATGTTTTAATAATGGCTTTTTAGTTTCACAAGGTAGATTGTTTAAAACTGGAGGCTTCCCCCGACGATTGGATTTCATGCTATAAGTTTCAAACGCAGTGTCATGTCCTACGTTCTTTTTAAAAAACAATGTGTGGGGATGATCTTTTTCAAATCGCAGCCACTGCATAGCACGTATTCCTGTGACAGTATCTTTATAGAATGGCTGAAGTGTATCCAAGTTTACAAAATCCTGGTCCATCATACTAATAACTATAAAGTTTGAACTGGTCTTAGCAATCATTTCTTCCCAATGTTGTGGTGCAAAAAAATCTCTATCAGTTTTTTTTCTCTTTATCTCAATGAGACCAAAATTTTTGTCACATTCATTAAATGAATGTCCAGTTATCAAAAATCTGTGGTCTACAGTGTTAATTTGTGTTTTTGCAATGATGTACAGCCAGAACTTTACGATAATCTTGCTCTTATTCTGTCCGCCACAGTTGTCGCTGAAAGCCGTAATATGTGTAACATGTTCTTGTAGGTTCTAGATGAACTTCAAAAGACAAGAGGCGATTTCTTGACACCCCCGGGATGCTTGTCCTTCGTGCCAGGTAAACATGTACCCAAGTCCTGTTTTTATATTATGAATGCAGAAATTATACGTCCATAATTGACGCAAATAGTATGCTTTAGAGGTATAAAGAGCAGGTGTTGGCAACATCTTTTGTAAGTCAAAACAAATTGCAACATGTGTTTCATCTTCGAGATCTCTAAAACTGTTTTTAGCTATTTTAACGGCTTCTGCTCTGCGTAAGTGAAGTTCTTTTTCGGTAGCTGCGTTTCTTCTTGCTTCATCTTCACCATAATCTATAATATTTTGCAATTTATCGCAAACACCGCATGTGTCAGTTAAGGGTCTATGAAATCTCAGATTAAATTGAGTGTTAAAAATGTGCCTATAGTAACTTTCCTTTTCTGGCTGGATCCCTTTCTCCTCACAAAATTCTTGATAGAGGGTATACATTTTTTTGATAGTTAGACCAGGATCAAGGTATTTACACTCAGGATTATGTTATTAATTCTTTCTTGGCTGATTTTGTTTCCTGGTGGCCGCTTTCCTCTAGTGTCTCGTGGGGATACACCACTTGAACTCACTTTTTTTTTATTGATCAAGTTTTGAAGTCGTTTATTTGAAAGATCTAGTGTTTTCAAGACAAATTCTTTACATACTCTTTCGTTTAATACCGTGTATTCACATGACACATGTTTGCTGTAGAACACACCCTCTTTTCTTCTCTTTACTGGAAGCAACTTAATTACACCATTAAGATAGGAAGTTTGCAGTTCCCAGCTGCCCAACGCCCAGAAATCCGTAAAAACTTCACGTCTTTTCTCTTCGTTAAACTTGTCATTGCATTTAAATCTGCAGTTATGCATAAAGGGTTTTACAGTTTTTGCGAATGCAATTTATTCTTGCGATCAATGTATTCGTTGCCTGTATTTCTGGCAGTTTTCATTTTTGCACGTTTCCATTCAGTTGGACGCCTTAATCTCTTTTTTCCTCCCGATGTCGATGGTTGAAGATTTTCTGTAGCATCTTGATCTAAAAAGATTAAAATTTCTTTAAACAAATGTTTATCTACATGCAGACAGGTAATTACCAGAATTACTTGACGTAGACCCATCATCGGCATCGCTTGGACGAGGAAAATCGGGATCTGCATCCGAATCTAAAAACACGTAAAAATATTAAAAAAAAAATTTTTTGGTAAAAATTTTTTTTAAGTTAATCGGTTTTATTTACTGTACTAAAAACTAGAAAATAATTTTCTCTATTAATAAGTCATCAGCTGTACTAAAAACTAGGAAATAATTTTCTCTATTAAACCTAAGTAGAACATTTTGAAATTTTGACGACGTGTAAGGTAGGTATCGTGCAAGATTAATATTTTTATACTTTTAGCAGACTAAAATAATAAAATGAATTTTCATATTGATCGATATTTACCTACCTAGATATTTATTTGTTTTAACATAAAACTAATTAACAATAATAATTAAGCATTTTCGTATGACGTCAGGACGTTTGTCTGGAGGACAAACATTTTAGTGTTCTAGCAAACCTAACCAAACAACAAACAAAACCTACCTGATAGTTATTGGTGTTTAACATTAGGTTTGTGTCATTGCCCAATAAATTTGACCTAAAACTAACCCTTAATTTTAAATGTTTGTCCTCCATGCAAAGTGAGAGCCACGTGTTTGAAAATAACCAATGTTATTACTTAACTTACCGTCGGAATAATTGGGGTTATAATTTAAACTTGAAGAATCAGACATTTTTCGTGAGTTCAATCAATTGAAGTATTATGGTTTTACACAGCGCACATTAAAATAAATAAACACATTGAAGAAAGTTCCTAAATACAGTCAACAGGCACTACAAATTACAAAACCGGTACATCCAACACATTGTATCACTGATCCAACTAGTGAAAAAAAGTTCGCGGCCAAACGATCTAAGTGCTACGTGTTTCAAAGACAAGGGGTACAAGTGCACTAATATCCAATGGCTACCAACTATCAAACAAAATATTTTAAGGGTTTAAGTGAAATACCCACAGATGTCGCCACTGGTTGCAAATGATACTTATACCCCTTGGCCACTATATGAAATGCCTATTTACAGTCTATTCCTTTACTTATCTCGAAATGTTCCAAAAGTGCACTTGTACCCCTTGGCTTATAGACGCCTCAAATGCAATTCAATCGTCTTGTTATTTATGGGAGTTGCCTTTTAAAAAAATTCAAAATGGCGTCGTATCTGTTACTTTTTGACATCTGTCGGATTTGACTATAGCGTAGATCGCTTGCTCACGGGAAATTATGTCACTGTGAAAAAAATTAAGGTGTTCAGCTTAGAAGGTCTATTTATTTAAGGGGTGAGACACTTAAAAGACAAAATCGATGGAGGCAGATTAGGAACCTCCGTATTTCCGAAACGGCTGAAAATAAGTATCCACAACTATATAGTTTTAGAATCGGATCGCCAAATGCAATGCAATCGTGTAGTTATTTATGGGGGTTGCCATTTAAGAAAATTCAAAATGGCGTCTCATCTGTCAAATTTGTAAATGTACGTATTTTTTGACATTAAATTCGGCTTCCTTATCGAAAATCATTGGGAAATATGTAATTTGTTTTTTGAATAGGCAGCAGGAAAATCGCCAATTGGGTGAGACACTTAAACAAATGTCCCTGTACAAGCTGGTTTATAAAATAATGTATTTTCCAATATTGTTTTTAGATATTATCACTGCATAAACTTAAAAAACACACAAGACGAAACTCTCTGTATAAACTTTTCACCGCCACAACACTGCTCACAAGTAAAGCGTGATACTAGTAGGTACTGCCCGCATAGAAAACATAATATAATAAATTGAATTAAATATCAGTCCTTTCACAAAGTAATTAGAGCAATACAAAATATTTAAAAAAAAAATATTTGTTTTTAATAAATTTTCAAGTGTCTGGGCTCTAGATTGTTTTCGCCGAAGCTGTAACGAAGATAAAAAAAAATAATCAAAAATGTACACGTTCACATCCAAAAATATTTTTCGAAGTGTTCCACCCTATTGGACATGTCCAATTCATTCGATTGTTTGGATAGAGAATTATAGGTTAGTTCCTAATCTCACAAATTTTAATCAACGAGGAAGGCATAGCTCAGGAAAGTATATTAGGATCAGTTTTGTTTATTGTTTTTATTCACGACCTTAACAACTTATTAAAAGCCAACCAGAATATAGTAAATTATGCCACTCACGTATAAAAAATCCCATAAGGACAGTGGTATTTTCGAAAACTTACAGCGGATATACAAAATCGAAAACACCAAAACGAAAATACCACTTGTCAGTGTCACTTTGTTGGTAAATTTCTATTTATTATTTCAAAGTTGACAAAATGAATGTTTTTGGATTCGTGAATTAAGTAATTACATAAGTGCATCAAAATTACCGATAATTTTTTATGAAAGCATGTTGTCTGAAAACTGGATGAGTTTATTTTCATATTTTGGCAAAAGAGCCCGACACCGAAGGTGGAGGGCTCTTTAAACAAAATATGAAATAACCGAATCCAGTTTTTTACTGACAACATGCTTGAATGAAAAATTATCAGGTCTATTTTGATGCACGAATGTAATTCGGTAGAATATTTCTCGAGTACGTGAAATGAAAGCACAATACATAATATCAACACAATAATACACCTACAAGGTGCTATTGTAAATATTAATTATTGTTACTTAGATACGGACCTATAGGGAAATTTTCGACGGGACATTTTCGCACCTACTGAGCAATTTTCGTCGAAAATTTCCCGCTTCATATGGTAGTTTTTACACAGGAGTGAAATATTCTTTTAAATACCATGCGTGCTTTAAAACTAACCGGATAATTTTTCACTTATACGTGTTTTCTTTACAAATTTCTCTCGTCCTTCGGACTCGTGAAATTAAAGAAAACACGCATTCGTAAAAAATTATCGGTAATTTTAAAGCACTCGTGGTATTAGGTACACCACACCCGATAACACTACCTTAATCAGTCAAGTTTTTTTGTGTACAATTACGAATTCGTTCTCAAAAAGCAAATTTATCATTAATTATAATACAAACATATTTTATTTCTATGTTCTCAACTCTATGTTGTATTTATTGCGTCTTGCTTCATTCAAAACGGCGCAATAAAAATATATTTTTTTAACATATTATCATGAAAAGTCAACTATGTGACCCAACATTTGCTTCTAGGCAGTCAGAGAGATTTTCTTCCTTGTCTGGGTGAGCTACGTCTTCTTCGCTGGAAACCCTTACTCCTATCCTGCAAGTGCCTAATGTTCTGTTGAATATAAAATACAAAGTGGCAAAAAAGTCGCGCATAATGCCTGTAACTCTTGAATTACCTCGTATAAAAAAAAGTGGCCTTTATGAAAGTTGTTCAGTAAATTATTCCCCATATTTCTACCTGCATGAATTTTTTCTCTCATTTTGCTAATTTAAAATAACTGCGAATAAGATTTAATTTTAGCAAATCCTATAGAAAAAACCGCAAATATAAAAACATACTTGAAATCAACCGATAAAATCACTTAACGTAAACGATTAGCCAATTAGACATTAATTTAATATACATTTAATGAATGCAAATACCCATATCCGCAATCATGGTAAAACACTTGTACCATTAATAAAACCAACCAAAACAACACATACTATAATGTTTTTAATACTATTCTCACAGCATATGTTCATTGTTAAGTTTAGTATAATTATATCAATAATTTTTATTCAATTGTAAATAGAGATGTTTAGCTACTAAGACTTTTAACGTTAAACTCCTAACAATAAAAGCAATGCAATACAATTTTTCATTTCACATTTCTTTTATTGACTGCAAACAATTTTACTAATTTGAATATATTTAATACTTTTTTGGCAGGTGTCTGATCAAAGCAGAAACACCTGCGGAAAAGTGCCACTTTTGGTAGGCTAATGTGCGTTTAAAGTAGATGCTTCTCGAACGATCGTAGAAAAAATTAATAGAAAAACAAAACGTCAATAGAAATTTTTTATTATACTGTGTTTCCTACTGCCTGACAGCAAGTAACCCTTATTATAAATGCAAAATACAAATTTATATATATAGATATAATGAATCCATTGTTAACATTAGTTTTTTGATGGCTGGAAAAAGGAAATGTCTTTCTTTAAGCGAAAAAATTGTAATAATCGAGAAAAGCGAAAAAACTGAGTTTTAAGTACGAGGAAGTTGGCTGAAAAGCCCAAAGTGGGTAAGACCCAAGGACTGGCAGCGGACCAAGGTATTTTGAACCAGTTTTGTACGGCGCGAAACAAGCAGATAAAGTCTGTTCAGAGATATAAGAAAGTGACTAACTGATCCCTATTAGGAAAGACCCGAGTGAGCTGTAAAATTGAAATATGGCCTGACAGGTCCGTATTTTGCTTAGAATTTAATCATGGTTTATAATAAAACAAATAAGTAAAGCATTAAATAATATTTTATTTATGTTTAAATGTGAAATTACGAGTTATTTTATTATTAAAAATTATATTTATGATTACAAAAATATACAAATTATTCGGTACTAATACTAATTATTCACTAATATATTAATATCACTATCGCTATCATCATCATCTGTTCTAATTATTATTTGTGCTATTATGTATATATGTATATAGGATGTTTCCACTTTTTCAACATCTGTAACAGAATTTGCCCAACTTTGTAAAGGGATGTTAAAAACTTCAGTTTCTATAAGCTCAAGTACACTGCAGTTAACAGTAGGGCAAATATTGTTACGATGAATGGCAGATTTCAGTTGGTGTCAAACATGTTCGATGGGATTAAATATACAATGGTATGGTGGAAGCCTTAAAACTCTATGCCCTAGATTTTTTGCATAATTATGACAGAATTATTGCCCTTTGATGTGATCTTCTTGAAAATAAATTTCATTATCATACGTGTAGTTTTGGATTGTTGCTTTTGTGTTATTTGAGAAGGGAGTCTGGGTCAACTGCATTGTCCATTACAATTACGCTATTCGGAGGTATATTTGGAATTACCTTGTTTTTAAACCAATCTTCAAATAAATCAGCAGTGGTGTCCTCATGGTAATCCAGAAAATAATCTTTAATGTTATTTGCAGACAGAGAAAGTCAATTTGGAATCCATCCGTCTTTAGATCCAGCATGCAAAATCGTAATTCGTTTACCTCTTTTTGATGGCTTGTTTAACACTTGCCGCTTGAGTCAACCCAACCCTTTTCCGGGGTATCATATGTGTCGAACCAGGTTTCATCCAAGTAAATAATCGGCCTTTGCTTATCTCTGCAAATCCTAATTTTTTGTAGATATTCGGATCGCCATTCCCGAATTCTACTGGATTCCATTAAAACTTGTGTTTTGTTAATTTTTTTAAATCTAAAACCCATGTGTGGGATACACTTCCATAGCGTTGTTCTGCCACATTTAACGCAGGTTTCATCTTTTTCAAACCTCTTAATTAAATTATTTAATTTAGGCACGCTTTGTTCCTCGCATAGCTTGTAAATTTTACCCCGTATTGAATCTTGATCACTTCCATCTACCTTCGAGAAAATGCCAGTATCGGTTCTTCTTTTCCTCGCTAAAATGTGATTATTCACAATTTTCCATGCAATTGATGTTGGAATCTTTGTTAATGTGGCCGTTTCTTCTAACGTTGCTTGCTTGCTGACCTGAGAGTTGAATAAACATTGTTTATAACTTCCTTAGTTTCTACAGAAAAGTGTTTTTTGCTTTTCCTGAGATCCATTGGACTCGCACATATTTTCCATGACTGACACACGATTAAACAAATGCTGTATTACACACGAATTAAGAATAATTACTAAGCTTAAAACGAACTAGAGTGGCTATATATACAGTCTTTAGAACATAATTTGTTTTATGAGATTAACCCTCTCATTTTGAATGAGGTAAAAATCGGTTTAAAATCACCAAACTATTACTTTAATAATGAAATTACGTCTTCCGGATTTGCAGTCTACTTTAAGATATTTCTAGGTACCGACCATAATTTACCTGCATTTATTCATTCATTCATTGTTTGTTTATGGCCACCCTTGGATAATCCCATTCAAAGGCAAAGTGTAACTCTCTTATATCTCAAAATTTCACTGGATAATGTCAAACTTATTTTTCTTCCATCCAATACTACCTCACATTGCCAACCTATGGACCAAGGTATTATTCAGAATTTTAAAATGCTGTATAGAAGCTACCTTATTAATAGGCTTTTAATATGTGTAGATAGTGGTTGTCCTCATTAAGAAGTCAAAAATAATATTACATACCATAATTTTTTAAAACTTTACTTATTTCCTCGCGCTATTTTTAAAAGCTCTCTTTTTAACATGTTTTCTATAAAGGGTATATTTTTCTCAGACAGTCGATTTATAATATCTCTTTTTTCCAAGAAGTCGAAGGCAGTTTCGCTAAAAGCCTCGAATGATAGCTGGCGTTATGTAAGATTATGACAGAATTTTCGGGAATTAATTCTATTAGTTGCTCAAAATATTCTTCGCCAGCCACATCAGTCATTTTATCCTGATAATCTTTTGTTGATTTTAACTCTATCTTAAGCAAACCACCGTTTCCAAATCCATTGTCACTACCTATATGTGTTGTTCTTAACCTGCTACCTTTACCTACAGGTATTTTCAAGCCAGTAGACAAACCATCTATTAATGCTTGACAATGTTTTTATCCTGACATATCTCTTGCACTGAATGTCCTTCGTTGAGCCAGGTTTCATCTAAATACAAAATGTTCTTTTTTTACTTTTATATCTTCCAGTATCTCTTAGATACTCCCGTCTCCAAAAAGTAGCATGTCATACTGGCACATGCTGATATTAGGTTTCGAACAGTACTAGAGGGCGTTTGTTTTTTCGTCAAACGCACCCTTACAAAACACTGGGAAATAATTATACGCCATTATAATAGGCCCACAAACTTTCGATACCATGTTGAAAACTAACTACTATGAAATAGAGAAATAGATACCTGTGTAATTTAAGACCAGGTACCTGTTATTGTCACGCCTATGGTTTATTGCGGTTTGTTGATTAATGGCCCTTCGTTGTGCTATCGACCAATTTTTACGAATGTATTTATCTTTACCAAAATTGAAACAAAAATAGCCCAAAATAAAGCAAAAAAGAAATATTATGATACCCAAAACAAAACAATTTAATAAACAAAAATAGCCCAAAATAAAGCGAAAAAGAAATATTATGATACCCAAAACAAAACAATTTAATAAACGTTTTATGTTATTGACTTTTCGTTTACCTATATAAAAGTTTGCACCTGCTTGCGAAAATGTACTTCTTCTAACAATTTGATAATTATTTTAATTAATTTTATTACACGGCTTTGTAGGTCATTCCGTGAATAAGTTTTATTACCTGTAAATGCCATTGAGAGGATGTATTACTAATAACACTTTTCTAAATAATGTTTTTAATAACATACAATAATGATGCTTTCGATTAAAAGTTATATTTTAATTAATAAAACATTACTGTTTTGTAACCACAATTACATCGTTGTCTTTTGCATAAAACAGTTTATATTGGATGGAAAATGTATTAAAGATTGTATAAATAATTAAGAATCATAATAATAAAATAATACATTTACAGTTACTGCTAAAATATACTGAATTATATTCTTATATAATGTTCAGGTGAAACTTCAGTCACCACTATTTCAGTTTAAAAATTCTGCGATTAAGATAGTCGTCGTTGTTTCAATTAAGAAACTATTATCTTGAGGAAACTAAAGAAAGTGTAAGAATTATTTCTTAAAATTGTGGGCGACATATGAGTCGCTTCTTTATTGTGTGGATTATCAGGACAACACCAATTTTGTTATATTTTCTGATAGTAACATCTCTCTCCAAGCACTGTTAAATTGTTCTCACAAGGTTCCTGACAATTATATTGTAAAGAAAATAATTAATACATGTAAAATATTAAAATATCTTAATGAAAAAGTAACTTTTGTCTGGGTCTAAGCCCATATTGGAATTGTGGAAAACGAAATTGTAGATAAATTGGCTAAATAGGTCACTAAAATAATAAGCTTTGTACCTGATATCTATATTCCCCAGACAGACATATTTATGCTCTCTAAGAAACGATTGTATGAGAATGGGCAGGAACAGTATAACCAATCAAGCAAAGGTAACACCTATAGAAAGATGTTTCCGAAAATAAATACAAACCTTGGTTTGGGAATGTCTTAAATCGAGGTTTTATCAGAACCATTTCTCGTGTGCGCAGTGATCACACGCTGTATTCAACGCATGAAAAAAAATAGGTGTACCTACAGATGGGTGACCACTGTGAGTGTGGAGAGGTAGGAAATTTGGAACACACCATACTAGGGTGTAGTAGAAATCAATTATGCTTAGTCTTGTCTTTAAGGGCCTTAAAACTTATGTTCAATTCATTGGGAAGCTTATTGGTCAAAAGGAATATTAATATATACAAACTATTATATAAGTTTATTGAAAAGAAATATAAAAGTATAAAAAAATAAGAGGAAATAAACATGAGATAAAAAAAAAAAATAGAAAATAATATATTCTAGATACCTACCTATCTAAGAAATGGAAAAAGAAAATAAGAAAAAAAAAATAAAAATACAACATTGCAATGCATCAATTAAATGGAATTAAGTACTTAGGATTAAAAGTAGATTCTAACATAAATCAGTTAATTTTGTAAACGGAAAAACAATAAGCTCATTAGCGTATACAAAGAGAAATGCTGGCCAATTGGTACAACCAGAGCCATAAAACAAAAAAAAAAGAATATGGCGCATTCCCTGTTTTGGCAGGAATATAATTTGATAATAATAATAATAACATGTTAGTTTTCGCCTAAAAGTAATTATTAAAGTACACAGGGTGTTTCAGAAGGACGGTACGTAACTTAAAGAAGTGACTCTTTATGATATTCTGAGGGAGAGAGTTCATATGTTGCCTCGTTTTTAATATACAGGGTATTAAAATTAAAAAAAAAAAACAGTTTTTTATAATTTTCTTAATTATCCTTTTCCCGATGTTATTGAAACTTGCTACTATTATTCATAATGATAAGGGGCTTAATTGGCCCTAACTTAATTGAATCAATTAAGTCCAGTGGTGTCCCTGGGAGCACCTTAACGAATATTATTGACCAAAAATGTACGCCACTGACGTTTTCCTAACATTGATATTTTTTTTCGGATTTACTGGTTAATAATACAACTTCTTTGTTCCTTGAATTGTTTTCGTATCTTGCTTTGTTCTCGGGAGAAATAATAAAAGCCACTTGATTGCATGTACAAAAATAATACCTATGGGTTTTAGGGTTAATTAAAACATTTAAATTAAAAATCAAATTATTTTTTTAAATATTGATACAAAAAAAAATACAACAGTTAATCAAATCAAATATTGGAAATGTCCACTTTTTAATGAAACGCATGATTGTAAACGTCTCACCATTGATTCTCTTACACGTTTAAAATGCCTGCATTATTTCGTATCGCATTGCAACTTTTAATAATTCAAATTCTTAAGTCGTTTTCATCTAGTACAGGCGTCTTGTATACAAGAGACTTTAGGTAATCCCATATATATAGTATACTCTTTCAGCTACTAATTTTAGCGAAGTCTTTCAAAATTAAAATGTTTCTATCATTTAAAAAATTTAACCACTGCGAGAATGGACTACTTCTTGTACCTTGAACCAGCCAGTCTGGCATACTTGGTCCGCCAATTAAAGAACAGCCAGGCACAGGATGAAAAAGCTAATTTACATATGGTTCAACAATGAGTGAGAAGAAGAGTAGAAAATTAACCCCTAACTATGTTTCAATCTATACCAAGAACCAAGAATGTTTTACACTGTCAGGTCCATAGGAGTAATGATTTCTTTACTAGACACAATTACTCAGATGTACTATTAAACATGTAAACAGAATCTATCTTTATACAAAATGCAGAAATTGATACCTCCCTGTGTAAACTTTGTTCTTATTTGTTTGAAACAATGTAATGTTTTTCTTGCTCCTCCCTTGTATGTCAATCCACCTTGATGGTTACCTACTCTTAAGTCTATAATCTACACTCAGCTTGTCCTTGTATGTCATAACTTTTCCCTGATCGATAAATTTTCTTCATGCTGAAGATGACCTTCACTATGGTCGAAACATGCCCATTATTTCTGTCATATAAAAATTTTCCACGATCTACTTACTTTAATGTAAAGATCTTTTCACTCCCCCCCCCTGTTCACGATTAAAGAAATTTGTGGTTTAGACATTCATTTCTAACATTTAAACTGTTAGGGTTGTCCGCATATGACACAACACATGTATTCTCTGATGTGTCCGTAACATAGTTTATTAAGGAAAAAGGGGAAAGAAAGTCAAAAAGTCTTTCTCCACTAACTTAAGAGTGAGCTATCAAAGGCTCATTTTTAAAAATAAAACGTCTCTACATGTTTCGAAGGTAGTAACCTTCATCTTCAGGAGACCAAAGTAGTGCTGCAGTTATTATTAGCAGTAGAGAGAAAACTGTTGGTGGAAAATGACGTTGATGGAGCTTTTTTTAAAAAATATTTTGAAAAGATATTAAAAATTGAATGCAATCAGCATACTAAAATTGTAAATGAAAGTGAAATGTTATATTTAATTCAAAATTTCTAAAAAGAGACTGTCAATTTGTGGTCGAATTGAAATGACGAATTTCTTCCCTTTTTAAATTCGACCACAAATTGACAGTGTCTTTTTAGAAATTTTGAATTAAATATAACATTTCACTTTCATTTACAATTTTAGTATGCTGATTGCATTCAATTTTTTAATATATTTTCAAAATATTTTTTAAAAAAAGCTCCATCAACGTCATTTTCCACCAACAGTTTTCTCTCTACTGCTAATAATAACTGCAGCACTACTTTGGTCTCCTGAAGATAAAGGTTACTACCTTCGAAACATGTAGAGACGTTTTATTTTTAAAATGAAGCCTTTGATAGCTCACTATTAAATTAGTGGAGAAAGACTTTTTGACTTTCTTTCCCCTTTTCCCTATATTTCAACTCCACTTCGAGAATGGACTATTTCTTTAAATAGTTTATTAAGTCGTTGGCAAAAATTAAAAATGATCATGAGCAGTGAGCAGCCCTGTAGCTTCACCAAAATTATAAATCAAAAACAATAGAAAGAAAAACATTATATTATTTTTTTTTTATGAAAGATCGCAGCTTCTTGTGCATCCTAATTGGAATATAGTCTAGATGTTTATAAAATAACACAAGTAAGAAAGGTCAACATTAAACGGTTTATGGGAAAATGACGATATTTTAAAGACCAAAACAGAAGATTCAACATTTTCTGTAAAGTCCATATTTGCCTTTAATGGCTAAATAAGAAGTTTAAACTATGTCAAAGATTTTACAACGATTACTTACAAGTATACCGAAATATCTAAAAATGGTTTGTTCTGAACTTGAAAATGTCTTATATAGCTACGCTAAGAAATATTGTGAAGCGGCATTGTTCATTACACAGGGTTGTTCAAAAGTCCTGCATAAAATTTTTGACAGCTCTGTTTCCAACTGTTAGCCTGTAAAAATTAAGTTATAATAATTTTGTGACATATAAATATGTATACATTTAAGAACAAGCCTCACCTTTGTTAAGTGACTGAGAAATAAGGACAAAATTAAAAAAACGAACTAAAACCTAAATATAACATAAAACAAACCTTTAGTACTATCTTACATCTAAAAATGTTACATTAAAAATTAAAAATTAACCCACCTTAATTAAAAATTCTATTCCACAAAGAATACCACCACAAATTCAAAATCATAATCCTTTTCTCTCAATAATATATGTAATGAAAATAAATAAAATCATTTCTCTACTAGCATGTGTCCAGAGTAAAAACAAACTTGTTTAAGACCTACTTCTCCTACTGTTTACAGTTATTGGCTTACGTCAAATAAATATAAAACCTCTACACTCGATACTCAACAAGTGTATCAATTAACCCCTTACTCTTAACCATCTGTGTAGCCAAAGGGACGTTCCCAGTCAAGTCCATGGGCAGGCATACACATTCATTGAACCATCCACTACTGTGTTTTAACTTGTTTATATTACAATTATATAGAGTTGCTGATGATGATCTTCTCTAAGGTCGAAACTAGTCCGACTCAATTTTCAAACTTATATTGAACATCTAACTCATATGGTAAATCCCTCCCATATATATGCCCTCGATACCCAAATCTAGGGTGTATTGTAGTTAATATAAAGAAATTTTGGTGGTAAAGACAGACTTTCATTTCCCTTTATAATTTTCTGCCCAAATTTAATTTCCTTATGTGTACGTATCGATTTACAAATATCAGGTAATTAATGATGTGCAACGGAAATTGTCTTGCATTGACTATACCGGGTGTTGCATCCCATGTAATTTTAAATGGGTCAATTATTGGCTTCCCTAATTATTTTAGAGAAAAATTCTATTTAGGTTTAATAAAGAGCACTAAAACCCACATTCAAAAGAATAACTTTAGATATTTTTGATGAGCCCGTTTACGGGTTATCGCCGATTTCTTTTTAACTATTTCTCCTTTTTATGGCCCCGTATTTGCGGGCACCAGTCAAGGTAAAAGATGACTGTCAAATAAAGTTGTCATTTTGAAATGTGTGCTTTATTGTTATAAAAACTCGTACATCGAAAATATTAAAGGTGTATTTATGAGTACAAATTAATCTGAATAAAACTAAAATAAAGTATCCAATTACAAGGTTAATTATGACATTTTACATGTTTCAATATTTTACTAATTAATAGGTAGGTACTATTAAATTGTTAGAACTTTAGGATTTAAGAAGATGTTCAAATATTCCTCAAAATGACAACTTTATTTGACAGTCATCTTTTACCTTGACTGATGCCCGCAAATACGGGGCCATAAAAAGGAGAAATAGTTAAAAAGAAATCGGCGATAACCCGTAAACGGGCTCATCAAAAATATCTAAAGTAATTCTTTTGAATGTGGGTTTTAGTGCTCTTTAATAAACCTAAATAGAATTTTTCTCTAAAATAATTAGGGAAGCCAATAATTGACCCCATTTAAAATTACATGGGATTGCCTATGTCCCGCTCGACGATGCAACACCCGGTATACGAGTCGTTTTTTAAATTTCTGAAGTAATATTGAGCTTTTACCTTTTTCTTGTTTCTTGCCTAAGCGAGTCAGCACATAAATATCTTAATTTAGAGTTTTTCTTCTTGTTCTAAAATGTTCGACGAAGTCTTTAAATTTGGATTTTAAAAAGCACCGATAGATAATAATAATAGTAATAATAATCTTTCTTTTGAAAGTATGCTACAATACTATACAATAGCTATACTCTGTTGCTTAATGCCAGGACCCCATAAGTTTGGTAAATGAAAGTAAGGTGACAGTGGTGTTACTTCAGGTAGTGCACTAGAATAAAAAGTATAATAATAATTATACTTGATTATAATTATAGAGATAAGCAGATAGTTGAGATAATAATCATTCTAATATTAAGTATATAAAAACTTATAAAGAAGTATGAATATTATGAAAATAGATTATTTAAAGTTAATATTAATATTTATAAAAAAAAATCTACTATGTACAATACAACAACTTAATTTTTAAATTTTAGTCATCATGTTCCGAGTAGTCCGATGAACTATCGTCGTTGGGGTCCAGAGAAATAATAATAATTTAAAATGTCAAAAATCGTAGTTTGCTGTCGGATAAAAAGGAAGGAAGAGGAAATGTAACTGGATCAAAACTATTAATCGCCCGTTTCAGGTCTTTCCCCAAGTCACCTTAAACGAGGTTAAGTCCCTAATAAGCATGTTGAATGTTAAGAAAGCCCCCGGTTTTGATGGTTTAAAGAATATGGCGTTGCGAAATCTACCAGACCGAGCTTTGGGGAACATAGTAAGCTTATTCCAGGCGATAATCAGAGAAGGCCACTTTCCAACTGTCTGGAAACGCGCTAAAGTCATTCTTATTTATAAGAAAGGCGAAGGCCCTACGATGCCGGCTAGCTATAGGCCGATCAGCCTGCTGTCGAGCCTAGGGAAGATTACTGAGAAGATAATCTTGAGTAGGCTCAACGACTTTGTTTTCACGCGCAATATTCTGTCTGCCGAACAGTTTGGGTTCCGGCCCGAACATTGCACAGTTAGGCAGACCACGCGACTCACTGCAAACATTATTAAAGGCTTTAACAAGAGGGCGCATACGGCAGCGGTCTTCTTTGACGTAAGCAAAGCATTCGACAAAGTCTGGCACAATGGCCTGTTGTTAAAATTGATAAGGCTCGGTGCTCCGAACTACTTAATCAAGGTGGTAGCTTCCTTTTTGGAGAATAGAAGTTTTGCAGTCTCGTCAGAAAACGCACTGTCTTTGAATAAACACATCAGGGCGGGAGTGCCGCAAGGTTCACCTCTCTCTCCGATGTTGTATAACATTTATACTCACGATATTCCGCGAGATAGATTTACGCAGCTCTATCTTTTCGCTGACGATACAGCAATTACTTCGACTACTAAATCACCGCGAATTGTCGTCAGCCGGATGCAGCGTCATATAATCGAGCTGGAAAAATGGCTTTCGGCTTGGAAGATTCGCTTGAATCCCTCCAAGACGAAGGTCATCTTCTTTTCGAAAAGCACCGTCCGCAGGCCTGAAACAAGGCTACGGGTCAATGGAGTCCAAGTGAACTGGTGCCAGGAGGTGAAATACCTGGGACTTATTTTCGACCAAAGGCTGAATTGGAGGCAAAATTCAATTAATAGAATAAAACTTGCATTGCGACAGTTGGGCTTTATCTACCCCCTGCTTCACAGGCGGAGTAGACTTGCTAATAGGACTAAGGTCAACCTCTACAAAGTATTGGTCAGGCCGGTTCTAACTTATGGTGCACCTACGTGGTGCAACATAAGCAAAACGGAGCATAATAAGTTCCAGGTGATTCAGAACAAGGCGCTGAAAATTATCGCGAACGCGCCCAGATACATTATGAATGTAGTGTTACATAATGACTTTAAGATGTTGACAGTTAACGAATTTTTCTTGAAAATTATTAGAAATTATTACGAACGTACGGACGTATCGACAAACCAACTTATTACCGACTCACATACGAGATCAAGACAAATCGGGACATACAAGTTACCTAAAGACTGGCTCCCTGTTGGTCCAAATCCCATCCCACAATAGTAGAAAAGCACTGAAATTGACATGCACAAATATTTTATATTTAACAAAAAGGCGCCAAAATTTTTGCAACAAAACTTCTAAATTAAATCCGTAAGAATCACAAACATCCAAGCAAAGAGCTTATTACAAATTTCTACAAACCATAGAGCTAATTAGTAATCACGAATAATCAACAGATGTCAAAGGAGTTTCTCCTGACGTAAAGAAACATTGAAGAACCTATATGTAACTGGATAAAAAAATCGGATATGTTTTCTGCTCCTCCAATCGTTACCGTGGTAACAATTGCATTTAAACTAGTTATTAAATCATCTGTCAGGCAACTGTCACAAATACTAAATAATTGTTTAAGCTGTTTTAAAGTCGATTTTTAAATAAAAAATTATTTTTTAACATGCAGCGGTTTGGGACAATTGACGAAAAGGAAATAAATAACGAAATAGAAAATTCCATTCCTATTCGTGGAATTGCCTTACTAAATACCTTTCGAGCTCAGATTATGAGCTTGATATTTTTTATGCTTGCTATCTCAAGCTTACTTTCAAAAAATTTAACTCGATCTGTCGTTGGTGTTTTTCGGACTTTCTTGAGTGGAAGCTGGCATTATCCATGACTATAACAGACCCAGGAGGAATAAGATCTAACAGTTGCTGAAAGTATTCTTCAAAGGCATCAGCGTTTAGGTCTTCATGATAGTCTTGAGTCCGTTTTGATTTAAATGCTAGTAAGCCGTCATCGACAAATCCATTTTTGCTATCAATGTGGATACTCATTGATCTTTTACCTTTTCCCGAGGGTGCTTTTATTCATTATGGACCATCATTAAAGGAAAGCTTGCCTCGCGCTTTATATATGTTTTTCCTGCCATATTTTACCAACTGTATATCCTTCATTTAACCAAGTTTCGTCCATATAATAAATATTTATGTTTTCCTTTCGAAACTATCTAACTGCCCTCAAATATCGTCGTCGATGATTTCGTCTTTCTCTATTGAAAGTTTTGAATTTTTTCATAACAAAAATTAATTTCCTTTAAATATTTTCATATTTTCTTCTTAATTTCAGACATTATTTTGTCCAAGGTAGGTATTTTTTTTCCAGTCATATTCGAACACATTTTAACTATTTTGGCAATTCTGAATGTCGAATTTTGGTGGCGAAGAGCGTTGAACACGTTGAGAATAATAATTTTCTTATTTTTATAAAGCGCAGTTTTACTAATCCGTTCCTCAGCAACAAATTCAGAAACACTAGCCATTTTCAAGAATAAAGTTTTTCAACAACTGCCGGAAAGTAACTAAACATTTCAAATGTTTGAAAGAGTAAGGTACAGGTAGGTAAACTACCTGTGCCTCTACTTACCCAATCCCGGGACCCCTAACAATTAGAAAATAATAAATGGATTACACTCATGAAATACGGCGAAGACCACTAGGTTTTATAGCTCAATAATGATTTACTACTCTCTCGCATTAAGCAACATACTATATACTACAATACAACATAAAATGAAATAACGTTAATAGAAACAAGATCACAGCAACAGTAACATTCCTATAAATTTCGCAAAAAATCAAAATATTCACTATTTTAAAATTCTATTACTATTAACAACTTAATTATTGCCCTTTTCAATCCATTAACATTATTAACCTATGGACCTAGCTGCTATGAACAACGAGCTAGGGTCTGTACAAGTTAAACAAAAATAATAAAAGTTTAGAACTAGGTTAACACATAACAACCTAAAAATACAGTATAATAGTGAAATTAAACTAAGTAAAAAACATATTTTATCAGAACAGTATATCTTCATCGAGTAACAAATTAAAACCATCTGGAGTATTGTAAATAATATACTTAATAGAAAGAAAAAGAACTTGAACATTATACATCTTAAAAGGGACTCTAGAATAGTTGAAGAACCTAGGTAGGTTGCTGACGAATTTGCATCGTATTCTAGTATCGTCTTCAAAAAAAAAAAATGGTTGAACAAATACAGATTATTGAATTGTGTATGTACTGTTCCTGTTTTAGTTAATACTTCTATTGTCATCGAGCACCTGACTGCAATTGAGGTACTAAAGATTATTAAGAGTATAAATAACAAACTTTGGGGGCATTGATGACCTTAATATCAAACTTATTAAATCTATTCGAAACAATATAAGTAAGCCCCTATCTGATCTTATTAACTGTAGTTTAGATAAAAGCTCTTTTCTTAACATTCTTAAGACAGTTGATGTCGTAATTCATAAAAAATATGAACATGATAAGGTTGAAAACCACAGACTTGTTTTTATATTAAGTGTTTTTCTAAAATTCCTGAAGGAGTTTGTGCATGAGAAAATTATTAGATTGGTCTTAAGGCACAGTATTCTAAATCATTTACAACACGACTTTCTGCCAGAAAGATCAATAGAAACAGCCCCATTCGATTTTCTTAATCATGTTTACGCCAACAACAATGCTGGGAACATGTAGTGACTTTGTTCTTCGATCTATCCCTTGCTTTTGATAGTGTATATAATAAATTCTTACTCAGTAAACTGTATAATATAGGCATTCGGGGGAATATTTCAAAGTGTGTTAATTCATATATCACTAACCGGCGATTGGTTGACAAATGTGGTGGTGTTCATTTCGGTGTACGGGCAGTTGATCCTGGAGTACCTCAGGCTTCGGTATTGGGATCCCATTTACTTTTGTTGTATGTGAATGGTCTTCCTCTGAATATTAGAACTGGTTTTGTAACAATGTATGCTGACGATAAAACTAATATGCAATGCACCTCTTTTAGTTATCGCAAGTCTGTGTCTTGGATAACTGTAATATATGTGCCTAAAACCGATTGAAGTAATTGAAATTAATTTCTTTGGCACCAAAATCGACATAACTTGTACAAACGTTCACGTGACAGGATTCACCGCATTTCTCAGATAGATCGACAAATTGAGTTAGTCAGTGAATTTATCATCATTCCGAGATTTGCAAGGGATCGATTCTCCTTGGATATAGTAAATTTCAAAACTGGCTCCAATAGATTGGCCGATGAAATCTCCTGATTTGATCCCTCCGGACCCACCTTAAATAGCATAATGCGCGAATTTGAAGATACCTACAACTAACATTGTGTCTTTTTTTCCAGATTAGGCCACAATGTCTCCACTATTCATAGTGGGGATAACACTTCTCACCACAGTCCTTGCGGACGTGAGCCACGTCTTCCAAGGACAAGCACATCCTCCGGCAGTCGGCCCACACGAAATCAACGATGCTCTTGGAACGAAGAACGGTAATGGAGATTTCTGGTGGATGCAAGATGACAGTCCTCTGAAAGCTTCCTATGATTATTTTAAGAAATGTGCTGCCACGGGTACGTACACATTTTTTATTGCCAGGGACTAAATTCTTGAATAACTTGTGACTTGGTTCAAAAATTGTCTCTATAAGATTTTTTTTTCATTTCTCTAATAAGAAATTAAGTTTTTCTACCTAAGGAAATGACGATAATAAATAATCACCTAGGTCTATAATAAAAAACTGTCTGTGTAATGAAGTTAAGTTACACACAACTTTAGCATTTTTACTCACCGTGTCTTTAACATGGTATTGAGTTTGAGCCTTGACTAACCATTTTAAATGAAGAAATTCCGCAAGATAATATCAAATTTTTAATAAAACAGGAATTTTCATCAATTGGAGATATTTCATAAGGAAATTCTCATATTGAAACATGTCAACACGACAACAAACTTTCTACAAACTGACGTTCAAAATCGCATTTCCATAGTTTTATTTTTCCCAGGCTATTTGATTTTCAAAATATTTTAAAAGTTAGGAAGAAATGGCTAATATAAAAATCTAAATGAATTAAATATGTCATATTTTAGTGTTAATAACAGAAAAAAATCTCTGGAGAATTGTGAGAAATCTCTCGGATTCAGATAAAACATGGAGAAATACGACGACAAATTCCTATACATTTTTTCTTTTACAGGTCCTTCCTACCGATATATTTGCCTCTAAAGGCTGCAGCTGGAAATCAGTTTTTCCAGAATAACTTTCAAAGCACTTAATATAATTTATTAAATATTTAATGTGATGGACATTAGTAAGGACCTATTAAAATAGTGTCCTTGAAGCATATCTAGCTTAATTAGTTTACTAGGGGTGAACTAAGTTTTACAACTTAATGCTTAAATTTTTAACACCCTGTATGATAAAGACTTTAAAAAAATAAATCTGGGTAGCTTGCACTTTAGAATAAAAAAAGGCACTCTTGTTTATTGTCGATAAAATTAACCGTTTTCGAGAAAAATAATAATGAACAAATAGTTGTAGAAGACCTATGTTCGTAAAAAAATTGTGTTTTATTTACATATTGGCACCAAAAAAAAATGTATTGTTGTTGGAAACGAAATAAATAAAATATCCTGCATTTTAGAACTTGTCATCTTTCACATCGCTGACATATTGATCCTTTACTTTGATATTAATTTACTGATTCTTGGATATCGTTGTGAATTTAATTGTGAATTAATTCGAACAATGAAATACACGTTTATTGAGTATACAGATATGCATCTGATGTATAATCTTGCGTTTTGCTTTAGAAGCCAGAAGGTTATATCACGAAATATTTCCTTATCGTACTATGCCGAACCAGAAGACATTGTGACGATTTGACCGCAATTAGAGGAAAATACTTTAAATGCTCTAGATGACCCTCCATCAACGAGCACTCGAGATTTATCACTATCTATAGTTTAATACATCGAAAACAATAGTACCGGGTGTCCCACTAAGAATGGCTGTCAGCCGTATCTCAGAAAGTGTTAGTCGTATGGCTTGCGGAAAAAAAATATATTTGGTAAAGCGGTTATGAGAAATTGCTGGAAATTATTTTTAAGTTTTTCAGACTGGCGCTAGAGGGCGCAACAGTAACGGTAAATATGAATCACGAAGTTTCCTCAAAAGTCGCCCAGTTAAGGTATCCCGAAAATAACATTTTTGTATATTTCGAAGATGTATTAATAGAATTCACCTATAGAACGTGTTCGTCACTTTTCAAATAAAGTGGTGGGGGAAGGTTAAACATTATTTCTAATAAATGCTGATAACTCCGATCTGGCTTAACATAATTTAGTAATTTTAGTTTTGATAGAAAGGGCTTTTCTCACTCTAGATATCATCTTATGAACTACGGCAATATGTGTTTTACACTAGGCGCTAGGGGGCGCTGTCTTACAACTTCACAAACATTGCGCGTTTTTTCCATAATTGTAAATAAAATAGTATATCCAATTTCACCTAATTACAAGGATGATTAAAAGTCTAAGAAGTCAGCGTAAACCGCTAATAAGTTAATATCTATTTTCAATCCGGAGATATCGACAACAATAATCATAATTACGGAACGTTTTGATTTTATTTTCAAGTTGCCATTGTAAAGGTTTTTTTGAGAGTCAAGTGGGCCTTGGAAAAACAAAATATGAAGGTACGTATGTTTCAAGCAAATATATCGTTACGACAATAATTCTCACTGGCGCCCTAATTGTTCAAATTGTCGCCCATCGTTCTGTATACACGACTCCAATCTCTCCCTGGTTGATAATACTGCAGTTTCCACCTCTTCTATAGAGATACGGCGGCTGCTGTCCATTATCCTTTCTATCATGTTCTCCCTTGTGAGGGGGCTGGTAACAAAAACAAGATCCTTTAATCTCTCCCATAGATAAAAATCTAGGCATGTTAAGTCAGGTGATCTAAAATAGAAATTACCACTTTCATTAACAGTATCACGATATATCCTATAATATTACCTGGCAGGCCACGGAAATATACTCCCTCTTCCTATCCACCTTGCAAGAAATGTGTCGTCAAGAAATTGATGAACGCTTGCCGCAGAATGTGCAGGACATCCATCATGTTGAAAAACCATAGTTCTGCGAATATCCAAGGGCATATCTTCGAGAAGAATTGGGAGTTCGTAATTTAAAAAATGTAAATATCTTTTCCCAGTAAGCGACTCATTAAATACAAACTGTCCAATTATTCTGCCACCCAAAATGCAGCACCAGACATTGACACTCCATCTTCCTTGATGCTGCACCTCCCGCATCCAATGGGGATTATCCCGCGACCAATAATGCATATTATGGCGGTTTACTTCTCCATTACTATGGAAAGTAGCTTCATCAGTCCACAAAATTCTGGAGAGGAGATTTCTATCTTTCAATATCATATTGAGCAACCAATAGCAATGATCCAATCTTCTGTCATAATCTTGCGGGGTCAAAGCCTGGTGGAGCACAATATGGTAGGGGTGTAGCCTAAAAAAAAAACAAAATACTTATTACATTGACTTGAAAACTATTAAGAGAAATATTGGCATTATTCTAAACTATTTAGGAGTTATAACATATAGATATAATTACTTACCTACCTAGCGAGTAACGCCCAAGTCTCTAACAATTAATCTAATACTAATTTGTGAACTAAATTCTACATATTCCAAAACATTTACAATGTTTTCCTCGGTTCGATCTCGGCGGCGTCTGCGATATACAGGGCGACGAATACTTCCAGTAGTACGAAAACGGCTAGCTAAACGATTAAACATTCTACTGTCGTATCGGCGCCTTTGAGGGTATCGTACTGCGTAAACCCGTTCAGCAATTGTTGCATTTCCCAAACATTCAAAATACACCGCAATGATGTCAACCGCTTCTTCAAGTAACAGAGGCATTTTGAAAATCAAATACGACACAACACTGTTGGCACGACAAAAATTTTGACGTAATAATGAAAGGTGACACGCTGCACAGTTTCAATTCATATTTTGTTTTTCCATGGCCTATTTGACTCTTAAGAAAACCTTTACAATGACAACTTGAAAATAAAATCATATTGTTCCGTACTTATGATTATTGTTGTTGATATTTCCGGATTGAAAATAGATATTAACTTGCGGATTTCGCTGACTTCTTAGACTTTTAATCGTCCTTGTAATCAGGTGAAATTGAATGTACTATTATATTTACAATTATGAAAAAAACGCGCAATGTTTGTGAAGTTGTAAGGCAGCGCCCCCTAGCGCCTTGTGTAAAACACATTGTGCCGTAGTTTATAAGATGATATATAGAGTGAGAAAAGCCCTTTATAACAAAACTAAGTTTACTAAATTATGTTAAGCTAGACCGGAGTTATCAGCATTTATTACAAATAATGTTCAACCTTCCCCCACTCCTTTATTTGAAAAGTGACGAACACGTTCTATTAATTAATTTTATTAATAAATCTTCGACATATACAAAAATGTTATTTTCGGGACACCTTAACTGGGCGACTTTTGAGGAAACTTCGTGATTCATATTTACCGTTACTGTTACGCCCTCTAGCGCCAGTCTGAGAAACTTGAAAATAATTTCCAGCAATTTCTCATGACCACTTTACCTCATGTATTTTTTTTTCCGCAAGCCATACGACTAACACTTTCTGAGATACGGCCGACAGCCATTCTTAGTGGTACACCCGGTACATGAAGTTCTTCAAGATCAGCTAAATGTACTTCATGCACGATGGGGCATCACCTCATTGCAGCGTTGGTGTGCGGGATCACCTGACTAACGTATATCCAATCCGTTGGATATGTAGATATGGACCTATTGCCTGGCCTCCTCGATCTCCGGACCTAACGCCGTTGGATTTTTACCTGTGGGGACACCGGAAAAACTTGGTGCATTCCACTTCGGTCAGCACTAGGGAGGAACTTCTACAGAAGATCACGTTTCATTGTGATGTGATAAAGACCAAGGTTGGGTTATTGTGGCGGGTACAGCAGTCCTCAATTCGTCGTGTCCGCGAGTGTATCGGACTTCACGGAGCCCATGCTGAACCCTGTTATGAAGTTTTTCAATAATTTCGTTAAGGTGCCTCCTTTTACATGACAGCGTTTTTTAGATTTTTGTATTTCTTTGGATTAAACAACTTAAAATGAAACTTTTCTGGTGTTTGAATGACTTTCGCATTATTCTTATTCTCGACAATGAACAAGATTACCTTTTGTTAGTCTAAAGTGCAAGCTACCTAGATTTATTTTTTAAAGTCTTTATCGTACAGGGTGTTAAAAATATAAGACCTTGGTAAACTAAGAAAGCTAAATATATGTCAAGAACACTATCTTAAGAGGTCCTTACTATTGTCCATTACATTAAATTTTTATTAAATTATATTAAGTGTTTTCTGGCCATTTAGTTTCAACCAGAGCCATTGACCTAATACACACACATTAAGTGCTTTAAAAGTTGCTCAAGAACAACCGATTTCCAGCAGCGCCCTTCAGGGGCACATATCTCCGTAGGGAGGACCAGTCAGAAAAGTTTTTATAGAAACTTGTCATTTTATTTTTTCATGTTCTATCTGACTTCAAGAGATTTCCCACATTTTCCCGGACACCCTGTATATACCTCAACCTAGGTATATAATGTACTATTACTGACCTAAATAAATGAATGCATTTTTGGTCTAGGTAAATGTAGTAAACATTCCATCGATGTTCAAAAGAATGTGTTCTTAAACGGAGACTACGCTTCTCAAGGCGGATTATCTTCAGCTTCGTTCTCAGAAAGTAGCGCAAAAACTGGAACCATCGATCTAAGTACCAACCCCTTCCTGAAAGGAGGATTTGCACATGCTGGTAAGTTTATAATATAGTTTTTCTGTCGATAATATATTGTGCTAACAAATTTTGTCGCATTTAACCCAACCTTTATTTGGAGGTAGAATATACGATTTGTTGCAAATGTTACAAGCATCTTTCTGAATCTTTTCTCAAATAAGATAAATGAGAATCGAAAGCAAAAACAAATGAGAATCAAGTTTCTTGCTCTGACGTAAACTATTCTGAAAAATATGATTAAAATGATGTATATAGTTTATTATAATACTTTTAAAGTAATTCAGAAATCATTTAAACACTCTTTGGCTTTAAAAAAAATACGTGTTTACTGTCTGCCCACTCAAAAATAGTACAATATCGGCTGAAATGAAACAGGAACGTATTATCTAATACCACAGTTGAAAGTTTTATGTTCTATCTAAACGAACTACTTTAAATATCTCTTGATTTTGAGGAAACTGTCATGGTATTCCACCAAGTAATGACGGAAACAGCGCTGGAATAACATTTGTACGGAAGCTTTACAATACATAACATAATAAAAGTAAATTGTAAAAAGTTATTTGTTGCTATTTGTAAACTCTTGGAAAATGTATTTTGATTTTCTAAATGAACAAATATACTCAGTGTTAACAAAGTCGCGCATAACGCATGTAATTTTGAATTACTTCGTATACGAAAAAGTGAGCATCATTAAAGTTGTTCAACAAATTATTCCCTGCATTTCCACCTGCATGAATTTTTTCTGGTCTAGTTGCCATAGAGACTAACTTACTTTTTTTAAATAGTACACCCTGCATATGATTGCATATTTGGATTCTACTGGGAAAACTCTGAATTTTTTATATTTCAAGTTTTCACCTATCTGCAAGCGTTTCCGAGATAATAACAGCTCAAAAATGAAAAACTTCCAAATTATAATTATTCCTAACTAATACCCACCAGTTGAGTCAAGGTGTTTTCATGACAGCGACCTAAGAGGTGTCAATTCTGAGTTTCTGTTTAATTTTCTATTGTCTGATTTCTAATTTGTTTACACTATGGTTCATCTGAATGAGAAACGACGAGTTCAAATTTTAATAATAAGCGGTTACGGAAATATGAAGAGATCGCAAGATCAGGTTTGTCAACTTTCCAATGGATTATGTCCAAATAGACCTCTATTAAATCAGTCAACGGTGTGTCGAGGAAGCCGTTAGATCAGGTCGACCTAAAACAACAACCGGGGGGACAAAGCTTTGGATATCATGCTCTCAATACTTGAAAATCCAACACAATCACCCAGGCCAATGGCAATGGATTTTAATGTGTCTCATCAGTCAGTGAAAAATTTGTTTAAGCAGAAGAAGTTGCATCTCTACAAGATAAAGTTGGTGCACGAGTTAAACGAGGACGATCTTGATAGAAGAGCTGAATTTTGTGAGCTGATGATGGAATGATGCAATAACGATAATAACTTCGCAACAAATATCATTTCCTCGGATGAAGCTAACTTCCATGTAAATGGCACTGTTAATAGACACAATTACCGTTATTGGTCTGCTGAGAATACTCACTGGTTCTAGGAAGGTCATACTCAGAGGCCCGAAAAAGTTAATGTTTGGGCGGGAATAGTTGGTAGATATATTGTGGAACCTTTTTTTATAGATAGTAATTTGAATGGCGAAAAATATCTGAACCTCCTCAGGAATCACATAGTTCTTTCTTGCGGAATGGTTTTACCGGGTGTAAATAATGGCATAGACGAACATGTATGGTTCCAGCAAGATGGAGCACCTGCTCATTATGCGGCAAATGTTAGACAATACATAAGCGAACAATTTCCAGGACGTGGAGTAGGCAGAAAAGGTGCTATTGACAGCCCAGTGCGATCCCCGGACTTAACCTCGCTCGACTTCTTTTTGTGGGGACACTTAAAAGACAAAGTCTACGTTAACCGTCCAAATGACTTAGAATCTTTAAAAGTCAGAAATAGTGCTGAAATTCGGGCCATTCCAGAGAACTTCCTTTAAAACGTTGTAGACGGGTTCAGGGATCGACTGGCGCTCTGCTTGGCAGAAAATGGTGGTCATTTTGAAGACCTGATCCACTGAAAAGGTTTCACTTGTTTATTATTTCGATGTTAAATTGTTGGATTTTCTAGGCTATTTATTTTGTTATTATAAAGTTTGTTACAATTTTAAGTAAATAAAAATTTAAAATCCCGAAAATTCAGAGTTTTTCCAGTAGAATCCACATATTATGCAATCATAAAATATGCAGGGTGTTCCATTAAAAAAAAATGAAGTTGGTCTCTATGGCAACCAAACCAGAAATGGCAGAAAAAATTCATGAAAGTAGAAATATGGGGAATATAATTTACTGAACAACTTTCATGAAGGTCACTTTATCGTATACGATGTAATTCAAAAGTTACAAGCATTATGCGCGACTTTTTTGCCACTCTGTAGAGAAAATATATACATATAGAAAAAAACGTTTTAATTTAACGATGGGATAGAATAATATTAAAATATATTAGACTTAACATACCTACAATGAAGCTGGCTCCCAGCTGTATACTAAGTGCATGTTTAAACACTAAACTACTTACTACTAATTTAACATGATATAACATATCTTTCAGCTATTGCGCATTTTATTGGAATCTTTGTTCCTTTGGATTGATCCTGCGATTTGTCAAGCCTCTAGCACACATACGCAGCCAGTGAGATAGTGATTTTCATTTCATCTGATCATTTTTGGAGATGCGAGTTCGTATTGTAGTTGTCTATTATCTCGATCCTACCAACAGTGATGCTCTCGCATTATTTTCGACATCTAATCGTTCTTACACTTTCTGCAACGTCGCCTATACATTTAGTGTCATCCACATATGAACACCATGTGTTCAAGTTACTTTAATTCCAGGTCAAATATTCAAATGCACTCTCCATGATCGGATTGAAAACATTCGGAGACATATTATCTCATTGTCTGACACATTAGATATTATGAATGATTCTCGTGAAACGATAGTTGATTCTGTATTTTGTACAGCTCCTAGAATAGCATCTAGCTTAGTTATGCTGAAGCCCTTATAGAAATCAAGAAAAAATGAAAATGAACGTAATAAATGGATATTTTCAAGTCTGTTGGTTATGATTCTAGTAAAAAAGTCGGTTGAGATTAATGGATTAACTGTATGTAAACTATGATGGTCAAACAAGAAATGCTTTTATGCTAGAATTGAAACACCATGTGCAGGTTGATTTATTAAAACTGGTATGTATACCATGTGGGGAAATGGGAGAAAATAAAAAGTTACACTTTATTTCACTAAAAAATTAGAATTAAAGGTTATTAGTATGCTTAAATACTTCCGATTACCCCTCCTTCGCCCCGTATGAAGGTTTTGAAGTGATGCATTTGCTAGTTGATATCACGAGAAACGTAGGTCTTTATTATTCTTTTGTTTCGTATCTGAAAATAATATTTTCTTTATTCGATAAACCTTTTCAAGTAGCTTTCTAAACATTAAAAAATCTTTGTTTTGCTGGTTCTTATTTGATCCTTTGGACTATTACTACAGCAAATATTATTATTGTTATAAAGAAAACGTTACAAGTATCAGCTAGAGTTTTCATTCAAGCTGCAAAAAATAAGAACATTTGTCAATATACTCTGCTGTTTTATATAGCTGTACCAATTATGCACGATATTTATGTAATTTTGCACGGTATGTCATACGTTTTATGTTCAATGGTTTTAAAACAACTGTTTATATTGCATTGCATGTATGCAGTTTTCGATGGAAAATGCATGGCACGTTACCAGTGTAGTATTGTGTAATGTTTGATATTCACTATTCTTTTATTTTATCTTTTGCGAGAGGGTGCATCCGTCAATGAAGGAAAATCGAGCATCGTTTCCAATAAAGCTCATATCGACCTGGGTAAAAGTATTAATCTAAATGGACATATAAATTACAATAATGGTAAGTTCTAGTAGCTAAATAGTATAAAGAACAACGCATCTATTATATAGCTAGTATTATCTTAAATACCTACTTAGCACCAAGGATGTCGATACATTTTTGTTTAGGGGGTTAATAAGAATATCAATACAACAGTGAGTGTTTAAATTCAGGTGGGTAACTGGCCTGTGATAGCTGTGAAGCCCTACTTTTTCTTTATCAAAATTAAAGAAAGAAATAGCACTGCGTAGGTGAGAAGTTTCGAAAAATTAGGAAAACTAGAATAAAAATGTCTTATCAAGTCTTTAGGCTTTTAAAATTAGTTATGGTGCGAACAACAAGGATATTTTATGAGTTTACAAACAAGGCCTAATAGTATCATTATTGTCCTTTAAGTGAGACATACGTATATTACTTCTATTTTTCTTAGTACCTCGTCATAAGCAGATCTTCTCCAGAAGGGTTTGGTTTGGAAATAATTATTATATAATGTAAATAAAACAATCCAGCCTTCCTCCATAGTTTAAACTGTGAGTTATCATTTCCCCACTGAAAAAATGGACTATTTCTTCAATTCATATTCCATTCAGAAAGTTCGTGAAAAGTAGTTACTTTTTGATTATCTATATCTAATCATTCGCTCGACGTACCAGTCCGTAGGTCATTTCTACGGTTTGTTGGAAAATCAATTTTTCTGCAGCCGTCTCGAAAATAAAATTTTCGGTATGATTTATTAAATCGAAACTACCACTTAGCACAAATGATACCGAAAGTAGCTATTTTCGGGACGATTTTTTTCACTTTCAAAACGATTTCTTTACTTTCGGGACGATTTGGGTATCTATGTAGGCGGCTTTGACAATAACATGAACTTTGTATTTTATTATGACAGCGCTTGTCATGTAACATTGGTGTATGTTTTTTCGCTTTTCAAATCCCAAAAATGGAAATCAGTAGTGAAAGTGAAGCTGAAATGACTCCACATGAGATTATTAAATCTGCTAAAGCGGCTACTTATGAATTATCGCCGGTAAAGTCAAGAGAGAGGTACAAATTGGTCTACAGTTTATTAATTATCGCATATGTAATTGTCTATATAAAGTTCATACGTTATTATTCATCGATATTATTTTTAACATACAAAACGGCTACAGAAAAAATATTGTACGTAACACGATCCAAAAGTGATTTTACGGGACTCGCAGGATTTCAGTTCCAGCAAAGTTCCTACTCATCCCGTAAAATATTACTTTCGGAACTTCTTACGTAAATTACTATTGTCAAAATGTTTTGTCAGAATCGGTATTTGTAAGGCGTTGTGTAAAACATGAATCATTGTGTACCATGGTGCGTCCGCGATAATTTTTAGTACTTTGTTTTCAAATGTCTGTAGTTTCTTAAAGTGTGTCTTGTTAAGAGAACACCAGCTCGTTACTTACCGTATGTCAGTACTGGTCTTATAATGATGTTTTTTTGTACGTAAGTCAATTCTGCTTCGTTGGTTGAGGAGTGAGAAGATGGCACCGGGTTGAACGTTTCCTTTGGTCAATTGGTAGTCAGTATTTTTACTCCAAGCCGTCCGCTTGTCAAAGCAGAGACACAAGTATTTAATAATATCACTTCAATTTACCCTAGCGTTGTGACTAACAAACGGGTTTAAGGGAGATTAACTCTGGACTTTGAAGAAGTTAATGACTTGGCTTTTCACGTCGTTTAAGCAAACTTTTCACTTATCCAAGCATGACTCTAGAAGTTTGATATACCGTTGCGGTGATCGGGGTATCGTCAGCGAAGAGATAACTGTGTTTGGTCAAATTTTGGAATGTTGTAAAGGGTCGATATTGCATTTTCTGACGAAACCGCGAAAATGATGTCCTCCACAAAAGGGTAGATAACCTTTAACAGGTATTTTGACATACCCAATCTCGTCAAATCCTTTTTTCACGTTGAAAAGCACCGCTCCCGAGCCAAAACGGCTAATAAAGCCATTAAAACTAAACTGCTCTGGTGGTAAAATATTGCTGTCGAATTTTAAATCGTTGATACGATGTAGTATAAGTTTTTCAACAACCTTGCCAAGATACAACAACTGACTATTAGTCTGTAGTTGACAACCAGTTATAAGTCCTATCCTGGCGTAGGTACTAAAATATCTTTGGCTTCTTTCCATATTGCTGGGAAGCGGCTCTTTCAATTATGGCCTGTGCTATATTTATGTATCTAGTATCAAATGCATCAGGAGCAGATAATCTGTCTCTTGAAATTATGAAACTGTGCTATCCAGCCATTGTACCATTTTTAGTTCACATCTTTAACACATGTTCAACTAACTCTGAGTTTCCTTCTCGTTGGAATATAGCCACGGTTATGTCTGTACCAAAGATAAATAGTCCAACAAACGTATCAGAATTGAGACCCATTAGTTTATTATCTGTTATGTCCAAGGTGTTCGAAAAAAATATCTATGAGCGGACGATTAAGTGTGAAAGTGTGTGAAGTGAAAATAAAAACATCCTTCATCTCAGTCCGTCTTTTGTAAAGTATATAGGACTGCATCGGTCTTATTAAAGATTTTGGATGATATCATTGGGGCTGCCGATAGGGGTGAAACGTCGGCTCTGGTATTGCTTGACTGTAGTAAAGCATTCGATATGATTTTATGTACTATGCCTCGCTGATTTGGCTTATCTAAATGAATTTCTTTAGTGAATATTTAAGAGGCAGGTCCCAATTCGTGGTACTGGAGGGGCGTTAAAATGGCTCGAAATAGTGGACCGACAAAGACTGCATTTTGCATGTTTCTTAAACCGTTTGCTCGTGACTAGTGTACCCTACGTGCAATACTTCTCTTTCGGCAACAGTTTTTTAAATGTGCCGAAACACCGAGCTCCCTTTTCCAACGTAGTTTCTCTAATATCGCTCCTAAAATTTACAATACTGACATATTATTATGTAACTTGTACCTGGTTAACCTAAGTTCGAACTGATTTGGGACCAAATATCGTAGTTTTTGGCTGAGTAATTATGTTTGAATTATGCTTAAATATGTGTAAGATCAATATGTCTTATTACTTTTTAAGTTGCCGTATTTAAGTTTCGGCTATAATTGGCGGGTGTTCGGGAAAAGTGGTATAAGTCGAACAATCTAGTTTTGAGAAAAACGCAAAAGAAGAAATTGCAAAACAGTGATAGGATAATATTTCAAAATAAAAACATTTCTTAAGATGCGTTCGTGAATACGTTTTTAATTGGCATTTTTTATTAAAATTTAAATTAAGTGAAAATTGTTAACCAATATTTTACCAAAATTTTTTAAAGAAACGTGACATTTATCATTTTACACCTTATTTATGCAAATAATAAACAAATATTTGGTATAAGTTCCTATTTTAGTCTTTTAATAGAAACTAACAAAAAAAAAACAGTTATAAAACAGAAATAAATAGGTATAAATTAAAGTATTTTAATTTCTAATGATTTTTTTTAATCATCGTCACTGTCTTCGCTGTCACTCCCAGGCAATGTATTACAAACATCCTCTTTGGTTATTAAATTTTTATAAAATTCCTGGAAGGCTTCAGAAATATATGGCACAAGCTCTATTAGGTAAGTGTTTTTTTCTTAACATTTATTGCATTTGGACCCTTGTACGACAAGATTTTGGCCAGGTCTCTCCCTTTCATAGTAAATTAATACTTTCAAAATGTTCATCTTCGTTTAAACTTGTTTTGTGTTCAAGAATACCTGGATTTTGTGACAATCGTAACCATCTTATTAATCTCCATACTACTGATTCTTCAGAAATATTGGTTTTCTTTTCAGCAAGACAGTTTTATATAAAGAAGAAAAGTCATAAAAAAATTTTGGGGACATTTTCGTAACTAAAAAAGGCTTTTTATTTCCACATAATCTAACTAGATTCATCCAATTCCGTAGATGTTCAATGAGACATGGATATCTGTTCTTTTTTTCTCTATTATTGATTGGTCTATATCGCATTCCATGTTGGTTTGGCCAGGCACAAGAAACTTATGGTTTATAAAACGTAAATTAGGGTTATTTTTTCAAACCATCATAAACATAGCTGGTAAGAACAAATTTTTATTCTGGCCGGCACACGTATCCGAGTATAAAGTGACTTCTTTAACTTCGGAAGAAATTAAAGAAAGATGCTTATACAAGCACGAATCAATTTAATTTGCTCCTTGTTCCAATAGTGGCTCTCGTGGATTGGAATAGTTAAAATATGATCTTTTACCAATTTCACATTATCTTCAGTAGTTTTATTTGATGACGTAACAAGACCTCGTAAATCGTCATGTGGCATTCCCGACAACGAAGAACGTTTATTTTGAACATCTGTTACAAACTTTTTTGTCTCACTAAAAGTTTTTAAAATGCAACTTTGGCAAACAGGGACTAGTTTTCCATCTATTGGCAAAAAGTACTTAGGCGAAACTCCTATCTTTATGTTTCTTGCCAACTGGTTAACGCGTTTCAGTTTTCTTTTCTTCTGTTTGTATAAGTCTCGCCATTAATTATACACGTTTATTAAAGTCTCCTACTGACCAATGTTCTTCAGAAATTTGCTTTTGTTTTTCTTTATCTATTCTCTTCTTATATCCTAAACGGCATTTTGAAAGTTCTTGACATGTTGGTTCGTTAACTATTTTTCCCTTTTTTGTAGTGTACGTAAGTCCAATCTTTCTGTTCTTATTTCTCTGTTTACGAAAGTTTCTAGTTTCGTTTTTAGTTAATTTTCGTCCTGGTCTTTTCTTTATACATGGATGGATGGATAACAGGATCATTTTCCGGTCCAATAAATGTTTTTTGACCTTTCCTCTCGCTTTCTTTTTTAGCCTTTTTTATTGACTTTTTACTGGTCAATTTTCCCTTTTTCTTTGGAGCGTCATTTGTGAAATCTGTGTCAACTTCACTTATTTCTCCTTGATAATTAGGATCTGCGTCGCTATCATCAGCTGGGTCTGGGTTTAAGATATAATCTAGTCTCATATCTGCTTCCTCCTGGTTCACAATATTTTCTGGATAACCTGTAGTTTCATCAAAATTGTCTCTACATGCAGCTGCAATAGTTCCTTCTAATGTCTGCTGTACGTTATTTACTTTTTTCCTTACTGCAATGTACCGAACTCAAAACACAAACACGTTGACCGAATGTAAAGGAACAAGTCAATTTGCCGGTAAACTAACTTGTATTCATTTTATTAGGAAATAGTGAGAAATGTCAACTCATTCATTTTTATCATAACTAATTTTAAAGGGAATGACGGTATATGTGACTTATACAAATTTTAATTATTTGTATTATAGGGGAAGGAGGGAAATGCAAACATATACCATATTTCTTAATGAATTTTTAATATCGGTTTTGTTTAAGTCTACTTGTATCACTGTTCCCATTTGTTTTCATCTTTGCTGACAAAATAAAAAAGAACAAAATGAGATGGATCACTTTTTCCTAAAAAATAGTTTAGCTGACGTACTTTTACCTTAAGGCACTAAGTAATTGAGCGTTTTGTAAACTAAATCGACTTATCGCGCTCTTCCCTATCGAAAGGTATGCATTTTTCGAGTGATTTAAAGACTAGGAATACTACTAGAATTAAGTACTTCTTTTTTGTGAAATTCAAATTTTTCTACCTACTCAATTAACAAAACAGCAAGCTAAGATTTTCCGAGTCGCAAATTAAGACGTTTCTATTTGTCTATCTATCTGTTTCCTACGTCCGTAGTAACATTGTCAGGCAAGTTTTTTACCCAGATTCTCTCTACGAATTCGATGTTGGGTTCTCGCTGAATTGCTCGTGAAAACTGTCTGCGAATAATACAACTTCATCCCTATTTATTTTCACATTCCTGACGAAGGACATATGTTTCCTGCTACCGCTCTTCAAAAGAATGCCTGATCAAATCTAATTTTAATACACATTTTATTCGTAATGAACAGTTTACCCAAAGTGTAAAAAATCTAGCAACGTCCAAGGTCCTGATAGAGCGGGACCCCTTTTTCTATCAATTTTATATTAAAAGTTTCCTTGTTGAGGATAAAATGAGATTAGTTAGTTAACCTCTATCATTAACCCTCCCCCAACAACACAATACAACACAAGGATTAGTCCATAAGAATATAGCGAGCTACTACCTATGTGGCAGCAAAGAAACTTATAGCTACGTAATTTGGTCGCAGTCATAGTTCTCTATGAAGTGTAATTTAAATGTTGTAACAAAATATGTGCATGTGTTTATATTTAAATATTTTATAGTCATTTGACTCGCGACTTTATTGACATTTAATTTTCTTTGGATTTATCGAGGTTCATCTATTATATCCTACTTTTCGTCTTCCCGCAATGACTCAGAAGATATTGCTCCTATTGCAAATATTGATACACTTCTTAGAAACATAATTATCAATGGAAAGAAGATTGGTCATAATGGTAAGACTAAAAGTAAAACCCTATCTGCATTGGTTTTCAGGTGTACCATTTTTAATAAAATGAGGTTGCTTTTGATAAATGCATATAACGTCTAACTTTAAACTAGTTTTTGGTTTTCTTGTTGTTAGAGCCGCATCTTTACACGATGTTTTTTAACAAATCTAATCGTAGCAGGTGATACGTGTAACAGCAACCTTAAAGTTGCGATGAAATGATTATGTTACTACAAAAAAAAATGATACTTATCTACAAAATAACAATGCCATCTAATAGTGAGTTGAAAAGCCCTCGATGAAAGTCAAGTTTCTTCTACTAAATGGAATACTAAACTTAATTCACTATCTCACGTCACATTATGGATAGCAAATAAAATGCCATTAGAAAGGTAGTTGGCATTCATCCAGGGCTTGAAAAATAACTAAGTAACGTTGTAACTAAACGCATTGCAATTATTTTTCTGTTTTGCGAATATTTATTGCCTGAAGTAACTTGATATGTATGAGTTTTCACCATTACGAGAAGACACACTATTAATATTAGGTACAGAATTCTAATAAGCTTTAAAATCTTCTCTTCTACATGATTGCTGCTCCTACTAATACTGACACACAATTTGTGAATATCGCATAACGGTTTATTCAAAACTTTGTTCCTCAATTTTTGATTTTTATTTTTATTCATTACAAGGGCAATCAACTTCAACCTCTTTCTCTTCTACTGCAAGTGCTTCCAACGAGCATTCTACTGGTGTCAAAGGTGGCATAGGTCTAGATCTGAGCAAAAATATATTTCTTAATGGACAATTTTCTCCTCACCATGATGGTAAGCAATAAAAATTAATTGCTTAGGCATAGTATAAAGTATAACAAAAGATATACAAATATTGCATGCAGCATGCTTAGAGTTATTTCGAATTATTATGACCTAATTAAAGCTATCTATATTTTGATTAGTATCACCTCCTGTTTCTTCTACATCATCTAGAAGTAAAGACAGAAAACTTATGAGTAACAATGTTGTAACTATTATTAGCGATGCTACAATTAGTGCCGATGATACTAAAGGACTTAATGTTGGAAATAAAATTGATTTAAGCAAGAATGTGTTTCTAAACGGCCATAGATTAGGTCATTCTAGTAAGCTGGTTAAGAGTTCACATTAGGTAAAAAAATATGTACGTATGCAATAAAATTTTGGTAATAAAGACAGGGAGCGTCATTTGCTTTTTGAGCCTTCTTGTGCATGTATGGATTTATGCGAAAAATGTTTTTAAATTATCAGACTAAACGCAGAGTACCATAGAAATATACTCTCTTTGTCTACTGGTAAAAGTGGAAGCAAGACGAGGATGTTACTTATATTACGTCTGATTTAAACGCATACCTTCTGTTAGCTCGTTTAGTATCTTTAAATTGGGAGTTACGTTGTAATCGCTTGGTATGTTTGACAGTCCCCTATGAAACTTTAAAATTAGATATAGTATAAATTGGATGGATGGTCGCTCAGATTAGTTAAGGCTATTTTTTTATTTTATATTCATCTAATACCGGAACAGAAATTTATATGCATGGCATGAGGATATGTCACAAATTGCCTGTCTTTAATTTTTATATTTACTCCTCTTTATTAAAAGGAATGTCAACTTCAACCCACTTCTCTTCTTCTGGAAGAATTTCCAACAATGATTTTTCGATTGTGAAAAATGATGCTGGTCTTGATCTGAGCAAAAACGTATTTCTTAATGGACAAGTTTCTAGTCATAATGGTAAGCAAACTGCAAAATAACTGCAAATGGGCAGTACCATACAAGCACTGCATGCAGCATGGGGTTCACCATTTATCATTTTTAACAATGCAACTTGAACTCTCTAGGGAGGTTGGGACCAACCCTTACTATTTCAAATGGAACAAGGGATCGAGTGATACCTCTTTTAAAAGGGCATCCTCTTTTAAATGACATCTCATTCGTGACATTCGGACAGATAGTTTCAGAGATAATTATCTAATTGTGTAATGTTTTTTTTCTAATCTATTATTTGAATAACAATAATAGTAATGATTAAATGTAATACAAAACTAACGTAATTATTTACACAGATGTTGAAAATGACCACCACCGACTTCCACCCAATGATAAAGGTGTGATTCAAATTTTCCACGAACTGCCTGTAACATGTCTGGTGTTATCACTTATCAGTCGGCATTCTTGTACAATTCGTTCCCATAGATCTTCTAAATCGTTAGGCTTTGTTTCATAAACCTTTGTCTTAAGATGTCCACATAAGAAAAGTCGAGTGGCGTCAGATCTGGAGACGTATCTGGCCACTCAATGGACTCCCTCCGGCCGATCCATCTTCCTGGAAATGTCTGATCCAAGTACTCTGTTAACCGTACATAATAATGCGGAGGAGACCCATCCTGTTGGAAAATAACTTCCTGTCCTAAAAGATTTTCATCTTTCTGTGCTACTCTTATAATAATAGGATTTTGTAATAAATCATGGTAAACTTCTCCACTCAAGTTTCCATTGGTGAAAATGAAACCAATAATATGGTTGCCAAGAATACCCGCCTATACGATCAATTTCTCAGATCTTTGAGTATGATGTTCCCTGTAAGGATCAGGGTTTTCATCGGACTAATACCTGCAATTATGTTTATTAACTGCCCCGGCAAGAGTAAATGTAGAGTCATCTGAGAAACAGATATTGTAGACAATAATGCGATTTTCTAATATGCAATTTGACATACGTTCGCAAAATTCTGTCCGGCGATCATAGTCATCTTCGTTGAGCTCATGAACAAGACTGATTTTATAAGGATACTACTTTGCAAGTTTTAATATTCTGTGAAGTGAAGTTTCAGACACCGCATATCCTTCTGACAATGATGTTATGCTATTAAATTGAGTACGGTCGGCTATTAAAAGCCCAAGAACCCCTATTTGCATACCTACATTGGTTATCGTCCGGACACGATTGTGTTTTTTATTCTGCACCGAGCCAGTTTCATCAAATTTCCATCACGTATCTTGCGTGAACATTCTTGTCAGAAAACTTCCATCAGATATTTAGCCTATTTCGTTTTAAATGGTAAACCCTGTATATATATTACGCAATATTATTACCGAATTAAAGCTATCAATATTTTTATTAGTATCACCTGCTGCTTCCTCTGCATCATCTGGAAGTGAAGATACGAAACTTATGAGTAACAAGGATGGAACTGTTATTAGCGATGCTAAAATTAGTGTCGGTTTTACTAAAGGACTGAATGTTGGAAATAAAATTGATTTAAGCAAAAACGTTTTTCTAAACGGTCAAGCATTGGGTCATTCCGGTAAGTTGGTTGAGAGTTCACACTAGGCAAAAAGATATGTGTATGTATGCATTAAAATTTTGATAATGGGGACAAGGCGCCTCATCTGCTTCTTGGGCCTTCTTATGTATGTATGGGGTATGGGTTTATGCGAAAAATGTTTCTTGATGATCAGATTAAATGCAGATCGCTACGGAAAAAGCCTCTTTTCGTTTACTGGTAAAAGTGGATGCAAGACGAGGATATTACCTATATTATGTTTTATCTAAACGCATACCTTCTGGTTGCTCATTTAGTATCTTTAATTTGGGAATTACATTGAGATCGCTTGGTATGTTTAAGTGTCACCTTTTAAACTTTTGCAATACATAAAATATAACTTAAATGAATGGCGGTTAGTTCAGGCCGGTTTTTTAAATTTTATATTAATCTAATACCGAAACAGGAATTTATATGCATGGTATGAGGTGATGCCAAAAATGCTTGTCTTTAGTTCTTATATTTACTCTTCTCTATTATCAAGTATTTCTGGTGTAATCAAATTAAAGTTTATGTATATTTAATCTCTAATCAGTCAATTTAAAAATATTATAAGCAGCATGCACACAAGTATTATGTTGAGAAATTTTCCTGTATTAAAACTTATACAGGCCCTCTCATTTCAAAACTAGCCACCCGGAATAACTTTTAAAATACTTGGAGAAGAATTTAACAAAAAAACACGTCAACTTAGATTTACTGGGGGACATGTTTTACATGTATTTGCGACTCTGTAGTTTCAACCCCTAACGAGGGGCAAAAGGCACATACAATATTTCAAATGGTAAGGGGTATTGAGTGATAGTTCACTTGAAAGCCCTTTTTATTAGCAGTCTTTTGGCGCTTCGTTTTTTAAAAGCGGATTATTTGTTTTCAAGTTATGACCTTTTAAAATTTAAAAAGTTAACTTTGATATTTTAGTAAAATTTTACTTACTTATTTTAACCGATGTTTAAAATACCCACCATTATTGGCAAGGCAATCGTAAAGCCGCTGCTCGAACTCCTCACGCACGTTTTGAAATGTCTTCTGTTCACAGGCCTCCCCTATTCTACGCCTAGGATCAGGAATATTTTCTGGTTGAGTTTTGTATACTATTGTCTTTAGATGTCTCCATAAGAAAAAGTCAAGGGGCGTTAAGTCTGGTGATCTCGCTGGCCATTCTATAGCGCCCCTTCTTCCAATCCATTTGCCTGGAAATCTGTCATTAAGCCAATTTCGCACAGGCATAGCATAATGTGGAGGGGCTACGTCCTGTTGAAAAATTAAATTTTCTTCATCTAGTAATAAATTTCCATCTTCATCAATTTGATTTTCCAAAGAGTCAGTTATAAGAGGATCTATCACATTTTCTAATAAATTTATAAACAGTTCACCGGTTAAATTTTCTTCCATAATTGTCGGACCAATAATTTTATTTTCAAGAATTCTGGCCCATACATTTATTTTCTGAGAAAATTGTGTATGCTCTTCACGAAAAACATGTGGATTTTCATTGCACAATATCTGCAATTGTGTTTATTAACAAACCTATTTAAAAAGAAAGTTGACTCGTCACTAAAGCAAATGTTTTTAGTTAAATTAGGATCTGCATTTGTCCTTTCACTCATTATTTCACAAAATTCCATTCTTCTGTCATAGTCATCCTCCCCTAACTGTCGTAAAAGTTGTATTTTGTAAGGGAAAAATTTATTGAATCGTAAGGCTTTATGCACAGAGCCGACTGAAACGTTTGTTAATCTTGAGACTTCCGGTATGGATGTTTGGGGATCTATGACAAAATTACCTAAAATTTCTACTTGTGCGGCTTCATTTAAGACTCTATAGGGTTCTTCACAATTTTATTGCGTACACTTCCAGTTTCTTGAACTTTATTAATCAAATTTAATACATATTGGTGCCCAACATTTTTGTCTGGATCCTTCGATTAAACACCCGGGTTGTTCTACGTGCACAGCGCTGTTCTTCCCCGTAAATTAAAATTATTTCAATTCTCTCTTGTAACGAGTAAACCATTGTCGTCGAAATTCGATGGTCAATACACAACGAAATCAAGTTCAAAACTAAATCGTTTTAAAATGTGGCAAAACTAACATTTGCTATCCAACACCTTTAATTTTTTACGTATTTATCTGAATGTTTACATTTAAGATTTTTGCTGCTTTTTTAACAACTTATAAAAGTTGAAAATTTAGCTTTTTTAGGTTCTAAGGGTATAATTTGGACAAAAAATTTCTGATTGAAAAACGAATAATCACTCAATACCTCTTTCTATTTGAAATTTTAAGGTGATTCCCATCCCCCATTAGAAACGGTTTTAAATGGGCATTTTGAACACGTGTTAAAGTAAGTATGTAAGCACGAGTTCATTCTAAAGCTAATATTAAATAGTTTTCACTAAAATGTCGAATTTTTATTTTTAAGCTTTAAAGGGGCATAACTTTACCATTTGAAATTTTTTTTGTGCCTTTTGCCCCTCGTTAGGGGTTGAAACTACAGAGTCGCAAATACATGTCCCCCAGTAAATCTAAGTTGACGTGTTTTTTTGTTAAATTCTTCTTCAAGTATTTTAAAAGTTATTCCGGGTGGCTAGTTTTGAAATGAAAGCCCTGTATATTATGTTTTAAATCAGTAGCATCTCTTTTTTCTTGGCATATGTTTTAGTATAACTAGAATAGAAAAGGGTATTCATTGTATGATCATATTACAACGTTTTATCGTTTTCTTATTTGTATTCTTGTTTATTATAAGGATTGCCAACTTTAACGCACTTCTCTTCTTCGGGGAGTATTTATAATAATGATGCTTCCATTGCCAAAGGTGACACTGGCGTTGATCTGAGCAAAAATGTATATCTTAATGGACAATTTTCTGACCATAATGGTAAGCAAATAAAGTAATTACAAATACACATTATAAAGTACCACGAACATTTTACCAACAGTGCATGCACCATGCATAAAATAATTATTTCGCAATATTTGTGCCGAATTAAAGCCATCAATGTTTTTATTAGTATCACCTCCTGCTTCTTCTACATCATCTGGAAGTAAAGATACAAAACCTATAAGTAAAGGGCGGAATATATGTACTTAAATTCGGCCAAAATATGCTTGTGTGTGTGTGTGTGTTAAGTCAATGGCTCTGGTTGAATTAACACACACACACACACAAACATATTTTGGCCGAATTTAAGTACATATATTCCGCCCTTTACTTATAGGTTTTGTATCTTTACTTCCAGATGATGTAGAAGAAGCAGGAGGTGATACTAATAAAAACATTGGTGGCTTTAATTCGGCACAAATATTGCGAAATAATTATTTTATGCTTCAACTATAAAAACTTCGTTGAATGGTTTACCTTCAAAAATGATTTTTACTGCAGTTGAGTATTTAAATCCTTAATTCTTTTTTACCTTTTACTTTTTTACATCCAATTTGTTCCTCACTTGACCTCCTACTCTACCGAGAATGTTGTTACATTTAGCGGAAAAACTATCAACAATATCAATTGAGTCTCTTAAACTTAACTGTCTATTCCATAACGAGGATATTATGTCCGGTATAAAACTGAAACTAACCTTAATAAAAGGAAGGTCTTCAACTACACTTGCACTTTTTAACAACTCTTTACTTTGCACAAGACATTGCGAATGGTCATCTAAATCCAAAATCAATAATGGCTTCGAAATGTTCTGAGTAGAATATTGCGGCCTTAATCCATGTTCTTCACCGGAAAACTACAGGTTCTGGAGGTAAACTCACTCCTGGTAATCTCCCCTTATACATCTGCACTCTTAGATGTGCCTTTAGAAACACTTTTTTTACATTTAATATTAATTCATTTATTAAAGGATATTCAGTTCTGACGGTTTCTGCGACTCGGTTTATTCCATGTAAAAGACAAGTCACATGCACCATATTGGGGTAAAAGATTCTTAAGTTTTGGCCTACCTTTACCATATACGGTGCTGCATCAGACAAAAGCTCTAAAAACCGGTTCCCGTCAGATCACCGAAGTTAAGCGGTGTCGAGCACGGTTAGTACTTGGATGGGTGACCGCTTGGGAAACACCGCGTGCTCTTGTCTTAGGGAAGAGTGTAAAATGAATCGACATCAAAACCATCCTATTCACGCCGGACAGGCCGGATGAGATCGGATATCTCGTAGGATGAAGGTGCCGTTTCACACTCCCCAGTCGGTAGACCGCACGATTAAAAACCGTACGGTCGATGACCGGTTCAAGATGGCCTCTGATACGCCGACGACCGTAAAAAATAGTAAATAAAAAAAATGCTCTAAAAGTTTCTTATCTGGGACTGGATTTGCTAAGAAAATGCTCGTTAGGGACTGCTAAATAAATCGGGTTACGGTCACCCTATTAGTTTTGTCTGGCTGCTTAGAAGCTATTAAATATGGGTTATTGCATCTAAGGGGACATATTATGAAGCCTGTCTATCAAATTTGAGGCTAATTTAGCAGTTTCCTTGTCCAAATTGTACAAAATACTTATTAATTTCGTCGGGGGGATTTTCCTGTTAAACAGTGTACTTACTAAGTAATTTTGATAGATTTAATGCCGGTACTTTTGACCTGGTTAAGTGGTTTAAGCTGGATTTATAAACTCGAAAAGTTGGCGAGGTTGAGGTTCAGTTGGTGTTGGAAATATGAGTTCAATTTAAACTAAAGGGAACACTCAGTTCCATTTATACACTCGTTCATGTTGTTCATGTAAAGCTCATGTAAGGTTCGAAAACTTCCCGGGTAGTTCGAGATAATCAATTTTTATGCTCGGAGTTCGGAATATCTAACCTCACAAACTTGATCATAACCTTAACCTCACCAACTTTTCGAGTTTATAAATCCAGCTTAAGTCATTTCAGAATTTTGAAGGTGTCAATGTCACTATAAAGTTGTTAGTTGAGGCACATAGGAAACAATGATTATTTAATATTAAGGCAGAAGAACTGCTTAAACTTTCAATAAGATAGGAAATAAAATACTTGAAGTCTTCCTCCACAAAATAGATTTATTGATTTAAAGGTTTATCCCTACATGTTTCGTATGTTTAAACATCCATCATCAGGGGATACTAGAAGAAATTAAGCAAAAGGTAAAAGAAATTCAAAGTTCGAGTAGACTTGATTTACCAATATCGAGTTCATATAATAAAGTTCGTTACCCCAAATGAATGGGCATTATATGAACTCGATATTGGTAAGTCAAGTCTACTCGAACTTTGAATTTATTTAACCTTTTGCTTAATTTGTTCTAGTATCCCCTGATTATGGATGTTTAAACATCCGAAACATGTAGGGATAAACCTTTAAATCAATAAATCTATTTTGTGGAGGAAGACTTCAAGTATTTTATTTCCTATCGTATCAACTCCACTGTAAGAATGGACTACTTTTTCAATTTCAGTAAGATGTTATTGGAACACTGCAACAAACCTAACTTAATTCTTTCTATTTCCACTATCTTTTGTTAAGAAGTACTTAATCCATCAGGGAACATGAATATCAATTAAAAATTGCATGCGCTTAGATCTTGCCCTAATTGGTCTGTTTTTCGACAGCCAATGGGGACATAATCCGTAACGAAAACGGCTTTATCGGCGTTCAGCCTTCGATTCCCTTTAAGGGCCTTAGGAAGACCAGATATCACTCTTCGATCGCTGTTTCAGGGCAAAATGACGTAGCTTCCGGTTCACTTTGCACAGGCAACGACAGGATATGCGTCAAGAGGGAGGACTGCGTCAACGGTGTTGCTTCTAGTAGAGGACTCATTCAGGTCAGAAGTGATGTGAGTAAAAATTTATATTTTTTGGTGAAGGGATTTAGAAATTGATAATAATTTGTTTATTGCTTATTATGACTTCCTAATTGTTATATTTATTTTTTTGTTATTATGACGCCGTTTATAAGACGCGAAGTATCGAGATTAAGGGGACATAACCTTGTTTACAAAAAATGTTAAAATAATCTCTTCTTAAAAAAAATAAATATGGACTATTATATATTTTTGAAAGGCCCTTTAAAAGGAGGATAACACAAAGAAATAATATAGGGTGTCCCATTAAAAAAAAACAGAAGTTTGGGTCATAACTTAAAAACAAAACTTTGAAAAAAACAAACTACCAATAATAACCCATTTCTACCTTATTGATAAGTTATGAAATAATGGAGATACAGGAGAGTCAAAAATGACAAATTTTCAAAATCGGCCTTTATGTCAGAAACTGAGAGGTATATAAAAATTTTGTTTGCAATGAAAGTGTCATTAGAAAATAGAAAAGTCAGCCGCAAATTTTGTCTTTCTATCTTTAATAAGAAGGGAGCTGGTACACACGAAACTGGACACCCTGTACAGAAACATGAAAAAACATGTTTTTCAAATTAAATGTGACCAAAATCTTAAATAAGAGAAAAACATCGATGTTTTTAATTAGATGTTTTTTACCAACTGGCAGCGGCCATAAACAATGATGACGCGAGACTTTAGCGTTTGAGATTTGCTATTGGTCACGTGGCAATTTAACATTCGACGGGACCAACAATATCGCACGTCATCATTGTTTATCACCGCTGCCAGTTGTTAATAAACAGACCTCAGTCTCGATGTTAACATTGATGCTCAACATCCATGTTATTATTCGATGTGCCCATCCCTACCTCAAACACAGCATAAAACTGGCCAACATTAGACGAGGCAACAATGCCACTGACAGAGAACTAAATTTCCTTTGTACCACTGCTTTTAAATGTGTCTTCACATGATTAGCTCCCTAGGACCATAACAACCCTAAATCCGGTCCTGGTGCCCATCAAGACACACAGTGCATATCTATCAAAACAACATACTTTTAAATTAAAATTAAAACTTTTGTTTGTGACATCCTGTATAATTAAGAAGAAAGCAAAAGTAGGTGCACATCATTTGCTGCCGGAGCGAAGATTAAAAGTGTTTTTTTTTATTCGTCAGTTACGTAAGTGAACATAGCCGCGGGTGTAATATGCTAATGTCAGGTCATGAATTTCAATGGAACATCGAATGGCCTAGTCGGAGGGCACATCCGAACTGCTCCCGGCATTATTTTGTAAAGTAAAATTTATGAAAATTGAAAATGTCCCGTTATTAAGTATTATTTCTAACAAAATACCGTAAAGTCTTTAAGAACATAATTTAACAAATTTTGAATTCATATGAGGTATAAAATCATTAAACATACAGGATATTTCATTTGAATCGACTTCCAATGCACATCTCTATAGGCAGCAAGAGGTCTCACATCTCTGTGGAAGAAATTCTGTCTTGGGGTGACAGTAACCAAGTAAAAAGAATCCAGCGGCCATTGTTAGGGCAGCCTCGCAGAAGCTTGGGATACCTTTCCGAACTAAGAACTTCTATACAACCCAACAAATTTTGATGCTCTATAAAGCCCAAATTCGACCATCGCTGAAGTACTGTTTTCCTATTTGGGGCTCTGCTTCTAGACATACCCTAAAATTGATGAAGTCTATTCAAATTCGCTTAATCGGTGACCATAATCTGACAAACAACCTGGAAAGCCTAGAACGTCGAAGGCAGGTTGGTGACTTGAAGACTGCCATTAGAAGAATCATACACTCGTTTTACTTAAAAGAGGAAATACCTGACTTGAACAAAATAATGTCTGAAATGAAAAAGGACGATTTTATTCCACCCATGGGCAAGAAGAAACCATGGAAAACTTTGAAATAGATGAATTTTGCAGAGATTTTAATAGAGAAAGACGAAATTCGAAGGGAAAACAGGAATATTTATTATATGGACAAAACTTGGTTAAATGAACGTTATGCCGTTGGTAAAATATGGCAGGATAAACATATAAATAGCGCGAGGTAAGATTTTATGGGAGGATGGTCCACTGGAGTAAAAGCACCCTCGGGAAAAGGTTAAAGATTAACAATGGTCTCCACCATTCTGTAAGTTCAAATTTTTTATTGCTATATACTTTCTTGAGATCTATAAATAATCAACGTACACCTAACTATTATTGTCACTAGTGTTACTGTTTACTGCGTAATTTTAAATATTATATTAAATTTTTATGAGGGGTTGTAGAAAACCTATAATTTGTTATAAGTCCTACATTATTATTGTTATATTTTTTTTTTTTTATTTTGAGTTAAATTATTTATCTTTTTCTAAATTTTTTTCACAATTTCTGTTTGTTTTCATTTGGTTTTATTAACAATTAATTTTGATTATTATGCCGTCAACAAAGTTTAAAGTATGTCATTTAAATATTTCTTCATTAACAGCACACTTTAATGAATTTAGAGAACATATTCTCGAAGAAGGCTATGATGTTGTTGCAGTGGGGGAGACAAATTTAAAGCCACATATATTAAGTAGGCATATAGAAATTGAAAATTATAATTTTTATAGGTGGGACAGGTTGGAGCGTGATCGAGGCGGGGTGGGCTTATATGTAAAATCATCATTACCTCATGAACTGAGTCACCAATATTACGAAGTAATTGAATGTCTTTGGGTAGAAATTAAATTTAAAACTGAAACCGTGACTGTAGGATGCATATACAGACCACCAGATTTTCAATTAAAAAAATTTATTCCGGAACTCGAAAGGATCTGTACCGACCTTCTCCCTCGGACTGATCACTTGGTCTGTCTTGGCGATATTAATCTGAATTTGTTTGATTTGAATGAGTATGGAGTTGGTCCGTATATGGAAGTTTTGGATTTGTTAGGATTGGAGCAAATTATTGATGAGGCTACCAGAATAACGCCAACTTCTGCAAGGTTAATTGATCACCTAATAATATCTAACGAGTTACGTGTTTTGCAATCTGGAACTCTTCATCTTGGTGTCTCGGATCATGAGTTAATTTTTGCGGTGATCGACCTCCATAAGGAGAATGGTCAAGTGGAACCGGTTACGTACAGGGATTTAAAAAACATCGACATTCAGGCACTATATGACTGCTTGCGATCCATACCTTGGAGAAATATTTTCGATCTTAACAATATCGATGAAAAAATTGCATTTTTCAACCAAAATATAAACGCCTTATTGGACTTGCATGCACCTTTAAAAACATCCATATTTAAAAAAAAACATTTGCCCTGGATCACTGAAAATATAAAACTTTTAATAAAACTTAGAAACAAAGCTAAATTTAAATTCAAAAAAAATAAGACACCAGAAAGTCATGCAGCCTATAAAGACTTAAGAAATTTTGCAAATAACGCAATTCGCCGTGAAAAGAAAGTTTATTTAGAGCAACAACTGAATAATAATAATAGCAAAGTATTTTGGAAATCGCTAAAACGTCTTAATATTATTAATAGTAAACAAAATAAAAATATACCAGCTCATCTTTCAAACCCTGATGATATTAACAATTTCTTCATCAACACCATTCCCCCAACCACTATTTTGCCAGATATTAATAAGTATTATAGGAGTGCTGGTTCTAAAATTCCTAAACAATTTGAATTTTCAACCGTTTCTGAAAACGAAATTTCAAAATATTTGTCACAAATTAAAACCCGAGCGGTTGGATCCGACGGGATTCATGTAAATTTTGTAATTTTTTGCTGTCCTTTTATTCTTAAATATATTTGCCACTTAATTAATTTTTGCATAACTCACTCAGTGTTCCCTCTCGACTGGAAAATTGCTCATATATTGCCCTTGCCTAAAACTGATAACCCAAAAAGATATAGCGACCTTAGACCAATTTCTATTCTTCCTATTTTGTCAAAAGTTATTGAGCGCATTTTAAAAAATCAAATTGTTGATTATGTAGAAACAGAAAAATTAATTGACAGCACTCAGTCGGGCTTTAGGAGGGGACACGGTTGTGCAACGGCTCTTTTGAATGTCACTGACGACATTTTTCGGGCTATTGATGAGGGCAGGTGTACGATATTGGTTCTGCTTGACTATTCGAAAGCCTTTGACACTATAAATCATCAAACCTTGTTAGTCATCTTAAGGTATCTTGGCTTTCACTTAAATTCGGTTAAATTAATACAAAGTTATTTAAAAGATCGCAAGCAGAGGGTTGTTCTGGACGGTGTAAAATCTGGGTATCTAGACATAAACAGTGGTGTTCCGCAAGGGTCTATATTAGGGCCATTATTATTTATTCTTTACACGTCTAAGTTTCCAGAGTTTTTACAAAATTGCAATATCCAGAAATATGCGGATGATACCCAGATTTACCACTCATTTCCGCCTTCCTTAATTAGACAGGGGTGCAAAACTGTGAATGATGACCTAAAAGTTATTGAAAGAGTTTCGAGAGACCATGCTCTTTGCTTGAATCCTGAAAAGTCAGTTGTAATGCTTTTTGGCAGACCTATAGATATCAAACGCCTGACTCCTATAGTTTCCATTACTGTTGGAGATAAAGTGTTGCCTGTAAAGACAGAAGCAAAAAATTTAGGTTTAATTTTAGATAATCAACTCCGATTTAATAAACATATTGCTTTATGCATCCAAAAATGCATCGGCAGATTAAGAGTTCTATATAATTCGAGGCACATTCTCAACCAAAAAATAAAAAAAGTTTTGTGTGACTCCCTTGTTCTATCTATATTTAATCATTGTGATGTAGTGTATGGTCCGTGTTTAACAGCAAAGTCCGCTGAGCGGATACAAATGATTCAGAAATATTGCTTGAGATTTATATATGGTATTCCCCGTAGACGCCCAATAAGTCACAAACTTGTAGAAGCTGGATGGCTCGATATGAAGACAAGGCGCTATATTCATAGAGGCTCTCTGTATCACAAAATTGTTAAACTCAAATATCCTCAGTACTTATATAAGAGGATTACGTTTAGAACCGATGTAAATACCTTAAACTTGAGGTTTAATGGAATAGTTATCCCTCGTCATCAAACCGGAATATTTGAGCGATCTTTTGCGTATGACCTTGCTAAACTTTTTAATGGCTTACCCCCTCCGCTTCGGTCCTGCTCTGTTCAATCTTTTTCCAAGCGTTTAAAACAGCACCTTACCGGCTAACCTGCTGCTATTATGTACGGCTATAATACATGTCTCTATATATGTATTGTATATATTATATAAATTAAATTTATTTTATTTTTTTTTATTTTTTGATGTTCACCTATTTAGAGAAGAAGAAATGTACTATTAGTTGAAATATTTTATTGTAAAGCGTATCTATCTACCTAATAAGGATAAGTGTATAAATCAGCTAGGCAGTCTCTGTTCAGCTGCACTCTTGCCTTTTCAATGTATACCCTATGTATAATTGAATAAAGTTTATTATTATTATTATTATTATTATTATTATAATTACTCACATTGGCAGCAAAAATTGATTTGTCGATGGCGGCTTACTAGCATTTAAATCAAAACGGACTGGAGACTATCATGAAGACATGAACTCTGATGTTTTTGAAGAATATTTCCAACAAATGCTATATCTTATTCCTCCCAGTTATAGTCATATACAATGTCAGCTACCACTCAACATAATCCTAAAAAATACCAACGTCTTCTTGGGAAAGAAAATTACATCATTCATTAGCTTACTGTAAATAAGAAGCCATTTCATAAAGATACGCTGAAAAAGGTGCTACTGGAGATTGTGATGTTGAATAAACCTCTTTGTACGAAATTTGTTGCCGATGAAATGACCAAACTTCGCCTTCCGCCATATCACTGTGAATTAAACCCCAAAGAATTGGCGTGAGCGTAAGTAAAAGGGTTTGTAGCAATGCATAACACCACTTTTAAAATGAGAGACGTTGGAAACTTCTTGCAAGTGGGAATAAAGACAGTGGATTGTGAAAAATGGAGTAAGTACGTCGAGCATGTGATTAAAATAGAAGAAAGAATGTGGGAAGCTCATAACATGCTAGAAAACACTGACTGACTGTAGAGACCCTTATTACTTTTCTGGACCCCAACGACCATAGTTCATCGGACTACTCGGAACATGATGACTAAAATTTAAAAATTAAGTTGTTGTATTGTATACAGGGTGTTTTTTAATTGAGTGCCGATACTTAAGGATGTGAATCCTTGGGTGATTTTAAGAAGAAAAGTTAATATTAACACATGTCCTAAACCTCTTCATTTTTGAGCTACAGGATGTTAAAATTTTTAAAAAAATATAACTTTTTTATCATAATTATTATATCACTCTTAGATATTTTTATGAAATTTTGTATACATCTTTTATTCATTAAGGAGCACTTTTTGACTTAAAAGATTTTTTAAAATTATTACCAGTGACGTCCGTACGAGGTTTGAACTGAATATTTTTTAAGAAAAAAATGGTACGCCACTGATTTGTATAAAAACCAAACTTATACAGGGTGTTATGGAAATGACTTATTATATTTTAAGGGGCCACTCCTGGGGTGGCCTAGAGTTACACTTGATAGTTTTTTTTTCTAAAATCGGAAGTATTTTGAATTTTGTAAAATACCTTAAAACCGGACCATCTGTGCCTCTATGAAAGTTCATTACCCCTAAACACGTGTTTTTGACATGACAAATTGGCGGAATTTCTACAGACAGCTGATTACCTTGCGACGTTGCCAAGTATTCGGGAAAATCTTTTTTTTAGGTTTTTTAAAAAAGATTAAATCAAAAACTATACTGCGATTTCAATTAAACAAGCCTTATTCAATAGGTATAGTTTTTACTCACCCCATGAAATTGTATTGCTATCATAATACTTCGCTGAGTAAAAATCGTAGATACCAACAACAAGCCCTATGTCTGGAAATTTACACAGATAAACTATCACATCACAAAACATTCCCATCTCATGTGTATTATTATATAAAGTGGGCTTTAATTAATAACAACGAAATTCATATTTAGTCTTTAATCTTGTAAAACTTTTGTGCAAATGATTATAAACAAATCTACTTCTTTCTTGACGATAACAATACCTTCGCCATGTCTAAAATCACTCTCATAACATAAATTCAGAGGGCGCCACGTATATCAACCACAGAATAACAAGAACAAGCAATATATCTATCATGTATCACATTATTCAACAACTATACACTCCAGCAGCAAAACGCAAACAAATTTTATGCCGTTGCAAGTAAATGAATAATAAGAAATGATATTAAAAACAAATTTATGAAGCCATTGACTTTGAACTGCTCAGTACCCAATCACATTTCCCGCCCCCTGGACTATCGTGTTTAAATGTTGTGTGTCCAGTTAAGAGGACTGGATTGGATACCGTAATTATTATTCTTAATTGCAATGGCCACCTGTCTTGACGACAATCAGCCAGCTCACGATACACATAAGTGTATTGTGAGCCAGCTATTATCATTACCAAGAAGAACAGAAGTCACAGAAGAAGAGAAAGAACATAACCGTATCAAACGTGTGTCGCGTTGTTTTCAATCCGGATTTTGTTATAAAGTATTAAGTCTAACTAGTAATTTCTTGTATTAATAACACAGAATTAAAGAGCTAATAACTTGATAATGTCCCGAACAGTTAATGTGTTGTTAAAGTGAATAAATGTCCCGCTAGAATCATTTGAAATGGTAACGGTATAACGTGGATTTCTTGCCGATATGTTTTTTATTTCAAGGTATGTACAAATAAAACTAGAGCAATACGTAGACAATTTTTCGTGTAATAGGGTAGAAACTAAAGCATATTAAAGTTAAGTAGAAAAAATTAAATATTCAAAAAAGGTTATCTGATGAAACTGATGTAGTAAATGTGGCAACACTGCTCAAAACACATGTTTTGGGCTGACGATATCTAAAGACTATCTGACAGTAACTGTCAGATTTTTGTCAACAATTTTTTTTTTGACAAGTAGTACGAATCAGCTGTTTGATCATTGGCGCGTAGGTGTTTTGAGCTAAATTTTTGAAGGCATTTTTCTCGAATTTCTAGCTTCGAGCGCCATTTAACGCAATTTTTCCCCAATTCGGCTCGACCTATAGATTTACGGGTTAAAAAATAATAAGTCATTTCCATAACACCCTGTATTTAAAATCCTCATTTATTTTTGAGCAAATTTGGTCCATAGACTTACTTTCGTACGATGCACCGTTTTCGCATAAAAACAAAAAAACTTTTTTTCCTTCGGTTCATTGAGACTTTCTTTCGATATTTTGTTGAAATTTGGTAAACAGCCACCATAAGTGGTAACACTTTTTTTGGTTTTTATTTTTTTATGCCAGAACGGTGCCTCGTACGAAAGTAAGTCTATGGACCAAATTTGCTCAAAAATAAATGAGGATTTTAAATATAAGTTTGGTTTTTATACAAATCAGTGGCGTACCATTTTTTTCTTAAAAAATATTCAGTTCAAACCTCGTACGGACGTCACTGGTAATAATTTTAAAAAATCTTTTAAGTCAAAAAGTGCTCCTTAATGAATAAAAGATGTATACAAAATTTCATAAAAATATCTAAGAGTGATATAATAATTATGATAAAAAAGTTATATTTTTCTTAAAATGTTAACACCCTGTAGCTCAAAAATGAAGAGGTTTAGGACATATGTCCATATGAACTTTTTATCTTAGAATCATTCATAGATTATCACCTTTAAGTATCGGCACTCAATTAAATTACACCCTGTATAGTAGATTTTTTTTATAAATAATAATATTTGAACTACCTGTAGTAACGCCTCTGCTACTACAGGTAGTTTTCATTTCATTCACCAAACTGGTCTTTCTATTGTATGCTTATTAGGGCCATCCTAATTTAGAACCAGTTCGGGGTGTGTACGTCTAAAATATTTGAAATTCGGAATTGTTAAAAACTATCATTGCAATTTACCTGAAATTTACAATGCAACCTTTAAGTTGTCCACCTTGCTTAATGGGTTGCAAATTTACATTTTATTGCTCTCTCACATTGAGAAACAAAGTATGCTTGCAGTGGAAAGAAAAGGTGGTTTAATAGAAGCAAAATATTTTAAAGGGGTCTCTAAGACTCCACGTGACCGGTTGTGTAACAGAAATTGGACGTCACCGATTACGGGTTAAAAAGTGTACACAAAATCAGAAATTTGGACGAGTTCGAATGCGATCCGGCGCAGTCACCTTCACTCTTATTTAGCGCGACTATGAGATTTTCCTTTTTAATTATTATTTATCGATTTTAATGGCATTGTGAGACGTTTAGGATGTTTTAGCATAAGGTTAACTTCGTATGTTAATACACTAAGTTGCAAATAAACCAGGTCAAAAATAAAATTATTTGCTTAAATAAATGTGTAGTACAGAAAAATACTTACTTGAGAGACCACTATGTGGGCACCCAAAGAATGTCATTTTCAGTTTAAATTAAAGATTAGTGGATTTGCTTATTATACAGGTTTGGCAAATGATTATTATTATGATATCAGCCGGTTAACGCAAAAAGAACGTAATGCAGCATAAGTTAAGCATAGAAAGTAGAAATGCCACGATGCATTTAAAAATGTGCCGATTTCTCCTTCTATGGGCAATTTTTATTTTTTACTGCCCCCAGCAAGGTGCCTCCTAAATTGCTCCACCGCCCATTGTTCCATCGGAAAGACTGGGTTTCAACTGACTGATAGTGGAACGAGGAAACATCGCGTGTTCGCAAATATCGTTCTCGAATTGCTTCTAATATTACCAGGCTCTGCACAAAAGGCATTGATGAGTATCCAAAGCTCAAGCAAAATTGATTTGTCGCCCGCCACATTTAAGTACATCGCACCGTAGAAGATTGCGTACAATGGCTCTTTAAGCATATTATTTATTAACATTTATCGGCAAATCTCCTTACATGAATAAATTATTTTCAGTTTCGTTTTTCCCAAGAAAAATTAAAAAAAAAATGAATAAAGTTTCTTCCTAGGGTGTTGCTGGGATCTCCTTATTGAAGTAAAAATTATGGACTCTTCTTCTTACGACACTTTGACATGCTCATCAATTTGTACAGGGTTTTTCTTTTATATTTTGCACTTTACCTAGACGTTTTATTTTGAGAACAGGAAAAAAACTTTAAACGCAAAAGTAAGAGGATTTTCGTGTCTTATCTTTTACGGTTATCGTATAAACAAAAGCGCATCATAAAGTTGAGGAAAAGATGCACATCGTATTTTTTTAAATGGAACATTCTGTATATTGTTCGCTAAAATGAAAGATCTCCGGTCCCGATTTCAAAAATATATAATATGTTGATATTTTGAGAAGCCGTTTTTGACTATAAATCATCTATACATTAAAAGTTTAAAAATCAAGGCGGTCTGGAAAACACCGCTTTATTATTGTTATTATTATAATTAACTACTAGAAACAATTCACATATTTTCTGTGTATCCTCCGTGGTTATTTACACAATTAAACATATTTCTTCTAAGTCTAATGCTGATAGATTTTAAAATGAAATCTTGATGATTTGTGTTGAGTAAAAAAATTACACGTTCGAGCCTTCGTCTTAAAACTTCTTTACTTTGAGGCATATTATAGTAAATCCTGTTCTTTAAATAGCCCCACAAAAAAAAGGTCTAATAGATCTTTCAGCTTCGGCTGGCTTTACTAATCAAAAAGTGGCTCAAATCCATTTTATGTACACGGAGTGGCAAATGGAAATGCAATGAAGGCAAGGCGTTCGCATGCAGAACGTTTTTGTAATAGACGAATACCATGTTCAAAAACATTTACAAAATTGCAGTCAGGATTAGAGGAAACAGGTAGTTTTGCAAAAAACAAATTAGGCAGTCGACAATTTAGGAACCCCGGAACTTAAAAAAGACACTTTAAATATGATTGAAGAATCTCCAGGCACAAGTACGAGGAAAATAGGAAACGTTAAATGCGAGTAACAAAACAGTATGAAGTGTCCTAAATGACTATTCTCTTTATCCTTATTACACGCAAAGAGTGCAAGCTTTGTTTCCGCAAGATTTTTCAACTAGAGTTAATTTTTGTAACTGGTTTCAAGAAAAGTCTTTAAGAGTCTAAAATTTTTCGAAAAAAGTCTTATTTATAGATGAAGCAAATTTCTCGCGACACAGCATTACAAATTTTCATAGTAACCATATTTGGGCTGAAAATAATCCTCATGCTTTCATCGATGGACATCACCAATATAGACTTTCAGTTAATGTGTGGGCAGGAATTATTGCAGATACCTTAGTTGGACCGCATTTTTTTCCGATGCGGCTTACTGGTGAATGAAGTCTACTACAATTTTCTTAGAGAGGAATTCCCAGGACTGATGGAAGAAGTGCCTGTAAGAACAAGAACTTTAATGTGGTTCATGCACGATGGCGCACCCCCTCACTTTGCAGTAGTTGTTAGAAATTATTTCGATCAACAATATCCTGATCGTTGGATAGGTAGAGGTGGACCTCAACCATGGCCACCCCGTTTACAGGACCTTAATCTCTTGGACTTTTGTTGCTGGGGTTACCCTAAACAACTTGTCTATACTACTCCTAATAAAACTGAAGAAGGACTTCAACTGCGCATTATTAACGGTTATAATACGGTTCGCACCAGTCCCGAGATTTTCCGACGCGTAAGAACAATTTAGCACGTCGAGTAGATGAGTGTTTACTGGCTCATGGAGGACACTTTCAGCATGTCATTATTTTGAGCTTTTGGATGTTTGAATTTCCTTAGGAAATTCTTGTGATGTTAGCAATAAAATTACTTTTTACTCGAAAACTGTAAGAGATACGAGAAAAATGCAAGAAACTTAATTTGCTTAAAATTAATCTCTTAATAAAATAGAATTAGAATTTTCAGTGTTTAACAAGGCCGTAGTATTTATTTTTGCGAAATTCTAGTAGTCGTTAACCGGATCTCCCTCACTGACCTTATTGAGAAATTCAACATGAACACCAGTCTCATTCTTTGACCGAGGTTAGGAAACACCCTGTACATACAAGCTTTCAATAACACGTTAAAAACTAAACTAAGTATGTTGGAAATATTCTACTATTAAATAAAGTAACTGCGTAATTCATTACCAGGTAGGTGTTATTGTCACGCCTATCGTTTAGTGCGATTTTGCGACTAATGACTCTGCGCTGTACTGTTAACCATTGAAATAGAGTATAAACACTAATAAACGTCAAAATGTAAAGCTCAACTATATTATTATCGCCATTTATATTTAAAATTAAAGAAACAAGAAAAACACATGTTACTATGGCTGGATGACGCTTTTATGCAGAGATAAAGGGAAAAAGTTGATACTTTCTTTTTAAGAATAGAAATTTCCGCGCTGGACAAAATTTTGTCCTTAATCCGAGAAGACCAGGACTACCCATTTATGTGTAGAAATACGCTTTAGAAATTGTTAAAAAAAATGTTTTTCCGGTGAAAAATCATAATACGCAATCGATTTTAATACACAGAAGCGATATCGTTTGCTGGAGAAAAAATTACTTAAGAAGCATCCGAAAAGCCACAGAAGAAAACAAAAAAATATTTCACCTAGACGAAACATGGCTAAATGAAGGCCACATTGTGACTAAGTTTTGGCACGATGAAAATATTAAAAGTTCAAGGCAAGTGTTTTTAAGGGGATTGTCCACAGGATTAAAGCCGCCATCTACTTATCATAACTCATATTGGAAGTTCTGAAGGCTTTGTTAAAGGTGGTCTACTGATGTTCCAATCTAAAAATACAGAAGACTATCACGAAGATATTAATGCCGATTTCTTTGAAAAATGGTTCGAGCAAATGTTGGATTTTATACCAAAAGATGCAATAATTGTATTGGATAATGCAAGTTATCACTCTGGGCTGACGGAAAAATTACCGACAAGTGCGTGGCGTAAAAGTGAAATAACAGAATGGCTAGGTTTAAGACAAATAGAATTTCCATTAGATTAATTATTAAAAGAACTATTGGTACTAGCCAATTCACATAAAAATGAATTCAAAAGATATACAGTCGATAAATTGGCAAAGTTACGAGGAATATCTGTGCTCCGGCACCACTGCGAATTAAACCCGATCGAACTTATATGGGCTCAAATAAAGACAGATGTCGCCAGAAGAAAGCACGACTTATAAAATGGTGGAGTTAAATAGACTCTATCAATCGGACTATGATTAAGCCATAACGACAAAGTATTATTCGATTTTTGAAAATGCTTTGTTTGTAAAATTCTATATTATATCTTGTTTTTGTAATTATATTTTGTGCAACAATACCACTCGTTATTTATTAGTTATTACGATTTTATAAATGTTTTCATATCTTATAAATACCTACGAATATAGTATAATACAACTTTAGGAGAATTGGCATGTTCAAGATTTTTAATAAACTTCCCCAATACATGCCCCTGGCTAAGAGATTTTCCCAATAACAATGGTAAATCCTTAAATATAACAATAGCTTGCGATAAATTCAGAGTGGACCTAACTAAAGAATGCTCATTATTTGGATCATTTAATGTAAACACAGTAGATGTTAACTAATGGTGCTTAAATTGTTCTTGATATCCCGGTATGCGTTTTACATATTTAATGAGCAGCAAAAAGAAAACATGAATAATTTTTAAATAAAGCTCAACTATATTATTATCACCATTTATATTGTAAATTAAAGGAGCAAGAGAAAAACATGTTATTGCTGATGGTCAAAAAAAGTTTGTATGTACATACTAATTTTCCCACAAAATGCCAATTTATCATTTTAAAGAGCAAAAGTTTTGTGAAATCGGTAATCCCTCGAGATCATTCCGGTTGTTATTTCGTTGATTTTGCATTCGGTGAAAATCCATATAAATATTTTTTTAACGTGCGAATTGTAGGAGGAAGCAACAAACAACAAAAGAAATCGTAAATATGAGATTTTTGCAAGCCACATCTTTAAATGTCATCAAGCTATTAATTTTATTTTTCATGTCACAGATTGTATATGAAAGATAATACCACATTACATATTTTATGGTCGTACATGCAACCGGATTATTCAACAAAATGTGGGTTTATCATAAGAGAAGTAATACAAATTTTACAATGATTGGAAATGTAAGAATGTTCTGATTACAATCGATAAAAATTGTTATCGATATTCTCGAAGTTTAAACTTATAATAACTAGCTAATTTAAAAAGCAAACAGTAATATCACCATTGTTTCTTTAATTAAATTTCATTACAATTAAAAATCTGATAATGGCTTTTCTATACCGAGTGATGTATGGCTTAGTTAAACATAGGAAATCCCATGTAAACTTAGTAACTTAGGTACATTTTAAAGAAAAATTGAATTATAATTTTTTGAAGAGCCCGATATAATAAACCCATGTCCTCATGTGCCAAGTTTGAATGAATGTTAATAGGCCAATCCTAACTTATTCAATTAAATCTGATGGCAAAATTACGAAATTTTGATAGTTTAGGTAATACAGCAAACACCAGCAAAATAAATAATTTCTATGAGGCTATTGTCAAAAATTGACGTAGAGCTGGACACAACGAATAGAGATTATTTCCTATTAAAATAGCTATTTATACAATAAGTTGCGAAATGAGTGTCTTTTAGGCACGCGACGTGAAAATTGTCCAACGAGGCAAAGCCGAGTTGGACAACACGTCTAGTGGCTAAAAGACATCGTTTCGTAACGAATTATATACAAGATTTTTTGTGAAAGCGGAGAATTTCATAATTTAAGCTTTTATTAGTATTTTTAAACATTTTGAGTAGGCAGGCAATCTGTTTCTAAGGCATTGTTTATGCATTATTTAATGTCAAGTGTATTGTCAAGTTCGAACGTCGCGTTTTGCCTTTTTTCCCGCAAAGTTTTTCGAAAAAATTACTTCAAATAAGTGATATTGACGAGTCTTTGGATATTGAACATGCTGCTGAAGCTGCGCTATCCACGTTAGTACCCGAAAAATCGAAACATTTATACGAAAAAACCTACGACAACTTTGAAACCTGGGCCAAAGAAAAACATATTGAGAACTTTACAGAAAATGTATTACTAGCCTATTTCCTCAAGCTATCCACCACCTTAAGGCCGTCAACTTTGTGGAACATATTCGATGCTCCGCACCATGACTTATCTGAACAAAAACGTAGATATTTGCAAATTTACAAACCTTATTGTATTTTTAAAAAGGAAAGCTACCGGATATCAGCCAAAGAAATCAAAAATATTTACAAAGCTGGAAATAGAACGCTTTATAAAACAAGCTGATGATAAAGAAAGTACGCAAAACTTCGTCCACTGAATACGACACATCAGCGATTTTTCTTGACATATCGAAGTGGTAAATGCTGTACCCTGCCAGTTGGAATTAATACAATTGGAGGTATGCCAAAAAAATAGCAGAATTCCTTGGACTCCCCAACACCAATGAATACACTGGCCATTGCTTCCGGCGCAGCTCTGCAACAATGTTGGCAGATTCTGGAGCAGACATGACACTTTTAAAGCGTCATGGAGGTTGGCGATCAAGTTCAGTTGCCGAGAGTTATATAGAAAATTCCATTGAACAGAAAAACGAAATAGCAAAAAGAATCATAGGGCAGAAAGATACGCCAAATACAAAAATAAAAGAAGTTCACTCAGTCAGTACTAGCAGTTTATCCATTCCGACTACTAATAATTACATTGCTCTCAAAGAAGAGAAGCTAGATGCCTCTAGAATTCAGTTCAACAGTTTACATAATTGTACATTTAACATAATATACAGTATGTCCACGGATAGACATCCCCATAGGACTAATGGACCAAAAATTTCGACAAAACGTCATTCTTGATAAAAAGTTCTGCATCTCGAAGAAATGTAGCCTACGAGGAGATTTTTTGATTTTTTTATACAGGGTACCCAAAAAATAAAAAAACATGAAATACCATCAAGAATAAATTAACTTTACTTATCGTTTTAAAGTAAAATCGCAAATAAAAAAAGGTTTTAAATCATATTCAATTCTGAGTTGGGGATTTTCTCTACTCCAGCATCATATTAATACGTGTATTATTTTTACTGAACAATCTCTAGTTTTACCTTTTTTACCTATCCCACCTAATGCAGGTATCCTAAAAAAATCTGATAAAACGTCATGATATTATTGTAATGTTATGAAGTTGTCAAAAATTTCATTTTAAAATATTAAAAGAAATATGCTGTCCGTTGAACAAAAAATATTTTTGGTCCAGTGTTATGGTACCGGTGTAAACTCTTACAATTATGTACAAGAAAGGTTTTTAGAAAAGTTTCCTGGAGTTTATGTTTCGACGTATGAAATTAGACAATTAATCAAGAAATTCAAACACACGGGGTCGGTGGAAAACTTAAAAAGGAAGAAGAAACTGTTTGATGAGGATGATGCAGCTACCGTTGTGGTCTTACAATCTGTTGAGGAGAACCCACTTGTCTCACTAAGGAAACGAGCTCAACATTTGCTTATTGTCCAAAAAAGTCGAATTCAAATAATTTTAAAACAAAATAAGTTTCACCCATTCAAACCGCATTTTAATCATGCTTTAGAAGATGGAGACCATGCGAAACGACTGGATTTTTGTTTATGGGTAGGGGACAAAATTTTAAATGAAAATAACCAATTTCACAAACTTATTTTATTCACTGATGAATCGACTTTTTCAACAAATGGTACAGTGGCTTCCCAGCACGTACGATACTGGAGCACAGAAAATCCCCAATTTAGAATTCCTGCCCATCGCCAATATTTTAAAAAAGTTAATGTATGGTGTGGAATTTCGTATTTTGGAATAATAGGTCCGTTTTTTTTTGAGAACACGTGCAATAGGAATTCATACATGGAAATGCTACAAACCTTTTTTTCGGATAAGTTAGATGAGCTGCCATTGCAGTACAGGGGACAAATGTACTTTCAGCAAGATGGGTGCCCAGCGCATTGTGCACGCGAAGTTACAGAGTGGCTTAACATGAAATTTGGAAATCGATGGATTGGCCGGTACGGTCCAGTTATGTGGCCTGCAAGGAGTCCTGACCTCACGATTTCAGACGCGTACCTTTGGGGCCGTTTAAAGCAATTAACTTTTCAGCAACCCATTGAATGTAATGTTGATATTTTGAAACAGAGGATTTTACAGTCAGTACAAATGATTTCCCTCGAGGAGGTAAGAAGAAGTTATGATCACATTAGAAGGCAATTTGAACAATGCGTCGAAAACGGGGGAGGCGTATTTGAATAAATAATAGTTCTTGCTTTGCAATGCAGTTCTTTTTATTGTGCAATGTTTTTGTTTAATACGTTTATTATGTAAGCACTGAATATGATTTAAAACCTTTTTTTATTTGCGATTTTACTTTAAAACGATAAGTAAAGTTAATTTATTCTTGATGGTATTTCATGTTTTTTTATTTTTTGGGTACCCTGTATAAAAAAATCAAAAAATCTCCTCGTAGGCTACATTTCTTCGAGATGCAGAACTTTTTATCAAGAATGACTTTTTGTCGAAAAACGAAATTTTTGGTCCATTATTCCTATGGGGATGTCTATCCGTGGACATACTGTATAATAAATAGATATTTTCATTGATTTTAATGTTTCATTTTTACTTTTAGGCACGAGTGCCTAAAACTGTCACATTTAGACACTAGTGTTCAAAAGAGTGTCATTTTAAAATTCTAATCAATATCGAAATATGTCTATTTCGAAACGCTTTCACAAAAAGACATTTTCGCTTCACGAATAAGGGGTACCACACTCGTTGGGCCTGAAAACTGAATTTTATCCGATTGTGTCAAAAAATATGGTCTTATAGATTAGATATTTGGACAAAACGGTAACCTTTTCAATAACGTATTAATTATTGCGCTGGTAGCTAGGCAATACTTTTCGTCCTAGTCCAGAAAATATTTCTCAAACGCATATTACGGTTTCATTGTTAACTGACAAACATTAAGGGCAACAAATTAGCGTGCAAGATGAAATGTATTGGTTTATTTTATTTTTACATAATTTTATAACTAATAAAAAATAACGTAAAGTACTTCCCAACATATTTTGTCTGGCTTGATGACTGCAATAAAACCCCTCATAAACTCGGCTTTCGCTTTCGCAGAGACGTATTAACCCACATTTATTTTTAATGCCAGTTTAGAATAACAATAGATAGGTGCATTACTTAATTTGTTATCAAAATTAATAAATTAAGGTTTTCTAGAAACAACTTAATTATTAGAATATTTCTCAAAACTTTTTAGTTACAGGCACCTGTTTATATAGCTTATATAAATAATAAACATAATATTCGAAATAGATTAGTACCTATGTATATTACTTTGAAACAGTGTGCAACAAGTTAATATTAAAAGTATGTGGAGACCTTGGTAATCGTCAGCTAATGCTGCCAATCAATTGTTTAAGTGCCTCCATAGAAAGAAGTCGTTTGGCGAAAGATCAGGAGACCTGGCTGGCCAAAGGATTAGATGCCGTGGTCCAATAATATTTCCGTTTAAAATATTGCAAGTATTCCCTAACCATGAGAGAATTATGGGCGGGACAACCATCCATTTGATACCAGGTGATTGATTTTCGCGTACAACTTCTTCTAGTGCGGGTTCAATTCGATTTTGTAGTAAGTCCAAATAGGTTACTGCTGTAAGGTTGCCTTCCATTAAAAAATAGTCTAATAATGTGATGTCCTACAATTCCCGCCCAAACATTTATTTTTTGTGGATATAATGTTCTCTTCTTGGCTTTAATACCAGCAATTTTGAACATTTGGCTCGTTGTTGAGGGTGAATGTACAGTTGTAGACATTTAATTTCGTACACTAAACTGTGACACTGTAAATGCAACTTTTTTACCTATATTACTTTTGTAACGTGTTAATTGTTATCATGATATCGGTCAAAGTATTGGCATCATCTTATTTGATTGAAGAAATGCCTCATTTCAGTATTATTGAAAAAGCAAGAATAATATGTTTAGAAGAAATAGGGTGGTCTTATGGAAGAATAGCTGATCATTTTAGAGTACCTAGAAGTACTGTCCAAGGAATTGTAAAAAAATGGCGCTATCATCAAACACTTGAAAGGTCTGTTGGGTCAGGTTTAAATAATAGAAAATCATCAAGTGAAGAAGACCGAAATTTGGTAGAGTATTTAAGGCACAATCCATTTGAAACTGCAGTATCGCCTATGCCAGAACAGGGTTCCCGGCTCCATCTAGAACTGCGCAACGCCGAGTAAGACAATGTTCCGAATTTAGAAATCGAGCAGCTGCATCCAAACCGTTTTTAAAAAATAGCGATAAGGAACAAAGAATTGGTTTTGCTATGCAATATTTACCAGAAAATTATTTTTTTTGGCAAAATGTTATCTTTTCCGATGAGAAAACTTTTCAGTCTACATATAATGGAATGATTCGAGTATATAGACCACCAAATTCCCGATATGATGAGAAGCATACTCAAAAAAAGCAAACCAGTGGACGTTTCTCGGTTAATGTGTGGGCATGGATAAGTGTTCACGGTGCAGGTGTATGCTGGAGTATTGGAGGAATATTAAACAGTAATATATATCTTCAGATTTTGGAAAATGTTTTTCTTTCTTCTGCCGCGATAGTTTTTGAAGGAAATAACTTTATATTTCAGCAGGATAACTGCCCTGTGCATGATGCAAGAAATGCAGGTAACTGTTTTAGAGAAAACAACGTAACATGTCTGCCTTGGTGCTTAAGAAGTCCTGATTTAAATCCAATTGAAAATGTTTGGGAATTGATGGTAAAAGAAATGTATAAAATAAATTTTAAACCACAGAATGAAATAGAGTTATTTGATAAAATAGAAGAAATTTGGGAAGGGCTAACTCCGGATTACACCAGAAGTATTATCTTGTCAATGCCAAGAAGATTACGATTAGTGTTATAATCCAATGGCACAGCAATTAAATATTAGTATCTTGTTTGTTGTTTGTTAATAAATTTACCCTTTTTGGCTTTATACTTTTGTAGTTTTCCTGGTATTGTTTTATATTTTCGCGGCTGTAATTTAAACACCACCATATTTGGTGCCGGTTTAGTATGCGGTCTACCTAAGATTATCGGGTTTAGTATGCGGTCTATCCAACTAGTATGCGGTCTACCCAAGATTATCAATAAAAACAACTAAATAAATGTTCAAAAACAATTTATTCGATATATATTTACGAGTTAAGTACGATATATAGTTCGCATATTTTGTAAAAATGTAATGAAAAGGTCGTTTGCATTATGGTTTTTATTAATGACTTTCCAAGTAATGTGATCTAAGTGAGACTGGAAATGGTGTATTGGCACACCTCTCATCTTCTTCATAATTTTTATCTTTGCATCCAACCAAGATCGTTCGATACCTTGAGTGTGTGCTCCTGTATGGGGATCGACATAGTTCTGTTGGTGGTTTACAGTTTCATGTACATACCCAAGTTGACGCAATCTGCTATAGGCCCGCCATTCATCAGAGTGAATATGCGAACCGGCTCTGACTTCTCTCTGGATAAGCGGTATGAGTGTGTCTGAATCTCGCCTAAGTACCACACATGGCCCATCAATGCGACGTCCGTGATTCCTATTATTTTCTATGTCTTCGTCAGAATCTTCGGATTCAGGCAGATGATCGCCTTGCAACATCCTCCCTCGGTTGTATTTTCTCCGGCCAGCAAAACGCGCCTCGTCCTGGGTTCCTACCATTTGGCCACGAACTGTGCGCGATACCATTGCTGTACAAACTGCACGGCACATATTGAACTAATCAATCACAGTAGACTTGGAACGTCCGGTGATCGAGATAACAGATTCTACAGGAAGTTCTAATTTAAACAAAAACACTGGTTCAAGTATCTGAAAGATGGCCAATTTGCTGTTTGTTCTTCCATTGATATCAGTGTAAGGGAAAAATCGGTTGCCAGTACGAACTGACCTCGATGTCTGGCAGCCTTTTCTCGGACACCAGAAAACTAGTCTAAATTCTCCTCCACGATCCCTTTTTCTTGCATTTCGCTTCCACATTTTGTGCAAGGATCCGTTTCGTTTGCAGTATCTAGTAATTGATGTTGCCTAAGAAATGCAACAGCAGTTTCTTCGGAGGCGGCAATAATAATATAAAAATCGCGAAGCAACATGTTTCTGGTATGCACTATACACTGTAAAATTAAAGAGTTTGGAAAATGGCCTTTTCTTTTATACATTTTATATAAAGTCGTAATTACTTAATGAAAATTAGTATCATTAGAAATAGGATTATTTACTTAAAGTAATAATAAAAAGTGAACTTAATGAAAAGTGAACTTTATTGGATAATTACGGTGTACGTACTAGGTAGACCGCATAATAAACCGGAGATAATATTAGGTAGACCGCAAAGGGCAGGTAGACTGCATACTAAACCGGCACCAAATATTTAGAAATATCCATTATTAGTTATGGTAAAAAATTGTACATACAATTATTTACATCTATGTATATAGCTGGTGTTCTATCCAGGTATAAGCAGCAAGGTCAGAAACTCGTTTTACCCAATTTTGTTGTAATTGGGTTATGTATGGGTGGAGTGTATGAATTTATATGTCGTTAACTGTACATTCATCGGTAAAACAAATATTTCTCAAAAAGTACCATTCTCCGTTTTTCATCACCTTGCTGTAGCTCTTGATATTTTTCATACTTGTAAGGAAAATATTTATGTTTTTTTTTAAGTGCGCAACACTGCGATTTGACGTTTTCCTACGGCTTGCCCAAGAATCCTTGTGCCAATCACTTTGTTGTCTTCCACGTGGAGTAAAATATCAAGATCTCTATTATTCCTTTCTTCAGCTCTATTGTCATTCTGAGTTGAGCATTTACATTTATTTATTACATTGCCTTTGGGTAGGGTGAGCATATCTTTCTTTATTAAAATACGGACATTTTTATTTAAACATAATATAACCACAGTGGTATGTTTATTTACTTACATTAAGAATACAAAATGGTATATGGTTAAGAGAAAAATGAAATAAAACTCATTCCTTTGATGTTGAAGGCTGAGATTCATTAGGCTGCTGCTCATCTTTCTGTTTGTACTTCTCAGAAGATGTGACTTTTTTAAGTATTTCACTGTCAGTTTTAACTTTGTTATAAAACTCAATGCAGTTCAAATTTGAGTTTATTTTAATGTTTAACAAGGCTTTTACTGTGGAAATATGCATGTGCCCTCTTTCAGCTCTCCAAATATTATTCATAAGCGAGAAAACTCTTTTAACTGAAGCTGATGTACCCGGCAGACTTAAAACATACTCGGTTAATTTCAATAAATTGTGACAGTTATTATTTGTTGCTTTTAACATTCGAAACAGTTCACACCATTTTTGAGCAAGTGTTTGATTCTCAGAAAAATTGCTCTTTTCGTAAACAGAATTAAAAATAGTGATTTCATCGAAAAGTTCATCAGTATTAATTTGATGATTTTTATGAATATTCTGATTAATTAATTCTGAATCAGCTTCAATTTTCGCCCAAGTTATTTTTCCTTTTAGCATAATCCACTCAAATTTACTTGCATTTCCAAAACTATCCTCCCATAAATGCAGATACTTTAAACAGTCTTCATAAAAGGATTCTACTTCTGGCTTAAATTAATTTTCATTTATTTCTCCTGATTCTCGTAACTTTAATAATAACTGTTTTGTCGTTTGAGGTAAAAACTGATTATTTTTTCTTTCTTCAATTTTTTTTTTTTAAGTCTAAATAAATAATGTTAACTTCTGTTGCACTGCATTCAGGTTTTTCCATTTTTAAAATGGTCTTATTAAATAATTCCAAAGTACCATGCAAAAACCACATATACAGTTCATTAGCTGGGTTTTCAACAGTAATACACCGATAGAGGAGGCGTCTTATCGGTAATACCGATGTTTTTAACAAGAAATCGATTTTCTGACAAATTTTTACGAAATGTAATTTTTACTTATAATATGATATGATCCCGAGAGCTTTAGCTCGAGGGTCTTATCTTTGATTATAAGTAAAAATTACATTGAGTGAAAATTTTCTTCGAAAATCGAGTTTCGAGTGAAAAACGAAGGTATGAAGATGAGAAACCGCCTCTAGAGGTGTATTTTATTGGATAATTTACTGAACATAAAAATGAAGGCCGTCTGATAAAGGTAAATATACAAGTTAGAGGTGTTACTAATTTTTTATTTAAGTAAAAAAGCTACAAGCGTCTTTTCGAAAGCGTCTTTTCGAGCTAGCGGTAGTCTTATCGGGTAAGACGACCGTTACCAAGGTGGTTGCTATGAAAATGAGCGTTTTGATTGGTTCAATAAAAGTGAGGTGAATTATCAAAAAAAGATTTTAAAATTATTGGACACTTATCTTGCGAAAGAAAATATGATTTTAAGCCATCAAAAATAAGTAAAATCCTTTCAACTCCTGGTAGTAAACTTAAAACTCTAGTACTAGAGTGAGACAAAACTTTTTTATATTTTATGCTACTAAATTCATTTCCTAGGAAAAAATACGGACACATTAGAAATACGGACACATTAGAAATACGGACAGTAATATGGACGCCGAGTCAAAATACGTACTGTCCGTACTAAATACGGACGTATGGCCAGTCTACCTTTGGGCTCAAATTTACTAATGATACGTTTAATTAATGAAATGGAAGGGATAGGATTATCAGGGAATTAAACAAAAAACATTTTAGAAACTGCACTAATTAAAAATTTTGTCGCTGATGCTATTTTTAGTTTTGTCAATGCCAAATAATAATTTGCTGGTGTGTGCTTTTTTTTTTTTTTTTTTTTTATGATAAGGCACAGCACTACAGGATAAATCCTTTATGGCGCTCTAGGAGCGGTGCGTGTGCGCAGGAAACGATTCACGTTGGTCTTGAATCTTTGGAGACTATACTCGTTGGGGAAGACGATCTCAGGGAGGTCGTTCCAGAGTGATGACGTTCTCCAGATGATAGAATTTTGAAACAGTGTCGTTCGAGGGACACTAAGCTGAACCACGTACTGGTGGGCTGCAGTGGCTCGTCGTGTATTTCTACCATGCACCGCTCTGGGTGGTATTAAGCGGGCAACCTCAGTTGAACACTGCTGTATTACCTAAACTATGAAAATTTGGTAATTTTGCCATCACATTTAATTGAATAAGTTAGGATTGGCTTATTAAAATTTATTCAAACTTGGCACATGTATTTATTATGTCGGCCTCTTTAAAAAATTATAGTTAAATTTTTCTCTAAAATGTGCAGGGGAGCCAATATTTAGCCCCCCAAAATTTACAAATACCAATAAAATAAAATAGTTGTATAACCATTGAATTATAAAATAACTTTGTTACTTGGGTAGGATACCACGATAACTAAAAGTTTTGATAAACAATAATCATTATAGGTAAGTATTCTAGTTTAAAATGTGTACTTTTAAGTGCTCTAATTTTGTTCATTCAAAAATTCGTAACTAAGTGAAGTAAGAAGAGAACCTCGAGAATAAAGCTGGATTTATAAACTCTCGCCGGCGTCGGCGCTGGCGTCGGCGCCAGCGCTCGTCGTAGACGTGCATGGTAGGCATTTATAAACTTGGCGTTCGCGTTCGCAGTATTGACAATGACAAATAAAATCATAATCTGACACTTCTGACATTTTAGTTTGTACTGGTGGTGTTTTTTTTAGTGCAGTTATTAGAACAAAAAAAAGAGGTAAATAAATGGATTTAGCAAGGAAGAAGTTTCTCGGTGTCTTGGGGGTAGTTTTATGCTTATATGTAGCATTACTCAGGAAACGCACTCGTCGCTTCAAAACGAGACCCATAAATAGAGCCAGACGCAGTGAAGGTGGATTTAAATATTTTCAAAAGATTAAGGCGATGAATAAGCAGCAGTTTTTTAAGTATACACGAATGACTTGTTCCTACCTTTGATAAGTTAGTAAACTTTGTTTCTCTACGAATCCAAAGAGGCATGAAATCCGATGGAATATCGCCCGAGGAAAGAGTGATAATAACATGTACAGTATGTATATTTTTTAGTAAACGCAGTGCAGTTAGCAGTAGAAGACTGCTGCTACAGTTCTTTTGTATATTTATACCTAATATTCTAATATATCTAATTTTTTATTTTAGATATTTGTCTCAAGGGAGCAGTATGCAAGCCCTAGCATGGAACTTTCATGTTGGCCTTACGAATGTTGGTATATTTTTCATATTATTTTTCATAATTTGTACTTTTTTCCAACAGTAATTTTAGGATTAGTTATTTTAGGCAGTCTTGTGTTATGTGTTGTTTATTTGCACTATTTTATTTGTATATTTTTGTTCTTGTTAATTTGTAACAATTATCAGATAGTTCATGTTTTTTATGTAATGAGTATATTATAATAAAAAATGGTATTATTTATTTTATTTATTTATTATTTACTAAATATACAGCCATAACACCTATATTTAAAAATGGAAAAAATCAACTGTCAATAATTATCGACCTAACAACATATTGTCGTCCATTGCAAAAATTTTTGAAATTATATTATCAAAAAATATTTCTGATTCATTAAAAAATTATATTAATGCTCAACAACATGGATAAAATATGAAATAATTTTAAAACTAAACAGTTATATTTTAAATGAAAAACCTACTTTCTGGGTTTTGTATACTTTGTATAAAACAACATGTTTTTAAAATATAATCACTCAGATTCTGGGGCGCTAGACCCAGATTTGCTCTTCTTCTCCTTAACAAACTTGTCACGAAGGGCCTTCCAATGCTTTTGGCATGTTTCAACTAAAAACGAAATATACGAATTGGTAAACATAGTACTTCAGATACCTTATTGTAATTAAAGCACCTAACTTTTTTACTTATATTTTTATGCATTTTCTATTTTGGTATAATTTTTTACTAACCAGTTGTATTTAGAATAACTAAAATTTCTTCCCACGCAAGATTCTTTTTTTAGCATCTTTGTAATATCTATTGCTAAGGTTGTATAAAAACTCGTAGTTTTGGATCGTATCTATCAGGAGTCCCAAATCAATTTCTTTTCCTTGGAGAACTTCAGATTCACCTAAAATCAGATGCAAATAAAATTAGCAAATAAAACTAACTTTAAAGTATGTTTATACTTACCAAGGGCCTCACTCTCCATTTCACTCATATTTAACAGTATTTAGGAGCAATTCTTTTCACAAACGAGATCAATATAAGAACCACAAAAACAAATAATCTAGAAATACCAAGCTGACATCAACACAAAAATTAAAATGACGCTTGGCCGTTGACACTTTGGCAGATGCCAACGATGACTTGATAGAAATGCTAAAATCCCATTGGTTATGACGCGGCGCTACGGATTTCCTACGAACGCCGGCGCTGGCAATATAAAGATGGTTCATGTCGAACGCCAGCCAGCGCCAGCGCCAGCGCCGGCGAAGTTTATAAATCGCTCCATTACGATTCACTTGTTTAACTTCCAGCGCCCACGCCAGCGCGGGCGCCGACGCCGGCTTCGAGTTTATAAATCCAGCTTAAAGGCTTTAATAAACTCAGAATACAAATAGGTAGTGATTGACATTGATAGCTAATATTTACTAACTAAGGTATGAAATTAATAAGGTAACGGTAACTGGGAGTGTCCAAGGTAAAGTAAATATATAACACTAAGCAAACAGTAGAGTAAACGTAACAATTTTCTGCTTACTTACATAGTTGTTGTCGTAGAATCAAATTATCGAAAAAAAAGAAATACCTGTCCATTTGACATTTCAAATTTGTCACCATCCAGATAAAATCTGGAGGGAGGGTAATTGTCAAAAACGTTTTAAAATATATCCCCTAGTCTTCCTATTGTTGTCCTAAAATTTGAATAAAATATTTCCAGTTGTTTTTCGGATTTTGCATTGAAACACTTTAAAATCGTTACTCTGTATACAGTGTCACCATTAAAGTCCGCACCATATGGAACTTTTTTTTATTAATGAGGTTAGTTAAAATTAGATTTCGGCAATCGTTTTTGCTTCAAATTAGACTAAAAATTATATAATCAAATGTCACCATCTGTCATTCGGTATCTGTCAAAAATTACATTTTAATCAAAAAATGCTGAAAAATGGCATTGTTTTACCGAATTTCAAAAAATTTTATTAGAAAAAGTTGTTTCTAGTACAATTCTTGGCCTAAATACAAAGTTTCAGTTTTCTAGCTCAAAGTTGATTTTTTGCCATTTTTTCTAATTAACTTTTTTTTTATTTAATGTAAGTTCGCTTAATGGATATTAAACTATTTGCTTATACCTTACTCAACATTTTATTTAGTTTGTATGAGCTTTTTTTTACTAGAATGCCATTTTTTTTCGAAATTTAAAATTAGAGGCAAAAAAATTTGACACAGGTGGTGCAAAGTTATCCTAATTTAAAAATTTTAACAGATATACGTCAGATATTCCATTTTTTTGATAGTACATACACCTAAGAAGTTTAAAAAACTTATAATAAAATTCCCAGATATCAGATTAGTTCAAAATTTAGACACATTTTCTTTTTATCCACAATAAAATATCAAGGCAATTTTGAATTTTATAAGTAGGCTATGGAAAAAAAAACGAATTAGACTGCCGAATAAATAAAAGAAATGTCATAAATTTTAATATTTTCGCAAGTTATAGTTTTCAGTGTTATCACCAATGTTGTCCATTCAAGAAAAAATAGAAATTGTCTTAATTTGTGGAGAGAATATGCCTCACCGGCAAGTATCTGCCATTTTTAATGAGAGGCATCCAGAAAAAAATTTGCAGCATAGCACTGTTTCAAGAATAATGTCAAAATTTAGAGAAACTGGATCTGTTCAAAATAATTTTAAGAAACCTCACGCGGCAAGTAAATACGATGAAGCAGCACAACTTGATGTTTGTTTAACTGTTATTGACCACGGTCAAACTAGTGTAACCAAGATAAGTGATTCAACAGGGTGCAAGAGGGAAAGCGTTAGAAAAATTCTTCAGAAAAATCGATTTCGGGCATATAAACCCAAGTTTATAAACACATTAAAAGAACGCGATTTTGATATCCGACTTGATTTTTCGTTTTGGTATCAGGGACAATATGAGGAGAATATTCTTTTTCCATACAAGATATTATGGACAGATGAAGCCACTTTCTCTTCAAATGGTACCGTGAGCTCACAAAATTGCCGATGGTGGTCCCAAGAAAATCCTAACTTCACAATTGGACGTAGTTATGCAGAAACCTACCAACCCACAACTTCGCCAAAAATGAGTTAAGCACATAACGAACTTTTTCTTACTGTATTCTGTGATTTACAGAAACCTACCATCTAATTCAAGGTCCCGATAATGAACAGCTGGGTTACCTACCAATCCATTTATATCTTATTCGATTATTTAACATACGCAGAAGAATATCAACCCACTTGGTAGCTATATCTATAATATTTAAAACAACCAAGTGGGTTGGTAGGTTACTGCAAAAAGGAGATTTTCACCAAACGTCAAATCGTTATATGCACAAGTGGGTTGGTAGCATTCTGCATAAATGCATGCGCAATACGCAGAAGAATATCATCCCAAGAATAAAGTTAATTTTTCATTATATGCAATGTTTTAATTAAATAAATGACAGTTTTAATTTTGCAGAAACTTACCAACCCACAAACTTCAGTCGATTTAAAAAAATTTAATTTTGCAGAAACTTACCAACCCACAAACTTCAGTCGATTTAAAAAAATATAATTTTGCAGAAACTTACCAACCCACAAAATTCAGTCGATTTAAAAAAATTAGTCACCAAATTGTTTTCATTCTCGGAAAGCATGCGAATGCCCATTATATACCAAAAGCTGGATATCAAATTTTGCTTTGGTACCGATTTAATAACAAATTTATCTTAAAATCTTTAACATCGATTTTCTCAGAATAATGTTTTTGTGGGTTGGTAGGTTTCTGCATAACTACGTCCAATTGAATGTCGCGACCAGTATCATTTTAAAACCAATGTTTGGTGTGGAATTTTGAAAGATGAGCTTATTGGACCATACTTCTTTAGAGTAAACTTAACTGGTGAAAGGTACCTGAATTTTCTTGATAACGAGATTACCGAAGTTTTGGATAACATGCCCTTACACCATAGACATAACTTATGGTATCAGCTTGATGGTGCACCCATACATCAAACTGTAGCAGTGAAAGAACGCATAAACCAATTATTTCAAAACAGAGTTATAGGGCGTGATAGAGAATGTCACTGGCCACCCAGGTCGCCTGACATAACCCCACTAGACTTTTTTCTGTGGGGTTATCTTAAGCAGAAAGTTTATAAGAATCGACCGTTTAGAAATATCGAGCATTTGGAACAAACGATAAGACAGTGTTGTGCCGATATAAGACCAAGCTTTTTACAAAATGCTGTCAAAGACGTTTATAGACGGACGGGTGTTTGTATAGAGCGAGAAGGACGTCACACTGAAATGTGAAATTTATATTGCTTTTGTGTTACCTATTTAAAATGATTAAAGTTCCTTTTTGTTCCTTTTAATAATAATGATAGTTTTAAGTATAAAATAAAATTTTTATCAATTATTTAGATGTATTTGTCATTTGAAAAACGAAACATCTGACGTCTATCTGTTAAAATTTTTAAATTAGGATAACTTTGCACCACCTGTGTCAAATTTTTTTGCCTCTAATTTTAAATTTCGAAAAAAAATGGCATTCTAGTAAAAAAAAGCTCATACAAACTAAATAAAATATTGAGTATGGTATAAGCAAATAGTTTAATATCCATTAAGCGAACTTACATTAAATAAAAAAAAAGTTAATTAGAAAAAATGGCAAAAAAATCAACTTTGAGCTAGAAAACTGAAACTTTGTATTTAGGCCAAGAATTGTACTAGAAACAACTTTTTCTAATAAAATTTTTTGAAATTCGGTAAAACAATGCCATTTTTCAGCATTTTTTGATTAAAATGTAATTTTTGACAGATACCGAATGACAGATGGTGACATTTGATTATATAATTTTTAGTCTAATTTGAAGCAAAAACGATTGCCCAAATTTAATTTTAACTAACCTCATTAATAAAAAAAAGTTCCATATGGTGCGGACTTTAATGGTGACACTGTATATCCTGTCTCTATAGTTGTGTAAGTACAAAGAGAGATACTGGTCAGTTGGTGTAACCAGAGCGATAAAATAAACAATAAAGAAGTGTTTCAAATAATAGAAAAGTTACAATAACAATTACTATTATTACAAAAATTTTCCAATGCTTTTTACTGGAATTAAAAAAATTGGTAGTTGACACCTTTAACCTTTATTCACTTAATTTTAATTACAACATCAGTTAACATAAAGAAAAAACTTAGTTCCTACCGTTTCTCGCAACTACAAGAACAAAACACCAATATACACAAATTAATTACGATTTCTCAACCGTTATAGTGGCTACTGTTCTATATGAGGTAATAAAACAGATACAGAGTTTCATATAGCCAAACCTATAGTTTTGTTGCGTTTTAGCAACCATTAGGCAAATAGCAGCCTAATACAGTAGGCAAATTTCAGCTGGCACTGGTTAAAGCTGATTGAATTTGGAAGCGGGAAGAATACTTCCCGTTGCCTATAAAATTATCATTATTGGTCAGCACAAAATGAAAATCGAGTTCATACATCCAAACATCAACATCATTTTGGATTTACTGTGTGGTGCGGTATTTTGAGCCAATATTTTATGAAGAAACACTAAACTCGAACTTGACAGTTTTTAAGAAACGACATCGATGATGTTCTTGACGACCTCCCACTGGCCGTAACCAATAATATGTGGTTTCAACAATATAATTCCAGAAATGGTATACAGTATTTGAGAGAACGCTTTCAGAACAATTTAATTGCCACTCGTGATCCCATAAACTGGCTTCCGCGAACCCAGATGTTACACGATGGACTTTTTTTTGGGGCTCTTTGGCAATGAAGTTTACTGAAATACTTTTCAAAATAATGATGAATTAGAAGCTGGAGTTCGAGTTAAAATAGAAAGAATAACTCCAGAAGTGTTAAATATCATAATGGAAGAAATTACTTACCGGTAGTACTTGGAGAATGAGTGTGGAATGTTTGAAAATGAAAAATAATTTTAATTATAAAAATGTTTTAAAAGAAAAAAAAATTAATTGGACTAAACCAACTCTATATGTCGCAATTGACCGCAAATAGTGTAAATCGACTTATTAGACTGTAAACAGGTTTCTGTCGATTTGTTGAGTCATTAGAGGCTTAAAAAAAATGTATGTACCCAAATAAGTTGCAAGAAAATTATTATTAAATCCAAAATAGCCTTGCTCGGGATTTGAGGGCGTATATAGGTTTAGATAAATTCTGTGAGATACTAATGCTCTTAAAAAAAATTTTATTTGCCGAAATAACTAAGAAAAGAATTTCTATAAATCTTAAGGGGGACTAAATCAACCCTATATATCGCAAATGGCCGCAAATGGTGTAAATCGACTTATTAGACTATAAAGAGGTTTTCGTCGATTTAGTGAGCCACTAGAGGCTTTAATAGTTATTTATGGGGCATTATGAAGATGTTTATGCCTTCGAGGGCAACAATCTTACAAAGCCGAGGGCTTTTGGCCCGAGGGTATAGACATCAAGTAATGCCCGTGGTATATACAATATTTTATATCCTACTTCAGATAATTCCAAGTTAAATCAAAAGAATATTTGAAATCACGAAAGGTTTTTTACCTATATACAGGGTGTCCGGTAACTTATGGGCCATAGAGCAACTGGAGATAGTAGATATAAAAATATATCTTTTGAGCCAAATTTGCCCAAGTAAAATGTTAGAGGTTAAAGAGATACAGGGTTTGAAAGTGAAAATTAATTTTCGAAAAATGATGATAATTTTGAAACGGTTTAAGATATCGAATTCAAAATCGGTATAACTAGGTTTTCGAGAGTGAGAAATTCGAATTTGGTGTTAATTTCAAGATACTCCCTAGAGGGCGCTTGCTACGTGCTTCATGTTGAACTAATTCATCCATATTTTTTTTAACCGTGCAGTTACTAGTATTTATACTTTAAACTATAAAAGTACCTACCTTTTTACGTAAAAAAGGTACTCTTGTTCGATCTCGACATCTCAAGCCGTTACCCAGATTCTAGCGTCTGAATGTTCCATTGCACATTCTGTTGATTGCTGAGAAATATTTAATTCACAAAGTGTGCCTTGCATTTTAACAAAATTGGTTGCGGTGAAAACTGTCATTATTTTCTACTTTTTCCCGTCAAAGGTACGTAAATAAAAAGTGTTTGCAATATCCAAGTACTATAATCTTTTCAAATAAAAATGCCCAGGCTTAATAAGTTTTCTAACCGTGATTTACGTGATATGGTCTGCGTTTATGCACAAGAGAATTATAATAGTCGTGCTGCACTTAGAAGGTATGTAGAACTCTACCCAACCAGAATCATTCCAGACCGAAAAATATTTCAAAGAATATTAAATCAGTTAGGTGAAACAGGTTCGTTTTATGTCAAAAATCCGAAAACTATAACGGTCGAACAAGAAGAAGAGATCTTGGTTCGTATCGCGGAAAATCCTGAATTAAGCACTAGGCGTTTGGAAGCTTCTACAGGAATAGGTAAATCGACCGTCTCAGAAGTCATCAATGCAGAAAATTTATTTCCTTACCATTTCACGCCCGTTCAAAATTTACTGCCAGGAGATTTGCCAGTCAGATCAGAATTCTGTCAAAATCTACTAAATAAGAATAACGAAGATCCCATGTTCCTGAGAAAAATATTATTTACTGACGAGGCAACTTTTGCAAGACGCGGAATTTTAAACTGGAAAAATAATCATCACTATGCATTGGAAAATCCACGACTACCCAAAGAAAGACATTTTCAGCACGAGTTTTCGATAAATATTTGGTGCGGCATTATCGACAATTTCTTGATCGGCCCATATCAGCTTCCGCAGAGACTTAATGGAGAACAATATTTGCAGTTTTTAGAAAACGATTTACCTTACCTTCTGGATGATATACCTCTGAACATAAGACACAATATGTGGTACATGCAAGATGGTGCCCCAGCACACTTTGCAGTTCCTGTTCGAAATCATTTAAATCAGCGTTTTCCACATCGGTGGATTGATCGCGGTAGCGAATTTCCTTGGCCACCGCGTAGCCCAGATATTAACCCGTTAGATTTTTATCTGTAGGGTCACATGAAGGATTTGGTATATGGTGATGAATCCAATACACGGGAAGAACTTGAACAAAGAATTCAAGAAGCCGCCATTGTTAGAGGAGATCAAAATATCTTCCTGAATGTGAGACGTCATTTGTTAAAAAGCTTAAGAAAATGTATTGAAGTAAACGGTGGACACTTTCAACATTTACTAAAGTGAATTAAAATAAATTTTTAATAGTTTCCAATATTTTCATTTCGTTTTTTTTTCTGCCTTTTTATCATCCTAGAATCTGGGTAACGGCTTGAGATATCGAGATCGACCAAGAGTACCTTTTTTACGTAAAAAGGTAGGTTCTTTTATAGTTTAAAGTACGAATACTAGTAACTGCACGGTTAAAAAAAATATGGATGAATTAGTTCAACATGAAGCACGTAGCAAGCGCCCTGTAGGGAGTGTCTTGAAATTAACACCAAATTCGAATTTCTCACTCTCGAGAACTTAGTTATACCGATTTTGAATTCGACATCTTAAACCGTTTCAAAATTATCATCATTTTTCGAAAATTAATTTTCACTTTCAACACCCTGTATCTCTTTAACCTCTAACATTTTACTTGGGCAAATTTGGCTCAAAAGACATATTTTTATATCTACTATCTCCAGTTGCTCTATGGCCCATAAGTTACCGGACACCCTGTAGTTGCTAAATAAACCAACGTAATAAGTGTTCATTGTTGTGCTGTGTCAAAGTCAAGAGTGGAATTCATATAAAATAATGGATTTTCCGTTGATTCCGGATAGAATTGCTTTGAATGCTATCAAAGCTTTGGATAATCTTGTCCCAAAGGAGTCTAAAGATGCATATGATAAAGAATATCAAAGGTTTGGGGATTGGATGAAAAATAATGATGTAAAAATTATTAACGAGACGGTGCTACTCGGATATTTCCAGGATGGCATGTTAAAATTGCTGTTGTAAATTATATTAAAATACTAATTATGTATATCGATTATAGTCTCCTAATTCCCTATGGACGAAATATTTAATGTTAAAGCAGACAATAAAAGTTAATACATATTTAGATATTGCAAAATATTGCAAGTTAGACCAGTATCTAAAGTATTCTAAAGCAAGTATCCAAGGGATATGACGCGAAGAAATCGAAAATTTTGACTCGAGAAGATGTGCTGGAATTCATGAAGTGAAGCTCCCAATAAAACTTTTTTGATGTACAAAGTGGCTCTGTTATTTGGTGTATTTAGTGGGTGCCGCCGCCAAGAGCTAGTTAATATGTTGGCTGAACATATAGAGGATAGAGGATCCGTAGTAATAGTTAATATTCCCGATACAAAGACCGATAAAAAGCGTGTCTTTACAATTCTTGATGAAAATGAGATGGGTTATTTAAAGCTACTGAGAACATATTGGTCTTTACGCCCGACGAATTGCAATATCAATAGATTCTTTTTGTGTTACCGTAACGGTCGTTGTTTTTCACAGCCAGGTGGGAAGAACACCATAGGCAAGATTCCTTCCATTATTGCAAAATACCTGGGTCTAAGCGCAGAACCTCTGCAATATTGTTGGCGGACGCGGGGGCAAACATGATCACAGTGAAAAGACATGGCGGTTGGAAAAGTTCAGCTATGGTTGAGGGATATTTGGAAGACAGTATGTCTTCTAAAAACAAAATTTCGAAATTGATAGCTGGAGTACCATCAACGAGACCATCAACATCAAAAGACGTTCAATCATCGTCAATTTCTGTTAGTGAAAATCACGAAATAATAGAAAACATTGACTTACCAAAAGTCGGTAAATTCGTTGACTGGGTCTTTTCATAACTGTTCATTTATTATAAATGATAAATAAGTTTTTTTGTTAATAAAAAGTTGTTACTTTGATTTTCCCTATTTATTTCTCTTAATGCCCGAGGGCATTAAAAACTTCCTTAATGCCCTAGGGTATTATATACCATTTAATGTATCTGGTAACTATGGTATTATGAAACAATAATATTCGAGTAGGACATAAAAAAAATGTATGTACCCAAATAATTTGAAAAAATTTAATTATTAAATCCAAAATAGCCTAACTCGGGATTTGAGAACGTATATAGGTTTAAATAAATTCTGTGACATACTAATGCTCTTAAAAAAAAAGATTAAATAACTACTTCTTGGATTTTTTAGATTTAGTTTCCATAATTTCTAAATTGTTCATACGTTTCTAATGGCTTGTTATTAGTTTCTTCATATCATGTACCATCATGTTTAATATTTATGCATCTGAAAATTAATCTAAAACTTAATTACTCGTGTTTTCAATTATCTTTTCAAACCAAGATTTTTTTAGCTAAGCAACGTTAACCAGAAAATTAGATTTTTATTGTTTACCTACTCTTGTATGTTCAACAAACTCGATTACTTATCTGCAATTCGTCATAATCATGCGCCACAAAATCGTGACAAAGAAGCGAATCCGAAGAAAGCGGTAGCAATATTTTTTCTTGTGATATATTGGGGAAAGTATCGGTTTACGCGGTGCCATCTCTGATTAAAGGTTACGGAATGTATTATTTCGGTACGTTGCAATGGTTATGTCAATGGTCACGTGCGTCACTTCTAGCCTACACAATAAAATTTGCTTGTTATTAAAAAAGAAAAAGTTATAAAAATAAATTTAAAGTTTACCGTAAACTACAGGGCGTCCAAAACAGAGGCAGTCACAAGAAACTTCCTGCAAAACTTTGAAGAATTTCCTTTTTTTTTTGTTTTTTGTTGACTTAGTGCCTCTTATTAAATTACTTTTCTTTAGTTTTATTTTATAAAGAATTAAAAAGTTACATGTTACACATATTGCATTGTGAAATACCACGCAAGTAATTCGGACAAGAAGATCATCGGTGATGTAAATATTTAAGCCTATATCGTTCTCTAAAGATAAAATAAGAAGCGACCGATATTACAAGTAAAAGGGCATTTATTTGTCAGCGGCATTTTAACTTAGTGACATTCTGAAGGCTTGAATAAATTTAGTTAACTATTTTTAACCAGCAAATCCTATAACAATGGCAGTTTTGAAATAATTGATATGCTATGCGATGCAAGCCGATGTCAACGTCCCACATAATATCTTCTGCAGTTAAGGCGCGGGAAAAATTTTACAGATAATTTTATTTATTTTACTAGTACGCGACAAGCAAACCATAATGTAATAAAATGAACTGACCAACTAAATAACTAACATATTCATTAATTTTATAATGGCTGGTCTAGCTTCCTCAATGCGACATTTTAGCTATATACGGGGTGAGTCAACCATAGAGTGAAGTTCATTATCTCATTTATTTCGGGAATTACCAAAAAACGTAAAATACAAAAGTTTTAAAGAATGTTAAGATGCACGGTTTAAAATTATCTTTGAGTATACGGGATGGTTCAAAAAAGCGTGGCGAATATAATATAGGTTTTTGTAAATGAGACATCACATTTTCTAATTTATTTTTAGATTCTGTACTTATGACATTCTATAACTTTTTTGTTAATAATAATATATACCTAAATTTAGTAGTTGTTCTAATATTTTAATTTTTCTGAAAATATATTAGTTTTTACTCTTATAAACAATTGCCAGTTCCGCCATTGTTTCTGAATATGGAATACTTATATTTAGTACAGACGTTCTATTGATATAAAAAAAAAACATGTAACGAAATTTGAGTTAGATGCTACAGGGCGTACAGAATAAATTTATACATTTCGACTAATATCAATTTAAAAATATCAACTTGTTTACATGGCACACCCTATATATTATTATTTTTTCTGATAGGTTTTATAAAACTCTTCAACTTTACCTTTTTTTAATAGTTTGCGATTTATATTGATTTTTCTCATTTTACCCTTGTTTTTATTACCCTAACGGGACTAACGCTATGAAATAAATAACCTAACCTACTTAATTTTTAGTTATTATCAACCTAATAAATGTTCAAAAATATGTCCGTCTATTTGGTTTGGAAATGTTTAGCCTTTTTACTATATTTCCCTGCTCGTTTCTTAGCATAAAGGGTGATATTGTCCTGCAGGCATATCGTATCCTATTTTCCATATCTTCTGGTGTTGTAGGGGGATTTACATAAATGCGATCTTTAATGTAGCCCCACAAGAAGAAATCTAATCCCAACCGATCCATTATTGTGGGTAACAATTGTTTAAAACTCCCCGAACTTCTCGATGGTAATGAGCAGGAGCTCCGTCGCTTGAATCCACATTTGTTCCCTTTCAATGTCATCAACGTCTTCAAGGAGCTGTGGTAATTCATTTTGCAAAAAGTTTAAATATCTATGACCGTTAAGTGGTTTGCGGAAAAAATATGGAACAATAACTCGAAGATTTTTGATTCCACACCATACATTAGGCGACCAATGGTTTTGATTTTAAATTTCCCGGACCCAGCATGTATTAACTATCCAATAATAGCGCATATTATGGTGGTTAACTGCTTCATTACTGCGAAAGGTAGCTTCATCAGAAAACATTAATTCGGACAAAAAATTCGGATCGGCCTCTATATAGAAGGGATGATATTTGAATTTTCTTGTGGTGCGATGAGCGGTAAATTGGGTTGTGTAAGTGACGGCTACTGACCTGGGGATTGTCTTCAACATGAAGTAAAATGTCAATTTCTATTCCTCATTGGTAGCATTCTGGTTTACCACTTTTCGTTTCTTATATTCAACGCTACCATTACCATCAAACCGTTCCATTAAGCATTGGAACAATTGTCTAGTTGGTATGCGTCTATTAGGGTATTTATTACAAAAGACAATTTTTTTCCGCTCCGCCCAGTATATAAATCATGTCAATTAATTAATTTTTAGGAAAATCCATAACTATTTTATTTTTATAGGTACGTTACTTACGACAATAAATTAAACTATTTTTACTTTCTTAATTAAGATTTCCAAAATTTAACAATGCCTAAATATTTGTTTTGTCATGGCCAACTTATTTTATAGCGTTGGTCTCGTTAGTGAAATAAAAACAGGGGTAAAAATGAGGAAAATCAAAATAAAACGCAAACTATTAAGAACAGGTATATGACATTCTTAATGAAAGTTAAAGAGTTTTATAAAACCTATCAGAAAAAATAATAATATACAGGGTGTGATATTTAAAAAAAATTATATTTTTCAAGTTAAATTAGTCGAAATGTGTAAATTTATTTTTAGCGCCCTGTAGCATCTAACTCAAATTTCGTTATATATATATTTTTTTTGTCATCTCAATAGAACGTTTGTACCAAATATTAGTATTCTACCTTCAGAAACAATGGCGGGACTGTCAGTTCTTTATAACAGTAAAAACTAATATTTTTCTAGAAAAATTGGAACTACTAGGTTTAAGTATATAACATCATTAACAAAAAAGTTATAGAATTTCATGCAGAATCCAAAAATAAAATAAAAAATAAGGTGTTCTATTTAAAAAAACCTATGTTATATTCACCAGGCTATTTTAAACCACGCTGTATACTTAAACATAATTTTAGACAATGTACCTTAATATTCTCTAAAACTCTTGTATTTAACGTTTCTTGGTAATTCCCGAAACAAATGAGATAAGGAATTTTCCTGTATAGTTGACTCACCCTGTAGAGTACAGGGTGTTAATGAATGTCAGGTAGATATTTAAGTGATAGTGCTTGTTGAATTAAGAAAAAAATACACATAAACATGCGGTCAAAAATAGATTGATATACAGGGTGCCAAAGCTTTTACTTTTTTTTTGTTTTTGTCGTTTTTCCTCCGAGATAATTATTTTTTTAACTCTCCGTTCTTCTCTTAATTTCTTTGATCCCCTACATTTTTATCGTATCTGTCATTGTTTTCTGGTTATTGGCGCAAACAGCCGTCGATGCAAACCAGGTAATATCCAAGTAACAAAATTTTAAAAAAGTAGTTGGCTATGACTGGTTTGTTAACTTTTTTCAGGTTTGGTGTCAAATAATTTTGTTAGTGGATATTTCCAAAGTTAAGCCGCGTTCTCAGAGCTTTATTCTAGCGCTAGCGACAGCTGCGTGACCAATAGAAAATTAGCATTTTATTTCTCTTGACCACCACTACGCTATCGCCAGCGGAAGTAGCCATGTAGTTGGATTAATTCAACTTCACCTGTTATCGCTGCGACGTGGAGTGGGGTGTCGCTACGACAGATCGGAGCTGTGAGAATGCGGCTTAATTTAGCGCTATTTAATGATTGTTGAGTTTACAAATAAAGAATATGCTGATATGTATTTTATTTATCTTCCTGTCAATGGTAATTTCTTTGAAGCTAAACCACTCTATCGGCAGCATTATCAAAATCGAAGACAGCCTGATTCACGAACTTTTGCACAGATACACATTAGACTGTGCGAAAATGGAACTTTTAAAAATCCACTCATTTGGCAGAAGCACATCACACTGTAACAACTGTCGAAATGCAGGAAGCTGTCCTGTATTCTGTAGAAAACTAACCAGGTGCAAGTACAAGAAAAATTGCGGCAACTTTACAACAGTAAATGGCTGGCATTATTGGAGGCTATCTGGTGGGGACATTTTTCCTGCTGAGAAGATCATACGAGCAATATTATCGTCAGTTTTTAGAAGAGGAACTTCCTGATAAATTGGGGATATTTTAACCTACGACAATCACAATAATATAACTAGAACTTATCTGAAAGTAACAACGTTGCAGTTTGGTCGTCGTTAATTTGTTCCATACACTGTTCACAAAACTGCATTTTAAGAAACTAATCATTGGGAAAAAGTTTTTAAATATTTCTGAGTTTAAAAGATAAAACAGCATTTTAACTGTAAATCTTTTGGTTATTCCTTATGCCTCTCCCATCAACTTTAGATCATCTTAATACGTTCCCATGTAGTGTAAATCGACACTTTGTAGGCCAGGATACTTTCTGTGCACAAATTTACAAATTATGTAAATTACAGTAGTTACGAGGTACACAAAAAGAACAGTTTCCTTTATGAAGAAAATTAATTTTAAGGATATTTTTCGATGATATTTGATGCCAGGATACACTTTTCCTAAACTTGTAATCCTAAACTTTACCTGTTTCCAGTTTCACTAGAAGCAGCTTTAGGATAGTTTGTCACTTGAAGTCCTATACCAACTTTTTTATTGTTTAGTAGCATTTTCATACACCTGTTTATATTAAAATTCATAAAACATTTTTGGTAATGATTCATAATCATTTTTTATCCTTTTTTTATTATTATAATTAAAAAAATTTACATTTTAATTGAACATAAAATTACAAGGCCGGTTCTTCTTCACAATTTTGGTATCCATACGGGTTTCTTAAATCACGCATGTAGGTATGTAAATGTATAAATTTAACAAATTAACCACTTAAATAAGTAACAATCCGTGTAAATTATTACCTATAAAACAAATAATAATGTATTTTAAAAATTTTGTTTTCATTAAGTCAAGGTCAATTAAAATGATAGGATTTAGTTTAAGAATTTTTTTTTGAAAAAAAGAATAATCGTAATCAGGGTTAGACTCCAAATCTAGGGTAGCTGTACAGTGATGGGCTAAAATATGGAACAAATTCATTTAAAAAGCAGGTATTAATTTTTTGAAAAAACGATTGGACACGTCGATTATAATCTTTTCTTCCGAATTTTTCGCCTCAAAAAGAAATTATACAGGATGTTTCGAAAAGTAGATGTAGCAAAAATATTTTGTATTTTAAATAGAACCCTATTTTTTTCAGTCGAATTTTAAATTCTACGTCAAATTCTGCGCATAATTCATGTAGCATACCCTATCCTTATCTCTAACGGTTTTAGAGAAAAATTACATCATAAATCGAAATTTTTCTTTTAAAAAAGTTACATGTACCTACTTAAAGGTAAACAGGTAAATTTAAATGAATTGTCACTACGATAGCAAGTCATGTGCCAATCAAAAATAATTTTAGGTACCTATATTATTTTGAAAAACGGTGATCATGGTGCATTTAAATGAAACTCAAAGAATCGAAATTTTAATTTTAATTGGATGTGGAGACAAAACAAGAAATCAAGAACAAGTTTGTAACTTGTTTAGCGCTAAGTATCCAGAACGACCGATTAAAAGATCTACAGTGAGTAAAATTGAGAAGAAATTCAGGGAAACAGGGAATGTAAAGGATCGTCTACGGCCAGGTCGTCCAAAAATTAGTGAAAACACAAAATTGAACATTTTGTTAGAAGTTGAAGATAATCCCCATAGTGCATCCACTGAAGTAGCCCTTAATAATGATATGAGTCAACGATCTGTTTTGCGGGTATTGAAATAAGAAAAGTACCATCCGTACAAAATTAGGTTGCTGCACGAGCTAAACGAAGATGATCCCGACCGCCGACTACAGTTTTGTGAAACTATGATGGAAATTTGCAACTTAAATCTATTTTTCCATCGCAACATACTTTTTAGCGATGAAGCCACGTTTTGTTTGAATGGTTCGGTAAACAGACAAAATTTTCGATATTGGAGTACAAATAATCCCCGTTGGATGAGAGAACAGCACACGCAAAACCCACAAAAAGTAAATGTTTGGACAGGGATATTAAATGATAGAATTATTGGACCTTTTTTCTTCGATGGAAATCTTACAGGAGACCGGCATTTACAATTTCTTCAAAATGAATTAATTCCCACGCTAGCAGCGGATTTTCCAAATCCGAATCAGCCTAATCTACCAGAAGCGTCTATTTGGTTTCAGCAGGATGGTGCTCCGCCTTATTTTGCTCGACAATACGAGAGTATTTAAATACTGTATTTCCCACACGATGGATAGGTAGAAGAGGACCCATAGAATGGCCTGCAAGATCTCACGATCTTACACCCATGGATTTCTTTCTTTGGGGTTATTTGAAATCAAAAGTGTATAAGGATAAACCACAAAATTTGGAAGACTTGAAATTTAAAATTAGATATGAAATCAGGCAAATTAATAAAAATACTGTAAATAATGTTTTAGAAGGGTTTTTAAGTAGATTGGCATGTTGTCAAGAAGTTAATGGTTGGCATTTTTAACACTTAATAAAATATTTTTCGTTTTATGATGTAATTTTTCTCTAAAACCGTAAGAGATAAGATAGGGTATGCTATATGAATTATGCGCCGAATTTGACGTAGAATTCAAAATTCGGCTGAAAAAAATAGGATTCTATTTAAAATACAAGATATTTTTGCTACATCTACTTTTTGACACATTCTGTATAATTTCTTTTTGAGGCAAAAAATTCGGAAGAAAAAATTATAATCGACGTGTTCGAGCGTTTTTTCAAAAAATTAATAACTGATTTTTAAATGAATTCGTTCCATATTTTAGCCCATCACACCAGAATGCATTCTTTATGTACTAGCCCATAGTAAAATTTATTCATCGTTGTTGGTTGCTTCTTTTTTGGAAAATCCATGAGTGTCCTTTCTACTTCTTGAATGATGCTGTTTTTTTGCTAATGGTGATAATTGTTGATCTTCGTCCTCCTGGTCACCCCTCCGCTGGTTCTAGCAAATCTTGCCTGTTTGTTTGTTTTTTGTGACAGGACACAGCATTGCAAAATTAATCCTTTCTTGGCGCCCTGCGAGCGATGCGTGCTCGCATGACACGATTCCCGTTGGTCTTGAATCTTTAGAGATTATACTCGTTGGGAAGCAAGGCCTCAGAGAGGTCGTTCCAGACTGATAACGTTTTCCAGATGAAAGAATTTTTAAACAGTGTCGTTCCAGAGACTAAGCTGAACTTCGTACGGGTGGGCTGCAGTGGCTCGTAGTATGTTTTTACCATTTACCGCCCTCGGTGGAATCAAGCAGGCAATCTCAGTTGAGCACTGGCCAAGAAAATATGACTCAAGTCACCAACCTGCCTTCGATGTTCAAGGCCTTCCAGGATGTTTTCCAGATTATGGTCCCCGATCAAGCGAATGGGGCTTCCTTAAATGCAGTCTAGCAATCTCAGGGTATGTTTAGGAGCAGATCCAAATATGCGAACAGTATTCCAGCGATGATTAAATTTGTGCTTTTATAGAGCATCAAAAGTTGTTGGAGGTGTATAATAGAGGTTCTTAGTTCGGAAAAGTATTCCAAGTTTCTGTGACGCTGCCCTAGCAGTAGCCGCAACGTTACTGTGCTAAGACATATGACTATCCAAATTAACCACAAGAAATGAATTGATAAAGCCAAGGGAATCGAGTGTCCCGCCATGACTATATCCGGTTCTTCAACATTACCTTTTTAGAAGACACTGCCGCCTGGGTTCTTTTTAGCGTTAAATTCTACTTGGTTACTGTCACCGCATGACAGAATTTCTTCCAGGTCTTTGTTGAGATGTGGAACCTCTTGCTGCCTATAGAGATGTGTATTGGTAGCCGATATCCGAGCATCCAAAGTAAGAGACAAAACAAGAGTGTTCTTATCAGCGAAGTTATATATAGAATTTTTAGTTTTCTTCAAAAGATCGTTAATGTATTGTAAAACGAGGGTGGGCGACAATAAAAAACCTTAAGGGACTCCGGCGTTGATGTTAATTGTGTCTGAAAAAAATCCGTCCATCGCCACTCGCAGAGAATGGTATTTTAAGAAAGCTTGACAGCCATGAGCAAAATTGAACCTGCATTCCGTATGCTTTCACTTTAGTTAGGAGCCATGCTCGGTTAAAGGCGTTGGAAATATCCAGTGCTGCCGCCCAGGACTCCCCGTGATATTGTATGGTGTTGTTTCAAATGTGAGTAGCATAAGCGAGATGGTCTTCTGTTAATTTAGACTTACGGTATCCATACTGGCGGTAACTAGAAATGTTAAAGCCTTCCTGGTAATTTAATAATTTTTCGTTGGTAGCCTCCTCCATAACTTTTGATATAACCGTAAGGAATGCGACTGGACGATAGTTATTTGGCAAAGGTCTTCTTGCCTTTTTTGAGTATGGGCTGGACTCGCGAAGTTTTCTAGCAAGAAGGAAATATTTATTTTTCGTAAGATAAGGTGAAAAGCCTACAAAATATCGGTGTCAATTCGTCAGCGCATGTCTTAATTACGATGACTGTATGAGGATAGATAGCTTCTTCTCAGTGTGATGCTTATTGTTCGGGGTCATTGGTGTGCCACAACCTGGGGGGTTCTTTGCTCCTCGGGCTTCGCATCCCATTTAGCCAATAATAATTAAAAAAAGTTTGCTAAAAAAAGACTATGGAATCGAATAAACTCAATATGAATAAAAAAAAAACATTTTTCTATAAAATATTTAAGTTTGAAGAGACATTTTCGTTTAATTAATTTTTGCACACAGGGTGTCTGTAAAAGGTCTTTACAAAAACCTACCACATATTCTTCAGACTAAAATTAGCCGATTTAAGTAAACTTACCTTAGTACAGTTGCTTAGTTTGGGCGCTACACGGCGTTGAAGTGACAATTTTTAAATCGTTTTTCTGGAATAATTCAAAAACTGCTCATACTATTTTGTCGAAATTTGGTACGTCATAGCTTTATGGGACAAAAAAACCCATGCCACAATTCTGATTAATATCAGCTCATGGGCGTAGAACCTGGGTTTTTTTACTAATTTACAACACGACCTTACAACTCACAAACGATTGTTATTGTTGGTTATTATTAGTATCATCTGACAACATAAGATTATTGTTAAATTTGTAACATTAAATATTGTTGCTAACGTTCAATAATTTTATCTGCTTGCATTAATTATACGAGAACTTTAATTATCGTAAATTATCATGGCGGTGCAATACACTAATGCAGAATATTCCGATATGATATTGGTATTTGGGTATTGCCAAGGAAATGGTCGAGAATGTGTCAGAGTCTACTACGAAAGGTTTCCAAATCGTCGTATACCAGGCCACCCGACATTTGCTGCTGTTGAAAGACGCCTGCGGGAAAACGGCCAATTTACTCCTAAAGCCATTGATAATGGAAGACAGTGTTTTGTAAGGGTTTCTGAAGTCAAGGAAGACATTTTAGGACGTGTTGCAGAAGATCCAGAAATAAGCACCAGGAGGCTAGGTAGGGAAATAGGAGTGTCCAAAGATATTGTTCATGAAGTACTTCAAGAACAGTTGCTATATCCATACCATAAGATCCCAGCTCAAGATCTTTTACCTAATGATCCTGAAATGCGCCTGGTTTTTAGTCGGCTTGTTCATAGGCAGAGAGAAAAGAATCCCAAATTTGCCAACAATATTTTGTTTACCCATGAAGCATGTTTCACAAGAAGAGCGATTACAAATTTTTATAATGAACATGTTTATGCGGATGAAAATCCACATGCTATCAAAGTAAAACATTTACAAAATGAGTTTAGAATTAATGTGTGGGTTGGAATAATTGGTAATTACATTGTTGGTCCTGTCATTATTCCACAAAGATCAACCGGGGAAATTTATTTGCAACATCTACAAAATACGCTGCCAGATTAGCTAGAAGATTTACCTTTACAACTTCGGAGAGATATTATGTGGTTTATGCACGATGGAGCTCCACCTTTGCATTAAATGTTAGAAACTTTTTGAATCAGCAGTACCCAAAAAAATGGATTGGTTGAGGTAATGCCCCTGTAAATTGGCAACCACGAACTCCGGACTTAGATCCATTGGATTACTTATCGGAGCATCTTAAGACAGTGATTTACAGGACAACCCCAGATAACACAGAACGACTATGGCAACGTATTTCAAGATGCAATAAATATTCTTAAGGGCGATGAACAAGTTCTGCAAAGAGCGTGTTTTAATTTTCTTCGACGTATAAATCTTTGTATTCATGAAAATGGTGGACATTTTGAGCAATTTTTATAATATTTCTATTTATTTCTGTTTATGATTTAGTTATTTTTTTCTTTTTTTTGTAAAAACTACTACGTATTAAGTAATAACATGCAAATTTCTCGAAAACCGTCAGAGGAATCGAGTCTTGTCAATAGTACCTTTTTTGTATCAAATGAGTGAGTTCATCTGCATTTTGTGCCCAAAGCCTTTTTGTTTCATTGGCATAGAAATCTGAAACAAGCAATTAGTAAAAAACCCAGGTTCTACGCCCATGGACTGATATTAATCAGAATTGTGGCATGGGTCTTTTTGCCCCATAAAGCTGCCAACGTACCAAATTTCGGCAAGATAGTATGAGCAGTTTTTGAATTAATCCAGAAAAGCGATTTAAAAATTGTCACTTCAACGCCGTCTAGCGCCCAAACTAAGCAACTTTGTAAGTTTACTTAAATCGGCGAATTTTGGTCTGAAGAATATGTGGTAGGTTTTTGTAAAGACCTTTTACAGACACCCTGTATATAAAATTTGAAAATTTTAAATATACATTTTATATCTTATGAGAAGCGCTTTCCGACAAAGATTTCAAAATTTTGTTCAAAATTATTTTTAACGTAAAGAAAATAAAAACCGTTTTAAGAAATTTTAATCTTTAGTTTTCCTCGAAAATCTGAAATTTAAATTTTTTAGGTATAGGAAGATATCTAAACCTCATTTTCCAAACCGAAAAATAATAGTCTTACGTAAGTCGATGTTGTCCACAAAATCAGAAAGTTCCAATCGATTATGCTTAGTGGTGTGGCCGCTACTACATTGCACGGGTAATTGTTCTTTATGTCGTTCTTTATGTAGGTACACCAGGTTTTTTCATTGAATTCTTCTTGGGAAACCTACTCAATAAATCAATTCTCTTCCATTGTTCTTTTCCCCAATCCTTTCAATTTCTACCTCAAAGTTAAACTCCTGAGCAGCGTTGCAAGGATAGCTTCGGGAAAGGCTAAGACATTGTTGCAATTGCCACTTACGCAATATGCACCTAGGGTGTACCATCAACCCCGGGTTGGTTAGTCTGGCTGTTCTTCCCAGATGGGTATTTGTAAATATTGTGTCTGGTACTATTGATTATAAATAATATCGTATAAGTTATGTAGCTTTAAGCCAATACAAATGTTGATTCTTGTAGAAACTACAGGGAATTACTTGGTTGACGACTTAATTTTTTAATAAAAACTATTAACTAAGCACTGAAAATGGTTAGGTAATAATACGGAACAATTAATTTACGTGTTAATGTTTAATTGACATGCCAGAAGCGACTAATTGCTTATTAATTTTAAATGCGCTATAAAACGATTTCTTTAGGTTTGGACCTAATTTTTTTAATAATTTGCCTTATGCAACGCTACATTCATAAAAGCATCCATTGTTATTTCTTTAAATATTTTACAGAGCTCAACAATTTGTCGTAATTGTGACCTTTAGCCTTTATGGGCGTCAATTTCCTATGAGAATTTATTCTTCTTCTTCTTGTAATAGTAATAATTATACGAAAGATGAAGTAAAAATACAAAAGAGATGTAGTTTAATGGTAACTTATGTTACAAGATACGAAAATGGTGTTGTACAGGTTTAGCCAATGAGCTTTAAAATACATTTTCAATCGTTTTTAATTACATGTTCTAGCAAATACTATACTAGAGGCAACTGTGCAACATGTCGCCCTTGTGGTTGATTCAAACTTTTCTTGTGGAGTTTGAAGCATAAATTCATATTAATATAATTTTAAACTGGCAAATTCACTTTGGAGAACCGTCTTGCAATACTGCCTATTATTAAACTTACGCAAACGAAAAACACCATCACGATATTCGCATTTACGGTGACATGTCTTCTTACAAACCTTCTTTGAACAAGCACATCAGGACGGGAGTGCCGCAAGGCTCATCTCTGTCTCCGATGCTGGATAATATTTTCACTCACGATATACTGCGCAATAGATTTACGCAGCACTATCTACTCGCTGACGATACCGCAATAACTTCGACTACTAAATCACCGCGCATTGTCGTCAGCTGTGTGCAGCGTCATATAACTGAGATAGAGAAGTGGATCTCGGCTTGGGCGATTCGTTGGAATCCAGACGAAAGCTTTTTCTTTTCGAAAAGCACTATTCGTAGTCCTGAAGGCAAGCTTCATGTCAATGGTGTCCAGCTCAACTGGTGCCTGGGATATGTATTTGACCAACTACTATACTGGAGGCGCATTCAAGAGAGCGAAGCTTGCATTGCTTCACAGGCAGACTAGGCTTGATAACAGAACTAAGGTCAACTCCTACAAGGTATTCTTCAGGCCGGTTTTAACTTAGCTTAATAAGTTCCAGACAATACAAAATTACCACAATAAATGAATTGATGAAACCAAGGGAATCGAAGGAATGTCCGGTTCTTTAACATTACCTTTTTTAGAAGAAACTGCCGCCTGGGTTCTTTCTAGCGTTAAATTCTATTTGGTTACTATCTCCACAAGACAGAACTTCTTCCTGGTCTTTTTTGAGATGTGAGACCTCTTGCTGAGAGATGTATATTGGCAGCCGATATCCGAGCATTCAAAGTAAAATACGAAACAAGTGTGTTGTCATCAGCGAGGCTACATAGAGGATTATTAGTTTTTTCCAAAAGATCGTTAATGGGCGACAATATAGAACCTTGAAGGACTTCGCCGTTGATGTGTAAACAAAATTGAACCGGCATTGCGTATTCTCTTGCTATAGTTAAGAGACCTCATGCCATACTCAGTCAAAGGCCTTGGAGATGTCCAGTGCTACCGTCCGGGACTCCCCATTATGTTCGGTTGCGTTGTTCCAAACGTGAGTAACATAAGCGAGAAGGTCTCCTGTTGATCTAGACTTACGGAATCCATACAAGATAAATACAAAATAGAGCGTTAGAAATAATCGCGGACGTACCGAGGTACACAGTGAATCGCATACTGCACCAAGATTTCTGTATGCAGACGAGAAACGAATTTTTCATGAAAATTATTACAGACTACTACAAACGCATGGACGTATCGACTAGCTCATGTATTACAGACTAACAAACAAGATCCAGACAAAACAACACATACAAGTTACCGAAAGATTGTCTTTCTATTGGTCCATAGTCAAGAAGCACTGCCAGTAGGGAGGCACTGGTACTACTAAATTTAATAGTACAGGCGTCACAATTAAGCAGTGTTTAAATTTTCCAAATAAAGTAATCAAAAACAAAAATATTCAATGCAGAAGTTAATTAAAAAATTTCTATAAATGAAAAACCTAAGCAGTTCCCGAAAATTCAAGTGAAATCACAGGATGTATCCTAGTAGTAGTAGTAGTAGGTGAGGGAGGCACACGAACCTGGCAAGTAGACCAAATGCGATCCTTTTTACCTACCCCTGTGTCTTCCCCCATCCACTCAACCACCCAGGCTCTCGCCGAACCTACCCGACCTTCTCATAAAGGTCAGGATGTCACTCCAAGCAAGAGTCCTGACTTCCTCCTGTGGGATCACCACTGTCCCAAAGACTTGTCGTCTGAGTCTTCCCAGTGCTTCGCAATTGCACAGGAAGTGCAGTGGTGTCTCCTCATCCTCCAAGCATCCCGAACATATCGGGTCCTCCTCCACCACCATTGTATGCAGGTGCTTCCTCAATTTGCAGTGTCCTGTTAAGAGTCCTACCAGAGGATTCAGGGCACGCCTACTCCTGTTAAGAATCCATTCTAACTTGGCCCTATCGGGCCAAGTTATGAAGTCTTTAGCCTGTCTACACCCTGGCGTCTGCCGCCATTCCTCCTTGGAGAGGTTGGCGGCCCATTCCCCCAGGGCCGTCCCCATCTGCTGCTTTGATATACCTATTGCTGGTTCGGGTCCTAGATAGGAAGTCTGGCGAGCTCGTCGGCCGTCTCGTTGCCATGTACTCCACAGTGTCCCGGGACCTAGACCAAGAAAACCTGTTTCTGTTTTGCGAGCATCCCAGGTGCGTCCGCACACTCCTTCACGAGGATCGAACTGCTTCTGGGTTGACAGACTGCCTTAAGGGCGGCCTGGCTATCAGAGCAGATGTATACAGTCCGCTCTTGACGGTCTATGACCTCCCTCATACTTGCCACCGAGAGGATGGCATACACCTCTGCTTGGAAAACCGTCGCGAACCTTCCCAGTGGGTAGCTTATTCTTATGTTGAAGTTTTCCAAGTATATTCCCGCCCCTGATGATTCAGTTCCAGCCATGCGCGACCCATCGGTGTAGCATACCAGAGCATCGTCAGGGAACTTCACCTGCTCTTCCTCCCACTGCTCCCTACTAGGGATCGTAAGAGTGAACTTCCTGTTCAGCCTCAACACTCCCTCAACTGGCATTGCTCTGGAGGAGTGTATTGGGATTTCCCCCTCCACTCTCGGAGCAATCCTAGTATGGCCTAAGTCGCCCACTGTATCCTAACTTAAAAGTACAGAGAATATCCCCAATCTTACAAAATAGGATTAATTTTGTTAATGTTCTCAAACTCAAACTCAAAAGTACTTTCTTGTCTGAAGAACAGTTATCTTGTTGGAATTGAAAAAATAGTCCATACTTTCAGTAGAGTCAATGTAATGTAGTCTTCCTCCGCAGTTTAATAATAATTAACTTAAATTATAAGTTCCCGACATGTTTCAAGTGCTTGAAAGTGAATAGGTCGGGTGTGTATGAGGTGAGTTGTTCGACTGAGGGTTATTCTACCTCCTATGTTGGAGAAACATAGAGAAACTTATCCCCTTCTAAAATCAAGTAAAATTTTTCCAGACATGTATCTACAAATAAACATAATCTTAACGCAGATCCAAATACTAAATTTTTACATTTTTGTAACAAAAGTAATAAATTAGACCTCCTTAAAATAATGGAAATACACAAAATAATTAAAAATCCAAACATAGATTGCGTTCATGATCAAATCATTCATAGAAGCACCAATTTTTTTAATGCTTTGAATCTGTATTGTTTATAATCACAATATAGTCAGAATACGTACCTCTTCCTATCCCTGCTCAATACTCTTTAGCAACCCTTATACATTTTGATTGTATCCAACCATTGTTTAAGGTTTGATATGTTTTCATCATTTTTCAACATTCTTTTTAAAAAAAGTTTTTAAAATATCTATATTTTCTATATTTACTGTGTCAGCTAGTGTAAGTGTCGTCACCAGCCCTCAAAAGTGTATTTTTCAGTGCAACGTCTTATCTCCCTCCGATAGACATTTATAACCCCCTTTGTAACATAACCATATAATTTAGTCATTCGTTGATAGATGTCTGTTTCTGCCAATTCTCAAGGACTTTATACGTCCAGTGATCACAACAGCTAAAGAATAATCGATCCTGTATGGATTTTATAAACCTAATATCGAGTTATTCAAATCTTCTTATCTGATTTCAACAATCACTTTTGATTTTAATATTTCTAATAATGGTACCTGGTTATATGTCTTGATTGTTACTTTTCTCTTATAATTAACCTCACTTCAACTTCGACGTTGCGGCGAGTTCCAGGGTTGTATTTGACCACAGGTTATATTCTATTTCTTTATAACCATTTTTTAAATATTTTTTCAAGAAATTTTCAATCTTTCAAAATGTTAATCTTTTACAGTTTTTCCAAAATATGGAACATAGCTAGTAAATGACATTATCACAAAATTATTTTCAATTTTTAATTATTTATTCTTAATTTTTAACAACTAAGCTATAAAAGCTAAACGTAAAATAAAAAGGAAAACCTTTCCTCCTCCAGATGTTATAAATCAATTATTGTTTTATCCAAAATGTTTTTTCACTAATCCAAATTTCTCAATTTAATCAAAACTTCATTTATATCTCAATTTCAATATAATTAACCAGCACACCAAGTCTTCAACCTTTACATGTATTATCCTAGGAGTTGTACTCGTTAATTTGAGACAACTTATATTTATGTTAATCTCGCTGTTAGGTAAGTCCTTCTCAAACTTTAATTTATATTCATTGTTCGTTCTCAACTTTGTACTATCCTTTTAGTATCCCCTAAAGATAATAATCATTAAACTATGGAGGAAGACTGCATTGTCTCATTTACAAATTATCTTGTTGACAAAGTAAAGTCATTATTACTACAATAAACACAAACACAATCTTAAGGTTCTAAACAAACGTCAATAAATAAAGCTAAAATAATACAGAACATGTATACAATCTTAACAGACCTACATTACCCATATGACACAAAATACCCAGGCTATTGATCATACGGAAATATAGCAGTAATGAACAGCAACAAAAAAAACAACGGTTAAAACAAACTTAGCATATTCAATAAAATAATCACTGAACTAAATTATCACTAAAAAGCTCTTCCAAAGTGTAGTAAGCTCCCTTAATTAAGTAACGTTAAGTCAGCCATAGTAAGAGCTCCTTGCTACAATGAAATGTAAGTTGTTTGACATCACCCTCGGAGCATAACAGTTAGAAGAAATTTTGTTACATAAATTGTTAATATGGGTTTCAAATTTAAGATATCTATTGATAATCATAAAAATGTACTTACAGAAAGTGTTGAAATTTTCTTGTTATCTATAAAAACGTTATCTATAACATACTTAAAATTCAATTCAAGAGAGATATTAAAGGATAACAGATTTGCATCGCACCACCCCTTCATCCTGTCCAAATCATTACTCATGTCAATTTCAAGCTTGCCAAGGTCTGCTTCATGCCAAATGAGGGTGGTATCATCAGCGAAAATAGTAAATTTTCCAGATATTGGCAGATGACGCACGTCGTTGAAGTAGACCACAAAAAGAGTAGAGAACCTAAGACTCACCCTGGTGGAATATCCGTGTCAGTGCGAAGCTCATCAGAGCTGTTGTTATTAAACACGACTATCTGCACCCACGCTGTTAGATACGAGCGACACCATTCTAATTCTAATTTTTGTCTAAAACAGATGCATCTGCCTTAACAACTATAACATGCTTAGGGAATATCGAGTTCTTCCGGAAATGCTAGTGGTGTTCTTGGTTAAATTCCTTTGATGTATCCGGGATGCTCAAGAGGTAGTGAGTATTGTATTTGCTATCGCAGAAGCACGACGTGGTTGGATGAAAAATAAATGATCAGGACTTGGTTCGCATGATTGGACCCTAATAATGTTCTTAACTCTTTGTATTGTAAATTGGAGGGATTCCCTTAGAAAGAGGTACTGTAAAACGAACAATCATAGTCACAAAGAATGTTCAAAGAAAAACCTAAAAGCCAATTTTTCTCAAATTATATTTCTTTCAATTAATGCTCAGAAAAATTAAGTAGTAAATAAATAGGTTGGTTCATTTATTATGACAAAAATATATGAAATATTAGGTATAAAAGGAGTACTTACTAGGGATAAATTAAAGCGTATGAGCTTGAATTATTTTGTGTATTAGAAGCAAGTCATGATTACTAACAAAAATGGAACCATAAAACGCCGGTGGCTATCTCTATTACTATCTTTTAATTTTATTTTTGTGTAACTTTGATTTAATAAAAGCGCTCATTGATAGCATTCAAATAATTTTACACTAATCAAAAATTTATTGTTATTGATTAATTAATAAATTTAACCTTTAAAATGTGTCAGATTATGATGAACTTTTATTATTTCCCCATGGTTCAATATGTTGCTTTAGAATACAAATTATGTAGTGGTGGTTGTTCTTTCTTAAAGAGGAATTTTGACTTCTCTGGCATCACCGTTCTGTTTTGTGTTTCTTTGTCCCCATCTTCTTACATACCAGAGATGTGATATTGTAATAATTAATGGTCCAATTATCCTAGGCTAAAAGTGTCTTCTTAAAATGTGTGTTTTATTAATTGGATCGATGGGGGGTTGATAATTGGCTTTTGTCAAATTTATTTTCTTCAGATTTGCGCTAGTTTATTGCGGTACGCCTAAGCGGAAGCATTTGGATATCTAATGGACCGTCGTAGCCCACATCTTGTTTCTTAAACATAATCCCAGAGAAATGATTTTAATTAGAAATATTTCTGTAAGCTGCATAATTCTTTTCACTACTAATTTGAATATTTTCTCTCGTGTAAAAACACTGTATAGTATTTCAAACAAACTTAAAAAAGTTCGTCTCTTATTCTTTCCGTCAGACTCAATCCTTGGACGCGGTTTACCGTATAACAGCTCTGACGAAAAAGAAAGGGACCACAAAGTACCATTTTGATACGAATTCTAAACGAATAGATGCGAAACGTAGGCGACATCTCGAGGCAATCGAACGTATCACACAATCAAACCAGGGGGAACTTATAGAAGTCCAAAAGCATTGGAATGGAACCTGCAGTATATACGGGTAGAGGTAAGGATAAGGAACGAACTTCTTTAGGTTTATGATTATGACATACAAAAATGTATACATATGAGAACTTTGTTCTCTAGCCACTTGCTGAGACCTTATACAATAAGGATTTACCAAATTTTGCTAAAACAGCTATTTTCTGGGCTATACAGGGTGCCCGAAATTGGTGCTGACAGTATTGCGATCTCGGAAACTAGAAGAGATAGAAAGGCGGTTAAATGGGGAAAGTTTTAGGCAATTATGTAAGTAGTTTCTAGGTGCTTACGGATTAATTCTGGTTCTTTTGGGTTTTGAGATATTTTGAATTAACCAAAAGGTTGCATTTTCTTAGATCGGTAGTAGGTAACTCTTTTATTACCCAATATTTTTTAAATCCGAAAACATATTTTTATTGCCATTTTTGACATAGAAGATGCCTACCTGATCATATTTTGGTTACAACGTTTCGGTTTCCTGCAACCATCATCAACTTTCTTTTCTCTTATGATCGCTATATTGGATTTTTTACTCATCGAAAAGTACCTAATTTTTCCTATACCATGATATTACACTACATTACAAAATAAAAATTTATAACCTCAAAATAACAAACACATCATAATATTTACGAACATATTTGGCAACACCGACATATCGGGAATTAAAGTTAATTAGGTAAAATATTCTAAGGTTCAAAATGTCGACCATTTTTTTCAACGCATCGCTGGCATTTTTTTTTAAAGATCTAGTTACACGATTAATGGTATTACGGTTAATATGACTAAAAATATTCCTAGTTCGCTGCTCAAGAACTTGGCGAGTTTCAGGGGGAATAAATAAAAGTCCAATGGGGTAAGGTCCGGAGACCTAGCAGGCCAGCGCACAGGACCACTGGTAGATATTACGTTTTCACCAAAAGTCTCTGATAAAAATGTTTGTACTTATCTGGAATTATGCGCGGGACACCCATCTTGCTGAAGCCACACGTTATTAAATTGATCATTGGGAACAACTTCTTGAAGTGCAGGAATAATTTAATTTTGCAACATTGCAAGGTATCTTGGACCGGTCAATGTTTGGTCATAAATAAAAGGACCAATTAGCTGATTTTCTAAAAATAATAAAAAGTATGCAAAAGATCCATCGTAATCATTATAATATTGCTAAATTAATGGTGAAGGTAAATAATTCAAGCATTTTTGCAGTTAATTTAAACCAAAATAAAATATTTCTTACTTATTATTCCACACCACACATTAAATTCAAATCGTACTTGTAATCTGCGTGGTTCGAGTAATTGCGGGTTTTCAAAAGCCCGGTGATGGTGATTCTTTTTATTAAAGATTCCACAGTTGGTGAAATGTGTTTCATCTGCCCATAAAACATTATCCGAAAATGTGAGATTTTCTCGACATTTACCAAGATTCCAATTACAAAAAATGACTCTGCTATCAAAATCACCTTCTTGAAGTCCTTGTACAATTGTTGGCTTGTAAGGATGGTATTTAGCAACTTTTTGCACATCGTGAATGGTGGATTTTGGAATTCCAAGCTGTGTGTTAGCGATTGTTGTAGATGAAGTCGGATATTCATTAAAATGTTCTAAAATTATTCTATTACGATTTTCGTTATCTATTCCATATTCTTTGGGACGAGCCTTTTCAAAATTGCCAAATTCTAGTAAGTTTCTAGTCAGTTTAGAAAAATACGCTCTGCTGGGTTGTCGTCTTTCGGGGTACATTCCAAAATAATTATCCATCGTTCTATTCGCATTTCTGTCATTTTTTATATTACACGCTAACATATCAAACTTCTCTTCGTTAGAATAACTTAACGCCATTGTTAGTGATGTTTATTACAACGTAGAAAAATTAATTGACAGATTAAAAAATTTCATTTGTTTAAAGTTCAAAGCCTTCTAAACAAAAATGTTACAATAGAAAACTTATCGAAATAGGTATCTATTAGATAGGTACCTACTAGATTTTTAGGATTTTTAAAAAAGTTATTACATTTTAACTTTAATTTAAAGTAGTATAAACTTATATTGTTATTTAATTAACTTTATTCTTAAGGAAAAGAACTATCCGATATGTCGGTGTTGCCAAATATGTTCGAAAATAAAAATTTTTGTTGTTTTGAGGTTATAAATTTTTATTTTTTATTAGTGTTTAGTATCATAGTATAGGAAAAATTAAGTACTTTTCGATGAGTAAAATGTCCAATATGGCGGTCATAAAAAAAAAGATAGTTGATGATGGTTACAGGAAACCGAAACGTTGTAACCAAGATTTGATCAGGTAGTGCATAAACCGATAAATCGGCATTCAGCGCCACCTGACGTAGATGCCTGTACTTACTGCGGGTTCCATTCCAGCTAACACTTCGAAGTGAAAATCCACCGACATACTGGTTGTTGCAGCTAGAACCGTATTGTTGGTCTTGCCATAATCATGATTGCTTTGCCTTCTGGCATAAAGGGGATTTGCTTCGTAGTTTTTTACTTTAAAATAATCAATTTCTTTACCTATTAACTGGTGTTTGCTAATACACAATGCACCATATATCTCTCTGGGGCCTCAGTTGTTCCGGGAAGTCTTTTATATCTTCCATGTTGTTTTGTATGGAACGCATATTCGAACGAAAACTTCTGATGTATGTTAAAAAATCTACAATGCACAATGTACAGGTTCTTTAATTGATTCCTTGGCTAATTTTTTCTTTTCTGTGTGACTTTCAAGACCTATTCATCTATTGACCAGTACAATATTACTTAATTAGAACCCTGTATAGGAAATGTTCCTTTTCTAATTTATTTTAATCTAGTAGTTATATTAATAATTTGCATATATTTCTTCCTTTGCTGGACTGTTGACTTATGATTATGATTGACTAGAAAGTTGAACTGCCAATTTTTATCGACCTATGACTTTACGAGTACTAAGAATAATCTTTAATAATAGGATATTATGCGTTGTCATTTGATATAATGTGATATTTATTTAGTTTTTATTACGTATGATGAAATAGCTAGTATTTTTAAATTGACATTTTATTGTGTTTATCTTGGTGTCTATCTGTTAAAATTAATGGTTGTATTATGGTGTAATAGATTTTCATTCCGTTCAGAGGTGGTAAAAATGTCCTATATCTATACCTTACGTATATTCGATTGATACGGTGTTGTTCAACTTAAAGATCAGAGTTTGACTACATACACCGAACCATCTTGTCAACTGCGTTTTTGTGTTTAAACCTCTATGTGTTTTGTTTAATTTTTCACTAAAAAGCGGTATTTCTTGTGCTCAAGAAAAACACGTCAACAATACAATACAAACCAATATCTATCCACTAATAATTACTAAAATTTGGAGTGGTTAACATTACCTTCATGGTCCTTAACATCCCCAACGGCCTAGTTTTTATAAGGGCAGGTTATTTTAAGTTATTTTTGAAAAAGCATCCATGTCTCCAAAGCCTTTAAATCGATAAACCATATCCTTGTTGACGGACTTTATCACGGACTAAAATCTGTTTTCTTATGTTCCAAATTTCAATGGTCAATACTGCTTGTCTCTTCAAAATTTAGTCTACCGTCTTGCATACAGAGTGTCCGGAAACAACGTCAAAGAACTTAAGAAGGTGATTTTAGGCGACAAAATAATGGCAGTAAGTCATTATCGAAGTCTTGATATTGTTAGGATGTGGAGATAAAATAAGAAGTCAAACTGAACTGTGCACTTTATTTAATACTAAATATCCGAAAAATCAAATTTCACAGGGCACTGTTAGTAAAATATTCCACAAATTTGATGAACATGGCACAGTTAAGGACTTGCCTAGGAATGGACGGCCACGTGTTTTAGGCGACGATGAAAAATTGGATATTGCATTATCTCTGCAGAATAATCCGCATGTTTCAACAGTGTCATTGACTCAAAATCATGATACATCTAGAGGTACCATTGGAAGATTTTTGAAAGCAGAAAAATACCACCCTTATAAAGTATGTCTTGTCCAAGAGCTTTTAGAAGATGACTATGATAGGCGTTTGCAATTTTGCGAAGAAATGATGAGACGATGAGACGGTGTGACTAGAATAATAGGTCTACACAGAACATAATATTTTCGGATGAAGCTACTTTCTATTTAAACGGGGTGGTTAACAGACATAATTATCGTTTCTGGAGTCAAGAAAATCCACGATGGATATTTGAAGAGCATACTCAGCGGCCCCAGAAAGTAAATGTATGGGCAGGTATCATTAATAACCGAATTTTAGGGGGCCATACTTTTTGGAAGGAAACCTCACAGCTGAACGGTACCTGAATTTCTTAACCTTCGATTGAGGCCTGCTCTAGCTGTAATTTTTCCCAACGAAGTATATCCAGATATACCTAATGAAACAATTTGGTTTCAGCAAGATGGTGCTCCCCCGCATTTTGGTATCAATGTGTAGATCAGATATTTCCAGGTCGCTGGATTGGACGACGTGGAACAATTGAATGGCCACCGAGGTCCCCAGACTTAACGCCTCTAGACTATTTTCTTTTGGGGATATTTAAAAGAAAAAGTTTACCAAAATAGGCCAAGTAATATTGAAGATTTGGAAAACAAAATTAGATTGGAGACACATAACATACCGGCTGAAGCCATTCGAAATTCCGTCGGCGAATTTTACCATCGTCTGGGAGCCTGACAAGTAGAGGGTGGGTGTTTTGCTTCGTTACATTTTTATTTTTTTTTGTCAAAATGAATAACAAATTCACAACATAACTATTGTTAAGTCAGAACGTGAAACAATGAAGATTTCTTACCTTGAAAGGTAAAAAAAGCATCATGATTTATCATTTCCGTTTATTTAAATAGGGATTTTTTTAAAACTTTTAACAGACTCCATTTTGAAATAGCTTGACAAAATCGCGTCAAAATTTATGAGCATTCTGTACTAGATATTAGCTTTTAAATGATGTATCACAAGCCTTATGTTTCCATTTAAAAAAAAAGATCGATGTCGTCTTATTTTTGACAAATGTCTGTGAAAAAACAAACGAATAACGTCAAAATGTGAGCATGTATAAAACTAAATTGACGTGTCCGAGCATTTTCCCACAAAGTTACAGGTTAAGGCTATATTAATTTGATTCCGGACTTCTGGGCAGCCCTGTATATATGCTTACTGTACGACACACTACCAGTTGTTCGAAAACGCTCCATAATCTTTTCGAATAACCTTCTTTCAGGTTGGCGTCGCTCAGGAAATCGTTGTTGATACAATCTTTTGGCTAATAGTTTATTCTTGTCACTAGCTTCCAGAACAAAAATTATATTAACCCTCTCGGCTTGTGTAAAACTGATTATTTAATTTTAAAACTCAAATGTACTTTATAAAACAGTTTACAACATTAATTTTGCTACTGACAGATAAAGGAGCATTACTTTGACATTCATTTCTCATGGCTAGCTAGACAAAAAAGGAGAGAAATGGGTTTTATTACAATTTTGAGGATTTTATTCGTAAAAATGAATATACCGCGAAAACTAGAAGAGATGGGTATAGGAAAACCTTAATAAAAGTTATAGATGACTAACAACGGTACACGTTAGAGTAGTCAGATACAGGATGTTTTATTTAAAAAATTAAGGAAAAATTAGTTTAAAATTTGTCAACCTCGCAGGATTGTAGCAGACACCCTGTGTAAATTAATTAATTGCGGGCAAGTTTAAACTCTTCAGTGGGTATCTATCTTCTTTCGTGTTAATTTTCATAATTATAGTTGCTGTAGATTAGAAGTTATAACAGGTTTTATAAGACTAGGTTTTTTTAACGATTTGAGGATTTTTTTATATAAGCTGGCAACATCGCAATAAAATGCAAAACTAATTATCGCGTCTGATGGAGAATTTTTAGGGGAATACAAATATAGAAATTTGTAAAGGGTGTACCATTCAAAAAAAGGTAATTTTTTAGCTGCTCGCTTTTGCGAAACACCCTGTATAATTGAAAATATTTTTAAATTGTAGACCTCTTTGCCTTATATAACCTACATGTAAACTTCTTGTTTCAATTATAAAATGGAAGGGAGATATGGTACTTTGTCACACTATTGCGCCACCCTGTATGTAGGTATACAGGGACGTTACTGTCAGTATGCCTAATCCTTTGCACAGTTCACGGCGTGAATATCTTCTGCCCCTAAAACAAATTGTTCTAATGATCGTTTTTTGTGCGATTAGAAATTACCCCAACCCACGATACCATAGCTCAAGCATAAGTGAGCGTAGGCATAATAGTAAGAAAGTAGCACAGGTCTATTTGTGAATTGTCTAAGTTAGAACACAACAAAACAGTATTTAGCCAGCCTTCCCAGGATTAAGTCCATCTGAAAGTTCCAAAACAACTGGGAATCCAGATGTTATCCTAAAAGTTTTGGGCCCTCATTCTTCTTTATCGATGCGCCAATCATGCGCACTAAAATAGAGTAACCAATGTCACTGGCAGCAAATATCATACTCTAAGTCTTGGACAAATTGGGAAAAAGATTGAATTGACTATAATCATTCATGAACCTTACACTGTCTTCAGCCCCGGCACATAAACCCGAAACGCCCTCAGATGCGACAATAGCAGTCATGTCATCTGCATACATAGTAAGGTTATTAGGAGGATTGTTTCTTGTTACATAACTTACAAAAATTAAAAATAGTAGGGGACGAGGATACTCCCCTGAGGTACCCCCACGCTCACCGGTAGCTCCCCACAATAAAACTTGGCATTGTTTGGTGCGTCACGTATATTAAAACTGTTGTCTTTGCTTTTACGTTAAGCATACTCTCACAAAATACTGGGGAATAGTATTCGCCATTTTATAATAGACCCACAAGGTTGCAGTAACACCTTGAAAACTAACCTAAGTAAGTTGGAAATATTTTACTATGAAATAAGGTACCTGTGTAATTTAAGACCAGATACCTGTTTTTGTCACGCTTAGGGTATATTTCGGTTTTACGACTAATGAGCGCTCGCTAACCATTAAGAAATAGAGTATAGTCTCTTCACATGCAGATCTGCTATGCTTTATTTATAAAATAACTTAAGAATATATTAATCAGATAGATGAGTTTCATTACTATTATAGAATTTAGAAAAATCTGAATCTGTGTTTGTCCTGTCGGCTATACAAATAATAATCATATTTTTTGCATAACACATTGGTCGCCTGTTAATAACTATAGTTTTTAACACTTGAAAATGCAAAATGCACAATAAATTAGTTTTTAAACAAAAAAATAAAGAAGCAAGCGAGGTCAGAAAAAGTTGATTTCCAATAAAAACACTAATATTTATTGCAAAATGACATCCTAGTAGGTAATGGACCAAATAAGGAGCCTTGAGTTTTGTTTAACAAGTATTTTTATTGGTGATGATGACAATAATTTTAAAAGCTTTCTAGTAGGTATCAACTTAATTCATCAAGGAGAACAACAGGCGAAAAAATGTTGTTAAACGTTGTTACGGCTGGTTTCTTAAATTAAAATTAACTTCAGCCATGTTTAACCGAACGGTGGCTAACTATATCTCGATAGTAAGGCTACAATGGGAATTAGGAAAAGTGCGAAGTGTATACAGAGTGGCAAAAAGGCGCGCATAATGCCTGTAACTTTTGAATTACCTCGTATACGAAAAAGTGACCTTTATGAAAGTTGTTCAGTAAATTATTCCTCACATTTCTACCTGCATTAATTTTTCTGTCATTTCTGGTCAGTTGCTATAGAGACTAACTTACACCCTGCATATGATTGCATATTTGGGTTCTACTGGGAAAACTATGAATTTTCATATTTCAAATTTTTATTTATTTAAAATTGTAACAAACTTTATAATAACAAAATAAATAGCCTAGAAAATTGAACAACTTAACATCGGAATAATAAACAAGTGAAACCTTTTCAGTGGATCAGGTGATCAAAATGACCACCATTTTCTGCTAAGCAGAGCGCCAGTCGATCCCTGAACTGGTCTACAACGTTTAAAAGGAAGTCCTCTGGAATAGCCCGAACTTCAGAATTAATTCTTACTCTTAAAGATTCTTAGTCATTTGGACGGTTAACGTAGACTTTGTTCTTCAAGTGTCCCCACAAAAAGGAGTCGAGCGGGGTTAAGTAACCTTATTTATTATCTAACATGTGCCGTATAATGCCCAGGTGCTCCATCTTGCTGGAACCATACCTGTTTGTTTACGCCAGTCTGTAAGAAGGAATTATGTGATTCCTGAGGACGTCCAGATATTTTTCGTCATTCAAATTACCAACTATGAAGGAAGGTTCCACTATATGTCTATCAATTATGCCCGCCCAAACATTAACTTTTTCAGGTCTCTGAGTATGACCTTCCTGGAACCAGTGAGTATTCTCAGCAGACCAATAACGAAATTTTGTCTATTAACAATGCCATTAAAATGGAAAGTAGCTTCATTCGAGAAAATGATATTAGTTGCGAAATTATTACCGTTATTGCATCTTTCCATTATCATCTCACAAAATTCAGCTCTTCTATCAAAATCGTTCTCGTGTAACTCGTGCACCAACTTTATCTTGTAGGGATGCAACTTCTCCTGCTTAAACAAATTTTTTACTGACTGATGAGACATATTAAAATCCATTGCAATTGGCCTGGGTGATTGTGTTGGATTTTCAAGTATTGAGAGCATGATATCCAAAGCTTTGTCTCCCCTGGTTACTGTTTAAGGTCGACCTGATCTAGCGGCTTCCCTAACACTGCCTGTTTCTCAAAATTTCTTTACCACTCGATACACCGTTGACTGATTTATTGGAGGCCTATTTGGATATAATTCATTGAAAGTAAAACAAACCTGATCTTGCGATCTCTTTATATTTCCGTAACCCCTCATTATTAAAATTTCAACTCGTTATTTCTCATTCAGATGAGCCACAGTGTAAACAAATTAGAAATCAGACAACAGGAACTCAAAATTGACACCTCTTAGGTCGCTGTCATGAAAACACCTTGACTCAACTGGTGGGTATTAGGTAGGAATAATTATAATTAGGAAGTTTTTATTTTTGAGCTGTCATTATCTTGGAAACGCTATAGGTGAAAATTTGACCAGAACTGACAAAAAAAATCCATACTGGTAGAAATCTAGGGAATAATTTAGTGAACAGCTTTCATAAAGGTCACTTTTCCGTATACGAGGTAATTCAAAAGTTACAGGCATTATGCGCGACTTTTTGCCACTCTGTATATTCGCTAGATTAACATATTTTATGTCTCTGGATTGCTGAATAGTCTTTTATAAACAATCTCCATTTTTAAGATTGCATCTCGAGACTTTTATGCTTAATATGTTGAGTATCTACCAAATACTAATGTGACCACCGTTTTAGCTAACGTACCGGGTGTCCCACTAAGAATGGCTGTCGGTCGTATCTCAGAAAGTGTTAGTCGTATGGCTTGCGAAAAAAAATATATTAGGTAAAGTGGTCATGAGAAATTGCTAGAAATTATTTTCAAGTTTCTCAGACTGGGGCTAGAGGGTGCAACAGTAATGGTAAATATGAATCACGAAGTTTCTTCAAAAGTCGCCTAGTTAAGTTATCTCGAAAATAACATTTTTGTATATTTCCAAGATTTATTAATAAAATTCACCTATAGAACGTGTTCGTCACTTTTCAAATAAAGTGGTGGGGGAAGGTTGAACATTATTTGTAAAAAATGCTGATAACTCCGGTCTGGCTTAACATAACTTAGTAAACTTAGTTTTGTTAAAAGGGGCTTTTCTCACTCTATACAGGGTGACGCGGATCTAAATGAACATACTTCAACACAAGACAAAGAATACCTTGGGAGTTCTTAATCACCCATCTTTGATAGTTCAATTGTCGATAGTTAATAAGATACAGGGTCTTTTATGAACTTCAGCAATTTTTTGTTCTTGTCATATTTTTTAATGCACTCCGTATAAAATTTTCATATTGGGTCAACATCTGTAACCTATCTGTCGCTTAAAATTGCAGTATCAGAAAATTTTAAATTCCAGGCCCGTATTAAAAAAAGTTGACATTTTCAATTTTTACATTTTTAACACCCTGTAGATCAATTTTTTCAAAATATTATTTTTTTATTGGAAAGAGCATAAAGAATTGACCCTAACGGCATAATTTTCAAAGTTCCCGCACCCATCACTTGATTAGAATAAATGGTTGTTTTGTAAAAAATTTCAAAATGGTGCATATTTGGAAATTAGAAATTAAGAAAATAACAATAAAAAAGCAAAAACTGCTTCCGAAGTAAAAAAATAAATGTACTAAACGTTTAATAGTTTTAACGAGACTAAATTTTAGGGAACAACACAACAACAAATAACAAAGTAATAATAATAATAACAAACCTGCAAGATAATGATTGCTTTTTAGACATCGACAAAAAATCGTAAATTACAGTCAGAAATTTCAAACTTTGTAAAGTAGGCTTTGTCTCATTTAAAAACAAACCAAAGACTATCGAGTTACTGTTCCATAGCAACAATTCAAGTCACTATCAGATATGTGACAGTTGTCTGACCTTTGTTAGTATTCGGTTATCAATTATTGCAATTTTCTGTTGAAGATGCCTTACCAATTTTCAAATGCCGAATATGCCGACATTATTTTTGTATACGGTTTTTGTAACGGTAATGGAAGAGCTGCTGTTCGGGAATATCGTAGGCGATTTCCGGGTGGAAGATGTCCATATCACAAAACATTTGCAAATGTATTTTTATTTGCTGGAGAACATGGACATTTTCCCACCGACAATAATATTGATCAACCAATACGACATCCAGTTCAGGAGGAAGAAGATATCTTAAATCTTGTTGAAGATAATCCCAAAACATCTACTCGAAAAATTGCGACACGTCTAGGAATCCCGCAAAAAAGAGTTAATGTAACACTGCAAAAGGAAGGCTTGCATCCGTTTCATGTTCAAGAAGTTCAAAGATTGGAACCTGGCGATTATGCAAACCGGTTACTCTTTTGCCAGTGGCTCAGTAGACACCAAAGGAGTCTTTATCGAATCCTCTGGACCGATGAAGCACAATTTACCAGAGATGGTGTAAATAATTCAAGGAATTCCCATGTATGGTCGTTAGAAAATCCACATGCCATCAGACAATCGCATTCGCAGCACAAATTTTCCATAAACGTTTGGGCAGGTATAATAAACAATAAATTAATTGGGCCGCACTTTTTTGCTGAAAGATTAGATGGAAATCAATATTTAAATTTTTTACAAAACATTTTGCCAGGACTTATGCAGAATGAAAATGCTAACGTGAGAGGGCTCTTTTTTCAACATGATGGGGCCCCACCACATTTTGCAAGGGTTGTATCTGAATTTTTAAATATTACGTTTCCTAACAGATGGATAGGCCGTGGAGGGCCCCATTTATGGCCAGCCAGGTCGCCGGACTTTAATCCTTTGGATTTTTTTTTCTGGGGGAATATGAAAAATTTGGTTTATTCAGAAGAAATCAACACGCGGGAGCAGCTTTTGCAACGAATTATTAATGCTTTTCAGGAAATAAAAAATAACCCAGACGCAATTAGAAAAGCAGTGTCAAATTTAAACATTAGAAGACGAAGATGTGAACAAGCCATTGGAGGGCATTTTGAACAGCTTCTTAAATAACAGTGTTCTGCTAAAGTGCTCTTAAAATTAATTCTTGCTAAAACTTTTTCTATGTATTAGATTTTAAGCAGTCGATTTTAACTTGCAGTTTTGTTATTATTATTATTACTTTGTTATTTGTTGTTGTGTTGTTCCCTAAAATTTAGTCTCGTTAAAACTATTAAACGTTTAGTACATTTATTTTTTTACTTCGGAAGCAGTTTTTGCTTTTTTATTGTTATTTTCTTAATTTCTAATTTCCAAATATGCACCATTTTGAAATTTTTTACAAAACAACCATTTATTCTAATCAAGTGATGGGTGCGGGAACTTTGAAAATTATGCCGTTAGGGTCAATTCTTTATGCTCTTTCCAATAAAAAAATAATATTTTGAAAAAATTGATCTACAGGGTGTTAAAAATGTAAAAATTGAAAATGTCAATTTTTTTTAATACGGGCCTGGAATTTAAAATTTTCTGATACTGCAATTTTAAGCGACAGATAGGTTACAGATGTTGACCCAATATGAAAATTTTATACGAAGTGCATTAAAAAATATGACAAGAACAAAAAATTGCTGAAGTTCATAAAAGACCCTGTATCTTATTAACTATCGACAATTGAACTATCAAAGATGGGTGATTAAGAACCCCCAAGGTATTCTTTGTCTTGTGTTGAAGTATGTTCATTTAGATCCGCGTCACCCTGTATCTGTACCTGAGAGCCAAACTGTATTAACTCACAAAAATCAAATTTTACAGGAAAGCAGTTTTAAAAATTTTATAAACATTGAATTCATATAAAACATATTTGGTTAAGAACCATTTGTTTTAAACAAAACTAAATAATATATTGTGGTCAGCCTTAACTTTTCCCTTTCCTACATTTCAAAATTTTTCATTATTTTTGTCAAAAAAGTAATTAGAAAGATAATAAATTGGAGCTAATATTATTTGACCCTAACATATTTGGATTATACACTGTATTCAGTCCTTTTATGGAGTTAATATTAAAATGAAATGGATTTAATATGGGGAATGAAGTACTGTAAGCCTGTGTTGAAATTGTTTATTTATTATTTTTTTAATGAAAGGAAGGTAAAAAATACAGTATACTGAAGCTAAACGAGATAGCAAACAAATACTCCTAATTATTTATAATTAAATATCGTCCGTTGCCTTATCAGAATGAACGAAATTTGTGTAAAAATTGTGAAAACCACTTGGAACCCACGGCAACAAAGACTTGTAGGTGGTTATATTTCTTGGTCGAAATTTCATTTGCCTGCTGACGTATTAGCGGTAAAAACTGAGGGAAAGCAGTACGCCTGCCATTTCTCTTTGAGATCGACACTGTCAAACGTAGTTGCCTCAAAGTCGGTTTTAACATACAATACACCTATATTTTTAGTACGAGCTTGTAAGTGAACCACGTGCGACATACGAAAATCTACATTTTCTTCAGTCTTCTTACGAACAACAAACGGTAAACTATTTACACTTCTAATAGTTTACCGTTTGTTGTACATAAGAAAACTGAAGAAAATGTAGATTTTCGTATGTCGCACGTGGTTCACTTACAAGCTCATTCCATGGTGTTATCATGGCATTCGTTTTCATATTGCATGTCACCCTCGTTTATATCGGTTTGACAGTCAATAGTAAACACAAAGTAATATTGTGTACATACATTATTATTGTAACTTGGAGATCATTGTTGGTTTTATGTTTTAAATTATTTGGGTAGAAAGGCTTATCTTAAAATAAGTTCCATTGGTATAAACATTTGGGACAAATAGTATTAACTTCAAAAGTTATTCAGTAATAATCTTACAACGACAGTATTAACTCCCAATATCATTAATATTTTCAGTATTAAAGAGTATTAAATCCAAAAAAAAAATTAAATCGCGGGTAATAATATTACATTTTTTGTTTTGACTAAGAGAGTAAAACTATTTAAAAAAAGGTTTTTACTTACTTTTTTCGAGGTTAGGAACTAGGATATCACTATTTTCTCCACTTTCCTTGAAAACAGCATTTTGTATGGGTAATAATTCAAATACAGAAAGTATATCCGAAGTTTTTAAAGCTATTTTCAAAATTTTACTGGTTCTATTTGTCATTTCGTGGCAAAATAAAAAACACACGTGCACTTCTAAACCAAAATATTACCGCACTGATAACTGTATTAAGTCCACACATCAAGCTTTAGCAGTATTAACTCCATAATACTTTTTTGTCCGGAAAATACTGGGAATACTTTCAACAGTATTAATTCCGTAATATTCTTTTGCTCGGACAAGGCTGAGGATATCATACTGTTTAACTCTGCCTAACTTTAAAAGTATAATATGTATGACTTAATACTGTTTTCCATGTAAAAGAGCAGGTTTTATTTAGTATAATAAAGCTTAATACAGTTTTTCTTCAAAAATGGAATTAATCCAGTTTGGCTCTCACGTACAGATATACTCGCTATATAGCGCTCGGACCCTTTTTTTTTATTTTGTTGCGCAATTATTGAAACATATTTCATTTATACAGGTTGTCCTAAAAACAAGTTTTGACGGTTCACTTTATTTTTTTAAATGGGTACCCCTATTTTATAATATTTTTTTAGATTCTGCATAAAATTCTAAATATTAGAATATCATAAGGATTCACTCCCTTAAGTTACGTACCGCACTTCTGAAACAACCTGCATACATTTTGATTATATAATAATTGAATATTTTGTTTCAGAGTGAAATTTGTGCAGAGAACGAGTTTTGTTGTAAGTTACCGCTTTCTGGAAAGAGCTCCTTGGCTGAACACATCAACCAGTTGATTTTTACTCCTGGAAAATCTAGTAACCTTGGGTCACAAACTAAAATTACCGGAACGGAAGGATTAAATCCCGGCCAAATTCAGGTAACATGATAATTTATTGAAATGTGTTTTGTGCTTTTTTTATTATTATTATCCCCTTAGGGCTAAACCCCTAAAATACGACATAATTAAGTATCATGGATGACGTGTTCTGGATTGTCATTGCCATTATCAATTTCATCACATTATTTAAACCGATAAACACCTGCAGAGGTCTTCGGATGAAATACTGAACAAGAGAAAGAGAGAGACCGTATTTCCTACAAAAATAAAAATATTTAAATGAACCAAAAATGTTAAAGTTTGGAATAGATATCACTTGAATATTAAATAACAAAAGAAAAAGTTTCACATCTTCATCACTCTCCAGCACAACTTTTGACCTGTGAGGTCTACTTGTGTTCAAAAATATTTCTTGCAGTCGGCAAGGTAGAGTTTACAAGAGAGAAATAAAACATTTGTGTAATAAGTTTGTATTTATTTATTAAACGTTAAATACAAAATTCGCATTTTTTCACTCCGCTTTACGTTTTTGGGTAGATGTTTGGCACTGCATATTTTCCACAAGTTTATCATATTGGGGAGTGTAAGAAAGTAACTGCGATGCGCAAACAGGAAGTTAAGTGAGCGTGTGTTAAGCGGAAACGATGTTTGGTTTTTATTGCATTCATAGTAGAAAATGTTGATTCGCGAAGATAGGTAGAACCAAAAAACGAAGTCAAATATAAAGCTACCTTTCTTAGGCATGGAAACTTTTCATTGCAAATCAGTTTCCAAAAATCAGTACTACCAAATGCTCTACCTTTCAAAAATATGTCGCATCTCCTTTTAATTATTTCTTCTTCGACCGCAACAGAATCACTATCGGTTAACTTGCCGATTTTATTGGTCAGGCTGTCAATGTTAATATCTTCATTAAAAGGGAATACCATGAAACTTAGCACTTCTTCGAGAGCGGCAAAATCCGCAAACCTTCTTTCGAATTCCAGGTGCAAATCTCCAGCTATTCAGCAAAAGTTTGATTCATGATATAAGTTGCGCGTGTGTTCTTCTTTCATAGTTTTATAATTTTTTAATTTACCTGGTTTTAAATGAGATGCATGTACTTAAATTTGACTTTTAAATGTGTTAATCAAAGTTGTCATATCGATGACGGTTCTATCTTTCAGGTTCAAATCATTAAGTTTTTCTGTTATGTCACAAAGAAAGGCCAGCTTCATAAGCCATTTTTCATCTTCAAGCTCAGGTCCATTTTCTCCTTTCGATTGTAGGAATGTTTTGATTTCTGGCAGTAATTGGCGAAATCTCTTCAAAAAGGCATTACAGCCAAGCCACCTAACATCAGTATATAGCAAAAGATCTGAGTGTTCGGCTTCAGTCTCTTCAAGGAGAGCTCGAAATTGACGCCTTTGCAAACTTCTGGCTCGAATAGAATTAACTATTTTAAAACCAATTTCCATAATAACATCCGATTTGAGAATTTTAGACCACAAAACTTGCTGGTGTATGATGCAGTGATTGTTGGTAAAACTTGGAATGTTGTCATAAGTTTTGCTTAATGAAATAAAACCAACTCTTTGTCCCAGCATAGGGGGTGCTCCATCTGTCGTGATAGCAACTAGCTTGTGAATCGGAAATTCAGTTTTTTTTAGATCTGTAGATATCTTCACCTCTAGTTTGCCCCTTCAATGGAATCATCGTCAATAACTCTTCCTTTGTCGTCACATCTTCAAAAAACTAGACGCACGAAAATACACAATTCAGCAATGTCGGTCACATCGGTGGATTCATCAAACTCTAGTGACAAGAAACTACATTTCTGCAGGTCTTCTTGTATTCTAAATTTTCACTTAAGGCTTTACTGCAACGCATCACAGTGTTTTGTGACAGTGAAATGTCATTTATTGCTGAAATAATTTCTTTTTTATTTTTAAAGTCACTAAAAAGTGCTTCTCCAGCTCTCTGCATCTCTCCTTGATCATTTCTCCATCTTCGAAAGGTTTCTTTCGTTTCATTATTATTTCTGTAACAGCAAATGATGCCAGTGTTGCAGCTTTTCATTTCGAGTCTGGTTTCGTAATAAAAGATTGTTGTGTACTTAAGTTGCTTTTTAAGTCACGTACCTTTATCTTTCGGTTTTCACTGCCAAATAGAAAATCGGCGGCATATTTGGTATGTGTAGTTTTAAAATGCCTTTCAACATTTGCTCTTCTCGGTAATGCTACACTTAAGTTGCATATTAGGCACACACATTTGTCCTAGGATCATAACTAAAAAAAATTCCTCTTCCCACTCTCACTGTGATAATGGTAAGTCTTACTTTTTTTTGCACTGGAACTAGATAGTCCACTCATTCTGATAAAATAAATAAAAGTTACAAAGCCACAACGTCTCTACGTTACTTTTTACTATCGCCACGCAACAGATTAATTGTAATCCGTTCGCACTCAAGTTGTAACTAGTACTGGCTAGCTACCAAAGCGAAAAAAAAATACAAACAATAGTGAAATGAAAAGAAAAGAGACAGCTATATGCGGGTGGTGAGCCAGCGAATAGCGAGCCGCCTTTGCCTTCTGTCGCAACGCCTACCATTGCGTTGCGACAGAAGCGCTGCGATTTGGTGCGAATAAGTTTTAAAATTTAAAATACTATTTTCTTTTTATTTTTTTCTTATTTAAATCTCGCGGTCGACCTTCTGCATATCTATAATCTATAGTCTGTTGCTTAATGCGAGAGAGTAATAAATCATTATTGAACTATAAAACTCAGTGGTCTTTGGCGGATTCCATAGGTTTAGTCCAATTATTATTATTTAATTATGTTTATTGCCAGGGGTCCCGAAATCGGGTAAGTAGAGGCACAGATAGTTTACCTGACTTACCTTGATTTAAAATTTTTTAATGTTTAGTTACTTTCCGGCAGTTGGAAAACTTCGTTCCTGAAAATGGCTAGTGTTTCTGAATGTGTGCGTCGAACATGTGATTGAAATAAGAGAAAGAATATGGGAAGCTGGTAACCTGTTAGAAAACACTGTAGAGCTTCTTATTATTTCTCTGAACCCCAACGAGGATTGTTTATCGGACTACTCGAAATATGATGACTAAAATTTAAAAATTAAGTTGTTGTATTGTACATAGCAGATTCGTTTTATAAATATTAATATTTATTCCAATTTACCTATTTTCATATTATTCTTACTTCTATGTAAGTTTCTATCTACTTACTATTAGAATAATTAATATCTCAATTATCTGTCTATATTTGAAATTTTAAGCAAGCATAATTATTATTATAATTTTTCTGCTAATAAGCTACCTGAAGTAACTCCGCTCTTACCTTCCTTTTATTTACCAAACTCGTCTTTCTCTTGTATGCAAATTAGGGTGACTCAAACGATTTAGGGTGTGTAGGTCTGAAATACGGAATATAATTGCAATTTACCTGAAACTGACAATGCAACCTTTCAGTTGTCCACCCTGCTTAATGGGTCGTCATTGCAAATTTGCATTTAATTACTCTCTCGCATTAAGCAGCAGAGTATACTGATGTGTTAATTTAAAATGCTGCATCGTGCTACTCGATACTACTTAGATGGAAATCAGCTTTAAGTAGGCTTACTTTAAAATATCCTTTTTACATAATCTTAATTGTTCCAGATTGTTCACTCATCCCAAGAAGGAATCAGGCCGCAGTTCAATTTTATCGGCGAGTCCGGCTCATCGACCATCAAACCCGTGAGGGACGTTACTTCTGCCGGATATCAACCTGTTTTCTCCAGCACACCCGATTACTCGAATGTACAGTTTGGAGACGACGCTAGATTCTCCAACTTAGATGGTCCCGATTATTTACCACCACACAGTAAGTACAGATTATTATTTAACGTCGTTAAAAAAGATTTGTCTGTTTGGGAAACACGTCTTCTAATAATCACAGTAATAAACACAAATTAATCTATCAACGTCGCAACGATGTCTGCGAATCGGCAACGCTGCAATAAAGGAAAAACGCCGCTTGTGTTCAAGAGTCCTTCAGTTTTCTAGCGTAGCGACAAGATATTATTATTCTATTTTACTGGTAAAACCGCCACATGTCCAGCCTACAGTTAAAAATAAATAGTGTTTTATCTCGCAATATTCTCATTCTCGGAAAACATCAAGTCTTCTGTAAACAAAATGCTTGAACGGTCGCTTCTCGTTGGTTGGTCAATAGGGTCCACGTGACCACATGTGATTGGGGGATCTCCCAGACTAGAGCGCTGTAGCACCATAAACAAAGCAGTGACCTGTTAGACTTTGAAGCAAGCAGATGCTCCACGTGGCTAAAACGATTATAGCATGTGTTTTTATCTGACATGTCATGTAGGTCAGGCAAAGTGATTTTTTAATGTTAAAGTAAGTGATATTTTGGAGACGCGTGCCCGGTAACAGAAGTTATTATTCTTTCAAACGTACTGTAAAAGTACCGTGAGTTTCGCAGCTAAGTAGACTACATTCTTTGTGTTTGGTTAAGACGTGCACAATGTTCCACCTTAGAGTTTTTCAGTTCGCGTAGATACGTGAAATATTCCGTTCTATACAGGGCATGTCTTTCAAATAACCCTCATGATATTCAGACGGCAATAAGATAGTAATTAATTCAAGTTCTGATTCAATCTCTACGGTAGGAGTCAATGAAATCCTAACGGTATCTCGGTGCAGTACTTTAGGGTTGTTATGATGATATATTCATGCTTATCAATGTAAAAATTGTAATATAGTAAGGGTTGTGAAAAGTGGAAAAATAGAAAAACATAGCAAAATAAGTTGTGTGTAATTGGTCTAGCAAAAATAAAACGAACCAACCTTATGCGGTCGGTGATACAATGAAAGTCTATGTGAGCCCAGGGCGAACCCCTGTCTAAAATATTGCCAAAAATCCTAACTCAGGTTGTATTTAATCTAGGGTCAACCTTATTGCATAAATTTGATTTGCACGTACGGGCTTTTCCCAATAGCTGGAACTTAAGTAGGAATTAAGTTAAGCACAAGAATTCTGAGGTTAAACTCAAAAATTTAACCTCAATTTCTAGTAAAGGGAAACGTCAAGGCTTAAGAAACACACTGATGAGTGCATGTATTACAATTTTGAAAAAAAAGAGAAGAAAAATCTTAACGCATTAGAACATCTTATCGTTGAAGATGATGTGGATGAACTAAACTTAATTATTTTTGGTATAACGAGACGAATATATCAAAGGGCTGATACGTTAAGTCAGTGTAATAAAACTGGTGTTCTGTTGGTGGGGGGGGGGGGGCGGTATCATGTTAGAGTCCCTTCTTAGGATCTGCGACCGACTAAAAACCCTTTCCTCTCTTTCCTTTGCCTGAAACGGAATCGTCCTCTTCGAACATACGTCGTTTCAGGCTCTGTTTGTCGTTGGTCTTATCCCATGTATATTGGCTGTTCCGTATGTTCTTCTTTGGTTTTTATACTCATTATCTCTATGATCTGTGCATGCCTTGCCACCCATACCTCTTGCCTTTCAATCATTTCTCCAATTATTCTGCTCATCGTGAGAGTCTCTCCTTCCCTATGGTTTTCTTTTTGGTGTATTGAATCTCTTTGGTTTTGCCATCTGGGGCACTTCAGTAAGGTGTGTGCTATATCGTCCTCCTCCTCACAGTAATTACATGTGCTACTTGTTTTTCCTATTTTAAGTGTATATTTGCGAAAGCATCCATGTCCCGTCCGGACCTGTGTCAGGAAATATTTCAGATTTTTGTGTTTGCATTTTACTCATGCTTCAATATTTGGTATCAGTTCTCTTGTCCATGCGCCCTTTGTTGAGTTTCCCCATCTCTCTTGCTATTCCCTTATTGTCCTTGTTCTTGCTCTATATTTTGCTCCCGGTTCTTTGTCTTCTTCCGCTAGGTATCTCTGTTATTCCACCAGCAAGTTTATTGTGGTCCTGTACCCCTTGCTACCCTCAGGAGGGCTTTTCTCTGTATTCCCTCAATTTTATTTTTGTATTTTGTCATTTTTAATGCACTATGCCATATAGCTGCGCCATACATGAGCAACGATTGTACTGCTCCGTATAGCATTAGACTCTTCATTGTGTCTAGTTCTTTCATAGTTGGCATTAGCATAGCCTAGCTGCCATCTTCTCTGCTCCCTTTTCCACGGTTTTATTGACATGTTCATTGAAGTAGATATTTTCGCCAATCGTTATGCCTAGGTAATTTATGGCTTTCTTTGGTGTAATATTTGGTCCATTTACGTCGATTGTAATATTTTGCCTGTTCCTTTTGCCGCTCAGAATAACCGCTTCTGTTTTTTCAGGTGCTAGTTCCAGTGCGTTATTGTTGTTCATATAATCATCGATTTTTCTTACTATTACTACAAATAACTAACCTGAACTAACCGGGACTATTCCTTTATAATTTGAAGGAAATACGCAGCTTACAACATGTGTGGTATCACAACGATCCTTATAGGACTACGTGAGACTGGACATACCAGAAGTTTGGTACTCTAACCTAACCTAACCGCTACTTAATTAGCTGTCGGGTGTAGGCATGGTAGAGAAAATTTAGATTTAGTCTATACAGAAAATAACAAAGAAATCTTGATCAAGATGTTGTTTAAAACGGGCCGTGCGCTTTTCGTGTTAGAAGGTGAAGATGGTGAAACCGAACTTAATCGTAGAAGAAAAAGATACTCTGTTCAAACTGTTCATACAGTATTTGAACTGCTCGCTAATCTCACCATCTAAACAAGGATTTCCAAAAGCATGTCTGTGGAGACATTTTGACTGTGGCAACTTTTGTCGTGGAAACGTCAAGGCTTAAGAAACACACTGATGAGTGCATGTATTACAATTTTGAAAAAAAAGAGAAGAAAAATCTTAACGCATTAGAACATCTTATCGTTGAAGATGATGTGGATGAACTAAACTTAATTATTTTTGGTATAACGAGACGAATATATCAAAGGGCTGATACGTTAAGTCAGTGTAATAAAACTGGTGTTCTGTTGGTGGGGGGGGGGGCGGTATCATGTTAGAGTCCCTTCTTAGGATCTGCGACCGACTAAAAACCCTTTCCTCTCTTTCCTTTGCCTGAAACGGAATCGTCCTCTTCGAACATACGTCGTTTCAGGCTCTGTTTGTCGTTGGTCTTATCCCATGTATATTGGCTGTTCCGTATGTTCTTCTTTGGTTTTTATACTCATTATCTCTATGATCTGTGCATGCCTTGCCACCCATACCTCTTGCCTTTCAATCATTTCTCCAATTATTCTGCTCATCGTGAGAGTCTCTCCTTCCCTATGGTTTTCTTTTTGGTGTATTGAATCTCTTTGGTTTTGCCATCTGGGGCACTTCAGTAAGGTGTGTGCTATATCGTCCTCCTCCTCACAGTAATTACATGTGCTACTTGTTTTTCCTATTTTAAGTGTATATTTGCGAAAGCATCCATGTCCCGTCCGGACCTGTGTCAGGAAATATTTCAGATTTTTGTGTTTGCATTTTACTCATGCTTCAATATTTGGTATCAGTTCTCTTGTCCATGCGCCCTTTGTTGAGTTTCCCCATCTCTCTTGCTATTCCCTTATTGTCCTTGTTCTTGCTCTATATTTTGCTCCCGGTTCTTTGTCTTCTTCCGCTAGGTATCTCTGTTATTCCACCAGCAAGTTTATTGTGGTCCTGTACCCCTTGCTACCCTCAGGAGGGCTTTTCTCTGTATTCCCTCAATTTTATTTTTGTATTTTGTCATTTTTAATGCACTATGCCATATAGCTGCGCCATACATGAGCAACGATTGTACTGCTCCGTATAGCATTAGACTCTTCATTGTGTCTAGTTCTTTCATAGTTGGCATTAGCATAGCCTAGCTGCCATCTTCTCTGCTCCCTTTTCCACGGTTTTATTGACATGTTCATTGAAGTAGATATTTTCGCCAATCGTTATGCCTAGGTAATTTATGGCTTTCTTTGGTGTAATATTTGGTCCATTTACGTCGATTGTAATATTTTGCCTGTTCCTTTTGCCGCTCAGAATAACCGCTTCTGTTTTTTCAGGTGCTAGTTCCAGTGCGTTATTGTTGTTCATATAATCATCGATTTTTCTTACTATTACTACAAATAACTAACCTGAACTAACCGGGACTATTCCTTTATAATTTGAAGGAAATACGCAGCTTACAACATGTGTGGTATCACAACGATCCTTATAGGACTACGTGAGACTGGACATACCAGAAGTTTGGTACTCTAACCTAACCTAACCGCTACTTAATTAGCTGTCGGGTGTAGGCATGGTAGAGAAAATTTAGATTTAGTCTATACAGAAAATAACAAAGAAATCTTGATCAAGATGTTGTTTAAAACGGGCCGTGCGCTTTTCGTGTTAGAAGGTGAAGATGGTGAAACCGAACTTAATCGTAGAAGAAAAAGATACTCTGTTCAAACTGTTCATACAGTATTTGAACTGCTCGCTAATCTCACCATCTAAACAAGGATTTCCAAAAGCATGTCTGTGGAGACATTTTGACTGTGGCAACTTTTGTCGTGGACAATAGGTTGTCACTCAATGCGTACGGTAGCTCTTATTGTGCAGGCACTAGGTCATAGGTCGTTACATACTTACACCTTTCCTTCGTCGTTGGCTTGCCTTGGGTGCCACCTGGTTTCAGTTTTTTGAAGTGAAAACCAGGAGAATATACCGAATATCAGTACTTATTGGAATTAAAGGGTGTCCCAAAATGAACGCACATTTTTATTTTTTAACAAAACACATTTATTTCTTGAAATATGTCAAAACTTTACTGGGATTAGAAAGCATACATATCATGATTAAGTGTGAAACACAATATCCGACAAATGCCCACCGCGGCTTTGCTGGCAGGCCCTTGACCTTTTGACGAAATTACTGATAACATTTTCACGTATTAGTGGAAGAATTTCATCAATGACGCGTCGAATTTTATTCTTTAAGGCAAAATCGCGGCTGGTTCATTGGCATAAACACGAGATTTAAGAAAACCCCAGAGAAAGAAGTCGCACGGTGTTATATCGCAGGATCGTGGTGGCCAATTCTGATCACCTTTGCGAGATATGACACAACCAGGAAATTTCAGTCGTAAAGAGTCCATTGTTTCACGCGCAGTGTCACAAAAACATATAACATTTCATTCCTGTAGTAATATACTCGAAAAGTGTACTGTTGTAGTGAACGTCGAAGTCTTCAAAATAGCATCTAAACAACAATTAATGTTTGGTATTGTCAAATAGAGCAAAATAAGTGAGTTAGTGTCCGTTTTATTTATACTAAATTATTATTATTACACAAACAAATATAATATCACGGTCCTGTTGAAACCATAGGTTTTCCACATTAATTCTGTCTAATTCAGCCCACAGAAACTCTTCTAACATTGCACGATAACGTTCGCCATTCACTGTTAGTGCAGTTCCAGCCTCGTCTTCAAAGAAGTATGGCCAAATTATTCCGCCGAGCCAAAAACCGCACCAAACGGTGACTCGTAGAGGATGCATTGGTTTTTCGTGAATAACACGAGGATTCTCTTCCCCCCAAATTCGGCAATTCTGCTTACCAATAGGATATAAAACCACATACTTTATTTAGAAAAGTGAGAGTGCTCCACTAAGTGGCTTGCAAACATGTCTTCTGTTAATTTTTTGTAAAACAAGTGGTGCACTGCTGTCATTTTTTCGTATGCGTATTTTTTCTGTCATTAGGTGAAATAGCACTTTGAGTCAACATTTTTTTTAAGTTTATTTATTTATTTATTGTTACACAGATTTACAAAGTAAATATTAACATTATCAAACTATTATTAAAATTTTAAAACTTGTCTATATAAATACATAACATAATAAATGAAAATGGAAAGAACATACACTTTAGTGTATGTTACATCAGACATACATAACACACATATAAGTCGCAAGATTCATGAAGGACCGAAATACTTATCAATGAAATAAAAGCAATTGCATGTGAGGTAGGATTTAATTTCACATTTGAATCTGTTTATATTTACTATTTTTTTGAACAGGAGCCAGTGATTAAAAACTTTTTGAATGCTCTAATCCGAAAGCCACGAATGTGAATACTGCTCCTGCAATCCCGTGTAAAGTAGGAGTGAAATTTGTCAACTGTCCTAAACTGTTCAAAACCAGTGTGGATTCCTGGCATCCATTTTTGTATTTTCGTACTGATTCAATGGATATTTGCAAGGCTTTGGCAGTTTCCTAAAATTAATGTGGCACTATAAAAAATATTTAATAAGTAATCTCGAAATTTTTGGACTGGGAAGTATGACATGTTGTGAGAAAAACCTCAATTACTACTACTACTAACCGTGGTCGGAGGCAACTCAGGGTGGTTTTCTACAAAATATTTGAAAACATTTTGAACAAACTGCTGGGCAACTTTATTTCCTTGCATGAGACAATAACCTTGTTTGGGTGAAGAAGGTGCTACAGCACAATAATCATGGTCCATAACTTGTTCACTCATATTTTCCTATAATTACAATAATATGTTAAGAAGTGTTATTTATAAAAATAGAGGTTAGAAAAACGAATAAATAATTACAAATGTCTAAAATACTTACCGGCAACGCAATAGTACGATAGAAATAGCTCTGAAAAGAACTGTTTTTAATATTAAATAAAGCTTCAAGGCACAAAAATGGATAAAAACGAATTAAAATGACAAACCAAAGCACCAAAACAATGTCAACTAAAACTAAAACCTGAAACAATAACACTTAAATATTACTTTATAATTGCATCTCTATCCAGCACGTTTAATTACATTCAAGACGTATTGCGACGCTTTACCTTGGTAATGTGGATTCAATTAATAGTACGGGAAAATAAAACAAAAATAATTTGCAGAACTTAATTCTTGCTTTTATATTTTACATGCCCTGTAATATAACTAAAAAATGTTTTGGAGAATTATGACTTTTTTGGCACTGGTTTAAACCAACTGGCCAGGTTTGATAAATGTTTTTGGAGGAAGGGAATGCAAAAACAAATTTTTTACGGTTACATAAAAATCGAAAGCTCATTAAAATATAAATATGGAGAAAGAGTTGTTTTGACTTGCATTATCTTAGCGAACAATCATAAACATGAAGGTCGGTATTAGCGTTTTTAAAATCGAAGTTTTTCGTAATGGGTAAGCGTTTATCCTAAAAATTAATTAAAAATTTTAATTGATTTGCCCGTACTATTACAACTATAGCAGCGAAGAAGCAAAGCCTGACCTGGCCTGTGATCGTATAATGGTTCGTGTTAGTTAGCACCGGTGTGTGTCTCTCTCTTGCATGTATTTAACTCAACACGAGGAAACATGATAGATATACGATGTAGGTACCTAATAAAAGTTGCTTTTGTTTATGTTTGGAATGTAATTCTATTAATTTCTGGTGTGAAATCCTAGTAACTTTTTATCTTCGTTTAAACGTGATTTGAGAGCACTGACATGATTTGCCAGCCGCCATCATGCAGGTTTACTGGCCGAAAATACTTTAACTGTGCAGTGAAATTTATCACTTACTCAGATTTGATCTTCTCTTACATTGTCTTTCAAAAGTAAAGTAATAGTTTTTGTTTTTAAAATTTTCGAAATGAAAACTACCCTATGTGCTGTTCCTAGGTATTAGCTATCTACTAACCAAATTTCACATACACCTAAAATATAGAGATAAATGTTATTTGCGCACCCTGTATCCGCAAAAAATCATTCGGCATCTAAAAACCCGATAAATACTGCACTAGACGCTGCAACTCTTTTCCAAAGACGACAGTGATGCCATATCGATATTTAGGTCCCATTTATTAAAGACCTGACCAAAAATTGTTTTTGAAATTTGCGAACCTCTTATTGCTTTTAGATTTATAGATTAGAAAAAAGTAGTAATAACCTTTTTTGTGTAAAATTTAATGCTCTACAACGTTTGGCAAAAACTTTTTTTCATATTGTTGTTCATTTAAAAGTTATAACCCAAAAATATATTTGTAACCATAATTTAAGGGTTTTTTAGCTCTCGTGCAAGGACTGGACACAAAATAACACTTAAGTGTCTTTTCAAACATTAAAATGTACCTTCAACCGAAAAAGCAGCTTTCTAACTAAAATTCCTTTTTACGCGTTCCGTTTATTGGACTAATGCCACCGGCTGACAACAAACGAAAGAGTTGTCGCCCGCGTCTCGCCACTAGTCACCTTGCGCCTGATACCTCGTAGTATAAACGCGGCATAAGGGGTTGTTATATAAGTCGATGGTATTTTTCCTAAAGAGCGAGCGCGCCATTTTGATGTTTTAAGAAAATGAGGAAAAACTGTTTGGTACGTAGAGCAAACTAGTAAGTAATGCATTTACGGCTTGAAATATTCATTAACTGTAATAAAAATCACAAAAAATTACTTAAAACTACACATATTTGACTGAAAAAACTTACTTTTCTGGATATTCTCCCTTTCTCCAGGTAGGTTTTATAAAGAAATGTTTAGTCGCCCTATATTAGTCCTTTTGCTATAAAATAAAGTTCATTTACCCAAATCGTCTTAAACGGTGAAATAAATAAAAGTGTTCTTAAATAATGCATAAATTAAAAAAATAGGTATATTTTTAAAGCCATAGAAAAAACTCTGAGTGATAACTTGCTGGTATAGTTTCACTTGTGCATGACTTTCGTAAACCCATATATTTTTTATAGCTATTGACAATTTTATTTTGTGAGCTCTCTGGGGCGTATTTGCGTTTATGGACAAACTTCTTCTAGCTTTATTTTCAGGCAAAAGACAATTTTTAAAAATGGCGAGCTATCAGTAAAAGATCCGCTGCAAGTGAAAGAATCCGTAGTGTCCTTGGTAAAAGAACTCTTCTTATCATTCTCATTTTATGGTTTGTACCGCCCTGCGTTTTAATTACTTTTGGAAAATTATGATCAGCAAATGACTTATAATATTAATCCAAAAAATCCTTTTGAGTCAACGTAAAAACTTTATATGGTCTAGGTTTATGTCTAGCGTTCTTAATAGTAGGCCATTATTTTTTTCTTGTGTGCTTATTCAATAGTGCCGGGTACTGAATCGACAGGCATGTATAAGTGTCATGGCAGCAAAAAATTCAGAGATATTTTTTCTAAACTTACGGACGACTTAAGCAACCACTGAAGAAAACAAAGCATTTATTAAAGGTTATGACAATGGCAACCTTTTGTCATGGACAACAGGTTGTCACTATCTGCTGACGGTAGCTCTTTATGTGAAGGCACTAGGTCGTGGTCCATATACTTACACCTTCGCTTCGTCTTTGGTTTGCCTTGGGCGCCACCTGGTTTGATCGATGTCCACACCAGGAAAAATATACTGTATATCAGTTCTATTGAAAAATCTATGCAATAAATAAAACCAAAGTTTTCCCACACACACAATAAAGATTTTATTAAATAAAAAAAGGGTTTAGGTTAATTTTATATGGTAGAGAAAAAATCAAATTATATAAGCATGACAAGAAAGAAAACCAGCCCTTCCGGGCGCAAGGAATTAAATTAAAAATTGGGTATAACCTCAGGGAAGATTCTAGAACCTTGGAAATCTTTTAATAGCGTGTGGTTAAAAAAGTGTTACCCCTTGCCAAGATAGCTTTACAATGTTGATTTACATAACAAAGGATATGGATTAAATTTTAGTTAACTAACTGAAATAAAAAAATAATAAATTGAAATGGCTTATGGTGAAAATATGGTCACGGTAAACTTCAATTAAATTATAAAAAAAAATGCGGCTATATAACTTTTATACCACTCTGTATAGCTGGATCTATCGATCAGGATGGCCCATGTGGTTTTCTCTGGTTGGCCAGCCGGAATTGATGTGGTAGCTCGTTATTTCTCTACTGGGAACACATGAGGTAGGTGGTTTCCTAACCTTACATCCCCGTGAACAGCAAAACCAAAAATAAACCCAACCAAAACACAAAACCCCTAAAAATAACAGAAAAGAAAGTTACCCCCTGAATAAAATTAAAGACCGCAAGAACTCTGAAGAAAAACCCCCTTCTCATGCAACAAAATCAGCTGACTCAGTGTTGCGAACTTAACTTAACACCAACAAAAAAGAAGAGAACAGAGACACACTACAAAAGATCCAAACAATACGAGAGTCTGGGCTTTTACCAGAACCTAAATTAAATATCGAAATGAAAAAAATAATTCCAAACAACTTTGTTTAAACATAAAATTTCCAAAAGTAAAAATGGGCGGTCTGCGACTTGACGGAGACACAAAAACGGAAATACATGGTCCACCTATGTGCGGCGCCTAATGCCATCATCCACAGAAAAGCAGAAGTAGTGCGTTCGCCCCATGCTCTGACTAACGTTTGGTAAACATAGATGATACCACCTAATCAACAATTTTTCAAGCAAAATAATTATAAAATATGCACTTTTATGAAAATACTACTGTACGAATCAAAGGTAAATCTACATTCCCCACAAAGTCAATAATGGCAATTTTTAAAATTGCTGCAAGGTAGTTATTTTAAAAAATATTTTTATTTTTTCGGGATTATACTACATAAGAGAATAGTAACAAAATCTATACTAACTTCTTCATTTTGTATAACTTAAATTAGACTCTTTTTCCCGAATCTGGTAAATAACACACACTTTGTTCACTGGTAGTAGTGGGAATCACACCGGAGCTTGAGCCATCGATTATCTTTAAATTCTTTGGTACTGTCGGTATACTGACTGTATACGTATATACAGCGTGTAACAGAAGTATGGAACGCTTTAAATATCTTTAATACCGTTAGTCCGATTTAGCTAAAATTCGGTATCCGTATATAAGAGGTTATCGCGGAGCTGCTAGTGACATTTGCAATGTTGCCAAATTTACAGTTTTTTAGCAATTTAAAATAATTTTTTTTCTTAAACGGAACACAATATATATTATTCAAAAAAATGATTCCGCAACAAATTCTAAATAACATTTATATAAGTTACTTAATGTCTAAATTTAGCCATTTTTTTGATATTGGGGTTTAAATATCATAAGAACTTCTTATCCAAGAAAACTGATAGAGATATAAGTAGATCTTGGAAATTTGTGACACAATTAAATTCTCACAGCGACATTGACAAACTTTTCAGAAGGTAGTTGTGCTTCATAATTTATCAGTTTTAATAATTCTTAAAATGGATTTACTAACGAAAACACTGCGAACAGAAATATTAATGATATTGGGTTACGGGGATCGAAGGAGAACACAGCAGGAGGTTGCCGAAATTTTTAATGATAAGTGTCCCAACTGAAATCCAATAGCACGGTCCACAGTAAGCAAAATTTTAAAGAAATATAACAAAACTGGCCATGTAAAAGACATTTCAAAATCTGGGCGTCCAAAAACTGCGACAAGCGGCGATAAAGCTTTAGATATTTTGCTTAGCATAGAGGAAAATCCACACCTTTCTACTCGAATTATTGGCCTCGATTACAACACATCGCACATGTCGGTAGATCGCGTATTTAAGTGTGAGAAGTTCCACCCATACAAAATTCACCTGGTTCAAGAACTCTCTGAGGATGACGTTGACAGGCGTTTAGAATTCAGTGAGCAAATGATGGACTTGTGTAATGTTAATCCAAATTTTATTAATAAAATAATGTTTTCCTATGAGTCGACGTTCTGTCTTAATGGAAATATTAACCGGCATAATATTCGTTATTGGTCCAAAAAAAAATCCTCATTGGATTCGAGAGCAGCACACCCAATTTCTGCAAAAAATTAATGCTTGGGCAGGCATTCCAGGACAAAGAATAATTTGTCCATTATTTATAGTTTATAATTTAAATGGCGATAGATATTTGCAGCTCTTAAGAAATGAAATTCTTCCTGCTCTTGCGATCCTATTTCCAAATCCTCGTAAGTTAGTTTCATTAAAGTAAATTAAAACTGATTATCAATAAACAAAATTTTAGACAACGTTGTGGGATTAAATAACGAAGCATGGCTGCAACAAGACGGTGCACCACCACATTATGCCAGACAAGTACGGGAGTATCTAAATGAAGTATTTTTTGAAAGATGGATAGGGAGACGGGGTACAATTAAGTGGCCAGCTCGGTCACCAGATCTGACTCCACTCGATTATTTCTTGTGGGGACATTTAAAAAATGTGGTCTACAAGACAAAGCCACATGATATAGAAGACCTAAAACAAAGAATTGAAGTTGAGTGCCGACGAATCAAATAAACAGATATTCTTTCTAATGTTTTATATATTTTTCCGCAATATTTAGCATATTGTCAAGAAGTAAATGAAAGGTACTTTAAACATTTAATTTAATTTCTTGATTCTGTAATAAGTAAGTTTAAACAATAGTTACCTTACAATAATGTCAATAAATTCTCAATTTTCGAGCTCAAATATTAAAAAATGGCTAGATTTATACATTAAGGTAACTTATATAAAAGTTATTTAGAATTTGTTGCGAAATCATTTTTTTTGAATAATATATAGAATGTTCCATGTAAAAAAAAAATATTTTAAATTGCTAAAAAACTGTAAATTTGGCCACATTGCAAATGTCACTAGCAGCTCCGCGATAACCTCTTATATACGAATACCGAATTTTAGCTAAATCGGACAAACGGTATTAAAGATATTTAAAGCGTTCCATACTTCTGTTACACGCTGTATGGAGCTTAATACTATAATTCTTTGTTTATCATTATCGCGTGCTAAAATTAATATTCATTTAGTTCTATTCGACATAATTTAAGTTTATTTGGCAGTAACCATTAGCTTCGCTAAAATAGCGTTGCTTAAAATAAAATGAAATAAGTGAAGTTATGACCCTGATACAAAAACTATACACGTTCGCCCTTTTGCTATTTAGGAAGACTGTATATTCGTCCTTTTGGAGAAACATCTACAGCACGTTCGCCCAGAGTAAATTTCGTTTTTCTCCTACTGATTGCTTATTTTGATCCTAACATGTTCGACTTTTTGCCAAAATGACCGCAGCATCCGTATACAAAATATGGCACATAAAAGTCAAAATCGCAAATTTGGCGCGTTCACCCTTTTGGAAAAATACCATTGAAGTATTAAAGGGTTAACTAAAAGGAATCGAAAAACGGGGCGAAAAATGAAAATGAAACTACCTGCCAAGTTGGAAACTTTTTTAAAGTTTCTAAAACTAGAATTTAAGGTTATAATTTGCAATTGCATAAATAAGTTGTTTAGAAAAGATTTCTTATCTCCAAGAGAAAATATCTTTGAAGTTCTGTTAAAAATACAAAATTTTTAGATATTTCAGTTATACATATTTTCAGCTGATAAACCGAAACCATCCTGTCCACCTGGCCAATTTGTTACACCTTCAGGCCAGTGCGAACCCATAAACAAACCATGCCCGTCAGGAACTCGCCCCACTCCTTCCGGAGGCTGTGAAAGGCTAAGAGTTGAATGCCCACCCGGACAAAGGCAAGGACCATACGGATGTGAGGATATTCCTACTCCACCACCACCACCATCCTGTGGACCAGGTGAGTAAAGGGGTTTTCTGGTTTTCTAAATATATCTGCGCATTCATTCTGTGGAAAGTTAATTAAAATCTTTTTGACAAAAAAAAAACGTTAGTGCACTGACGACAATTATTTTATAATAAATTAGATAAACCCCAATACCCAAATCTTGCTAGCTACATTACTCCATAACTTATTAGAACTTTACTAAATTACAATTTCTAGGTCAAAAACCTGGACCGTATGGTGGCTGCGTACCAATCCAAACACCACCTCCCCCAACTCGTCCTCCATCCTGCGGACCCGGACAAGAACCTGGACCATATGGAGGCTGTGTAGTAATCAAAACTCCACCTCCACCAGTAATTACTACAACTGAAAAGCCATACTGTGCTTCTGGACAACGTGAGGGACCAAATGGACAATGTATTGATATTACACCTCCACCACCAACATGTGGGCCTGGACAAAAACCTGGGCCATACGGTGGCTGCGTGCCAATTCAAACTCCACCTCCCCCAACTCGTCCTCCATCTTGCGGACCCGGACAAAAACCTGGACCATACGGCGGCTGCGTGCCAATTCAAACTCCACCTCCCCCAACTCGTCCTCCTTCTTGCGGAACTGGACAAGAACCTGGACCATACGGAGGCTGTGTAGCAATTAAAACTCCACCTCCACCAGTAATTACTACTACTGAAAAACCATACTGTGCTTCTGGACAACGTGAAGGACCAAATGGACAATGTATTGATATCACCCCAGTAACATGCGGACCTGGTCAGAAACCTGGACTGTTTGGAGGTTGTGTTCCAATTCAAACCCAGCCCCCACCAACTCGCCCTCCATCTTGCGGGCCCGGACAAAAACCTGGACCATACGGCGGCTGCGTGCCAATCCAAACTCCACCTCCCCCAACTCGTCCTCCATCTTGCGGACCTGGACAAGAACCTGGACCATACGGAGGCTGTGTAGCAATTAAAACTCCACCTCCACCAGTAATTACTACTACTGAAAAACCATACTGTGCTTCTGGACAACGTGAAGGACCAAATGGACAATGTATTGATATCACCCCAGTAACATGCGGACCTGGTCAGAAACCTGGACCGTTTGGAGGTTGTGTTCCAATTCAAACCCCACCCCCACCAACTCGTCCTCCATCTTGCGGGCCCGGACAAAAACCTGGGCCATACGGTGGCTGCGTGCCAATTCAAACGCCACCTCCCCCAACTCGTCCTCCATCTTGCGGACCCGGACAAAAACCTGGACCATACGGCGGCTGCGTGCCAATCCAAACTCCACCTCCCCCAACTCGTCCTCCATCTTGCGGACCGGGACAAGAACCTGGACCATACGGTGGCTGTGTAGCAATTAAAACTCCACCTCCACCAGTAATTACTACTACTGAAAAACCATACTGTGCTTCTGGACAACGCGAAGGACCAAATGGGCAATGTATTGATATCACCCTAGTAACATGCGGACCTGGTCAGAAACCTGGACCGTTTGGAGGTTGTGTTCCAATTCAAACCCCACCCCCACCAACTCGTCCTCCATCTTGCGGGCCCGGACAAAAACCTGGGCCATACGGTGGCTGCGTGCCAATTCAAACGCCACCTCCCCCAACTCGTCCTCCATCTTGCGGGCCGGGACAAGAACCTGGACCTTACGGAGGCTGTGTAGCAATCAAAACTCCACCTCCACCAGTAATTACTACTACTGAAAAGCCATACTGTGCCTCTGGACAACGTGAAGGACCAAATGGACAATGTATCGATATTACTAAAGTTACTTGCGGACCTGGTCAAAAACCTGGACCATTTGGAGGTTGTGTGCCAATTCAAACCCCACCCCCACCAACTCGTCCTCCATCTTGCGGACCCGGAGAAAAACCTGGGCCATACGGTGGCTGCGTGCCAATCCAAACTCCACCTCCCCCAACTCGTCCTCCATCTTGCGGGCCCGGACAAAAACCTGGACCATACGGCGGCTGCGTGCCAATCCAAACTCCACCTCCCCCAACTCGTCCTCCATCTTGCGGGCCGGGACAAGAACCTGGACCATACGGAGGCTGTGTAGCAATCAAAACTCCACCTCCACCAGTAATTACTACTACTGAAAAGCCATACTGTGCCTCTGGACAACGTGAAGGACCAAATGGACAATGTATCGATATTACTAAAGTTACTTGCGGACCTGGTCAAAAACCTGGACCATTTGGAGGTTGTGTCCCAATTCAAACCCCACCCCCACCAACTCGCCCTCCATCTTGCGGACCTGGAGAAAAACCTGGGCCATACGGTGGCTGCGTGCCTATCCAAACTCCACCTCCCCCAACTCGTCCTCCATCTTGCGGACCCGGACAAAAACCTGGACCATATGGCGGCTGCGTGCCAATCCAAACTCCACCTCCCCCAACTCGTCCTCCATCTTGCGGACCGGGACAAGAACCTGGACCATACGGAGGCTGTGTAGCAATCAAAACTCCACCTCCACCAGTAATTACTACCACTGAAAAGCCATACTGTGCCTCTGGACAACGTGAAGGGCCAAATGGACAATGTATCGATATCACTAAAGTTACTTGCGGACCTAGTCAAAAACCTGGGCCATTTGGAGGTTGTGTACCAATCCAAACTCCTCCTCCACCGACACAGTCTTGTCCACCTGGTGAAAAGAGAGGACCATATGGATGCGTACCTGTTCAAACTCCACCAACTACAACAACCCGAGTATCTTGCGGAGCAGGTAAGGAATGGTTATTTAGGTGAGGACTAAGTTTAAGACTTCTTAAATTGTTCTTTTTGCGACAAGAGACTATTTTGTTTTGAGCAAGCTTTAGGGCATTTAAGTAAACCGGATGATACGGTTTCGATATAATAAAAGACTAATAAGAGGAACCGTTAACAGGTAACATGTAATAATTAAACACCTTTTTAATTGAATTCACCTAACCATTTGGTTCTTTTGTTTACGCGGAATAAGGTGTACTTTATTCTTGTTATTCTTTCAGGACAAGTACCAGGGCCATACGGTGGTTGTATACCAATTCAGACTCCACCGCCAACAACCAGGAGACCTTATTGTGCTGCTGGACAACGAGAAGGGCCCAATGGACAATGCATTGATGTAACTCAACCTCCACCAACTTGCGGATTTGGACAGAAACCGGGACCGTATGGAGGCTGCGTACCAATTCCCACTCCGCCTCCACAAACGACTAGGAGACCTTATTGTGCTGCTGGACAACGAGAAGGGCCCAATGGACAATGCATTGATGTAACTCAACCTCCACCAACTTGCGGATTTGGACAGAAACCGGGACCTTATGGAGGCTGCGTACCAATTCCCACTCCGCCTCCACAAACGACTAGGAGACCATATTGTGCTGCTGGACAACGAGAAGGGCCCAATGGACAATGCATTGATGTAACTCAACCTCCACCAACTTGCGGATTTGGCCAGAAACCGGGACCTCATGGAGGCTGCGTGCCAATTCCTACTCCGCCCCCACAAACGACTAGGAGACCTTATTGTGCTGCTGGCCAACGAGAAGGGCCCAACGGACAATGCATTGATATAACTCAACCTCCACCAACTTGCGGATTTGGACAGAAACCGGGACCTTATGGAGGCTGCGTGCCAATTCCTACTCCGCCTCCACAAACGACTAGGAGACCTTATTGTGCTGCTGGCCAACGAGAAGGGCCCAACGGACAATGCATTGATGTAACTCAACCTCCACCAACTTGCGGATTTGGACAGAAACCGGGACCTTATGGAGGCTGCGTGCCAATTCCTACTCCGCCTCCACAAACGACTAGGAGACCTTATTGTGCTGCTGGTCAACGAGAAGGGCCCAACGGACAATGCATTGATGTAACTCAACCTCCACCAACTTGCGGATTTGGACAGAAACCGGGACCTTATGGAGGCTGCGTGCCAATTTCTACTCCGCCTCCACAAACGACTAGGAGACCTTACTGTGCTGCCGGGCAGCGAGAAGGGCCTAATGGACAATGTATTGATGTTACACAACCTCCAGCAACTTGCAGGCCTGGTAAGGATTAGATGTATGATGATCAGTAGACTAAAAAAAAAATTAAGTTATATTATTAACTACAATCTTCTAGAAAGATTTAAATACAGGGTGGTCAAACAAAACTCGGGTAAAATACTATACAAAAAGTAACGAGTTTTTCCAAAATATCTGTGTGTAACAATATGATTGTGGTGGCCCAGACGCATGCATTAAAAATATTGTAGATTATACAGGATGGCCCAAAAGGTTTCCATAATATAATGCTATGTTTTATTTCTCAAATATTTAACTATTTAAATATTCTGGCTTCATCAGACTACAATATTAAAATAAAATACGTCAGAGAACTTCACCGGTAAAGTGAGGGCACTACTTATTAATATACAATAAAAAGCAAAAAATATAGGAAAATTGACAAACACATATAATTCATTATATTTAAAGCAATGCAACGGTCAGTTGAGACGAATATAAATTTTATAGGATTTGTACACAAATTTCTGTAATTAGATTTATCAAGAATGGTGTCATTTATTCCCTTGTGGATAGGAACAAAGTTACTTGTTTTGTTTCACAATTTAATATTTAGTTGCCTTGTAAGTGTATCTTAAGTGGTCCTTTGAAACTGCCCCGGAAAGGCCAAAACGCGCGTTTAAGGTAACTAAGCACAAATTTGTGAAACATAACAAGAAATTTTATTTATACCCATAATACAGTTTTACCAAGAATGTATCCCAACACATGATAATCATTTATCCCCTTATTAAAAATGAAACCCGTCGTTGTTTATTTTAAAAAATTATCACACTTCTAAAGTAAGCGCCACAAATATAACATTATTGTTTACGTTTCTGTCTTCTGTATAAAAACTCTAGCAAATTGACATTTTTCTGGGAACTAAAAGCGAGCAAACTGCAATTTTGCATGGGTGTTGGGTACCACTAGGAAAGTTTAACTCTGAAATTGCACGGTTCTTACCCCCTTAACTTTGGCGCAATCTTGAATCAAAGGGTTAAATCGGTATATACGATTGTAACTTCTATTCATTTTGTACTAGAAAAAAAATTAAAAAGGCATTCTGTAGGGGAAACAATACCTACACAACCATGCCTCCGAAAAATTTATTAACTCATTTATTCATACTGAAAGTTTCATTATTTAAACAAAATAAGCACATTGATATCAGTTTTTTTGCTATTTCTAAATTCCTGTTACTCTGATTGGAAAATTTCGTGAACAAACATTGTAGAGCAGCGAGTTCTCTACATTTTATGTCAAAATATTTTACTCTATTTTCTAGAAAAATTAAAATATCTAAACAACTACTAGGTTTAGGTATATAAAATAATTAACAAAAAAGTTCAGTAGAATTTCATGGAGAATTTAAAAATACATTGAAAAAGGGTGTTTCCATTCAAAAAAACTTATGTTATATTCGCTACGCTTTTTTGAACCACCCTGTATACTCACAAATAATTTTAAAGTGTGCATCCTAACATTCCCTAAAACTTTTACAATTCAGGTTTTTTGGTAATTCCCGAAACAAATGAGTTAATTACTTTACTTATATAGTTGACTGACCTTGTACATTGGAGTAAAATAAATTAAATAGAAGAAATTTAAATAAAGTATTATTTAACATACACGAAATAAATCGCCAACAAACGTACAAATAGCTCAGAAATTTGCATTTCCTTTAAATGCTAATTGGCATGGTAGTCTATGGGTTTAGGTAATAGATAACAGCGCATTACATTGATCAAGTCGAAAATTTTCTGATCTAAAAAAATCCGACGATTACAAATTAGTAATGTTTAATTTATAAATAAAATTATGCATTTCACAAAATCGATACTAATGTCTTATATTTTGCGCTTTTTAGGTGAAAAACTAGGACCCTTTGGCCAATGTGTACCTATTCCAACTCCACCACCTCCAACTCAAAAAACTTGCCCACCAGGTCAAAAACCAGGCCCCTACGGAGGTTGCGTAGCAATTGAGCGTCCAACACCCCGTCCTTGTCCTCCTGGAACCATTAAAACTCCTTCCGGAAACTGCGAAAGACCCACACCACCGCCTACAACCTCAAGAACTTACCTTCCGCCAAAAACGTATGTACCTACAACCAAACCATCCACACAATTCACTCGCCCTTCACCAGCACCATATATTACCACACAAAGACCATCCCCTAGCACTGGTAGACTAACAACACCTAGTTTCACTTCATGCCAACCAGGATCTATATTGAGCCAGGATGGTACCGTTTGTCAATTTACCCAAGTAACCCATAAAACCACTCCTCCTTCAATATATCCTACATCTAAAGCATGTCCGTTTGGAACGAATTTTAACTTTAATACTAACGAATGTGAGACAACATTTCAGATAACTAAAACTCCAAAGACATGTGCTTTTGGATTAAAGGTTAACGTATTTACCAATGAATGTGAACCAATACCCACACCTACCGGACCTACTACACCAAAAATTCCATTTTCAACTCCTACTGCCCGTCAAACCATCAAATCGTGTTTGTTTGGGCAAAGGTTAAATGTGTTAACTGGACAATGCGAAGATAAAATAACCACATCTGTGACAACGCCAAGGTCAACATTTACGACTCGAAAGAGTTGCGGCTTTGGTCAAAAACTAAACTCGTATACTGGTCAATGTGAGGTCATTACCAGCTCAACTCAAAAGCAGTGTGGCTTTGGAGAACGACGTAATGTACTGACTGGTAGATGTGAGACTATTTCAGTTACTAAACCAACACCAACTACCCGGACAGTATGTGGTTTTGGACAAAAGCGAAATGAACAAACCGGGCAATGTGAATCGGTCACGACAAATAGACCAACTACGACTTCCCAAAAGGTTTGTGGCTTTGGGCAAAAACTAAATTCCTACACAGGTCAATGTGAATCAGTTACAACCGCAACTCAAAAAACATGTGGTTTTGGATTGAGGCTTAACATATTTACCAACAAATGTGAATCAATAGCTACACCTAAAACACCAGGAACAACTGGGTATACATACACAACACCAAGGATTCCATTCTCAACTCCTACTACCCGTCAAACCATCAAATCGTGTTCATTTGAGCAAAAGTTAAATGTGTTAACTGGACAATGCGAAGATAAAATAACCACATCTGTGACAACGCCAAGGTCAACATTTACGACTCGAAAGACTTGCGGCTTTGGTCAAAAACTAAACTCGTATACTGGTCAATGTGAGGTCATTACCAGCTCAACTCAAAAGCAGTGTGGTTTTGGCGAACGACGTAATGTACTGAATGGTAGATGTGAGTCTATTTCAGTTACCAAACCAACACCAACTACCCGAGCAGAATGCGGTTTTGGACAAAAGCGAAATGAACAAACCGGGCAATGTGAGTCGGTTACGACACCTAGACCAACTACGACTTCCCAAAAGGTTTGTGGCTTTGGGCAAAAACTAAATTCCTACACAGGTCAATGTGAATCAGTTACAACCGCTACTCAAAAAACATGTGGTTTTGGATTGAGGCTTAACATATTTACCAACGAATGTGAATCAATAGCTACACCTAAAACACCAGGAACAACTGGGTATACATACACAACACCAAGGATTCCATTCTCAACTCCTACTACTCGTCAAACCATCAAATCGTGTTCATTTGAGCAAAAGTTGAATGTGTTAACTGGACAATGCGAAGATAGAATAACCACATCTGTGACAACGCCAAGGTCAACATTTACGACTCGAAAGACTTGCGGCTTTGGTCAAAAACTAAACTCGTATACTGGTCAATGTGAGGTCATTACCAGCTCAACTCAAAAGCAGTGTGGCTTTGGCGAACGACGTAATGTACTGACTGGTAGATGTGAGTCTATTTCAGTTACCAAACCAACACCAACTACCCGAGCAAAATGTGGTTTTGGACAAAAGCGAAATGAACAAACCGGGCAATGTGAGTCCGTCACGACACCTAGACCAACTACGACTTCCCAAAAAGTTTGTGGCTTTGGGCAAAAACTAAATTCTTACACAGGTCAGTGTGAATCAGTTACAACCGCAACTCAAAAAACATGTGGTTTTGGATTGAGACTTAACATATTTACCAACGAATGTGAATCAATAGCCACGCCTAGAACACCAGGAACAACCGGATATACATATACAACACCAAGGATTCCGTTCTCAACTCCTACTACCCGTCAAACCATCAAATCGTGTTCATTTGAGCAAAAGTTAAATGTGTTAACTGGACAATGCGAAGATAGAATAACCACATCTGTGACAACGCCAAGGTCAACATTTACGACTCGAAAGACTTGCGGCTTTGGTCAAAAACTAAACTCGTATACTGGTCAATGTGAAGCTATTACAAGCTCAACTCGAAAGGAGTGTGGTTTTGGAGAACGACGTAATGTACTGACTGGTAGATGTGAGACTATTTCAGTTACCAAACCAACACCAACTACCCGGACAGAATGTGGCTTTGGACAAAAGCGAAATGAACAAACCGGGCAATGTGAGTCCGTCACGACACCTAGACCAACTACGACTTCCCAAAAAGTTTGTGGCTTTGGGCAAAAACTAAATTCTTACACAGGTCAGTGTGAATCAGTTACAACCGCAACTCAAAAAACATGTGGTTTTGGATTGAGACTTAACATATTTACCAACGAATGTGAATCAATAGCTACACCTAAAACACCAGGAACAACTGGGTATACATATACAACACCAAGGATTCCATTCTCAACTCCTACTACCCGTCAAACCATCAAAGCGTGTTCATTTCAGCAAAGGTTAAATGTGTTAACTGGACAATGCGAAGATAGAATAACCACATCTGTGACAACGCCAAGGCCAACATTTACGAATGGAAAGACTTGCGGCTTTGGTCAAAAACTAAACTCGTATACTGGTCAATGTGAAGCTATTACAAGCTCAACTCGAAAGGAATGTGGTTTTGGAGAACGGCGTAATGTACTGACTGGTAGATGTGAGACTATTTCAGTTACTAAACCAACACCAACTACCCGGACAGAATGTGATTATGGACAAGAGCGAAATGAACAAACCGGGCAATGTGAGTCGGTCACGACACCTAGACCAATAACGACTTCCCAAAAGATTTGTGGTCTTGGACAAAAACTAAATTCTTACACGGGTCAGTGTGAATCAGTTACCATCGCGACTCAAAAGGCATGCGATTATGGAGAAAGACTCAATACCTTTACTGGCAGATGTGAACCTATCACATCTACGAAACCAACACCAATAACTCGAATTGAATGTGCTTTTGGACAACGTTTTAATGTTCAAACCGGGCAATGTGAATCAATATCGACAAAACCTGGTTACACGTACCCGACACCCTCCATACCGTTTGAAGAAACTCCAAGAACTACACCTACCGCACAAAGATGTGCATTTGGATTACGACTAAACCCAGCCACTCGTCAATGTGAGTCTATTACTACTCCTAAACCTATTACAACTCAAAGAGTCTGCGGCGCTGGTCAAAAATTAAACCCATATACTCGTCAATGTGAAACGATTGATACGACAACTCAAAAGCAGTGTGGTTTTGGTGAATTATCTGATGCACTAACGGGAAAATGTGTACCTGTTTCCACCGCGAGACCGATACCACCTGTTCGATCACAATGTGGTCTTGGACAAAAACTTAATGAACAAACTGGACAGTGCGAGACGGTTACGACACCAAGCCCAATTGCATCTACACAAAAGGTTTGCGGCTTTGGGCAAAAACTAAATTCTTACACGGGTCAGTGTGAATCAGTTACAACCGCGACTAAAAAAATATGCGGTTTTGGATCGAGGCTTAACACATTTACCAACGAATGTGAATCAATATCCACACCTAGGACACCTGGAACAACTGGATATACATACACTACACCAAGAATTCCATTTTCAACTCCCACTACCCGGCAAACCATCAAATCGTGTTCGTTTGGGCAGACATTAAATGTGTTAACTGGACAATGCGAAGATAGAATAACCACATCTGTGACAACGCCAAGGCCAACATTTACAACTCGAAAGACTTGCGGATTTGGTCAAAAGCTAAACTTATATACTGGTCAGTGTGAAGCCATTACCAGCTCAACTCAAAAGCAGTGCGGTTTTGGAGAACGACTTAATGTACTGACTGGTAGATGTGAGACTATTTCAGTTACCAAACCAACACCAACTACCCGGACATGCGGATTCGGATCGAGGCTTAACACATTTACCAACGAATGTGAATCAATATCCACACCTAAGACACCAGGAACAACTGGATATACATACACTACACCAAGAATTCCATTTTCAACTCCCACTACCCGGCAAACCATCAAATCGTGTTTGTTTGGGCAGACATTAAATGTGTTAACTGGACAATGCGAAGATAGAATAACCACATCTGTGACAACGCCAAGGCCAACATTTACAACTCGAAAGACTTGCGGATTTGGTCAAAAGCTAAACTCATATACTGGTCAGTGTGAGGCCATTACCAGCTCAACTCAAAAGCAGTGCGGTTTTGGAGACCGACTTAATGTACTGACTGGTAGATGTGAGACTATTTCAGTTACCAAACCAACACCAACTATCCGGACATGCGGATTTGGATCGAGGCTTAACACATTCACCAACGAATGTGAATCAATATCCACACCTAAGACACCAGGAACAACTGGATATACATACACTACTCCAAAAATTCCATTTTCAACTCCCACTACCCGGCAAACCATCAAATCGTGTTCGTTTGGGCAGACATTAAATGTCTTAACTGGACAATGCGAAGATAGAATAACCACATCTGTGACAACGCCAAGGCCAACATTTACAACTCGAAAGACTTGCGGATTCGGTCAAAAGCTAAACTCATATACTGGTCAGTGTGAGGCCATTACCAGCTCAACTCAAAAGCAGTGCGGTTTTGGAGAACGACTTAATGTACTGACTGGTAGATGTGAGACTATTTCAGTTACCAAACCAACACCAACTATCCGGACATGCGGATTTGGATCGAGGCTTAACACATTCACCAACGAATGTGAATCAATATCCACACCTAAGACACCAGGAACAACTGGATATACATACACTACACCAAAAATTCCATTTTCAACTCCCACTACCCGGCAAACCATCAAATCGTGTTCGTTTGGGCAGACATTAAATGTGTTAACTGGACAATGCGAAGATAGAATAACCACATCTGTGACAACGCCAAGGCCAACATTCACAACTCGAAAGACTTGCGGATTTGGTCAAAAGCTAAACTCATATACTGGTCAGTGTGAGGCCATTACCATCTCAACTCAAAAGCAGTGCGGTTTTGGAGAACGACTTAATGTACTGACTGGTAGATGCGAGACTATTTCAGTTACCAAACCAACACCAACTATCCGGACATGCGGATTTGGATCGAGGCTTAACACATTCACCAACGAATGTGAATCAATATCCACACCTAAGACACCAGGAACAACTGGATATACATACACTACACCAAAAATTCCATTTTCAACTCCCACTACCCGGCAAACCATCAAATCGTGTTCGTTTGGGCAGACATTAAATGTGTTAACTGGACAATGCGAAGATAGAATAACCACATCTGTGACAACGCCAAGGCCAACATTTACAACTCGAAAGACTTGCGGATTTGGTCAAAAGCTAAACTCACATACTGGTCAGTGTGAGGCCATTACCAGCTCAACTCAAAAGCAGTGCGGTTTTGGAGACCGACTTAATGTACTGACTGGTAGATGTGAGACTATTCCAGTTACCAAACCAACACCAACTATCCGGACATGCGGATTTGGATCGAGGCTTAACACATTCACCAACGAATGTGAATCAATATCCACACCTAAGACACCAGGAACAACTGGATATACATACACTACTCCAAAAATTCCATTTACAACTCCCACTACCCGGCAAACCATCAAATCGTGTTCGTTTGGGCAGACATTAAATGTGTTAACTGGACAATGCGAAGATAGAATAACCACATCTGTGACAACGCCAAGGCCAACATTTACAACTCGAAAGACTTGCGGATTTGGTCAAAAGCTAAACTCATATACTGGTCAGTGTGAGGCCATTACCAGCTCAACTCAAAAGCAGTGTGGTTTTGGAGAACGACTTAATGTACTGACTGGTAGATGTGAGACTATTTCAGTTACCAAACCAACACCAACTATCCGGACATGCGGATTTGGATCGAGGCTTAACACATTCACCAACGAATGTGAATCAATATCCACACCTAAGACACCAGGAACAACTGGATATACATACACTACACCAAAAATTCCATTCTCAACTCCCACTACCCGGCAAACCATCAAATCGTGTTCGTTTGGGCAGACATTAAATGTGTTAACTGGACAATGCGAAGATAGAATAACCACATCTGTGACAACGCCAAGGCCAACATTTACGACTCGAAAGACTTGCGGATTTGGTCAAAAGCTAAACTCGTATACTGGTCAATGTGAAGCCATTACCAGCTCAACTCAGAAGCAGTGCGGTTTTGGAGAACGACTTAATGTACTGAGTGGTAGATGTGAGACTATTTCAGTTACCAAACCAACACCGACTACCCGCACATGCGGATTTGGATCGAGGCTTAATACATACACTACACCAAGAATTCCATTTTCAACTCCCACTACCCGGCAAACCATCAAATCGTGTTTGTTTGGGCAGACATTAAATGTGTTAACTGGACAATGCGAAGATAGAATAACCACATCTGTGACAACGCCAAGGCCAACATTTACAACTCGAAAGACTTGCGGATTTGGTCAAAAGCTAAACTCATATACTGGTCAGTGTGAGGCCATTACCAGCTCAACTCAAAAGCAGTGCGGTTTTGGAGACCGACTTAATGTACTGACTGGTAGATGTGAGACTATTTCAGTTACCAAACCAACACCAACTATCCGGACATGCGGATTTGGATCGAGGCTTAACACATTCACCAACGAATGTGAATCAATATCCACACCTAGGACACCAGGTTCAACTGGGTATACTTACACAACACCAAAAATTCCATTCTCAACTCCTACTACCCGTCAAACCGTCAAATCGTGTTCGTTTGGGCAAAAGTTAAATGTGTTAACTGGACAATGCGAACATATTATAACCACATATGTGCCAACGCCTAGATCAACATTTACGACTCAAAAGAGCTGCGGTTTTGGTCAAAATCTAAACTCATACACTGGTGAATGTGAAGCTATTACCAGCTCAACTCGGAAGCAGTGTGGTTTTGGAGAACAGCATGATGCACTTACTGGAAGATGTGCACCTGTTACCACTGCGAGACCAACAGCAACTAGTCAAACACAATGTGGTTTTGGTCAGAAGCTAAATGTACGAACAGGACAGTGCGAGACGGTTACGACACCCAGACCAATTACACCTACACAAAAGGTTTGTGGCTTTGGGCAGAAACTAAATTCATACACTGGTCAGTGTGAATCAGTTACAACTAAAAAATCATGTAGTTATGGGGAGCAACTTAGCGTTGTTACTGGACGATGTGAACCGATTTCAACAACAAGACCAACACCAGTTCAGTGCAGATTTGGCACCACACTAAACCAGCAAACGGGCATATGTGAAACTATTACAGTTCCAACAACTTTTTCACCATCTACATCACTGCAATGCGGTTTCGGTAGCAGAAGAAATTCAAGAACTGGATTATGTGAAGCGATTCCAAGGACTACGCCAAAACCTAGTCCACCAATAACACAGAAACAATGCCCCTATGGTTCCACACTTAATTCATTTACTGGCCAGTGTGAAACAGCTACAACGACACAAAGAACAACTGATAGAACTGGTTACACGTATCCAACTCCCAAAGTTCCTTTTGAAGAAACTCGTCCCACACTTAAACCAACAACATTTAGACCGCAAATAATATGTTCGGTTGGAAAGAAATTCAACCCCGCTACAAGACAATGTCAATTAATTACTTCAAGTACCCCTACTCCGCCGATATCAACTCAAAAATGTCCTCCAGGACAAGTGCCCTCATCCTCCGGCTTTGGATGTGAAACCATATCAACTAGGCCATCTCCAACAACCTTTAGACCCTCGCTTAATTGCCACGAAGGACAACAATTTAATCCTATTAGTAGACAATGTGAAAATATCGGTACTTCACCTCCTACTCGACGATGTCCTCCTGGTCAGGTGCCGTCTTTGTCAGGTTTTGGCTGCGAATTTATCAAGGTTCCTCCGGTCAAAGAATGTTTGTTTGGCACTCAGTTAAACCCTTTCACCGGCACCTGTGAATCAGTGCCCACACAAGGGCCGACGACCTACAGACCCACAACGCAACCCTCTACTTTTAAGACCTGCCCTCCAGGTAAAGTTCCCGGTCCAAGAGGATGCCATTATCCAACAACTACCCCTCCCGTACCCCCCACCACGTATCATTATCCCAAGCCAAGTAAACCTTTCGAAACTAGTACTCCCCAACCAGCGTGCCCACCGGGATCAATACGATCGCCTTTGGGAGGCTGTCAGAAGCTTCGATGCGCGCCTGGTTCTTTTCCAGGACCATCGGGAAAATGCGAAAAACCTGGAACAACCCTGGAACCCAAACCTTCCTGTCCTCACGGTCAAGTTTACTCACAAGTAACGCATGCATGTGAATCTCCACGAAACACATTAGAACCATCCTCACCACCACCACCAACATCCACTTTTAAACCAAATGTAACTCCTGGAAAACCTAATTTTAGCCAATCCACAACTTCTGGAGGAAACGGATATACCAAAAAGCCAACACACACCGGCGGTTATGATATTTATGGTACGTATTATATGTTACATTAATGGGCATGAAATAAGCATTTTTTCAAAACCGAAAGGTACACATATATAAGTAGAGTAGAAATTGTGATGTTAACCTTTAAGGGCGGATTGGTCGATCTAAAATTTCATATTAAAATGGGGAGACCACTTTACAGGAGTGGTTTATATTTAATACATCGTAACAGCTTTAAATAAGAAGAGTAATGAGTGCTAGATAATAAGTTACTAATAAGGAAGAAGAACAATTTAAGGGTATAAGTTAATCAAGTTTGTTACTAGTTACGTATTGATAGTTATGGTGCATTTGTGGACCCATTTTTACATGAAATTAATATCCTATTTTGAGTCGACCAATCTGCCATTAAAGTTTAATATCACTATTTCCTAATGTCCTGTATACATATGGTAGGAGAGGGCGCGTTAACACGAGCTTGATAAAATAAGTGTTTTTATGATGACTTTTGTTGTTTTGTGTAATTGGGCTGGGTGTCAGATGTGGAACACTTCGCTTCATTCTATTCTAATAATGTTGGCGTCACGAATAGCCTTATTGATGACCATTTCTGCTTTTTGTGTTGTTTTAATGATTAGCTATTTTGCGCCGTGTCTTAATTTTAAAAAATTGTGAAGATATTTCTTAGCTATGTTTACTGTAGCAACCACAAATTTTTGATCAAAGTGAAATGAAATTTTAAATATACTTTAATTTATATTTATTAAACGTAAAGTAGAAAATAAACCCCTTGTGATCACGACCTTGACTGTCTCATTTCATTTTGATTTAAATCTGGACAAACCTCTCTCCTGCTTTACGTAAATTTATTTATTGGACCGATACCGCTTTCCGACGCCCACGACCAAAGGTATTCTAGACGGGATTTACATCTGGGCTACAAGCTGGCCTTACCATTGTATTGATTTCTAGCTCTTCTAGATAATTTTTGTGTGTATGAGATGGTGCTGTCATACATTAGCAACAAACTTTCATCCATATCAGGTGCGAATGAGACTCGAAGATATCCTATCTATCTAGCTTTCGGCTGTACAGCTTTCATTGTGTAGGTCAGTACGTGCGATCAGAGACACACCTTTCCAAACCAAAACGGAACCATCCACAACTAATGTGGTGTTGGACCTGATATATTGGGCCGTTGACTTGCATGAACATGTCTGTCGTTGTTGGTTAAACAAAATCGATACTCATCTATAAAAACACGCATTCTCAATCTTTATAACTAACCCGTTTATAACTAACAAGGCAAGTGGCCATTTATATCGTTCTCTCTCCGTTGCTTCGGAGTCGACATCGACAGGAGAGGAAACAATAATTTCTTTTTCTTTTTTCTAAAATAGTGTTAAATAAAGTATAGTCTAGAACTCGTAGGGAATGGCATTTCCTACTTGTTGTAGAATGTACTATTAAATGTAGTAATAATAAGCTTCTACTTTAAAGCCACCTATACACACTGCAACAGCATCGGTTTCCAAGAATCATGAGTCTTGAAATAAGCTGCAGTCCATGTAGATGTTTGTATGTGACAAGGTTATATTTTTTGAAAAACTGAAATTTGTATTGCCCACGGTCATAATGACATTGGTAGGAGGTGTGAACTCCATAGAGAATTGACAATAGATAAAGGATTTATAAGGGGGGAAACTGAAATACATTGATCTTGCATCGACTCAAGCCCACACACGCTGAAAACTGCATCTGCATCACCGATTTCGCATCTCAGCTCACTATTCAGTACGAGACTCTAGATGCCGCGGCTCAACTTGGTGCTACTGATAAAAATCGCTCGACTTCAGTCCATACACTACGTAGCATGAGTCTTGACACCATGGACTCGACGCATGGATCGCCGCATGTTGCAGTATGTATGGGCGGCTTAACTGAACAAAGAAACAGTAAGCGCATCTCCCTTGGATATGCACAGAAACACCATGGCACAAGTTCAAAGCGCACAAGCTGTGGGAGGTAATGACGTCACCGCCTCGCAAGCGGTTTATTTGATTTTGATCTCGTATATTTCGAAAACTACTTGTCGGATTGACTTCAAAATTTCAGGGCTGACCATACCTTGTAAGTGCCTCATAAAAATTAGGTAAATCGTGTAATTTGAGGTTTGACCTTTGAGCTCATCTCGAGGTCGTCGAACTGCCTCAGAGTCTCAAAAACTATCCAAAATCTGGGTAGGTACTTCATATCTTCATTGGCCTGGTCCGAGTGTATGGTCCCTAGTTTCGATAAATCATTGTAAGAGCCGTGAGTTGGATGAGTGCGACGACCAATTAATTTTTTCAGAAATTCTGCTACTTGAGCACATTAAATTGAATATTTTCGCCAAGAAATGAACACCAAACCAGTAGACTTCTTAGATTTCTCGTTTACATTCCGCAACTTTTAATAAGTAATGCCAACAAATATTTTAAAATTACGAAGTGGTGCATTCAGTATTTGGAGAAGCATATAAGCTTTGAATAGGGTTCTTCTTATATGGCCCTAAAACTATTACCCATTAAAAATTTACGCGTTCGAGTTTGGTCCGATTGAATTGGAACTCTCGAAATAAAACAAGTTTATTTTTGTGGTTAAGGCGAACCAGTCCACAAACAATGTGAAAAAACCTATATGTTCTTCAATCAAGTTATCGGCGCAATAACAAATAAACAAAATTTCCTACATTAACATTTTCTTAGTCATAGCGTCCTTTTAATAAATGTTCAAAAATGCCACCATTGACCTCTAAATATTTTCTGTTTGGTCTACGAAGAGCGTCTGTTGCTTTCCTAATTGCTTTATATCCTTCGTCTTTAATATTGACTGCAGTATTTCTAATACATCAAATTAGTGCATCCCAAATGTCCACTTTTACTTTATACACTTCCTTTTTAAACCAGCCCTATAAACAATAATCTAGTGCTGTGAGGTCTGGAGATATTGGGGGCCAATTAATAGAGCTGGCAACGCCCTGGAAATCTTACGTCCAAATGTCGCTTAACCTGACGAGCAAAATGTGCAGGAGCTCTATCGTGCTGATAGTACATTTGCATTATGATGTCTACAGGAACATTCTATAGTAGTCCTTATAATTTATTTTTTAAAAAATTAAAGAACTGGTCTCCTATGAGGCGATTCTCTAAAATAAAAGAGCCAATTAAACACCTATCGACACCACACCACACGTACCGCAAACTTAAGTTAAAATTATTCTCGACTGTTGCGTGGCGATTTTCGATTGACCATACATGAGAGTTACGAGTATTATTTATACCGTCGCGGGTGAATGTTGCTTCATCCGTAAAAAGGATACGCGATAAAAGGATTATTATTTATCCAGTAACAAAATATATACTCTTTGTACATGGTATGGATATAAGCCTTGATCGTGAAGTGTGTTTGATACTCTTTTTTGTGAAATGGCTAATTCTTCGTGAGCTGGTCGTTGCATCTTCTTCTACTAAATCCAGAATATATTTTGCTTCTTCTAAACTTTGTTGAGTAGCTAGATGTTATGTTAGCACTGGGAAGCTTACCGGTCTCGCACAATTTATTGAAAACTCTGACGTTTCTATAAGGATGTCTCTGATGTGGAAACCGTTGACGATATTCTTCAACAGCAACTGCAGCACTTCCATTACAGAAAACATAAACAGTTTAAATCGGTGTTTGGCATTTTCTAACACTTTTATTATTCAAACTTGAAAAGAAACGTTCACGGTACACTGACACATTGCTAAAACAATTTTTGTTTGTTGTATGACTCTGGTAATATCAGCTGACCAGCTTCAAAACAATAAAGTTATGAACTGTTTTAGAGTCTCGAACATGGTATACTTCGATTATGCGAGAATTTGGATATAAGTGGAACGCTAGATCAAATGGTTTAATTACGCTATAACTTGAAAATAAATGAAAATCATAAACCTATATGGGGTTTTTCACATTGTTTTCACGTGTATAAACACTTCTGGGAGTTTGGTCTGTTTCTCCCGACTAATCCTGTATATACCATACATATACCTGGGCTAATACCAAACTAGTCTAGTTTCTGACTTACAAGCGTTAATTTGAAAAAGTTGCAATGCAATATTGAATATAGGTGTCTATTAAGTACTGAGTCCAGCAAAATTGATTACAGATTTTTAACGAGTTATAAGAATTTATTAACTAAAACAAGAGGGAATATCAGTACATAATTAAACTTAAGGAACTAGTAATTGTCATGTCTTAAAAATAGTGTCCCGCAAATGGCCACTTTTCTGAGCAATGTATTTTTCTGAATTCTTGATAAATCTATGCATTACTGCTCAAAGGATATGCCTTGGAATAGAATGCATTTAATTTCCTATGTTGGCTTTCAATTTCTAAGGATTTCTTGGTTAATTGACATACACTTTTAATAAACCTCAAAGAAAAAAAATACGGGAGTGAGATGTCCTGAGACCTTGCAGGCCAAGGAAAATTGCTACTTCTTGAAATTAGTCTGTTTTGAAAAGCCTCCATTAAAATAGTCACATTAATTGTCGCAGTTTGATATGTTGCTTCATCTTGCTTTCAGCTCGTTTTGGATCGATGATAAGAAGAACGCTTGAAACATTTCTGCATAGCGCTAAGCAGTACAGGTAAAACTCGCACCATTATTTTCAAAAAAATAGGGTCCGACAGTCTTGGTCGAGAAAATGGTACACCAGACGGTAATCTTCGGACTATGTAAAGGTCGCTGGTAAATTTCTCGAGGATTATTTTTAGCAGAATTACGGCAATTTTACCTGTTTACATCACCGTTCAGATGAAAATGTGTTTTATCATTCATGACAAGGTAATTTTCAATACCTTGATGATTTTTCCGCAAGGTCATAAAATTGGGAGAATTCAAGCCTACAAATCTTATCTTATAGACTTAATTCCTGAACTGTGGCAATTTTATATGGCTGGAATTTCAGTTTTTTCAACATTTTTCTCATGTTTATGTTTGTCAAACGCAGCATGTTGAACAACGCGTCTTATTGGGCTAGCAGTAACAGCTGCTTTTACTTTCATCTGGTTATGTTCATTGCAAGCAGACTTTGGTGTTCCACTTGATTTCTTATCTAAAACTGACCCGACTTTTTTCCATTTACGATACCAAGATCGTCAAAATTGTGGCGAAATCGTCTTTGAACGACAACTGAATAAAATAAACTAAACTTGTCAACATAAAAGACGCGATGTTCCACTGAGGTGCAAAATTTAATTGCTGCTTCCTTACCATGGAAATAAAATGGGTAATACATTTTGCGAGACCCAGTATATCAAAAAGTTGATTTTAAATATATATTAATTAAAAAAATTAAAAGTACAGTGAACTCATTAGTATCCTTAGATTTAGGTGTTGTTTTTTTTTATCTCAAATAAATTAACCAACCATACGTTTAGATATAACTGGATCTCCTGGTAGTAACGTCCCCATCAAAGTAAGACCACCTGGCCAAGAACAAAATAACACCATCGTTCCAGAGGACTTGATTCCAGTAGGCTGTGCTGCCGCTTTAAAATGTGTCCAGGAAATATATTGTACTGCTGATGGATTCGTGAGTCCAGTACCTGTGGTGTTGACCAAGGAGCAAGAATTATTAAAAGCACCTACTGTGGTATGTAACAAACCCAAATCCTGTACATTCATTTGAAAAGTCGTCACCATTAAAAACGCTTGATCTTAACTAAGATAAAAGCAATTTACTTATTAAGGGGAAGGTCTAAAGTTAATATACAAAGTGTCCCCTAATTAATTGGTACCCCTCCACATTTTTACTTTTCATGGTAGGTAAACTAATATATATTAATAAATTGATAAGGTGGGGCTCTGCACACTTTTTGAATTAAGAGGGAACAACAATCGTTTTGTGTATTAAGTCTAAAATCTTTAAAATTTTTATAGAAAGAGCAGAGCGCTTTTGGCCTTAGGCCATCTTCAGTGCTTCTTTGTCAGGAAACAGGACAAAAAATATTTTTTCATTAAGTGGGCAATCAACACCACAATGTAAAAACTGGTTACATAAAACAATTAACACGTAAAATTGTAAATATGACGAATAACTGGGACGAACCAAAAATAACTGTCAAATTTCGACTCGAAACTACGTTCTCACGTGGAACGAAAAATGAGAAAGAAAAAGGAAAAATGATAGTTACTGATTGAAACTTAAAAGTGGTCCCAGTTGTTCATTATTTACAATTTTACGTGTTAATTGTTTTATGTAACCAGTTTTTACATTGTGGTGTTGATGGCCCACTAAATGAAAAAATATTTATTGTCAATGAAGTGTTCCTATTTCCTGACAAAGAAGCACTGAAGATGGCCTAAGGCCGAAAGCTCTCTGCTCTTTTTATTAAAATGTTTGAAGATTAAAACGATTGTTGTTCCCTCTAAATAAATATTAGCATGTAGAGCATTTGAAAGAGTTTTTGCAGGGATCCCCATGAATTTCCTTGGTCACTTCATATACAGGATATCGCATAAAGACATATTCCTAAATGGGACACCCTATACAGGGTGTCCCAGAATATGTAAGCAATATCTTGGATTCAGATAGAACACATAAGAACAATTTAACAAGTTCCTATACATTTTTTTTTCCTGCGGTACCCCCTACGGAGATATGGGCCCAAAAAGGACGCCCCTCGAAATCGATTGTTTTCAATAACTTTTGAAGCACCTACTAGGTGTAATTTCATAATTTTTTAATATGATGATTACTAGGTAAGTCTCCTTAAAATGGGCCCTTTTAATCACATTCGGCTTATTTAGTTTGCCAGGGACGGACTAACTCGAACACAGTAATGCTATTATTTTTACATCCGGTACGATAAAGGCACAACAATAATATTTTTGAAAAGCCTAAACCTTAAACTACGAAAAGGTACTTTCGATCGACATAAAAAAAAATGTTTGTTTATTATGGTTTTAATTGAATAATTTTGTATGTCCGTTCAATATGAGCTCCCTTTACTCTTATGCATTCCCTAGCTCTAAGAATTGCAGGTTGTTGGACCTTCCGCAATGCCTCAACGTTAGTCCTTATTTCGCGACAATGAAAATTAATCATTTCCTGCAATCTTTCTCGATTGTCAATTGCATTGGCATAGACTAAAGTTTATAAATATCTCTTTGCTAATTATCGTTTTTTTTAGAACATATTCGGAACTTTCAAATTTTTTCGGCCACATTTTTTTATTTCGGATTTTTGTCCCTATTTAACCGACTTTCTATCTGTTATAGTTTCAAAGATCCCTGTACTTAGCCTCGAATTTGTAATACCCAATATCCTTTTTAGATTTTTAGCTATTATTTGGTTTGGTCAATGTACCTCTTTGGACAATCTATTTTACATAGTAAGTAGGTACAAGAAGTAATGTCTAAATTTATCCAAAACTAAGTGGTGCATTTTTTGGAAAAACGCTCGAACCCATAGACATCGTAACTATTAGACCGAACAACAACAAATAAGCGTGTTGTCATCAATGTATTCCAGTAAATCAACATGCAAGCTGCTCCTCTCCAATTGGTTTGCCAGACTTACGCCACAGAAAACGTAGTTTTCTGGGCTTACTTTGTTAAAAGTATTAACTTCTATGATTAACTAGATTAACATGATGTGGGAAATATATAACATTGCCTAAAACCTTGTAAAAAATCTGTAGTATGGCAATGCAGCAATAAGGGAACCGCCCAGATTTCATCATTTTCGTGGCCACCGCATCGGCTCGACAATACTCGGCATAGCGGATGTTGTTTTCCTGGAGTTTGTCGCATGCATATGTAAAGGCAGCGTAATCCCCACTCCCGGCCCCACCTAGCTCCTCACAGCGTCTCGTCACCAAACGATTTTGGCACCACAATTTTATAGCAATTATGAATGGCGTGTCGGATCTATAGTTACGATGCCTCTGCTCGAACCCGTCGATATTTATTTCTTAATGTGTTTTTTTCTGTAGTGAATTCATGTATACAGGGTAGCCCAAAAATAAGTTACGACCATAAACTTCATTCTTTCAAATGAAAACATGTATTTTTGATATACAGGGTTCACCATTTAAAACGAAACCGGCAAAATATCTGATTCCACGTTAATTTTTAAAAAAATCGCTCGTACACGTAATTAGATTTGTCAAGGGGAAAGTTTTTGTTACCATTTTTACACTGCAACTTGAACCCTCTAGGAAGGGTAGAACCAACCCTTACTATTTCAAATGGAACAAGGGATCGGGTGATACCTCTTTTAAAAGGGCATTTAATTCTCTTTGAAATGACATCCTATTCGTAAAATTCGGTCAGATAGTTTCAGAGATAATTATCTAATTGTGTAATGGTTTTTTCTCATCTATTATTTGAATAACAATAATACTAATGAACTGTTGTAGTCCTGATTTGGGTCTAAAGGCCGTCGTCGGTTGGAATTGCTTCCTAACGTTTCGCTAGCACGAGTGGCGAGCTTCTTCAGAGGTCCTTCCATCTCCGGTGCTGGAAGTAGACAGTCTGAAGAAGCTCGCCACTCGTGCTAGCGGAACGTTAGGAAGCAATTTAACCGACGACGGCCTTTAGACCCGAATCAGGACTACACCAGTTCATCAACTGGCCGCGAAAGCCTTAACCAATAATACTAATGATTAAGTGTAATACAAAACTAACGTAATTATTTACAGAGATGTTGAAAATGACCACCACCGACTTCCATGCAATGATAAAGGTGTGATTCAAATTTTTCACTAACTGCCTGTAACATTTCTGGTGTTATCAGTCTTCTACAATTCTTTCCCTTAGATCTTCTAAATCGTTGGGCTTTGTTGCATAAACTTTTGTCTTAAGATGTCCTCATAAGAAAAAATCGAGTGGCGTCAGATCTGGAGACCTAGCTGGCCACTCAATGAGCCCCCTCTTTCCGATCCATCTTCCTGAAAATGTCTGATTCAAGTACTCTTTTACCCATACATAATAATGCGGAGGAACCCCATCCTGTTGGAAAATAACTTGCTGTCCTAAAAGATTTCATCTTCCTGTGCTACTCTTATAATAATTTATTTTATTTTGTAATAAATCATGGTAAACTTCTCCAGTCAAGTTTCCATTGATGCAAATGGGACCAATAATATAATATGGTTGCCAAGAATACCCGCCCATACATTTAATTTCTCAGGTCTGTGAGTATTATGTTCCCTGTAAAGATGAGGGTTTTCATCGGACCAATACCTGCAATTATGTTTATTAACTGCCCCGGCCAGAGTAAATGTAGATTCATCTGAGAAACAGATATTGTAGAAAATAATGCGATTTTCTAATGACATAAGTTCGCAAAATTCTGTGCGGCGATCATAGTCATCTTCGATGAGCTCATGAATAAGACTGATATTATAAGGATAATACTTTGCAAGTTTCAATATCCTGTGAACTGAAGTTGCAGATACCCCAGATCCTACTGACAATGATGTTATGGTATTAAGTTAAGTACGGCCGGCTTCTAAAAGTCGAGGAACCCCTATTTGCATTCCTTCATTGGTTATCGTTCGGACACGATTGTGTTTTTTGCTCTGCACCGAGCCAGTTTCATCACATTTTCTGACAAGTTCCATTACGTATTTGGCCTGAACATTCTTGTCAGAAAACTGCGCGTTGAAAATTCTAGCAACAGCTCTAGCGCAATAATTGTTGCGATAATAAAGTTTTAGAAGTTCTTTTCTTTCTTCTAAAGAGTAAACCATTTTTAATCACAGTATCTCACACTCTTAAACACAACTTACACCAAGTCAAGACTGAAAATGTTCAAAAATAATAAATACTTTTGGTTCTCTTATCAACACACACAAAACAAGAAATGCACATGCACAAAAAATTTGTTTTCCTTACGATGTAGTGGCGGCTCTAGACCTCTTTTTTTGTTAAGAGACTCCCGACGAAGGAGGATTTAAAAAGCACATTTTAACTAATTTTAATTATTATCTCTGGAACTATCTGACCGAATTTCACGAATGTAGATGTCATTTGAAAGAGATTTAATTGCCCTTTTGAAAAAGGTATCACTCGGTCCCTTGTTACATTTGAAATAGTAAGGGTTGGTCTTACTCTCCCTAGAGGGTTCAAGTTGCAGTGTTAAAGATGGTAACAAGAAGCTTTTCCCTTGACAAATCTAATGAATTAATAAAATCGCTCGGACCCGTCAAATTTATTTTTTTGAAATGCATTTTTTTTTTAAAGATATTGTACAGGGTAGATCATAAAAGGGCTACATGTGTCAACTTTAATTTTTTTAATGTAACATATTGTATATTTTTACATTTTGATATTCTACAATCAATTCTAGACATTTTTCATTAATCATGTTCTATACTTATCTTCAGCCGTTTACAAAATATTAACAATTTTAAATTTTTTAACAATTTTAAAACAAAATAAACAAGCAACAAAGAATGAAAAAAAGCTATTTTATAAGATGTTGCAAATGTCCTTCACCAACTGTTCTGCAGTAGATCAATCTATCTAGAAATTCCTGCTGTACATTTAGTACTACTTGTGGAGATATTTCTCTTATTACTACTCGTCAAATAGACTCCTTCAGTGTATCTACCGAGATGGGTTGAGATTTATAAACTAAATTTTTGACGTAGCCCCATAAAAAAAGGTACAGTGGATTAAGATCAGGCGATCTGACCCCCGTCTACCTATCCACCGCTCCGGAAAAATTGTATTTAAGTACTCCCTTACATGCGCAGCATAATGTGGGGGAGCACCATCCTGTTGAAACTATAAGTTTAAAATTGGTAAATTAGGATCATTATCATCTGGAAACAGAGTGGCAAGAGCTGGAACCAGATCATTTTGAAGGAAATTTATATATCTTTCTCCAGTGAGACTCTAATCAAAGAAAAATGGTCCGATTATGCTATTTTTAACAATGCCCGCCCAAACATTAACCTTTTCATTATACTGGGTGTGATTTTCTATGAACCAGTGAGGATTTTCTTGTGCCCAGTATCTGTAGCTTTGTCTATTAACCTGACCATTTAAACGAAACGTAGCTTCATCTAAAAAACAAATTCTTTGGACCAATCTTGCGTTATTATCTGTTAGCTCAATAATTATTTCACAAAATTGGTCTCGCCTATCAGGATCATCGTCCAATAACTCTTGTACAAATACTGGTTTCTATGGATGAAACATCTCTTTTTGTAAAAATTTAGATACGGTGGTTTGGTGAATATCGTAGTCCCGTCCAAGTTCTGTGCTTGAGCTATGAGAATCTTCCTGTAGTGATAATAATATGTTTATTTTTTTCTCCTCGGATATACCAGGACGACACTATTTTTAATAGTACGGGAAGTTCTCCACTTACTTGCTACCCTAGACACTGTTGATTGGCCAATAGGCGGGCGATTTGGGTATTTTTCATTAAACATATCACGGACTTTCCCATGACTTCTACTTTTATCTCCACAACCCAACATAATCAAAATTTCAATGCGCTCGTCTTCGGCGAGGCGAATTTTGATGAAATATCAGCAGAGCAAAATTCAAATTTGATTAACATTCACTGTCATTTGACGTCTCAAACGTTAATAAGAAATTGCCATAGTCAAGAGATTGTTACTTAAGTTCAGAACGTTGCTATGTCGAGAAACATACCAATGGTGCATACCAGCATTAAAGTGTTAATATTTCGTAAACGGCTGAAGATAAGTCAGGACTAGAATTGATTGTAGAATATGAAAACGTAAAAATATACAATATGCTTCATTAAAAAAATTAGAGTTGACACATGTAGCATTTTTATAATCTACTGGCTGATCCGTTTCTTTATCAAAACCCTGTATATACAGAAGTTTCATGTACCATACCTAAACTTAAAAGTTACTGAAAAAACTACGATTAAATATATCAATAAGTTAGACCTGTTTATTTAAAAAGAGCAGAACAACAAATCAAAGTAAATGTTGAAAATGTGCACCATTTACAGCTTGACAATATCCAAGGCGATGAATAAACTCTCTTTGCCCGCTTCCAACCATTTCCGGAGTTATGACACGCACTTGTTTTCGGATCTTCTCTTTCAGCTTCTGCAGATTGTTTGGCCTGTCAAGTTGGATCTGGTCACCTAGCAGGCCATTCGATAGGTCCTCTCCTTCCTACTCACCGATTGAGAAAGGTTTCATCCAAAATTGTACGCACAGTGGCAGCATAATGCGGAGGAGCACCATCTTGCTGGAACATCAGTTCTTCGTCAGGGGAGTGTGGGTTTAGTGGATTCGAAAATAAAGCCACTAATACTGGAATTAATTCAAGTGGGAAAAGTTCAAGATATACTTGTCCAGTTAAAGACTGTTCAAAAAAAAATGGGTCAATTACTCTTCCGCGCACTATTCTACATAACACATTAATTTTTTGAGGGTACTGGCTGTTGACCTCCATCATCCAATGCAGATTTTCTGTTGCCCAATAACGACAATTTTGTCTGTTCACATTACCATTCCAACAGAACGTAGCTTCATCGGAAAAAATTATATTTTTTACTAACTTATTATCTAGACTGCACATATTTTGCGTGCGTTCACAGAACTCATTTCGCCTATTGAAATCATCTTCAAATAACTCATCCACTAAAATAACTTTGTATGGGTGATATTTGTGCGTTTCAACTATTCGATGAACAACAGATTTCCGCATGTGTAAATTGCCCTAATGTACGACAGAGAAGTACCGGATTTTCTATTTGTTTTTTCCTTTTTTTTCCTTAGACCCATCCTTAACCGGAGCACTGCGGCCATAAACAGGCATATTGTGCAAACCTTCGTTTTATTATATGCACTCGGTTATCTTGGTTCCATTTATTACTTTATACACGTCAACTGCTGATTTAGTGGTTATTTCATTCAGTTCCAGTTGTACTCTCCCGAATATGGCATAGCGTCTGCGATCCAGGGATTCGTATTGACAGACAACATGATAGACAGTTTTTCTATCCTTGCCGCAGAGCCAACAGCTAAGATCTCCATTGTATATCTTCATTTTGTTCAGGTGATCCTTGACAGCCATATGTCCTGTTAGGATCCCCGTTGTTATTCTTAGTTGGTTCCTGCTGGTTAAGCAACTGTTTTGAGAATTTCTTCTAAGAAAGCGCAACGTCAAGTTATTCATTTTCATCTAAAGCAGGATGACCAGATTTAGGCAAATCTCTAACATGACCGAATTCTCTAAATTTAGCCTCTATTCTACTCACCACCTTTCGACATATGGGAGGACGATCAGGATGGATTTCATTGAATAATTGAGCTGTTTCTATTTGAGTACGTGTTCTATCACCAAGTCTAACTATGCATAGAAATTCAGTTGATATGTTCAATCGTAATTTCTTTTATAACTGTCGAGTTCAGGCATATGACATGGTACATAAAACATACTTAGAATTCGATGCAAGATTCAAAGATAAAATTAAAAATAGATGTTTTTGTTGGAAAAATGAAGTAGATGGTCGTAACTAATTTTTGGGCTGGCCTATATACATGAAATTACCATAAAAGAAAACCACATTAAGAAATATATATCGACGGGTCCGAGCGTTTTTCCAAAAACACGCCGCTTAATTTTAAATGAATTTAGACATTACGTCTGGGGCTCACTGTATATTATTCTTGCTTGATTTAGTTTAGGATTGTTTGCTATTCGGTTTTAATTTTGTAAAAAGGGTTTTTGTATTGTATGATGGTTTATCAAATATATTTATTTTGTGTGGTTTAAACACGTCTCTAATTTTAATGTATGGTTATAAAAAAAGGTATTTTCTTTGGGCGTCTCTTTTAAAATTTTGTTGCTGTTTTAAAATTTGGTTTATACTGTTTTGAGTAATTGATTCGTAAAATCTTTTTGGGTAATTATAAATTTGTAGAAGATTTTTAAAGCACTGCCATTACATCGTTATCCTTTAACGGATTTTCTTGAACTAGAAGTTGCTTAAAAGGGAATTCCTTAGAGTTTAACTAAATGATTTAGGAATTGTCACATTGTCCTAATAAAATGTTAATATTGCGCTGCTATTCAATCTAACAGATTTTTTGATTTTTGACAATTTTTGACAATTTGCATTGAAAACGAGTCGAGAAGCAAATTGACCTACTTTATTATACAGCGTGTCCAGAAAAGTTCTAGACATATGGGAATTTTCTTTATTGTTGATTTTACGAAAAAAAGTTATTCTTTATAAAAAGTTCTGCTTGATGCGCAAATAATATTGACATAACAAAACTTAATATATCACTTACAGGGCGGCAAAAACATATAGAAACACAGAATTACGTTAAGAGGGAAGTACCCTCAATTTTTATTTTAGAGCAAATTTTTATAAGAAAACTTTACTAAGGACTAAAAAACGTGGTCAGATAAAATTTTTCTTTGAAATATTTTAATTTACAGGGTACCATCAAAAACACGTTGAGCATTCATTACCTCTTGTTGGAAACCAATTAACGTAAAAAAATAATGCGAGATTATTTCATGTTCTAAAATCAACCTATTTACCTATCAGGAATATTAAAAACATTTGATTTCCTTAGAGCAAAAATAAATTGTAAATGTAAATAATAAACAATATTTTAGCAATTACATGATAAAAGTGATCTAAAAACAGATCATTTAAAGTGAAAAATTATGTCTCCACATGCAAACTATACTACGCCTTGTAATTTCTCTTACTGTCGCCCGTATCATATTGGGAGTGATTTCTTGGACACAGTTTGTTATTACTGCTTCAAGATGGTCAATATCCTGAAAAGATCTATGCCCATACACCATTTATTTTATTCGGCTCCATAAAAAGAAGTCCAGGGGTAAGATGTCAGGCGACCTGGCTGGCCAAGGAATATTTGAACGTCTGCCTATCCAACGGTGCGGAAATACTTCATTCGAAATCCCAGTTACTGTGTTAGTACTGTGGCATAGGGCTTCATCATGTTTATACCAAACTGTACGTCTTATATTTAGTGGCAGTTCGTCAGGAAATTGAGACAACTTGTTCCTTAAGAAGTCCAGGTAAATGGCAGCATTTATATTTTGTCGGAAAAAGTATGGTCCAACGATCCGATCATTAAAAATGCTACACCAAACATTGGTTTTAAATGAATGTTGATTATAGCATTCGATTATAAAATTTTGATTGTTGTCACACCACCACCGACAATTTTGAGAGCATACCACGCCATTGGAAGTAAACATGGCTTCATCTGTAAATAATATTTTTATTGCAAAAAAAGGATCAACTTAACACTCGCCTTGGAACCACGCGCAAAATAGGAAACGGGATTCAAAGTTTCTAGGAAGAAGCGTGTGAATGTATTTCGGTTTATATGGACGAAATTTATTTATTATTAAAATATTACTGGCAGTAGACTTTTTGACGTCAACTGGAATAGTTTTTGAGAATTTTCTTAAAGAAATTTTTGGGTCTTCGATAACCGCTTGCATTACATTGAGTTACTTTTCTTCTGTTGTGGACCATTTTTTGTGTTGTTTCTTAAATACATTTTCGACGGAAGCAGTAGCTTTAAATTTATTCATTACGTTTGCTATAGTGGCGCCACATACCGTTTTGTCAGGGTGTCTAGTATTAAATATGAGTGCGGCTTCCCTAATAGGTGTATAGTAATCTCCGACGATAAGTTCAATTTCTATTTTCTCCTGCAGCGTTAACTTTACAACCATGACGAAACTAACGAAAAACTCTTCTAATAAGTCGAAAAATAGTAAATAATTTTTGACTAACATGTCAATATTCGTTACTATCGTATTGCACATAGTTGTTGCAAAATTGTTGCAGGCAACTGTTAAAGAAATTAAATAAAAAAATATTTTCCAAAGCCTTTTTGATGGTACCCTGTAAATTAAAATATTTCAACGAAAAATTGTATCTGACAACGTTTTGTTGTTCTTAGTAAAGTTTTCTTATAACAATTTGCTATAAAATAAAAATTGAAGGTACTTCCCACTTAACGTAATTCTGTGTTTCTATATTTTTTTGCCGCCCTGTATGTGTACAGGGTCTTCCAACAAGGACTGAACAGGGGCTCATTTTTGAGCTTCCTTGTATTTAAAGAAAAATCCAAAATAGCCAATCGATGTACTTTTTCCTGCAGAATTCAAAAATGAAACCAAACATTTATTTGAACCAGAAACAAAAGAGTTACGCTATGGATAAGGTGTTTTTTAAATGAAACATAGCTTTTTTTATACGATTTTAGGAACGAGTGATTTCTTTTTTGTCCGTTCTGATTAAAATATTTAATATTGTGACAGCTATTTTTATTAAATTTTAATGTTTTATCCAGTATATTTTAACTTTAACCTGTTTGAAACATACACTAGGTAATAAAGGTATAATCACCTTTGAATCCTTCAAAGTCAAAAAATTTGACAAATTTACTATAATATTGCTTACTTAATCCAACCAAATCAATTTCGGACGCAGTTCGGGACGTTCAATACGGCGGCGGTGTAAGACGCAGAAGAGTTACCCAAGGAACTGTTCACAGGACTTTAAGAAATCATAAATTTAAGTCTTATCATATCCTTCCACTTCAACATCTAACACCGGCACAAAAAAAACTTCGCTTCCAATTTGTTCCCCAAATTGTGATTCGGAAAGAAAACGAAGACCCTAATTTATTCAGAAATATCTTATGGACTGACGAAGCCACATTCACAACATCGGGGGTTTTCAATAGACATAATAATCATCACTGGGCCGTTGGAAATCCAAGAAAATTTCAGACAATTAAATTTCAAGGAAGGACTTCAATCCATGTTTGGTGTGGCATAAAAAATAATAGAATTTTGGGACCAATATTTTTTAACGGGACTTTAAATGGACAGAGATACTACGAGTTCTTAGAAAACGAAATTGAGAACTTTTTGGAAGATTTACCATTGGAAGAATATCAAAATTTAATTTGGCAACATGATGGGGCCCATCCGCATGCCGTGCGTGAGGTTACTCAATATTTAAACGGACGCAATGAAGAATGGATTGGTAGAAATGGAACCTATGCTTGGCCACCCAATAGTCCCGATTTGTCAATATTAGACACATTTCTTTGGGGCCATTTAAAGAACGTGGTATACAAGCAGCGAAACCACGATATTGAAGAGATCATGCAGAAAATTGTGAATGAAATAAATTGCCTTAACCAGGAAAATCACAGTATAACAGCAACTTTGGAAAGGCTACAAAGAGGTTATCGCACATGTTTCGAGAACAACGGAGGTCACATTGAACAATTAAATTATTAGTGTTTTTTTTTAAATTAGTATAGGGTTGGATTTCTTTTTCTGTCATATAATGTTTTATTTTCCTCAAATAGGTTCTTTATTCTTAGAATAGTATTGACGGATATATTTCTGTGAAAATTTGCAATAAATCTTCTCCTTGCTTCTCTTGCATTTTCTTGGCATTTGTAGAACAAGATAACAATCTGCAATCTCTCATCTAATGAATATTTCATTTCGGCAATATTATAGTAAATTTGTCAAATTTTTTGACTTGGAAGGATTCAAAGGTGATTATACCTTTATTACCTAGTGTATGTTTCAAACAGGTTAAAGTTAAATTATACTGGATAAAACATAAAAATTTAATAAAAATAGCTGTCACAATATTAAATATTTTAATCAGAACGGACAAAAAAAAAATCACTCGTTCCAAAAATCGTATAAAAAAAGCTATGTTCCATTTAAAAAACACCTTATCCATAGCGTAACTCTTTTGTTTCTGGTTCAAATAAATTTTTGGTTTCATTTTTGAATTCTGCAAGAAAAAGTACATCGATTGGCTATTTTGGATTTTTCTTTAAATACAAGGAAGCTCAAAAATGAGCCCCTGTTCAGTCCTCGTTGGAAGACCCTGTACATGATATCTTAAGTTTCGATATGTCAATATTATTTGCGCATCAAGCGGAAGTTTTTATAGAGGATAACTTTTTTTCGTAAAATCAGCAATAAAGAAAATTCCCACATATCTACAATTTTTCTGGGTACGCTGTATACATATTTTGAAATACCTAGTTATTTTAACAAAAGTTGCATCTATAATTGAATAGTGGTAATACAGTTTACAAGATCACGCCCTGCTCTCAAAATGCCTCTACCGAGTGCGCTCGTTCAACTTGATCCTTATTCTATGTACAGGGTTGTTCCTTATATTTTGACAGCGTGTGGCGACTTTATGAAAAGAGATAGAATATAAGTTTAAATGTAAAAGTTGTAAAGCTTCACTTATATCGTAAGAATTTGTTAACTACAAAAACAAATAAAAATCGCAAAGCTGTCAAACACTCACAACTTCGGTTTTTTAAATTGAACACCGTGTATATTATTTTTTAAAATGAAGGAACTTTTTTCTCTGATTTCAAAAATATATAAGTTGTTGATATTTGTATAAGCCGTTTTCGAGATATTTAGGTTTGAAATTGATTTAAATCTCTTTTCTTTTTGAGTCAAAAGCTATAAGATTCAATTTATTTTAACGATATTTTACAAATGTTCAATGTGTGCGCCGATATTAATTATACATTTTCTATAGTCCCCGTATATTTTTTCAACGGTGTGAACGATAAATTCAGGATGCTCGTTGTTGACAATGTTTATGCAGTCTTCTATTTTGATTTTTAAATCGTTCAAAGTAGCACTCTGCTCTTTATAAACTTGCTCCTTTATAAAACCCCATAAAAACGAATCCAAAGGTGTAAGGTCCGGGCTGTTGGCAGGCCACCTTATTGGTCCATATCTTCCAATCCATGAATTAAATTTATTATTTAAATAATTTGTAACTGGAGCTACGTTATGAGGTGGAGCCCCGTCTTGATGCCATACTAAATTTCCGTATTCTGCTAGTGGTATATGGTTCAAAAGATTTTCAATATTGTTTTCTAGGAAAAAAATATATCTCGCGCCTGTTAAGGATCCTTCATAGAAAATAGGACCAATTATTTTATTTTTAAGAATCCCACACCAAACATTTGTAGTTCTGCGTCCTTGAAACTGAACTTCTGAATACCCATGAGGATTTTCAGTGCTCCATATATGGGTCTTTCGGCGATTATAAATTCCTGCAGTACTAAAAGAAGCTTCATCACTCCATAAAATCTTCTCAAAATAGTGATTATCCTCATTATATATATTTACCATTTGTCTGCAATATGCTACCCTTTGAATTTTTTGATTTTCTGTAAGTTTCTGCACCGGCATTATTTTATATGGGTGGTAATTATATTTATGGAGAATTGTTAAAACCTTTTTCCTATCTTGTCCCAAATATTTACTAGCATTCACTGTCGATTGTCTTGGGTTTTCTAAAGAGGGAACATATTAGTTTGTTATTATGTTATTATGCTCTTGCACATAATATTTTACCTTGAAAATACAACAGTATTTGTAATTCATCATCTTCATTACTGGCGACCATACGTTTTTTCTTTGAAGAGTTTTCCGTTCTCTAAAACATTTTTCAACATAATATAACGTGCCCCGACATGGAACTGGCATTCCAGGATGTAAACGAATATATTCTTCTTGCGCTGCGACAACATTATTATTAGTTTTATAAAAAAGCCGGACAATTTCAAATTTTTCAGCTTCGCTATATCCCATTTTGGTAACATAAACGCGGCAGATACGCAACAATACGAAGTTATGTCGCGTTTGTGTCACTGTCACCCAAATAATTATAATTGACATACTAGCTTTTGACTTATATTTAAAGTGAAAATATATTTAAATCAATTAATTTCATACCTAAATATCTCGAAAACGGCTTATACAAATATCAACAACTTATATATTTTTGAAATCAGAGAAAAAAGTTCCTTCATTTTAAAAAATAATATACACGGTGTTCAATTTAAAAAACCGAAGTTGTGAGTGTTTGACAGCTTTGCGATTTTTATTTGTTTTTGTTGTTAACAAATTCTTGCGATATAAGTGAAGCTTTACAACTTTTACATTTAAACTTATATTCTATCTCTTTTCATAAAGTCGCCACACGCTGCCAAAATATAAGGAACAACCCTGTATATTAGAACTTATGGATGCATTGTTTTGCTGGGATAATTAAGGCTTTTTATTTTAACAAATGTATTTGGTTTTAGGTTTGTAAAGACGTACAGTCAGGTACTCTTGGTAAGTGCTGTAGAGACGCCAACTACCAAGATGCATGGCCCTCTGCGAATCTCGTAAATGGAGTCGATGATGGTCAATACGCCGAAGATGATTCGATTGGACAATACAAAGGTAGTAGAAAGTAGAAGATTGTGCTAGTGTAGATGTAGCTATATGTATAGGTTAAGGTTTAATCAGTAAGGAATAATTTTAATAGTAGGAACTCTAATCCCATAGAACACTGGGCAAAGTATTTTGAAGGTGGTTTTTGTACAATTAGCATGCGTTTATGTGAGCTTGGGTGAATTTGTGAATTTTTCTGTACTCCTTTTGTTTGCACATATCAGCCACTAACATTCCATGATTATTGTATTTTTTGAGCTGAATTTTATGATTTTGTATAAATGCCCTTGTTACACATAATTTAGGAACGTAAATAATTTACAATCTCAATAATTTCACCATACACCACAAAGTGCTCTACCCGCATTTGGTCTAGTAATATTATCTATCTTCAACCGTTTCCCTTTTACACTTAAAAACGATCAAGATATATGGTGGAGGTGCATACACATTTGTGATACACCCCCATGTCGTGACACCGTCGCCATGACATAGCCGCGTTTCCGCGTGTTATTAGTTCATTTCATGTCCTGACTGTTTTTATTACAATAAGCGGAACGCATATTAGCTTACAACGGTATCACGACACAGGGTTTTGTCACTTGTCTGGACGCACCTTAAGAGTATTAATCAAAACGTTGGGTTACTTGAACAAAACTAAAGCTAATATACTTACAGGGTGT